>OZ021708.1:7094813-8468712 GCA_963978555.1 Galerucella nymphaeae
CAATAATGTGCACCGAAAATATGTTGTAGAACTTGTAGCTAAATTTCGGGAAACTGGATCAGTCGCCAATAAAAAACGTAATATTGAAAATCCTATAAGGAACGAAGCAACAGAAGTGGGGGTTTTAGGGCAAGTTATTGTAGATCCTACATTAAGTACCCGCAAATTGCAAACTTCGTGTGGTGTTAGTCGACGTACTATCCAACGGATTCTAAAGGCACATAATTTTCATCCGTATAAAATTCACCTTGTACAAGAACTTAATGAAGACGATTTTGATAAGCGATTACAATTTTGTGAAGTTATGAGTGAACGAATTACAAACGATGAACAATGTTTATTTAACATTTGCTTTTCCGACGAATGTTCCTTTTTTTTTAAATGGCGAAGTAAATCGTCATAATTGTCGATATTGGTCGGACTCTAATCCCAGAATTTACCATGAGGTACACACACAGCAGCCACAAAAATTAAATGTTTGGGCTGGCATTTTTGGCGATCATTTGGTTGGTCCTTTTTTCTTACCTGGAAATTTGACTGGTGAAATGTATTTGGAATTACTGCAAAATGCCATAGATCCTGCGCTAACAGATATAATTGAAAATCAGAATGATGGTCGATACGTTGAGAATATGTTGATGTTCCAACAGGATGGTGCCCCACCACATTACGCATTAAGAGTTCGGCATTATTTAGATCAGACCTTTCCAGGTCAATGGATTGGTAGAAGAGGTGCCGTTGAATGGCCCCCAAGATCGCCAGATTTATCACCTTTGGATTTCTTTTTGTGGGGTTACTTAAAAAGCAAAATCTATGCTACTCAGCCAACATCCTTAGAAGATTTGCGACAAAGAATTGTGAATGAGTGCCATCAAATTACTCCTCAAATATTGCAAAATGTCCGGCAACGTTTTCAGCAAAATCTTTATTATTGCATGGAAAGTAATGGTGGTCATTTTCAACATTTACTCGGCTGACAGGTCAGTTCATTCTTTATTTTTTAACAACTTTGCTGCTATGTATTGATTTCCTTTTACGATGATGTATTTAAACTTTAAATCAATAAATCTCCAAAACTACTGAATTGAAGTACATGAATTTTACATCATTGTAAAGGGAGTTGAAAGACCTTTTAAATGATGGATCATTCGACCCCCCTTTCCATTTAAGATTTTAGGGATGGTGCCACCCCCGCTTAGGGGGCTGCAAATGTTACTGTGATTTTATGCCAATTTTGTGTCCCCCTCGAAAACAAAATCGACGGGTCCGAGGGATTTTTTTAAAAAGGAATCATCTGCCAGTAAATGCATCTGTTTCGTTTTCGGTGCGCCACCCTGTATTACAGTAGAAACGGTGAATGTTTTCCATCACGTGACTGTTACGTCAGCAACAATATTCATATGAATCGATCGTATGTTGCTATGTTTGATTTATATCGACAGAAAGAGATAGTATGTAGAAAATATGTGTTGTATGAATCGTAGATTGGGTCACGTGATGGAAAACATTCACCGTTTCTACTGTTTATCGTATGGCTCGGCTACCAACCGATGATCAGCACAAGCCACGGGCCAGACCGATGCCCGCGCGTTTTCCAACGGTTGACCGATGATACGCGTACATGTGAACGATACATATCTACCAATGACTAGGACCGACCGTCCGTCCTGATCATCGGTCGGTTGTGAAACGGTCCTAGGCGTATCAGAGGACGTATGCGGATTGCAAGAGTTGATCATTTCACTGGCATAAGTGGTAGAATTCGTAACCTTTGTTTCGACTATCGATAGAGAATAGTTGTAGGGCTTTCATGCGCATCGTCATACTGCCAAAATTAATTTGCCAACCTGTACCTGTTGAATCAAACTACATTTATTTTTTGGAAAGAAATGTGGATGAGTGATTTTTAGACGTAATTTAAAGATTTCTTAAATAAAAATAGATTGGAATTTTTCAGGTAGGAACTCAATATCGAAGTAGAAATTATTGAATTGAATAATAAAAAAAGTAGAAACATACAGTCTGATACTTTTATTCATTCCTTCAAATGTACAATACCTATACCAGTATTTTTTCTACTGTAGGGAAACAGATAGCAGAGTCAAAAATAGCGTACAAAACTTGGGAGATGGTAGAAATTCTAAGAATAACCATGAATAACGATATAAAATATCTAGGTACCTCACTTCCTTTTTTATAAAAGTATATGACTATCCTCCTTATTTAATTGTTAATTTTATGTAAATAGTTTATTTAAAAACTGTTTGGGAGATTTAGGTGTAGCATTTAAAAGTAAAAAAAAAACAATAATCATTAATCATTGAACAAAGTACGTGTTCACAAAAAGTACAATCTCGACAGAATATTTATTATTTCAGTTTGAGAGTAGACTACTGGAGTAGACTTCCAGATGTGTATATAATAACTAATACACCAAAGTTTTTGGTACAAAATCCTATGATACCCTATATACAGTACGTTTCTGGTTGTGGCAAAGTCGTTAGTCAATTTGAGACATGAAAATTTATATATTTGTCTTATTTTATTAACTACTAATCAATTTTTTTTCAGATTAAAATCGAGCATCTAGGACATTTCTAAATTCAAACGACTTTCTGAAAAGTGACCTTACTTGCCATTAGTATTTTTTTCCGAATCCTATGTGCATGACGATTCTGGAGAATTTTGTCCTGGAAAAAGGATGATAGGGCTGAAAGCTCGAATAGCTAACGTTCTATTCCTTTCAGGAATAGCATGTGCTGGAATTTTAGACAATTTCAATTGGGCTAGATCGGATAGGATCGAAGTTAATTTGCCGTGGTTACCATGTAAGTAATAATTTAAAAAAATTACCTTTCAAGTTGATAAAAAAAATATATAAACATTAACGGTAAACTTTGAAAAGTGATAGGTTCTTAGAAGTAACGCCCGGTATATCTATATTTATATAATCTGCTTTACAAAAGTTAGGTAGTTCACAAATATTTATATTTATGATTTATGAGATTATTGAATGATGTACTCACCTAGGTTTTTTCTGCAATAAATTGAATGTTTACTTGCCTATCTAAGTGTTTTTTTTTGTTTCCGAATTTATAAGTTTTAAAGTTCACGGCAAGTTGTTTTCTTTTGTATTTTCAAGAATTTCACATCAATTATTATTGTTTTTTATTTAGTCAACTATAATTAGAATGTTGTCCGCCTTTGATTTAGCCGCTTGTGTTTTGCACATTCGCATGGCATAGAAGGATATTTTTTGTTTCATAGTTTTATTGGATGATGAACGTCTAGTATGAAATTTAAAAACATGTGGATTTGGGATGTTTGAGTGTTTGAGAATCAATACAACGAATAATTTTGGTTTGTAAAACATATAACGTGTGTTTCATTTTTGTTGAAAACCAATCAAAGGTTTAGTTGCATATCCAGACTCTGGTTGTTGAACCAATATCAAGGGGGGGCCATGGCCCCCCCTCATGTTCGCCAGTGCCACGGGCACTCCAAGAACTTTTACTTGAAGACAAATCGACAAGGCTACTTCTATGATCTTATTGAAAGTATGCTTGGCTATAATTTATATTAGAGCTTGGCTATAATTTATATTAGAGCTGACCATATTCGTTATAAACTTCATTCCAAGATTTTGTTTTGACTTATGCCAAAATTATTGATTCAAGACCAAAAGAATGGCTGAACAAACTCTAGTCGTTAATCCGATAACAATAGCACGACGTACTGTACTCGTTTTTAAAAAAAGTTAATGCCTGATAGTATAATTATTTTACAACTGAAAACGACAAAATTTCGGGATATTTATTTCCAATATTGCCTCAAAATTTTGGTTGATAATAAACATTCCACTCCGAAAGTAACAGATAGAAAGTATAGGTTACCTAGGAAACAAATAATGGTGGGTTTATACACTTTACTTAATTTTAGTTTAGACGTAAATTTAGTGTTAAATTTAGACTTAATCTTATCAAAAGTTAAAGTGTTTATACAGAATTTTAATTCATATTTTAATTTAATGCTACGCATGCGTATAAAATGGGATTTGGGGATTTTTATACTTAGCATTTCACATTTGACACTAATTCTAACTTGTTTCGTGTTTATCTGTTTATTATTATCACAGAGTACATGTTATTATTGGCAAAGGCTATTTTTTATCAAAATTATAATGATACGCAAGAACAAGAGAGCGATGGTTTGCCTGGTGTGGCACTCTGTCAATCAGCGCATGTGTATATCAACAAAATTTAGTTTTATCTTTAAATTTAGTGTGAAGGTTTCAATTATTGAGCACTTTCAAGGTCAACCCTTACATTCAACACAAACACAAATTATGACTAAACCATCCCATTGAAGTATATGGTTTTTAAAATTAAGTCTAAATTTAACACTAAATTTACGTCTAAACTAAATTTAAGTAAAGTGTATAAACCCACCATAACTTCGCCCCATATTTAACCTTTAACAGTGTAGTTATGTTTTTGTTATGTAATTATCATAAGATAGTGTAGTCACCAAAAAATCACTGGAATAGATAACATATCTAGTTACAGGGTGATTAATGAGTGCGATAATTTCCTAAATCATGTGAATAGTGATATTTGAATGAAATTTTGACCGATTGTAGCCAGCCTAGAGGCTCACTTTTTTTTTTTTTTTTTTTTTTTTTTTTTTCCGGAGCCGTCCTTTCGCCGGTACCACCTCAGCCTCCTGGGCTTATTGTGGATACTCCTAGTGTTCTGATTACAACCTATTCAGCCAATCCGTTCCCTGTATTAGCTCATACAGGTTCTTTGCTGGTTGATTGTAGAAGTCTTCTGGAGTCATTTGGGTTCTGCCATACAGTTTCTGCCTTCTGTGGTCCAGCGACTCACAGTTGCATAGTATATGCAGAGCTGTTTCGGTATCCTTTTTGCATCTTCTGCATGTAAGGTCACCGTTGTACAGCCCTATTTTGTTTAGGTGCTCCTTTGTGGGAAAGTGTCCCGTAAGTAGCCCCGTAATGGTGCGCAGTTTGTTCCTGCTCATTGAGAGCAGTTCTTTCGCTACTTTTTCTGATGGTTCTTTTATGAATTTCTTCCCATGTATTTGCCCAGTCGTATTCTTCCAGTGTTTCTTGTGTTGTTCTTTCAACCACCCTTTTAACCATGACTTCGTTAATCATCTGGAGATGCCCACAGCAGGTTCGGGTCCGTTCATCAGAGTTGACGATCCTTATCTCGCGAGTTCGTCAGCTTTTTCATTGCCTGCGATTCCTTTATGACCTGGTACCCACTCCAGTGTTACACTGTTCCGAGTCGCCAGTCTTCTAAGTTCTTCGCCGCATTCCCATACTAGCCGAGATGTCACCCTATAGCTCTGAAGTGCTTTAAGGGCGGCTTGGCTGTCGCTGTAGATCCTGATCTGCCTGTTGTTGTAGGCTCTCATACTGTTGGCCCTTGCACACGCAAGTATTGCATAAACCTCTGCTTGGAATACAGAGGCGAGGCTCATACTTTAAAATTAGTCGCAATTATACAGCGTGTTCCAGAACGCCGTGCCAGATCAAAGTTATAGTTTTTTAAATAGGACACCCTGTATTTTACTTCAAATTTGAATTCTACTATCACTAAAACTATTCAGTTTGAGTATAGGGAATACTCAATAAATTTTGAAGTATAGTTTGCTAACTTTCATTTACCGATATAAAATACAGGGTGATCCATTTAAAAAAATTGATCAACTTGAAATTGTGCAGTTTGAAGTATGCAGGGCGTTGGTCATTGCAATTTATAGGAGCAAGTGGTCAGAACTATTTAAAAACGCTGTAAAACCCATTACAGTATTATATCATTGTAATAGCGAAGTCAAGCAGAATTCAAATTTAAAATAAAATACTTTTACAGAATGCATTTCTAGCAGTTTCAAACCTACTTTTCCTATCTTTAACCTTCATATATCTGTTTTCGGCGCTTTTCTTTATGCAGTCATAAAATGTATATGGTCTTGGTTTTTAAATCGTGTATCCATTGTTATTTTAGATAAACACGTGTAAAATGGTAATTTGATAAGAAACCAGACTTCTAAGTATTTAAAGACGCGTCCACATTATGTCGAATGGTGTCGATCCAGTGTGGACGGTCGCCCGACATTGTCGATCCATGTCGGGTCGAATCGAATGCAAACCCGTACCAAGTCGGTACGGATAAAAGGAAGTCGAATCGACATGGCTAGTTTGGACGTGTCGAAGCATGTTGCTCAACATTTCCTAAACGTAACTATTCATTTTGGTTAGTTTTGTGCGCTGTGTAGTATCTCAATATGGATTGGAATGAGGAGCAGCCTCATCTAGCAGTAAATCCTTTATAACTTCCTTTGTATGATATTTTTTGCTACCATTGTCAAGGCTGGGTCTTACCCAAAATCTTCCAAGTCGACGAAAACGCTGTTGTTGGTTTCCAGCCACTGCAAAAATAATTGTAACGGCAGCTGCCACTACAGCATCTTCTTCATCACTCATAATTGTAAATTCTAATGACGCAAAAGGAATTCAAAGTATTTTCAGTTTTGATGTCGGCGATATATGTCGGTCAACACGTCCACATATACTGACGATGTGGACGAGTTGAAGTTGAAAGTCGAACATGTCGAATGAGATTTGTCGATCGACCTTGTCGATCAACACCATTCGACATAATGTGGACGCAGCTTTATGATATAGCACCAGAGGCGAAATACAAGTAAAAATAATAATATTGCCAGTTTCTTTTCTAATCTTAAAACTATATGGTCTAGGTTTTACCTAATTAAACGATTTGAATAAAATATACAAATTAATGATATTATTATGTGTTGTTATCCTAAGTGTAATTTTGTTTCAATGTCAGAGTCCTTTTAAATTAACCACAATGGACTGAGTATTAAAACTTTGCATAGAACATAGGAGTGTACAATGTTTACAATAGGTTAGTTTACACAGTGCGTGTGGAGCAATTTGGTCTGAATTATGGACTTATTTAGTTTAGTTATACTGAATGTTTAGCTCAAAGCCTGGGACCAAAATTGATATTTTCATATTAAAATGACATAACCTTAAATCTTAATTTTATGGTAAATTTCATTTAATTTTTTTATTCAGTTTTTTAGTTTATTTTGACCCGATCTTACGTGACAGCTCGCCTATTTTACTCAGGGCGTTTACCAAACCGTCACTACGCTCCACGAATTCTAATGTGCCGTATTTACACCGTTAAAAATTGAATTTATACTAAACTAGTCGAGACGGATCAAATTCGAGTACCAAATTTTACTCCTTGGGTGTTTACACCGAAAGTAAAGTACACGTGGCGTCATTTAGACCTCGGACAAAAAATTTGGTGCGCCCCATGTAAACGTACCCAATATAATGTATTTTACAACCTACCTACTGAAATTTCCTAGCTTTCAACCGAGGAAGTGGTATGTCCCGTTTGTATTTTTTTTATTTCATTTTAATAGTAAATGAATTTAACACTTCCAGTAGTTGTTCTTTCTACTAATTAAATTTAAAATTAATATCATTATCTAACAAATACTCCCGAAATGTAAGTTTTAGTACTTGCTCTATTTTGCGTTTTTTTACAACTGACGACTGTGATAGCTTGCGTTGTCCATTGCAATAACACTATTGTTGGTCATATTTTTCAAAAGAGAATTTTGAAACCAGTTTTTAAGAAGTTCTGCAATTTTTTCTTCGTGATAGTCCAAGCTAGAGTCTTTGATATTCTTCGCAGATAACAGCAAACAACTTGGGATCCATCCGTCTTCCAAACCAGCGTGAATTATAGTTATGCATTTTCCTTCCATTGAAGGTGCCGTTTCATTATCGTCTAACTTCAGTTTAAGCTTATCCAAAGTAGGAACAATCTGGTTTTCATAGAAAGAATATATTTTTCTTCTTATTAAGTTTACCTATCAATAATTTGATTTTTGGATAACACATTTGCACTTATTCATATTAGGTACCCAAAAAAATATGTGGCTAAAATTTGGAATTGAATACCCTATTGTGGAAAATGTGTTTGAATTATTGAAATATCGATGCAGCAAAAAACATATAAGATGACCAAAACTCCAATATTCACAGCAAGAGACATTACCAATAAGCAAATAATAATTAACGAAAAAAACGAAGTGATGGTAATAAAACCTAATGTGTTGGCCAAATGCAAAAGTATATAATCCTATATCAAGAACAAATTTAATGATACTGCCAAAGATTACAGAATAGAAATATAAGATAATATACCACTACTAAAAATTTATCGCGCAAAGCACCGATTGGTGACTTGGATTTGCTTGGATCTTTGAATATAAGTGCGGGTGCTGGTGCTGATTTTGCTGGTAATAAATTGAATTTGGCTATTTCTGCGATTTCCGTAATATTGGGTGGAGTTAAATCTATCTCACTTTCACTCGACATTTTTTAATCTAATAAAACTTTACACAAATACACAAACCAGTTATAAGGATAATAAAAATTGTTTTGACAGTTCGTTCGCAAATTGCTATTGCGGCCTACACAAGTTTGATGTTTTGACGGCTTATGCCATATTTTTTAATAAATTGGCGACATTTATTGACAGTTGCTAAGATGTTGCTGGGGAAGATGTGCGATTTACTTTACAGCAGTGCGTTTTTTTACCGTGCGTAATAGACGTCATTACATTTGCTGCTTTCGTTTATTTGGGCTTCAAGCATTTATCGTCACGCCTCAGTCGCCACGACTTTTAAGCAAAGCGAACACCGAACACGAATTTTAGGATCCTCAAAACCACTTGTTATGTCATGTCATCATCCGAACTATCATCTGATATTATTAATTAATTTCCTGTGTTTTTAAGAGAACAGTTTTCGATTATGATGTTATTGATTATATAATTTTGCATATTTAAATATTTTCAGTAAGATTTAAATCGTAATCGGCACAATCTTAACCTTCTTAAGAGGGGTTTAACCTTATTTGGGATTAATAGTAAAACTTTGTAAAACAAGGAATGGCAAAAATCATTTTACTCGAACCTCGCTAAAAAATATCTCGATTTTTTTTCACTTTCTGATTGTGAAAGGTTGGATCTAGGCATCTCTCGGAGTACTTTTTCAATTTTTTTAAAAAAAGACTACAAAAAAAATACGAAATATCGGCCATATTCACTATTTTTTATCTCACAAGATATTTCCTATTTCGAAAAAATACTCCCAGAGATGCCTCAATTATACAGTTGTCTTTATTGAAAAAAAAAATTATCACAATCCATCAATAACTACTAGGTCAAAAATGATTTTTGCTGAACCCCTGCAGACACAATGATGGAGTATTTTTTATGACTGATTCGAGCGCCCTCGCACCAAATAAGCACTTTTACATAGATACTATGAATTATTTAATGAATCGTAATTTCATTCATAAAAACCAAAAATAGCACTGAAGCTATTCCAAAAATTTTAGCACGTGTGATGATGTCAATAGATTCTGTAATCTTTCATAGTTACGAAAGGGATTCATTGCATTCTCTAGTTAGATTAGGTATAGTATTAATTAGGTGATTAGAAGATTACAAATTAAAGCAGGCAATATCCGAATATTTGGAAGGATTACAGTTGACTGTGACAGAAAAGATAAATATAGAAGAGATAACGAGAAATCAGTTAGATTCGGAAATGTGGAAGAATTTAAGGAGAAAAAGAGTCACAGCTTCGAAATTTGCTGAAATCTTCAAGAAAAAATTTAATTAAATCGATACTGTATCCTAAAAAAATATTTGCCAAATCTTTGAAACATGGCGTGGAAAATGAGGAAAATGCTATCAAGCAATTAGAAACACACCTGGGAATTAAAATTTATAAATGCGGTTTATTCATCGATCAGTACATCGACTTTATTGCTGCAAGTCCTGATGGCGTTATCGAAGGAACCAATAAAGTTATTGTGGAAGTTAAGTGTCCTTATTCTGCACGAGATATGACACCCGACGAAGGCATCGCTAAAGGGCTTATAAAATGTTGGAAGAAAAATGGGGAGTTCAATGAAAACCATAA
Source organism: Galerucella nymphaeae (assembly GCA_963978555.1). Taxonomy (NCBI): domain Eukaryota; kingdom Metazoa; phylum Arthropoda; class Insecta; order Coleoptera; family Chrysomelidae; genus Galerucella; species Galerucella nymphaeae. The sequence goes on from OZ021708.1 coordinate 7,104,882, forward strand.
TTGGTATTACCAAGTTCAAGGCCAGTTGCATGTAACTGGCTATGAATTTTGTTATTTCGCGGTATGGACATATAAAGGTATTAAAATTGAAAAAATTTATCGTAATGATACATTTTGGATGGAAAAATAATATGGAATCAAAATTAGTAGATTTCTATATGAAATAGTTGACAGTAGATACGAGAGAAATATGGAAATAAGAGATATTCACTAAAAAAAATGAAAAATGTAATTTCCTCATACGTATAAAAGAGGGATATTTCTAAATATTTTGTTAAGTATGAAAAAGTTCAATAGAGTTTTTCCATAAACATCATTTTTGCAGCGTTACTTTTTTCTGTTTATCTATTTTTCATTAACCACCTACCCATATCCATATTCAACCTTCGTTACGATAAAAAGGATATTACTCATTTTATTTTTAATATTCTTATGGACATTTTTTGATAAAAGGCCTATTCTGTGAATTTCAACGGCCGACGACGACGGCTGCAGACCCGGCAAGGCCAAATTTACTACGAAAGTTACGCTGGAGTGAGACGCAAACAGCGCTAAGTGTTTTTTGTTGGACATTGGTATCCGCCCCTTTCGTTCGGGATTTTTACTTCCCGCTTCACACCGCAAATTTACTCTGACATGTTTTTAAAGGTTAACCCCTTCTTAATCTTTAAATAAACGTCAAACCGGACAAACGTCAAACATTTAATGTCCGTGGCTTCAAGCTCATACTTTTCGGTATGCGCTCAAGGGTCAAGGGGAAGGTAAGACTAGGCGTCACTCCCGGTAATAAACGAACGAAATTCGGTCACCACGAGCTGCCACTTGCAGCCAAAAGTAAATAATCGAAAACACCTAATGATGCCGACTGTGTGTTATTGACTGATTACAGGGGGGTCGTAGGTAATAGTATATTACGTGACGTGTGTGGTAAGAAGCATTTTACGAACGAATGGAAAAGTTACCCATGCGTAGGGAAGAAATCTTTCTCTATAGTAGACTGAAAAAGGTGCAAAAAGGTTTCAATTTTTTTTAAGGTACAACCACATGTGGTCTTCACAAAATGATAGAGTAGGTCCCTGGCCATCTGAAATCGAAAATTACAACATTTTTTAATAGGGACAACACTTTTTATTGCAAAATTTGTGAAAAATCTGTCAAAATGATGTTTTATTACTTTTTCACACATACCTCGCGATATCTCCGGAACTAAACAAGATATTTTCAAAAATTTTTTTTAATCGACAGAAGAAACATGAGCGAAGATTACTGTGTTAGTTTCATTTGTATAAAAAACCTAGTTTTTTTGTAAAATTGGAGAAAACTGTAATCTCTATATTTTTTTGCAGCACTATTTTCAGTAATCGAGAAACTTTTTTTTTAACAAAATTTTACCAAAATATCTGCGTACCAAATAAAGCTAAAGCTTCAAGGAAGTTTTTAAAACAAGAATGACTATTCTAAGTATCACAGTTTTTGAGCAATAAATACGCAAACTTGAAAGTTTCTGCAGCCGCGCCTAATTATTGTGCTTTCTAACGAGCAGGCATCTCTCGCATACGCATAATGCGGTCCTATTCCTGACAAATTTGGCAGATAACTTGATTCAGTTGCTAACGTCTTTGTTTTAACCGCGATTAGGTAGATATTATTTTGGATGTGTGTATGTCTATTGAGATTTTTTGGAGATTGAAAGGATTAAATACAATTATATGTGCTGCAGAAAACAAGAAAAACAAAAGATTTTGCAGTAAAAGGAAGACATTCTAGGAGGGAAGGTTGAAGTAAAATGTCATAAAACTTGCAGACAAATATTTATTACTTCACAAAATACAAGGTGTCCCAAATAAGAGTGACTGATTTTAAACATAAATGTCTAGCTTATTAATTGCTCCAAAGGGATGGGATTTTCACTTGTTTTACTAGTTTATCAAAGAGATTTTTTTAGACTTGACTGGCATTTCATCTCATCAACAGAGGGTGTTTTACTAATGTTGGTCAAATTCAAAGTGGAAAATATGTATTATTTTGAATGGAACACCTTATAATTCTTGATCTCATTCGAAACAGCAATCATTTTCCTTTCCAAAAATGTATAGTTTTCTATATTTTGTTTCATTAACAAAAAAGGAATTCGAGGTTTCATGTAGTAGTACATTTTGAATTAGTAGTTTTATATGAACGTATTTTCCATTCCTCCTCGCCCCTCAACATAATCTCCACCATATTTTCCCAATACACCGCCTCTCCCAGTTTATTCTCTAACTTCTTCAAAACTTCCTCATTCTTCCAGCATCTAAACACATGTCCCACATCATCCTCCACTTCACATCTCTCGCACACTCCAGTTTCTCTTTTCCCAATCTTGTGGAGGTAACCCACTCTCGACCCATGCCCTGTGAGCACCTGCGTCAAGAAGTAGTTCACCTCCCCAAATTTCCGGTCCACCCAATTTCTCCTGCTCCCAATCGCTCCTTTTAGCGCGCCCTCATACTCATCCCACCTTTTCTCCATTTCCTCATCCATCCATTCCTGTACTTCCTCTCTGCTCGCTCCCCTACCGTACGGGTTAGTTTCATCTATGATAGCAACCTTGAGGTGTCTCAAGGCGGCATCCGCAAAGGTCTTAGAAGGGGCGGCGACAATACTATCGCTGCGCGGCTTCTTCAGCCTTCGCGGAGTCCCCTCCGTGGAGGTGCTCTGGTGAAGGCGCTTTCCTGCAGGGGCAGCCGGTTCCTTGCCTTTATTCAAGGCGGAGCTCTTGGCGCCCGCCGCAGGAAGTGCCTTTGCTTTTGGAGGTGGAGTGACGGAGGAGGGGGGTGCACTTGCTGCCACCCCTGATTCCCTCGCTCTCTTCCTCCTTTTGGCTTCGGCGCCGCAAATGCGCTTCCGCCTTTGTGTTCTATCACGAGGTGATCTTCCATGTCCAGCCTCGTTCTGTGCAGTATTTTGGGGTGGACATTTGTGTTCATCCCCAGTTACTGCTTTTGATCGAGGTGAGCACTTCTGTCCAGCCTCGGGATTTGTTTTTTCTTGATTTGTTTCCATGTGTGTTCCCACGAGTAGCAAGGGAAGGGTTGGTCACCTCTGGCAGAGCCCCGCATTACCAGAGGAAGGCTAATTACAATGGGGTTCCGCCCGGTTCCCCAAGGGGATCGTTCGTGACCGCATAACACCCTGCGGCCATTCAGCTGTCGGCACGATTCCTTACACCTTAGCTTGGGTAGGCTGGTCCGCGGTGGCATGTTCAGCAAAGGCTTTTGGGGAGGTTTAGCTCCCCTCACCCTACTTATTCTGCCACTGACCAAGGGACCGGCGACAGTCCCTTGGCCGTTCCTCTATCCGCCACCTTGGGGACGCGCCCGATAGATAGCCCAGTCCACGGGTACCAACACCCTTTGCGTTGAACTGGTATAAATCTGTTTTCGTGTTTGAAAACTGAACCAAGTTTAAAATTTTTGTAGATAAATTTAAACTACTTAATATCTAAAATGCTTATTACTATTATATACCTTCATTTTAGGTTGAAAGTTTTCTGCTTAAAAATTTGATGTTTATTGTGATTCCCAATATGGGAATAAATTTCCAAAATTTCAATACACGCTCTCAAATTTTGTCTCTAAATGGACCACGATTCTCATAATTTTAAGTGGGCCATTTGCACTGGTTATACTTAGCGAAAGATAAGTGAAGCTTAACTTTAAGGTGACCTTAATATAACAATTTGGTTTGCACGGGGGTGTACTTAGTTAAGCCTAAGAATTGTGCCGCTTAAAGTTCTCCTTAATGTCATCTAAACTTCAATCTGACAGTAAGTTTACTATTTGACATGCGTGTTGTGGTATTTTCCTCATTATTTATTGAAAAAATAATTATCAATAATTTATTTGATCATGACGATGACGATTAAGACGATCTTAACTTGATCTTTCATGGAAACCCCAGAAGGATTTATCATAGAAATGAATATTTCAACAGCTGGGATGATTTGACATTCTTTTCGCGATTTGGGGTGACAAAACCTATGCCTAAACATTTTGAACCTAATTGAGGTAGAAATCAAACACGACTCTTTTGTTCGTGGTATTCCACAGATTGGCTATTAAATAGCGAAGTTATTTTAATCCGCGCGTTTTCCTTCTCTCGCCAGGTAATTGCATCGGTCCTTTTATTTTCAATAATTGTTTTATGACTAAATATTAGGTTTAAAAGAGCTGTCTTCTCTCGTCCAGTGAAATTTGGAGTCCTCTTTTTTCTAATATTATTATCATTACAATTATTAATATCCATTTTTATTAAACCATCAGTCACAAAAAGAATCAACAATCAAACTCCGTGAAATCAAACTCGATAACACAAATATCTCTTGAATGTCTGTAGCTTTCTCAGTGTTGCCATAGCTTCTCGCCACTTATCTAAGATTTCATTAAGTAGCAGATTAGCAAACCATCTAAAGTTTAAGGTGCACCTTAACTTTAAGTAGACCTTAGATGAGATGAACATTTAAGGTGGACCGGTGCAAACGACCCATTGTGTACCAAATAATAAATAAGATTCGTTATTTATGACTTAAATAAGGAAGCAAAATTGACAACACCCCAAATAGACGCTTACCGCAATTTTCTTTTTTAGTTGAAAATGAAACGCGTTGTTACGACGAACTGGGTTGCCTCAACATCACCCGGACTTGGTACCACTTGATAAACAGACCATTTAATGTATTCCCTCTGCCGAGATCTGTGATAAATACTAGATTTATTTTATATACCAGGCTAAATCCATCTGAGGTAAGTGAAATTCTATAATTTTCGAACTATTTAATTTCTTTTTTTTTACAAATATGTGTAATTTTTTGTAAATTTAATTACGGGGGTTGTCTTTTGTATATCGCATTTGAAGCTAGGAAAAAAACAATAACGAGACAAAAATATCATTTGTACAAATCAATCTGCGCTTCTGGCAACAGCGGTTAAAATAGGGGGGCAATGAACATTCAGCCAGCCTCATTACCACCGACAATACTGTATTATATTTTTTGAGTTTCCTCGACTTAATTCTATTTTTCCGCTGATTCATCAACTTAAATTCAGTTAACTAAACATGACAGTTAATTTTGACATTTGTTGACAGGCTCCAACTGTGTGGTTATAGGCAATACTTAAAAGACAACCCTGGTATAAATAATCAATAATATTTTAATAAATTGTCGCATATAGTTCACTATATTTTGAAGATTTTAAATATGTAAAAATTTAAATAAATCGAATATTCAATTCATTTTAAGGGACAAGTAATTAGGGCAAACAACCAATCGATAGAAAGATCGAATTTAGATGTCAAAAAGAAAACAAAATTCATAATACACGGATTTATAGACACACCGTTATCGAATTGGGTGAGTATTTCATATTTTATTATAACATTTCGTTTTTTCAAGTAACACCTATTAACCTCCATACTATTTTTTGTTTTAGAAATTTGGCGGGACTGTTTAATTTGATTTTTGAGTCGTTAACATAATCCCTTTTAGGGCCGGTTTTACAATTGAGATTTATACTAGTATAAATAGCAGTATAGTTATTCTGGGAATAAAGTTATACCAGAGTTTATACCTAGTATAAAACTAGTTGGTTTTACAATATTTTTTTTCACCGGTATAGCAATTCTTGTCAGTCCTGTCATATCTGTGATATTTTTCTTCGTTGAGAGAGCTTATTCATTATTTTAAAATGAATTTAAATGATCTTCCAATATTTAAATCTTCCAATGAAGAAGATATGCTACAACACGCGTTCTTTTTTCGCTTTTACCAGACATAATTTTATTTATGTCACTTTTTGAGGTTATTCGTAGAGTAACCGACATATCTGTCTGTTTGACGACGGTATAGCTTATTCTAGTCTTTTCGAGAATCTGATTCCACTGTCAAACTTATAGGTACCTGCTTTGTAAAACGCTAGATTACATCTTATACCGAGAGTAAGCTTACTCCTAGTTTATACCACTATTGACCCATTGTATTTCTGTTTCTTCATACAGAGAAAGCAGTGCTACCGCTTCAGGTTTGTACTCGGTAACCTGTTCAATTCCCACATGCAGTTCTTTGTTTAAACGTTCTTCTCTTCTTGTGATGAAGAAAACCCACTTCCTTTTTGTATTGCTTAATATTTACAATTCTCATTTTCCGCTTTGTTTCATCTCGTACCGCCCCTCGTATTCATGATGCTTTTTAAGTGTATAATAATTTCTACCATCTAATTTCACTGAAAACGGGTTAATTTAATACCAAATCGGGTGACCGTAAAAACGATTTTAGAAAAGGACTTTTAAGTGAAAGATGAAAGGAAAACTAATATTGTTGTTTAACTTAAATCCAAATAGATCTAAAGCGATTACATTCACATTTTCTATTTTTAGTAACAGTAGGTGTAGAAGTTCTATTGAAAAAATGATCTAGCGTGACATTGTTTGCTTCTAAAGCATTGTTGTCAGATTTCTACAAAAGTCAATCATATCCCTAACGATTATTAGATAATATATATTGAATAAAAACAAGTCCTTTAAAAAGTTTATTAAAATGTTAGGTCAATTTTCAAATATTTCAAATTTTTTCAATAGATGGATGTTTTTTAAATAATCCCAAAACCCAGTTTTATTGAGATAATCGATCTTAAAAAAAACGATGACACTCCTCTGTTGAGTATGTAATACATTTATATTGTATGCCAGTGTAGCTTTGTGTAGAGAGTGCGCATGTGCGCCCATATATGTTGAACTTCCGTTTAGTAGCGGTAGCGCCGCTCAATCAACTATGTTCTAGATCAGTGTATAGAAGTACGCCGACCTAGCATGTCATGTTTTATGTATGTTTTCGTTATTAGTAATAAAGCTTATTTTGTGTTATAAAGTATTGTTTACTTTCAAACCACGCACCTTAACATGGTAGCAGAGCGTGGTTGAAAAGTAAAAATTATAAAACAGTATCCTGTGTACGAAGGAAAGCACGTGTGATACAAAATGGCGAGAAACGGTGAAGCAACTGTACCGGTGTTTGATGGAGAAGACTATGGCATGTGGAAAAAACGTGTAATGTTATTTTTGAAATTGAAAAAATGTGATGAAGTAGTTATACGCTCAAAAACGGTAAATGATAAAGAAACCTGGGATGAAAATGACTTGAAAGCTATGAACTACATATATAGTGCTATTTCGAATAAACAACTGGAATTTGTTTGCGATGAAACGACGGCTTATGGAATAATGAAGAAATTTGACAATCTGTACCTGAAAGAATCATCGGCACTGCAAATTATTTGCCGAAATAAATTGGAGAGAATAAGATTGAAAAACTATAGAGACTCGGCGACTTTTTTTGGAGACTTTGAAAAATGTGTGTGACGAATTAAAAAGTGCAGGTGCAAAAGTGTCGGAGAAGGAAAAACTGAACTATATACTAAATACTCTGCCTGACTCATACAGTTATATTGGTGATCTAATTGATACTCTAAAAGAAGAGGACCAAACAGCCGATTACGTAAAAACTAAGATTCAAATGACGGAGATGAAAAATAGAAAAGACGACAATCACGAAAGAAAGTCAAATGTGTTCACTGTAAAAAGTCGACAAGAGCGGAGATGTTATGGCTGTGGTGATGTTGGGCATATCCAAAGAGACTGTAGAAACAGAGGCCAAGCAACAGTTAAAAGAAGCACATGGCGTTCATCGCGTGGACGACGAGGTGCCGGAAAAGGAAGCTACGGAAATGCGCATGACAACTATGGTAATCAACGCAGGGAGAGTGCGCATGACAACAATGGTAGTCGACGCAGGGGAAGTGCGCATTGCGTGGACCAACAGCAAGAAAGGAGAGATGAAGAAGGAAATAGCGCATGGGTTACAGCAGTTGCCCATCATGCTGCGCACAACGTTGATTTAAATGACGTAAGTGGTAATGATATACAATGGTTGTTAGATAGTGGTTGTACCGATCACATAATTAATGATGAAAAATTATTTGATAAATGTACTATATTGAAAGAACCTGTAAACGTTTATTTAGGCGATAATAGGATTGTTAAAGCAACAAAAATTGGTAACGTTAAAAGTTTTTTTAATGCATTTGGCAAGAAAAAATTAATTGATATGAAAAATGTTTTTTTTTGTAAAAGATATGAAGTCAAATCTAATTAGCGTTAGTAAAGTTACAGAAAATAACACGATTGTTTATAAAGGAAAAATAGCTAAAATTAGCGATATGAAAGGTGAAGTAACAGCTGTAGCGGTTAAAAATAATGGCTTATATTTTATGAAAAGTAAGTTGAATGATAATCTTTCTTGTGTAAATATAGCAAATAAGAATACAAACAATATGAGTGAAAAAGAAAAATGGCATAGGTTGTTAGGTCATGTAAATTTTAAATACTTAGAGGTTTTGTCGAAAAATCAGCTGATAAATGGTATTCCAATAGAGCTTGAATCTGATTTCATGAAATGTAAAACATGTATAGAAAATAAAATGAGTAATGTTCCATTTAAAAATAATAGGGAAAAGGCAAAAGAAATTTTAGAAATCGTTCATACTGATGTTTGTGGACCGTTTACTACTACAGGATTTCAAGGAGAAAAGTACTTTGTTTCGTTTATCGATGATTACAGCAAAATTTCTAAAGTGTATGTTATGAGATCCAAAACAGAAGTGTATGATTGTTTTGTTCAGTATGTGAATGAATGTGAGAATTTGACAGGAAAAAAGGTGAAATTTTTGAGATGTGATAATGGCACAGAATATTTGAATGGTAAGATTTACAGTTTCGCTAAAGAAAGAGGCATTGTTATTAAAAATTGTCCGGCTTATGTTCATGAATTAAATGGAACAGCAGAACGTTTCAACAGAACGATTATGAATATGTCGCGTTGTTTATTAGATGAAGCTAACATACACAAGAGATATTGGCCCGAAATTGTCTGCGCGGCAACTTATTTAAAGAATCGAACGTTAACAAACACGATTGAAAGAAAAACACCCTATGAAATATTTTTTGGTAAAAGACCCAACGTGTCAAACTTGCGTTTATATGGGAGTAAAGTTTTTGTTAGAAAACCTGAACAGAAAAGGATTTCTAAATGGGACAAAAAGGCTGATATGGGTATTTTGATTGGTTATAGCGAAGTAGGGTATCGTGTGCTTTTACATAATCGAGTCATAGTGGACACGTGGATATTGTCGAGGAGAATGTAAAATGCATAGGTTTAGGTGAAGATGAATTTGAATGTTATAACGCAGACAGTGAAGGGGAACTTGAAAGTTCTGATCAGGAAAGTATGAATGAGAACATTGGAGAATTTGAATCTTCGAATGAAACAGCTCGTAGATCTGAGAGGTCAAGAAAAACTCCACAGAAATTTAAAGATTATGTTGTATACAATAGTAGTATTTTTGTAAATTTTTGTAGCACAAATGTACCAAGTACAACTGAGGAGGCGTTAGAATCAGAAGAAAGTCGATTTTGGATAAAGGCTATGAATAAAGAAATTGATTGTTTAAATAAAAATAATACTTGGAAGCTAGTCGAAAATGTAAATAATAATAAAGTTTTGGATGTAAAATGGGTATATTTAAAAAAGGCTGATAATACCTATAAAGCAAGGTTAGTTGTTAGGTTTTCAACAAACTGGTGAGATTGACGATGTTTATGCACCTGTAGCCAAAATGCAAACTCTAAAAATCTTACTGTCATATTGTTGTCAAATGGGCCTACGTATTGAACAGATGGATGTAGAGACAGCATTTTTAAATGGTGAGGTGAATTCGGAAATATATGTTAAACAGCCAAAAGGTTATGAAGATGGCTCAAGCAAGGTTTGTAAACTAAGAAAAGCATTATATGGGTTAAAAGAAAGCCCGAGGGCTTGGTATGATTGTCTTGATAAATTCTTGGAAAATATTGGTTTTGAAAGAAGTAACATTGATTCTTGTTTATATGTATTTAAAGACGGAAACAATACTATTTATTTGTTGATCTATGTTGATGATTTATTAATCTGTGGTAAAGATATAGACTATGTGAAGAAAATTAAAAATTTGTTATCTGAGAAGTTCAATATGAAAGATTTAGGTAAGATTAAAGATTATCTTGGAATAACTGTAAGTTTTGATGTATATGGTAATAAAATGGAGTTGAGTCAAACCAAATATATTGAGTCATTAGCTGGAATTTATAATATAGAGAATAGTAAATTATTTAATACACCGATGGAAGTTAATTTAAAAATTGAAAAGTCTGATAATTGTGAGAAAAATCTAAAATATAGAAATTTGATTGGTGCATTATTATACATAAGCTCGGCTACAAGGCCTGATGTAAGTTTTAGTGTTAATTACTTGAGTAGATTCCAAAATTGTTACAATGAAACACATTTCAAATATGCTTTACGAATTTTGAAGTATTTATATTTAACAAAAGATTTGAAACTAATTTATAATAAAAATGAAAATGTCAATGTTGTCGATTGCTATGTTGATGCCGATTGGGCTGGAGACAATATAGATAGAAAGTCCACTACTGGTTATGTAATTAGACTATTCGGTAATGTGATATATTGGAAATCGAGAAAACAAAAATCTGTAACTAAGGCTTCGACTTTTGCTGAGTATGTAGCGTTGTCAGAAGCCGTAAGTGAATTGAAATTTGTAAAAGAATTATTGAACACTTTCAATGTTAGATTAATAAAACCAATTGATATTTATGAAGATAATTCTGGTGCAATAGATATCGCAAAAAATGGTAATTTTACAAAGAATTCGAAACATATTGAGGTTCATTACCATTATGTACATGAATGTGTAGAAGAAGGTATTATTAATATTATTAAGATAGATACGGATGAAAATACTGCTGATATTTTCACGAAGGCCCTTTGCCGAGAGAAATTTGAAAAATTCCGAGATTTGTTGAACCTAAATTAATGTAAGTACAATATAAATGTAAGGAGGCGTGTTGAGTATGTAATACATTTATATTGTATGCCAGTGTAGCTTTGTGTAGAGAGTGCGCATGTGCGCCCATATATGTTGAACTTCCGTTTAGTAGCGGTAGCGCCGCGCAATCAACTATGTTCTAGATCAGTGTATAGAAGTACGCCGACCTAGCATGTGATGTTTTATGTATGTTTTCGTTATTAGTAATAAAGCTTATTTTGTGTTATAAAGTATTGTTTACTTTCAAACCACGCACCTTAACATCCTCACAACAAAAACCCACTTTGTGTTTAGTTCGATATTTCCTAATACTTCTATAGTTATTTATGAACCAATGGCGCAAACAACATATGCGCCTGTGGTATATACAAGATTTTATGTACGATCGCGAGTAATTATGTAATTCAGATATTATTTAAAAAAAAATTAGAATAAATTAAAGATGCACCTGCTTTCAAAGCCAAACAAGCAACAAAACTGGTGGTTGTTTGTAAAAATTTGACACCCGCAAAATCAAAATAATAGACAGTTGTGCATAAATTACCATTTCAAACACCAACACCTCGACCAACAGCAACAATTTACCTTCTATATTAGTATCTAATTGTAAAGAATGTAAAATTGAAATTAATATATCAAAATTGGAAAAAAGTATTTGAAATTTTTTACTGGTATTTATTTAACTATTTGACACCAGCATGGTGGCACATTGTGGCCCGGCGGGCCGAAAAGTATCTATCAAATTGCGCCCGCAAATTAGGGCGCAAATAGGTACTTTGTGGCCCGATCGTACATAAAATATTTTTTTTTAAATTCATTTATATTGGTAACAACTATTGGTAGCCAAAACAATGTCGAATAATTCAATTATTTGATTTATGGACTCTAGTTGGTGTTGATGCTTTTTGTTGGTATTAGATAATTGATTTATCATAATGAGCACAAAATGATAGGTAACCATTTTGCACGAGTATGAAACACGAGCCGACAGCAAGTGCTGCAATTCATACGAGTGCAAAATGGCCATTTTGTTGCGAGTTGCATGCTATACTTTTTTTATGAAAACATATCGTTCACGTTTAATATACGATTTTGTCTTTTAATCTACCTTCCATTCCAAAAAAAGGTTATAAGCGCGTTTCGACATTTCCGGTAATAAATTCAGTGTTGTTGCCTTCGCTGCTTCTATTAGGTTCGGAGGTGTCAAATCTAAGTCAATATCACTATCACTTTCCATTCAAATTAATATTTTTTATAGAAAACAACTATGAGATCACTCGTTACCTATTAAAACTTTGACAGAAACGATCTGCTGACATTTCATCAATTTGTCGCTGGACGTCATAATCTGACAAGCCGTAGTCCTCGTGATTTTAGAGTGAACCTAGATCTAACACGAAATATTCTGTACAAAATGTGCTTGTTTATGATTGAAGTTACGGTTATAAAATGAACGAAAACGTGTCTGTAACACTTCAGGGTAATTCGAAGAATTGAACAGAATTGTAAGCGCTCCTTCTTGTAATAAGTGTTCAGATAACAACTTACGCTAGATTCTTCCTGTATAGTGAACCGCAGGTAGTGAGGACAATAGAACCCTAAAACCATTACCATTCAAATATCAAAAGTCTGGAAACGGCCAATTGTCTCGTAAATTCCTAGTCCTTATTGTATAAAATTTGGGGTATACCTATTTTAGGATACGGCTTTGAATATAAAACAGTCTGTTTTATATTCAAAGGGATACGGAGATTCCATATTTAACATTTGCAATGTTGCCATATTTGCTGTTTATCTTGTATTATTACCAATTTTGCTTTTTCAAATTCGTCACCCTGTATGATTAGTCATTATTGGAATCTCCTATTCAATACGAGTTCAACCATATGTAACGCTTATGATTTTATGTAGTAGTCTGAAAGGTCTGAAATACATAAAATATAAGTCTAGCAACGCCGCAGCACACGAGTGTGAAAAATTGCTTTTCCTACGTGTTGCACACTATACTTTTTCTACGACTGCAAATTAATGGAAAATTTAAGTATTTTAAAGTAGTATATTTCCAACAAAATAATAAAAAGTAAAAAAAGGTACCGGGGTCGGGAATCGAACTCGGGCCGCTTGCGTACATTGTCAAAAAAAGTTGACAGGTCATAGGAGGTAGCTTTGTTTGACATTTCGGTGCGGAAAAGTGCCATAGCGTGTACTTTTCGCATATTACTTTTACAACGGTTATCAAAAGAATTGAGAAAAGGCCTGCTTTGCGTATAAAAATTTATGTAGAAAAGCGTGTTTCGCATAGTTGCTGTAGGAAAACTACTATTTCAAGTTTCTCTAATAAAAATAATTTTTAGGATTGAAATCTGGTTAACGGGGAGACTATTAAATTCTACCTCGTCTACCAATCCTTCGTCCGGGAAATATCTCAACTAAATAACACCGAGCATTTAAACCAAAATGAGCTGGAGCTCGAACTTGCTTAAATCATTTATGATTAAAATTGGCTATAAACAAGTTTCTCAGTGTGGGCAAAGATTACAGAATCTTTTTATTCTGTATCTTTGGTGTGGGTACGGTACAATTTCATTTCTAGGTAGAAGTTCATATTTATACTATGTTAAACATTCGATAAATAATGCCCCAATTAACAAAATCACAGCATTCTACATTTAAATTTCTTCAAATCGACATATTTTGCACATTTTTATTTATTTAAGACCTTCTATTATAAATAAAATCGTAAGTGTTACATATAGTTGAAATCGTATTGAATGGGAGTTCCCATGATGACTGAATATACAGGGCGATGAATTTGAAAAACCAAAGTTACTAATAATACAATATAAATAGCGAATCTGGCAACATTGCAAATCGGGTATCTACGTATCCCGAAATAGGTGTACCCCAAATTTTGTACAATTAAAACTAGCAAATAACGAGATAATTGGCCGTTTCTAGACTTTTGTGCCACTCTGTAGGTACATAAAAGTGATAATTTTGTCGTTGCAGTGTAGTTTGTTAGGAATTAGATCCTATATTGTTAAATTTAATTAATTAATTAGAAAGTTCTAAATATAATTGATTTTTATGTTTGGGTTTTAGGTTCCCACGTTCAAATATCCTACTTATTGTTCATATTTATCCGCTTTTAGAGAATGGGCTTGTTCAAGAAAAAATTTTTATTTTGGAAATGGAAACTAGAACACATTTTAAATGGAATCCCAAAATTTTAGATTTTTCCGCAAACGTTTAAGCCCTCAAATTAATTAAAAAAAATGGATTGAACGAAAACGGGGCGTGGTTACCTGTGACGTCACATTGCATGTGCTATCCCTAACGTTTGAAACGCCGCGAGTCGAGAGCTATGTGGAAGTGTACTGTGATCTGTGTATTGCATTGTATATTGTGTAAGGAACAAAACGCTGGACTGTTGATTGAGCTGGTCTTTATTTTATCATATAATGAGTGAGGAAAAAGTGGTGAATAAGTTCTGTTGGGTTTCCGACTGTCCTAGCACATCCAAGAATGCACCAGAAAAATATATGTACATTAAAATAATGAACAGTGGAAAAGTTAAACTAAAGCCTGGAGTAGTAGCGAGATTTTTTGACTGTCAAAAAAATAGAGTTACAACGCATATTTAAAAGTCATGTCACATTTTTTACAAACTAAAGCACAGCAATTTTTCATTAAGAACAGAAAATAGAACCCATGAAGAAAATCAAGTAGAGGAGGAAATCAAATGGATATCACACCCTGTATATAGCTTATACATATAATATAAAATGGAATGATTTATTATGTTGTTCCCCTGTTTTTCTTATATACATCAATATGTGCCTATAATGCTACTTCATCCAAAAGCAAGGCACATACACAAACTTAAATCTGACGAAGTAAATGTAAAAGAAGAACCTCTAGTGGATATTGAAAACTCTTCGTTGATGGGTTTTCGTCTTTTTTTAAACGCGATTTCTTTATTTTCTCGTTTTAGCCATTTTTCGCCTCCGCATTGAATCGCCTTGGAACGTGCATAAGCCTTGATGCAAGTCTGAACCCTTATTTCCCAAAAATACCTATAGGTTCCATTCGTGCATTGGATGCCCCTGGAGTTAAGACCTTCAGAGGGAGATGTGAAAAGGTACAATGTATTATGGATTGTTTTGAAATTTCAATTCAAAACCCAAGTGTAAATTCTTTGTTTCTATTAAAGTAGTCCATCACCTGAAAGATATCGATTTCAGGTGAATTTCCAAAATCTGCTTTAATAAATCCTGTTTGTACTTAAATCTTTAATAGCAAAAACCACTAACTGTTTTGAAATTTGAAGATATTATAGCTGGAACCAATTTTCTTATGTAAAACGCAGCGGTGTAATGCCGAATATTATACCCCGACATGCAATGTGACGTCACAGTCCGCTCTGTCGCTTTTTAAGGGAGCTTCATTTTCAACCTTTAATATCTAAGTAGTGGATAAAGTTTAAGAGCTGAAAATTTCACCTGTTATTTTGATGATTTAGTTTTACAAAAAAACGTGAAAAAAACCGAGAATATATTTCATTGATAACAAGCCCATTGAGATAAAATTGTTTAATTTTATCCTGCCATAATCCAATGTCCGTCTATGGTTTAATGCGGTTTTACTGCTTCTTTCCTGTAATCGTGCTATCAATACGATAAAAATATATTATAATACAATTAAAAATACATCGTAGAACACAGATTCAGTCACAAAAATGTGTTTAGTTCTATCTTTATTTTTGTTTTATTTTTATAAAAAAATTGATAACATGAATGATTGGCTTTGCTGGATCCCCACTTTCAAATTTGTTACGGCGTATCTTCACCTCATTTCACGAGATACCGGTTGGAGTGTACGTATAGTTTGGCAAGTTTAATTACACCTCTGAGAGGAATGCCGAAAACATTCGATATTGCCACGTTTAACTATGGAAAAGTAAAGTACTAAGTATGTATTGATAATAATAAAAAAATAGACTTTTCATTATCAACAATATTGACAATCTGATTAAACGTTAATTATTCAATGTGCTTGATTACTTGGATTTTGTCTATTAACTTTATTTTTTCAAGTTATGAATATTAAAATATGAACACTTTTCCAAATTTGTTATGGGTTTCTTCAAGCTCTGGCAGCGTTGTGCGGAAACCATAATTGCCACACCCTCCGAATACATAATTGGTGATTTTTATCGACAGCTCCCTTCTTATTGGCAAGCGCATGCGTGTGTTCTTCCCTCTCACTTCGTCAGTTCACTGATATTGATTTATCCAGTGGCGTTGGTATTGTCAGTGACCTTTGTTTTTTCAGTTTTACTGTATAAAATAGGTACAGTACGCCATTTTTTCGTTTTTGACAGATGAGCGCCATGTTTCCTCGCCTCTTACCGATGCCCCGTAGGTTCAGATAAAATTGCCAAACATTACGTATGCTTATAGTTTACAAATTTATGTATTCAATAATTTTTCTCGATTTCTCATGATTTAAAAAATCTGACAACAGCGCTCATTGTTCGTTAAATCAGATGACAAGGATTAATTTTCTGTTCTGCTACAGTGATTTCGATATAAATATCGCTATTATTAAAATAACGACTTTATATTGTTCAAAAATTGTTGAAAAATATTTTTTTTCTACATTCATGCAAAATACAACACTTTTGTGAAACACATTTAATGGAAAAATTGGTTCTTTTTGCACTAGTGCAACAAAATTTTTGTTGCACTCATTTGTCATTATTGTCAGTTTTGGATGATTTATGAATGACAAACAAAAACATTTAAATTAAATAAAAATCCAGAGCAAATGTCTGATCCTGCATGCTCTAATACATTAATAATTTATGTACAACTTACTCTCAACCAGTTACAATTATTGCAAAAATCTTTTATTATTTAAAATTTAAATGGTCAAAGCGAAAACTAGCTATGATAAATGACAAGGTGGAGTCCATAAAGATACAAAAAAAAGAAGAACGGTTTGAGTTCCTAACATATTATATTCTAATTTTCCAGTTTTTTCATGAATGTAGAAAAAAATATTGTATGCAGCTCGTGCGAAACGTGTTTTTTGCACTTGTTGCACAAATAACTTTTTATTTAGGTACTAATAACTAATTTAATAATAAATAGGATAGGTAGATAATAATTGATAACTATAATAACGAAATTACCAAAATGATAAATAAAATAAACACTTTGTATTAGGTACAAGATATGAAAGACGAGCTTATTAAATTCCAAGATGTTAACGTGGTCGTCGTAGATTGGGCCGGGGGTAGTTTACCCTTGTACACCCAAGCCACCGCCAACACCAGATTAGTCGGGATGGAAATTGCGAATTTAATAAATTACATAGTGGTAAGTTCGAATGAAAAATTATAATTAACCCTGTATATTTTTTAATACAAACGACTTACTATAGCAAAATGATTGTAAACAAAAAAAATGCCGGTATGTAACTGAGAAATGCAGGTCAAAAAGAAAATTAAGGATAATTAAATTCTTTATCTAATATACACAGTGACCTAGTTTGGTGTGTAGCTCTTGTAGATATTATGTTATGTTAATTCAATAATTAACTTTAAACGTTCGTCAAAATATTATTTATTCATGACACAATACGTAAAACGAGCAATTAGAAAAGAATTCCTTTGATTTACGTCATAAGTGTCATAAATTTCGTCCGAAAAATCTCAAAATAGTCGTGGGAAAAAATTTTAAAATTCAGAAAACTCAAAGAGACGAAACCTTTACGCAGGTATCTTATTTTTACATTAAAAACCAGATTAAGATTCTGTTAATCTTTCCAATAATGATTCACCTGATTTTATTGATGAATATTGTTTCTCAATTTTATTTTCTCCCGGGTAATAATATATTCTCCCTCATTCCCTTTTCAAAAAGCCATCTACCTAAACAATAATTCATTTTATTGAAGAAAATATTGTTTCTCAAAATCCTACGCCTAAGAATAATCTATCATTATATTTTAGAAAAAAGTGAAATTTCAGTGACTAGTGGGGTCATTATATTATGCATAATAAATTGACCAAACATTCAGAACCGACTAAGTCGTCGATCATATATAAACAATACAAGGTTTTCACTCTCTGAAGTCACTAATTGTAGAAGATTTCTGAAACTATAGAGCCCAGAATGTTCCTAGATACCTAAAGAGGCATCTTTTTCTCTATTACAATCATTTTTATTGTACTTATCCCAAATGCTTACCGAGACAAAGAGACTCATCGATATTTCCCAGCCATTACATTTAAGTTGCCCGAAAAATATTATTTCGAATTATAATTTCTCATCCCAAGAAAAATATCTTGATACATTTACCTATATCACATTTAGTCCAGTCATTATACCTATACATTTGGAAATGCAAATGAACAGAGAAAGCCAAATTTTGGATATTACGTGGGGAGTGGCTAAAAATGCTTAAGTTCTAATTGTCGACCAAAAAAACCTTGTGGGTTTTCCGCCATCCTGAAAAAAGGATTAAGTCAGTTTTTTTCATCACAGCTCGGTTACCCGTTGAGATACTAAAATTTTTTTGCAATACTTTTTGGTTGTTCTATGTACGATTTACAATTAAGGCCCCATAC
Source organism: Galerucella nymphaeae (assembly GCA_963978555.1). NCBI lineage: Eukaryota > Metazoa > Arthropoda > Insecta > Coleoptera > Chrysomelidae > Galerucella > Galerucella nymphaeae. The sequence continues at coordinate 7,123,494 of OZ021708.1, forward strand.
GTTTTTCACGTATCGATTATCGTTAGTATGTATGTATGTATGTATGTATATTTGGGGTAACGTTCACTGAGACCTAAAAGATCTATTGTGCCCCCTTACTTATACTTAGTTTCTGAGGAGAGTCTCTGAAACTAGTAGCTCCTTTAGTCCTATTTCCCGGAGGAATTTTAGGATATCTGCAGGCTTCAACTTAGGTAAATGTTCCTCTTCTACCCAGTAATCTCCCAGGTACTGTGCTCTAGGATTCTGGAGTGCTGTGCAGTTGGAAAGTATGTGGATGGAGGTTTCTTCTTCCATGCCACAGTATCTGCATTCTTATTCCTCCACTAATTTGAGCTTTTTCAGGTGCCCATTCAGGCGACAATGTCCCGTTAGGATCCCTGTTAAAACTCTTAGCGCAGTGTTGCTTTGACTTATGCATTCATTTGATCTCCGTAGGTTGTAGTCACCCAGGAGAATCTTTGATTGTCTAAGCCCTACTAGATCTTTCCAATGGTCAGATCTTCTCTTTTTTCGGCTTCACCTATTTCTTCCAGTATAACATTGGAGCTGATTCCGCAAAAAGGTTCAGGCCCCCAGAAGGGTGTTTCAGACCCCCTCTTTGCTAGTTCATCTGCCATTTCATTTCCTTCTATTCCAGTGTGTCCTGGAATCCATAGTAGGGTAACTATATTGTTCTCGCCTAATTCATTTATTTTGTCTAGGCATTCCCAAACCATTTTAGAACTGATTACGCAAGAGCTCAGTGCTTGGATGGCTGCTTGACTATCTGTCTGTCCTCTGTATCCTTTATCAATATTGAACTGGGCGCACTTTCTTATGGCATGGATTTCCGCTTGAAAGATACTTGGGGTTTTCCCAAGCTTTCGGAGTGTTTGGTTCCTGGCCCGAACACTCCTATCCCAGTTCCTCCTATTGCTTTTGAGACATCTGTGTACCATTGAATGGTATTCTTTCCAATTCTGGTAATGGTATTCGGATCCCATTCCTTCTTGTTGCTAAATTCTGTAACGAATTTCTTCGAAAAGTTGTATTTTCTCATCATACCGTCTTGTGGCATGTCCCAGGTTGTCTGATTTCTAAGAAGTGAAGAGGTGATTTTTCTTTCAATGATTCCCTTTCTACTTAGTCTGTATCTTGTTTTTTCTGCAACACTTTCCACCACCATATGTAGAGGGGTGAGGTTGAGAATTACTTCTATGGCTGCCGTTGGGCATGTTCTCATTGCTCCTGTAATGCATATACAAGCTAGTCTTTGAATTTTGGAGAGGTTTTCTCTCGTTGTCAATAGACTAGTTCTGCTGCTTCATGCAATGGCCCATAAGTGATAATTGGTCTCACTATGGCAGTGTACATCCAGATTAGGATTTTTGGGTTGCAACCCCAATTTCTCCCTGCCAGATTCCTACAAACCATTAGAGCCATTTTCGCCTTGTGAGTAATCTCCTTTTCGTGTTTGTTCCACAGGAGCTTACTATCTAAAATCAAACCTAGATCCTTGACTTCTTGTCTCCATTCAATCTCGTTTCCATTAAGTTTTATGGTTTTGAGGTTGAGTTTTCTTTTCTTAGTGAAGGCTATCAAGATGGTTTTAGTGGGGTTGATGCTAAGTCCTACTTGCCTACACCAGCTTTTTGTATAGTTCAGACCCTGTTGTACAATATCACAAAGGGTGTTTTCGAATTTCCCCCTGGCTGTTATGACAATATCGTCGGCATATCCTTGGCAGGATATTCCTAGATTCGTCAAGCCACACAGGAGTTCGTCAACCGTCAGACTCCACATGGATGCTACTCCTCCCTGTGGGGATCATCTGGTAGTGCAGATGGAGACAATGTCTTTGCTTGTCCTTGTCTCTGCTACTCTTGTGGTGAGCAGTTCCGACATCCATTTGTTGTGCTGTCAACGCCTCTTCTGCTTAATGCTCTTTTGACAACCTCATGTGGAGTGTTGTCAAAAGCTCCTTCTATGTCCAAAAATGCACATACTACAGTTTCTTGGTTGTCTAGAGCACCTCGGATATCCTCCGTCAGTTGTACCAGTGCAGTCTCCGTCTCTCTAGGATTTCCGTTCGAATGTAGTTGTCAATTGCTTTTTCCATCGTTTTGAGTACAAACGATGTTAGGCTAATTGGTCTAAAGGATTTGGGGTTTGTTGTGTCCCTTTTTCCCAGTTTTTGGAAGGAAGGTTACTATTGCCCTTCTCCAAGCTTCTGGTATATAACCCAGTTCTAAGCTACTTCGACTAATTCTAACCAGATGCGGTAGAATTTCGTCTTGAGCTTGCTGGAGCAGTGCTGGGAAAATTCCATCCGCTCCCGGTGTCTTGAAAGGTGAAAAGGTGTTCATGGCCCATTTCAACCTATCGTTACTACAAATGTGTTTGGCCATTGGAATACTTGCCCTCGAAGGTCTATTATGAGCTTCGAGAGGATTGTCTCCCCTATTTGGGATGCTCCCAGGAAAATGAGTTTCTAGTAAGAGTCGAACTCTTTCCCCCTCATTTTCGGTATAATTGCCGTCTGGCTTTCTCAAAGCCATATCTGTGTTGACCCTACTTTTCGCCATAACTTTGTAAAGTCTTGCCGCAGCAGGTGTTGCGTCTATATCTTCACACAATTTCCTGAAGCTATTTCTTTTAGCTTTTCTAATTTCCTTGTAGTAGGTATTTCTCACCTCGGTGTACCTCTGCCAGTCTCCGGTGAGTTTTGCTTTATTGAAAAGGTCCCGGGTTTGAGATCTTAGTTCTGACAGATGTTTGTTCCACCAGGGTGCATCTTTGCTGCTTTGTGGTTTTGAAGAGGGCAGCTCGATTCAAACGCATCGATTATTGCCCTGTTCAGATCCTCTAGCTCATTTTCCAGGTCGAGATGGTGCTTAGCCCTTCCTTTTCTCTGGACTTGTGCTAGATTTCTTTTTAGATTGGTGTTATAAATGTCCCAATCTGTTTTTCTTGGTATTCTCCTGAGGCTTGCCTCGGGTATGCCCAGTTCTAATTTGAATGTTATGATACTGTGATCGTTAGTAATACGGTGCCCGATTTTGATTTAGCTGCTCGCACGGTTGTATCCACACGTGGAATTCATTGATCAAATAATTTTTCTGCAGCAAAAAATAATAATATAATAACAGGTGGTCATTTCTTTCGCATGTTTTTCGTCGTTTTGATGGTCTGGCTGTAGAAGTTCTTCCTCGGTAGACCCCTCGAGTCCTGAAAACTCTTCAATAGCAGGAAATGATGCTGTGGCGATCGAAAAATCGTAATCATCATCATCATCGTGATCGTCGTTAAATAAAATCTCGTCATGGCGACATTTTTGCATGTCTGTCCACTACAGGGCAGGGAAATAAGGGAGCAACTTATTCCTGATTTCCTGCACCCAAAAGCAGCCCCACAGTTTACTTTACATTTGCACGATATGAGTTTTAAAAGTTCAGGTGGAGCGGGTGCGGCAGTGCTGCAAATTGGTTTAAGCCTGTAATTAGTCTGTCGCCAACCCCATTCCTGAGGATCCTTGAAAATACCGAGCCACGTTTGTACCTGTAGATATGTCGCGAAAACATGTTGATAGACTGCGCTCTCCTTTCCAAGTATTTAATTTATAATTTGGCTAGTTTATTAATTTATGTTGTATTGCAATAAATTCCCCGAACAACCATTCATCCATTTTGACGTGTGGATACAACCGTGCGAGCGGCTAAATCAAAACCGGGCACAGTTTTACCGGCTTTGCGGCGCGCTAGAAGTCGTCATTTTTTTCGAAAATAAAAAATAGTAGAACTGAGCATACTCTACAAGTTTAATACTGGACATTCTTCGATATCTTTCACGAGAAGAAAAGTAATAGCGAAAATAGTTATTTGTTTAACTAGGCAGTCAATCTACTTTGCTGCCGAGTTAAACATATAATTTTTTCTCCGATTGTTCATAATGAGAATATTGTATTTACAAATTATTACAATTCCCACAATCTCTTTATTTTGGTTGGTTGCTATGGAAATGTATAATCACAGGCAGGAAAAGTAATACTTTGCTGATTGATATCAGTCAGCAAAATTAATATTTGCTGCCAATCGGAGAATAGCTATTTGTATTACTAGGGAGGAAAGTGCCACTTTTCCTCCCGCACAGTAAACATCCAATGGAGGAAAAGGCACTTTACTGCCATGTGATACATATGATTTTTCCTCCTACCCACTTTTTTGAAAATTTATTCACGACACAAAGAGGTAACCAATATAATTCAGCCCATTACTTATATTGTGTATATTGTTTTTCATACCTATCTTTAGATTTTTGTGGTAGTAAGGTTAATGACGCTATGTTAGCATGTGCCTTAATATTAGGTGGTGTATTTGGAAATTCAAAATCACTTGAATCGCTCTCCATTTTCCAAAAATTCAACTAAGTAATGAATGTAGCGATTTTGCACCTCAAAAGTCAATCGCCGTGTTTACTGTCAGTGAGCCACAGCATACTATGCTTTTCTTATTCTGAACTCAAACTACGTTGAAGTACCATTAATGTTTGATTTTTACCAAAAAACAGGATATACAGGATGTTATAGAAATTATGTAAACAATATGAATATAATGAATTCGCAAGTTTCATCGTTTACAACTTACTTCAAATGAGAGGGAGGAAAAATACTTTCCTCCCTAGGGAGGAAAGTACTTTTCCTCCCTGGGAGAAAAAGTATGAGTTTCCTCCCTGATTTGAGGGAGGAAAGTGTGTACTTTCTATAGGGGTAGGAGGAAAAATAGTTATTTGTTTAACTAGGCAGTCAATCTACTTTGCTGCCGAGTTGAACATATAATTTTTTCTCCGATTGTTCATGAGAATATTGTATTTGCAAATTATTATAAATCCCACAATCTCTTTATTTTAGTTGGTTGCTATGGAAATGTATAATCACAGGCAGCAAAGTAATCACTTTCGTGCCTAGGCAGCAAAGTAACCACTTGATATCAGTCAGCAAAATTAATATTTGCTGCCAATCGGAGAAAAACAATTTTTCTCTCCAAATTTGTTTTTTTATCGATATCTCGTTAACGATAATCTATACGTGAAAAACGTGAAGGACCTTAATAGGGTACACGCATATTTCATATTTTGCATAGATACCTATCAATTTGTAATTGTAAAGTTGATATCAAAAATAACTAATAATAGGAAATAAACCAGTTTCCATTTCAAATTACATTCAAATTTTAAAATAAAATTCAAATTTTAATGCACTTTCCGATCAACACCCGAAGATTTCCGAACGCTACCGATAAATACGTGTGATGTCACACTTTTACTTTTGCCATGGCCGGTAATGCATAGGTTTGGGTAAATTATCCCTCAGGATATAGCCCAAAAAAGGAAGGAAGTAGAAGAATGCATAGGTTATGTGTTTATTATTGTATTTTAATTAACTATTTGACGTAATAGTTATTTGTTTAACTAGGCAGTCAATCTACTTTGCTGCCAAGTTGAACATATAATTTTTTCTCCGATTGTTCATGAGGATATTGTATTTGCAAATTATTACAATTCCCACAATCTCTTTATTTTAGTTGGTTGCTATGGAAATGTACAATCACAGGCAGCAAAGTAACTACTCTGCTGCCTAGGCAGGAAAAGTAATACTTTGCTGATTGATATCAGTCAGCAAAATTAATATTTGCTGCCAGTCGGAGAAATAGTTATTTGTTTAACTAGGCAGCAAAGTGGTAGATTGACTGCCGAACGTAATATTTGCTGCCAATCGGAGAAAAAAAATATTATTTGTAAGTATGTTTGTTTGAGACCATTAAGTGAATGTGTGTGCTTTTTTAATTTCTAAAAGTCACCGTAAAGTGGAAAGTGTTCATAAATATTCGATATTTCCGAATAGGAATGTAAACGAGTACGAGTAAAAGAGTGACGTAAAACGCGTTTTGGCGGACTTTCAAATTTTATGATTTTTAATGTCGTTTTAGAAGTAAAGTTGATATTTTTTTGAAAAAATAAGCATGCAAGGTGTTAGGAGACCTGATAAAACGTCGATTCTCACCAATAGCAAAATTTATGCCTGTACCCTATTGTAGATCGTACAAAGAGCAACAAAAAAGTATTATAACATTAGAATTTTATTATTTTTTAATTGAAAACTTGTGGTTAGTATATACAAGAATAATGATAACTAACCTAGATATTTTTGAAAATAAAGGGCGAAGTTTATTTTTGTTAGTGTTGAACACCATCAAAAATATTCTTCCACTTAACCCTAAAAACAGAGAAGTGTTCTAATTTGATATGAAATTTTAAGCTACTTATTGCGAATGCATTCCTCACTGAGAAAAAAATGAAACTTGAAAATTCACCCGGATCAATACAGCGTATCTTCCAGTGAAATCTAAATACTCCATGAGTTATTTTATGTGAAATTTCAGAAATAAAGTACTTATTTCTGACAATGCAAAAGATGAGTCTTAAAATGATCTTTGAAATTTTTAACACTATGGCTTTTAAGTTCTGAAGGAATTGAGTTGTAAAGGCTATACAATTGGTAACTAAACGAACGTCTGAAAGTTTCTGTCGCAAAGGAAGGAATACTTAATAATCCTCTATTTCTAATATTTATGTTATGTATATCAGTGCGATAAGTAATTTTACGATGAAGATACTAAGCACTCTTTGCAAATGATTGGCATTCTAGCTTTACTCTGAGCTTTACACTATAAAATAGAATAACTGTTATTAATTGTAAAACAAAAATAATAAAGTTGATGTACCACGTTTTCCCTTTGATGTGCTGTGCTTTTCGGCTGATTTGTCGAGTTTTCCCTTTGTTTTTCAGCGTTTTCAAGATCTCCCTTTACTGTGCCATATGGTAAATGAAAAAACTACCCTGGAAATTTTTTTCTACTGAATATATTATAAATTGATTATAAATATTCTAAAACCTCACTTTGAAAGTTTTTTTATTTGGCAGAAAAACTACGAAATCGATCCAAGAGACATCCACATAATTGGTCATTCCCTAGGAGCCCACACCGCTGGTTATGCAGGAGCCTTGGTCCCTGGGTTAGGTAGAATAACGGGATTAGATCCAGCGGAACCCTATTTTCAGGGAATGCCAGCACATGTAAGACTTGATCCAACCGATGCCGAGCTAGTGGACGTCATCCACACAGACGGTAAAGGTATCTTCTTCTTGGGTAAGTGAAAAAGTAGAAACATGTTATTTAAATACAAGTATTGTTTTTACTGGTATCTTTTTCAGGATATGGTATGTCTCAACCGTGCGGACACTTGGATTTTTATCCTAACGATGGTAAAGAGCAACCTGGCTGTGATATAACTCAAACACCCCTGGTTCCCTTAACTCTTATAAGGTACTGTAATGTTTACTAACCCCAGTATAGTTAATATTTATGATTATGTTCAAATTATTCTATTGAGCTTCCATAATTGGAGCACTGAAAGAAAGGAGATGCATCGACTGGGACACTGTCAGGGTTTATTACCATCAGAGAGAGGCTCGGAGTGAATATTTCATGAGAACGACAACAGAGGCAACAGGAACCTTACCCGGATCCTAAACAAGGAGAAGAGGGCATAATTGGAGCACTGAAAGAAAGGAGATGCATCGACTGGGACACTGTCAAGGTTTATTACCATCAGAGAGAGGCTCGGAGTGAATATTTCATGAGAACGACAACAGAGGCAACAGGAAACTTACCCGGATCCTAAACAAGGAGAAGAGGGCAGTGGAATAGTACACGTAGACGACAAAAGGAGAGGAGAAAGGAAGAATTTTCATATGTAGATGTCGACAAGCTAAAAGAGAAAATTAAGAAGGAACGAGTCTGAATCGTACAAATAAGTCGAATCCATTCCAGTTACTGCGAAAGCAGACCACTGGTTGAACAGTATGTAGAAGAAAAAGGAAAGATGGAGAAGATCCAACATATACAACATGCGTAGAGCAAATAAGAGGAAAAATTGACTGACGCAGTGCTACAATGGATTCTCACAAAAAATACTGAAGCCAACCTCAAAAGAAACGAAGACAGTAGTCCGCTCAAGCGACGACCATATCGATGAAGCAACAGATTTCGAAAAGGTGACAATACTGCTCAGTCAATTTCCTAAGATCATTTAATAGGGAAGCTTAAGAGGATCCGCCTAAGCAACTTGGGACATTTGTCACTTATGAAGAAAGCGTAAAATACAAGGAACAAGAAAGGAGATCGCTGAAAGTAAAACCGCTGTGATTATACAGCGAGAAGAAAACCGCTTGGCCCCAGCCAACAGTCTTTTTGTCCAAGATAGAGGTCGACGCGAAAAATACTAACGACGAAGATGAAGCCCCATCGGAAGATATAGGGTAGTGGGAGGTTCCCTTCTCTGGCTGCATCGCTACTAGAGAAGCGTATCTTAGGAGGGATGGAGTCACTACAAAATGTCCCTAAACTAGCTGTTTCTACACTGAAAATGTATATTTAAAAATTCTGTCTATTCAATGATGCTGGAGTACGGTGCTCCGAAAACTGCACTGTGTGCGCTTTGTTTAAGACAATGAAGATTTTGACCTTGTCGTACACATCTGCCAAATTTGTGCCGTATAAAGTATATATGTATTATGCTATGAAAAGTTTCACCAAGGTTTTTTTTCTGCAGGGATGGTCTTGAAGAAGCTTCAAGAGTACTAGTAGCATGCAATCATGTTAGAGCGATTAAATTGTTTATTGACAGTATATCCACGAAGTGTCCCTACATCGGTAACGTCCATACTCTTATAAAATCTTCGAATAAACTAACTTTTTTTTTATTTTTCAGGTCATCAGTGTAAATCTTTCAACCAGTTCAAAGAAGGCAGATGCTTTATTTGTAAACCTGGTTCAAATTGCGCTATTATGGGATACCATGCCGATACCACTCCGGGATTTCTGGAAAACAACGAAGTCCAGCCACAGTCATCGAAACTACAGGAAACCGTAGGAAGTAAATATTTCCTAACCACTGGCAAAGAATATCCGTATTGTCGTAAGTACTTCGTAAATTTCTTTTATTAAATCGGTCCTCTTCCACAATTTTTCATGTATTTTTTACAATACAACTATAAAAGTACCGGGTTAGGGCACTCATCTGTCCTTCAGGGAGTGGAATTTGGCACCAATTGAAAGATCTTGGAAGCAATAAGGGTTGGGATTTTTCCTGTATTGCTCTTAATAGCGATGATAAAACGGGAACGGTACTATTTAATCAGGAGAAAACTGCTACGAAAAACTTGAAAGTTTTCTTAAATTTGATGTTGTTTTCAGATCGAATGTATCGCATCACTACCGAGTTGGCACATCCACCTTTTGCGGAAAACTGGGTTCAAGGTCATTTGAGAGCGTCCATCTACAGCCCGTCGGGTGTTTTGCACGTAGAGCTAACTCCATCTGGTGATATGAAACTGGAGCACGGCGCTACCTATACAACAATGGTTTCTCATCCCATAGATCTCGGCGGGAATGTTAGAAAAGTGGAACTGAATTGGGAATACGATATGAACGTTCTGGAACCGAGAACTTTATGTTTGTTCTGGTGCAATGATCATTTGTATGTCAAGAATGTTTTGGTGGAAGAAATGGAGATGCCTGGCAGAGGGTGAGTGGGATTATTATTATTTTAAAAGGATTGTATCCTGTGATTCTCCTCAGCATGCTCGTATTATATTGAATTTTTTTTTTTCAGTAAACGAGATGCTCAATTTTCCAGTAGATTGTGTTCCAAAGGCAAAAAGGACTTTGCTGATATCGCAAATAGAGGCAAAGGTGTTTTTGTGGATTCCTGTGCTACAGATAAATTTTCGAAAAGCTAGCAGAGGATTTTGATTGGATGGTATTACGATTAGTATTCAAAGTGATTTCGGTACGATGTGCTTAGATAATTTTCAATTCCTGTCATATATTTACTTTGGCAGAGGTTTTATTTGCTTTGATATAAAAATGATTTTCTTGTGATTATAAAGAGTGTTTCATATTATGTATGGAAAATACTCTCGAACGGCGAATAGAGGCCATCAAAGCGGTTCGAAGAAGAATCCATTATAACCATACTAAAATGAACCACTTACTAATAAAAATGAAAGTCCAAAGCTGGACCCAAGCTTTTGGTGTTATTAGTAAGAGGTTCATTTGGACTGTGATTGCGAAACTTCCGTGCTCATATAAAAAAATTATAAGGAGAGTTTCGTTCTGCATAGTTATGACCATTCAAATAAAAGAGCAGAATTGACAAAATACTCTGTATCTCAGATACATAGATTGTGAGGCCTAATAAATCGGTAACCTCTATTCGCGGCTTAAGTATTCTCTTTTGCCAATGAAATACCCTGGATTGTATGAATAGATGAAAATTTTCTTTAAAAGACTTACTACTTATGTTAATGTTAATTTAATTTCAAATGAATATGTATTTAAAACAAAATGTTTTGAATTTTAATTATATCCTCTCTTCCCACCCAATCCCCCACCTTTCGATACATTATCATATAGACTGTCAAGTCTTGTATAACACACATAAAGTTATCAATCAACGCTGTAAATAAACCACGTATTGCCCTATTATATTCACTCATATAGACTGGTAGCCACTGCCACATATATACTTCCTCCTATTTTAAATGGATTCCATTTTCACCATCTTAGAATTTTCAGGAAACTGGAACAAACAAGTAATTAATGCGACGTACTTGGATGCATTCCTTGGGTACTACTTTATCATGGAAAAACTTCATACAAATCCAAGCAATATCTTGGTAGATGTTATAAACATTAGTGGCATACATTTTACGGTGATATTTCATTTATTAATTGATTTCTCGGTCTTACGATTCTCATCCAGCAACGTTGAATAGTGGAAATCAGATAGTACAAGTTTGATAAAAGCTCGAGTAAAAATGTTTGAGTAATTGCCTCGAAAATATTCCCCATGGTGGAAACCTTCCTATTGTAACGCTTTTGCCACACGAACTGGTCGGCGCCAGATCTTTAACGTGGTTTGCTCCACGGTTCGTTGACCCTTAGCTTCAGTCTTGTTTAACTCACTTTATTCAACTAATCTAAAATTTACAACCCGGATGCATAGAAAAATGTTGGTTTATTTTCAACTAATGAGTTAATAACAGAGTAAATAGAAATTTTTTCTTTGTTATAATTATTCTTTGTGGTCTATTGTAGTTTTAAATCTATAGGGACCGACAAACTAACGGGTAGAAGAAAGGGGTGACCTTAAGACTCTGAGCCGATCAGGTTACTAATACGGGGCGAATCTGCCGTGTAAACGAACAAGCGTAACAGAACCACATTCAAGTTCGGATATATTTAGGATTCAACGGAAAACACGGGACAAAACGAGGGGCGCAAGTCTACCAAGTGAATTATGGCCATAAATTGCGAGTAGAACACTATACTTTGTCCACGACACTTAATTTATAATACTTAATATTAGAAAATATCTTTATGAAAAGTATCAATACTAAACATTACAATATTTTACCGATACGATATACAGCATGCGAAATCTCTTTTGGAACCAAGGTACGAATTACACAAGTACGACAAGGATATATGAAAGAGAGAGGAAGAATAATTCTGAACAATCATCACTTTGTTTCACCTTAGAAGGCGTTAGCTCATTCCCGAGAGATCCCGACTACTCATTGCCCTCCTATTTTAACTAGTTGGTGGTGGTAAATGGTAATTCAGTATGCTCCCAACACGGAAGGAGTGAGGGCGTTAAAGAAATATAAAAATACAATCGTTATTACGTAACCTGTAAATCTTAAAATTAATTTTTGTAAACATGATCATTTCAGACCAAGTTGACAATTTCTAACTACAATAGGATATTATTTTAGCCATTGTAACTTGAAAATAAAACAGTATTTCTTGAGAGAACCACAATTATTAAACTAAAAATCCCTTCCATTAATAAATTAAATTGAAAAAATAAATTACTAATTATTTTCACAATTGTTGACTTTGAAGGAATTGGGCGATTTTCAAATGCCACAATAAACAAATTAACGATTTCATTAGCCGAATGACCTCCAAAATACCATCTTACAATTTGCACTTTTTCGCAGGTTAAGTAGGTATGTTAATGAAGGCATAATTGTAAATGTTTAATTTTCAAATACAATGGCATGCGCTTCCAACGTGATCAACGTTTGTAGCGAAAAGACCTAGGAATAACAGTTTAAATGTGAATTCTATATGTAAAACACAGTGTTGCCAAGTGAAAGTGTTTTGTTTTAGCTATTGTGCATGACTTCAAAAAAAGTTAACGAAAACGAGAGAAAAATATCATTTGTACAAATTAATCTGCGCTTCTGGCAATAGCGGCTGAAACAATAGGGCAATGAGCATTCGGTCACTATCGTAAATAGACCACACCCTAACTGGAATTAAATACATGCCTCTAATTATCTTTCTCTCTCATTCAGCTGTTTTTCTGTCGTACTTGTGTAATGTCGAGGTTCGAAAGCACATTTCGTTACCTGTATGTCAGAAACAAATTTCCTGAACAAAATACACAGTTTATTTCATATTGCACCCCCATCTCTAGTGAATTATGAACCATAATACACTACAGTGTATTATGAACCATAATTCACGACAGTTGATATATGGGTACCATATTCCTTTTGTTAGGAGGTAAAATATTGACTTATTATTAAGTGGTCGTGGACAAATTAATTATTTATCCCTGTTGAATGAAATGAACATTAAACAAGGAAGTTATCCTTTCCAAAATTACTCAAATATCAATTATTTTTGAGTTATTAACAAAAAACGAAATACTATACTCTTGATAAATTTTTCTGGATGTCATTATGAATCGAATAAACCATATATCGCTCATATTTTCAGGAGCTTTATCAAGAATTAATACGTTTTTGAACTTGTTGATGATTAGACTATAATAACTTTCTATTTATCATTAGCACGCATTAATTTATACGATTTACTGCTTGTAAACAACTCGATCTCACGTATGAACTTAGAAAATTACCAGAAGAGGCGCCACCAGTCTTTACGCAGGTTCTCTATATCAGATCTATATCCAAGATCTCTGTGATAAAGTATTGTTAAATTGTTGTTGTTTCTGTTTGTCTACAAAAGTGAGGGTTTTATAGTGGAAATAACCATCAATTAATTTTAAATTTGGTATCAATCAAAAGCTAAATGCATCTACTTTCGTATGTTGATGATATTTTGATAAATATAAACTAAAGAAGACCTCAAAACTGCATTTTGAGATCCATGTGCTGAATAAAACAAGTTTTTATACCTATATCAAATAAAAATCAGGAAAAATAATCACTTGATCAAGCCAACAAATTAGGAAGTGACTACTGCACCATTATAAGTGTGATTAAAATTTAAAAATTTGTGACTGCTTATTTGAATATTGAGATGGATACAAAGATCTGCTCAAAGTGTAAAGATGATGAAGTTAATCTAGTTTTTCCATGTGATTCGTGTAAAGAGTACTTATGTGCTCAATGTGCAGACTTAACAGCGTCAGAGATCAAATGCTTACAATTGAAGAATAAACGAAAGTTAATTTTTTTGTGTAGTGAATGTGAAACAGGTTTTTGGAAAGTTCCAGAACTAACTAAAGAGTTGAAGCAAGTAAAAATTAACATTGAAAAACTTATGAAAAATAATGCATCTGATCTAAATAAAGATGCAAATTCAAATGTAGCTAAAATTTACAGTGAAGAACTCATGATGGAAGTTGTGGAAAGACAAAAGAGGGCATCAAATATTATTATATTAAATGTAAATGAATCGAGACAAAAGATAATTGCACACAGAATAAGAGAAGATAAAGACTCAGTAAAAGAACTACTAAAAGATATTGATGTTGATATTACAAATATAAAGGTGTTCAGACTGGGCAAAGACCAAAGCAAAAATAGACCCCTAAAAATTTGTTTTCCCAGTCCACAAGAAGCTCTTAAGGTGTTAAAAATGAAAAAGGAGTTGAGAAATCCAGCGATTAAAATTTTTCCGGATCAAACTAAAGCACAAAGAGAGTATTACTTCAATGTAAAAAGGAAGCTGCAGGAATATTTAGATAATGGTGAAAACAAGACTATCAAATACATTAATAATATTCCAACAATTGTTGATAGCAATGCATCTACCCAAAACAAACAAAAAAACTAGTAAGTAGTCCTAATATATCTTTTAGAAGTGATATAATTTATATGAATGTACAGAGTTTTTTGGCACACCGCGATGAAGTGTTAGTTGAAATATTTTGTTATCAACCATCCATAGTTATATTAAGTGAAGCAAGATGTACAGATGATATCCAAGAGGTTGAAATTGCAGTAGATGGATATGTATGTGTAAGATGTAATTCTTCAAATCGACACACGGGAGGAGTACTTATTTATTTGCGGAACAATATTACTTTTAGTGAGAAAAAGGAAGATGTTTTTGTTCCTAATTATTGGTGTAAAATTGTTAACGTTAATTTTAATGAAACTAAATGGTTAATTGGTGGCTTTTACCATTCACCCAGTTCCAGTGATGCAGTCTTTATAGATAAAATTGAAGAGTGGTGTGAAGATTTCTTATCAGGAAACGTCAAAGCTTTAATTGTGGGTGATGTTAATATTGATTATTTTGTTGATAGTTTTTATAGCAAAAAGATAAGAAATTTAATTCAGTCTTATGGCATTGAACAACATGTAAATGATTATACCAGAATAAGTATGGACAGTTCGACATTAATCGATTATGTTTTATCAAATCAAAATATTTCTGTAAATGTTCATCATTTTCCCAAAATAACAGATCATTCGATTATAAGTATTAATTTGGATAAAAATGTGGATTATGTGAATGAATTAAATTTTTTCTCTAGAAAACTAAATATAGATAAATTTCATCAGATTAATTTAGAATTGATATCGTGTGACTGGTTGTTTGACTCAAATAATGTGAATAAAATTTTTAGTCAATTGGAAAGTAATTGTAGTAGAGTTTTGAACAGTATAGCACCTATTACTGAAATAGGTTTGAAGGAAAATCATGTTCCATGGTATGATAAGGAGGTAAAGGTACAAGCCAGAGAGAGGGATAAAGTATACAAAAAGTTTCAAAGAGCAGTAGGTCCAGATAAAAATGCATTGTGGAATGAATACAAAAATAAAAGAAATTTAGTTGTTAATTCATTGAAGTACAAGAAAAAAGAATTTTATGAACATAAAATAGATGAACACAAAAATGATTCTAGGGAAATGTGGAAAACACTAAAAAATCTAATTAAAGGTAGAAATCGGGAGATTAAATTTGACTCTGTCGGGTTTTCTGTTGAGGGATCTGTATCTTTCGCTAAAACGGAAGAAGAAGCAGTCAACAAATTGAATACATTTTTTGTAAATAGTATATGTGAAATAACAAATTCAATACCTCCAGCTGAGGATTGGTCGCCAAATTTTCTAAGTGATATTCAATCAACATTAACTGATTTTAAATTAATTACATTAGATCAACTAAAAAAATCTGTTTTTTCGTTAAAAAATAAGGGAAGCTATGACGAAATATTGAGTGCTAGATTTTTGAAGGAGACCTTTGATACGACTGGCTTTGCAGTTTTGAATTTTATAAACACATCACTAGAAACAGGAACATTTCCTGATCGATTAAAAACCAGCAAGATAGTTCCAGTACAAAAAATTGCGAACGATACAGACGCATCCAACTTGAGGCCTATCAATACACTTCCTACAATAGAAAAATTATTAGAAACCCTAGTTCGTGACCAAATATTAGAATATTTCAATAACAATGGTTTGTTTATGGGAAATCAGTCAGGATTTAGGGAAGGTCATTCATGTGAAACATCTTTACAATTAACTATATCTAAATGGAAGCAAGTACTTGATGAAAATAAATATATAATAGCAGTTTTTCTTGATTTCAAACGAGCTTTTGAAACAATAGATCGTAAAATTTTGATTAATAAATTAAAATATTATGGTTTTGCAGGACGAGTCCTGACCTGGTTTGAACAGTATATGACTGATAGATTACAATTTGTAAAGCTAGGTAAATCAACATCTGCAGTGCTTGAGAATAAATTAGGAGTACCTCAAGGAAGTATATTAGGACCGCTTCTATTTATCATATATTTAAATGACATTAATTATATTGAGTGTGATTTTATCAATCTTTTTGCAGATGATACACTGTTAGCATGTTATGGGTATGAAATTGATGAAATTTTGAATAAACTGGATAATATATTAAAAATCTTAACCCAGTTTTTGAATAAAAATAAACTTAAACTTAATACTAAAAAAACTAAAGCAATGATTTTGGGAAGTAAATATAAATTAAGTAAAATAAATTATAATAGATGTAACATTACAATTGAAAATGAGAACGTAGAATGGGTTAATGAATTTAAATACTTGAGATTTATTTTAGATGAAAATTTATTATTAAAGCCTCATTGCGAATATGTATGTAAGAAAATAAGAAAAAAACTATTTTTCTTCTCAAGGATTGCGTCAAGTCTATCTCTCTTCTCTAGATTAACAGTGTATAAAACTATTATACAACCTCATTTTGACTACTGCGGATCACTACTTTATAAATTAGATAATAACTGCTTACAAAGACTACAAACATTGCAAAATAGAGGAATGAGAATAATCCTTCGATGTAACAGATACACACCGATAAATAGTATGCTGACAACTTTGAGTTGGATTTCAGTCAGACAAAGATTTTATTACTTAGCAATGACTTTTGTTTACAAAATTAAAAGTAAAAAACATCCTGAGTACTTTAATGATTTTATTGTCTATAATAATGAAATACATAACTACAATACTAGATCTGTTAATAATTTCTATATACCACAAGCAAGACTAGCCATAGCAAAAAAATCTATTTTCATATATGGATTAAGTGAATTTAATGCATTGCCTACTGAAATTAAAACGAGTACCTCTCTACCTCAGTTTAAAAAATATTTGCTACAATTTATTTCCAATTCATAAATTAACTTTGTAATTTTGTAATGTATTTATTCAAACTATAGAATTTCTTACTCTTATTATCTACTAATTTTATCATGGTTTTATTTTATTTTATTCATATAGCTTAATTTGTGCGTACTTATACTGACTACAATATGTGATATTTATAACTTATATGTATTAGGACATCCTATATTAAATAAAGATTCTATTCTATTCTATTCAAGACAGGATCACGTCTACAGTGACTAAAAGTATTCTATGCAAATTATTTATTGAGAAAAACCACACTCTTGGTGAAAAAAGACAACTTCGTTGAGTTTGTTTGAAATATAAAGAGTTTTGTTGGGTTTGTGAATTAGAAAAATGTAGCCGAGCTCTTAAATTGATAGATGGCTGTAGCTACATCTATCCACATATTTACGTGTGTTTGTTTTGTATTGTAACCCTTTGGTATAGTTAACTTTTCGTTCCATTCTGTCAAGGAATTTTGTTAATATTATATAGATATGTAAATATAAAGTGGCTAGATACCCCTTGTGCAGCCGCATAAATTCTTTCTAGATCCGCTTTCTGGAGTGGATCAATCCCTTACATTTCATTATTTTCTTGCTTATTTTTTTCTATAGAATCCCTCGTTTTTTCCTTCCATCTGACGATTCGTATCCTTCTCAAATCCTCCTCCACTTAGATCTGGGTCTTCCTTCTTCCTTGCTTTCTCCTATATCACCTGGTTCCCACTGTAGCCTGTAGCATTTAGTAAGCGATTGCTCGCTCTCCTTCTCTTCATACATGTCCGACCCATTTTATTCTTTGTCTTTTTATTCTCTTTACCATATCTTCCTCGTCCATTTCTCTCAGTATTTCATGATTCATACGTTGCCTGTATTCATTGTCGTCAATTTTTATTGGCCCTATAATTTTTCTCCTTATTTTTCGTTCTAGTATCCTCAACTCCTCTTCATCTCTTTTTGTTATTGTGTTGTAAATGTTCCCCATTACTGCTGATCGTGACTGCCAGATATTTGAATTATTCCACTTCCTCAAATTTATATTCCCTATTTTCATACTGTATGCCAACTATCATTATTTTTGTTTTTTTTTCTATTTATTTTTAATCCCGTTTTTTCATCTTTTGTTAATTCTAGTAGCATATTTGTTTCATATTCCTTTTCGTTACTAACACTATGTCATCTGCATATGCGACTCTCTGGCACCCGCTCGTTCTTAAATTTCTCTTGTTTACATTTCTCAGAACATGCTCCAGAGCCAAATTGAATAGTGTTGTTGGTAAACCGTCACACTGTCTTACACCTCTATTAGATGCAAAGGCCTCCGTTTCTCCTTTACTTATAAGTATCTTCACTTTTGACTCCTTCATAGTCATTGCAATTAATCTTCTCAAATTACTTTCTATCCCCTGTTCATTCAGTCCTCTCATCAGTTCACTTCATCTTACTGAATCAAATCTATAAAAAGCATTTTTATTTTCATTTTGTATTCATGAGTCTTTTCCCCATTATCTGCTATATAGTATGAATAGCGTCAATTGTAGACTTTCCTTGTGTGAAACCGTATTGGTATTGACCTATTATGGCTTTCGCATTTCCAGCACTCCAGCTAAGCGACTTTGAATTATTGCTGACATTATTTTGTATGCTACATCGACTTCCCATCCTTCGGGCATTCTCTCTTTCCATATTTTCTTTATTAGCCGGTATAATCTTTCGTACAGTTTCTCTCCTCCATACTAACTCAATTTTCCTTGTTTATTTCGTGCTTTCCCATTATTGCTTCTTGTTTTCTTTTAATAACTTATCATTTCATATTTTGTTGGTTCCTGTGTTACATTTTCTTCTTTTGCCTATTCGCTTTCTTGTTCTGTGTTGTATTATCCCTCAGTTAGCAGTTCCTTATACCTTTAATTTTACTTTTATATGTCTTAATTTGTTCATTTATTTTTTTATAATAGGCTTTGGTATTTTTGTTAAATTTCCCATATTCCTCTTTATCTTCTAAGCTGTTTGTACTTATCCATTTTATTTTAATAACTTATCATTTCATATTTTGTTGGTTCCTGTGTTACATTTTCTTCTTTTGCCTCTTCGCTTTCTTGTTCTGTGTTGTATTATCCCTCAGTTAGCAGTTCCTTATACCTTTAATTTTACTTTTATATATCTTAATTTGTTCATTTATTTTTTTATAATAGGCTTTGGTACTTTTGTTAAATTTTCCATATTCCTCTTTATCTTCTAAGCTGTTTGTACTTATCCATTTTATTCTTGCAGTTCCTTTAGCTTTTACAATTTCTCGACACTTTATCATACCATTGCTGGTTTATTCCGTTTTTTTCTCTCCCCAGTTGACTTTCTGCTGAACTCAGTAAACATATTATTTTCTGATATTATACCATTCCAATTCCACATATTCTCAGTTTCTTTACATTCTACTAACATATTTTCCACATGCTTCTCGTATTCGCTTCTCATATTTTCATTGCCAAATTTTTCAAGGTTCCATTTATTCGTTTTATTTTTGTGACGTTTTCTGTTTGATTGTGGCCGCTACCATGCAATGGTCCGAGTCGGCATTTGCCCCTCCGTATGTTCATACATTTTGGATCGACGACTGCTTTCTTCTATTAATAAGCACGTGATCTATTTATTCTATTTGTGTAGGTACTGTATTTATTTATCCGGCGACGTCCATGCAGTTATCTTGTGTTTTCTTGGGTGGGAAAATTTAGTGCTACTTATTATCATATTCGTCCTTGCTGCCAGATACATATGCGTTGTCTGTTATTGTTTGTTTTCTCATTGATCGTGTGTGTTCCGCCACTTTTTCCAAGTAATCCTCTTTTCCTGCTTATGCGTTGAAGTAAGAAAAATTTGTATTCTAAGTATTGTCACAGTACACCATATAACGATGGTGTACTGTGTACAATACCACATTGAGTTAATTATAGTTACGGTTATAAAGTGAACATTTATCGAGGTTGTCGTAGAAAATAGTACCTATATTATGAAATGAGCACAAAATGATGCCCTCGTATGAATTGCAGCAGTTGCCTTCGGCTCGTGCTGCAAATTTCATACTCGTGCAAAATGGCCATTTTGGTGCGAGTTGCATACTATACCTTTTCTATGACAACATATCGTTCACGTTTAATACATATACAATATGTCTCAGTAAGTTGGAACCATATGGGAACTTTTTTATTATTAATTTAAGGAAAAAAATGTATTCTTCATAAAAAGTTCTGCATGTTCTAAAATCTAAAATAAAATCAACCGGTATCAATTTTTTTCAGTCGTGTACGAGGTATGTTAAGAAATATGAATTTTACTCAAGAGTAAAGTACCTTTATTTTTCAGAATATTGACAATTGTTATTATAAAAAGTTGATTATAATTGAAAGCTATTTAATATTATCTATCTGCCATGAAAAAATAATTTTTGTTATTTTTACTCACTTCTCTGTATTAGAATTGTAAACAAGCACAAAACCTATTTTTTCAAAATAAATGAATGTAATTGCATATTTTAACATAGTTTTTGGTACTGATGAATTTTTTTTCAATAACATTTTTCGATATTGTCAAATTTAAAAGTACTTTACTCTTGAGTAAAATTCATATTTTCTGACATACCTCGTACTCGACTGAAAAAAATTGATATCTCTTGATTGTATTTTAGAACATGCAGAACTTTTTATGAAGAATACATTTTTTTCCTAAAATCAATAATAAAAAATTTTCCCATATGGTTCCAGCTTACTGAGACATATTGTATACATTGCAAAAACTATAAAAGAAGTAAACTGATAATATTTCATTCGCCGCTAATGAGCTTTCTCTCAAAATTTAAATATTCATTGAAGAAATATGTAAATATATTCTTTATTGCTATTTCTAATAGGTACACAGAAATAGGAGCCTGTAAATAGTTAAGTGCGGAAAGTGATACTTTCCCGCACGCGACTGCAGTTGACCCGAACGACGCGGAGCGGAGTTATAAAAAAATATCTTCATTATTTTATATTTCCAAAAAATGAAAATAGTATTTTATGCAACGAACATGTAATGATAGCCATTAAGACACGAGCATATTGTAGGATACGAAACCAGCCGCAGGCGAGTTTCGTATATAACATGCGAGTGTATTAATGGCCATTACATGAAAGTTTCATACAATATTTTTTCTACTCCGATTAATAAAAATTATTTAAACAATAATTATTAGTTAAATTAATTTTTTCTACATTCATGCAAAAAACAACACTTTTGTGAACCACATTTAATGCAAAAAGTGGTACTTTATTGCACTAGTGCAATAAAATATTTTATTGCACTCATCTGTCATTCTTGTGTCAGTTTTGTGATGATTAATGACAAACATAAACATTTAAATTAAATAAAAATCCATAGCAAATATCGGATCCTGCTTTAATGCAACAATAATATATGTATATCTTACTACTTAGTCTCAACGAGTTACAATTATTGCAAAAATCTTTAATTATTTAAAATTTAAATGATCAAGGCGAAAACCAGCTATGATTGAGTACTGACAAGGTGGAGGCCATAAAGATACAAAAAAGAAGAACGGGTTGAGTTTTATTAGGTTCTTAACATATTTATGTTCTAATTTTCCAGTTTTTGCATGAATTTAGAAAAAATATTGTATGCAACTCTTGCAAAACGTGTTTATTGCACTTGACGTGTTGTCCAACTCGGCCTAAAGACCTCGTTGGACAATTTCACGTCGCGTGCAAAAAACACTCACTTTTTGCACTTGTTGCATAAATAACTATTTTCTACATTCATGCAAAAAACAACACTTTTGTGCACCACATTTAATGGAAAAAGTGGTACTTTATTGCACTAGTGCAATAAAATATTTTATTGCACTCATCTGTCATTCTTGTGTCAGTTTTGTGATGATTAATGACAAGCATAAACATTTAAATTAAATAAAAATCCATAGCAAGTACCTGATCCTGCTTTAATACAACAATAATAATATGTATATCTTACTACTTAGTCTCAATGAGTTACAATTATTTCAAAAATCTTTAATTATTTAAAATTTAAATGGTCCAGGCGAAAACCAGCTATGATTGAGTACTGATAAGGTGGAGGCCATAAAGATACAAAAAAGAAGAACGGGTTGTTTTATTAGGTTAGATTATGTTCTTAACATATTTATGTTCTAATTTTCCAGTTTTTGCATGAATTTAGAAAAAATATTGTATGCAACTCTTGCAAAACGTGTTTTTTGCACTCGACGTGTTGTCCAACTCGGCCTAAAGACCTCGTTGGACAATTTCACGTCGCGTGCAAAAAACACTCACTTTTTGCACTTGTTGCATAAATAACTATTTTCTACAAACGTGTTAAAAATGCCATTTTTAGCACTCCATAGAAGCATTAAAAATGTCACTTTAAGGCACTGAGTGCCATAAAATCTTTATGGCACTGAGTGCCTTAAAATCTTTATGGCACTGAGTGCCTTAAAATCTTTATGGCACTGCTGGTAAAAGTGAATTGTCAAATTTTGAAAGCAATCGTCAAAATATTTATATTTTATTTATTAACATTAATATTAATAGTACAATTTGTGCAATTTGACAAATTAATTTCCTGCACTGCTGTTCTACCATTTTCCGTGGATAGGGAGGAATGATGCGCAAAAAAAATGGAATTTCCAGTCGAGGTTGACACCACAATATCAAATGGTTGCTAAGGTACGTAATATACGATGCAATTTGAAATTATCTCCTTTAGATGTATTAATAAAAGTTTTTAAAATTTAATTATTGCATTTTTAAACGTTTGTAGAAAAAATATTGTATGATATACGTGTTAAAAGTACCTTTTAAGGCACTCATGTGAATTGCAGAATTCGCTTCGCTCATTCTGCAAACCTTCACATGCGTGCCTTAAAATTGTACTTTTAACACTTATATCATAAATAACTATTAAATATACCTAGTTACTTTTGAAAATCAAAATTATTTGACAGCTATCAAATTAAGTGTCACTTAATAGTTCGCCTGCAATAAAAGTGTAGCACTGAGCTATATAATTTTGAAAAATTCAGGTCTATCTATGAAAAAATACGTGTAAAATTACTAAATTTGGGAATATCTATGTATATTGCATTTGTATACTGCAAGAAGCATTAAAACATATGTTTGTTCCAATATAAAGTACTTGCCGTCACTTGTGCCGCCGTCATAAATCACGAGTCAAAGGGCCTGCCGAAAGGCTCGACCGACCCCTGCCCCTGTACCGAAAGGGAGCAATAACGGCCAAAGGCAGTCGAATTAGAAACGTAGACTCGCTAACATGTATTGTTAAAAAATAATAAAATATTTGTATGTTACATTGTTCAATTCATTTAATAAATGTTAATTAAGACCATAACAGTAATAAGTGTGCTTTACTTGAATAAAGTGGGTGTTTCCCAGTAAAACTAAAATCACTGGACACCTGCAAAGGCAACAACCCCAAATGCCTTAAACCAGCGTTGCGAACATTGGTCCTTCTACCGGATACAAGAAAGAAAACACAAAATACAGTCCACAATCATCAAAAAAGGTCAGTTTCCTAATTATATTCCTTAATTTTTTCCCTAAATTGAAAACAACAACAAAAAGTAGTATGGGATACATGTGTGCAAGTGCAATTCTTGTAAGTTATTCAATATAAAAAAGGCGGAGTTATAAACTTTACGTTCGCGTTCAGTTCGCAGTTGGCGTCGTTCACGTCGTTTCCATTCTGCAGTTCAGTTCAGTTGGTAAATTTTTGCGTTTATAAACTCACAACTTTCAGCTGGCAGCTAAGGATTTGATTGGTTAAAAATTATATTGACAATTCTGATAGATCTCAGCTGATTTTATTTATATTTTGTTTTGTTCAAGATGGATGAAAATATTTATTTAATTTCAAGTGTATTTGCTACAACATGTTTACTATATGCTGCTTTCAAGAAAAAACAGTAGTAAGAGTACCATAAATTAAATAGTTGCAAATGACGTTTCTCACGTGGTGCATAACTTTCGTTTTGATTGGTTTATATCTGAACTGCCAACTGCGAACTTAAATCTTGGTCATCTCGAACGCGGACGCAGCGTAACAAACGTAATGGAAACTGCGAACTGAACGCGAACTGACTTTATAAATGTAAGTGTGCGATCCCTTTAGTTCAACTTCAACTGAACTGAACTGCCAACTGCCAACGACGAACTGAACGCGAACGTAAAGTTTATAATTCCCACTAAATTGTCGCATCATTTCTAACTTGCTACCTACAAAATATTCAAATTTAATTATGTTGTATAAACAGTATATATTTGATACTTGAATTTGAAAAACGTTAGAAAACTGATAAATATTTATTTTCTGAAATCACACTTTGTTACTGTCAAAATTAACCTATACTTTACAAATTTACAAATTAATATTAATATGCCTTTCGCAAACCAAACTATACCATATACAGGGTGGGGCAAACTTCTGACATCGGAGGATTACATCGTTGTGGTACGAGATAAAACTTTAAGGTTTTGTGTGAGCTGATACAGTTACTGAGGGCACATTTTTAAAATACTTTCGTTTTTACAGGGTGTTCCAAAACCACGTAGCAGCACAAACTTACATTTTTTAAATGGAACGTACTATATTTTGTTCAAGAATTGAAAAGATCTTACCGAGAGTGTTACAAAAATATAGCATTCTAATATATTATATGGGTGTTTTAAAAAGATATGGCCAATTATTGATAAAAAAGACCTCCTCTTTAACACTCTGTTAAACAGTAAATCAAAATAAATCAACAGGTCTTCGTATTCAATTGTCATTCACATATCATTGGCTGTGCTCAGTATCAATTACTTTTTTATCTGTGGCTTCTTTAATACAGGGTGAAACAAAACGCAAATCAAGCAATATCTCAAAAATTTTAAATGAATCACCCTATAAGTCTTTTCACGATTTGTTAGTACAATTAATAATCTTTTAAACGATATAGCACATTTAGGGTATAAGTTGATGGAAAACCGTAAATATTTTATGATAATGATCAAAAACAAGTATTTTACGTACCTACACAAATTAAATGGTTTCAAATTTTTCATGCAACGTGTAAGGCATAAATTTTAATTGTAATTTTGGATGCATCTACAATATTCAATCACTGGGCTACTGTCAAAATAGTATCTACTAATAAATGTCAAAGAAATATTGCTGTATTCTTCGTTTGTGTTCTTAGGTTTAAATTTAAATAATAAATAACTATAATGAATTTTCCGCAGGAAAACATGATCAATATAATTTACGTGTTAGGGGAATGTTCAAAAATTTGTCATAACTAAAAAGTTGTTGTCTCCATTGAAAACACGTTTTGGAAGAGCATGAGGTTGATAGGAAACATTACCTGATGTGTCGATTCTTTCCTTAAGCCTTAAGGAAGCTCTTTCATTTGGATGTCTTCGATTGGGATATCTTTCACGATATACTCTTGGAGCAAGTAAACAATTTTTTGAACATTCTCCTAACACAAATCATATTGGTCATGTCTTCCTGCGAAAAATTCATTATAGTTATTTATTATTTAAACCTAAGAACACAAACGAAGAATACAGCAATATTTCTTTGACATTTATTAGTAGATACTATTTTGACATTTTGACAGTAGCCCAGTGATTAAATATTGTAGATGCATCCAAAATTACAATTAAAATTTATGCCTTACACGTTGCATGTAAAAATTTGAAACCATTTAATTTGTGTACGTAAAATACTTGTTTTTGATCATTATCATAAAATATTTACGGTTTTCCATCAACTTATACCCTAAATGTGCTATATCGTTTGAAAGATTATTAATTGTACTAACAAATTGTGAAAAGACTTATAGGGTGATTCATTTAAAATTTTTGAGATATTGCTTGATTTGCGTTTTGTTTCACCCTGTATTAAAAAAGCCACAGATAAAAAAGTAATTGATACTGAGCACAGCCAATGATATGTGAATGACAATTGAATACAAAGACCTGTTGATTTATTTTGATTCACTGTTTAACAGAGTGTTAAAGAGGAGGTCTTTTTTATCAATAATTGGCCATATCTTTTCAAAACACCCATATAATATATTAAAATGCTATGTTTTTGTAACGCTCTCGGTGAGATCTTTTCGATTCTTGAACAATATATAGTACGTTCCATTTAAAAAAATGTAAGTTTGTGCTGCTACGTGGTTTTGGAGCACCCTGTAGAAACGAAAGTATTTTCAAAATGTGCCCTTAGTAACTGTATCAGCTCACACAAAACCTTAAAGTTTTATCTCGTACCACAACGATGTAATCCTCCGATGTCAGAAGTTTGCCCCACCCTGTATATCTATACATAAATCGTTAATAATTGCAATCTATAAAATCTGATCTTACAAATTTAACCTTACTTCAACCTATATAAATAATTATAAATTATATTTTATAATTGCAATTCATAAAATCAAATTCTGCAACTAGCAAACTTAACGTTACCTACTTCAACTTATATAAATAAAAATCAAACCTAGCAACTCGTCAATTCAAAACTAGTTCAACCTATTCACATACAAAATAAATTATATCTGCAATTTTTCTGATAAACCATAAAACATACAATCTAGATTCACAGCGTATTGAGTTTTCCTCATAACCATTCCTGAGACCAATAACATGGAAAGTACAAAATACCTTGTAGCTCGCCGCGGAGTAATTAAATCATCTTTAACAAGATTTGATAAGTTTTTAAAGAAATGCACAGCACCTTTAAGCTGCGAAACTCAAATTTAATTACAAACTCGTGTAGAAATGCTACAAACGATTCCCATTGAATTTGAAAATGTTCAATGCGAACTCGAACAAATTTATCTATAGAGGCTGATGATGCAGAATTCTTGAAACAAGGAGACGAGCGTGAATCATTCGAAATTCGTTACCATGCCTTAGTAGCTCAAGCCAAAGCATTACTTCAATCTTCTGAAGTTTCACCAATTTCGTCAGCACCTTCTTTCACGCAGCCAACAGGTCCATTAAATTATATTCCCCGGCTGCCATCAATTCCATTACCCAAATTCAATGGTTCCTATGATTCTTACACTAATTTCAAGGAAACCTTCGAATCGCTTATTAACAGTAATTCACATATTTCAAACATTGAAAAGTTTCATTACTTACAGTCTAGCCTCACAGGTGAAGCCGCCAATATTATAAAATCGCTATCGGCTTCTGATAGCAACTACCCATCAGCCTGGAAATTAATAAAAGAGAGGTTCGAAAATAAAAAGGCCATAATCCATGCTCATGTTAAAGCCATTTTCGAACTACCAATCTTGAAAGATGAATGTCATCAAACTCTTAGAAAATTTCTAGATCATTTCAAAACCCATTACATCTCTCTTCAAAACTTGGGCGAAAAAGTTGTCGAATGGGACACCATACTCATATTCCTTTTAACCTCAAAACTAGATTTAGCCTCTCGAAAAGAATGGGAGCAAACCTCCCGAGACACTTCAACACCAACTATCGATCAGCTGTTAAAGTGCCTCATAGCAAGATGCAATTTTTTAGAATCTCTTAACTACAAAATCAACCAAAAGAGAACTGATATCAAGCCTGAGTCCAAATTACTCAACCAAGCAAGATTCAACAGTAATAAGCCTAGTAGTTCTTTCATGACGCAGACGAATAGTTGTCCTTTATGCAAACTAAATCATTTTATTTATTCATGTAAACAATTTTCCG
The DNA here is from genome assembly GCA_963978555.1 of Galerucella nymphaeae. Classification (NCBI taxonomy): domain Eukaryota; kingdom Metazoa; phylum Arthropoda; class Insecta; order Coleoptera; family Chrysomelidae; genus Galerucella; species Galerucella nymphaeae. The sequence continues at coordinate 7,151,321 of OZ021708.1, forward strand.
ACCTGCCCATAAACCTTAGATTCTCAGAGGCCAAACGCCACTTACTTTGTACCAACTGCTTACGTCCTGGCCACAAAACCACTGATTGTAAATCAAGTTTTACTTGCAAAACGTGTAAATCTAAACACCATTCCTTACTTCACATTACTCGTAATTCTTCTAACAATCAGAGCTCAGAGAACGTTGAAAACCAACGCACTGACCAATCCAACGCCAGAGCAACTTCATCAAGCACTGCTGCTATATCTAACCCTCTCGCTGACTCTCAAACCAATTTGGAAACCTCATTGAACCTTCACTCCTCTACTCAGAGCACTAACTCATTCGTGTTACTATCAACCGCAATAGTAATTATACTCGACAAACATCAAAGACCTATAACTTGTAGAGCAATACTAGATAACGGAAGCCAATCTAATTTCATCACACAATCACTTTTCGAAAAACTGAACCTTCCCTACGAGAAGATTAATATGCCTATATCCTGCATAAACCAATCAACATTTTCTGCTTCAAAAAAAATAAAGGTTGAAATAAATTCCCTACACAGCAACCATAAGTATAAAATGCCAGCTTTGGTTGTCCACAACATATCTAATCTTACCCCTCAACATTTCATCAATACTCAAAATATTAATATTCCCAAGCACCTTCCGCTTGCAGACAACCTATTCAACAAACCCGCTGAAATTGAAATGTTGATCGGCTCCGGCCTATTCTTTGACATGCTAAACTCGGGCCAAATCAAACTAGGCAAAAACCTTCCAATCTTGCAGGAAACCAAATTAGGATGGATCGTTAGCGGTCCAATTCCCTTATCCTCAGCCCAGGCATTGCATTCACAATGCTCTTTCTCAACAAGCTCTTCAGATCGTATTCAAAATTCAATAGAGCGATTCTGGCAAATTGAAGAAAATCTTCAAACTAACTTGTCTCCTCATACTCTCGAGGAAGAAGAATGTGAAGCCCATTTTCAGTCTTCCACTACAAGAGACGAAACTGGTCGTTTCATAGTAAACTTACCACTTAAGCCCCAATATACTCAACTTGGTGATTCATATCAAACCGCCCTGAAAAGATTTCTTGCTGTTGAGCGAAAAATCCATAAAAACACTGCATTAAAACAATCCTATACAGACTTTATATCCGAATATATTGCTTTAGGGCATATGAAGCGGATCGATCCATCAAATGAAACACATACCAAGTATCCCACTTACTACCTTCCCCATCATGCTGTGGAGAAGAACGACAGCCTCACTACGAAAGTCAGAGTAGTCTTTGACGCATCTGCAACCACCACTTCTGGTCTATCTCTTAATAACGTTCTAAAAGTAGGACCAACGGTTCAAAACGATTTGTTCTCTATCTTAATCCGATTCCGACAACATAATTATGTTCTTACTGGCGACATTGCGTAAATGTACCGCCAAATTCGCCTTGAACCTGCGCAATGTACTCTCCAACATATAATTTGGCGAAACAATTCCATTGATAAACTTGAAACGTATCAGCTGCAAACCGTAACCTACGGAATGGCTAGCTCTAGCTACCTAGCTACGAGATGCCTCAAGGAAATAGCTATTCAAGCGGAACCATCATTTCCTACAGAAAGCCATATTCTAAATAGAGACACATATGTCGATGATATAATCACTGGAGCCGTCTCCGAGGAATCCCTTACTCAAATACGTCTTAACTTAACCCACATCTTACAATCGTACGGTTTCGATTTAAGAAAATTCGCTTCAAACAGTCCTTCCGTACTTACAGACTTAGATCCAAGTAACTCTAACATTGAATACATTATAACAGATGATTCGAATGCTAAAACTTTGGGAATAAATTGGAATTCACAGGCTGATGTGTTCATTTACAATTCTAGTCTAAATGTTAAATCCACCCGTCACTAAAAGAACAATCTTGGCTTTGATCTCTACTATTTTTGACCCAACGGGGCTTTTAGGACCCATGATTATTCCTCTTAAAATCCTGCTACAACAACTATGGCTGTTGAAGAAAAACTGGGATGATCCTATTCCCTCGCACTTATGCAATAAATGGAAAACCTTCGTAATAAACCTAAACTCTGTTCATACTTTCCAAATACCCCGTCAAGTCACGTTACCTAGCCCCATCTACATTGAATTGCATGGTTTCTGTGATAGCTCCATAAATGCTTACGGTGTATGCGTCTATGTGCGCTCCATAGATACGCAAGGAAATATTCTGAGTCGCTTACTCTGTGCCAAATCATGTGTCACTCCATTAAAAGCAATATCCCTACCTAGGTCTGAGCTGTGCGGTGCAGTACAGTTAGCTCGTTTAATGAGCAAACTGAAAGAGTGTCTTGATATAAAGTTAGACAAGACATTTTATTATACTGATTCCACTATAGTGTTATGTTGGTTGTGCTTGGAATCAAGATCTCTAAAGACATTTGTCAGCAACAGAGTATCAGAAATCCAACACTTAGTGTATGGTTACATTGGATGCGGGTACGTGTGATGTCGTAAGACCGGTTGTCGTACGATTGAGTGGTTACATTGTTTGCGATGCGTTGCGTCCGAAGTTTCAGTTCAAAATGGATGACGAAGGGAATTTATATTTCCTTCAAAATACTTGTTTGAAATTTATGGTGTTAAATAAAAAAAGAAAATATTGGGTTGATAATATGTACTTAAGGAGAGACCAGGAAGGGGAGTACGTAACCCTTTTCAAGGAGTTGAGCAAGCAGCCACCTACCTCCTCCCATCCCTTTTTTACTATAACTCTATTGTGGTAGTCTTTACATGTTTGATCCCACAACGGCTTCCTCGATTGAACACATGAAATTAGCTTTTCTAAGTCCATTTTAAATAAATCTTCTCAATTATTATTGAATGCCACAGGTGACAGCCTTCTATATCGTTAATATCGTTAATATCGTACGATGTCGCCGAGAAAAACAAACACGTTTGTTCTTCTCGCTTAGTCGGCCGACATCGCACGATAACATCCGACTAAAACGCAGTTAATGTAACCGCACACCTTTAAATTAGTTTGTTTGTTTTTATTTCCGACATCGCACGACTAAAAAATCGCACGTACCCGCATCCAATGTAACCATACACTTATCCAATACTTCAGAATGGTATCATATAATATCTTCCGAAAACCCTGCTGATTTAATTTCCCGGGGGGCCAACCCTGACGAGCTTCGTAACTGCAATCTTTGGTGGAATGGTCCAAACTTCTTATCTCTACGCACTGAGTTTTGGCCGACTGATAATCATATATCTCACTTTGCAAGGACCCCTTCCGATACCAACATTCCTGAATATAATCCCAAGTCAATCGTACTAGTCTCCCAAATTCAAGGAGAAAATTCAAACTTTCCTTTTATTAAAGATCTTTCCAATCTGCCTAAATTACTTCGTATTGTAGCTTATTGCTTGAGGTTTATTGGCAATTGTAAAAATCCCGAACGTAAACAGACCAATCTCCTCACTGCACTTGACATTGATAATAGCCAAATTCAGCTGATGAAATTTGTTCAAAGGCAATGCTTTTCTGAAGAGTTGCAAGCTTTGAAAATGAACAAGAGAGTAAAGGCTTCCAGTAAGCTCATTTCTTTGAATGTATTCTTAGACGAACAAGGAATCCTTCGAGTAGGAGGAAGATTAAAAAATTACACTCTTCAATTCGAAAATAAACACCCCATAGTTTTACCTCATAAACACATTTTAACCAACCTCATAATCTCCAATATACACCAAAGCAATCTTCATGCGGGCGCTCATGCTACTTTAGCCTTTGTACGCCAAAAATTTTGGCCTCTAAACGGAAGAAATGCTGTTAGAAAAATTCTAAGAGAGTGTATACCCTGCTATCGTGCTAATCCGCAGTCATTAACTAATATTATGGGAGATCTGCCCAACCCTCGAGTTACTATATCTCATCCATTTGTTCATACTGGAGTGGATTATGCTGGTCCGTTCCAATTAAAAGAGTCCAAATTCAGAAATCGTCGTTTTACTAAAGCGTACATCTGTATTTTTGTGTGCTTAGCTACCAAGGCGATTCACATAGAATTAGCCAGCGAACTAACCTCGGAATGTTTCATTAGTTTATTGCGTAGATTTACCTCTAGACGCAGATTTTGTAGTAATTTTTATTCCGACAATGGAACTAACTTCACTGGAGCTTATGCTGAGCTGAAAGGTATTTTAGAAATCCTTCAAAATGAAAAATTAACAAACTTTTATCAAGCCAATAAAATTCAATGGCACTTTAGTCCAGCCCGATCTCCCCATTTTGGTGGGATCTGGGAAAGCGCTGTGAAATCAGTCAAAAGTCACTTACGCCGAATAATTAACGATAAAAATCCTTTAACTTACGAGGAGTTGTACACATTTCTCGTACAGATTGAGGGTGTTCTTAACTCCCGTCCACTGATGCCCCTAAGCAATGATCCCAATGACCTAGAAATGTTAACTCCAGGCCACTTCCTAATTGGTCGTCCCATCAATTTACTCCCTGACCTCAATCTTCAAAATGAAACTATAAACCGATTATCAAGATACCAGCTGCTACAGCACATGCTTCAAGGTTTCTGGTCGAGATGGAAAAATGAATATCTTCACAACCTACAACAGCGCGCCAAGTGGCGCTTCTCTACAGACACCTCGCATCTCCTCGGTGCCATAGTTTTATTAAAAGAGGACAACACTCCGCCCTGTAAGTGGATTCAAGGTCGGGTCTCCGCAGTGCACCCCGGCCCAGATGCACAAGTGCGCGTTGTGAGTGTTACCACGCCAAATACTGTGTTGAAGCGTAGCATTGTCAAAGTGTGTCCCTTGCCAATAAAATACTCTTCTGATTGATGTACTTTTATAGCGATAGTTTGTTTGAGACACTAAAAACTTTGTTTATGTTTTTTTTCATAACCAAGAATCTTTGTTTTCTATTTGAGACCACGTCTCAGTCCCTAATTAATTTTATATTTTTGAAAGGAAATTAGTTTTTTCAAGGGGGGCGGTATGTTTGTTCCAATATAAAGTACTTGCCGTCACTTGTGCCGCCGTCATAAATCACGAGTCAAAGGGCCTGCCGAAAGGCTCGACCGACCCCTGCCCATGTACCGAAAGGGAGCAATAACGGCCAAAGGCAGTCGAATTAGAAACCTAGACTCGCTACCATGTATTGTTAAAAAATAATAAAATATTTGTATGTTACATTGTTCAATTCATTTAATAAATGTTAATTAAGACCATAACAGTAATAAGTGTGCTTTACTTGAATAAAGTGGGTGTTTCCCAGTAAAACTAAAATCACTGGACACCTGCAAAGGCAACAACCCCAAAGGCCTTAAACCAGCGTTGCGAACAACATAATTAAAATAAATAAAATCGTATAGCTCAGTGCTACACTTTTATTGCAGGGAACAGACTTAATACTTAATATAATTAATTTCAGAAATGTCAACCAGGTATCCATGGCTATATTGAATATTGTGCGAATGTCGCATTCCTATTGGCTTAAAAATCTGTATCATAATGAATATCATTATGATACAGATTTTAGTCTTTTAATAAGTATATACTATCTCTAAAAATATTAACTCAATTGTGAAAAGTCTCATAACCTTTTCAATTGGTATTTCAATGAAAAATATAAAAAAAAACCTGTTGAAAAATAACAATTCTTTGCAATTGTCGAAACAATTTCTGTTTAAACAATATGGCACCGGGTTGACTCTTGGCAACATGCATTTAAATCTTCAGTAGGACAATTTGAAGAGAATTGCATAAGAAAATTAAGGTGAAATAGTTAACGGTATTTATGCGCCGACTTCTCCTAGAGTATTATAAGCAGAGAAATTTTAAATGTCCAGCTTCATAAGCGTATAGTGAAGATAATAAGGAGACTCACATTTTATATCTATGTATCTGTATAGTAGGGAGGGTGTACATCCTCCTGAGGAATTGTCCTCCTAGGTCATCGTCCATCCTGTCCTTCCCAGGTCACAAGGAAACGTCTCCTTTATATCGGCAGGTGTGGGTCAGGACTCGCCGAACACCCCTATTGACAGTTTCATCTTACTGTTCACACATCCTGCATAGAGGTGTGTCCACTAGCTCCATAGTATGGAGGTATTTCCCTTGTTAAGAGTAGCCAGTCATAAATCCTACTTTTATATATAATTAATATTTTCAGCATGTTTATCAGCTCCCATGTTAAGCTACAAATTCCTGGGACGTTCTGTAGTTTCGGAATATCTCACACTGATTAATGTGTTCACAGAATAAAGTAGATCCCCGAATTTTGTTGGAAAAAATTGGGCTTTGCCAAAATATTCGAAAAATAAAAATCCACCGCGAATTATATTTTTCTATATGAATCAGCTTAGCCTTCACCTTGAAGATTGATTTTTAATAAATGGTTTTTTGAAAAGATTTTTCTCTATCTTTTATAATACGAAAAATAATTGACGTGAAGTGATTTTAAAAATACATATTACTCAATTAAATATGAAAACTCATGTGGTTTGGTTGTGTAATGTTTTATTTAATAATTATTATAGCTTATCAGAGGAAATTGAACTACATACATATTATAAAACAGGAGTAAAAAATGAAATAAAAAGCTTGAAAAGATTTTTTTATGAACTATTTCGTGAATATTTAATTACCTGTAGTCACAATAGTTATAACTTCCGATGTAAAAAACTATCTAATAAGGTCAAAATTTGCATAATTTTACTTTCCCGCGCGCATTTTACTTTCTCGCACTCATTTATTACTTTGTTATATTTTGCAATGCTGTAGTGGAAAAACAAAAATAAAATAAAATAAAATAATCGCTGTTTATATAGGGCGTGGTCGCCGATGGTTTCCCAGGCTAACTGAAAGTATATTTGGAGCGATTAAGCAGTATCTGGCGGAAAACAATTGAGAGTTATATCTCAGGGAATAGTATGGGGTTCTTTGTATTGTTGTTACCTTGGTCATACGTTTATGTCAAATCCGTGAACAGGCGCCACCGAGTTTTTTGGAACCAATTGCGCTGAAGGCGATTGTAAATGAGATGTTATACCAGTAGCCAAAAACGCGGAAAAAAAGAAATATAATATATATATATATACAAATATATACCAATAACGTAAATAAATAGTCCAACTAGTACAGGCCAATCTTTTATTGCTAAATAAGGCAATCAGCAATACGACGCACCTGTTACAAGTAGATACAAGAAATATAATATTAGAAATAAGTCCAAAATTTAGTCAAAATTAAATCAAAAATAATATGTCAAAATCTGTCAAAAATATCTGTTATAGATAGAAAATATCGTAGGTATAAAACAAAACCAAAAAAAATAATCGCTTAGTAGGCGGTCGATGGGTAGTCAAGTATGATCATACGAGCTTTACATGAACCACAAGCCTACCTATAAAATAAACGCTAAACGCCGAATATAAATCTACAGCATACTATCGTAATTATCAAGGCTGTGAATTAAAGTCCTAATCTAAATTAAGTTACAAAATAAAGAACTTTTAATATCGGCCAAATTTAAATTATTTGGTATAACTAATAATTACTTACAACTCGTGATTAATATCTATTGAGAATCTTGAAACAATAAGAAAACGTGTAAGATCAATTTCATAATTTTTTTTGTACTTAGTTTGCACGAATTTGGGGGGTACAGCCAACCCATCCACAATGTCACTCTCGGAAGTAGGAGTCGGTTATATTTTCAGGAATCGTCTCTGCTGGGAGATTTCGCTGATGACGTGAAACAAGTCGAACCAGGTGTGAAATCTGGGACAAATCCAATCCAGGCAATTAATCAAAAGGGTTCCCAATTGAGGCTCCAACAGTAGGAGGGAGAGTAAAGCGTGGAAGTAAGGAACACAAAAAAAAACCCTACAACGAGAAGACAAAAAAAAAGAAATCAATCTCACCATCAAAAAAATGGAAGCTTTTGTGTAAACTAAAAATTACTTACCTCAATTTATCAATGAGGGTTTTCCAAATTCCAATGTACAGCCCTGTGAAGACGTCAATAGACAACTTCCACCAGTAGGCTCACAAAATGGTTGATACTGGTCAATGTTGAAAAGAGGTTGATTCGATCTTAATGAATCGTGGTTTCGGTGTAAAATAATCCCCTAACGGCGGAAAAAACGACTTCCAAACAAACTACTCAAAATAGTCGAATTTCCAAGCAACTGATGCAAATTTATATCCCCTAATTAGGGTAGCTAATCAAAAATTAAACCAAACAAATAACTCGCACCAAGCACCGAACCTTTCGTTCTTCCAAACTGTCTCACTTTCTCCTCGTTGCTATCGAAAAGATGGCTTCCCAAACCAGTAATACCACAATATTCAATAATATGAAAGCTCAATGGTGACACAACGAAGTACGTCCAAATTTCCTAAATTCTCCTACCTTCTTGAACCTACAGCATTTTACATACTACATGTGAACAAGAAATAACGTTCTCGTAGCGAAACAATTTCATTAGATTCGTAGATTAAAAACAGCCGTTCAAAAAGAATACGAGTTCTACTGATAGCCGAAGTATTTTTAGATTTAGTAGTTATACAGAGTGTCCAAAATATTATTTAAATTTAATTTACGTCAACAAGATTTCATTTGAAATTCAGACCATAACAACTTGCCCGCACTAGTGCGGGAAAGTGACACTTTCAAAACTAAAATGCGTGCGGGAAAGTGGGTCGTACACAGAAAGAAATTTTGTACGTAAAATTAATGAACACCGGTCGTCAATATTTTGAACATTAATATTATGAATCGGTGATTGTTACAATGATTTCTGATCATGGATTAATGTTTTGGTACACTGAAACAATGAATTACCTAACATTAAGCAATAAACGAAAAACATCAAAAATTTATTATTTTTTCCATTGGTACAATGAAAAAGTTCATTGAATCAACGTTTGAGAATTTTTAAATTGATGTTGCTCGTCTTTAAAACAATAAATTTTTGTTATGGATTTACGAACAGAATACATATAAACACCATAAACGGTATTCATTGTTTCAATGTTTGCTAAACGTTAATATTACGAACTTGAACATTAACTTCTAATAAGGCGCTAAAATCAATGATACTTGTTCATAGATCCATAACTAAAAACATTAATATTACGAACAGCTTACATGGACTCAGAATAGCGCGCGAAAGTTAATGTAAACCGTTCATAGATCCATGATTGTATTCATTAATATTACGTAAAGGCGTACATAGAAAACAAAATACGTGACCATTTTCGCGCCTAATATTTCAGTCTTTTTGTTTCTCGAGAGGGTTAACCACAGTCTTGTGCTCCGTTGTGAATTTTGTGTGATTTGAGTTTTTTAGTGGCTAAAATTGTGCCATTTTATTGAGGATAGACTATTTACTATTTTTTCAACGAATAGACAATATCTTCATATTGCAATTGTGAGTACTCTTTTAGTTTTCTTTTTGTAGTGAACTTATTTCAAATATTCATTTAGGTACATATTGGGGGGAAATCCACTCACACAAAATACACAATCAAAGATTCCCAGGAGTCATTTTTGTTTTGTACGAAGACTCAACAAGAAGTAGAGGACCATATTGCTAACCTGAAGATTTGAAAACTGTCTTCAGCTTTTTATATTGTGTACTGGTGAAGACATTAACACAATTCCAAATATTTTCGTCTACTTTGAAGATATTGGATATAAATTTCTCAGACAGTTTCTCTAAAGACAGTAGACATATTATTATGTTTTGAGATTATTTTTCTTATATAACTTTGACTTTCCTTTGGAAAGCAAAATGTTTTGGAACTTTCTAGAAAAGTCATTTTGTAGACATGATGTACCACTAGAAAGCCAAAAGTTCATAAAATGTGTGAATTTGTAGTAAGTGAATAGAAAATGCGAAAAGTAGTTAACATTTTCACTCTCTAGGTAGGTATATTATATTTTTTATACAGCGGAAATATATTGAAAATACAAAAATTGTTTGTCAATATAACATGTTACACCTAGTAGTAACTTTTGTTTAAAGACATAATTAAAGAAGCAAATTATCATGAAACCCTCTTGGGGGAAAAATAAGTACTTATTATATAATTAAAAGCTATTTTTGGGACTGTTTTACTTCTCATTTGCAGATACTGGTTCTTACATCAAATCAATGGACATATAAGATAATTTTCAGCCAAAGTTGCACCTTAAAACTTAAAAAAATATTGCATTGTACTACCACATTATTTTTATGTTCGTAATATTAATAACCGGTGAACATCGATCAATGTTTATTGTACATTGATTTAACGTACAGCAATCATAAACTAATGGCCGGTGGTCATGGATCCATGCTTTTCGTTTATTGTATCAATGTTTATTGTACATTGATTTAACGTACAACAATCATAAACTAATGACCGGTGGTCATAGATCCATGCTTCTCGTTTATTGTGTTAATGTATGTGGTTCGTAATATTAATAACAGGAAGTCATAGATCCATGTTCTTTATTCATTGATTCAATGTACATTAAACATAACTTGATGAATAAAAAAGTTAACGTACGAACGTTCATTGTATTAACGATATAGCTCATCGGCTGAAAATTAATGTTGATGTTCATTGATTTGATGTACTTTTTTATTAATATAACGTACCTTTTTCGTTCAGTGTAGAAAAAATTTATTTTTATAGACAATTCAACTCATGTATAAAAAATCGCATATGCCACAGTGCAATAGTCACTTTGACAGCGGCAAAAGTTAGCTGAAACTTTAAGCGATAAATGCATTTGTGGTTTTTTCACTAAGGACTGTTCAGAGTAGGAGCGACGAGCGTCACGTCGCGATAGCGTAGCGGCGGGCGACGCGATGCTGTTTCAGAGTTGGAGCGTTGCATTCGCGTCTGCGACGCGTCAAATATTCAACAACACGCTTTTTTTCAGTTCATAAAATGGCTCCAACAAGAACAGTTCGGTCAGTTCGTTTGTTTATTTTACTGGACATGCCATATCATATAGGCCGATTAAACAGAAAAGTCGGAATTCACCCCATAAATAAAGAAAGGCATTTGTTTTGCGAATTCCACCATTTATACTATAAATTAAGAATGTATCCAGACCGATTTTGGAACTACCTGAGAATGTCCATCCGAACTTTTGATTACTTACTGGAAAAGGTTGGTCCTCACTTGGAGAAAACAGTAACAAACTTTGTACAAAAACGCTACATTTCACCTGCAGTGCGACTTGTTGTTACTATAAGGTAAGAAAAGAAAACATACATTTTCACGTACCTATTTATATAAAAAGTCAAACAATAAGTTCCTAAAAATGTAGAGAATGTAATATATTTAGTATTTAAAATAAGAAAACGATGAGATTGGGAATGATGGACTCTCTGAATATGATGAGTGGTGTAGTGGTGTTGGTTGGTTTTCAGGTGCTGCAGGTCTCACAGTTTCGTTTTGCGACATTTCGTCTATAATAAGTTGTTGTATTTTATTTCGAATCTTTAATTTCTGAATGGGTTGGAACTTGTTCATATATGGAATGAGACTTTTAAAAAAATTCTTATCCTCACATTCTGGCGCAGGTGCATCTTGTGCTAATGTTTGGGATAATATCTTCAACTTTTTGTTTTCTATTTCAAGAAATTTATCGTCCGTCGTGTCACACAGTCTTTTTCTGTTGGCCTTGCTTGTAGTGGAAGAAGTCGCGGATGGTGGTCTGAGCACAGATTGTGACGCTGACGATTCTGACGGTCCCGGAGATGTTGGATCAATATTTGATTGCGTCTCTAAGTCTTCTTCTACTTCAGCATTATCATGTTGCTGAGAGGAAGATAGATTTCCATATTTGCTGGCCGGAGTCATTAGATCTTTTAAAAAAGACATCATTTCAAAATATGGCCAAGAAGATAAATTGCTGTTGGCTCCATCTCCAGAACGGGACACTGGAAGTTTTTTCAACTCACGGCGATATGTGTCCTTATTATTTTTTCACCGAGCTGCTACGGCTTCCTCTGAAATAATTTTAAATGTCTTAGTTTTAAGCAATACTATACTTTATTTAATATCGATATATTTATTTTATTTACAAAATTTAAATAAAATAATTATTGTTTTATACATTTCTTTTGCAACTCACTCAACTTATTTACAGATTCCTTGTCACCGGAACCACCTATAAACATTTGGGACACGAATTCAGAATGGGATATTCCACAGTTTCTGAGATCGTAAAGGAAAAATGTCTCATTATTTAGGAAAAATTACAGGATGAATATATGCCATTTCCTAACCAACAACAGTTAGAAGCAATAATTGAAGAATACAACACACTATGGAATTTTCCAAATTGTTTCGGATCAATTGATGGAAAGCATTGCCAAATAAAATGTCCCCCCAAAAGTGGAACAACATATTTTAATTACTTGAAATATTATTCTATCGGACTACAAGGGTGTTTAAAAACCATAAACTGTCTTAAACTGAAGTGTTCAAGCAACACTCGAATTAATGTAAATATCTCCCTTTAGTTCCTTAAACCGACTCTGTTTACCTAATATTTATTTCTCCCATCCCAACAGCAAACTCATAAAAAAAAGCACAGCTTTTGTTTACGCAATGCCTATAAAAACTTTCCACTGAAAACAAAACAATATCTCCTCTCACTTCAATTCAGTTTACCCCCCCTAGAAACACAACAAATAGGCATGATGACAGTCACTAAGAATCACCAAAATATTGATTTGATATAATTATTTAAGATACATAGATTCTACAGAAATCATTTATTTTTCATTTTCATGTGTGATTACATTTATTTCAGTAAAAATATAAGCACAAAATTTAACCACCCGCCATCTTATCTCAAACGCCAATCAGAAGAGAGTGACGTCATATTTTTGCAAATACCCATGATCCGACCCGAACCAAATCCGAACATCTGTTTTGTCGTCTTTATATTATCTATGGTTTTGTATTTCCCTTGTTGCTATTGGCTTTTCTTGGTTCATGTGATATTTTCTCGTAATAAACTATTAAGTATCTCTGTTTTTATTAACACAAAAAACCGTTTTTGAAATTATGTTTATGTATCAAAAGAAACTTTTAACCTGCAAACTGTCAAGTTTGATTTTGACGATTTTACTACATGACACAGATCATAGATAACCTATCGATAGTTGACACTGTTAAGAATTGATGACGTCATAGAAGGACGCCATTACTATTCTAGCGTTTTGGCGCATAATTTAAAATGTGTTTTTAAAAGTTGAATTTTTCCTTTAAAAACATCTTTTTTTACAGAAATAACATTTATTGTAGATAAAGTATATACGTGAAAACATCGTGGAGCAGTTTTTCAAAATCAGTCATCATGCCTATTGTAACTTAGACTTGCCCAGTTCTAACGAATTTCAAGCTTCTTTACCCTAAAGACAATAGATTAGCTCAAATATGCATTTTTCTCTCAGCTATCTCTTCCTACATGCTAAAAAACGTATCGCTCCTTCTCTTTCCCAAAACTTAGCGCCAATCCCCCACGTCCGGTGGGAGATCGGAAAATCGAAAGAAACGATCTTTTCGCCAGTAGCTTTCTGTGTGTCGCCCAAAGCACTCATTTTTTCTCTGTATACATTACATTCTCTCGTTTTGCATATAAAACAACCCTCAGTAACACGTGTGTAATTTATGTTACTTTTAACCTGTTAAGACTTGTTCAACTAGTTCGTCACTAGTATTATTGATTGCATTTTGTACACTCGCAAATGCAGTAATATTCAACGCGAAGCGATATTATAATCAATATAATCTCACTTGTGCCAAGTAGCGGCATGAAATTGCAATAATTGTAAAAATTTATCTTGTGTTATTTTGTTTCTCAGAACTTATATGAGCTAAGTTCATTAAAAATCAAGTGCAACAAACTGGATATTTTATTAATAATTAGTAATTGATATAACCTTTGTTAAACAGTCCGAGAAAGTTCCTGCTTGTGTCCGATTCTTTTTCCGAAACTGTGATAAGTAATATAATACCTAATGAAAATAATCAACCTGAATCAAAACCTAATACACTCCACTACAAACTTTTCGGTATTGAGTTTTAACCGCCAATAATCGAACAAAGGGGTTGCCGATGCTAACAAGAAATTTATACCCCTGTTAAGCTAGCAGAACCACTTTGGAATTTTCAACTTTTTTTCATGTCATTTTTTTTTTTCCCGGAGCCGTCCTTTCGCCGGTACCACCTCAGCCTCCTGGGCTTATTGTGGATACTCCTAGTGTTCTGACTACAACCTATTCAGCCAATCCGTTCCCTGTATTAGCTCATACAGGTTCTTTGCTGGTTGATTGTAGAAGTCTTCTGGAGTCATTTGGGTTCTGCCATACAGTTTCTGCCTTCTGTGGTCCAGCGACTCACAGTTGCATAGTATATGCAGAGCTGTTTCGGTATCCTTTTTGCATCTTCTGCATGTAAGGTCTCCGTTGTACAGCCCTATTTTGTTTAGGTGCTCCTTTGTGGGAAAGTGTCCCGTAAGTAGCCCCGTAATGGTGCGCAGCTTGTTCCTGCTCATTGAGAGCAGTTCTTTCGCTACTTTCTCTGATGGTTCTTTTATGAATTTCTTCCCATGTATTTGCCCAGTCGTATTCTTCCAGTATTTCTTGTGTTGTTCTTTCAACCACCCTTTCATCCATGACCTCGTTAAGCATCTGGGGATGCCCACAGCAGGTTCGGGTCCGTTCATCAGAGTTGACGATCCTACTCTCGCGAGTTCGTCAGCTTTTTCATTGCCTGCGATTCCTTTATGACCTGGTACCCACTCCAGTGTTACACTGTTCCGAGTCGCCAGTCTTCTAAGTTCTTCGCCGCATTCCCATACTAGCCGAGATGTCACCTTATAGCTCTGAAGTGCTTTAAGGGCGGCTTGGCTGTCGCTGTAGATCCTGATCTGCCTGTTGTGGTAGGCTCTCATGCTGTTAGCCCTTGCACACGCAAGTATTGCATAAACCTCTGCTTGGAATACAGAGGCGTATTTTCCTAGCGAGACGATTCCTTCATATTTGCTCGTCTTGCTGTATATCCCCGCTCCGGTGCCGAGTTCATTTTTTGATCCGTCTGTATACCAGATCAGTTCATTCGCCCTACTAAGTGGTGGTGCGTTCTCTTCCTCAAGCTCTTTTCGATCTTTGATGACAATCTCGAAGTTCTTGCGAAAGATATATTTGGTAGTCATTTGGTCTGTTGGCATTTTGAAAATGTCATCTCCCACCTGCCTTATCTCTGTGTGTCCTCTCCCATGTACCACATCATGGTCTAGTGCTTTTTCCAGTCGGGTTAGTGCTGCCCTTGCTTCGTACATTATGACATAATGTAGTGGAGGAAGGTCTAGCATTGTTTCCAGCGCCGCTGTAGGAGTAGTCCTCATTGCCCCTGTAATGCCAGTGCATGCAAGTCTTTGGACCTTGCTTAGTTTTAGCATAGCAGAGGATTGTCTGGTCTTTGGCCACCATACCAAAGATGCATATGTGATCCTGGGAATGACAACCATTTTGTATAGCCAGTATACCATGCTGGGTCTTAGTCCCCATTTAATGCCGTAAGTACGTCTGGCAACCATGAAGGTCACCTCCGCTTTCTTGATCACGTGCTGGAGATGTCGGTTCCAAGTTAAGCCTGGGTCTAGAATAACCCCAAGATATTTAACTTCATCCGACAGTCGTATTGGTTCACCTTGAAGCGTCAAAGGGCCAAGTCCTTCCCTTTTCCTTCTTCTGGTGAACGCAATTATCTGTGTTTTCGAAGGGCTAATACGTAGCCCTTCTTTTACAGTCCAGCCTGTTACTACATTTAAAGCCATCTGGAGTCTGTCTCTGGTTGTACTGTTGTATTTACCTTGGGATAGAATTACCAGGTCGTCTGCATATCCTATGGTGTCGAATCCTCCTCTGTGTAGGGATCTAATGAGCCCGTCCATGACCAGGTTCCACAGCAGCGGGGATAGTACTCCCCCCTGCGGACAGCCCCTGGTTGCACATACGGCCATTGTTTCCCCCATCAGAGTTGATTCTATGAGCCTGCTTCTGAGCATGCAGTCTATCCACCTGCAGCTCGTGGCATCGATCCCTAAATTCCTCGTCGCCTTGGCTATAGATTCATAGGAGGTGTTGTCAAAAGCTCCTTCTATATCAAGAAAGGCTGCCAGCAGCACCTCTTTGTTTTCCAGCACGTATTCAGCTCTTTTTATGAGTTGATGTAATGCTGTTTCGGTTGATTTTCCCTCTCTGTATGCATATTGATCTCGGTGTATTGGTCTTGTAGCCAATATACCGTCTCTAATATGTCTGTCGAGAAGTTTCTCAAGGGTCTTCAGCAAAAATGACATTAGACTGATTGGTCTCAGAGCTTTAGCCGTGTCCTGTCCAGATTTTCCAGGTTTTGGTATAAATGTTGCTCTGATGCGTTGCCAGGTTCTTGGAATATGCCCCAGAGCTAAGCTGGCTCTGAGCAGTTCACTTACCCTGTTGTGCAGTGTGCTTCCTCCTTTTTGGAGTAGGATAGGATAAATCCCGTCTGGTCCCGGTGATTTATATGGTTTGAAGCTGTTAATAGCCCATTCTGTCTTTTCCGCATCTACCACAGCCTTCGCTGTTTGCCAGTCTATCCTGGATGCCCATCGTGGTCTATCCAGTTCTGTCGCTGGAGAGTTCTGCGGCGGAATGGTGGGTATTGATCCAGGGAAGTGTACCTTGAGTAGCTCTTCCAAGGTTTCTTTTCCATTTTCTGTATACTGTCCGTTATCTTTTTTGATAGCGTGTATAGTCTGATTAGGGTCCTTGGAGAGAATCTTCTGCAGTCTGGCACACTCATGAGTCTGTTCTATCTCCTCACAGTGCCTCCTCCAGGAGTCTCTCTTGACTTTCCTTACCAGTTTGTTGTATTCAGTTAGGGCCCTCTTATAATCCGTCCATTCTTCTGAATTTTCTTTAGTTCTATTGAACTTCTTCCTCAACTGTCTCCGTTTTTCGGCAAGTTCATTTGTCCACCAGGGCACATTCCTGTTGGATTTCTTCCTTACCGTTATGCAGTTGTTTTCAAACGCTGAGATAATTGCTTCCTGTGTTAGGTCTGCTGCTATCTCTAGGTCTGTTGTGTTCTTGATTTTTACCATCGTTCGGTCTAAACTGTTAACTAGTTCTGCATTATATGCTTCCCAGTTCGTTTTTCGCGGGTTACGATAGTATTCTATTTTCGGTTCGGTTCCCGAAATTTGAAAGTATATGTGTCTGTGGTCAGAAAAGCTTTCTTCCTCGGACACATGCCAATTACTCACGAAGTTACTTATGTAATGAGTGCCAATCGTGATATCGATAACCTCCTTTCTGTTTGAGTTAACGAAAGTTGGTTTATTTCCTTCATTTAATACGTTCAAATTGTTAGCCGTAATAAATTCTAGTAATGACTCACCTCTTTCGTTGGTGTTGGTGCTTCCCCAGTTAAGATTGTGTGAGTTGGCATCGCATGCAATGATCAGCTGCACACCCTTCTTTCTGGAGTACTTGACCAGTTCTTCGACTTCCCTGGTTGGTGGTTGTCTGGGGTCATCGTAAGGAAGATAGGCCGATGCGAGAATTACTTCTCTAGTCCCATTTCCTTGCCCCAGTGTGATGAGGACCGCCGCTAGGTCCCTACAACAAAAATTTGTTAGTGAAAGGGCTTTTATACCTTTCTTAACAATAATGCATGTTCTTGGATGGTCAGAGGTTCTGTCATAAATCAACTCACCAATGCCATTCAGTCCCATAATCTTACCTCTGTTAATCCAGGGTTCTTGAAGAAGGGCCACTTCATACTTCCCTCTTATCACAGTAAGTTCCGCCGAAGCCCCTTTACTGTGATGGAGGTTCCCCTGAAGTACCCTGAATTTCACCACTCGGCGAGTCCCCCCCCAGGACCCTGAAAGTAACCATGTTTAGCTTGTAATAAGCTTTTAACTGGTTAGCCACCAAGGCCCCATGGGAGACCTCGTCGATGGAGTAGGCCAGGATTTGGCCTTGGCCTTTTTTCATGTCATAATTTTAGGCTATTTTTAGGCTAATTTATTACCCTATTGAAAAATTTTTTGCTCTTTAATTGTGGGAGAAATCGCGGGTTCTGCTAGCTTAACGTTAAGCTGGCAGAACCAATGAGCTAATCCAATTTTTATGGAAAATTGGATTACACCATAATTTTAGGCTCATTTTAGGCTCACATTGGCACCCACTGCCGAATAGGGAACTTGCCCATTTTTTTTTTATTTTACTAAAATGTGTGTTTATATATGAAAACACATTATACCAAATATTAGCCCTTAAATCGCAATACTTATTTCACAATAAATAATTAAAGTTGGAATCGCCACCGGGTATATTCAAACGAAGCAAAATGCGCGGCAGCGGCTGTGACGTCACACCGCACCTCGCGCATCGGTAACCGCAGAAACGATTGAAACGATTTGATATTACTAACCTCAAAATGTTCTGACAGCTACATAAAAATATAATTTGACATATATAGAGATGGGTGATACTGTGTAAAGTATCAACACAACGTACCGTTATAAATATATTGGGACGAAAAGTGCGGTCTGACGTCACAACCAATGGCAGCGCGTTTTAAGAGCAGTTCAAATTATTCAAACTTTAACCCTTTGTTTCTCAGGTAATTCAATCGCTATTGGAATTTTTCTTTTTCTACGGAGTTCCTTATGATAATATCTTACGATTTTAATTGTTTTTAAATGATTTTATTTTTTTGGCAAGTTCCCTATTTCCTGATGCACGTTTTTTGAATAAAAACCTGGGTTCTGCTAGCTTAACCCTAAAGCCAGCAGAACCCAACCGTTAAATAACTCCGCAGAGAATATCCAATTAGACAATAATTTTAGGCTCTACTTACACTAATTAATTACCCTATTACAAAATTTTTTGCTCTTCATGTTATAGGAAATAATATGTGTTCTGCTATTTTCATCTTTGAGCTGGAGTTACAAAATGCTAATCGAATGTATGTGAAAAATCTGATAACATCATAATTTTAGGCTCACGTTTACATCCAATGACAATTTTCCTATTATCGTTAATTGTTCTAGTCCTGGATTCTGCAAACTTGTACGAATAAGTTATCCCAGAAGGGAGGTTCAATTTTAGGAGACACTCATATTTTGACTGGAACATTTTTGTGTACGATGTGTATTTTTCGAGTTATTCTGATTTGTCAGGTTAAATGAGACACCCGGTATATTAGACACTGAATCGATAATCAATACATAATACAATAAATACCACCTTCTTCGAAATGCCTCAATGTGGTTCCCAATTACACCATCCAATAACTAATACAAGGTATTGCAGGAAATAAACATCCCAAAAATAATAATAATTAGTAATGCAAAAATCATATAATACATTTGATGTGTCCCTCGTATATCACACACATACACATCCGAATCAACAATAACTTCTCTATATTGCCCGTCGTAGGTACATATCTTTGATGTTTACTAGCCTGCGAGCAAAAAAAATTGGGGACTGCAAAAAACGCAATACGGAAGTAGTTATAATTGTCTAATTGGATCTTCTCTGCGGAGTTATTTAACGGTTGGGTTCTGCTGGCTTTGCGGTTAAGCTAGAAGAACCCAGGATTTTTTTTAAAAAACGCCCATCAGGAAATTTGGCAGTGGAGGCAAACGTGAGCATAAAATGAGCATAAAGTTGTGGTGTCATCGGATTTCTTAGATACCTTCGATTAGTATTTTGTAACTCCAGCTCTAAGATGAAAATAGCAGAACACATGTTATTTCCCATAACTGAAGAGCAAAAAATTTTGTGATAGGGTAATTAATTAGTGTAAGTAGAGCCTAAAATTATTGTCTAATTGGATCTTCTTTGCGGAGTTATTAAACGGTTGGGTTCTGCTGGCTTTATGGGTAAGCTAGCAGAACCCAGGTTTTTATTCAAAAAACATGCATCAGGAAAATGGGCAGTGGGTGCAAACGTGTGCCTAAAATGAGCCTAAAATTATGGTGTAATCCAATTTTCCATAAAAATTGGATTAGTTCATTGGTCCTGCCAGCTTAACGTTAAGCTAGCAGAACCCGCGATTTCTCCCACAATTGAAGAGCAAAAAATTTTTCAATAGGGTAATAAATTAGCCTAAAAATGGCCTAAAATTATGACATGAAAAAAAGTTGAAAATTCCAAAGTGGTTCTGCTAGTTTAACAGGGGTGAAATTTATCACTATAGAAGTGGGTTCAAAAGGATCTGAAAGTGACGGTGGAGTTTTTCAGTCTTCGACACTTTATAACTTGTTAGAGACAAATCGACTGAATGTACCTCCTGATAGCGCATTACCAAATTCTAATATTATTCTGCCAAATGTCATGATAGGGGATGAGGCCTACCCGCTAAAAACGTATCTAATGAGGCCATATCCACGACCAAGAAATGGAATGTTACATGATGAAAAGCAACTTTTTAACGACCGTCTTTCACGTGCTCGAAAATGCATTGAAAATGCATTTGGCATGTTATATCAAAAATTCAGAATATTGGATACAAGTATTTTACTTAAACAATCAACTGCTATAAATGTCATCAAATGCGCATGTATACTCCACAATTTAATCAGAGACTTTGATGGAGATTCTGATACAGATTACAATAATATTATGGAAAATAGACACAAAACAACATAAATTTAAACGCAAGAGCAGTTCGGAACAATAGAGCAACTAATAGAGCTATAGAGATACGAAATACATTTAAACAATATTTTATCGACCAGAATATATAAATTTTTCAATACTAAATAATTATAAATAAAAAATTTTTAGGTTATACTTCGTGTTTTTTACCTAATTTAATATACTGTAATTTAATATAAAAAAGAAACTTACTCGATATTCCTAATATTACTCCCACTTCAGAATAGAGCCTATCTCTTAAATTTTTATTTTTATACGAAGGCAACTTTGTGTTCCATAACGGGGGTCTTGACTGATTTTCTGAAATTAATATTTCGGCAACATCCTCCTCAGTGGAACTCATTTTAACGCTGGTCGCTGGTACGTCGCCACAAAAAATCAATTCGATTTGTATCCGTCGCTGTCGCGGGAAGTAATCGCAACGCGTCGCCGCGCTGGTCGCTCTTACATGGCTCTTACTCTGAATGCTTGGATTTCATAACACTGGGTTATTTAATCGTCGACGCGTCGCTCGTCGCTCCTACTCTGAACAGTCCTTTACGCATTTGTTTATCAATTATCACAGTGCTGGTTACCATATTAAATTGTTTGACATGTTTGTCAACAACTTATTGAATTTCTAAACACTAACAATGAGCCGATTCATTGAATTGTCCTGCCGAATTACACTCGATATTTGTATTGATATCAGGTGAATTTGTGTTGTTCAACTTCTAAACTATTTCCTTTAGCAATTCGACTCGAAAAACTGTCAACCTAAAAACGCTCCACCTTCGGTGTCGCGTTTTTAATAGTTGACAGTTTTTCTCGTCTAATTGCTAGGCAACAGTTTCTCATTAAACAATCCAAATTTACCCTATAAAATACAAACCTCTCGTGCAATTATAAGTGAAAAAAATCATGAAATTACTCGTTACCTACTAAAACGATATGCTGACATTTCATCAATTTGTCGCTGGACGTCACAATCTGACAAACCGTAGTCGTCGTGATTTTAGATTGAACCTAAAACCAACACGGAATATTTTTTTTCTAGGAGCGGGCAAAAATAGTATATTGTGCAACTAGTGGAAACATTGCTTTTCCCACGTGTTGCACACTATACTTTTTCTACGACTGCAAATTAATGGATAATTTAACAATTTTAAAGTAGTATATTCTAAACAAAATAATAAAAAATAAAAAAAAGGTACTAAATTAATGGATAAATCAACTATTTTAAAGAAATATATATTTTAAACAAAATGATAAAAAATGAAAAAAAAAAGGTACCAGGGTCGGGACTCAAGCTCGGACCGCTTGCGTAGCTGTCAAGCGCGTTAGCTACTGAGCCATACCAGCTTACGTTTAGTGTAGATTTAAAGTAGGTAATTATACGAGACTTCAACCTCTTTAAATTATACCAAATTTACTTATTCAAGATATACAAAAATGTATTTTTAATTATTTTTTTTATATTGTAACACAAAATTTAGTTGAAATTTCTTTAAGCTTATAACAGAAACACCTTCTCTCTACTTTTAAAACACTACCATTTGGGTACTTTTAACGTTTGACGTTTTATGACAGGAGTCAGGATTGTGTTGATTTTTTCTCTGACGGACCGTGGCCCAAGCCGTGGGAAAGATTTTTTCCCACGGCTTGGGCAACTTTTCCCACGGCATAGGCAAAGTGACACTTTGTAGTTTCGTAAATTGTGGGAAAAGAACTAATTTCCATAGCAGTCGTAGAAAAATTGATTTTCCCGCACCGTGTGGAATAGTATATTGTGCAACTAGTGGGAAAAGCTTAATTTATCTCACGAGTGTGCGTTTGTTGCACGAGCCTGAGAGGCGAGTGCCGCAGCACACGAGTGAGAAAAATTGCTTTTCCCACGTGTTGCACACTATACTTTTTCTACGACTGCAAATTAATGGATAATTTAACAATTTTAAAGTAGTATATTTTAAACAAAATAATAAAAAATAAAAAAAAAGGTACCAAATTATAATGGATAATTTAACTATTTTAAAGAAATATATATTTTAAACAGAATGATAAAAAATAAAAAAAAGTACCAGGATCCGGACTCGAACCTCGGGACCCTTGCGTCGATGTCAAGCGCGTTAGCTACTGAGCTATACCCGCTTACGTTTATTGGAGATTTAAAGTAGGTGATTATACGAGACTTCAACCTCTTAAAATTATACCAAATTTACTTATTCAAAATATACAAAAAATGTATTTTTAATTATTTTTTTTATATTGTAACATAAAATTTAGTTGAAATTTCTTTAAGCTTACAGAAACACCTTCTCTCTACTTTTAAAACACTACCATTTGGGTACTTTTAACGTTTAATGACAGGAGTCCAATCATTCTATAATCGAGGATTGTGTTGATTTTTTCTCTGACGTACCGTGGCCCAAGCCGTGGGAAAGATTTTTTCCCACGGCATAGGCAAAGTGACACTTTGTAGTTTCGTAAATTGTGGGAAAAGGACTATTTTCCATAGCAGTCGTAGAAAAAAAATTTCCACACCAATATGTCAAATTAATGATAAACTGGTATTGTCAGAGAACTGTCAGTGCATTTCTAAAATTATTTTGCTCGTGAATAAGTGAATCCTCACGCTCGTAGAAAAACTATTGTAGATAACACTTCAGTTTAAATTAGTAAGGGTGTGGTGAAGGAATAGTTACTGCCATCCATGAAACAGTAACTCAATTGAATTGTGCGCCATATTGCCACATACACAAAACTATTATTTCAGTCATACATTTTCAAAATGTTATAGGTATAAATGAAATGAAAATCAAAATAAATTTTGAAATTTAATTTATTCGAAAATTGACCAAAAAAATAATGCCGGGCTTTTGTTCCCAGTGCAATCACAAACGCTTGGAAAATTGACAAGTCATTCACGCTGTACTTAATAAACATTCAAATTTTCCGTTATTTGTGATTGATCTTCAGACAAGCTTAATAGCATACACATTAAAATTTAAAAAATATATCAGCCTACAGCTGTAAAATTTATAATCAAAAGGGAACAACACTATGAATAGTTGGAGAATGGCATATAGATTCCATTGGGTTCTTTGAGCGAACTTACCAAAGGTGATCTTATACTTAACAAACCATATTTTTTTCAAAATAATTAGATTTCCAGACAACCAAATGGAGACTAAATGCATTAGTGAGTCTTTAATACATAAAAACTAATTTAATTCAAATAAATAATACTTTTTCAACTTTACCATCTCACTGATCAATATAAATGAGAACTTTACCAGTACATTTTTTATCATCTATAAATTTTATTGCATCATTTATTTGGTCTAAATTAAATTTTGCACTAATGTGGGCACTTATCAATCCATCATTTGCCATTTCAAGGGTATCGTTAACTATAGATCTATACAAATGATTATTTTGTTTTTTCAGTTCTTTGAGACTCACTATGGAAGCAAATGAATGTGGAATAGGAGCTGGGATTGTCTTGTAGAAGAAAGGTGCTGCATGGAAGAGTTTTCCTCCAACAGCAACACTGAAACAAAATTATAAATTGTCAGTACTACTACCACCATGTTTACATAAGTTTAACTCACCATTTTCCGATAAGTTCCATCTGTTCTCCAACTGCTTCATATACTACACTTGCTCCTTTATTCTCAGTTATTGCCATACACTTTTTAGGTAATTTTTCTGAAAAACTCACTGTTTCAAATGCTCCCCTTTGTCTAACTAGTTCACCTCTCTCTTCTGTATCTACTAATCCAATAACCTTAAGACAATAAAATATAAAATCCTTGTAACATACTGCCATAGTATATTAGTATTATACTATTTTAGTATTCCTACCTGTGCTTTATAAACATTTGATGCAATGTCTACTGCAGCTAAGCCCATGCCAGCAGGACCTGCTGAGATTATTACTTTTTCTTTTTCCTTAATGGTGGATAACTTTGAAAAAGTATAAAGTGCAGTAGAATGACCATAGGCTATAACTGCAGCATCTTTTCTTTCTAAATCACCAGGTATCCTCCATATATCATTGATGTCTAACTAAAAAATAATTATTTATTATCAACAAGCAAATTACGTGTAATTTTTATACATACCACGCATTGTTCGGCAAAGCCTCCGAAATCCAAGAGATTTAAACCAACAACTCTTTCTCCAATACGGATAACCTCATCTTTAACATCACCTCCTTTTTCCAATATCTCTCCAGATAATTCATATCCAGGAATAAAGGGCAATTGGTCGCTATCTGTTTTAAATTTATAGCAATCGACTGAGTTTACACTACAATAAACCACTTGCACTCTTACTTGATTTGGTTTTAATTTCGGAATTTTTTTTTCTTGAATTTCTAAAGGTTTTCCTATTTCTGTTATAGCTGCTGCTTTATAAGTACTTACAAATTTATCAGTTTTGGATAATTTGTTTAAAGACTGTGAGACTAGTCTTGAAAATAATTTATTCATTCTTGATTTTAAAACCTTTATATTCCATAACCTATTTGTTTCTTCTTCTTATTTCAATGTTTAATTGAATCGCATTAGCCTTTTGCTTGTATAGAGATCAGCTACGCAAACTTTATCAAGCACACCTGCACACCATCCACTTAAACGTCAGTCGTCAGCATATATAGGAAGAATTTCAGAACAAACACAGACGATGAGAGAAGACCTACCGGAACCTTCCTCGATCGTATTTGAAAGACTCTTTTCAATTTTAAAAAAATATTGATTTTTGGTCTACTAGTTTATTCCACCACGAATCACAAACGTGGAATAATCTATTAATCTCCGTCATGCCAAACTAACACACGGATATCTTATTTCTTCAGGACCCCGTGCCGTTTGCATAGATGTAGTGACCGTTAAGCACATACTGATTGCAAACAATTTTCCGCTATATATCCAGAATTTGACCTAAGGCATAAAACCTCAAGGAAATGCTTCACACTGTCCCAACGAGATCAAGAAAGGCTTACAGTCTCTGACAGCTACTCATCTCTACCATAAATTCTAATTTAAAATACTGATAAGTGAACATCAGCGCTGTCGAGGCACGTTAAGCTATAATGAAATTGGAAGAAATAGGTGAAGCCGAAAGAAACTGCGCTAATAGTTTTAACAGGGATCCTAACGGGACATTGTCGCCTGAATGGGCACCTGAAAAAGCTCAAAATAGTGGAGAAAGAAGAATGCAGATATTGTGGCATGGAAGAAGAAACCTCCATCCACATACTTTCCAACTACCTAGCACTCCAAAGTCCTAGAGCACAGTACCTGGGAGATTACTGGATAGAAGAGGAACATTTACCTAAGCTGAAGCCAGCAGATATCCTTAAATTCCTCCGGGAAATAGGACTGAAGGAGCTACTAGTTTCAGAGACTCTCCTCAGAAACTAGGTAGAAGTAAGGGGCACAATAGATCTTTTAGGTCTCAGTGAATGTTACTACAAAAATACACATACATACATAAGCTATAATGAAATTAATAATGGAAATAAAACTCTGCGGACCTTTCAGATACTTTATTTAATAACAACACATGTATATTAACATATATATTTGCTGTGAACAAATAATTGAATATAATGAGAATTCGAATATATCATCATTCATAGGTATATTTACACGTTACACAACAAGTTGCTTGGGATGAGGTTAAACAGCACAGCAAAAACATCTTTTCCAGGGACAAATAAATATTATTGGTAACTAACTATATAAAAAAACAAATAACCTGTAGAAACGATAACAAAACAGGATATTTTATAATAAAAACGCGTGCTTTTCATCTCTTCATTTTCATCAGTACTCAGGATTTTTGGTATGGAACAGTAAAAACATCATTTTATACAAAAAAGGTGAAATAATTACATCTTGTACAATTTAATTTACGAATATAATATAAAGTTACGTTTTCAACTGATTTTTTCTATCACTTTTAAATATGAGTCTCAAAAGTTATGTAGAGGAAATATAAAGAACTTACCACAGACGTCATTATTATCAAACTTCCATTCCATTTTATTTTAGAAAGCTTCACAATATATTTTTATAAAGATTACCCTGTGTATATATAAATGACTAAATATGTCCTGACTAATTTTTTCGTAACCTATTATTTCCTTTATATATTTATCAATACAATCAAATTCCATTTTCACGTTTTTTTGTACATAAATGACGTTTTCAGACACTAAATAAACATTAATAAAAACGCACCGACATTCGGTGCTTTAGGTTTAGGAAAAAACGAGCTTATAAATATAACACTATCATTTTTCTTCTACCTATTATAAAGACTAGGTATACATAATCACAGAGTCTAAAAAATTATACTAAATACTTAAAGGATGTACACGATTTTTTAATTTCTCAAATTCATTTCTCAATCTGTTCGAGTGACGATCTTTTAGTAAAATAGATCTCTAAAGAAGATAAAATTCTAATTTTAACTTTTATACAAATACAATAATAAATAACATAGGTAATAACGACAGAACCAAATACAAAACGATGAATTGGTCTAAAACAAAGAGCATAGATGGAAAAAACGTCAAAGCTGGTGACACAATTTTTCAAATTTTCTACAAGCACCAGCAGTATCCAACAGTTGAATAAGAGAACACTTTACTGATACGACGGGGTGGAGTCCTATTGTTCACTCAAAAAAATGATGAAGAAAATAACAAAAATAATACAACACTTGATTAGGGAGAAACTTGAATGGCTATTTTTGATGATAAAGTCAAAAGCGCTCATATCGTGCGGGTTCAAAGGTAACTAACCATAAGCATCAAATCAGAAAACACAGAGGTTACCAAAATGTGAGATCACACTGGTTCCCACTTTTTCTTTCATTCTCGAAATAATCTATCAGATTGAGGACCAAAATTGCTTCTTATTATTCATATTGTTACTTTGAATAGTCAAAGTCGCAGAACTCTGACATATTTAAATAAAAACTTAGCTGATAAAAGGCTTTTGAGAATTGCTAGAAATTATATACATATCTTTTCCTTTCCTATAAAAATTGCATAAGTCTGTCTTATTTATCTTACGGATTTTATTGGGAAGTTATGATTAAAGGCAATAAAAGTAAACAAAAACTATGAGTATGTCTTTGTTGAATCGTATGACCCGCATGATAAGACTGCATTTGACTATTTATGAAGTATATAATGCATATATAGGATTTGCAGTGAAATGAGTCAGTAATTTCTTATTAGTATTAGTTTTTAACTCTTTTTATGTTAAATTAAATGTGTCAATTTTATAGAAATCATTAGAAAACCAGAAATCTAGTTCAACTCTTTCAATAAAAATATGAGCTTTTAAAAGAAAGTCAGGAAATTTTAAGTAATTTTAGGAACATTTTTGGAAAAAAACGTTCGTTCCCATTTTGCCGGATTTCCATCTATGAAAACAGATATTAACTAAAATTATGATCAACTTTATACATATAGGTACAAACAGAAATATATATGTATGTACAATTGGTTTATAATATGATACAGTTGATTTTTCTTAATGGCGACACATGCGCCTAGCAGATATCTACAATTTTTTTTGTCGCGCTTTTCATTATTTACAAAAATCACAATATATAAATTTACGTACATGTGAGGATATTACTGATAGACATCAATTCGTGACAAATTTTGACATAAATCCATTACTGTTAATATAGTTGTTATTATTTTTTCCATTGTACGTTTCAAAGGATAAATCTTTAGTTTTTGCAATGGAAAAACACTTTCCAGTAGTGAGAATACTTGAATATACAAAATATTTTTCCGCCAACCTCTATCAAAAGTTGACGACCTATACTATATAATTATTATACAAATATAAGTATAAATTTTACCGTTTATTTATATTACACCCTGTGAATTGTTATTTTAGTTTAATGATTTTTTCTTCAACAATTTGACAAGATACATACGGTTTTTGGAATTTATGACAGAAGTATTAGGCAGGTAAATAGCATGCTATGGTCCATTGACAAAGTGAGTTGGGTACTCTATAATGTATGTCAAAAATAAATAATACTTTGGATAAAGGTAGGCGGAAAAATTCTATATATACATGGGAGTAAAATGCCTTTTCTTCCCTTGAATGATTACTTTAAGCTCCATCCTTGGGATGAAAAGTGTAGCATTTTCTCCCTTGTTATACAAATAGATATTGTTTTTGCTACAGTAGCAGGAAATGACGACGACAAAACATTGTTGTGTGTGTCTGACAACGGGTATTTTTGTCTTTTGCTACGCTTTTGAATTAAATCAAACATATAGAGTGCTGAAGACTAAAAATACCCAGTAGATAGCACTTTTTTCCAGTTATACATTGCTGAAAACCAAACATGGTTTCGTGTGTCTGTCAACTAAAATTATTTGTTTTTTGCTACTTGTTGAGGTGAATCGAATAGATTTTAAACTGAAGAATAAAAACTTTTAGTTGTAAATTGCCGAAAACCAAAGATTTTACGCCATCTTACGTAACTGGCCACAACTTTCAGTTTTGGTGATATATTAATTTTATCGTCTACAGTACACAATGGAGGTTGAATAAAAGCTATTTTCGTCTAGATCATTGTTAACCTTAATATAACGTGAATAAATTAAAAATTTGGCAAACTTCGCGACCAACAACGATCGACAATTCAAACTTTTAAAATGGATTTTTATCAAAATATAGAAATCGTAAAAATACATTAGATCAATTTAGTAATTTCAGAATTTGACGTACAGATGGAGCTTTCTCGAACGACCGAAAGTGCAGTTTCCTTTAGATTTATAAATCTAAACAACTACGAGGGGTATACAAGAAGTTATCGAAATCAACTCAAATTTGTGTATACCGCTCGTTTAAACTATCTTACTCACACACTTTTTTTTAAGAGTTCAAAGTCACAGAAGATTTCTATTTTGTTTAAATAGGAGTCGGAAGCACGGTGAAATCTTGCAAAGCACTTTTCACCGTTTCATATAATGGTCTATTTTCATCACTGCAATAGCCGTCGGGGGTACATAACGTTTGCAATTTACTCAAATAGGAATCGAAGTTTTCCTGGCCAATTTTTTCGGGTGCTGGACCGCACGTACTACCTGGAGGGCCGGCAGGTAAACGGACGTGCTCCAAAAGAGTGATTACATTGTTGCGCAGACTCTCGTAGTATTCGTTTAGGTTGGTGGAACGTTGTGTCAACGCTTGAGTTTCCTGGTCAAGAAGAAGAGAATGGAGGAGGTTAGTGCGGTCCGATTGCTTTTTTACGACAGTTTTGCTGTGGCAATGATACGAAACTATTCGTTAGGTTCCCTTTTTTTTAGTTTCAGTCAATATAAAAAAATATATACTAAATTTAGCACTGTATCATAAAAGAACCTGCATACTTTAGATAATATAGGTGGGTTTGTAAGAGTGAGTTACATACTCAGTAATGTCACAAGAACAATTGCACATAACTTATTATTTCTGTACACGCTTTAGTTCGTCATCTATAGTTAGGTATAACTAATACTGTAGTAGCTAGTTTTTTTTAACTAGTTTTATAGCTGTTAAATGACAGGCGTTGTATCAATTTATATTTTATTTTTTTGTATAGAACAGATTCAGTACTAAATTCAGCATAAGATATTGACTTTGTATCGGTTATATTTCAACAAAAAGCCATCTTGAAGTATATTTATTTTTTCGAGTATAGAACACAAGAATTGACGTACATTTGCAAAAATTTTGTTTGTCTTAATAGTTTGCTTCTTTTAGGAATCATTTTTTACTATTATGATTCGGCTTGGAAGACACCTAGTGTATATCATCTACATCATCATCAGTTGTAGCACTTCGATGCCATTTTTTCGTGTATTTTTTTTGCACTACTGCTACCATTCGTTAAAAGTTATGATGCAAAATGTTAGACTACGTCAAATATCAAACTTCACTATCTAAACTCCCATGGGTAGTTTCAACCAATGTTTTATCAATATGGTTCATCATGGAAGGCCCATCACCAGTGTGCACATGGTTTGAAGCACTATTTTTTTGTAACGTCAAATTATTGGAGTATATAAAACTTGGTATGGCAGTTTGAAGAAATATAATTGACTAAAAATTCAAAGCCATACACTTAAGAGGAATCTAAACAACTTGTGTTAATCACGGATATCCAATTGAGATTATATTAAAAGTTGTTTATCTTCTGTATGTTCCTTGTGGTATATTATTCATTTTTTTACTTTGAGATAAATAATTTAAAAACATTGTGGTTTAATTTCCCAAGAAATAAGAAAGTGAAAAAATTAAGAAGTTGTTATTCTTTTGGTGACAACAGCTTTGAATTTTTATTTATGCCAGTAATTAATGAAGCAAATTTTTATATATGGATGTATTTAATATGTCGGTTTATGATAAAATTGATATTTCCAAAAATATGTATCGATTTTTTCAACCACCACAGAGAAGTAAACCATTTTATTTAATTATCTATTAATTACTACTTTTTCAACGAATTGATTCATTTTTTTGCATTGACAGCACAATTCGTTAACTGACTATTATTGTCATAATCATAAACTAAATAGGATGAGACATTTTGTTTTGAATATTTTCAATATGTTCATAACTTCCTAAAAATTGAATATGATAATATTCAAAGAGATAAGATAATAATGTCTGTAACTTTTTAAACTGGTTCCGCAGGTATGGTTCATTCAATAGCCTTTTTGGTGTGCGTCATCGATTGTTAATGTCTTTCTAACACATTACGTCGAAAGAAATGGAAAAGAGGGCAGGTCTGTGATTAATCCCAATCAAAATATCACAATAATGAGCCGTTTAAATGTATTACAAACGTCAACCCTAATCATTGACTTACCAAAATTTTATTGGTTGATGTTTAGAATGAGTGCAAGCGCGAACTATCAATCGGGAGAAATTTTTTTGTTTAAAATAAGATGCAGACATACCTTTCATACCTTTCGTATTGGCAATGTGTCTTACATCTTTTTCTACTGTCCTACTGACAGTTCTTGTGTGTATTAGTTATTTACGGACAATTATTATTTATGAAAAGTGAATATTAATCTTATTGTTATATTTATTTGAATAATACAAAAATATGCCTAGATACACGGAAAAACATCAGCATTTTGAAAGTTCTCAAGTATTTTCAGTTAGAAAAAGAAGCTGGTAACTATTAATTTCTTCATAGCCTTTTCGAAGTTTGCTGAATGGGATCCTGATGATTATATTTATCAAATTTTAGGTTAGACAGATGTCAAAATTGCAAATAAAATAAACAACATACCGAAACACGGTTAACCGTCACAAACGATGACGCACACCAAAAAGGCTATTGAATAAACCAGTTTTACATTGTATACCTGAATATTAACGAAGCTTGGACATCAGTCAGAATTTCTGCTTCCAGCTTTATTTGAAGTCATTTATATTGTGAAATAGTCATGGAACGTTGAAAAAATAAAATTTGCGTTATTACGAATTTGAGACATTAAAAATTAACTATAAATAAATGTCGGTATATTTATACAATAAAATTGTTCCCCCAACTTGTATGAACTAATCATTTGAATTTGCTCTATGCTACCCTTGTATTCGGGCTACCTAAACCAAAAACTCAATGAACGTAGAGTTTGTTCAACCATCCTTTGCCACTTATACGTCATAATCGTTGACGTGTTCTGCTGTTTTACGTTTGTCTTATATTAGTTGATTGTCATATCACACTTAACATCAAAATTATAATTGATGTCATACTTTAGACTGTTAAGAATTGTTTTCAAAATATGACAACTGAACTGTCAAAAGTAACAAACAAAATTTACGTCCACATTAGTTAAGAAATACGTTAATGACGTCAAAATTCCTTCTCATTTATTTCATGAATAAGAGATCAAGATGGACAATGTATGACGTAACGGCAAAGGATAGTTGAACAAACTCTACACGTATTTCTAATGCAATAACACTTGAAATATCTTCTATTAATTGACCAACTACTTTTCAAAAGCTTATTCTAGATTCAAATAATATGTAGTGCTAATAATATAGTATATCCACTTAAAACATAATTTCTTTTCATCCATTATCTTCAACTTTTCCCTACAAAATGCCCACTTCCGTTTTTCTGTTTTCCCTGTTATAATTTATTGGTATTTATTACAGTTCTGTACTACTAATCGTTCTATCAAGTCCGTTTCCGCCTATTTTTTACTTTAAACCTTCCAATACTGTAATTTGTTTTCTTAGTGAATAACACCCCATATACACACATACGGACATTTTTAAGTTCCTATATTCATTTTAGATAAATCGCCACATGTCTGGTAGTCGACAGCTCGATTTATTTGTCAAAACAATAGAAATAGATCACCTGTTATCTAGATGGCTTAGTGAAACTCGAACGTCAAAAAGTAGATTTTTACGCATGCGCATAGCGAAAAGTATATAAAAATAACGAAATTGTTCATATCATTTGATTGAAAATACAAATTTTATCATAAAATGAAAATATGAGGGTGTACACTTACTTTTTCACCATGCCCCAAGTGGTTCTCCATTGCATTTATATCCGATTTCAATTTTATCATCTGGGACTCAACCCTTGCATTTTCTCTTTGCAATTCAGAGATTTCTGCCTCCAAGGTCATAAGATCTTCTCCTCCATTAGATCCCTGTTCTATACCTGCAAGAAAACGTCTAGAAATAAATTTTAGTCCTGAGGAAGCCATTCTAAGGAAACAGATGAAATCAAATAATCCATTGATTTCATTACATTGTGTACTCGCAGCATCGACGTAGACAAATAACAATAGAAATATCCTTTAATTCCTAAAAATATTCCAATAAATCTGAGATATTATATTCATCCATTAAGTTGTATGGTTGTAGGAAGTTATTTTCCACGTTTATGCCACGTATATGTGGAATACAAACGAAGATATCCTCACCTGTATATCCTTTAGAATAAAACGGCATGTCTTCTGGATATTTGGATTTTTTTACGGTTTGTCCCGCTACTGGACAACCGCTAAGCGATCGATGCGTTAAAAAAGATCCGTTAATATGTCCCGTTCCGTCACATCCAGGAGTTGGACAATTGACACCTTCGAATTTCATTGCGGTTGCGGCTGCTACAGCCGCTTTGTGCTGTTCGACGGAACCGCCACTTTCTAATACTCTCATCTTATTTCTGTTAGCTATGGGACAACCAGATGCACTACAAAATATGTATATGAATAAAACAAATAATTTTTTCCTTCAAAAACTGATGGTTACTAGGATGTATTAGACAAAATATATATATTTTTTGGAAATGTTACTTCTTTTGTAAATGCCAGAAAAGAAGTTCTCAATTCAAAGTGTTTATTATTTTTATGTAGATATGTTTGGGCATAGATTTTTTGTTATGGACTGATTTATTTAATCAGATCCAAGATAGCTTGAAGGTGAGTGACAAAGGGGTTATATTAGATTATTAGATTATTTCCAATCATGGTTAACTGTATTAATATTAATAATCAATTAATTAAAAGGTCATATACATCCTAATATTACTTTTCAAAATATAATCGAATATTGTTTATGCTAGGCTTAAATTATATTCCTTGATTAGATGAATGCAGAAATACTTAGGTTTTTTTTACCTTCTATGCGACAGAAACTTTCCAGTCGCATGGCCAGATCCATCACAACCTGGTATCGGGCATCTGTGTATGCATGTAAAAATTACAAAATGTCTAAACTCTCAGATGTCACCGAATTTTTTTTTGTCAAAAACGAATTACAATATAATATAAAAAAAAACTATGGATATTGATTATATAATTTACCTTAATGGTTCTGAATCTTGACCATCCCTTGGTTTACTTTTTGGTTTATTGGCTCTAGGACATCCAGAAAGGCTTCGATGAGAACTGTAATTGCCTGTTACATGTCCTGATCCATCGCAACCAGGTGTAGGACATTTTAATTCTTGTGAATGTGGTTGTATTTGAGAACGATCTACTCTTGGACATCCTGAAAGACTATAAAAAGAAGAAAGTTAATTTTGAGTATTCATGAATAACATTAAATTTAGTAGGTACTGTTAAGCAGTATGTAAGGACCTGACTCAGTTTTTAGTTACCATTACCAAGTTGTTAGTATGAAACACACAGACAGTGGCATATCGTTAGTGTAGTTAGTAATTTAGTAATTACCCTAAAGTTTATAAACAGTTGAATTATGAACATTCAGACCAATGATTGTATTTGAATATAATTACAATAACATTAATATCTCATTATTTCACACAATTTCTATCAATAACTCTACTTTTCTATTACAAACTATTTTTTCAGAAATTAGAAATCTTGGCACATGCCACATGATGATATAATGTTTTCAGAACACACAGGAATTAAGGGACAATTGCACTAACAAACTGTTATTAAAGTGTTAGTATAAAAATTTTAATTGTTTGCTTGCCTTCTATGGGTAGCGTAGTTGCCAGTAATGTGACCTATGCCATCACAGGTAAGATTCGGGCACTGAATCAGCTCCTTACTATCCCGAACATGAGGAGGAGATGACTGGTTTCCATTAACATTAAGTTGTACAGAATCGGTGCTATTAAAATCCGTTTAAAAATAAATGTGAGCCACTATTTCTAGTATAAAGCCAACCTTTAGTTATAAATAATGTCCCTAATTCTTATTCTTGATAAGTTGTTTGAATATTACATGATAAATGTGTAGGTTCCTGTTCTTAGAACATATCATGTGCAGTTAGGATCATAAGCCTGTCCAGTGTCCAATTCATAGTATCAA
Source organism: Galerucella nymphaeae (assembly GCA_963978555.1). NCBI lineage: Eukaryota > Metazoa > Arthropoda > Insecta > Coleoptera > Chrysomelidae > Galerucella > Galerucella nymphaeae. The sequence continues at coordinate 7,186,927 of OZ021708.1, forward strand.
TTAATTTAAAAAAAAACTTCATATTACATTATCTTTATAGGGCTTCTAACCTTGGATTTGTTATTTGACACTATTTGTTTTGGATAATTTCCCTGGTAATTTCGTACTTAACCTCAAATCCCACAAATCTATTTTTAGTGTAAGACAAAGACAGAAAAAACTTTCATATCGCCAGATCGGTTTATAAATGGTTATGTTTGAATTCAGAAAAATAAATAATGCAAATTACTGAAACTTTATATAACATATTTACATTCGTTTAATATCGAGAATAATATTTATTTTAATATATATATTTAAAGGTAGGTACCTACGTACACAAAACCGTTTGCGATATAGGTACTTATATTAGATTTAAGTTATATAGTGTTAGTAAAAGTGTAATGATAATATTAAAAGCCATACCCGTTTTGATAGTTTTCATCCATTCTGAATAAAAAATACTTATTATTTTCTATAAAATCGCTGCGTGATTCATCATTTGTATGTATGTCATTTATATTTGTAAGTCATTTTAATTTAAAATTTCAGTTTTCTTGATAACAAATCAAACTAAACTCGAACAAAAATGCGATAAGCACGAGCACACCTGATTACGGGAACTGCATTATATGCGATATTCTATTCTATAAACATTACCGTTCAAAGGGAAATGAATGTATAATTGTATAAGTATATAAAACGTCATCGTCTGCTCAGGTATTATCGCAACCGCAACCAAAACTATACCTACTACTCTATCCAACTATATCTCAATACCGGGGGACGCGCAAAAGTAGAAAATAGAAAAACGACTAAGCCGTACTTCGAAAATTTTTCAAACCGTGTTTATTAAATCGCATTCTTCATGACGATAAGTTTCAGGCTTTCAATTTTTCCATAATTTTCGAAGTGAAAATTTCTTTATAGCTGCTACGATATCCATAGCCAAAGCAGCGAGGGAAATTGGGATCGATGCCACGAGCTGCTGGTGGATAGACTGCATGCTCAGAAGCAGGCTAATAAAAACGACTTTTATGGAGGCGGAGACAATGGCCGTGTGAGCAAGCAAGAGGTTGTCCGCAGGGGGAAGTACTGTTCCCGCTGCTGTGGAACCTGGTCATGGACGGGCTCATCAGAACCCTACAGAGAGAAGGATTTAACACCATATAGGATATGCAGACGACCTGATAATTCTATCACAAGGTGAATACAACAGTACAACCAGAGATAGACTCCAGATGGCTTTAAATGTAGTAACAGGCTGGACGGTAAACGAAGGGCTTCGCATAAGTTCCTCAAAAACACAGATAATTGCGTTTACCAGAAGAAGGAAGAGGTCCTCTGACGCTTCAAGGTGAACCTATACGATTGTCGGTTGGAGTAAGACTACAATGAGGACTAATCCTACAGCAGCGCTGGAGACAATGCTAGGCCTTCCTCCGCTACATTATATTGTGTCATAATGTGCGAAGCAAGGACAGCTCTAACCCGACTGGGAAAAGCATCAGACCATGACGTGGCACATGGGAGAGGACACAAGGTATGCGGATGACATCCTTAAAATGCCAACAGACCATATGATCACCAGATATATTTTTCGCAAGAACTTCAAGAAAAATAGAAATATCGATGAAAAAATCATAAATATGATTAAAAACATATATAAAAATAATAGAAATTATGTCATCAAGAACAACATGAAATCAGAAGGTTTCAAAACAAAAGAAGGTTTGAGACAAGGCGGATCATTGAGCCCAATGCTTTTTAACATTTTCATGGACGACATCATTAAGGAATGTGATAGAAATAGCAAAAAAATGTGCATTGGATACAAAAATATGCAGAGAGTAGAGATAGCTGAGGGAGCATTTGCCGATGACATAATACTGATAGCTGAAAATGAAGAACGACTACAATATAATATAAAAATATGGAATGAAACACTGAAGAGAAAACAAATGAGAATAAATAAAGATAAAACCAAGGTGATGACCATAGGAGGCGAAGAAATAAATATAATGATAGATAATATAAAAATAGAACAAGTAAAAGATTTCAAATATCTAGGTGTAACGATAGACGAAAAGGGAAGACAAGAAGCAGAAATTAACAACAGAATCGAGAAAACCATAAAACTGTACTATACAATGAATAAGAACTTCATCAATAAAAGAGAAATTTCAAGACAGACAAAACTAAAAATATTCAAAACAATATATAGACCAGTATAATATTAACATACGGATGTGAATCTTGGACATTAACAAAAAAAATCAAAAGTAGAATACAAGCAACAGAAATGAAATACCTGAGGAGAATTATAGGTGTGACAAGGAGAGATAAAATAAGAAATACACGAATAAGAGAAGAACTAGACATAGAAGACATTATTTCATTTATAGAACAAAAATAATTAGGATGGTGGGGACACATACAGAGAATGCCAAGCAGTAGACCTGTGAAACAAATTTATGAAGCGAAGACACAAAACAAAAGAAGGAGAGGAAGACCTGAAAAAACCTGGAACGACATGATAGGAAAGATTCTACAAGGAAGAAATAAACAATGGAATGAAGCTAAGACACTGACTAGAGACAGAAAAGAATGGAAAAAGTTCATGAAGCAACAATAAAATGATAACCCGACACCCTGAGGGTAAAAGGGGTTCAAGATTATATATATATATATAAGAACTTCAAGATTGTCATCAAAGATCGTAATAAGGAGTTTGAGGAAGAGAACCCATCACCACTCAGTGGAGCGATTGAGCTGATCTGGTACACAGACGGATCAAGGAATGAGCTCGTCTCCGGAGCGGGCATATACAGCAAGTCGAGCAAATATGAAGGAATCGTCTGGCTTGGCAAATACGCCTCGGTATTTAAAGCAGAGGTCTATGCAATACTTGCATGTGCAAGGGTAAATAATATGAGAGCCTACAACAGACAGATCTGAAGTGGCAGTAAAGCTGCGCATCAGAGCTCTAAGGTAACATTTTGGCTGATATGGGAATGCGGCGAAGAACTCACAATACTGGGACTCGGAACAGTGTAATACTGGGGTGGGTCCCAGGTCACAAAGGAATCGCTGGCAATGAAAAAGCTGACGAACTCGCAAGAGCAGGATCGTCAACCCTGTTGAACGGACCCGAACCAGGTGTGGGCATTTCCAGATACTCAACTAAGTCATGGTTAAAAGGGTAAGTAGAAGAACAACACAATAAACACTGGAAGAATACGCAAAGTCAAACACATGGGTAGAAATTAATAAAAGAACCATTAGAAAAAGTAGCGAAATAACTGCTCTCAATGAGCAGGAACAAACTAATACATACCATAACGGGGCTACTTACGAGACACTTTCCCACAAAGGAACACCTGAACAAAATGGGGCTGTATACCGCAGACCTTACATACAAAAAGGACACCGAAACAGCTCTGCATATACTATATGCAACTGTGAGACGCTTGACCATAGGAAGCAGAAATTCTATGGTAGACACCCCAAATGACTCCAGAAGACTTCTACAACCAACCAGCTATAAGAATCTGTATGAGCTAATACAGGGAATGTATTGGCTGAATAGGCTGTAGTCAGAACACTAGGAGCATCCACAATAAGCTAAGGTGGTGGCGGCGAAGGGATGGCTCCTTTAAAAAATTGAAAATATTACCTGTCTTTATTTGGCGATTTATCATGTTGAGACAATGAGTGCTGAGGCGGAGGCATGGAATAACAAGTGCTCGGTGAGTATCCTCCAGGTGGTACTGGATAACCAGTTGTAACGGGTCCTGGGTATCCTCCAGCACAGGAATAACCACTCGGTGGGTAAGGTGAGTAAGGATTCGAGGCGTAGTCACTAGCGACTGTCGTCATTCCATAACCGGGATGGGGGCTCATTGGACCATATCCTAAATGAGGATAATTGTATATCAAACACTTTATTATTAAACATTTAGCATGCACTTTGAAATCTCTTATGCGTGAAATTTTGATTGACTGAGAATGTTATTAGAAGTATAGTACCTGCTGGGTCTCTGTAAGCGTCCATGTAATGACTTCCACCGCTGTCGGGAGTAGATTCCCGACTGTACCCAGCACCGGGTACCAGCACGGGACCACCTCCGGGTGTGGAGGGAAAACTGCCTACCGGTCGGACTCCGCTATAAAAGGTTGAAATGAATTTTAGAATATTCCAATTTTTTTTCCATTAAATATTTACCTATGAGATAATCTACTAATACTAAGATCCAGTGTTTGACCTTGCGGGCTTGGAACTTGAGGACTAGCGGAAAGATGAGGACTTGCTGCAGCTTGAGGGCTTCCTCCAACCCTTTGACCAGCTCCTCCATAATGTGGTGAACTATAAACAACCTGGAGATAAAGAGAAATGGTGTGATAACTTTTGAACGGACTTGTAAGAAGAAGGTTTTCAATTGTAAGTTATAAATTAAATTAAATATTATATTCAATATTTTCAGATAACTTTTTTTAACAATCTGATTTTTATGATTATTTTCAAATAAGATGCATTAGTTATACGTCCTAGCTGGTCCCATTTTAATTTCATGGATTCTGGATGTTGAAACATGCAAAAACAAATCATAAATTTATACAGACTGGAAAAATAATTATCTTTTGCATAGCCATTCTGTGATTGGAAGAACGATAAAGCTGAAGAACAGAAGTCTTAAAGCTATATTATATCTAAGGGTCAGGTAGTAAATACCTGAAGATGGGGGTTCACTTTTGTATTTTTTTTTTCAAATGTATGTTTTTTTATCGCTATATTTTTTATTGTTACCAACTTTTCCGCTGTTAAAAGCTTATCAGTATGTCAAAATACTGGAAAATAAAAAACTAACATTGTTAAGATAATTTATTTATCGAAATATAGCAGAATGAAACACAACACAAACATTCTTAGTGAGAGATATGGAGTTGTTTTTTGTTCACAATTTTTGTCCAGTAGGGTTCAAGTTGTGTTGTACCAATAATAAGAATTCATTAATCTATATTTGGACGTAACATATAGATATCTCATTTTTGAAAATGTTTGTTAACAAATGTAGCAATTGTAAATTTCAAAATATTTTTTGGTTCAAGTTTCAAAGTAATTTTTTTACAATACCAAGTGTAGGCCCGTGAGCATAATTGGAAAGGGGAAAACAAACCAAATCGACAGTACAGCATCAGTACAGTACGTGTATTGAAACAAATGGAGTTAAGCACAATGTTATATCTGGGTTAGCATTGTGTTCCCCATTCCACTGGCAGCTTTGACATATACTGCAGTTACGCGAATAGGAGATTTTATATGTATAAATATATGTGAAAGATTATTATTTATCGAACCTCTTAAATATAAAGTAGGTACCTATGTAACTATGATTAGGGACGTATTTTTAAGGATTCTAAGGTGGCATACCTTATCAATTTAATTGCTACCTATTTATTTTGTAATTGCAATTAGTGTGGATTTATGCAGACACAATTAACAATTATCAATTAGCATTTAACAATTAACATTTATCAATTATAAGTTGAACTACTCATGAACAATTGCGAAGTTAGCCAACTTTTAACTTCTTAAATTAATTGTACCGAATTTTCATCTAGTGCGCAGCTAGTACGCAGATCTTGAAATTTATCTCACTTTTTTTCATAAAAAAGTGGTTGATTTAGGGTTATGTTGTGTGTCAGCATCATTATTAAAAGAAAAAAATTCTCAGATTTTTCAATTCTACTATACATCTTCAAAATTGTAACCAATAGACACGAAAATGTAGGGTTATTGTAAATGTAAATAACCAGAATCTCGGGCTTGTGCACGTGCTTAATTCCTATTTGCTCCTAATTTATAATTGTGTGCATAAACTATGGCAGTTTTACTAATTGTTAAATGATAATTGTTAATTGCTAATTGATAATTGTTAATTGCTAATTGATAATTGTTAATTGTATCTGCATAAATCCACACTTAGAAGAACACCAAGAAGACTACTTATCAAAATCATAGTGATTAAGATATTGTCAGGTTCATGACAATTACAAAACAAGGTAGGTGTCAGGGACGTACTAAATCTATCCAGGTCACAAAATTACAAAATAAATAACTTGAAAAAAACCGTGGACTACGAAGAAAAATTTATCTTTTATGCAACGGTGTTAAGTAAACCATTGAAATTATATACCTTGTTCTTACCACTAAACTAGTAAACTTTAAACAACGAGTTTATACATTAAAAATTGCTGAAATTTAGGTACTCGGCACCGACTTGAATTAGGTTTGTTCCAACAACTATTACCTTCTGATTAGTACGTGAACGTTCGTGAACTTATTCATGTACGAATCAAACGTTCGAGAACCTGTACGTGAATTAATCCATGAACATCATACTCTATCCATTGTTGGAACGATTCTTATAAGTTCACGTTTTATGTATGTATGATTTATGTTTATTTACTATTACCTAACCCTAAAACATGTCAGTTTGGACAAACGGTTCTACATCCAAATCTCTGATGAAAATGATCGTACACCGACACGTTCATGAACCTGTCCAGTTTTTGTTGGAACGCATTTTTATTAGTCCGTGGAATTGTCGGAACTTGTTGGAACAGAAATTTTGTCATGCGCATGATCGTGACGTTCATGTACGCATCATTTGGCTTAGTTGAAACAATAAAACGATCATAAATTAGGTACTTAATAATCCATGCCTTAATTACATTGGCCGAAACAAATAAACACTGCAGCGCCATCTTCAAAGTTATTGAAGAGAACTGCCCGTGATTGATGTTTTGTGTCTTTCCCATTTTTGAAAAAACCTCAAATGGTTTCCGATTATTATGTTTATGTTATTATTATCATTAAATTTTTTTTTTTTATTAAAAATTAGATCACTGCAAATACCAGCAATTTAATATTTCCAGTAAAAAATAACAAATTTTGACTATTTTGAACGTTTTACTTTCAAATTAAATCTCCAACTTAACGTACAAGTGTGATATAATAATGTTTACAAATCAGAAGTGGGATCAACACCACAGAACAATCAAATTTCTAATTAATGTCATTATATGGTTCACTGAAATATCCTCATGAAAACAGTTTACCTCTGTTTACGTAGTTAAACTTACCTGCGGACTAGTAGTGGTGACACTGGACGTCGACAAATCGATAACGGTGCCCCCTGGGGACGTGTGTGGACCCTTCATTTGAGCAGCATGAGCCGTTGTCACACATTTCACAGATAAGTTAATTGCTGAAAAGCCAACTGGAAGGGGAGCGCCGCTCGAGGCATCGTACTGATACATTGGCCTGGAAAATTGAAATAAATTAAGAAAATTAAAAGGTTTTTTAAAAATACATTAATACGTTGGGTTTAAATTGACCAAATAGAGTTATTTTAACTATACAGTGTGTTCACAAAAAAATACATGAAAAATTCTCTTACCTTGGATACAACGGTCCACTTTGTTCAGGTTCTTCAGTTTTCATCATACTTTGAGCATTGGCAACAGCTATTTGGTGCTGTTGAGCGGCAGCAGCTTCTTGTTGATACCTTTGTTCTTGCTGTTCTTCTATATATTCATACATACCCTGTGGTGGTACCCTTGGTGGACCCAAAGATTGTTGTAGTGAGACGCATTGACTAGAATCGTATCTTTCAAAATTGGTGGTGCCAGGATCATAGGGCCTGTGACCTGCCGAGTTTATCAATCCAGATTCGTATGGCCGATTGGCTAGTTCATTGGAATACGTTACTATGGGTCTGGCGATAGAGCTACTACCAACAGGCTCGTTAATTTCAGTGTAAGCTCGTTCTCGATGATACATTTCTTCTGACATTGGCGACTGATGATATGGAGACCTATGTGGCATCTGGTGCTCCATATTATACCTAAGAATTGTTTGAAAATTGAATAAAATTAACTCAACAAGTGATGGTATGAACTTCAAAGGTGTGGAGAGGATAATATATACTTCCATTTGCCAGAAACAAGGGACAAACCACATCTAAAGGCAAAAGTCTCTAAGACTACTATCCCCAATAAGTTTCCAAATGTTATTCAAAGGTGATACAGAGACAAAGTGGAAGTGGAACAAAAGTGTATTTATTATCCCAAAATTTCATACTTAATTTCATACTTAAGAAACGTGAAATTATAAGGCACTGGAAGTGAAAAAAAAAGTTAACCAATATTTAATAATTATCATTTCATAACCTGGTTGCTGTAAATTATGATGTGGACCCATGTAAGAGGAACGAGGCACATTAAAAGGCAAAAGTTTCTTTTCCCATTGCGTCTATTCATTGTTTTTTGGAATAATTATCTTTTGGATTATTGGGATATTAGCATCCTGGCAAGTCTGCAGTCATACCAGGTGAATCTGATAGATATATGAAAATACCAACAAAGTCGAGGCTTGAAGGATTGAATTAGCTAATTATTTTTTTTTTTTTTTTTTTTTTTTTTTTTTTTTTTTTTTTTTTTTTTTGGTTTATGACTAGGGAAGAGCTCCATTAGCCGAATATGTTTTAGTTCGTTCGTAAAATTTTTTTGAAAGAGTAAGTATGGACCCCAAATGAAGATTCATTAAGGATAAAACTATTGGTGAAAAATAGTAAGGAAAATATTTGAATATCCTCAAATGTCATAGGCATCCAAAGAAAATTCTGCTGCTGAGTTTATTTAAAAAGTATGATCCTATAATGAGCTGGAAGTGGAAATAAATGTGAATATATCAATTATCATTCCATACCCAGGTTGCTGTGGATTGTGATGTGGACCCATGTGAGGGGCACTGTGATGAATCTGATGCGGATTTCTAATATTCATATTGTCCATACTAGACATAGATGAAGAATTTGAATCTTGATTAATATATGGTTCATAGCCTGATCTAACGCCTGAAGGAGAAGATCTGAGAACAAAAATTATTCGTTAGATGAATATATATTTTCAAAATCTCAGGAAATATGTTTATCTTACCTACAGGAGCTTGGAATTTCAGTTTTCGGTACAAGCAGTTCCGGTTGTCCGCTTACACTACAACAACTACTAGTAGTGACCTCTGTTTTGGGTATTTTCATAGGATCCGGCTTAACTAGGTTAGTTTTTGAATAGTATTGATCGTATGGTGTTTTAATTTCTTCAGCTGTAGTTGTCGAAGGTGGGGGATTTCCGTAGTTTATTAAGTAGTTTGGCTTAACGTCTTCCGAAATTGGTGTCCTCTTTCCCTCGAAGTTGGAAGGAAACTCAGATTGACAACCACCTTAAATAGTGAATTTTTTTTAGTATAATTTTTCGAAAAATATATAAATTTTGACATTGCATTATAATTTAATGTTTACAGTGGGATATGAGAGCAGATGCGGGAAAAATGAATTTAATAGTAACAAATTGGATGTAAGAACCAAGACGAAAGCATGTATGACACAAAAAAAAAACAAAAATACTAACCAATAACTTCGTTAATAGATATACAGTACAAGCCACTCAAGTGCGAACACGGGTAGTATAATAGACAGAAAATTGAAGCGTCAATCTTTATTTTTTATAATTTGGAATAATGCGAACACTTATACAATGCGGATATTAAATCTTACTCCCACTATAGGAGAATCCGTTAATAAATACAAAGATGAAAAATCCGTCAATTTTCATTTTAATCGTCGTGTTTCATAACATACAAAAATTGTCACCCCTTTTACCCCCTACACTAAACACCTACCCCATCAGATTATTTAAATGGTAAGGTGGGTCGTGCGATACTTCGTTGGATAGGGTTTAAAAAGCAGAACTCAAAAATGTTTAATTTTTAAATTTTTGATTTAACAATTAATTAATAAAAATTATCAAAAAAATGTATTACATTAATATCTTTAAAGGGACTGGACAAATTATCCTGAAGAGAACTTGATCTACTACAGGAGATGCTCGAAATATTCTCCATTTATCTTTGTCTCATTAACGGAGTTTCCTAGTTGGAGGGGGAAGGGTAATATCCGCACTGTATATTAGAGGATAAAACTTAAATGTAAATACTATCCCCACGGTAATGTTTGTCGCGCAGCTACTGATAATAAAAATCTGAAGAAGGTATTACATATTATTGTTTTTTGTTAATAAAAATAATCGCATTTGAGTGGTTTGTTCTGTATAAGTATATCAGGACTTGGATGCCATTTTAATTTTAAACAAGATTATTTGAAGAAAATATGCCTGGATAATATTTCTTACCGCCGAAATGTGGTGAAGCAGCGGGACTTTTAATTTTCTGCATGTTCGTTTGGTATTTTTGTTCTCTAGCAGCTTGTTTATTAGCCGCAGCTGTTGGACAACCGGATAGACTTCTATGAGTGTTTCTATTTGAACTAACGTGTCCTCTACCGTTGCATCCGGGTGTTGGACATTTTAGTATGGTCTCGTGCATAGCCAGGACTGCAGTACAACAGAATCATTTCGAAAATGTAGACAAGCTTTAATTTATCCTTATAAAACATAAATTTTAAGCGTATCTACAATAATTGACCGAAATTCCTTTTGTGTGCAAAAAAATTTTGGTCAATCTCAATCAATTGAGTATAATAACAGTGTGGAAAGACACACAACTATTAGGGGTAGAGAGATAAAATAAAATAAAAGAAAATAAATAAATTCTCATTGGTCTGTTCTATAGTTTCAGTAGTTTCCACACAGAGAAATATTATACTCAACTTTAAATGATTCTGAATCGTGCATAAGGGGAAGGAAAAGGATAACAAATATTTAAAAAGAAACCGATTTTTTTAACTCGGAATATTTTTAAATTGTTGATGGTAATAACGGGAGGATGCAACTATAAATGAAAATAAAATAGAAATGCTCTCTACCCCGCAAAAGCAACAAAAACAAATGAATAACAGTAAGCTTTGTAGGTAGGTGAAAGGGGATGATTTTGTGCCTAGTTATTCAAAATTATTTTGTATATTTACACCCTTTATACAATTTAGTGAAAATTTTATATTAAGTATTGGAATTATGTGAATAAGTGAACCATCTCCCAATGGATTGTATATTTTTATACCAGACGGGATAGAACAGGTGATATAAGTGGAGGAAAAACATTTGAGAATTTAAGTTCACTTTTAACTGTACGTAAACAATACGAATATAAATTTTTAAGGCTCTTAATTGTTGTATCTTCTCTACACCGATTGACAATAAAAACTGGTAGCAATTCTATGCTGGTGACGATAATTTTACTTACTTTCTGGCGTAACTTTGTCTTTCCTCGGACATCCAGAAAGACTATATTTAAAAGTAAATTGTTAATAGGAGCAATAACAATTTTTCCTGAAAATAATCCAGAATTATAGCAATCAATATAAAAAAAATATATACAGGTTGTTTCCAAAGTCAAATAATTCAGTTATAAGACAGGAAGTTTCTATAAATATATATTATAGTAATGAGTTTTGTCAGGAATGAGATGAGAGAGTGATGACTTATTTATAATAAACGAGTTGTGACTGTGAGTAAAATTTATTTCGACTAAAATTTTTTCTTAGTGACGCTCCTAGTTTCCAAAACTTATGAAAAAAGAACATGTTTATTCTCAGTGGCCTTGGGAATTTTGAAAATTATTGTGTCGAACCTGATAATGCAAAAACGAAAAAAAATTGTTATTATTCTCATTTTGATACAGCACCAGTTCTGCTTTACGCTTATGTTCAGTTAATAACGATGCATTTGTTTACTAATGCTGAAAGGACTTTCACATGGGCATAATCCTCTGGATTTTTTATGAATGGAGATGGTTCATAGATTTTGCAGTAATTGTATGGATAGGTCGAGGATTTCTACACCCGTGGCCTCCAAGGTCACCTGGATCCAGAAGAATATGTCCGGCCAGTTCTCGAATTTACAAGATCTTCAAAATCGCATCATGGGTTCTATTGTTATTCGCAATGGTTTTTTCTAACGTCTTCGTCAATTCATTAGACATCGAGGGAATGCATGTCCATTGAATGTGTTTATTTTTGCAGCAGAGGGTTACACTTTATATTTGCGCATTAGATTTCATTCCATTCTAGAATCTCTTTTTTTTACATTTTTAAGAGATTAAACATATGTTTAAATATTGTTTCTAGCTCTTTTAATAATGTTGGCTGAATAAAAACCAAAATATTCATAAACCATGGTGCTACCTTTTGACAACAATTAATACCCCTGTTGCAGTTGCTGTTTCCTTCAGGGTGTTAAAAACCCCTCCATATTTATGTACCCCTTACAGTTTCCAATTTAATTCTGCATTAAAATTTCAACCAGATCTTGATACAAAAAAATCTGTTTAAATTAATATTCGGGTACCACTGATTATAAATACGAACGCATCTAAGCGCTTTTGATATATTGTTAATTGTTCACCATCACCCACGCGGGGAATTAACTATTTGTTCCTGTTTTTTTATATTCCTACTCTATTCTGATAAGTACACATACCTATGTTACTTGATTTTGTGATATTTGTATTATTTTTTAAGAATTAAGTATATTATGATAAGTTTATTTTTTTTGCGATTCTGTTGAAAACAGGTTACTTTTTTTGTTGAATGAAAATACTTATATTTTTGACATCATAGGATTAACTTCATTATAATTTTTTGAAATTTGTATAGCATAAAATGAATCTACCAAATTTTTGTCTCTGAATTGAAGTAAATAATAATAAGAATGTCAGACAATGCAAAAAGCATTCAACAGAGGAGTTACCTATATGATTCAGATGCACACAGATCATTTAAATAGTCAACCCGCTTGGTGAAAACAGCAGGAAATCGGAAATCTCTTACTTCCCGCATTCCAAACTTTTATAGTACTCCAAAACGATGGCATTTTAAAATATTTTAAGTACTTCTTTTCAATCAAAGTCTACCTATCATTTATTAATTGTTTACCAGTAAACAATGAAAACTTAATAGAATATGACATGTGACCTACATTTTTAATTTTTTTTCACATTCTGTAATAGAAACTTATAGTTTTTATGAGATTTTGATTTATAGTGAAAATTTTTTTTGTATTTATATATGTACCTAGCTATAATTCTGGATTAGAACTAACTGTTCTTAGCTATACTAGAAAACTTTTTCGATTTTAATGTAAAAAAAAACGTACCTTCTGTGATGTGAATACAATCCCGTGACGTGTCCTTGACCCGTACAACCCGGGGTGGGGCATTTGCTTCCCTCTGAAACAAGCGAGAAAATCGTTAAAAAGTTTGAACGTTACCGAAAACTTTTGCAAAATCGTTTAGTTCACGACTAAAAAGAGATAAACGAAGAAAGAGAATCGGCGATGTGTAGAAATAGAATGAGACGTATAGACGTTTTGCTGGGATAAAACTTTACGAGGGGATTTCGAAAAATTTGTTGGATTGGATATATTGGATGAAAGTTATTTTAATTTTATTTTATCGATAGGTACTTTAAATGTTTTAGATTTTTTTATGGTGATTGAATGGAGACAGACAGTTAAAGGGTAGATAATAGGAGGTTATTTATTGAAATCCTTTTAAGTGTTCTTTGAAAACAAAAAGTAATGACTTTACAAATGTTAACGTACCTAATGACACTAAAAATTTAATGGTACTCACATTTCTATATTATGTTGATTTTAACATAAAGTACTGGTAGCTAGTACCAATTGTAACAAAGTATAACAATGTTTGTTTGACAATGGTTTCCATGACAACTAATCAACTATTAAAATACATTCATTCTTTCTTACTATCTTTTTATTAACTGTTTCCTTCACCAAAGTTTTGTATGAAATATTAAATTATTACAAGCTTACCTATATACTATATATTTTTTTTTTGTTTCCCAGTTGAAAAGATTTAAATTGAAGGCAAGTTGCTTTCTCTTTTATTTTAAGAAATTTTTCATCAGATTTTCTATTGTTTCCACTTTAATTAGTCAACTGTGATTTAATATTCAGAATTTTGTTTTGAATCATGCCTAGACGTGAAATTGATGCAGGTGAGGCTAGTATGGCATGGTATCTATCGTGAAAAATTGTGGATATTTTTCAGGTTAGTGTAAATGTAATTTCTTAACTTTTCCGTAAGAAGTAGACGACCCGAACAAGATCGTTACCTGACTGTGTACCTCTGAGTTTTTGTCGTATTACACAACAGCGTCCCATTACAGATTCGTCTTAATAAGCATGCTCGATTGGCATGTGCTAATGAACATGTTAATTGGAATGCTAAAAGTATTCATTGAAAGTTGATACAGTAAGTGATATTGTTATACGTTTGCTTAATACTGCTATTGGACCAGCTTTCTACTTTTCATTGTGCATTGTGCAAGAGGAGTCGAAGACGTTTTGGACTTGGAATCCTGCATTTGACATTGCTTCCTTGATTGCTCTACCCCAGAGGCGTTCATCCATTTGGTTCGGTTGTGCTCAACAGCCCAGGAGCTTGAACTCAATCTTTGTACCATTACCTATGTTTTTTACTACCATTCCAAAAGCTTCGTGTCTTCCATAGACCTATATGCCACTAGTTTGACTGGAGGAATTTTCAGTAGTTGTAATGGTTGCGTATTATTTCCTCTTCAAAGTCTAAATCCTTGTAAGTTCTCGCAGAAGCAGAGTATGCAAGTAGGTGTTTCATCATAGAGTTCACTAACTTTTCCATTTTGTGCAGATGTTTCCTTATGGTGCAGTATCCAATCACCAAGTCGGTAACTGTCTCCAAATATCTCTTACCCAGTTTCTATAGTCTGGTTGAGAGTTGCTTGTCTACCTTGTTCAGTTAACTCTTTGTATGATAGTACCCTTGTGAAGACTTCCATTTGAGTTGCTGTACCCTATAGTCTCCTTTAGCCTTCTTTAGCCAACTGGTCGAATATTTTGTTACCTGCAAGTGCCGGCACCCATATTAAATACACTTTGTTGCCAGCCTGTTAACGGATTCTATAAAGTTTTTTTTATCAGTGTAGACCTAGTTGTTGGCGTTGTTTGGCTGTAGTTAATAGAATAGATTTGTTAAAACATAATTTCCGGAGAAGCTTTTGTTTTACTCCCAAAAATCAGAGAAATAGTTGAAAATTGGTTTGTACCAAAATGGAATTTTTAGCAATGAAATTTAGTACAGCTTCGTAGGAATTTTGAGTGAGCAGTGAATAGTTCAATAATTTTTTAAAACTTACGGTAATATAAAGTTGGAAAACATGGAATAACAATATCAAAAACTATAAGACTGAAAAAGAGAAAAACATTGTTTGTATCAAATAACTCGTGTTATATATTGTGTATACGTTCCATATTCCTCAGCTTCATTAGTAATCGCCCAACCAGGCATACACTCATGACACATCATAAAAAGAACGTTTTGTACTTTTTTTTGTTTTCTCTTCATCTCTACCCACAACTTCGGAAACTTTCCAAAAAGAGTATTGCGCAATTCTGAAACTCCGCCCAAAAAGTCGATTAGCCTATCCGTACCGTCGGGTGGAGACTCAGAAGAAAAATCTTTTTTCAGAAAAAAGTAACCGCATCGGAGAGTGGAAGCCTGGCGTCGGTCACCGCACCTGCGTCGCATCGCTGTTCTGCAAATCTACGCCGACGCTTTCTCTTGGTCAGGAGGCGCCGCGAGGAGGTGATTTTTTTTTTTGGGAGTTCTTCGGGATGACTCCCACTTTGGAGGAAAATCGGTGCCAAGGAGGAGCAAAATGAGGAGAAGGAGGTGTTGAGAAAAAATGTGCAGAGGATGTAAATAGAGTTGGTGTGGGAGTTTTTCGATAGGAGCTGGAACGGTAACAGGTCGATTTTCCCTGAAAACTACATCAGTTTTATACAAATAAATTCTTCACCAAAACCAGAAGTATTTTTTTTAATTGTAAGATTATTTAAAACACTGAAAATTATTATTATTGGTTTCTCCAGATATTTTTCAATAAAATATGAAGAGATTTATATAACTCATGCCGAGGGGTTTTCCTATATTTCAGGATAAATTTTCCGAACGTTTTCCAACGATTTTCATTCGTTGTTGCTTTTCTTTGCTTCCTTTTGTGGAATAAAAGATGGAGTAACCGCCGACGAGTATGGAAATTGAAAAACGGAAAACGGAAAAAAAGATTGGGTACTAAAGTTGTTTTTCTACTCCTGTTTTATAATATACTTATTAAAAGACTAAAATCTGTATCATAATGAAATTCATTATGATACAGATTTTCATTATGATACAGATTTTTAAGCCAATAGGAATGCGACATTCGCACAATATTTAGTATATAGCCATGGATACCTGGTTGACATTTCTGAAATTAATCATATTAGGTCTGTTCCCTGCAATAAAAGTGTAGCACTGAGCTATACGATTTTATTTATTTTAATTATGTTTTAATGCTTCTTGCAGTTTACAAATGCAATATACATAGATGTTCCCAAATTTAGTAATTTTATACGTATTTTTTCACAGATGGATAGACCTGAATTCTTCAAAATTATATTATAGCTCAGTGCTACACTTTTATTGCCGGCGAACAGACATATTAAGTGACACTTAATTTGATAGCTGTCAAATAATTTTGATTTTCAAAAGTAACTAT
Source organism: Galerucella nymphaeae (assembly GCA_963978555.1). Taxonomy (NCBI): domain Eukaryota; kingdom Metazoa; phylum Arthropoda; class Insecta; order Coleoptera; family Chrysomelidae; genus Galerucella; species Galerucella nymphaeae. Next base: position 7,203,525 of record OZ021708.1, read on the forward strand.
ATTTAAAATGGATTTAACTAATAATTATTGTTTAAATAATTTTTATTAACCGGAGTAGAAAAAATATTGTATGCCACTTTCATGTAATGGCCATTAATACACTCGCATATTATATACGAAACTCGCCTGCGGCTCGTTTCGTATCCTACAATATGCTCGTGTCTTAATGGCTATCATTACATGTTCGTTGCATAAAATACTATTATGAAATAACACGTTATTTTCACACAAAAAACTGTGACATTAAACATTATAACAAAACAAGGATTTGAATTCATTATAGCTGTCTTATGAAGTAGAAGCGGAATTTCTTTTTTTTTTGTTTGCATTAAACAGTGTTTTAAATATTCTACATTTTTTTCTACAATCTTATATAAATTACCTATGCGCATTTTATGATACACGTTAAAATATTTAACATTTAAGCCGAAAATCTTCATATTAACAGTGTCTTTTTCGGTAGCAGACGTTTTACGACTTCACCCCCCTCAGATATGACTAATCATCGTCTTCTCTCTAATAACATCGAACGTATTAGGGAACGTAGGGGAGAACGGCTTGCTTTAATATTCCGTAGATCTGTCAATCGGTATTTAATAAATCTTCAAAATTATGTCCACAACCAACTCTACTTCAAAGGATTACAAGATTTTAGAAAATAAAAGTTTACAGAGAAAACCGTAACAGTTAGAGAAAATTCACCACGAAACTATCAAACTCGAGGTTGAATGGAGACGAAAAATCAAAGTTTGACTTAAGATAGTAAACTTCTCCTCCAATGTAAGAGCGTGGCAGTGCAAAATTTGGTTTTGGATTTGATGTACTGTGCACAACCTTAGTGTGAGACTGATAATAATTTACAGAGTATTTCGTGTAGTAGCAGGACTAACCTATTAAAAAAGGAAGAAATCTTATATGTATATGCATTACAGGGACAAGATAACATCCAGAAAAAAAAAAATTCATACTAAGTAAGAAGGGAATAATTAAAAAACCACTTCGCGTTTTACTTATCAGAAATCCTGGAGGATTTCACAGGATGGTGTAATGAAAAAGAATTCCATTCAGAAAACAGTCACATGAAGGATTCGGATCCCTGAATGTGCACCTTAAAAATCTTAAACTGATGAATGTAGAATCTGTGAAACGGAAGAAAACTTCTATTCGCATACCTGCGAGATGCATAGTACCTACTATAGACTCCTAGGGCACTACACCTGGAATACTTCTGTATACAGAAGGCACACATACCTAAACTGAAGCCTGCGGATATCCCAAAAGTCATCCAGGAAATAGGACGAAAGGTTAGGCTCTGAGATTTTCTACAAGTATCCACACACTCTACTTTTTGAAGTGCCAATTTAAACGACATTGCCCTGTTAGGACAATTGTCACAAGTCTTAGTGTACCTAGTTTCACTCTGGCTTTATTTAGTTTCCCAGGAGTATCTTGTATAGTCTTAGTTCTACTAGATCTCATAAATGATCCGATCTACTAGTTTTTTCGATTTCACAATCACGGTCCATCCATCCACAATAGACCTGAAAAGGTCGCAGTGGAATATGTCTCATCAAATTTAATCAAGGATATTTTAGCCCCTCTTTTTGTTAGATTACCTGCCATTCCAGTTGGTTCTGGAACCCACAGTTGGGTGACGATGCTCTCACCTAGATTAGTAATAGATTTTTCTCCGATTGGCAGCAAATATTAATTTTGCTGACTGATATCAATCAGCAAAGTATTACTTTTCCTGCCTAGGCAGCAAAGTGGTTACTTTGCTGCCTAGGCACGAAAGTGATTATACATTTCCATAGCAACCAACTAAAATAAAGAGATTGTGATAATTTGCAAATACAATATCCTCATGAACAATCGGAGAAAAAATTATATGTTCAACTTGGCAGCAAAGTAGATTGACTGCCTAGTTAAACAAATAACTATTAATTGAAAACAAACTGTTACAATAGTCACCAAGCAATATATTCGATATTTTCTGAGTGTCAGAATTTCAATACGAAAACTTCGATCCTCGAATATTGGCCTATGAGAGTAGCTGGTAAATTCCCTTTTCGTACATTAGGGTTGGCAAACATCAACATTATTACCGATATTCAAGGCAAATAGACCGAATACCGACCGTTATTATAATTTCTTGATAATGTGGATGCGTCTAGCGATATTAATGACAGTTGACACAAGGTCGCGTGTCTAGTTTAACTGTAATTAGTTTTAAAATGGAAAAGTTTCTAATTTACGGATATTTTTGGAAATCATTTTCGACAAAAATCAAAAGAATTAGAGAAAAGAGAATAACTTTTATGAGCCTGGACATCCATACCTTTTTATCGGAACGTCAAACGTCATTATGCAATTATCCTCTAATAAACTATATAGCTCATTGAGAACTTCTCCACTTGCAATTTTTGCTATGGAGAATGTGTTAACATACACACGTGATGAGATAATAACTTAATAGTAGATTTGTTGTTCTAACCAATGTGCGATAAATTATAAATAAAATAGGTATTTAGATGAGACCAAAATTTATTTTAAATAACTCAATCTAAAATACTCCACAAACCAATTAATAATGTCAGCAATTCTTCAACTTACTCCTCATAGTATCACCCCCCAACCTTCAACCCCTCTAGATGCATCTTTCGACGGTTCGGAACGTAGTAACAACCCCTGCTGAATTCCTGAACGACCCTCACATATTGCCTTGCAAACATTAACATTCATCCAAAGAACATATTAGGGATGATTAGAGACCGAAAAAGGGGTTTCACCGCTTTACCAGAATGGAAGACAGTGACTAAGGTGTCGCTATGGAAATTTACTACGAATGTTGAAGTTTTGATTTTATTGATTGTTAGTTAATTGTGGCATGCAGCATGTAGACTCCGACGTTTCCCATAAGAAGAAGCCACGTGAAGTTGCAGTCGTATGCGCGAGCTTGTTTCCAAATAATATTGTAAAATTTACATTCGACTTCAATTCAGTAGCGTAACATTTCCACATTTTGAAGTTTAACACAAAATTAGAAGGCTTTAAGACCAACAAGTTTTTCGTGAGACATAGTTTTAGATCGAATAAAACACACAACACTCAGAAATGAATGAGCTAAAGTGAGCGATTGCTTCAAACACAACCTCAATTGTCAATAATAAAATGGATGTCGACTGAAACATCTTTTGTAACGCCAATGGCATGAGACGGTCGTTACGAAGCGACATAGATAAACAAGAGCTATTTTGGTTCCTGCACAAGTCAGTTGGCAAACTTCACGTGACTTCTTAAGTGAAACGCAGTCTAGCATGCAACAGCTTGATTTTTATATAAGTATTATATAGTAATGACCATAGATAACATAATACGTAAAGACCTTAATTGTACTACCTGCTTTCTATGCTGCATATACAATATATGGCTACGATTACATCGCAGCTTTTTATGAGCTAATACCGTTTAAGCTATGGAATTCAAGAATGTATGGCGATGTATGGTATTAGAAAATGTAAAATATTAATGGCGCCAGATATCAAATATTTCCAAAAAAAATTTCACCTCAGTGGCTAATCGAACCGCCAACTTACCATCTTTAAAGCGGTTGAAAGTATTCGAAAGTGGTTGTATATTATTATAAACATCTAGCTGGAGTGAATAATTAGTTAGTTATAAATAATTTATAACTTCAATTCACAATATTCATGTCCATTTTTGTAAGGGTTGCCTAATCAAATTATGTTCAGAAACTTATTTCATTCAACAAAATATTATTTTCATTTGGATGACACGTCGGAGAAGAACGATCTTAGTTCGGATCAAATGTCAACCTCTTCCTACTTCCAAATTTTGTATTGAATGACTTATGGCCATTTTGAAATGTCCATAGTTGCTAAACGAGCTTAGCGGACCGTACGTTGATAGGGATGGTCCGATGCTACCGATACAATATTAATATTAGTACTGGTAGTAGTATGGTATATTGGTATAGTGAAACCATTTGTGCGACGCCTTTACGTAGGCACCCATCTAAGCATTAAATGGCAAATTAAGTTGTCTAGAACTATGGCTGGAAATTATATTCCTTGGATTTAAGAGTTCAACGTATGGGGATCGGTAGTAGTTGTAGTACCTAAAGTACCTTTGTATATTGTTTATACATATACTAGTATATAGTTGCCGTGAATTGTTTTTTTATTATTAACATGGCTCCTCCTAAAAGTTAAACGTGATCATTCTTTACGAAAAGTAACAAAGAGACCAGCAAACGTAATCTTTGTTTAAGACTAATGAAATATTCTGTTAAATATGGCAAAACATTTGAAAATAAGCCATTCCAGGCAACTTTACTATTGGTCTCAAGAAGCAAAAAGCCAAGGAACATACCTAATAACATTCTTAGGTATTACTTAGCGCGTGGTGCAACGTAAATTCATAAATCCGTTATAGGCATTTCCTCACTCCAGGAATTGACTGGTAAAATCGGGCATTACTCATTCAACTAAACAAACAAAAATTTATGTTTAAAGCAAATACAGATTTCATTCCGCTATGAAATATTTCTGAATGCATCTACTAAGATTGCTTAAATTCTTTTTTCACACCTTGACACATGACTTTCACTTCTGTTGGTTAATCTGAGCTTGAAGAATGTCTCCACGATTTGGAGTCCACCGTTTTAGGTGGATAGGTTTAAAACCTTATTTTTTCATTATAGGTATTTTATAAACTTTCACTAAAGGATAGTATGTTTCATTCACTATACGTTACACGCAGTCAAGGTCATTAGATCCTTCGAGCATAACTTAAAAACAGCTGCCACGAGTTCCTACTAGTCCTATTTCTATACAACGGTCATAATCAAACTAAAAATAGGAAAGTTGACAATATCGTACACTTAAGTGGTGAATTTAATTTCCATTATGTTCAAGTCTACTCTTATTGAACACATGAAAAGTCTTAAAGAGTATTATTAAGAAGAAATTGTTTGAACATACAAAATTCATTAGATTTCATTCGAGCACTTCCTGTCAAGGATATTTCACACTCGCATATTTCCCCTTGAAATAATTAGCATTCAAGGAAGTGCGCATTAAGCGTGGCAACCATTAGCTAGAGAAAAAAGGGTTGTTGCGGGGGCTGAGGCAAAAGGAAAACGAATAGAAATAAGTACATCGTATAGAAGCTAGTCACGTCAATGGGGCTTATAACTGGTTTCAAGTAAACCTATAATACCAAAAACGTCTTTAAGATGGCGCCAGATGACAGATACGTGCTAGGTGGATTACAGACCGCAATTACAAAGTTTGTTGTGGAGTTAAGAAATAGCAGGGTGTAGTAAATATGATAGAAAAGGGGTGAGTTATCAACTTATGAGGATTTTATGTAGACATAATTTTATTTATTATGATAAACGATTCAAATACCAAAGAAACTTACCTCTACCAATACTATTGGGAGACAAAGTTCCAGGAGCAACTGTAGTAGTAGGAGCTGTCATTTTCCCTCCAACTTCACTACTGGGTGTACTTCCAATGACAGCTATACTCTGGACTCCTTCTCTGGTAACTTCTTGTAATGTGGTAGCTGCTCTTGATCCGACGCCAGCTGGTTGAAGAATGGTATATTGTTTGTTAACACCTTCTGGACTTTTTTGTAGTTCAGCTTGGTTTTCTGTAGGTTTTAACGGAACAATGCTCTTTTTACCTTCAGCTGAAGCACCATCTGGATATCCTACGAAAGTAGCTTCTGCAGGAAACGGACCAAGGGGTGGATTTTTCGATTGTGGAGGTCGAAATGCGGACGTTGAAGAAAACGGTGAGGAGCGAGAAAATGTATGAAACGATGAACTACCGGAGGTATATTTGGATGGTTCTTTTTTTCTTGTTTGGTCGTCTTTTTCATTATATTCATTTTTTTCAGCCGCAGCTTCGGACATATCTATTTCCAATTCGTTAGAAGAGTCATCTACTAGTTCATTGAAATCAGGAGAGGAATAATTTATTTTGTTTCCTCTAGATTTACTATCGCTAGATTTATGGCTGCTTTTACTGCTGGATTTTTCGTCTGAAGTATCTTCCTGCTCATGCTGTTCTCTTAAAGTTATCACGTCTTTCAAAGAGCAAGCATTGTCGCTACTGCTACTAGAAGTCGAAGCTGGAGACATTTTTATGTTAGCTTTTTTCTCATCGAAGAGATTTTCAAAAGTAGGAGTATCTTCCTGTTGGGGATAACCACCTCTATGTCCCGGCCAACTTCCCGATAAATTTTTAAGCGCAGCTTCAGTTTCCCTTATTAAAGTTTCTTCCGCCGCTCCTTCTTCTAGTTTTGGACTCTTTTTTAATCTATTCGGTGAATTGGTTGGAGGTAAAACGCGTTTTTTCTGGGGAAGTACCAACGATTTGGTATCTTCTGATTTTTTCCGTCGCTTATCTTCTAAAGACTCTAATGTTTTTGTAAAGCTTTTTGCCACTGTCGCCATGCTGGTCGTTTCAATTTTTCTTTTTTTCAGTTGTGGTAAGCCGTACGGACGATTTGACCTATAATAAAGAAAATAATTTTAATGTAACTTTTTACAAATTTAAAATTGATTGGAGAATGAAAATTTTTGTAAATTCATCAACAAAAAACAGTGGCAAAAAGCTTTGATTGACTGTTACACCTGTGGCTATGAAAATCGCACAAACATTAAACGAAGAGGACTTAACAGTAATACCGATCAATAAAAGTATATTGATAACAACAACCACAAAAATTATCAAGGAATAATGTAAAAAATATTCATTTATTTTGTGGTCATTTTTGATTTAGGAACTTATTGAAATCAACAAGAAATGTAAACAGTAGAGTCAAAAAAGTAGAAATTTCGGTCGTTTTTTTAAATACGCATTTTTAGTCTGTGAATTTTTTATGATTCCGAATTAAAAATAATATTTCCTTGGCACTTAATTTCGTAAAGTCTCCAGGGTGTAAAGTAATACTGTTTCCGGTCGAGGGACTTCCCCTTGCCCCAAATACAAAAAAAACCGCCGAGTCACTCTTCTTTTATTTTGATTTAATTTTATTTATCCGAAGCTCTCAGGTACGGCAACCCTTTCGGAAAACACGATTATATTCATTGGATTTTCGTATTCGCCGCATATTTTAAGAGACAGTATTAATATTTCTCTCCCTACCGATTTCTGAGTGCGTTGTTTTGTGCAACCCTAATATGTTCACCCCCCGTTTGTTATAACTCTCCCGGAACCCGAACAGAAAAATTCGAAATCTAGCTACCCTATCGCACAATGTGAGGAGTATGCTTAGGTGGGTAGCAAAGAACTGCTACATAGGCGCACGTCAAACGATACTATCGGCATCAAGTCACAGTGTCAGTTGTAATTTCAAAAGGACGACAATAAATGATAAAACCTAAAGTTCTATAACTAAATGTTTAAAACAGTTATGAACACTTATCAATTAATCTCTATGTTGAATATTTTCTTTTAATATTTCTTAACCTTATGATTTATCATTACTATTTCCACCCCTAATAATACTTAGAGGTAGAACGGTGTATTTGTTGAAATTACAGAAAATTACAAAAAAAACTATTGAATGATATGATAGTTCTAGAAAGGGCAGCTGGAATGCTACCGAAACGCTGGAAATCAAAACGTTGTAGTATAATTCATATTAAAACGAATTAAGAGATGTGAATACACGGAACGTATAGGAAATTTTTAAATGAAAACTCCCCAAAGACAAATTTTGAATTAAAAGAAAAATACTTCAGCCAAAAAGTAGTAGAAATTAATGTAAGGTTACCGACTTTGTGATCCTGGCATGCAAAAATACTTCCAGGAGGTGTATTCTAATAGAAAATCTAACTTCTACATAGAGAAGTATTAGTTAACCAAGAGAATAATTTTAGATATTTCATTGAATTATTACTTATTAATTATGCTTTCCCAGGCGTGTCTAGATAGACACGCGGACTCTTGTAAGGAGTGTTTTCCTTATTCCTTGTTCTTTTAGAAATTTTCGTGTACATAATCATACAAGTATCCATAATTACTTATTTCTGAAGTTGGACGTATGTCTTTTTCCCTCTTATTTATCAGGAATTAAACCACAATGCTTATTAAGTTTTTTTATTTCAACGTTTCGGTAGCGTTCCAGCTACCGTTGTCAAGATGAACTGAATATTAACTAATTTTTTGTCCCTATTTGACACAACGGAAAAAATTTGACAAGTAATGTGGCTTGATTCCCAAAAAATAAGAGAGAAAAGAATGAATAATATACCACAAGGAACATACAGAAGATATTTGGACGTATGTCTTTGGTAGGTATTTCAAGTTTCTCGATGTATTGGTGCCTGTTGACCGGTATGACTCTTGTTGTTGATAGTATTATCGGTAATATTTCAACTGCCTCTTAATGTAACATATCTTTTGATTTTGTATATTTGCGATATTGTAAACGAATATTTTGATTAGATGTGTTATTTCTTCCTTATAGTTGGCTGTTTAATCCTGTATTGGTAACATGAATCCCTCCGTTCCACTGTATATGTTACCTTCCCTTAACCATGTACCCAAGAGGCGTCTATCTGGACTTATACTATATTATATGTATTATATGGATGCTTACCATGTTTTTTGTTTATAGTTTTACTTTTTTGTGGCTGTTTTTGTAATGTTGTTTGGGTAAAATTGTATTGTTGTTGCTGCTGTATTTTTATGTGGTGTTGCTTTGTGCAGATCGCTGGTTTCTGCTCTTTGGATTAAATATTTCCATTATTATTATTATTGTTTTCATGATTTTTCCTCGCATTGTTAAAAAAGATAGTAGAGGACATGGTTAGTAGTCGTATTTCAAAAAATGCCTAATTTCTCCAAGTACAATCATCTTGTTGGTAGTTACAAACTGGATTTCACTAGTAAGTTTGTGATTTGCTAGTTTTGTTTTTATTTGTGTGTATATCAGTTTCATTTATTTATTTTATAACACCCAAAAACAAGCAATAGGAAATTGCGTACATAATAAATATCAGCCACACCTTTGTGTGGAGAGTTTTTAGAGAGCAGCAATTGTACCTTCACCACATCCAAAGTGATCAAGCTCTTTTACCTCAAGATTCTTACCAACGATTTACATTTTGTGATTAGATGACAGACTGAATAGAACGAATTCCTCAATTTCTAAAAAAATATCGCCAATTTTCCACATTTTTTCATCGCTCATTGCATGGAATTACTTTCACCGATCCTCCCCAAAATGATCTCTTTGAACTACGAGAGGACACTCCACCTAATATTAGACAAATTTTCATACTGAGATACCGGTGGATTGGTCGAGGAGGGCCGATATCAACGATTTTAAGAATCGTATTCGAATAGCGTGTGTATGTTGCATTTTATTTTTTTCTCCGAATTTTTTGGTTCCAAGGCAACAGAACAAAGATTTCAAATATTTTGTTTTCACAAAACGCACATAAACATACAAACATGAAGTGAAAGTGTTGATAACTCCACTTTCATAAGATGGACGTTGAAGAAATAATGGTGGTTAGGTATAGTAATTGCGAGTACACGGAAATTACGAAAATTACGAAAATTCGAGTTTCCATCTTGACTTAATCATAATTCCATACAGGCAATCACCCCTGAATTTTTTTCATAGCTAGTAAATCATTTAAATCGAATTTCTTTTGCAAAAGCCAAGAAATTTTTATGATTTTGATTAAATAAATCATTTGTGCTTTAATTATATCCGTTTTGATTCACAGCATAATTTATTTAGTTTAATTTTCAAATTTATCCATTGTGATGTAACCTATCGGATACCTTTGCGTTGATTTATTCACTACATTCATTTTATCCCATTGAATAAATTGTTTTCTCTTCATGAGTATGGATTGCTGGAAGTATTTTATTGTATTTTACAAATCTCTTCTATGTTATGATTGAACCCCTGGTAAAATAATCTTTAATGGGTCCACTGCAAACATCGTTTTGACTCAAGATTGCCACTAAGATTAAGAGAGGGAGATAAGCTTTATTGCCATGAACAATTTTACAATTTTCTGAACAGAGCATAATTTGATAATGGATGAAAAATAAAAATTCACAACAAAACAGAAAAAAATTCGAATACTGCCTATTCTATACTAATAATACAAAGCATAATATAATATAAAAAGTTATTTTTAATGCCAACCATACTGAGCCTTAAATATGGAAAGTTGAGTGGGCCAGACCGACACTGTTGATAACTGGCTCAAAAATAATTTTTGTTGCAAACTATTGTAAACGTGTTATAGCGTATATTTGTTCTAGAGAGATTCAAGACATACAGTTAAAAAATCACTACTCGATAATTAACATTTTAATTTCAACTTCTTTCTTTTATACAAATTCAGATACATTTTGTGCATGAGCTTACTAAAAAAATTCAAAGTATTTATAACAAGAAAACAGTAGTACTGAAGCAATCTTGGTTGAGTGAATAGTTTAAAATCATGATTATTCATTGAATATGAACCACTGGTGTACCAAAGGATTGTAATTGTATTTGTGCTTTTTGTCATAATTTTGTTTAAAAAAAATAACAGTACGTCTATGATTTGATCTAAAAGAAAGGCAACAGGAGTCCCGTTAAAGGCTCAGACGACGTTAGTTTCCCTCTGGTATTTATAGAGGGTGAGATTTTTGGGGGATTCGGCTTCGACCTTGTCAGAATCGGGGATTCCCTTTCAGGATTTTCATTCCGCTCCACTCAATTCTGGATCCGATTATTTTTTTTCTTCTTTTTGTATGTGTGTCGATTCCTCGTAAAAATGTTATGATATCAAATCGTTTAGGATTCAATGAAAAGTCAGATAAAGGGAATTTGACATCATCCGATTTTTGTTATTTGGCATTATCCTTTAGACAGACAATTCTTTTACACTTAAAAAGACGGTTTCAGGTACTTTTTATGCAATATATTTTCAACAATAAAGCGTAAATTGGCAATAATGTTGTTGCTGTAGGCCAATATGAAAAATTGTTCTGAAAAAGGTGGACAATAATTATTAATCGCTTAGCTATAGAAAACATTTGTTTCATTTGAAGTTTGAAATAAGTTGTCCAAGATGTGAAACTGTCAGATCTACAGCCACACAGACCAGAAAAGTCTGTTTCCCAACCTTTTACGTCAAAAATAAAGATCGCGGTCGACTTCAAAGGTTGAGCAAGGAAAAATGGTCCTAATCTAGGCTGGTATTTTTTTTAAATTCAATACTTTGTTTTCTTCTTACAGTTGTTTATAAAGCAGAAGCGAATAACATGGGCATTCAAATTAAAAGATAATTTTTCGAAAAGGGGTGAAAATAGGGGAAGATATGACCATTGGAATTATCAAGACGGGATAAATTAATCAAAAATACTATTTGGAAACAACCAAGAATGCATAAGGGAGTATGTTTTTAAGAGTTGTGACAGGTATTCTAATTGTCACCGGAACTACATATAGGAGCCTACTAGACAGAAGAAAGTTAGCCCAAACTGAAGCCTACGAATATCCTGAAATACCTCAAGGAAAAGGTCGAAAGAAACTACAATTCTATGAGACTTTTCTCAGGAACTGAGCAGAAGAACGGGGCTCAGTTCAAAATTTCTGTGAATTTCCCCCCTCCCCTCCCAACAAAAACATACAAAAAAGTCTTTGAAAAGGTATGAAAAGAATAATGAACACAATAAATACATTAAAGAGGGATGCAATAAAATCTGATACTATATATATATAAAATTTTAATGAGACCGACCTCTTTAAACATCAACAAACCATTTAACTCCTATTTCTCGCCGGGTCCACCTCAAAAGTTAGCGCGAGCCTCCCAAAACTCCTTTAAACCCTTAAATCCGTCGATTCGAAAGCCACTTCTTAGGATGTTGCGATGTTTCAAAGTGTACAGGCCCCGTCTTTAAACTAAAGTCGTCAGATTAAGCCTCTTTATCCAGCAGAATACTCCTTACTTTAGCTATCAGTATTAAACAGCACCGAGTGGGGATTTCAGAAAGTTAGTGTATAGCTAATAATCTAAGCTACCTAGATAGCGACTTGTGGTCAATAACGTAATTGCCCACACAAGAGTACGCCCAAAGGAGAAAGACGAGATTGTATATTGCTTGGCTCATCTATTTCGTTTTTGGTTTTGGATTCATGTTACAATGAAAACCTTTAGGGAAATCAACAATTCCATTAACAATTTGTGGAATAGGTTCAAAAAATCGATAATAACTAATAGTTTGAAGTGGAATTGGTGTTTTTGTTGTTGTTACTGAGAATATTTTTTGATTACAGAATACTCAGTACCTTTTAAGATAGATTGGAAGAAATATATGCAATTTTATTTCTTTCTACAGTCGTCTCGATAATAAAATATTCCGCAAATCGCTAGGAAATTTTGATATTCCGGGCAAAATTTATTAAAGAAGTAGTAAATATTTCTTTACTTCAAGGAAATGATGTTTCGTTACAGTTGTACTTTTCTCTCGATTCTTTTGGCAATAATTCCACTATTCATTGGCTCAAACAGTTCTGGGGGAGTCAAAGGAATGGAAAATTCATCATCACTTGCGGAAAAATCTTGTTTACTTCGTAGAAAAAGCCACATGCAATCTTCAGTCGTCCTAAAATATCAGGCTTACCCTACTCAGTAAACAATGTATTATTACGGTGTGATAATATCAAATTGAAACTAGGTACCACTTTACACAAATGGTAACAAAAGCAGCGAGACGATTTTTTAACTTTTAACTAAAAGATTACGAGTATCTATCTAGGCGACAATAACATGAACTTTATTGAAGCAGGTAATAGATTTTTTCACTCTTAAAATCCAAAAAATTGAAATCAGCAATGGAAGTGAGACTGAATAATTTTGTAATTGATATTCATTAGTGATGTATTCACAATAGTATTTGTTATATGTAATTGTCAACAGTAACTATTCAAGTGGTGGTGATTTTTTGATAATTTTAACTAGATGCACGAATCTTTGTTGCTATAGAAATCTCACGAGTGGACGAAGTCCACGAGAGGTATTTCTTAATAGCAATAAAGACGATTGCTAATCTAGTTGAGATTATTCGAAAAAATTATTACCACGAATGTAATTCGGCGATGTAATTGGTTGATTTGAATTTTTTTCTCATCACGATTGGCTGACAGGATCGCTTAAGAAATTATCTATCAAGTTCATACTAATTTGACTGATGCTGAGCAAAAGATTATTTCCAAGAGCTTAACTGTCAAAATTTTTTTAAAATTACTAGAAATTTTGATGAAAAACGTACCATAATGAAAAAATATATAACTTTTGGCAAGTAATCGAGTAGATTAGAACTGTCATCTGACAACGGTAGCTGGAACGCTACCGAAACGTTGAAATGAAAAACTTTAAAAAACATTGTGGTTTAATTCCCCAAAAAATAAGAAAGGGAAGAATGGAACTGTCATATTTAAATTCATTCAATTTGACGTTCGCCAGTTTTGAAAATGTTCTTCACACTTGACGGAAATATAGTAGGTATATTACTCGGAGTTTCCCTCAGGTTGCTCAGCCTCGGCTGGTATGCTTCTAAGCTCTTGATAACAATATAATAAGCACCTTTCACTCCTAGTAATACGTTACTATATTATAACAGATCGGAAAAAAATAAATACAAATTTCTAATTCAGTTTAAAAATACAGGATGCTCTGATGTAAATCGCTAGGAAAAATTTAAAATACCTAAGTACAATCTTTCGATACAGGCTACATTGGCACATACTAACAAGGCTAGAGAAAAATAGGAACTAGAGATTTGAAATTTTTCTTCAAATATCTTTAAACGAATTTAAATCTAGTAGTACTTAGTTGATATTAAATTGAAAAAAAAATTATATAGGTGGGCAGTGGAAATGAACCTTTCTCACACAAGTCCTAATCCTTATCTCATTCGCCAATTTCTTAGTAGGTTGAGTACGAGATGAAGGACAGAGGTTGTACAGAATATTATAAATTAATCTTTGATTCTGATTATCCTGGTGAGGATATTGGAGCAGACTTATTACATCATAGTATTGTCATCGATCTATTCGAAATGTTTAAATTTAATTAGACGTGGTTATGCCAAAGAAAATCGAAATTTGGAAACTATTTAAAATTTTCCCTATTTTACTTTGAACAATAACCATTTCTTTATTTAAATATAAATATAAAAAAATTGTTAGTGATCATAAGGTTGATATCATAATATAATTTACGATTCCTGGAACGTTCCTCCGCTTCCTGTTTGAGTGTGGAATATATCAACCTAACCATTATTATTTGCAATACCAATTGAGAGACAATCTTTACAAGAGTTTCACTTACTGTTCAATAAAAATAATATCAAAAACAAGTAATTCAATTTGCTCGAAACTTGTAATTTTTGAAATAGATTTTAATAAATTTTATTATTAATTTCATTTCTCTTTCATTTTAAAAATTTTGATATCTTTTGAAATTCAAAACTGGAATTTTGATAAAGTGAATCCAATAATATAGGTACATAAAATATTTTTATGGAAAATACTTTCCTATTTTCAAAATAGGGTAGCACAAAATAATAGAATATTATACACTCAATTCAATTTCCCTCACCTTGCGTTCAATTATTATTTTGTATTTATAGATAAATTCAAGTGGTTGATAATGTAGTTAGTATACACAAGGTTATTACATTGGAATATACATTTATGGGGAAATCAACCAGAAATATTGTTGATTATAAGAATAAAAAATATTTAAAATTATTAGAATGTGATTTATTTATATAAAATTTTTTTAGTGCCAATCAGGTATCAATTAAAATTTGATTTGATATTTTAATCCATTTATTTTTTAAGATTTTCAAATTGAATAAATTAACTTCTCGTAATTTTTCAATTTTCTTGAAAAAAAAACAAATTAAGTGAATAAAATATTCAAAAATAGTAATAATATGTACGAACTCTGTACAAAGAAATTAAATCATTTTATTCATATAAATTATTTATTTCGCACTATTTTTCCAATTTTATTATTATTAAATGTAAATTACCAGATTTGTTGATTAAAAATAAATAAAAATATTACAAACCTAGTATTATTACAAACTGCCTCTATCATCTTCAAACCCCCTTCGGTGTATTCCCCCGTTGTAAAACCAAAATTTAACCATTCCCAATATCCTGGCAACTTTCTAGCATAGTCAACTGCGGAAAACTCACTAAAAACTCGATTTTTTAACGCCGAAATCTTCACTTTAAACGTCAGCGAGCACGCGTTTCTCGATTTTACCCCTCAAAAGCGTGCGTTTGTCTCAAAGTGCGTGCTACAACTGCAGGAAAGAGCGTATAGAGGCGCGATTCAGTAAATTTTCTTCGCGTATACACTCGGCAAAATTCGCTAAGGCCAAAATTGTATTCGGATACGTGCGTATATCCCACGCACAAGACTGCAACTGCAGGAGGCACTCGTTTTCAGCAGGAGCGTCGAGAACGGACAGTGCAAAGCGAGAAAGATAGGATGACAAAAGGAAGTAGGAAAGAGTGTGCGCACTAGTAAAAGCGCACAATTGCAGGAGTCTCCACGGATCTACGTAACACCGAAGCCTTGCCCACCCCTTAGGATAGGGTCCAGTATCTACGAGCAGGAGATGGAAAAGACAGGACAGAGGAACGTGTGTTTAGAGTGACTGATACCTATTTGAAATTGAGGGGTGAGTACATGGACAATGTTAGATGGATTTCGGAGGGTTTTAATGGATATTAGGAATTTCTTAAACTGGGTCACTAAGGAAGTATTCCTTTTCATATTTCTATCGCGATTCTTAGAGATGGAAATGGGAAAAAATGCAAACCTATTCAGTCTTAGCCCTTTTTAAAAATATTTAATCATCTGAGTTGTATGCAATTGTAATCTGTTTTAAACCAATTACTGATCATTAGTATATCAAACGGTGTTTCAAGGCCTTTGTACAGTCACCTATATTGTTTTTTAGACCTTCACCTTATTAAGATCCTCAGAAAAATTTTTATTTTAGCAGAATTGGAAGATGTTCTTGTTATTGGACTAATATGGGCCTAGAGTTAGCGTTATTTTAAATGAGTTGGAGTTAATAAAATGAAAGGTAACTTAATTCCTGAAGTATTTGTAGACATCATTTAAGTCAAAAATTTATTGGAATTAACGTATTCACTTTATTTAATATTACAGTAGTGAGTCAAAGATTGTAGGTATTTGAAGTGCAAATTCCCAGGAACGTGGAAGGTGGATTTGAAAATGTGTGTTAGCTTGTTAACTTTTAACTATTTTATTTGATGGCAACTACTGTTTTTCAAGATTTCAAATTGCATATCTGAAAAGTTTGGCAATGGTTTAAATACAAATGTGCCAATATTCGATTGTTTATTATACTATAACGAACGAAGATCTTTCCAATACATTTTTTTGCGATTATGATCAGAAAATCCAAATCTGGCTATTATGAATGGACTTATCACGGGTTTAAGAAATCCGTCGAAAGGGACTAGGATCTGTTTGAGAATTGGTAAAAAAATGTATCTGAAAAATGAACTGGAAACTGGCATTTGGAAACATTTATGACAAATACAAAATAGAGTCCTCATCATAAATTTGAACTGAAAACAATAGAAATTAAGTAAATGATACGGTGCGTGTTGTCTAAGAACTAAAGTTTCAACTTAAATGACTTTAGGAGATTTATTTCTAAAGGTCACAGAAAAATACAAAGCAATGGGCGTTGGGAAATTTTCTACAAGCATGTAGTGAAAATCAGGAACAATTTTTGGAAATCATGCAATATGACATTAAACTTACTACAATATCTTTTTCACGATAACGCGGGAGATTAACAAGATTAGGTTTTTATTATTTAAAGTCATGTTCATGAATATCAATAATATGTTCACGGAAGGTACGCCATATAATTGAAACTATCAATTTAGTTAATTTGATTTAAGATTTCACCTCATTTACAAGATTATTATCAAAAGTATTACTCATTATTCGCGGATATTGTAAAATATTCCATTTATATATCTATATACATCTACCAGATACTTCGGTGTTCTTCATGTAGACGATCCTGCTTCTTTTACAGAAGTCGAGCAGCCCCGTTATCCTATACTGTACTACTATTTGAATATTAATTTTACCATATTATTTCGAAATGACAATAGTATCTGTCCCAGGAGTTCGTACGTTCGTACAATCGTAGAATGACCTTCAATTTTCAGCCAACAGAGAGTATCACATTACTCGATTCGCGAATGAACGTCATTATAATATTGAAATGAGAGAAGAGACTAGTAGTAGCATATCAGTCCAAAATGACCAGTTGTATTCGAGTTTAAATCTAACCTTATTTGTCTAGTATTTTTTGTTAAAATCCTTAGCTAGGATGCTGTGAAAAAAGGTCTTTACAAATCATTTTTATTCAAGGAGCACTTTAGGTCATACCTACATTCAAGTAATACCTATCTAGGTGAGAGAATAACTAAATCAATACCTACACAACAACCAAATAACAAATCTAAAACCAAACCAAATAATTGTTTTTTCTTATAGGGGTACTGTCAACTGTCAGTTATTGGAGAATTGGAGAATTTAGGAGAATGTGAGTCGCATGTAGACATTGTATGACATTTTTTATATCTCAACCTCAAAGAAAATCATGAGTTACAATATGAAGTTATCGCCGAATTATGCATACAATTTCTAGCCGTTCAGCATTGAATATTTTTCAAGAGGGAAAAGGTCGAATCAGATATATATGTTCTCTTACAATTCCTAGAAACCCAATGTGCGTTCAAAAGTTGGGTTAGAATTGATCTCGAACTAGTTGGTAATGTCGGACTGTGGTGCTACAACTAGTTCTTTCGGAAATGCGTGTTATATTCTTGCTGAACATTAAAAAAAGCGTTAAATTGAAAAGCAAACGATTCATAGACCATAACGGCATCCTGAAAAAATGTTCATTGCCCGAATAAGAGGTGCACCGCATTTTTTATCATCTAAAGCTGCTAAGTACATAAATTTATCAAACGGACCTTTCCGGTTTATATAAGCGAAATAAAAATAAACTTCGTTATTTCCCCAGCATCCATTCAAAAAGTAGAGAAAAATTTCCAGAACTGAAAAATGACGTTTTAAACGGTTCTTGATTAGCAAACTAAACCGTACCCTCTTTAAAAAAGATTAAACCGTATGTTTGTGAAACGACGTAAATGCCAGTTGAGTGACACGAGCCAAGGGCGGCCGACTGCCCCTTTCGCCCGCACTCTAAACAACTTGGTGGTTTCCTGGATTTTCACCTTCGTTGAAAGGTTACGCAAAAAAAAATAAAAAAAAACGATCTACAACGTAAATTTTTGTTGAGAGTTGATTTATCTAACTTCATGTTACGTCTTTAGCACTACATGTTGTTATAATACACGTTTGCCAGTTGTCAACTATGTCATCAGATGGAACTACAACATATTTCACAACATTACAGAACTCTTCAATGTTTGGAAGTATATTGCAGCGCCAAGGACTATTTGAAGTATTGTGGAGTATGGAACAGCGCCGTTCAGTGACGCGCTGTATGGAACAGCGCAGTTCAGTTTTTCGTCGACGTTTTCAACGGTGAGCTGGTGGTTGATACAATTTAAACAGGAGACAAACAGTATCTCAAACTACGAAGGAAGAAGAATCGTCAATAAGGAATCGTTCTTCCCTATGACAATACAAGATCTTACGATCAGTACAAATGAACAGTTTATTGACCGACCAGAACTAAGGATCCACCGCATATAGCACTGATCATAGAGTAATAAATAAAAAAGAGATGTTGAACGTGTAGTGTTTTGTGGCACAAAGTAACCACTAGCGCCTACCTTGGCTACTGGTATGAACTAGCATTCAAGACGCGCGTTTTTTGAATTTGGAAGTTTTCAGCATACGCGTAATATTGTATTAGTAGGAGTAGGAGAAGACAAACTCTGCTAGTAAGAAATTACTATTGAAACAACATTTTTCATACAATAAAATATCGAAAATAACACAAAAACAGTCGATAAAAATAAAATAAGAACAGACAAACAAATAATCCACACTTATACACCAATTTACCTGGAGGCATCTTGGAGCACACACCAATATCACTCGAAATACCACTTTTTCACATAACTAGAACTTTTAGCAAATCTTACTTATTGACTGCAAAAAAATATGATAAAATGAAAAATATTGTTCCATTATTTTACTTTTTTAACTTACCTATGATGAGTTATAATAAATCCAATGATAATAGAAGGTGCCTGTTAAAGGTAATTAATTTAAATAGAAAAATGAAATTAAATAAAAATAGATATCATATAGATATGTTCAGAAGTGACTACACGTGACTAACCTCAAATTAAAATAAAATGGACGTATTGACAATTTTCGTGTGGTTAGAGGCGGGGTTTGTTAGTTCAGTTAGTCGCTGTGATGCGCCATACTCAACTGGCTACGCTCAAACTTTGTGCCAGTTGCTTCCATGTTTTAAAACCTCTCTTTTATTTATTACTCTATGGCACTGATTGGACTACCAATGACTTCTTATTCGCTTCAATCAAGAATAGGTGAGTTGAGTGAAGAATGATTTTTGACGTCTAGAAATATGTATTTATTATTTTTAAAAGGTACTAGTATTGTTATGGTTTTATGAAACTACTATGGGTATATTCCAAATGTTATGGAGCCAATCAGATGTTATATTTTAATCTTTTTGGCACTAGTGTGTGGCTAAAAAATTGGTTCAAACTAATGGAATTCGAAGGAAAATATTTAAAAACGAGTTACCCTTGAAACAATATTTGAAAAACCTGTAAAATTGTACGTCTACTCTTCATTGGCTCGTCGTTTGACGAGGGGTGGTTTGCGGCTGGGAAAAAAAAAGAGACCGTGTTGAACCGAAACATTCAATTTTCATACCTTGAAATGTTATTATGTCAAATATTCATTTATTCTCGTTGAACGGGGCTGTTACGGGGTTAAGCCTTTCAAGGGGTTAATTTTTATTTCGGTTGGGGTTGAAATTGAGACGCATTTTTAGGATTGCGGATGTAACGGGATGAATTGGTAAAATATGCATATTTCGTTTGTTATTTGATAAATTTGTTGTTTGCCGGTAGACTCTTTTGATGATTAGAATTTTTTGTTTTCGTCTCCTGCATACTTTTTGTCATTCAGTTTTTTTTTACCATCAAAAAGTACTTTGCCATGGATGTTATTTATTTTTACTTTTAAAAAAATTTCTTTGATTTTTTGCCCCACTTTTTATTTCTAGATTTATATTTTAACGTTTTTGTCAGTTTTAAGGAATGTCTTCAAAGTAGCGCGAAAACTCAAGAAAACTAAATGAACTAGTAATAGATAAAAGTTGTATGGCGGCTTGCATCTAGAATCTATGCCAAGAAAATTATTGTTACTAATTTCCGAAAAAATTACAAAAAAATTGAAAATTATAATCTCGGGGGTAATATCCCTAATGAATTTAATTTTTCCGGAAAAATTAGACGCACAAGGGAAAGGTTATTACTTCAAACTCATTTTAAATTACAATTAATATGAAAATTAAAATTATTGTAGGCTACTTGCATGAATTTTTTTCAATTTTTTTCCGGAAAACTGCTGACAGCTAAGTTTACAGTTGTTAAGTAATTGCCCCACTTAAACTTTCTTTTGGCCCACGAATTCTTGATAGCGATTGGTCAAAATTAATAGGAAGAAAATAATCGTCAATATTACATGCCTTCTTAAAATTGTCATTCCATATCTCCAGAAATCGTTAAGCTAATTAGAAGAGCAGTGTGGTAAATGTTAACTAAAACTTTAGACTGTAATTGGGAGGATTTTGAGAGAAATCGGTTTACTTATTTCCGAAAAAAATTGGAAAAAACAAAAAAAAGTGTCAACCTCTAACAATATCACATTATATTTATATATGAAGCAATCCTGGAGAAACAATAGTTAAAGTCCTAAGATTTAATTTATATGAATATTTTTCGTCCACTTTCCAACTTATTCACACCATATTCCTAGAAATGAATCAGTATCAAGTATGAGCTTTGCTGCAATGCTGGTTTTCCAAGAAAATACGAAAAACTGAAGCATTGAACTTTGTCTTGGCATATCTCAAAAAATCCAAGATTTACTGATAGGAATGTGCCCCTATTGTAAATATTACCAAAGACTGAAGAAATTAGATAAAAATTCGTTTTTTTTTGGAAAAATAAGATAATG
The DNA here is from genome assembly GCA_963978555.1 of Galerucella nymphaeae. Classification (NCBI taxonomy): domain Eukaryota; kingdom Metazoa; phylum Arthropoda; class Insecta; order Coleoptera; family Chrysomelidae; genus Galerucella; species Galerucella nymphaeae. Next base: position 7,224,859 of record OZ021708.1, read on the forward strand.
TCCTAAATGTTCACAATTTCCAGTTATTTTTGTAAATTTTGTCAGCAAATTCTTAATATTTCGTATGGTTCGAAACATTTTGGAAATCAAATAAAGGTGCAGTTCCCTTATAACACAAATTTTTCAGAATGTTCTAAGTTTGAGTAGCCGTCGGCAAGCTATTGATCTATAAATTGGTAATAACTCAGTAGGTGTCAAATATCATCTGTATAAACCGACTTAGATTTTCAACAAACCTATTTTCACTATCATAAAATTCACTTATTGGTGATAGTTTGGAATTTATCATGTAAAATAAAAGGTTAGTGGAATTTCGACTAAGCAGTTTAAAAACTTTGTTGTGAATAATGACTGCGAAGGTCATGAATATTAAAAAAATTCGAGAGTAAACTTTGTCTTCAACAATTTCAAATTTGGAAAGTAGACCAAAACTTCGTACCTACTTCCAGACGACCATCAGCACCGTCGCAGACTTAAAGTTGGGAGTTGCACCACAACCCAGGGACAAAAAAGTTCCCACCCAAACTTCCGCTAATTCAAACTTCCAAAATTCGACCTACCCCACCAAAAACTCTCAACTAGTTCATACAAGTTAGAAAGAGAAAGTAACAACGGTCGTAAGTGTACTTCGAGTCGTTGGCGGCAAAGTTTGTGGACTAAGTTAAGTTAACCAGCAGTTGGGAAATTAAACCTAACTTTTTATGGGACCCGGCATGAATTTTGTGAAATCGATGTTGTTTACGTTTTGAGACTCTCCTACTCGGACCTGGCTGGGAAAATCGATACTTAACGCAAAAGTTTTCCTCGATGGCGGCCATGTTGGTTTTTCGTTTGGAAGTGGGTAAAAGTTTGAGCTGGCAGCGTTTGTGTCGAAAAACTTTTCTTCGTAGATATATAATGAGCGGGAGAACGACGAACTTTACAACTTCAGTCATCTTCAGCTTACACCTGAAAATCAATGCCACGCCAACACGAAACCGCAATCTTGAGTTATTGAAATAATATTGTCTACTACCAAAATGTAAAATTTATCGAAATGATTCTTGATATACTATGAAATCTTAATTTTCTGCCATGAAGATGTTAAAAAGCTGAAAACTGGAAACTTGTGCATTGAAGTGGTAACTTGAGTTTGAGAATAGAACTGCAAAGTCATTCGGATTCATATCAGGGAAATACAGTAGCTGTTCATCGCCAGTTTAAATTCCGTTCTATAAATATGGGATGAGCACAGCAACCCTTACGTGATTAAGTTATACAATTCACTCAGCACAAATAAGACATTTGTGCCGATATTATGTTTGGGTTCCAACCATGTAACCTGTAAACACGTTTGGAAATTTCTGACTTTTCTTAATACATGCCATTGAATTATCAGAGATTAGTAGATCCTCAAGACCTATTTCCCAAAAAAATGTTAGGTTATCCTCAGGCTTACCTAAGTTTAAATGAATGTTTCTCTCCTATTCAGTATTATCCTAGATGTTGTGTTCTGGGATGCTATAATGCTATGCAATCCACAAGTATGTGAAAGGAGATTCATTCTTCATCTCTACAAAATCCAGAGTCTACATTCTTATTGATTCACTGGTTTGATCTTTTCAAGGTGGTTATGGAGGCGACAATAACTATCCTAGTGTAGTTTAACTTAGGTTTTGGCATTAATTTGTAGTACCTAGCTCATCCAAGGTTTACTAGACTCTTCAATTATTGTGGTCAAATTCTCTATTCGTTGCCTATTTATTCCAATATAACATTGGAGCTGATACCGCAAAAGGGTTCTGGCCCCCAGAAGGATGTTTCAACTCCGTTCATTTCTAGATATTATTACATTTCCTTCTCTGTTCTGCATCCCACAGTAGGGCGACGAGACTGTTTCCGTCTAATTTATTGAAGAGAAAGATTTCACGACTTAAGCATTGATATGAAAGAGGGGAGATAGAGTTTGTCAACGTACACAGCTACGCCTCGGTAGTATCGATATGTGGTGGGTTCAGCTTGCCGAAATGAGCATTAAACTGCACGTCAAGTCTGTGGAGCCTTAGCAAATTACCACAACAATGATGTTATTGGGACAAAATTTAGAGAAAATATTGATCAATCTTTGACCTCCATCCGTGAGATATAAGAATAAAGTTTAATGTTATTCACAAACGAAGCTGGGTTTTGTCTCTACCCCACACCATACTATCATATGGTGTACAACATGCTATGAAGTGGGCTGGAATAGTGTTTCATCACCGAGCTGTCCCAGTTTTTGTTTAAAGCACTTTGCTTCAATATCAATTCAGAGTGTACAAAAACTCTCCTGTCAAACGCAAACCAATATGATTTTATGACCAGTTATCATAATTTACCTTTGTCCAAAAATTTCTTATAAGGGCTGTGGAGTCATTTTTTTCATATCTAGGCATATTATATTTGAAAAATATTTTGTGAGGTGCAATATAACGCTCGTGTAGCCGAACGAAGATACGCGAAACGATTTCACAACAGACAGATCAACATTTGGGATCCACAACTAAGAAATACCTGAAAGTACTGAATCTTGTAGGGATCCGGATGCTACAGAAGTGTGAGAAATTATATTTTGGAAGAAATGTTATTTAAATTATGTTTACAGTTTCCTGTAATATTGGCGTATTAAATAAAGCGTGTTAGAAATAGATATCGTAGAATAATAATTATTCTAACACTTTATAAACTTTGGAAAACCTTTTCCAAAGACACTGACCGATCAACAAGCAACAACTACTTCCCGGGCTATAGGTTCCGACGGATATTCAAAATCAAATGGGGTTAGTATATCTACAAGATATTTAACACTAATCATTTTGGTTTGCAGTTGGTGCGGTGCGGTGCTTGATAGCAAATTCACACAAGAGCCCAATATTTTTGGAAAATACCTGATAATTTTTGAATTCAATATAAAGTTTGTGAAAAAACTAATAAACAAAATATTTCACCAAATTAACCCGCTGTCGTTTGTAATGGCAATGGAAGAAGAAACTTTGTAGTTAACCACAAAATTTCCACAGTATGGTTATGGGTACTTACAGGGTTTCTCATTATATTTTGACCTCCACTTATTTTTATTTATTACGGGAATACAAAAAAAAAGTTTCAAATGAAAGTTGTATTATTTTACCTTCACCGGACAAAAATGTAGTAGCAGACTGTACTTTGCAAATGAGTCACCCTGTATTTTCTGATAGTTTCGAATAGCCCTGCATTTCCTGATTACAAATATTTGACATTATTTAAATTTTTTTTGTTTTCTCAAATTCAATGAAAATAATTGGGGGTCAAAATATAATGAGAAACCCTGTACAATGTAGGTTTTTCTGATATGCTTGAAAAACTGACGTAACAGCGTCTTCTTCTCTCTCCCTTAGGAGGAACATTTGGATAAAGGTATTTTCTGATAGTTTCAAATAGCCCTGCATTTCCTGATTTCAAATATTTGACATTTTTTCAATTTTTTTTGTTTTCTCAAAATCAATGAAAATAATTGGGGGTCAAAATATAATGAGAAACCCTGTTCAATGTAGGTTTTTTCGATATGCTTGAAAAACTGACGTAACAGCGTCTTCTTCTCTCTCCCTTGGGAGGAACATTTGGATAAAGGTAAATTAGGTTGACACATGAAATTACACCTGGTATCTGTAATTAGGTAGAAGATTGACACCCTTTATATTGGCCGTATATTACCTGTTGTCGATGCATAAAATGTTGTGCAATTATTTAGGTAATTATACCATACATACAATTTTTTCACAATTCCTCAACACATAAAAACAAAAGTAAGTAGTTTATCTAAAGTTATCGCATTAAGTAAATGTCTGCAAATCTAGTTGAAAAAGACCCTCTTCAAATTCATATCGAAAAGCCAGCGCACAAAAAGGATCTCGAAAAGCCGAAAACCTTTTCTATATCGTGAAATCATAGGAGGCTGGCACTGCCGCCGTCGCCGCCGCCAAGCTTCGAGGACCAACTGGTCGAAGAAGGCGGTGTGGTGATTTATAACAACGACGTGATATACCGAGTGATATATAGCAAGTGAACAGTCTAAAGAAATCCACCGTATATAGGCGATATCGCGAGACGATCTATGTACCTGTCGGTAAATATTCCCTGGATTTATGTCCAAAGGGGCAGGATCGTGTAATAAATATAGTAAATTTTACTACTGGAAACGGGAATTTGAGAAGGTAGAGAGCGTTTAATTACAACTGGAAATGTTACATACTTCTGCGGAAGGAAGCTAATTAACTTTTTGTATCTCACAAACACTAAAATGATCTGGAGAGTACGGTAATTTTAAAATAAATGAAAATTTCTCAACGAACGGGTAGGCATCAATAAAATTTACGAAGTTTACTAAATATTGTGGTTAGCTGTATACGGTATAATGAAATGACCGCTCTAGGCGAGAGTCCCGTAGATTTTATGGATGGGTTCAAGAGACAATCTTACCGACTTGACGACACTATACACACTTAATTCAATTTCAGTGATTTGGAATTACTGAGATGCTCAGAAAATGAGCGGTTGCGACAGAATTGTCTCGAGATGGAAGGAAGTCTGTTCGTTTTCGGTTTGAAGTGGTTACATTAAGGAGGTGCCCGATCGGAATTGACCTTAGGGAAACGGAATATTATCCAGATTCTATCAATTTATATGTAAAGTTAATGAAATAGTAACTTGTATAAGGATGGATTAAAAAATCGTCCTATACCTATCTACTATCTACTATCCAATATTTAATATAAAACACAGTATGAATATATCAAAATAGTTTTTACGACCGTGCGCCTTAACCCATTTTCCCGCACGCATTTTAGTTCTGAAAGTGTCTCTTTCAGACTCTAGTGTCTCTGAGTACTAGGTAGTCCAGTATTATCTGTTTATTTTGCAAGCTTCCAGCTTCCTGTAAGCGAACATGCAATTTAGTGAACGTTCCAGTATATGGAAATTATAAGTTTTCAAAGGCATGTTTATTAACTAAACACAAAGGAAAGCAGAAATGGTGCTACAAGAAATTAGAATTATGAGACAGTAAGCCTTAAAATAACGCCACTTAGAAAACATAATATGTTTTATCCTTTTAGTTTTTAAAACCAGTATGATTCACTAAAATTTTGATATAACACATAAGTCAACACCCTGTATGTCATCGCTTACAACAAAATTTTAGATTACTTTGGAAACACCCTGTATTCAGGCATATTTGACCCTGTCACCATATTTTGGTGAGAATAATTCGATCTGCGTATGTTCCAATGGTTTATAGGCAATTTGCTTCGACTCATTTGAGCCCGACTATTTTAAAATTTATGAGTATCTTTTCTTAATGCTTCCCAGTTGTACAGGTCAAATTTCAAAGTATTTTACAAATGACAAAAGCAGTTGAAAAGAATATTAGGTTTAAATTTTGAGCAATTAAATTAAAAAAAAATATCTCCATATATCTTACTGTTTCACATAGCGCAAATCTACCCTCAATGGATAGCCATCAAAAGAAGACGTCAAAGCTATAAAATATCACGGAATCCATACGTTTACATTCGGTTTAGAAAGTCAGATAACTGGTCTAAAACTTTTATTGGATGTGAGCTTTTTCTATTCGTTTTATCAGAAAGGGTAGTAGAACGCTTCAACGATTTCCCACTGACTGACATTTTATATTATTTTTATTGTTTTATTTTGATGAATAGGGCGATTTATATTACAACTTGTTTATATATACTAAAAAAGGGACTCTATATGTATACTTATCTTAATGTCCATCGATATAACAGATAATAGTAATCGATATAATTTAAAAGATATTATAGATACTGTAATGATGAAAACTATTATTTGATTTAAGTGTAAATAAATTATGTTGAACTCGATTTATTTCAATAAAAAGCAATTTTATGTGGTAAATTCAGTTCTTTCTATAATATTGTGCATGTAAACTATATAACTACAAAATTTGGGCGTTGAAAGCTAGTTACTTCCTAAAAACACATTGTGTTGGTATCCCCCTTACTATTTTGCAAATCTTTTGAGGCGAGGCACAATATGACGATCGACGAAAAACGTCGGCTAGTGAAACGAGCAGGTTCTTAATCGTTTTCAATTGATTTTGGATAAATTTCACCTTAGATATAAAAGTAGAACCGTATATGATGAATTTAGGAATGTCACAGGTGACTAGAAGCAAACTTCTATAAAGATACGAACATATGGGTGGGAAAAACCATCTCAGCTACTATTTATGTACCCGAAACCACGACTGGGAATCTCTTTAAATCTGCTGAGTAAGTGTCCATAGGAATAAGTAAAGAGGCTCCAGAGTTCTATCAAAAAACTTTTAAATTTGAACACAGAAACAATACACATGGACAGATCTATAATTGGAGTTACTGGAAATTGCAGGATAAGTATTATTTATGCAGGGCAATGCAGATCAAGAGCACAGAGTGTCGTCTTTGTCTAGAAGAAGATGAATCAGAGGAAGACATTGCTTATACTGTGTGGTAGATGAACTAGTCTGACTACAGACCCTATAAGGTGCCTTTGTGTATTTTGAGGATGAAAATTTTATCTCTTCACCAATTCCTCTTAATATAGGTCACCAATTCCTCTTAATATGGGAGGTAGAGTTTTATGATCATATCAGATACGCAAAAATAACAATGTCACCTTATTCTGGGTTCCAGAACAGATTGGTATAGGAGGAAATAGAATAGTAGATTAACTAGAAAAAAAACCAGCTGAATCGTTGAGGGCCAGAACCCCTTTTCCGTTATCAGCACCAATGTAATATCGGAAGAAAAAGGCTACTAAGAAAAACGATCAGACCATTGGGAAGATCTAGTAGAACTAGAACAATTTGAAATACACATGGGGAACAAGAATCATGTGAGAGCAGATAAATGCTGAGCCAGAGTAGACCTGGGAGATAGAACGATTGAAGAGAGTAGATAGCGGAGAATGTGCTTATTGCCTTGAAGTGTGCTAGGTTAGTGATTCAGTGGCGGAAGTAGCTGCAAGTTTGAGGCGGGTATGGTTGGTAGTCTGTCTGGGTAATGGCTAGGACCCATTCGAACATAAGTTTCCCCAATCGGCCCAAAAAAGCGTAAAAGAGTAGAAGTGCACTAAGAGTTTTGACAGGTGTCCAAATAGGACCACCATCGACTGACTGGATGTGGAGTTCAAAATGCTCAAACTAGTGAGAAGAGAGTATATTCTGTGGAATTGGTGGAGAAAAGGGCGGAGACACTCTTTTAGAGGCCGTTCCAATGTTAAACTGGACGAAATATGCAACGCCGAAAATAAAAGAAGATCTGACGATTGCAAAGATATTTCTGGGATATTATAACAAAAAGAATGTAGATTCTGTGGAACCTTACTTCCGGACTGCAAAGCCATACAAAATTCACTACAGTGCTCAGGCAAGTCCCGGCACAACACTTTCAATTGTCATCTTCACAGACAACCAAGCAGCGCTAAAGGCACTCAACTCCGTAGATTTCAATTCTCTCTTCCACATTAAGCCCAAGAGGCTGAGGTGGTGCCGGCCAAGGGACGGCACCTTTTCAAAAAAAAGATGTCAATTCTAAGCTAGTATGGGATTGTGTGCGGGTCCTAAACAGACTGGGTGAGCATAGCATTGTTACGGTGGCCTGGGTAACGGGGAACGGGCATCATAAGGGCAACGAAAATGCGGATGCAATGGCCAAACAACACTCATTCGTTGTGCCGGAACCTTTATGTGGTGTTTCAAAAACCATAACAAGGATGGAAAAAAAAAGAAGTGGGTCGCCCATAAATTTCTGAAATGGTAGTGGAGCTCACCTGGACAGAGGCAAGCGAAACAGTTCATTTTGGAACACTAGCCAGAATTTACAACAGATCTGATGACCGAAGGAAAACTGTCAAAGCTATAGTGGGTCTGTTCACGGGCGATTGTGAGTTCAATAGGCATTTACAGCTGATAGGATTAACAAACGGAAATATGTGCAGGTTCTGTCACCTAGAAAAAGAAACGACATAACACATTTTATGTGAGTGCGATAGCCTTGCAAATGTGCGGTTTTTTGCATTAGGCGAAGAAAAGTCATTGGCAGAATATATGAAAGGTTCAGTTTCCACGCTAATAGAATTTACGAAAAGAGTCAGGCTGGAGAATATAAGAGTTTAGAGGACCACAATAGATCTGAAAAGGTCGCAGTGGGATAGGCCAAGAGCCACCTCATAAAATATATCTATCTAAGATAACTCAACTTAATAAATTACGTCACACCATCCAATTTAATAACTCACCGTTAAAAATATTCATAGTGACTCTAAAAGGGGTTCATTAAATGAAAATTCACACTTTGGATATTTAGACACCTAAATTTATATATATATATATATACATCTAGAAATAACAAAATTCAGGAAAGACCATGAAAATTTGCAATTTAAAAATGTTTCAGATCCCTCTCGTCTGTCTCGAGGGTTCGCTAACGGATTCAATAAATGGGTGTCCCTATCGGTCATATTGAATTCGAAAATGCAATTAGCCAAATTCGAAAAGTCAACTGCTCTTAAGCAGTTAATCAGGTTTCTATAGAGCCTTCAACTGACGACATTTTTTTGTGCGACTTTAAATGGAAAGTTTCTGCGTCACCAGTGAAAGTAAAAATGATACTTTTAATTAAATCAGTGCTTAGGTAAATTGGAAATATAAAGCTGATGTGGTTATATGATATTAGAAAACAAAAAGGAAGATTTTTGTCACAAAATAATTGACAGTACAAAAAGTAACATGAGGAAATTGTATCAAATCATCAATTATCCAAAATTCGTTTGATTTATTTTGTAACTATCTACTACTACTACTACTACTGCTAAGTTTGCAGGCGAACCTTGTCCTGGACAAACTCAAGCCAAGGTTCCGGCACTGAGGCCACTGGCGGGCCCATTGTGCCATTCCTGCTACCTAGACATCCATAAAGCCGAGCCCTTCTACAAAGGCCACAACCTTTTTCAATGGATGCCTGCTTGTGTCTCCATGGGCCAAAACAGGGACTCCGAAGATTCGCCTGCGTAGTACAGCCCAGTGTGAACACTCTAGGAGAACATGGACTGACGTTTCGTCAGTCATGCCGCAACTCCTGCATAGGGAACTTTCCTCTACTCCTAAGTTGTGGAGGTGTTTCATCATACAGCAGTGCCCCGTTAGGAGTCCTGCTATCTTCCTTAACCTACTCCTTGGTAGTTCAGTAGCTGCTCTAGCGTGTCCATCAGTCCATTTCTTCAGTACAAGTTTGGATTGCCTAGGACCCTGCAGAGCATTCCAATGAGCGAGGTGCTGATTCTTCAGCCACTTCTTCGTCTCCTTGCGTATTCTTTGTTTTGTTAGGCCCAAGGTCGGGCCCGGGCCGCAGAAGGGAGCTGCCGCCCCTTCCGCAGCCAGTGCATCCGCCATCTCGTTGCCTTCAAAACCAGAGTGGGCTGGAATCCATTCTAGCCGCACCACATTGCGCCTTCCAAGATTAGCAAGTCGTTCTCGACATTCATTAGCGAGTCCTGAGTTGCTGGTGCACCCACTCAGGGCTTTAATTGCTGTTGTAACTATCTATGGGAGCTTCTAACATTGTTTCCTAAGAAGTTGAATGGCAGCATTGAATAGTGACCTTAACCTTAATTATTATACAAAACAATTTTAAATAGCCATTATTGAAATATGACTGAACCTATCAAGGGATGATTTCTTGAAGTAATTATGAAGAGTCTTCCGAATGGTATGGAGTAGAGTTTGTTCAACCATCCTTTGCCGTTACGTAATGTATGACCACGGCATGCACCACGCCAGTGAAGTGTCTTTATCGGACTCGCCTGTAATTCGCCTCGCTTCGCTCGTCTCATAATTTCAGACTCGTCCGATAAAGAATCACTTGGTATATGAATAACTATTAATTTGATCATACAGTTATTAAACACGCAGTACGGGTGCCAAAGTTAATCTTTCCTGTAGGTGATGTTGAAGTTTCTTCTTTTTCCAAACGAATCGATTGAATTATGTTCGAATGATACTTTTTGTCAACTTATGGTTTTATTGATGTGTCTTGTTATTTCCATTAGAGCTGGTCCTCTAATTCCTCTTTTACCTAATTCGCTTAGTGCTCTGCCGCTCGATTTGAGTTATTTGTGATTTTGACACGTTTGACAACTATAACAATGAGTTGTGCTAAGCATTTGCAAATTCCATTAATCCCGGTCGGCACTTTTTTATCAGCATTTTCTACTCTTTCAAAAGGGATGTGGTGTTAAAAATACTCTGTCAAATATTATGCCTCGTTTTTCCATCAACTCCATGAATAAGCGTATTGGCCAAATATCTTCCTTTATAATATTCGTAACCCATTTGCTGTCACCTGATTTATTGTCACCGCCCTGTCTTGTTTTCGAAAATAAAGGATTATACTCGATACGTCCATTATTTTCAATTTTTAATACGAAATAAGTGAATTTGCAGTTGCTTTCCCTCCACGCCAAGCTAATTCAAACGCCATAAGTGTTATAACTTCTTTCGAAGTCCTTCTGGTTCATTCTCGTCATATAATCTGGCTATCAGAAATACTTTATATTTATCAAGAGCTGATTGTCTTTTCAGGTCGTTCTTGTGGGATTTTATCTTTAGCTTTAGCAGCTCGTGATGAATTGAACTGTTCGTTGGTGAAGGCGTTAAATACATTAATATTTGTATTACTTTGAAGCATTTTAGCGGTGGTGCTCCAAACTGTTTTAATTATCGCTTCTTTGTTGTCTTATCGCAACTGTATCAACAATTTAACTGATTTAATTGTTCGTAGGTTTACCGAGTCGGCACTTTGTTTGTGTTTAACAATTTGATAAGTTGTAGACAAAAATGTCAAACTATTCATTTTGACTACTGATAATTGATAAAACAATACATAATTGGAAAAATCCCCAGTGCTGTAAAATTTACAGGTTATTTTTGCTGCTGTCAAATTGATACTACTTTTTACAAAAGAAAAAGCCACGTGAAGTTGCAGTCGTATGCGCGAACTTGTCAAAATCAGCGCAATATTGTGAAACTGACATTCGACAGCTTAACGTTATCACATTTTGTAGGCTAACAATAAAAGTGCTGTTGGCATGGAACATCATTTGTAATGCCAACAAGACCGATTTTGGTTTTCGCGCACGACAGTTGGCAAACTTCACGTGGCTTCTTCTTATGTGAAACGGAATTCAGCATATGGGATTTTCTATATATAAATTGAATTTCACCAATTGGGTGAGTGAGTCAGCACTCTACTGTATACGGTATTTGAAGTAATTCACATCAAGCTACGTTCATATTAAACTCATAAAACGTAAAACAACAATTTATGAGACTTTCGTCCTAATAACACAAAAAAACGAAAGCGTACATTTCCTATATTATCTGTGGCACGAAGTAACAATAAAATAAACTGGAATATAAAACACTCCCGAGAAAGGCAAATCTGTTGTAGCTAAATAACACGTACATAAATGAATGTTTATTAGGAACAGAATAATCGTAGATGGCGGTGAGGTGGTGAGGCTACGTATTTATCTTCCTACGAGGTGCACACTATGAATTATCAACCGAGTGTAAGCAACTAGAGATTATTTGTTTTACATATAGAAGAGTGGATTGAAAATAGCAAATAAATACTTTTATGTGTACTCAATATTTTGAGGTGAAGAACTTTGTTAAAAATGTTTCACAAATTTAACTATAATTCTTGAGATTATTTAGTAATTAGCGTTAGTAATGGTGTGAGTGAAATTAAATATTAGCTTGTCTATGTATTTATCGGAACATTTTCTATCTTAACATCAAAGGCAACATCAATTTACTATTCACTTCCTCGTCACTTCATCCTTATAATTCGCTCCACTTATCTGTTAGTCAAACTTTTATATTTTCCTGATCATTTCTACAGTAGATTTTTTTGCGTCTTCCCATGCTTCTCTTAGGGTCCTTTCGCACCAAGCCAGTCCAGTCTAGTCGCATCCAGTCAAGTCTTCTCAAGTCAAGTCACGTCAAAATTTGCTTTCGCACTGGTCGCATCACGTCGCGTCAAGCGTCAGTATTCTGCAGAATCTGTATCATGATGGATGCACTACTTCGGGCGATAATTTTACGGCGGTTACATAGAAGAAGGCGTATGAAGAAAAGACATTTGTATTGGGTTCATCCAATACACACAAGAAGACCACTGTTCGGTTCTTTCAATCATTTATTTCCGGACTTACTGGATAAGCTCCATATTATATATATATATAATATGGATATATATATATATATATATATATATATATATATATAAGCCTCTCCATATAGCAGCAATAAAATCCCGATCTCTGTGCTTTGAGTGTTTAGGATCATATATTGGCTCGTTTCCTTGCACCAACACAATTAATGCCTCCACATCCATTGTACATGTACAAGCGACTGTCACGACTGGCATAAAAATATTCAATCGGCTGAGTCGCAATCAGTCTTAACAAGTGTTGACGTGATTGGACTTGACGCGACGCGCCTAGTGTGAACGTAAATTTCACATTGCATTTGTTTTTAACGGTAAGTTAATGATTCCAATCCTGAAGCGTCCGACTTGACTTGACTCGACTGGACTGGACTGGCTTGGTGCGAAAGGGCCCTTACTTTAGCCAATTCAGACGTAACTTCACCAAACTGGACTAGGCCGCAGCTCCAGTGGCATTGCCGCCGGTATAAAAATCAGTGGCTTGCCGCAGTGAATTGCCGATGCTCTGTTCAGTTCTTTACTAGCTGGTTCTTGTCAAGAATTTTTGACGAAGCTGACATTTTATTAGGAACAATGGAATAATACTTAACCAACTATTTTGAGCTAGCGGATAACAGCCTATTTCGGTTCTGTCAGGAAAAAGACGAGCCGGGAACATACTCTGTGAGTGCGAAGGTTTAGCAAGGATGCGGTTTGACATACTCGGAGAAGAAAAACCGAGGACAGAGAGCTACGCGAGGAAGGCGGTATCCAGGCTGATGAGTCGTAATGGGATAGGACAAATAATAGCCTCTCCAATTCAAATCTAATCAACTATTTTGAATGAAAGTATGTGAAATAAACCCAATCTGGTGGAGTCTCAGCTATATTAACATCGAATCTAATTTCCTTATCCTCCAAATCCACCTCTACTTCGGTAATAATATATTCTATTAATATGGTGGCATATTCATACCGATTTCCCCTCGTATATTACTTAGCAGTCAGGTAGATCGGTAATAACAGTCGTTTGTTCTATCTCTTCGCCAGCATTCTACCTTCGCTTACACCAATGTTGGCTGCTTGCCTACGTGACGTATTGTCGGGGTGTTGGTAACGAGCCAATGATACTGTTGCTTGTCTAAATAATTGAGGTTATAACGACTGAAGGGATAGGATTTTGCTTGAGAGATTGAGACATTTTAAGTTGAGATAAAAGAGTTATGATGGAGCTGATGATAAGACGAATTTTGGAGAAATATGTACCAATATATAGAAAGTTTATTTTGTTTTATAGCAAAAAATATTATTGTTTTTTGCTCCTACCTCTTTAAAAATATACTCTTTTCTCCCTCTTATCAGGAAGGAAACTCATAATACCCTTTCCACCATACGGAGGAGAGATAAAAATAGGGAAATATAACACAAAATTTGATATTCACTAACGTTTAATTGAAGAAACTACCAGCGAAAATTTCCAATACCGTGTCGTTAAGAATTGTCCGCACTTGGCTTTCCGATAAGGTAGGCAATTATTTATTCAACTATGTTGTAAGCGATAAAACTTGTGGGACTATTATGTTCAAATTGTTTCTGTAATTTCAATATTTCGTATATCCTGTATTTTGGTGAGAATGTATCATGACCGTTACTTTTCAATAAATGGAAAATGATTCAAGTGATTTTCGATTCAGCTTTTGCCAACTGATTATGGAACAAGCCAACATAACCACAGTAACGTTATTACATTTTCGAAAAAAGACATAATCAACATAAAACTATGAATATAAGAAAATTGGGAAATTCAGTGACCCTTACTTGAAAAATATCTACTCAAGAAAATGTCGCCGAAGGGGCTATTTCTATAAAACTTTCAAAGTGAAAACCTTCGAAAAGGCAATTTCCAAAATACTCATAACTATTAGTGAAGTTTACGAATTACATAATAGTAGTTTTTTCCAGTTACTATTTTCCTAGTGTACCTACTGTTATCCTGAATAAAGTCAATTTTATTAAAAAAAATGAAATGTATTACTATGGGAGCAGGGAGAATCTCCATATTGAGGTTGCGGGTTTGTTCAGTTCAATAGAGTTTTTGGTTAACAGGAATTTTTCTGATTTTCTCAAAGGATTATATTGAAGGTGAGATACTTATATTTAATTTTTTGTCAACAAAGTCACAGATTATAGAAGAGAACAGATACGAATGCCGGCAAAACATCAAAGGATTTTCAAATCCGATTTCAATGACCTTGGACCTTTAACTCGGTATGGCCGCGATGTTGCCAGTTTAAAATATTTTCAGAATTACTAACCGAATTGCAATGTTGACTTGGAGACAATAACAATTTCCAGTGCCGGTTCTCTATTTTTCTTTCCGAATGAAATTTATTTGGACTGTCTATGTATGAGTAATACACTCCCCCGTGATGTTTATTCATTTTATAAAAATAATATACTAATGTTCACTATTTTCAGTTAATATTACCACAACCTACAATCGATTAGTCTAATAACACAAATAATATCGCAGATTGACAACCTTCAAACTGAAGTGTCAAAACTGACGTTTTGTATTTTAATTTTTGAGCCAAACCGTCACGGTTATTGTGTCATGGTTGCCAAAGATGGTTTGTGAAAAAAAGTATATATTTATGGTAGGATTTTTATACTTTATAATATTTTAAATTGTAGAATTCTTTTAATGTTAATGAAATTGATTTAAAACGAGTAGTTGTCGAGTATTTGTATCTGTATAACTATCACACTAAAAATAATGCTTATAAAATATTCGACGCATAATCGTGAATTGAGGGAAATATGATGCAAATTGATAACCCTGTTGAAAAGTTTCGCGAAGAGGCCCGAACGGAGTCGACAAACGACGATGGACCTTTAAATGGGTATGTCCACCCATCTCTCTCTTTTTTAATGTTCTCTGTCAAGCTTTCGCATCTGTTCTCTTTATAATCTGTGACAAAGTCTACCTCTTTCAGAACGTCATTTCGTTTCAGAATTTATTAGATCTATTTTCACTTACCCGAAATCAGGACCTCTCATTCCAATTTTCCGCCCATCAGCCTAGAACAGAAAATATTATTGTTTAAAAAATATTGATTGCCAACACCCAGCATACACACGTATAATTTTCATCAAACTGACTGGACCAGTATGACATAGAGAGGCATATAGTCTCAGAACAAGATTCGAGAAGGACATACTTTTTACAAATGGAATATAGATAGATTTTATGGGGTGGAGTTATCTTAGATAGATATATTTTATGAGGTGGCTCTTGGCCTATTCCACCGCGACCTTTTCAGATCTTTTGTGGTCCTCTAAACTCTAGACTAAATTCTGCAGCCCGATTTTTTTTGAAAATTCTGTAAGCGTTAAGACTGAACCTTTCCTACAGCTTTCTGCCAATGGCTTTTCTTCGCCTAATGCGTAATACCGCACATTTGCCAGGCTATCGTACTGACATAGAATGTGTTCCGCAGTTTCTTCCTCTAGGTATGACAAAACCTGCACATATATTCGTTTGTCAATCCCATCAGCTTTAAATGCCTATTGAGCTCACAATGCCCCTTTAACAGACCCAATACGGCTTTGACAGTTTTCCCATCTTTGGCCATCAGATCTGCTGTAAATTTTGGCAAGTGTTCTAATATGAACTGTTTCGCTTGCCTTTGACCTGTTGAGTTTCTCCACCATCTCAGAGATTTGTGGATGACCCACTTCTTTGTTTCCATCCTTGTTATGGTTTTTGCAATGCCGCAAAAGGGTTTTGGCCCAACTAATTTGATGAGCCTTGTTTGCCCATTTCATCCACTTTTTCGTTGCCCTATTGGAAGACTTAATATCATAGGTCCAGAACCATTGTCTAGAATCTGAAAGAATCTACTGAACAAGATATAGACGAGGAACTCTTAGCCAGGTCAATGAAACTGGATGAGAGATTCGGAGACAGTAACCGACCTGGTTAATGGACACTGTACCCTGTGGAACAATCTACACAGGAAAGAAAAAGTCAGTGTACAAAAAAATGGGGAACTTAGAGATGAAATACCTATTCTCATACTAGCTTCTTCGAGAACTTACAAAGACTCAGACAGAAACACTTTGGAGAGGAAATAGAACCCCTGGAACGACTTTAAATTCCTGTCGCCATTCTAGTGGCATTTATAGAAGACACAACTTATTTTAAATGTTGTTGGGATGAGCTGGTGGATTCAATGGACAATTCAATTATTATTGTACTGTTATCAACGGAAAAACAAAATATTTCAAATTTCTATTCTCACGAATGAAAAATTATGGAAAGGATCAAGTATTTTCGGTAAACTAAATCGTTCTAATGAATCTTCCATATTTCTAACTCTTCATCCACCGACACCCTAAACACTGGTCTTATTCAAGAAGAGTCAAAAAGGGGGATTCTGGGGGGATGAGGTTGTCGGCATCTAAAATCTCCTCCGGAAAGAACTCTTAATTAACGAATCCATTGTTCTTTGCGACGGCTCTGAGACGTTTTAAAAGAGTCAGAGAAAGCGACTGGGATTGCGTTACCGAGTGTTTTCAGATATTTTCAGTAAGTAAGGAAACTCCGTAGGCCACTGCAGAACGGCTTTTGATTTGACTTTTTGTGATTTTAATTCACTTCATTGAAGGCTGAAAGGAAAAAGGTTATTTAGGAAAGCCCGATTCGATAATACTTTTAAGGTTAATGTTGTGGTGAAAATTGAACTGTATATTAAGTTTTTCCTTTTGAAATTTTCGCTACATTTGAATCAGAAGAACAACTTATACAAATGGTACCGAAGTAAGCTATTCTCTGGACGACTTTTTTCACTGTCGAATTGATTTCTTCACTTTCGGGACGATTCTTGTTACTTTCGGGACAATTTTGGGTATATGTACACGTACAGTGTCTTTTGGACCCTTTTGATGTTTTCGGTTACCATTCAAACAGTACTTCGAATATTACACAAGGTTTACTTAAGTTCAGGCTTTTGATAAGTGTCCCATTAACACAAAATCATATGAATGCTCTATTGGCATGGGCTAATGAAAATGTGAATTAAAATACTGAATAGAGGTCCAATTTGTTCACAAATGAGTAGAGGTAGGTATATGGACGGTTTTTTTCCAGTACCCAGAATTCGTGCAGCTGATTTTTGGGGTACAAGTTATTAACAATTTTATACGTTCATCTAATGCTGCTATCGGACCGGACCAATTTTTCTTGTCTCCTCCTTTTAGTTAGTATAAACATACATTATATACAGCTGGTTTCAAAACAATAGGAGGGACTGAGATAGGTTCCTACTATAAATTTATACTGCAGAATTTATAAATGAATTTGAAAATATAGAATTACCTCAATCCAGAATCCTCATATTCCAGAAAATTGTATTTTTTTGAACAGATGATGAAAATATTAAAAAAAAATGCACAGCATTGAAGATAATTTGGAATCCTACACATTTACTTGTATATGTACAAACGTGATACGGGCCGGTTGTCAACAAGTGGCTATTTTAACCGACAGAAAAGGCCTAACACACCGGCTGACTGCATCAATCACCGCTCTCCGGATCAAGACAGTCTATTTCCACGTAACAAGTTGTCAGATATATTTCGGGGTGTAGGAATCATTAGTCAATGTCGGTTTTGGAAATTAGAATTTTTCTGTTTCTTGTCGAATGACTGTGCAGTTAAATCAGAATTTATTCGATTCATTTTTATTGTCAGATGACTTTCTAAATTTTAAATTGTTTTTAATGGGCTTTTATTTGAAACGAAAAAAGTTAAGTGAGATTTTTATGATTCACAAAGTAATGCTCCAGGAAAGATTACAATCAAACACGTTAATGTAGTTGAGTTCCTTTACAATTGGTCAGTGATATGTTGAGTATTCAGCTGAAAAGTCATTTTAAATTTCTGGATATACGCTTCGGGGGTGTATTCATTATTTTAATGAAGCAATATAGATGTCCGCAATGATAAAAAACATGCAAAATCTAATGATTCAAACAGTAGACCTTAACTGTCATTCTTGTCAGAAAAAAACACTTTTTCTTGGCCATACTGACCTTAGACTGAACTCCTCTATTAGCTAAAAAAGAGTTTCAAAATGAAAACCCCGTTGGTCATTTACGCACGCTTTTGGGTGTTATAATGAAAGTCCCATATAAAAGCGTTGTTCATTTACGCACGCTTTTCAACTTATGTATAATGTATATTTCACACATTTTTTTGGTTCGTGAATGCCTTATTTTAAAGGTGGTCGAAGATTAATTTATTTTCATTCCCGGCCCTTTCCCGTATACACATTTTTTCTTAACAAACTCGTTTATTCTCCTCATCAAAACAGACACAAACAAAAAAAATAAGTTTTAGATTCCGAAAATTAACAACGAAACGAAAGCCAGCCAGTCATCAGCCAAGAGGGAAGCCGAGGGGTTCGGCTGCTTTAAATACATTACATTGAATTGTTAATTGAAAAGCCACTTTAAAGTTTTTTGGCGAAACCGTTAGCAAGCAGTCGCCGGGCCGACGGTTTGCAATCAACGATACAATTTCCACATTTTTAAATCTAATTTTAATGTAATGAGCGAAACGAGCAACCGTAAAGAAAATCAAGGGGAGGGGGGTATAAGGGACGTTGTTGCTACCCCCCCTTCTACCAGTGGAAAAAGAAGCACGTAAAATATAGAAAGAATCCTAATTAATTATTCTGAGGAGCCGTGATTAGCATTCTGGAGTTAGCTGCGACAAAATTACAAATCGGAGACACAGTGCGGTGTGTGCTATTTTTAAAAGTTGGGTGATTTTCAAAAACAAAATGTAAAGTGTGGTTCTAACTCAATTTTCTACGTAATTATCAATTCAAATGAAAAACAGATCAATTGTTATATAGGGTCCTAGCGAGTATGAGAGGTGAAAATAATGAAAGAAGTTCAAATAAATTTTTGTCATACGAGGATTGTGTCTAATGAATAACAATTTGTGATTTTCACAGAGACAAGTTGTATGATTGATAAATACGAAGAACTTAGTTTGTCAATCATATTACTAATAAAAACATACTCCTATTTGAAGTCGATAAAATGTACGGTTTCTAAGAAATTTGAACTTGCAGATCCAAGGAACTCCGTTCACCACATTTCGTAATAATACACATTTTCAAGAAAAATTTTATTGATTGCCACTGAATATTTAAAACCGCCGAAAGAAGTATTTATACAGCATAATCACCAGTAAGAACTTGTGTTAATTAATAGTGGTCGATTTTTAGACCTTGTCGACTGACCAAAAATAAGCTTTTGCTTATGTCGAAACCCATTAGAGAATTCCTGATTTAAACAATAATTATAGTGAGTGTTGTTAATCAAACTTTTTCCTACAGCAGCATGTGTACAAAATTACAAACATCAGAAATCATAAAGTCCTATATTGCTGAATGGCGAATTGAAAATCCTATATCAGTATCACACGCTACCCCTTTACAATTGAATTTTTTTTGTGGTTGGCAGGACTAAACATAAACGTTTTTAAAAAAATTATGAATTATGCACAGCTGATAATGAACGAGTAGATCTATGACCACATATTGCAGGAAATAATTCACGATTTTGTCTATCCGTAGTTTTCATGTGATGCCATTTTATTATCAGTTTTTTAGTCTTTTGGGTTACAATAATGAATTGAATATGTTGTTTTTTCCCACTTCACGCTGAAGAACTATGACTGCTTTGGTCATTAGATTTGTACTGATAAATATTTTAAATTGAAGCTGTTCTAAATCTTGTGATATATTTGTAGACCTTTATATATGAAAATACTTTTTTCAAGGTAACATTATCTTAAATATTATTTCCAATATCAGAATCAAATTCAGTCATTGTTCTTTGTCTGTTATGTTACATTCGTAATCAATTGTGACACTTTGGCACGGAAGTCAGCACAAAATTTGCCATTCACAATAACTACTAAAAAGTCAACTTTAACGCAAGCACGTTCGTGTCTAAATAATTGTCAGGATTCCTTCAAAATATGGTCAAAGTATGATTCTGTCTGTATTTAGTTCACTGAGGTTAAAGGTTAATATGTTATTTGGATTTATTGTATTGTTGCATATAGAGAATAAGTAATGAACCCCTCCATTTTATTTTTCAATCAATCAGTTGTACGGGAAAATCAAGAAAAACAAGCCAATAACACACAATTCGATTGAAATGTCAAATTCTCAGACATAATATCAGAAAACAAATAAAATTACAAAATTAATGCACATGTCCTATAGACTGCTATATACTCTCCTATACAAGTGCAAGTCTGGGTGAAAGTTTGCAGTTAGTGAGAAATTTCGACGACTTTACGCCAAATTGCGTTGTGAACGATTTGCTGAGCTTGCGTGTCAAAGTGCTACTTGGACAGCGAATTTATTACGAATGTAGCTTTATAGTTAGGAAAAATAAAGATATGTTTTTCACCAAAAACACATTTCCAATGTTTGTTCCTAGCAGATAATGGTAATGTGTTAATCGGGTATGCCGAAACTACATGATGTTACCTACTTGTTTTGTTTTGTTCAGTGCCTTTTACTAGACATATCCTGAGGCAGAAAGCCAGTCAGCGCCTTATCTTAACGTCGCCCGGCTTATCAGCAGAGTAGTAATGTTGAAATACCTTTTATAGAGTGGAAAAACTCATGTGACATATTGGCAAAAAGGATACTGTTGGTCGTCCACTTGCGCCAGACAGCCCAGAGGTCTTATCATTTGTGTAGCAAAAATTGCAGGGCATTAGTGAAATATCGATGAAAGCAACCGTGAACGAAAAAGTCCTTGTCAACTGTGGTTAATGTCGAGCGTGATTGGTAATAGTGGAAAATTCTACAGATTGTGATGAAAAAAACCATGACAACCGTTGAAAAAAATGGAAAATCAAGTTGGCAAAAAGGGCACTGTTGCTCTTTTGAAAAACAGATATATATGTAATATTTATAAGTGCGTCGTAATACTCAGTGTGACACAGGTGTAAAAAATGAATTGTAGTAGGGTCAACTATACCCACGCCACCGACACGTCGACAATCTTTGAAGAGTGCAAAGTCATGTGGCAAATAACGCGCAATCCGACATTTATCGTACAGACCCGCTCTAACCTGATGAAAAATAAAATAAAATGCAATACAATGAAGTATTCAGAACATTTTATCATTTAAAGTGCTCATCCAAATCGTGGATAGTATATTATTAAACGAGCAATTTATGATAGCCATAATTCATGATGGGTGACGTTTGCGTCACGAGCCGCAGGCGAGAGGCGCAAGTCACCCAAGTGAATGATGGCCATAAATTTCGAGTAGAATACTATACTTTGTCCACAACACTTGATTTCTTTATTAAATAAAAGTCAGTAACGATTTGGTATTATACTAACTTCAAAATGTTCTGACAGCTACAAAAAAATATACTTTGACATATATAGAGATGGGCGATACTGTAGAAAGTATCAATACAACGTACCGTTATAAATATATTGTTTTAAAATACTTAATATTAGAAAATATCGCTATGAAAAGTATCAATACTAAAAATTACAATATTTTATCGATACGATATATGTCAGAAACAAATTTCCTGAACAAAATACACAGATTTAATAGTTATTTCATATTGTAGGTACCCCCATCTCTAGTTCATAATACACTGTAGTGCATTATGGTTCATAATTCACGACAGTTGATATATGGGTACCATATACCTTTTGTTAGGAGGTAAAATATCGGCTTATTATTAGGTGGTCGTGGACAAATACATTTATTAATATGGTTTTTCCAAATTAATTTGCAATCAAAAAGCGCTCCCAGAATCCTGATACTATTTTTCATGAAAATAAGGTTCTTGAATATATGAATAATCCAGGGTATGTGTGATCATTCCTCAGTCTGCTAAAGTGAGTGAAATTGGTTTTTCCCTTGGAAAGAAAAAACCGTGCTGTTTTGCAGTGTCTCCAAGGTTTCTATTCCGTTGTTTAAAGATTCGTTTATTACCGTAATCGATCTATTATGACAGAAAAGGATCAGTTCATCCACATAATGATTTTTTGATATTGGGTGCTGCTATTTCGAATGAAGAAATAAACTCAATACAGAACCTTGTGGAATGCCGCGCTTTCTAGATCTAGAGTATTGATTGTGGACTCTACGCTACCTACGAGTACTATAACACGGAGTAAATAGATCGTTTTAAATTCTTCATTTTGATCCTAAGCGAGAATTGGAGTAAAATTGAATGGAACTATCGCTTCTTGTTTGTCAGAGAACGGTTCATTATCAATTGACGCTGTTTTTAAATCTCATGTTTGCACTTCAATTGCTTGTACTGAACAATTTAAGTTTAAGTCCAAAAGACGCCAAGAAAGTCTTTCTCACAAAACACATCAATGTTCCCTTTTAATACGAAAATTTTTCCCAGACGCTGATTTTGTCTTCCAAGCAATACTCAAAAGACCCAAATCAAGGGTTTGCGAGATTATTAATTCTAAATACGTTTGGAATATTTTAAATTCGTATTTAATCTCTATTCAAAACGAAATCGGTACTAAACCAATATCGGCAAAATGCCGGCAATATCAGTGGCGAAGTGTATTTCTACTTTGTCTCGACTGGTTTTATGAATAATTTCCAAATCTCAAATTTGTGGCATCGATTAGGGAAAGTTTGTAGTTGCTAGTGGAATTAAAATTAGGGTTCAGTGATCTCGTTCCATTCACTTTCAGAAAATTATTTAAGTTTACAGGGTAGTATTATATTGATATAAAATGATTAAATTTTTATTACGAATATTTTTTTGAAAAATGAGCTGTACATTCCATTCTTCTTGTATAAAATAAATTATAAAACAAAAACCTGGCTCTTATAGTTGCTTATCTCGCCTCTAATCCCCCAAAATAGCATTTTGATTTGGATTTAGTCATTAAAATGTACAAGAGAGGAATTAGCTTCTCCTCATCCTTAAGGAGATAAAATGAAAAAAGAAGTGGAGATGGAGAGAGAGAGTGAGTGAGTGGAGAGAGCCCAAGGGAGAGACGCCTGCGAATAAATTAGTGATAAAGCGGGATATAAAATTTTGAATATGAATGGAAAATTTTGCATCTATAATAAGTCCTCTTGGTAAAACAATGCGCAGCTGACGTCCGAACATATGTAGATGAGGTGTACCCAGAAGACAATAATATTAGAACACGGTCCGTCAACAGTATATACACAAAACTGGCAAATAGTCACTAGTTGAAAATGGAAATTAAGTTGAGAAATAGTAGTTTGTACAACTAGTGCGCAAAGCGCCACTTTTCCCACGAGCGCAGAAGTTTGTGCAAATCTAGCGATTGGGAAAAGTGATTTGCGTACAAGTTGTACACAATATTTTTTCTACAACCACATTTCTCAATGAAAGAAATACAGTAACTTGAGTATTTTCAATGTCCGAATCGGACAACTCAAAAGATAAATTATTTTCATCTTGGTTAATGATTCCTAAAATAATGCTTAATAGGTTAATGTTTTAATAATTAATAAATTAAAATAAATAATGGAATAGATAGTTTACTTACTTTTAGTTTAAATTTAAAAATTGTACACCAATAAGAAATTCAATTAAGTTGAATTGCCAAAAAAAGTTGACAGGTCATAGGTAGCTTTGTTTGACATTTCGGTGCGGAAAAGTGCCATAGCGTGTACTTTTTGCATTACTTTCACAACGGTTATCAAAAGAATTGAGAAAAGGCCTGCTTTGCGTATAAAAATTTGTGAAGAAAAGCGTGTTTTGCATAGTGATTGTAGGAAAAGAATATTTTCCTACAATTACTACCCAAAGTAGGGTTTTGTAAACTCAAATCTAACCGCAAAGTTGATGTTTTTCGTGATCTGTCATAATTTGACATTATTGGCGCTCTTAGGCAGAAAGTAACTTTTGCGCACGCCTAATTTTATTTATAGATAAAAGAGAAAAAAGAATAATTTAATGACAAATAGGGAAATCTTAAAAAATATCTAACATTATTGTAATAAGTGTTGCTTAAGTACCTACATAGGTACACGAAACTGCAATCTGGAAACTGCATAGTACAAATTTAATTTATTTTGCTTTGAATGTAGCAGAAATCTTGTGTGTATTTCAAGCAGAAAGTCTATTGGTTGTCTTGACAGATTGCAACTTTCTGTGTCGACTGCCAAAGTAATATTAATGTTTATGAGGTAATGTGAAATTGTTATTTTTAGTACCGATTAATAGTTATTTACGTAATTAGTGGGATATGGACATTATTAACGCACGCATGTGAAGTTTGCAAGACGAGGCCGTAGGCCGAGTCGTGTAATCACATAGGTGCGTTAATAATTCCTATCACACGTGTTACGTACAAAATTTTATCTACAACTGTTCATTAGTATTATCAACAGTACCTATATTATAAAATCTGAAAAAAATTCCAATCCAACGTATTTCTAATAATATTGACTGCAAACATGTGTATCATATTTTGTGACCATATCATCAAAGACAAACCAGGATGTGGAAATAAAATAAATTAGTTATGTCATAAAATTTTCAAATTTGAATGAACAAAAATCTATAAAAATGAGTTCAAGCGAAGACAATCTACTTTCTAGATTCTCATTACCGCACTAGTGCGGTAATGTAATCAAAAACGCACTAGTGCGGTAATGTAATCAAAAACGCACTAGTGTATTGTAAATTGTAAATATTTATTCATTTAACAAGTGTGTAAAGTAGCCTTTTTTTGACAAACGTGAATATTGTCGACAATCACCTGAGTCAAAAAATGCCTTTACACACGAATTGCAATATTTTTTCTACTATCGAAAAATTTATCAAAATACAGAAATTTAGGCAATATGTCACTAGAGCATTTTCGTAATATTATTTCATTTGATTTTTTCTACACTATTTGCTAAGTAATCTTCAGAGAGATCCATCTTTATAATTATAATAATCTAAAATAACCTCATAGTTTCCTAAAAATATTTAATACTTGAATGTCAATACAATCAATTACCCTAGGTATAGGTTCAGTCGGAAGATCTCAATTTAAACTACATACATATTGGAATTTTTTGTTTACGCACTAGTGCGTACAATTAAGCTTTACGCACTCGAAAGTTTGTCTGAAGTACGTACTTCACACACGGTATTAGAAAAAAATTTATTATGCAAAAAAAACATTCTATCAATAACAAAAAAGATGGGAATACCTACATATTACAGTGACATAACCATTAAGTATATTGATGACTGATAAAACCTTTGTAATTTCACTGTGGGATGGAGAAATAAATCAGTAGTTAAGTAAGGTTACTTATATTAAAGCCCTGAGTGGGTATACCAGCAATTCAGGACTTGCTAACGAATGTCGAGAACGACTTGCTAATCTTGCAAGGCGGAAAGTGGTGCGGCTAGAATGGATTCCAGCCCACTCTGGTTTTGAAGGCAACGAGATGGCGGATGCACTGGCTGCGGAAGGGGCGGCAGCTCCTCTCTGCGGCCCAGGCCTGACCCTGGGCCTAACAAAACAAAAAATACGCAAGGAGACGAAGAAGTGGCTGAGGAATCAGCACCTCGCTCATTGGAATGCTCTGCAGGGTCCTAGACAATAAAAACTTCTACTGAAGGGATGGACTGATGGACACGCTAGGGCAGCTACTGAACTACCAAGGAGTAGGCTGAGGAAGATAGCAGGACTCCAAACAGGGCACTGCTGTATGATGAAACACCTCCAAATTTAGGAGTAGAGGAAAGTTCCCTATGAAGGGGATGCTGCATGACTGACGAAACGTCAGTCCATGTTCTCTTAGAGTGTCCACACTGAGCTGTACTACGCAGGCGAATCTTCGGAGTCCCTGTTATGGCCCCTGGAGACACAAGCAGGCAGGTGTACATTTGGAAAAATATGCCACCTCTCCCCTTCCATTTTCTCACTACTGGCATTTGAAGCTATTTTTTTATATTTTGTATCACCACCTGCCAAACTACTAACGGCTAGAATATGTAACAGAAACTAATTTGTGAAGCTACAATGCATCTTAAATATTGGGACTCTCAAAAATATTTGTCCAAACTTGTGATTTTATTATTGGAAATGATGTTGCAAACTACATGAAAAAAAAAATAGCTACAAATGCCAGTGGCGTAAAACAAGGCAGAAGAAAAGTGACATATTTTTCCAAATTTACACCATTGGATAAAGAATTGAAAAATGTTTTCCCATAAAAATATGCCCTTTTACATTAAAAAAAAACCTGCCAAATGTCGAATCAATTTATTCATCCATTTTAAAATTATCAAATTAAAACATTTGAATTTCGATAACTTCAACACCCTGTCTTCCTAAAAGTAAATGAGCTGGACACCTCAATCATTATATCATTTTGTCCAATTTTACGAGAGGTAACTACATGCAAACGTTTCATTCTCATTTGATAACACCCTGCATATTTTTTTGTTTAGCTTTTTTAACATTCTTTACGACAAACCCTGGCTACCAAGAGCACCGAAACCAAATGCAGCTTATTGTCCATTCTTCTTATACATTGTCAAACGCTCTTTTTCTTTTTCAAATGAAAAAATTTATAAAAATTACTTTTTCATTTCTACGTACCTAACACAAAAAAGATAGGTATTGCCGAATTAGTATCAGAGAGACCTTTAGAGCAGTGGAATAATATACAGGTTGTCTCATTAACAATTCTAAAAATGTGTAATACTACCTACGGTTTATAACTGCCAAATTCCAATATTGTAGTTCAAATAGTTTTCGAGATATATACTGGCCAAAGCCTCGTGGGACACCCTGGATTTATTTATACATTGTATTCATATTAAGATTGCAATTTTTATCATGATGGTATAAGTGATTGTGAATTCAATGATTCGACGATGCACATAAAATTATTCCGTTCCATAAGCCCTTGATACCTAGATAAAGCTTCAAAACACAAGTATTGCGTTAAATCTAATAAAAAACAATTCTAATCTGAATTGTTGTTGATTCATTATTCAACCAAAAAAACTACTTCAATCAAATCACACCCTCTATTAATGACCGGTCTTTGTGTAAGGACTTTATCGATTTTGGAGGAATAAAAAAAATTTAAAAGCTCGTCATTACATAGGGCGACACCTGTAGCACGCGACTTGCTCATTATTCTGGTGACGAGAAACCAGATAGCTATTGACGTCGAAATTAATAGCTTTCGATTATTTTCACAATCAACACATTCATTTACGGGATCCTTTTAATACGACACTGATACACTTTTAAAAATCATCGGACTAAACTAAAAGAGATCATAGGAATGAATTAATTTCTGAAAGTCGTAATCAAAATTTAACATGATACTATTTGTAAAAATTGATAGACAAAAAAGCGGAGAAAGTTAAAATGGCCAGCTTAAAATGGCCAGCAAGGATCTATTTCCATATAAAAATATGTGGGGGTGGTTTTGGGTTGTTGGAAATTCGATCGACTTCTTCACAGATGTGGAATACCGTTGAAATTTTATTTAAGAAACATGTTCAAGAAAGTGATTTTAAACAACTTTTACATGGAAATCTTTTTTCGCTGTATTTTGACCTAATTTTTTGAGATTTCATGAACTGATTACCCAAGCTGTCCGCTTACACGTTTTTTATTATTTCTACACCCCTCACAACTTTTAAAAAAACCGTCTCATTTTCAAAAAGATATTTCTATCTTGACATCAATTTATATTTTGTTCAAAATTGCTTACGTGTTGCAGTAGTACTTTATTCAATGTATCTACAGTAGTTTCATAGCAAAATTTTCGATAGTGACATTCTTGTTATTTTTGTGGGTATATCGAATTTTTTTGAATAAAACAATTCCCATGCTAGTCGTTTATAATGCAGGTTTCTTACCACAGGTGAAAGAATTTTAAAAATTAGTCGAGCAGCTTTTGAGTAATTCATTAAATTAAAAAATTTATCCATATTTATGGTGTTTGAAATGTTTATTTTTAACAGTGTAAGAAGTGCTACCACAATCATTGAATTTAACCACCGAACATAAATATTTTAGGCTAGAGTATTTTCATCGACTGTATAGAAAGGGTAGCCTGGCGTTCGGTAATACCGAGGCCGCTAATGAAAAGAAAAGAGGAAGAGCTAGTGGTTTGGCTTTTGTTTTAGAAAATATGATTTGTTTGTTTTCTCTGGAAGTTCATGTAGTTGCTATGGAAAGACCTTAAGGGGCTGAGTAAACTGAGCGGATGTTTTAGTTTGTGATTTCTAAAAGCTGTTCGAAGTCTTCTGAGCCCAGCTTGATATAATGGGTGATATAATGGTATCAATACAAGAGATACTTTTATTTCATGAAAAACATTTTTTCTACATCTGCATTTATAGCGAACGCGCTTTCTCCTCTACCAAAATTAAAAAAATTAATTTTGAATAATTCAGTATTTTATTACAAATATACAAATTTTTGGTATAGATACAGTATAAATTGATCAATATTAACTGAATTATCTTGGAACGCCTCTGAACCTAACAGTTGTTTTCGGCGGTCGTGCTGTCAAAATGTGTCTACTGTTTCAGTCCATTTGCTTTTAGATTGATGAGAACCTCGTAGTCGTGGCCGTTTAACGCTACATTCGTCATTGAATACTAAAATTTCACCGTTTGGCACCCTTGAGCTATCAGACGGAATATTGATGATTATTTCACTACTAATGACTTATTTCCTGTTCTGCAATAACTGTTTAGCTGGTTAGTTAATAGAAAAGTAAATATACAATCTATGATTTTTTAACATCTATTATTAATATTATTGTTATCAGTTTTTCCACTACTAGCTGTGAAGTTAACAATTATTTCTTTTTCTTGCCAACTGAGAAGATGAATTTTTCTTTTAGTGGTTGATATTTTTTTTTATTATCAACCTAGTACAATAATGGACAAATTCAAATATTTTGAGAATCCATGGATAGTACTTCAAAAAAACTTTTGCAACAGAATTGTGTATACCCAGGAGATTGTCTTCAATATATTTGGTGCTAGAAGTAACCTATCAAGATAAAATTATTTGACTAAAAATGCAATGGGCTTGTTATCAATAAAATATTCTTTCGGTTTTTTTCACATTTTTTTGTAAAACTGAGTCATCAAAATAACAGGTGGAATTTTCAGCTCTTAAACTTTTTCCATTACTTAGATATTAAAAATTGAAAATGGAGCTCCCTTAAAAAGCGACAGAGCGGACTGTGACGTCACATTGCATGTCGGGGTATGATATTCGGCATTACACCGCTGCGTTTTACATGAGAAAGTTGGTTCCAGCTGCAATATCTTCAAATATCAAATAGTTAGTGGTTTTTGCTATTGAAGATGTATTCAGTACTTAGATACCAGTTATTGAAGCAGATTTTGGAAATTTACCTGAACCCGATATCTTTATGGTGATGGACTACTTTAATAAAAATAATAAAGAGTTTACACTTGGTTTTTGAATTGAAATTTCATAACAATCTATAATACATTGTACATTTTCATATCTCCCTCTGTAGGGAATATGAAGTTCTCAACTCTCAGAGTGGAGCATCCAATGCACGAATGGCTAATAACGGTATACTTTTTTGTATAATGCTACATACTCTGGAAAGTGGCATCCCAAAATCGTCTGCTAATATCCCATACGGTGAATTCAGATTGATATTTTTCAATGTTAAAAAGATATCAAGCTTGTCTTGCTCGCATTATTTGTTAGTTAACAAGTTCACAACCAATAATGAATTATTCGGAACTCCTAGATGAAGCTTGGGATTTTTTTTTGTATCAATTGAAATGTTCAATATATTGTATTTCTTCTGACCTATAAATATCTGAATAAAATAAGTTATTCGGATCTAGCAAGCTTAAATCTGACGAAGTTTATGTGAAAGAAGAACCTCTGGTGGATATTGAAAACTCTTCGTTGATGGGTTTTCGTATTTTTCCAAACGCGATTTCTTCATTTTTCTTTTTTAGCCATTTTTTGCCTCCGCATTGAATCGCCTTGAAACGTATGGTTCATACAACAGCCTTTTTGGTGTGCGTCATCGTTTGTTAATGTCTTTCTAACACATTACGTGGAAAGAAATGCAAAAAAAGTCAGGTCTTTGATTAATCCTAATCAAAATATCGCAATAATGATTCGTTTAAATTTATTACAAACGTCAATCCTAACCATTGAGTTACCAAAATTTGATTGGTTGATGTTCAGATCAAGCGCAAGCGCGACCTATCAATCGTGAGAAATTTCTTTATTTAAAATAGGCATGCAGATATACCTTTCGTATTGTCAATGTGTCTGACATCTTTTTCTACTGTCCCACTGACAGTTCTTGTCAGGTCTGTACTTTGTTGTTCACGGTCAATTATTATTTATGAAAAGTTAATATGAATATTATTGTTATATTTATTCGAATAATATAAAAATGTGCCTAGATACACGGAAAAACATTAGCATTTTGTTGTTCTCAAGTATTTTCAGTTTTGAAAAAAAAGCTGGTAACTATTGATTTCATAGCCTTGTCGACTTTTGCTGAATGCGATCCTGATGATTTTATTTATCAAATTTAGGGTTGGATATGTGTCAAAATGGCAAATAAAATAAACGACATACCCAAAACCCAAATATACGTCACAAACGATGACGCACACCAAAAAGGCTGTTGTATGAACCATACATAAGCATTAATGCAAGCCTGAACCCTTATTTTCCGAGATACCTATAGACTCCATTCGTGTGATATCCATTGATTTCCTCCTCTACTTGTCTTCCTCCAGGGGTTCTATTTTCTGAGCTTAATGACAAATTACTGTGCTTTAATTTGTAAAAACTGTGACATGACTTTTAACTAAGCGTTTTTGACAGTAAAAAAATCGCGCTATTACTACAGGATTTAGTAACTTTTCCACTGCTCATTATTTAAATGTACATATATTTTTCTGGTGCATTCTTGGATGTGCTAGGAATGTCGGGAACCAAACAGTACTTATTAACCACTTCTTTCTCACTCATTAGGTATATAATAAAATAAAGAAACAGCTCAATCAACAGTCCAGCGTTTTGTTTCTTACGAAACAAAATATATAATGCAATATGCAATAAACAAACAGTACACTTCCATATAGCCCTCGACTTGCGGAGTTTCAAACGTTAGGTATGGCACATGCACTGTGACGTCACAGGTAACCACGCCCCGTTTTCGTTCAATCCAATTTCTTTAATTAATTTGAGGGCTTAAACGTTCACGGAAAAATCTAAAATTTTGGGAATCCGTTTAAAATAAGCTCTAGTTTCTATTTTTGAATGAAAAATTTTTTCTTGAACAAGCCCATTGTGCTCAACCAAAAATGACTGATGACATGACGTTCATAATTTATCAAAAACTGACAGTGTACTTGTCAGTCAGACGACGAGGTGCACGCTTCTCTGAATTATTTTTAGTTCTTAACCTAAATTTGGCTAGTAGTGGAAAATATTGAATCTACACCATGGTAATGAAGACATTTATAATCCTCGCACTTTATTCCGCTCGGGGCAAAGCCCCTCGCGAAATAATTTTGGTGATCGGTCAATAATAATAGTCTTCACCACCTTGATGTATAATATACTATTATTAAAAAACAATAAAGCTATTTGTTAATTATACATAAATATGAGAGGTATTCAGAGACTCTCTTTTGCATTTATTTCGAGAAAAAAATTTCGAATCTTCTTAGTTTTCACTTTCGCAAAATATACGAAATATTGTAGTCACGAAATTGTTGATTTTTACCCAAATTTATTTATTATTTGAAAGTGAGAATCTAGTTTTAGCACGAAATTTTCATTATTATCGGCTCTATGATTTTTTTGACTCTAGGCGTGTATTTTCGACTATAACATATTCACCAGGCCCTTTTATATCCACCATTTTGACATAGATTGAGTAATAGCCTATAAAAACCTTTAATGTATACAGTGTTAAGCCTTCATAAACAAAGACAATGTATACTTTCTTTATCTATGTTCACAAAGCCTTATAGTTTTTTATTAAATCTGGCAACAGTGTTGCATCAGAGAGATGGTTAAAATACGTTAAAAAATCCGCCGAAATACTCACTCATATAACCGACGTGGCCGACTAAGTACACATTATTAATTTTGTATCCTTTTTATTGTGTGCATTATGTATGTTAGTAGTTATTAATAGTATATTATTAAACGAGCAATTTATGATAGCCATAATTTACGATGGGTGACGTTTGCGTCACGAGACGCAGGCGAGGGGCGCAAGTCACCCAAGTGAATTATGGCCATAAATTTCGAGTAGAATACTATAATTTGTCCACGACACTTGATTTCTTTATTAAATAAAAGTCAGTAACGATTTGGTATTATACTAACCTCAAAATGTTCTGACAGCTACATAAAAATATAATTAGACATATATAGAGATGGGCGATACTGTAGAAAGTATCAATACAACGTACCGTTATAAATATACTTTTTTAAAATACTTAATATTGGAAAATATCGTTATGAAAAGTATCAATACTAAAAATTACAATATTTTATCGATACGATATATGTCAGAAACAAATTTCCTGAACAAAATACACAGATTTAATAGTTTATTTCATATTGTACCCCCATCTCTAGTCGTACACTACAGACCATACTTTTTTTGCTCAATTTTCGTACCTCTTTTTTTGTGTGTGTTCTGGAAGCTGTTCAGATGCCGGGAGCACTACAGCCTATTGGCTTCTTGTACTCTACTCCCACATTTAGTACACCCATCCAGTTATCCCCGTACCTTCGAGTAGACGATATAGGTCCATTGGATGTGTGCCATATACTTCAGGTGGCACATTGGCCTCTTCGAAGATTGCCCGTTTCCTCGAGTCCAGTGCTTCACAGTCAGACAGGATATGGGTCACGGTCTCGGTCTCCATGCCACAAAGTCTGCATCTGTGTCCCCGTTATATAACCCTATTTTATGCAGGTGATCGTAACACTTACTTTCGCATTGCCTTGTATAGGTACAAAATATCATAGTGAAGAAGAAATTGCTGATTTTTTTTCCATACTCGCCATTACTTTGAATTTTTTGGAAATATGAGAATATCTTTTAGCTTGAATTTGATCTGAATTAATTTTAGAATTTGTAAGAAAAACTGACACAGAAAGTGTGAGGCTTGAGTAATGTATCACTCAGTAGTGATTTATTTAGATGGACATCAAATCATATCTAGAATCTGTAGATTGCATTTGGCAGAAGGGGTTCCGGACACAAAACTCGTAACCAAGTTTTTTCGGGTGCACCTGAACTGCGCAAAATTTATCTTGAGGATATAATCCCTCACCCGAACTGCGCCATTTCTTTTTTACCTGCTTACTTGGTTTAATCCTAGTCCGAACTGCGCCAAAATAATTTTTATCTAATTACTTTGTTATTGAACGCCAATTTTTATTCGGTTAGGTTAGGTTAGGTTAGGTTAGGTTAGGTTATACTTAATTGATTTTAAGCTTTACCACCTTACTCAAACGCAAACGTAAAACTAAAAATAAAATTGATATAATTTGCTACCCTTCCTCCTGTTAGAAGACAATTAGGAGTTATCATAATATTTTCAGTAATGTTTACTTTTAAATAAGATTTGTTAATTCCTAATAAAACGATAATCCCTATAACCGGCGCAATTCAGGCAAGAGATTAAGACCTTCTATTACTGCAATTCTACCTGAGGATTAGTTTGGCGCTATTCGTGTGCGTCCGTTTTTTCAGGACAAACAATTATTTCTGCGAGCAGCTGATGTAAAATTAAAAATTTGAATTTCTATCAAATAAAAAGTACATCCACGCATAAAATTTGATCAAAGTCGTCAATAACCAGAAATACGAAACTCGGAAATAGGAAAAATGCTGGTTATACAATTCAAAGAGACAGTTTGCGACCGAAAAATGGCAGTTTTTGCATTTCTGTGTGTACAACTCGCCCGCCTACGGCTGTACAAGCATTCACCTAACTTGTGTGCATTGTAGGTTTGTTTACCAGTGACGTTCGTACCTGAATTATCCACAAATATTTGTAAAATTGTATTTTTAATACTTTGGAAATTATATTTTCTACAAGAAATTGAGACTTTAGTTAAACTAAATTTAACGTAAACATTTTTTTGTTTTTCATGAAAAAAAGAAATGGTTAAAGAAAAAAATTTGTTTTAACTGAAAAAGTGTACGTTCTTGGTACGTACAGATCGTTGCCAAACAAAATAGGAATGATAAATATAAAAATCGAATTGTTCAAAAACTGACTTTGTTTAAACTTACAAAAAGTTACCACTTGAAAGTGTTATTTATCAATTAGAGTTAACGATATCATACATTTTTTCAAATCACATCTCATATTTCTTGCTGTTCTCCTGATTTCATTCAATTTGAACAAATATTCCCAAGATCCATCCTCTACCTTTCTCTTTAACCACACTTCTCTCATTATTTCCTCATACCATACTTTTCTTCTGAAGATCATTTTTCTGACTAGCTTTACAGTTAAAAAAATCCTATGCCTCAATCTTTTTCTGTTTGGAACACGTGCTTATGTTATTCTTCTGTAGATAGGTTTTTAATCCTCCTATCATAGTTATCATTATATTATCACTATTTCACTGAATTCGATAATACGTTATGAAGTATTTATTCAACATAATAATACGTACAGGTTATAAAAAATTTCACTGCGCCTTTTTGGATACGTCCTTGATAGCATGTGTAAGTTGTGCGTTTTCTGAATTTGAGCTATTTCAATCGAAGGGGTAAAAGCTCGCTGACAATCGAACAAACATGCCATATGAATCACGCAGAGACAGACGAAATGAGGTCTGGAAAATATCGCAAAGAAATTTTAGGTGAAGATTTTGTTTGTAGAGAAATGTATACTAATATTCTTAATTCTGCTCCTGAAAGTGGGGATCAGTGTGGTTTAAGTTTGTGATAAGGAGCTTTGTACCAAAAATTAGGAGAAGTTTAAAAAATTATACTTTCTCAGTATTTTCTTGTTACTTATGTGAAAATAAGAAGCAATTTTATGGAAAAAGTCTCATGAATATTTCTTACAGTGGAACTATAAAAGGAACAAAAAATACGTATTCAAAATAAACAAACTTTTTTCCTGTCGCCTTTTTCTCTAATTAGATATCTAAACTTTTTCCGTTCTAGCACCGACCATTAACCATATTGAAAACTTCTTAACCCAATACCGGAGGACACCCTATCATTCTCCCTTAACTTTTAAATTCAATATTTCACTATTCAGCTAACCGGACGTGACAGTTTATCTATATACATATATATTCAAAACGTTTTTCCCTTCGATGCGAAATTTCAAAATGAAGAATGATCGATTTTGATTTCGAAGTGGCGGCTGTATCTAAATGCTCCGGGGTGTATTTGGTCACTCAGATTTCGAAATGTTTATCCCTTAGGTTTAAATAAGAGCAGAGTTTTTTCACTGAATTTTTCCGCATTCGTGAAAGCTTGTAAACGGAAATGCTAAGTGCCCTTTACCTTTTTTAAATTTCGAAATTTCATTCATCTTCCGGAACCAACATGTTAAGCTCAAATGCTGGTCCCATCGGCGAACAATCGCGCAGATATACACTCTCCGACCAAATTACTATTGGATTAAGATAAGCCCCTTGCCGGTCAGTGTAGTACTTATAAAACATTGCGTTTGAAAGCTTTCCAAACTGTTTTATTCCAAATATTTGGTTACAAAATTTACGAATTATGGGTAATGTTAAAAGAGATCCACCACATTCTAAGTAATCTCAAAAGACTTTTTCAAATCAGTGTTTCAAGCGCCTTCAGATACGGTTCACGAGGGTGGTCTTTCAAGTGTCTTCAAGTGTTGCTACTAACCCACCTTTAAGAAAAATGTCGCCACAATATATCGGGAAACACTTCGAGAACGGATTTTCTCCGGTTGTGGTTCATCGGACGTGATGCAGTTCCTCGCATCTACCTGCGTTAATCCCTTTTCGAACGGAGGGTAGGATTAAGACAGGTCTGCAGTTCCTCACACTATTGTTTGTAGGGTAGCACAATAATGCACCTGTTTATAATAATTTGTCTTCAGTTTCAATTTCCTAACCTAACCTAACCTAACCTAACCTAACCTAACGAAAATCATTGATTTAATGTTGTGTTTCTGTTTTTTATTTTACTTATATTTGTTCATATTTAATATTTACTAGCGGTATTTCTTCTGCTGCGGTGTGTTTCTGTTTGTTTATTTCATATTATGTATTTGTTCTGTTTGTTTCTTTTTTATTTTGTATTTTATTGTTATTATTTGACAAAAATATAATTTCATATTGAAACATTTACTAGCAATATGTAAATATTACCTAATCAAAATCCCTCGCACTGTCATTGTGGACCTTGCTACCTGATACCTAATCCCTTACCCTTTGTATGCTGCGAGGAACTGAACACAAATTTTGTACCTACCTGTTAATGTGCGAGGAACTAGACGACTCGCGGTTCGGTTCGGACGTGATGCAGTTCCTCGCATCTACCTGCGTTAATCCCTTTTCGAACGGAGGGTAGGATTGAGACAGGTCTGCAGTTCCTCACACTATTGTTTGTAGAGTAGCACAATAATGCACCTGTTTATAATAATTTGTCTTCAGTTTCAATTTCCTAACCTAACCTAACCTAACCTAACCTAACCTAACCTAACGAAAATCATTGATTTAATGTTGTGTTTCTGTTTTTTATTTTACTTATATTTGTTCATATTTAATATTTACTAGCGGTATTTCTTCTGCTGCGGTGTGTTTCTGTTTGTTTATTTCATATTATGTATTTGTTCTGTTTGTTTCTTTTTTATTTTGTATTTTATTGTTATTATTTGACAAAAATATAATTTCATATTGAAACATTTACTAGCAATATGTAAATATTACCTAATCAAAATCCCTCGCACTGTCATTGTGGACCTTGCTACCTGATACCTAATCCCTTACCCTTCGTATGTTGCGAGGAACTGAACACAAATTTTGTACCTACCTGTTAATGTGCGAGGAACTAGACGACTCGCGGTTCATCGTGGAATATCCAAACCGCCTATTGACGTTTATTCTCGGATCTATCACCACTTACATATAAATACATATATTTTAAGTTTCCTGTGTTAAGCCGGTTTCGAGTTTTTTTAACAATTGACTCAAGTAGTTTTCTTATCTTGCATTAACCGATACGGTTTCCAACAAGAAATTAATTTTTCTACACTTGACTCTTCATGTAAAATCTTTTGAATTGTGGTCTTTGAAATGACGATCTTTTTGGATCAGCTTATAAACAGCATTGACGTTTTCCTGGGTTACTTCTGTTGTTGGTGGCAAGTGGAAACCAGCTTGGAAAAGGATTTTGGTTGGGACAACTGTCGTCAAAAATCGTAAAAAACTGTGGCGGAAAAAGTACCTCGGGTTAATTCAATTTTTCTAATGACGGGGACGGAAGTAGAGTTTAATTTATTGAAATTGAAACTAATCTTTGAATAATATAATTTGGAATAAGTTCACAGAAATTGGAAATATTCTGTACATTTTAGAAGATTAAAAAAGTAAAGTATTAACAACTATAGTGGGAGAAATATAACGATCAAATTAAAATAGTAACTGGGTATGGTGTAGGAAATATGAAATATAAATAATAGCTCTTCATATCAAAATTCGCAACTGTTTTAATATATTACAAAAATAAAAATCACTTATTATTTCAATATAATTCCATATTAAAGGAAGTAGACAATTTTGTTAAAAAAAAGGTTAATAATAAAGGAATAATTTACAAACCCAACCTGTAGAGAAGAGTAAGTAGCTAGGACACAAAATCATGGAATAAATAAAATAACATCTCATAAATGTGCAAAATCAATACAATTCTTTCCTATCGAAAATAAGTTGAATGGATGATTATCCTATGAAGGACAATCCGGTATATTATTGTAGCATGCTGTAATTATTATAAAAATCGACATGTTCCACCTTTCTTTTAATTATATGAAAATAAAGGAGGTATCTACTGAGTATGGTCACCAGAAGGTTTTAATTTGGAAAAACCACCCCTTCACGTCCTAGATTTTCATTGAATTAAATTCAACAAACCCATTAAATAATTATTGGTCTGAGGCTTACCTACATATTATGCTCAAACACATATTGATCCACTGTTAAATCATCTTCTAGACAAAATATTGATTAAATGATAATTTGCAAAACATTTTGACAGTAACTAACAGCAATATATGTCGGTAGATTAGCCAAGTGTGAACCTGGCATTAGACGGAAATGTTTCACCCGTTGTTTATTAAGTAGCTTATAAAAATTACAATTGCCGTAATTATAGTGTTGATACACTTAAAAACGTACATTAAACCAGTCATTAGTCTAACCATTAACAGAAAATTTAACTTTACAACTTTTCGTAGGAATCGTGTAAATAATTTAAAAATGTATACATTACTCATTCAATCTTACTCCGTTACTTTCTTTTATTTTCATTTTAATAGCATTTTCCTTTTTATACCACTCATAAAATAGACCTGCATTATTATAAATATATTAAAGGTACATTTTTTTCTTTCTTCACAGAATTAAAAACCATTAAGGCGTGCGTTTTCAGTAATGAACGTCGTCAAGAAAACGTTCCCGTTCCGTATTGGATTACATTTTATTTTTTTTAGACTTATTATTTAGCAATTTGGGAAATGCGTATTCTACAGATTATTTAAAATCAATAAAACATATGTTGTACCTTTTCCAAATTTTATCACAATTTAAAGGGTGAAGTTTGTGAAAACATAAAAAAAAGTTGATGGTGTCAAACACTGTGATTATCCAAATATGCATTAATATTACTGCCCCCAAAAAAAATATCATCAAATTGATTTACTGATGTGTAATTTCCAATATTTATATATGGATCAAAACTTTTTTTATTGAAAAAAATCCAATTTAAATTCTTGACACATCTAATTGGGTTAATTTATTGTAAAACGTCAAATATTATTATACTTTCTCCGTTTTATACATCTGTCATCAATCGAAATCCTTCCGGATCCGCACATTCATAAAATAAAATCGAATTTCCTTGAATTTCCACCGAATTTCCAGGCTTGTAATCCGTCTTAGGAGGCACCAAGGAAGAAAGAGGCGAGACGGGTGTCATTTTTAAGATCTAAATTAGCTTTTCCAAACGCGTCAATCAAAATAATAAACAAGGGGGTGCATATTTCAATATTTGCAGACTCAGACTCTCGAGTACAAATCAATCTATCCACCGCAAATGAAAGTCCAGGGGTGAATCCACCAAAGGGCAGTTTTATTAAAAATTATTTCTTATCTATAATACAATATATTCTATCGAAAATATTTTAAACTGTTATCATTTCATCCACATCTTTAGTCATCCTGACAAACTGTAGATAGTAACAAAAGCTATAATCATAGCCCTCTGAATAGTAGCATAAGCTATAGTCATAGCTCTATTGACATCTGACATAAACGACTGTCAGAACACTTTGACAACTGAAATAAACTCCTATGAGAGCTCTTTCCATAACTGTCAAAGCTTTCATGCCAACTGGGTTAAGTTACTGCCATAGCTCTCTAGAAAAAAAAACAGCTCATTTGACAGTGACATAAACAACTGTCATAGCTCTCTTGATAATTAACATAGTAGTTCTCGTGAGATATGGCATTAATAACATTGGAAGTTTTCTTGATTACTGACATAGCTCTCTTGACAACTGACATAAACTAGTGCCATCGTCCTTGTGTCAGTTTACATATCTAGTTTTATATTTCTCACGAAAATGATATATTGGTTAGAGCTGTTATGGAAAGTAGGAAACAATATAAGCTAAATATTATTTTTGGAGTACTTACAAAAAGTTTACTTGATAGTGTTTGCCAGTGCTAGCATGTTAAAATTTTGTTCATTAACAAAGTACATTGTATACAGCTTGATAACTTAATTCAAATCTTTATAATAGTATATTATTAAACGAGCAATTTATGATAGCCATAATTCACGATGGGTGACGTTTGCGTCACGAGCCGCAGGCGAGGGGCGCAAGTCACCCAAGTGAATTATGGCCATAAATTGCGAGTAGAATACTATACCTACTTTATCCAGGACACTTAATTTATTTATTAATAAATAATAGTCAGTAACGATTTGGCATATTACTAACCTCAAAATGTTGTGGCAGCTACATCAAATAATTTGACATATATAGAGATGGGCGATACTGTAGAAAGTATCAATACAACGTACCGTTATTAATATGTTGTTTCAAAATACTTAATATTAGAAAATATCGTTATGAAAAGTATCAATAGGTACTGAAAATTACAATATTTTATCGATACGATATATGTCAGAAACAAATTTCCTGAACAAAATACACAGATTTAATAGTTTATTTCATATTGTACCCCCATCTCTAGTCGTACACTACAGTGTATCATGAACCATAATTCACGATAGTTGATATATGGGCACCATATACCTTTTGTTAGGAGGTAAAATATTGACTTATTATTAGGTGGTCGTGGACAAAGTATTTTAATATGCAATGTCAACGCCTTCAGTCAACTTTAACAACTGTCACAAACTACCATCATTTCTTGATAATTGATGCATAATACTATCATAGCTCTTTAGGAGATGACACAAAATTTAGTATTTCTTGACAAGTCACAGGAATGACTGAGATAGCTCCCTCAGCAATTGAAATATGGTAATAGCTCTTTGACAACTGTTATTGACAACTGGAATTGAATATTGTCATAGCTATCTGCATTACTGACATCGTAGCTTTCGACTGTCATATCTGTATTGACAACTGACATAAACTTCTTCCATGACTTTTTATTACTGGCATAGACTATCTCACATAAATGGCTGCTATAGCATAACATAAATTACCGCCAACATTTTGTAGACAACTGACATAATTGACCGATAAAGCTCTCTTGATAACTGACGTAAACTTGCACAAAACGATAATCTTTAAAATTCCGGATATATATTGTATGGAAAATAAATTCGGTCCTGTATAGTCAATATCTGGAATGAAGTATAAGGTCGCCCTTTTCGTATTCGTTTCGATATATATACAACAGCCGGTTGCTCGTTGCTGTCAATCAAGGTACGAGGCTTTTTTATTCAGTTGGTAGATTGGTAGGTGTTTTGTGCGGTTTGTTCGGTAAGGGAACTGAATTTTTAACGAATCTGGGACTGCAAAGCTGGCAAAAATGTTGGATTGGACGGACTAAATATGTTTAAAAAGTATGGAATAAATATATTGGATAACCAAAGTAAAATTATTCGTCACAATACCATTGGGATTCAGAAGAATGATTTTGAATATATTTTTCAATGTAAAGTACCAATATAAAGACTCACGAAAAGCTGAGAGACGAGTTTTTTTATGGAAATAGTTATTTTTGTATATTATGCGCGAAATTCTACTTTAGTGATCGTGTGTTTATAGCGTACTGATATTAACAAATTGTTAGTTGGGAAGACAATTTAATGGCGGAGAGCTCCCTAAATTTATCGTTTCATTGACGACTTCATATTGTGGATTTCTAGTGTCTTCTAATTCTTCAAGGAAATCTCCTTTTTGTTTTTTATTACAAAAGAAATTGTTGAATTTGCTGCTAAAGATATTATTTTTGAGATATTATTAGGAATATCACTTGTTACTGATACCTATTCACGATTCACCAAAAAATTCAGCTTTTCAACTAGTATTTCGTGAATG
Source organism: Galerucella nymphaeae (assembly GCA_963978555.1). Taxonomy (NCBI): domain Eukaryota; kingdom Metazoa; phylum Arthropoda; class Insecta; order Coleoptera; family Chrysomelidae; genus Galerucella; species Galerucella nymphaeae. The sequence goes on from OZ021708.1 coordinate 7,267,063, forward strand.
ATATTTCAAGTCTGAGTGCGGAAGAAAGAGACCTTGCGTAATTCGGGCCGCAGAGTGCAGGCAAAAAGCATATCCTATGCTCTTCCGTCGTCTTCTAGCCAAAGATGGCACTGTGGCCTATAAGATAACATAGGCACTCGGGATAAATTTTTGTACCATTTCCTATATTATCCACTTCCATTCCAGGAGTTTCTAGTGGAACAGTCAAACTGTTGTTTGATCTTAGTATGTATATTTTTCGAATGAACCAATTCTGGTAAATTTTCCCCGAATTTTGAAACTTTTCTTGAAGTCCGGGTGTATGATCTTTGTTTGGCAAACCTTGATAAGATGTCAATGAGAGATAAAGGAATTACCATTGACATACATACCCATAATCGTGAGGAATCAAGAACAGATACAATTTGTTGAGGAGAGTCTTCCATGGAAATTCGATTCCAGCTTCAACATACACTATGTGTCAAAAATTATTGTGGTTCCATGTGTGCGGTTGGTTTCTTCCAATTACTCCGTACATGAATTGGTGTGAATTTCCGCCTGAAGCTTGGAATTCAGTTGCATTGGATTCTAGGTAGGTTAGAATTTCCGTGGTATATCTGCCTCCGTATACACCTGCACCGGAGTATGAGAGTGTTCTTCAGCTATCTGCTGTTAATAGTCCGTTCTCTCGGATGACCAGCTTTATCTATATGGAGTTAGGATGGCTTAGCTTTAGTGTTTTGGTGTCAATGTGTTGAAGGTCCATAATACTGTGACTTTGAGCGTCCACCAGCAATCTGCTTCGCTCCGTATAAGCCGATTTAGTAGCTGCTTAAGAATAACCTGAAGTCGTTAATTGGAGAGAACAATAAGATATTGACGTTAAATTTGAGTCAATCGGTCGTTTATTTAACAACAAAAAAGTATCATAGCGGATGTTAAAAAAAGCTAGTCAAAATAATCAGATCAACTTGCACGAAAGATTTCCTAATTATTACGACGATTGAAAGTTGAAAACTCGAAAATATGCTTGTTAAAATTACATTTAATACTCTCCTCTTTATAGAAGACGTTGACTTCGTTGTAGGAGCGAAACTTTTAATAGGCCTTTCAAACGACAATATTTAGAAAAATAATGAGCTGGAGGTGGAATATTTATGAACTCTACAATGATCAACAATATACTTTTTATTTTCATTTTCCATTCGTGTTTTAATACACTCTCGGTTTAAGAGTATATTGAATGCCAATCATTCATCATTTCAAATTTACTCGGTACAAGCATTGTCTTTTAAATTATTCGTTTGCTTGAACACCATAGACGTATTTAATTCTATGGCACAATCAGATACACGTAGCACTATTTCGTTGAAAAATGTTTTTAGTCCAGAAGGATACTTCGCATAAATACCGAAAACTATTCCACCTCCATTTTTTTATGTGACCCTCTTCAAATTGCCCTGTTGATGATATAAATGCATGTTGCCATGGGGCAACCCGGTGCCACATTGTTTAAACTTTAACTTGAAGTTTTTTTAAGCAATTGCAAGGAATTGTTATTTTTCAACCGGACAAATTTTTTTTATATTCTTTATTGAAATACCAATGAAAAAGGTTCCATGAATTTTCACGATAAAGTTCATATTTTTAGAGATACGAATTTTTAAAAGTTCAAAAAATCTCAAATCTGGGTACTTTCGACCCATGAAAAATATGTAAAAAAAATATTAATAATATATTTTTTCAATTCTTCATACAATATTTAATAGTATTGTTGATAAAGATTTTTAAAAATCTCATTGCTTTTACCTGTTTTTTACTTGTTAATTTCGCGCGCTCACTAGTATGCGTCGCTTAAAATTAGTATCGAATGTCAGATACAAATTAAAAAATGGTACTTTACTACCTTCATTTATAAACAAAAGCCCATTAGCACTAATCTTGAAAAACCGTGTAATTTTAAGAAAGCTTTTGAAACCAAAGCTTGTTATTGTAAAAATAGTTATTTATGCAACAAGTGCAAAAAACACGTTTTGCAAGAGTTGCATACAATATTTTTTTTACATTCATGCAAAAACTGGAAAATTAGAATATAATATGTTGGGAGCCTAACCTAACCTAATCAAACTCAAACCGTTCTTTTTTTTTGTATCTTTATGGCCTCCACCTTGTCAGTACTCAATCATAGCTGGTTTTCGCCTTGACCATTTAAATTTTAAATAATTTAAGATTTTTACAATAATTGTAACTCGTTGAGACTAAGTAGTAAGATATACATATAAAATTGTTGTATTGAAGCAGGATCAGACACTTGCTCTGGATTTTTATTTTATTTAAATGTTTATGTTTGTCATAAATCATCACAAAACTGACACAAGAATGATAGATGAGTGCAACAACAATTTTGTTGCACTAGTGCAAAAAAGAACCACTTTTTCCATTAAATGTGTTTCACAAAAGTGTTGTTTTTTGCATGAATGTAGAAAAAAGTATTATTAGTTGCATACTTCTATGCGTTTGTGATTCAGAAAATTGTAAGTATATTAATATTATATGAAAATGATATTGATAATACAGCGTTGCTGAAAAGTCTCGCACAAAGGAATTATGTTTGGAACGGATAAAGAGAAAGTTATGAAATTCTAGGACGATGAATGGGACTATTCTGCATATTTCAGAGCAAATGTCAAATGTTTTTTCATAATGACAATCTAGGTCGTGTGACCCATAACAAAAAAGCTCATTTTTTTCTCTTCTTAAAAATAATCCCACTAAATACCAAGAAATATAAGGAATTGTTTTGCATCCTTATTTTCTCTGAAACTATTTCACAAAAATTGTAATCGCCTATCAAAATCATCCTCGCCCAATTGTTGAAGATTTTGAACTTTATAAGAATGAAAGTTATTTTTATGCAGTAGATATTTTAGGGTTTTCTTGAACATCTAATAGAATATCTAAAGATTTACCTTCATTAGTTGCACTTCTCGGTCTACCAGACCTAGGAATATCTTTTACACTACCAGTTTCATTGAATTTATTTACTAATCTCGTCACTGTAGATCTACTTATAGGAGGGCATTCAGGATTTAAATCATTTAAAAAATAAGTAACTTCATCATGGGTACGTTTGCTATCACCAACTAACATTTAGATTTGGGTGCGTTGTTTTTCTGATAAATGTGCCATCATTCTTAATTTGCTTTTAATTTTCGTGCTAATTTGAAATTGGTTTTTAGTTTTGTCAATTTGTACATAAATAATGAACTAATAATGTGGTTGATGTTTTTAATGCCTACTAATGTTTGTTGTTTTATTTTAAAAAACTACTAAGTCCAAATAATTAGTAGGTAGGAACGGTACACATCAATTTAGAAAAATTAAAACGATATTTTATAGGAAATTTTGTAGTAAAGTGATACATTGGGATTATTTTTGGAAAGAGAAAAAAATAAGTTTTTTTGTGATGGGTCACACGATCTAGGTTATTGTCATTTAAAAAAATTCCAGATGGCAGCCGTAGGCTAAGCGCTGACGTCAAAAGCATTTAAAATTTGCTCTAAAATATGCAGAATGAAGTCTCATTCAATGACCTAGAATTTCATAACTTTCCCTTCATCCGTTGCAAAGATAATCCCTTGGTGCAAGACTTTTCAGTAACGCTGTATATAAATACTCATTTTTGAATCTTGTTTCATTATTCCATACTTCTCCATTTACAACCTCCATTCAAGAAGCTATTCAATGTAATTACTTCCTATTTTAATAAACATATAATTAATATAAACTGATGAATAAGTAATTTCAGCTGCATATTCCGATTTATGCTTAAATAACTTTTGAAACATTGATTTCAGAAGAAAATTTGTGGAAAATAAATTGTAGACAATTTAATTATCAATAACATTGCTTTTCTCAACAATCTTGATAAAGTTGATAGTTTGTAAGATAAATGATAAATAATGATTCAAGACACAGAGGGACCGATGCAGCGCATGAATCAGAGAGAGATGGCAATACTTAAAAGTAACCGACGCGACGCATAACAATGAAATTTTTAAAAATCACTATTAACTATTGTATAAAGAATTGGAAAATATATTATTTTCATATTTTTAAATATATTTTCATGGTCTAAAGTACCCAAAATTTGAGATTTTTCGAAACTTTATAAATTCATATTCTGAAAATATTAACTTTATCGTGAAAAATCATAGGACCTTTTTTATTGATATTTCAATAGGGAATATAAAAAAATGGACGGTTGAAAATAACAATGCGTTGCAATTGTTTGAACAATTTCGGTTTAAACAATATGGCACCGGGTTGCCCTATGGCAACATGCATTCATATCATCAACAGGTCAATTTGAAGAGGATCGCATAAAAAATTGAGGTGGAATAGTTATTGGTACTCATGCTCCAATTCATCCTGGACTATTTCGTTAAAATGATACATACAAAAAGATAGGACACAAAAACAACACCAATTGTAGAACAGCAAACAAAAGAAGAAATACACAGAAAACCGAAAGAGATAGTAGTCTACAGACTATAAAAACCTTTTGTATAGTAGCGATAGGACATTTTGAAAAGGTGTTTCTATATTGACCCAGTAACAAACATATTTCGAACAAAATGCTTTTAGGATGTAAAATTACAGTGCCTTTCCAAAAGCAATCTGTTATGTTTCGCAATCCATTAGATATGTTTATTATTGAGAAACGAACCGATCGACTTCACATTTAAAGTTAACGATAAGAGTAACAATGAGAAAAAATCTTTATATTTTTCCCAACCAATTGTGTTGAAATAACAAACCATATTTCATTCAATAACGAGCCAAGCACACCTTCCTCCCTCATCCCTTACCATATCAGTCTTCTCATTGCTACTGATCCCAGACACATACACACACTTCAAGATAGATGAGAGAAGGATGTCATTCGGGCAACCCGCGGAACAGATGACGATCAGTCAGATAAAACTGCGGATGTGTGCGACATTGAAAAATCGAGCCGTGGTTGGCGCAATCACGCGTTCACTTGTCTCCTGTAATTGCACTGCCTTTTGGGAAAACTTTATTAGTTAAGTTACTCGGATCAAATAAACGGTGGATATGTAAAATGGCGGAGAATATCATAATTGCGAGTGGCAGATCGAATTTTAATGGAAAATGATGAGATTCCTCAGTTTTGAATGTACAGTTAACTGAAAATTATGCTTATTCGGTTAATAAGTAACTAAGACTGGTCATTTGACATTATATCATATCAAAATGCCAAGGAGTATCACGAAAATAGTACATTCCAAGAAAATAGTACGCATTTTTGTTTCTTGGTACTCACAAAATTCCTGTAGAGTCCACCTCTTACGAAAAACCAGAAGTGAGAAGGAAGTTCATAATTGTTAATGCTTGATGGAACATGATTGTGCAGATTTGTGAAAGAGTTGTTAGCAATACTATAGGTTCCTTTGGATGCTGCTATTGGACCCACTTTCCTTTTTCCATACGATAATGATATACCACATTGTGCAAGAGTAGTCGATGACGCTTACATAAAAGAAAAACCTATACTTTTTATGCGATCTCCGAATTTATGGACTTCCACGACTTTTTTTGTGGAGCGTTTAAGTCATAGAGGTATCTCAGTGACGAACAAAACCACGTGAATGAACACACCCTAAGACTTTCGCTTAATCTCTGTGAACTCAGCTCAATGGAAATGGTTTGGAGTTATGTAATGTAAACAAAATCGAGAACAATTTTTGGAAATTATGCAATATGCAGCCTATAATCTGATTATTCGGAAGCTGAACAAGGTAATGAAAATGAAGAGTTTAATATTCAATGTCAGTATAAAAGGAAATTGAAGTTCTGAAATTCTCTTATGCCACTTTTATTAAATTTTTTCCGAAAACTATGAACGTATCTGTATCTGTAGTGTGGGGAGAGTGAGTGTAGGCGCACAGTACTTAAACCACATGTGACCCGATGTACATCCTACCAAGGAGTTGACCTCCTAGGTCTTCGTCCATCCTGTCCTTCCCAGGAAGGTGGACAGGTCACTAGGACACATCTCCTTTATATCGGCAGGTGTAGGCCAAGACTCACCGAACACAAACTCTCTTATTGACGATAACTCCCGACACTCGCAAAGACATGATGGGGCTAGTGTGTCCACTAGCCTCATAGTATGGAGGTAATTCCTCAGTTGACAGTGACCAATCAGAAATCCTACTGTAAAACGTAGGTTTTTCCTGGTCATCGCCAAATATTTCTTCGGCGTCAGATTTCCAGGGTCGCCCAGGGTAATCCTAGCAGGACTTCATACTTTGATTCCATCCCATCTCTTAAGGGATTGAGCATTGGTGTAACGTTTGGCTAGTTTCGCAATTGTCGAAGTCGTTAGGCAGTAGGTGTCACTAGGTCCTAGAATTTTCAGTCCATTCAATTACTTTTACTCCTGTCGTGCCTTTTAACCCACCTCAGAGATATTGTTATCTGTCGAGGCGTTAGCTAAATATTGGTGACACTCTAGTACTAGACCCGATATAACACGTTTTCTGTTCAAAGCTAATAGGGCTTGTCTACTATCAGTAAAGATTGTTATGTTTTTGTCAGAAATTTCCTTTTCTGGTTAGTTCTTTTGTGGCAATTGAGATACCAGCCAGTTCCGTTTGAGCTACGCTGATACAGTTTCTTATTCCCCACTCAATCCTTAGGCTTAGTGCTCTGGAGTAAACTCCACATCCTTAGCCTCCTTCGATTTTTGAGCCATATACAGATGGCTCAAAAATGGAAGGATGCTACAAACATGATTAAAATAATAAATATAGTTAATATAATTAGTTGAGATTGACTCTGTATGTACAGATGTCTTATTCGTGAAGATGAACATTGTTTTATAAAAGTAGCAAAATTTACAATGTCTGTAGGATTCATACAATGTTTGAATGTGAATTTAATGATAGCATCATACAAATTGTTCATATATGGGAGTATACAGTATACCTAACATCTTGACTGATGTCACCTTTCAAATTTAACAAGCAGTCATTGAAAAATAAACGATCCATCCCAAACCCTCCATCAATTAATAACTCTCCCTCACCTTGAAATGATCATTTTTTTTTCTTCTTCAGGATTTCACGACCCTTCCAAAAATATTCTCAATGGCAATCGTTCTTTCCTAAACGGACTTTTGTGTCCTACTTGAAAACCACTCGAACGTCACGTCGTTGTCGAAAAGAACGTGCCCGAAATCAGATATAAAAATCAACGGAGATTCTCGGGAGACCACGGACACGGGCTAAAACTCTCATAAAGTTAATCTTCAGTTATAATAGTCGACTAGGTCTTAGAGAAAAGAGCAATTTCAATCGTCATTGATTGACAGGCTGAAGTTTTTCCATGATTTTCTTCTTTTAGAACCTATTAAGGTAAATAATCGATATTATTTATCCAAGAAATTGTAGAATGTACATACAGAGAGTTTCTCGATTCATGCGAGAGATGTAAGTGATTGCTCGGAGAAAATTATGAGGGCTTTTCCATGAGAAAATTTCCTTAGACCACTCCTTTATATACCCTTGTTGAGCAAAAGTGATTATTTGATGTTTATGATATATTTAAGTCTTCAGTTTTCACTAGTAATATCACTAGAGGTCAAATTATTTCCGGAAATTTTTTAGAGCTCATGAATACTTTGAAAATTATCAAGAGTCGAAGACGCGGGATAATTTTCTAGAAATATTCATGGCCGAGAAAAAATTTCCGGATTTAATTTGACCTCTTGTGGTATTCGGTAAGGAAATTCCACACCAAATATGTTCACATCCAACAACATAGAGTACTTGCAAAACATAGTATATAATAATTGCATGTTTAATATAAGCATTAATCATAATGAATCAAAATAATTATTATGTGAACAAATGAAAATTAGATTTTCATGAGAAATATTCTGTCATTATAAACGTCAAAAAAATTTCCAGTATTTCCGCTGTTGGGTACCCACCAGGAAAATATTTCCACTAAAATTTATTGCGATGGTGAACTGTCAGAAATACACGTTGAGATTGGTTAAAAATCACATGTATGGAATTTTCTAGATAAGTACCAGCAGTTCCAACAATTGTTTCCAAAACCTTTTCTGTATGATTTCCAAAATATTTGAATGTCCCTAGACACATTGGGCTATAGTTTAAAGTACTCACCTTTTCCATCTTCTTCGATATCGAAAGTATTCCAGGCGCTTTCAAATCTGAAATACAAATATTGAATGAATAATTTAGAAAAAAAAATACTCCGTGAAGGGTGAATAACATTATATAGGTTACAAAATACTAATCATGATTTGTACAGAAATCCAGAAATATATTTTGTCTTAATGATTCTAGCTATCTCGACATTTAAAATCTCATTTTAGCCGTACGGTCTCTGGTAATAAAATTTCCTTTTGCTTTATAAATCATTCAAAGTCTTTAAGCCACCGTCTTAATGTATATAGGTGGCCATGCACGAGCGCCTTAATAACAGAGTGTGCCTTGACTAAGCTCAATCAGATTTTCTCCGCCTGTTTCCTTTCAGGGGTAGAGCATTTTTTGTTAATGCCACGGGTTAAGTGTTCAAATATAAGGAAAAAATGAAATTTTTACAAAGCTAGAAAAGATTTGATTCAGTAAAATTGGGAAAGTGCTACTGAACGAGAAGGAAAATAGGAGAAAGGTGGAAAAAAAGAAGAATAAATCGGCATATTCTACCGGCAAAAAATTGCAGCTCACTCTATTTTCGAGAAAGTCTCGATCGCAAAGATGCGAGCTTTCCATCACGGTGCCCAATGTGAGTCCTAAGTTTCGTAAGCTTGGGTATTCTTCTTCAGGTGGCAAATTAAAAAAGTCTAATTCACTTCCAGCTCATCCTTGGTTGAATTATCTGATTGCAAATCACACAATTCGAGTTGATGGTCTGCTCTGCCTAGACTCTCAACTGAATTGTAAGGGACTGAGTAAAAATGAAAATCCTCCCTTCTGACTGCATCAATTTTCAAACCATTCTGCAATTCTATCATTGAATTCATCATCGTGATTCCTCTTTCTTTTGTAGCTCCAAAGTTAATTCGTTAAGGTAAGTTGTAAAAGGTGCTAAACATTGTGAACATGCCATTTGATTTTCCAGTTCCGTAGTGTTGGTCTTGACTTCATCTTTTTAGAAAAATGGAATAATTTTAGCGTAGAGCGATTCGGCTGAAAATAAGACTTCTATGTATGATTGCCCCCTCATTTTCATCTATAAGACGTAAGAATTTTCCACATAACAATACAGTGTATAACAGTTGCTTTATCGAATTCCCCTTTGTTTGACACAACCTATACAGATTAAAAAATGTCCGTACCTGTGGAGAGGAATAAGATCAAGCATCTCCTATCCCAGGTAGCAAGGTCACGTGAAAATAACCGTGATATGAGACGATATTTTAATTGTTGTATGACGTGATTTTGACGTCCATATCACGTTAATTTGCGCCAGTTTAAGAAAATCTTCACTTCAATTTGATTTATTATAAAAAGAGACTTGAAAATTTGAAGGTAAGGGATCATACCTATAAAAATGAAACAATGTATATTATTATTATGAACTTCATTTGTCCACGACCACCTAATAATAAGTCAATATTTGACCTCCTAACAAAAGGTATATGGTACCCATATATCAACTGTCGTGAATTATGGTTCATAATTCCCGACTAGAGATGGGGGTACAGTATGAAATAAACTATTAAATCTGTGTATTTTGTTCAGGAAATTTGTTTCTGACATAGGTATATCGTATCGATAAAACATTGTAATTTTTAGTATTGATACTTTTCATAACGATATTTTCTAATATTAAGTATTTCAAAACAATATATTATTTATAACGGTACGTTGTATTGATACTTTCTACAGTATCGCCCATCTCTATATATGTCAAATTATTTGAAGTAGTTGCCACAACATTTTGAGGTTAGTAATATGCCAAATCGCTACTGACTTTTATTTATTAATAAATAAATTAAGTGTCGTGGACAAAGTATAGTATTCTACTCGAAATTTATGGCCATAATTCACTTGGGTGACTTGCGCCCCTCGCCTGCGGCTCGTGACGCAAACGTCACCCATCGTGAATTATGGCTATCATAAATTGCTCTTTTAATAATATACTATTATAAAGATTTGAATTAAGTTATCATAATATACTATTGTCCTTAGCAGACATTGGATAAAGCGGCCATGCCTTAAACAGAAGTAGTCATGAGTCATGACCGTTTACAGATATTTTCATATACCTAACTATAATAATTTTTTCCTACGATCACATAGGAAAGTGACATATATCGCACTGTCTAGCTCTATAGAAAGTGGCCTCTATTCATACGCGTACGGAAAAAAATAATATCCGTACGTGTACGGATAAAGAAGCTGTCAAATTGAATGCTAGTCTATTTATCCTGCAAATTTATGTATATGTCGAATGCGTATTTCCTTAGTTGGTTTGTCTATATAATTGTTAGACATTTAGTTATTGGAGTTCCTGTATTTAGTATTTACTTGTGTATTTACTTTATTTTAAACTATTAGTAACCTATTACTTTTTCTTCAAGTAGTGATGGAAACAAAATGAAGACATATATAGATTTTTCGTTGATATTTCAATTTTGTCATATAATTTTTGATAGAAAATAAAATCTTTAAAGTCTCCCGTTTTTGTTCTTCGAGCGGGGATATTGACAAAGATATTTTCAGGTAAGAGCAAGACCAAACAATGATATAGTTTATTACTTTTAATTGTTACAATGAGCCAAATAAATAATTAATTCTGAATCGCAATATTTATGTAACAAAAACAGTTTTATTTCTGATGGTATGTTTCTAATTGTTGTTAGTTAAAATAAATGTTAGTAATATTTTGTGTACCAACATTTATTCTAACTTTTTTATAGGTAGAGGCACTATTTTTCATCGCATAAAAATCACAATTTTTTAGGCCACTTTTAAAGGTAAATATAATATAAACTATAATTACTGTAATTACAAATACACATATATGTAAAAGCTCTCACATCTACATAAAAACGCAAGATTGTACATGCCTCATTCGGTAAAAGTATATCGCGTGGCCGTAGGAAAAATAGTGTACCTAACTTTTGCGAAAGTGATTTTTCACACTCGTGGGATTGTACAATACTCCCCACTCGTGTGAAAAATGTCCGCACTCGTTGCGTAATATACTATACTATACTCACCACAATGAAGCAAACGGAACGATTAAAATGAAACACTGTGTATTAATTCCCTGTTAAAACAGCAAACCAAAAATACACGGTCCTTCCGTTGTGGATCGGTAGAATAACAGCGCAAGCGCGGACGCAGAGTCATGCACAGAACCTTCATAGTATGAAATAACTGAAAAGATTCTTACTATATTGAAATACTATATCCCGCCAATTTTAAATATTAATAAGTTCCTTCATGAAAACTAGTTATTATTATAATATTGTTTTTTTCTTATAATCCTTCCTCTACAGCCCTGTATACTGCTGACATATTTTTCCGTATAACGTAATGTCTTTCCATATTATATTCCTTGGGAACCAGACTGATTTCTGATATAGATATTATAACATATTTCACCAAGTATTTCAGTTGAAAAGAATTGGCGCAGACCACACACTGGAAAAATAATTATTAACTAACTCTGCCGACTCGATTGACTCCACTGGACTCCAGAGCTCTACTCAAACTTGCTGTATAAGAGCGCGTGGCTTCTGGAATATTCAAGGTTGATCGGGTAAGATCGGTCTCATTTCCAGTAACTTTGCTGTGACGGTCACAAGCTATTTTTATTTATTTTATCTTTAATGTAAGAATTGTGTATATTCTGTATTTGAGGCCAGCTGCGAGGGTCTGTTACTAGACTAAAATGTGGAAATTTAGAATTTTGTTATTTAAACGTACGTCTATGATCACTTCACAGCATACTCTGTTCCACGAGTCGTTCGCGGTCTATGAATTAGCAGAAAGGCAGATGGAGGAAGGGGGAACCGGAGGAAGCATTGGGGGCTCGATAACGCCAAAAATAATTAATTACTTTCGATCAGGCCAATTTTTCAATAAGGAACTGTCAGATCTCAAGAAGACTAACGAACTAGAACCTCTCCGGACTCCTCCTGCCACTCTACCACTCCTTTTTTTTCCCTTCGGGAATACGGAGAGATGGGTATGGGTAATATTATAAATCTGTTTAAATGTCCTTAGTCATACAAAGGAATATAACGAAAGGTTCGGTACAAACCGATTAACTTTTAATGAGTTTAAGAATGATCTATTTACTCATAGACCAGACTTATCGATTTATTATACTTCAATGTTTAATCTTCTATTAATTTGTGAGTATTGAAAAAAAGGAGAACGAATTATCAAGAAACCGTCAATATTTGTTAGTAAAACAAATTATGATCCTCGTTATTGTCTGTGTAGACTTGAAAAGTATATAAACTGCTTCACAAAAATTGAAGAAGTCCACGAAGTCGGAGATTGTTTTCTAACAAATTTCAATTTTGGTCACCAAGTGTTTGTGTTTGTGTTTTCCTTTTTAACGCAATACATTTGCAGTTTTAAACAATAACAGCAATGTGAGGTTGAGTACTCTTTTATAGTTATTTAACCAACAAGTGTATTGATGAGGGACATTAACAATCGAGATAATCTAACGCACAAGCAGAGCCAGTGCGTTAATATTCGAAATAGTTAATTGTCCTTCTAATACTCGTGTTAGTTACAAAGCTTTTCCGTCCACTGTATAAGTTATATTCGCTTTTCTCAATATTTAAAAACTAAAAATATTTATTTGTTTCATAGGTAAGTACCTACTGTCAAAAATAAATAATGATATTGAAATATCACGGAGAATGCCGCCAGTTCAAATGTCATTGTTTTTGTTTTTCTTGAATTCCTTTTTGGAAGTCTTAATTGATTATAATGTTGTGGAATAATGAAATAAAACGATAGGTTAGTCAAAAACTAGGACGATTTTATACTAGTAGTTATTTATAAAGATGTAATGTTGGTTGCCTAAATCACAGGTGACTGTCATATAAATATTTTATAAATGTATAAGATGTGCGTTGGGTTGCCTATGGAAAAGTCGTTGATTAATATAAATCATACATTAATAGGGGTCATTAATGTGTGATTTTGTATAATTTGGAGAACGTTAATAGCATATGATTATACACGGTCGACTGGAAAATCCATTAAAAATTGAAGTGTATATGTGAACTAGTGAAGTTTCCTCTAATATCAATAACTACCAAATGACGCCTTTGTATTCTTCCAATAAGGTCGTAGAAGTGGTCTTGATCGATTTTTCTTAAAATTTAGAAAGTATTTGGGTTGTTCATGGACTTTCAAAACTATTTGTAGTTGATTCCAAGCATGCTCCATGCAATTGAGTACTTTTTTAAGGTAATATTTAATAATGAAAATTTCAAGTGATCATGAATATAATTCAATTTTACGCTGAAAAAGTACTCTTCGTAAAACTCGATAGATCTAACCTAAAAAAAACTTATGTTTTATACTAACCGTGTAACCAGCGCCCTATATAAGAGCCAGATATGGTTTATTTACGATAAAAAGATGATGACGTTGCAAAACAAAATATTGTGATGTTGCCAAGCTGTAGTTTTTTTCTTTACAAAAACTAGAAAAGTCAGTCTGATGTTAGATTGACATTTACATTCAAAAATGTTAAAATAATATTAATAACAATTGATACAAATAGTGAATACATTTACAGCAGTAAGCGGGAGAAGTGGACCCCCATTTCGGCATTCTCCTTCAAAATAGCTTAAGAAAGATGTTATTTTACTATCTCTTGACATTTACTGTTCAGCTGCATCGGCATTTTGTTAACTACATACTGCAGATTTGCCTAAATACTTAGTTATGGATATAACTGTTTTTAATCTTAAAGAAACAATGAATTTGAAATCACCAAAAAAACTTGTAAATATTAGACGATGATCGAATGTCAATAAATGTCAAAATAAACTGGGAAATTTTGCCAGCTGATCTAACAACGTCTTAAAGTTTCGCCAACCCGTCAGCTGTGAATTGCCCTGGCAGTTGAGGATAAATTGTATTTAGGAATGGTAAATTAATATTTATTACTATAAGCAGGAAAGTAACTAAAAATGACATCATCGTCTTTCTATCGTAAACCTCCTATATTAAAACGAATTTAACGAATGTATTAGCGTTCAAAACATAAACCCCAATTATTCCACCTTTTTTTGAAGCATTCTGTATACAAAAAAACTTAAGTGAATGGAACAGTTGATAATTGGAAAAAAAATTGATACCTATCGTTAATATGATCATTTTTATGGAAAAAAGTACCACGTACTAAATATACATAAGTTTGATAACCATCAGATCTATAGATTCCGATCTACCTCTATAAATTGTCGTAACACTTCATTAATTTATCCGTTAACATAAATATTTCTATTCTCCTCGAACGATTTGCAGTAGTAAATTCATCACGCTATTTGACCTCGAGTCGCATCTTGTCACTATTAAATTTTCATTCTCCGTCTAAAAAACACGAAAAGGACATTCACGAGGTCCTTCGAGCAAAACTTGTTGGATAAAGGAAATAAATCGACCAGATCGCCGGAGTATCTACACACGTTGATATTAAGCCAGTTCTTTACGAAAATGTTTCTAACAAAAATAAGTAAATGGATATAATTCAATTGGAAAATTTTTATCCTCGTAAAATTTTTTATTGTTACAGCTATTATATACCAAAAATGTTAGTATTCTGATACTTCCTAAGAGGTACTAGGTAGTGAGTTTTCTATTAAATCATACGTTTTTCCAAATGCGAATCAAATATCTTTTTGCCTAATTATTGGGTCTTCAAAATGTGTTGTGTTATCAATAGTAATACCCCTAGGGTCTTGATAATACCGAGATAATTTTGTCATAGAGAATGCTGAAAGCGTGTTGCTTGATAATAGCCCAAGGCCGCAGGCCGAGGGCTATTATCCTTGAGCAACTCGCTTGAAGGATTCTCTATGACAAAATTTTGAGTATTTATCAAGGCCCGAGGAGTATTCGATAAGATAATTTTTTACTTTGTAGATATCAAAAAATTGATTGTCAATCTGACGTTTAATAATTTTAAATACACAATTTATTAGTTTTAATCAGTTTGACGTTTAACCAAACTGAAAACACGACATGTAGGGTATTATCGCTGTAATCCAGAGGTGATTGGATGAAATTTGACACATGACTTAAAATTAAGTAATTTGATTGGTTACTATATTTAGTAAAAAATTATCAATAGTAATACCCCTAGGGTCTTGATAATACCGAGATAATTTTGTCATAGAGAATGCTGAAAGCGTGTTGCTTGATAATAGCCCAAGGCCGCAGGCCGAGGGCTATTATCCTTGAGCAACTCGCTTGAAGGATTCTTTATGACAAAATTTTGAGTATTTATCAAGGCCCGAGGAGTATTCGATAAGATAATTTTTTACTTTGTAGATATCAAAAAATTGATTGTCAATCTGACGTTTAATAATTTTAAATACACAATTTATTAGTTTTAATCAGTTTGACGTTTAACCAAACTGAAAACACGACATGTAGGGTATTATCGCTGTAATCCAGAGGTGATTGGATGAAATTTGACACATGACTTAAAATTAAGTAATTTGATTGGTTACTATATTTAGTAAAAAATTATCAATAGTAATACCCCTAGGGTCTTGATAATACCGAGATAATTTTGTCATAGAGAATGCTGAAAGCGTGTTGCTTGATAATAGCCCAAGGCCGCAGGCCGAGGGCTATTATCCTTGAGCAACTCGCTTGAAGGATTCTCTATGACAAAATTTTGAGTATTTATCAAGGCCCGAGGAGTATTCGATAAGATAATTTTTTACTTTGTAGATATCAAAAAATTGATTGTCAATCTGACGTTTAATAATTTTAAATACACAATTTATTAGTTTTAATCAGTTTGACGTTTAACCAAACTGAAAACACGACATGTAGGGTATTATCGCTGTAATCCAGAGGTGATTGGATGAAATTTGACACATGACTTAAAATTAAGTAATTTGATTGGTTACTATATTTAGTGAAAAATTATCACTGCACTACAATAGGTACGTTTACATTGGGCGTACCAAATTTTTATTCGGAGGTCTAAATGACGTCATGTGTACTTTACTTTCGGTGTAAACCCAAAGATTAAAATTTGGTACTCGAATTTAATCCGTCTCAACTGGGGTAGTTTATATTCAATTTTTAACGGCACATCGTCATTCCCATTCGTGGACCAAAGTGACAGTCTTCTAAAAGAACAGAGTGAAAATAGGTCTGATGTCATGTAAGATCGAGACAAAATAACCCAAGAAACTGAATAAAATAACTAAGTAGAGAAAATAATATAAAGATCTACCATAAAATAACCTAAAGATGTTATGTATTTTTAATATGAAAATGTCAATTTTGGTCCAAGGCTTTGAACCTGGACTATTTTGATCCAGCAAAACAGTCAGTATAAGCACTAGATAAGTCCACGATTTGATCCTCGGACCAAATTGCTCTACACGGTGTCAACTAACCTAATGAGTTATAACCTAACCTTTTTGTTCACATACATACGAAAGATGACCCCGTTTTCTAGGATAGGCGGTTAAAAAAAAAAGATGGAGTTGGAATACAATACAGATCCTAATACTAGTATAACAACCCTGGAAAGCAGCCTAGCAATAGTTTTTAGTGCCTTTTGTGCTCAAGAGTGCCTCAAAAACGCTCTAGCTCAGCCAGTATATGTATTACGTCTAATACCCAGGCTGCTCCGAAGGCTTTGAAGTCCTCAACTTATTGGTCTTAAACAGTATGGATCTATAAATAAACCCTTGAGCAACTGTCTAGTAACCAAATGCATTTATTGTGGGTGTTAGGAATGAATGAATTGTTGAAGATGATATTGCTGCAGCCTACTGGAACAATACTCTTGGCCAAAGACATTAACACGACTTTTTTCACTATACGCATAATTGCTCTAGGTGGTTCAAGAATCTGATCTAAGTGATCACAGGAATTTTCACTGGAAACTGCTCACTCAGATACTTTATTTTAAATATGCAGATTCTGCGATGATGCAGATAAGACGACGAAAAACAATAGGCTCGTTACACACCAGTGAAATTACACATGTGTATGCGCAGTTGAAAAAATCGCTCCAACCACCTGGAATGTCTGGTTCAGAATTCTCGATTACCATTAGTTCTCTTTTCCAGCATGTTTGCAGACCAGCAAAATTACCGTACAAACGATTCTTGCTGGAGACCGAGATTTCTGAAATTAGAAAACATGCACAATAGTATGGCATTTTTTTGTAAACTTACAAATTTCAAATTGGTTTTTCATAGAAAGTGTGGATAGTCGGGTTTTTACAGTTTTTGAACTATTTTGAAAACAATGTTGTGCTTATCTATGACTTATCTATGACTGTTTCATCGTATATTTGCTAATGTAATAAAAAGAAGGAAAAAATGTAATACGAAACGTCAGGATGTGGTACCCATTTTTTTGCACATTGTTAATTTCAATTACCTATGTTGATTTTTATGTACACGTGGGGCATTTCTTGGTGTTTGGCCAAGAGGTAACGAGGGTGCAAAAACATGTAGCATCCAAATCCTCATCATCTGATTAAGGATCTTATTATATATAATTCAAACGTATTACCCACTATTTCCACTCTAATTATCTATTCATGTTTCTAACAAATTCCATTGACTTAACCCCAATTAATTTGTAAAATAATGATACTGAATTTCAGTTGAATTGATAAATACAAAAAAAAAAAGTTTTTTTCAATTATATTATATGAATGTAATCAAAATCCCAGTTACCATTGGATGGTGTAGAGTACCTATATGTTAAAGTCTGTACTGTTAACAATTTATTTTACTTTCAGTACATGAATTAATTTTGCCCATACTTTTTTTATTTTTGCTAGCTCCTTGGCAGCTCTTATTTTTGTACTTCTCATTTTTGGCTCTTTTTGTAACACTTCTGACTGACTGATACTTCATTTCGAGGGTCTGAATTTGACTCTTCTGCCGCTGTATGAGCACCCATGATTCACATCCAAATGTAAAGATTGATCTAAATATTTTTGGCTCTTTTTGTAACACTTCTGACTGACTGATACTTCATTTCGACGGTCTGAATTTGACTCTTCTGCCGCTGTGTGAGCACCCATGATTCACATCCAAATGTAAAGATTGATCTAAATATGGTTTTAAAAACATTCATTCTTGTTTTCTTGGATATTTATTTTTTGTTATACTTAAATGACCTGTTCATTGTATAGTAAGATTTCAAAGTGTTTTATATCCTATTATCTATTTTTATTTCAATATCCTGTTTTCCTTTCCCTTAAATCTCCACTCACTCCTCCTTTTCCAAGTATTTGACGTTCCAACCGTCTGGTAATAAATGTTCTGAGCGAATCTATTATCTGCAATTGCAGGGTAATCGTCCGCCAACACATTAAATACCTGAACAGATCTACTGAGCATGATCAGGTTACATCACTAGTCCAAAAACGGATAAAGAAAGCCTATATATGTTGTAATAAAATATGGATATAGGGTTTACAGAGAAGATCTTATGAGGCAGAGGCTAACCGACCAATCGACCCCCTTCTAATCTTATCTAATTGATGATAAGCAGAGCACCTAAGAAAGTTTTGTTTGAAGCTACTCGATAACTATTGTCCTTCATTAGAGTGACAGCTAATTCATGAGATTTATCATCTTCCAATATATATTGATGGAAAACTTCGTTGCCATGTTACCATTATTAATTTCGAAATCCAGAAAAAATGAGTATAAGTTTTTCACGACACCCTGTATCGTTATTGAAGATACCGTTTTAAAACTTTTCACTGTTTTTCAAGTCCGTTACTCATACTAGCAGCTTCGGCACATTTTTTGGAATATTTTTTATATTTTGTTGACGCTTATCGGTTTTCCAATGTTTTTTCCAACATTTTGTTCGACAGGCCTATAAAATAATAGCGTTTCTACAAATATACTATAAATATATATGGAGGTTATCTGACCAATATTATCCGAAATGGCCGGTGGTCTCTTGGGTACAAGACAAGCTAACTGGTCGCCAGTCCCTTGGCTATTATTGTGTGTATCGAAAAAGGGGCTAAAATCGATGCCCTAAGATAAGGAAATTCGTAGAGATGTTAGAGCAAGGGTGAAGATTAGGAAGACAAATATTTACTTTATCAAACGATGTATAAAATTGGTATCAACTTTTACTGATAAAATATATTTGTCCGACTGATACTGCTGTATTCAATTTTTCTGAAACTTCTGTTATTTTTATTTTAAAAACGTTCCCATTGACTCCAAACGTCAGATTGATTATATTAAAATTTTCCACATTTATAGAATATTCTAACAGATATCATCAGTGTTACCAATTAATTCTCCATATTCCCTACACATCCCTTCCAAAATCTTATGAGTTATAACGTACCTACTGACCAACTGAGTGTTTCTAAATACCAAAAGATTCAGGGTATAATTGGCCATATTATAAATTAAAATTATAAAATAAAATTATAACGGCGGGTTTTTTCATTATACGAAAGCTTCCTCCAAAATATTTGGTGAGGTGGAAAATATAGATATTTCGAATTTTATTAATATCTACATCTGTTTGAGGCATTTTTTCTGAGTAGTCACGTTTTCCCGAAATTCGTTTAAAAAACAAACCAGGACTTCCTCATTTACCATTTTACTATCAAGACCTACACGAAATTTTTTTTACCAGCTAATTATTTTTAATTTATTTCCATTCTTCTGAATCCTCTGATATAATAAATTGAAAATTATTACAAAATCTGACCCCCTTCATAGGAATTTTTTTTTCAAATATTCAATATAATTTGTAAAAGCAAAACTCATCATCTACTTTCCGCGGAAATATTCAAATAAAATCGGGAATGTAAAAAACATTCAACATAAAATATAGCTACACAACATCATCAGACAATTCTAAAAGGTCGTAAAATAGTCCATAAAACCTCATAGCGATGAAACATAAGCTCTCCGAGAAAACGTATATAAATTTAAAAAAACAAGCTGCAAATGGTCTCGCCCTTACGGCCTGACATCCCAACGCCGCAATAAAAATATTCAAAGGTGATGACTCCCACTTTGCACAAACACACACACACGCTTACTCAAAAAATGCGGCCCATAATATTTGCAAGTAAAATGACATAAGTGTCCCGACGAAATAAATTCTTTTGTTTCGTCGTTGAGTTTTTTTCCCAACCATCGTGACGTTTTGCTGTCGTTTTCCCACGAGGAAGTGCTTATCGTCCTTATGGCGTCCTTAGAGCGCCTTATCTCGGGCCGCTTAATATCACAGTCATGCATTAGCTTATCCTGTATTTATTTGGAGTTTCGGGTTTTGTTTTTGATAACACGAATATAAAATATACACGGTAAGAACGTCGGATGCTCTATTTTATTGAAATCGAATCAATGAAAATTTGTTGCCTTTCTAGCAATGGAAATATTTTTATTCAAACTTGGCTTGATATTGTAGTTGAGGATTTTCTCGAGAGATGACGCAATAAATTACATTCGAAAAACAAACCAATAATCTTTTTATGAAACTTGAATATTCTCAAAGTCGGAGAAATACCCCCAGAAAGTTCATTTCTCAACAGATACGTTGCAAATTGATGTTAATTGACATTAAACCATTATATCCATTGCAGATATGAACCGAAAAATTTAGAAAAACAGAGAGTTTAACTAAATGAGCGGACAAACTAATTGCACAGTGTTTACTATTTGTGTATCAAGAGCAGAAAGTAGTACTTTGGTATAGTGGAGACATAAAATTGCAATATGTCGAGACTACCAAAGGACTTTCTGCTTGAAATACACACAATATTTTTTCTACAATCACACCAAAATGAAATTTTGGTAATTTGTAATTAACAGTCGTCAGATTATTGCAGTTTTGTGAACGTAGGCAACAATTAGGTATTACATTGATGTCAGATATTTTTTTTTATTGGTGCACTCTTTTACCTATTCAAAACACGCCCCAGCGTTGCATAATAGTATTTTTTCTACTCCTGTTTTATAATATACTTATTAAAAGACTAAAATCTGTATCATAATGATATTCATTATGATACAGATTTTTAAGCCAATATTAGGAATGCGGCATTCGCACAATATTTAATATAGCCATGGATACCTGGTTGACATTTCTGAAATTAATTATATCAGGTCTGTTCCCTGCAATAAAAGTGTAGCACTGAGCTTTACGATTTTATTTATTTTAATTATGTTTTAATGCTTCTTGCAGTATACAAATGCAATATACATAGATATTCCCAAATTTAGTAATTTTACACGTATTTTTTCACAGATAGACCTGAATTTTTCAAAATTATATGGCTCAGTGCTACACTTTTATTGCAGGCGAACAGACCTATGAAGTGACACTTAATTTGATAGCTGTCAAATAATTTTGATTTTCAAAAGTAACTATATTTAAAATTAATTGAACTAATAATTACTGATTAAATAGTTTTTTTCTACATTCATGCAAAAAACAACACTTTTGTGCACCACATTTAATGGAAAAAGTGGTACTTTATTGCACTAGTGCTATAAAATATTTTATTGCACTCATCTGTCATTCTTGTGTCAGTTTTGTGATGATTAATGACAAACATTTAAATTAAATAAAAATCCATAGCAAGTACCTGATCCTGCTTTAATACAACAATAATATATGTATATCTTACTACTTAGTCTCAACGAGTTACAATTATTTCAAAAATCTTCAATTATTTAAAATTTAAATGGTCAAGATGAAAACCAGCTATGATTGAGTACTGACAAGGTGGAGGCCATAAAGATACAAAAAAGAAGAACGGGTTGAGTTTTATTAGGTTAGATTAGGTTTTTGACATATTTATATTGTAATTTTCCAGTTTTTGCATGAATTTAGAAAAAATATTGTATGCAACTCTTGCAAAACGTGTTTTTTGCACTCGACGTGTTGTCCAACTCGGCCTAAAGACCTCGTTGGACAATTTCACGTCGCGTGCAAAAAACACTCACTTTTTGCACTTGTTGCATAAATAACTATTTTTTACATTCATGCAAAAAACAACACTTTTGTGAACCACATTTAATGGAAAAAGTGGTACTTTATTGCACTCGTCTGTCATTCTTGTGTCAGTTTTGTGATGATTAATGACAAACATAAACATTTAAATTGAATAAAAATCCATAGCAAGTATCTGATCCTGCTTTAATATAACAATAATATATGTATATCTCACTATTTAGTCTCAACGAGTTACAATTATTGCAAAAATCTTTAATTATTTAAAATTTAAATGGTCAAGGCGAAAACCAGCTATGATTGAGTACTGACAAGGTGGAGGCCATAAAGATATCTACAAAAAAAGAAGAACGGGTCGAGTTTAATTAGGTTAGGTTAGATTCTTAACATATTTATATTCTAATTTTCCAGTTTTTGCATGAATTTAGAAAAAATATTGTATGCAACTCTTGCAAAACGTGTTTTGTGCACTCGACGTGTTGTCCAACTCGGCCTAAAGACCTCGTTGGACAATTTCACGTCGCGTGCAAAAAACACTCACTTTTTGCACTTGTTGCATAATAACTATTAAATATAGTTACTTTTGAAAATCAAAATTATTTGACAGCTATCAAATTAAGTGTCACTTTATAGGTCTGTTCGCCTGCAATAAAAGTGTAGCACTGAGCTATATAATTTTGAAAAATTCAGGTCTATCTGTGAAAAAATACGTGTAAAATTACTAAATTTGGGAATATCTATGTATATTGCATTTGTATACTGCAAGAAGCATTAAAACATATATTAAAATAAATAAAATCGTATAGCTAAGTGCTACAATTAATTTCAGAAATGTCAACCAGGTATCCATGAATGTCGCATTCCTATTGGTTTAAAAATCTGTAACATAATGAAAATCTGTATCATAATGAATATCATTATGATACAGATTTTAGTCTCTTGATAAGTATATTATTAAACAGGAGTAGAAAAAATACTATTTTAGATCTCTCTTTCTCTCATTGAATTATTTCGGAGAATTCCACACATGTGATTTTTAACCAATCAGTGTATTTCTGACAGATCAATATCGCAACGGGTGAATTTTTGTGGAAATTTTTTCCTGGTGGGTACCCAACAGTGAATTATACTGGAAATTTTTTTTACGTTTATAATGACATAATATTTGTTTTGACAATCCAATTATTATTACAATTATTATTTTTCCACATGATAATTTTCATCCATTTCAACAACAAGTTTGGATGTTTTCTAAATTCTTTGGATCATTATGATTACCTAATGTTTATATTAAAAACGCAATTATTATACACTATGTTTTGCAAGTACTTGATGGAGACGAAAATTGATGTTGTTGGATATAAACACATTTGGTGTGGAATTTTCTTACCGAATACCACACGAGGTCTAATTAAATCTGGAAATTTTCTCTGGGTTTTCTTAAATGGATCACCCCGTATTTCAGTATCGTGATGAAGTAGTATTGTATGGCACTTTATTATTTCTCAGGTATGCCCTATAATTAATTGTTTTACATTTTGAGTTATTGATGATGTATGTATAGTTTGGCAATTTTATCTAAACATACGGGGCATCGGTAAGAGGCGAGGAAACATGGATCTTATCTGTCAAAAACGTACAAATGGCGTACTGTACCAATTTTATAAAGTAAAGCTGACAAAACAATGGTCACTAACAATACCAACGCCACTGGATAAATCAATATCAGTCAACTGACGAAGTGAGAGGGAAGAACACAAGCATGCGCTTGCCAATAAGAAGTCAGCTGTCGATAAAAATCACCAATTATGTATTCGGAGGGTGGTGGTAATTATGGTTTTCGCACAAGGCTGCCAGAGCTTGAAGAAACCCATAACAAATTTGGAAAAGTATCCATATTTTTTTATTCATAACTGAAAAAATAAAGTTAATAGAAAAAGTCTTAGTAATCAGGCACATTGAAGAATTAACTTTTAATCAGATTGTCAATATTGTTGATAAAAAAAAGTCTATTTTCTTATTATTATCGATACATACTTAGTACTTTACTTTTCCATAGTTAAACGTGGCAATATCGAATGTTTTCGACTGCATTCCTATCAGAGGTTCAAACAAAGTTGCCAAACATTATGTATGTATTTTTGGGGTAACATTCACTGAGACCTAACAGATCTATTGTGTCCCCTTACTTCTACTAAGTTTCTGAGGAGAATCTTTGAAACTAGTAGCTCCTTTAGTCTGTTTCTCGGAAGAATTTCAAAATATCTGCAGGCTCCAACTTAGAGGTTTCTTCTTCCATGCCACAATATTTGCAGTCTTCTTCCTCAACTATTTTGTGCTTTCTCAGGTGCCTATTCAGGCGACAATGTCCCGTTAGGATCCCTGTTAAAGCTCTTAGCGCAGTTTTACTTTGACGTAGGTATGCATTCATTTGTCTCAACAGGTTATATTCACCCAGAAGAATCTTTGATTGTCTAAGCCCTACTAGATCTTTCCAATGGTCAGATCTTCTCTTTCTCTTGGCTTAACCTATTCCTTCCAGTATTACATTGGGGCTGATTCCGCAAAAGGGTTCAGGCCCCCAGAAAAGTATTTCAGTCCCCCTCTTTGCTAGTTCATCTGCTATTTCATTTCCTTCTATTCCAGTAGTTATTGATGATACTGTTAGTAAAACATTGTAAAACAAATATTAGATGGACTTTTATTAGCTTGACGTGGAAAAAACTTGAAAAATTCCAAAAAAAAAAATTAAATAGACCGAATTATCGATATTAAGCACATACAAATCTGTGAATCCGTTATAGTTCAAGGTGTGGATTAATCAACATTGTTATACCTTATTATAGGGTTGAAATTATCGCACTTATTTAAAGTTTTTTTATTTTTTTTTCAGCTCTAACCATAAACAGCTGTTTCAAGCGCTATAAGCTGGCGAAATACAGATGGATAGGGCTTATAAAATGTTCAAGCTTATATGTTCGTCTTTTTTTAAAATAACTGATCTTGCCTAGTAAATATAATAATTAGAATAATGTGAAAATATTAGTTTTTATTCAAATACCATATATATTAAATGAAGGTGCGGTATTTCATCAAGACATTTTACGGTTCTATTGAGCATTCTAACTTCGACCCGCCTGCCACGCCACGCCACCACTTGCCCAACTTATTTCGTAGCCGCCTTTGTGCAACACCTGCAAACTTTGCAACACAATGAAAACCCCTATATATATATATATATATATTCGGTAGCTGGACGGTATTGAATATGCAAGTGACGTATAACGAGATATTGCGAATGTCAAATTGCCAGAGCATGCTGTCAAGTGTATCAAAGCTTTGCATTTCATTGATGTAATTCTATAGGTTTCTGGGACTGTAATTACTACCCTCACGTGTCGAGGGAAAGGAGAGAAGGAGGTGTTGGTGTCGGAGAAAACTTTCCAATTCCAATAGAGAGACCGGTGAGAGGTATTGGCAATGGCGCCTTTTTGAAAGGACTATGCAGTCGAGGAAAATTAGTTTTCAGAGTTTGGACGCGAAGAACTTCGATGGGATATATTGTCGAACGTTGGAAATGCTGATGCCGTCATTTTAGGTACAAAGTACTGTAGTTTCCAGGCGAGTGATTACGAAGTAATTGTTAAAGAAAAATCAATAGTAGGTATAGCAAAGGTAATTTTAAATATAGGTATATTGGATACAAAGTAAAAAAATATTTAAATCTCGTATATGAAATAAATATGCGGGAAGATCTGAAGATTGATAAAAATGACACTTTTCAACTCTTCCATTCTACTTCACATATACCATTAATATGATGTTTTGAATTAAAATTCCGGTCCAAATGAGCCCCATCAACCAGCCATTTCTACTTCTAGACGTAGTGTTGTACCCATCAAAAATGAAAGGAGTTCTGTTCTAGAAAGTTTTTAGCAATGGAGATTTCTTGGTTTTGCATGTGACGTTGAAAGCATTTACTTGTACGATATGCAGATCGCTTAACAGACATACACTTTATGGTAGTAAATGAAATTCGAGTATGGTGTTTATAGTACGGAGAATTTTTGGCATATTTCCAAATTTCACTTGAATATTTCAATAAGAAAAAAAAAACGTTTGTTAAATCGGGTAGTACCACAACATTTGAGATATTAAAAACATTAGCTCGAAGCTGTACATATCGGTTAATTCAAATAAAGCAGAGACACAACTAACTACTGGGCAAAAAACCCTCGGAGTCCTTCACCAACGAAATACTTACTTAGCCTCAGAAGAGGTCAAATAAGTAAGTGACGGGACTTCTCAGCAGTCACTATACCCTAGCTAATAGGCATGATGACAGTTACTTACTTAGAATCACTAAAATATTGATTTGATATAACTATATAAGATACAGAGATTCTAAAGAAATCACTTATTTTTATTTTACATGTATTATTACATTTATTTTAGTGAAAATATAAGCACAAAATTCAACCATCCGCCATTTTATCTCAAACACCAATAAGAAGAGAGTGACGTCGTATCTTTCGTTAGTGTTTGAAGTTTGACTTTGATGATTATACCACTGGACACAGATCATTAGATAACCTATCGATACAGATTACCTATAGTATATAAATGGTATTTACGAATTGATAATGTCATAAACAGACGTCATTCCTATTCTTGTGTTTTAGCACATAGCTTGAAATGTGTTTTTGGCAGTTGAATTTTTCCTTTAAAAATTAAAATTTTTTTCTTACAGGAATAACATATATTTTAGATGAAGTATGAACGTGGAAACATCGTGGAGCAGTTTTTTTTCAAAATCAGTCATCGTCCCAATTGGAATGTGAAGCGTGGAGTGGCGTAGGTAGAATTTATTCAAGGGGGATCTAGTGGAAATATAGTTAAGCCTGATGATGAGGATTCCCTTCACATAACGGGTACAACCAATACTACAAAAAGCCTGAGAACGAAAGAGCTGTACAGATCAATAAATTTATATACCGGATGGTTCGTACTGAAACTCCAGCTCACTACATTGATATAATTCAATTTCTTACAATTGAAAGCTTTGTGTAACTTCTTATAGCATTTACAAGTGTACAAAAAGCACAAGGTGACGAGGTCCATATTAAAATTCTGGACCCCTAGCATTAAGCTGTTTCTATTTTTTTCCATTCAAAGATTTGTGTAATTAATTTTTCGTAAAATGGGACTAATGGGGAAAAGTAAGGAGCGTATAGTCTGAGCCAAAATGATGTTAGTACTTCATATAAACTTTCTTTTTGCAGTCCCTTGTTTTCGAGTTATAGGCCTCCAAAGTTTCAATTTTGAATTTGGTTTATATTTTAATTTTTTGTAATAGTTTTTTGATCTTCATGAAATTCACGGCAAAGCTATAATAAACGTGTATGTTTATTTTGGAAAGGTAAACAGATTTACAGTAGTGCATTGAAACCAGGGATGGACTACTCGCAATGGTTAGTAATCTAAAAATTTTGCATGGATGGCACACCCTGTATGAAATTATCGAAATTGACTTTCCCACACATTGAGCTAACGAAAAGGTACTTTTGTTGGAATTTGATAAAATAAGCCGTTTGGCTAATATTTACAGTCTTATTAATGCACTACGTACTAACTACCGCATTCACCATTTTTATAAATACTACAGAACCTACTACAAAAAAATAATTTAAGCCGGTCAGATATTTGGAGTTTTTTCAAAATGAGTTATAAAACCTGTTTGATATGTGCCACCACAAACGCATAGAAAAGTTAATATGAATACTAACATTATTTTGGCACTGATTATACGCTCCTGACTTTTTCCCATTAGTCCCGAGACACCCAAAAACCTAGTAGTCAATGAATAAGTGCTAGTCTCCTCACATTGAGTCGTTTGGATATTCATTTGCAACCATTGTGAAAGTACTTTCTCGTAAATTCTAGATCTAGGTCAAAATTAGTAGATTAATTATATCGAGTAACAGGCAGAGAAGTTCCAACCATCTTACAATAAGGTATTTTTTTTATACAAGATGTCTGCAACTACTACTACTACAAAACTTCACTGATATAAGAACGATTTCGGCACCTTCACCATAAATAATGTCGGTGAGCAATAAATTTGTTAGTGAATTTATTTTCATTTTGAATCATAATAATTTCGGTAAAAGAATCCCCCGAACTAAAACAATTTCTACGAAGAACCTCACGTGCTTCGGAAATCGTTTGACCTTTTTACTTGCACACTATGGCTACAATGTAAATTTACCTGCTAATAAGTGTGTTTTGTTTTTTGATGCGTGTTCCATATATTAATTTCGTGATTTCTTTTGCCAGTAACAATAGAAGGGCATTCATTAATTTTACCAGTGACTAGGGTAAATAATTTATGTAGAATTGAAAAAAGTAGATAAAAAGAAATATAATCTTAGGGACTGTCGACAGAAGTGTAGGGTTTGACGAGGCGAGAAATGTTGTAAATATTATGTCAATAAATCTCATTTTAAATTTTTTTTCTAAAATACTGAAATATTTTTTCTTGCATTAGGTACTTTTTTTAGATAAAAGTTTTCCTTATTAGTTAGGTAACATAGATTAAAAGCCCAATACATTCACTAACTTTTTATCTCAATAGGTTGTTTCCAGAACTTGAGCATTTATAATATTTTCCAAATTTAGTATATGTAGCATAATATACTAAAACAACTATAAGGGTCCCTTACAAAATTTTTATCGCACGCCCATGTTTAATGAAGTTTTTCACAAATACATTAACCAATTTTAAAAATGTCTATGAATAAACTAGCCTCTAGTTTTTTTCCTTGTCCCTTCTAAAGATTACAGAATATTTTTTTATTCTGTAATCTTTGTCCCTACAAAAAATCGCACAGCATGACCATAATACAGTAAAGGCAGCACATCCCACCAATATGTCAAAAGATCACCAAAAGATGATCTTGTACACAAAAATATATTTAATTAGTATGCTATGAATAATTATTATTATAGACTACAGCGTATGTGAATAATAATGTTATGCTTCGATCTGCCTACAGCTAGTGTTCTTATCCTGATCATCATTGATGTGGTCTTTAATAATATTATCCAATTGTTTGGTAGGTACAGGGTTTCTCATTATGTTTTGAGTTTGACTCCCTTTTATTTTCATTAATCACGGTAATACAGAAAAAAGTTTCAAATGAAAATTGTATTATTTTATCTGTAACGACAAAATGTAACAACAAGCTGAATCGTGCATACATGGAGTGCTCTTTAAAATACATCGCAATATTTCATATGTATTATTAGAGAGATTTTAAGCCACTTATTTGATACGTTATCGGATATTCTGCTCATGCGCAGTAGTAAAAAAATAACCGATCACCTTAATAAGCGATAACGTACTCCGTTATTTACGTCGAAATAAACGAAACTTTATTAAGCGGTAAGGTTTAACATAACTGCCAAGTGTATTATGTTTATTTCGATGAATGAAAGAAAAAATATGAAAAACTATTCAAAATGTATTGAAACTTTGCACAAATAATTGATATTTTTATATTTCAACACTTAATTATATTTTGGCTTCCAAAATGTACCATAAACATCTTTGAATGTTTTAACTTATCAACGCCGATTTTTAACGTCAATTTTGCCTGATGTATGCTATCAAAATATTCTAATTTGAAGAATAGCGCCCCTTATTAAGTTGTGGTCTATTAGACTTGATCATTTCGACGTCTAATTATATTTTCTATATTATCCAGAATTAATGTCATGGATTAATGTGTACTAATCAAATTGAACAAATAGAAAATTTGACGATAGTTACACAAAAAAAATAACGTTTAACGTATAACGTCGTTCACAGGTTATGGCTTCAAAAACTGAAATAATTAAAAATGACATCCGCTATTTTAGAAAGACTGCGCTTGCTCAGTTTAACGTTTGGCGTTAACGTATGTCAAAATTTTATGTGGCTTAAAATCTCTCTATTGTATGTAGTTTTGGGTAGCCCTGAATTTTCTGATTAAAAATATATAAAATTGTGTGGCATTAGTTTTGTTCTATAAAAAAGATGGTACTACAAAGTGTAACCATATAGGTGGCTGCGTAACTGACAAAACAATTATTAATTTATTATTAACTGTCAGTGCTTATAGTACTATAGTATATTATTAAACGAGCAATTTATGATAGCCATAATTCATGATGGGTGACGTTTGCGTCACGAGCCGCAGGCGAGAGGCGCAAGTCACCCAAGTGAATTATGGCCATAAATTTCGAGTAGAATACTATACTTTGTCCACAACACTTGATTTCTTTATTAAATAAAAGTCAGTAACGATTTGGTATTATACTAACTTCAAAATATTCTGACAGCTACAAAAAAATATAATTTGACATATATAGAGATGGGCGATACTGTAGAAAGTATCAATACAACGTACCGTTATAAATATATTGTTTTAAAATACTTAATATTAGAAAATATCGCTATGAAAAGTATCAATACTAAAAATTACAATATTTTATCGATACGATATATGTCAGAAACAAATTTCCTGAACAAAATACACAGATTTAATAGTTTATTTCATATTGTAGGTACCCCCATCTCTAGTTCATAATACACTGTAGTGCATTATGGTTCATAATTCACGACAGTTGATATATGGGTACCATATACCTTTTGTTAGGAGGTAAAATATCGGCTTATTATTAGGTGGTCGTGGACAAAAATGTATTATACTGCAGAAGAAAAACAGATATATTCTCATTCTCATTTATGTGGAGAATTAAATAGTATGATATGAAGCAGAATAGAGCACCCCCACATAATAGGCGTTTTCGATTATTTACTTTTGGCTGCTAGTAGCAGCTCGTAGTGACTGAATTTCGTTCGTTTATTACCGGGTGTGACGCTTAATCTTACCTTCCCCTTGCCCCTTGAGCACATACCGAAAAGTATGGGCTTCAAGCCATGGACATTAAATATTTGACGTTTGTCAGGTTTGACGTTTATTTAAAGGTTAAAATTGTGCCGATTACGATTTAAATCTTACTGGAAATATTTGAATATGCAAAATTATATTATCAATTACATCATAGTCGAAAACTGTTCTTCTAAAAATACAGGAAATTCATTAATAATATCAGATGATAGTTTGGATGATGACATGAAATGACAAGTGGCTTTGAGGATCCCAAGTCTTGACGACTGAGGCGTCACGCACAAATGCTTGAAGCCCAAATAAACGAAAGCAACAAATGTTGTAGCTGATAAGGAATCAATTTCATATGTGCTGTTCGGCAATAAGGGTACCATCAAATGGTCGCCAACTTAACACCATGTGATAGCTTTTTATGGTGGACCATACGCAATAAAATTATAAAACAAAACTAAAACTAGAAAATGTTATATATTTGTAATCAGGAAATGCAGGGCTAGAAAAATTCTATCATTTTTAAAGATGCGTTTTATTGGGCACTCCCTGTATACAACTTTTTATTGTATTTCCGTAATTAATGAAAATAAGTGGGGGTTAAAATATAATGAGGAACTCTGTATATCTTAAAATCGAGTCAATAATTTACCCCGAGATGGTCAGCATCCATCACCTATAAGGTCTCTTATTCTCGGATGAGGCACTATGTTCGATTGAGTAGAACTCATATTTAAACTCGCCAATTTTGGTGCGTTCTCTGACTACGCGTATCCCAAGTCAGAACAAGATTCCATATTAGGGAGATATGATATTCTCTTGTAGCTTTAGTTCATATTGTTCCATCTATCAAAGTTGAGAAGTTCATTTGGCCCATAGTGTCACCAAAGAAAAAATGCTATTGCGGGTCCTTCATGAGTTGATTCGGAGAAACCGAAGTTTTTTATCGATTCAAAATGAGATTTTGTGAAATTTGTAGGAATATATTTTCTAGTGCTTTAAAAAAAGCAATTAGTTTTGGGCTGATTAACTAATTCTTAGTTGTATTATTTCGCTAGTGATAAAAGTACATAGGCTTTTGGAGCAGGAGTTCGACGTAATCATCCCTGAAACATCAAAGACGTCGTCCAATATTGTGTAGAGCATCCTTGTCAGAATTTATTAAAAATGCTGGACCCCAAATCCCGTTCAACATTACAACATCGAAATATGTTAAGCTGCGAGTCGGACAAGTGAAAATGAGCATCGCAACACAAATGAGCAAAGCGCGAAACAAGAACGGAGAATTGAGCAGGGAACTCGCGCGAGTTAGACGGCAATAGAGCCTTATATATTGGTCTAACGTCCCTTATGTGTGTCCGCCACAGATTCCAGTTCCTAATTAAGATCGGGGCTGTAGAAGGGGGGTTGTTAGGAGGTAGGGTAGAGAGGAGAATGAGAGAAGCCGAGCGGCCGTTCGGGGATACCCAAGGAGGGATATTGATCAAGTCGTCGTTGAAGGGTACAGGGTTGGATCTTTTTCCCCTCCCCAACCCCTTCTATACGATTTTGCTGCCACCACCGACGTCGTCGCCGAGTTATTATTTGGGCGACCGCGTTCGTTCTCTATGTGTTTGCATGCGCATGATGCAGTGGCGTCCCGCTGAATTAAAGAATAATTAGGGCTTGAGGAACATTCATTACTCACTGCGTTAGGATACAGAGTCGTAAAAAATGTAATAGAACTATGCTCATGTGATTTTTATATAATAACAGAATGTCTTCTGTATGCTTTTGACGTATTTTATTTCAACGCTTTGGTAGCGTTCCAGCTACCGTTGTCAAGATGAACTAAATATTAACTAATTTTGTTATGACACAATGAAAAAAATTTGACGACTAGAGAATCAATATTGTCTAGTTGTCAAAATGGATTATCAACATAATTAAAAAATAGCTACCATAATAATAAACTAATTTTAGCAAGACATAAAATGACGCAAACGATGAGGGGGTGGGAGAACGATGTGCTCCTACCGGTCCAGAGTTATTATAGTGGCAGTGGTATGGCCTAAAAACCATCGCTACAATTCTAGGAGTACCTACTAATCCAGAAAAGGGGAACTGCCAAAGTTCTGGTTCTGCTCCTGACAAGGCACAGTAGATCCAAACACATAAAAATGTATTATTGGCAGACGCAACTATATCCAGGTTTAGCAAAGGAGCCAATGTGATTGCAGCACATATACAGTGTTCCTATGAAGGCTTGAATGGGCTGAGGGTTTCGACGCCAGGGTAGCAAAAACTACAACAATTCCAATATATGAAGTAACGAAGATTTGGTCTATGGAGTGAAGGCTTATTGAAGGCTTATTAAAACACATATTAATTTTTAGTCTCATAACAACCGATCTATGATGTCTTTATTTAGGCTTTAATTCCAATTGTTCTTTGTACGTAATTTGAATTTGACTTCCAATGTCATGAGTAGTACGAACCTCACTGAGGATCCTGATTCAGACTGAGTTACTAAGACCTGGAACTTTAATTGGTACTGATCAAATTTATAATGTAACTGATACTACTTATGCTTACTATAATTTTCGTTCCAGCTACCGTTCTCAAAAACAATTGAGCATCTGGTCCTTAAATGACACAATTCCAATGATCCATCATAAGGAAACCTGGATGAAAAATCATGATACTAGGATGAGAATGCAGGAAACTGATTATTGGAAACTTTTCTTTTAAACATTGATAACTAAATTTCACTATATTTATAAAATACACGTTTATCCGTATATTGAAGCACTTCTTACTTCAAGTGCTTTTTATCTTTATTACATTTTTTGTGTGTGAAATTTGTTACATTCACTGGATATTTGATACATGCAGTTTTTTTAGTGTTCTCAAATTTTTGGTTTGGTTTTGGTTCTACATATTGAATTAATTATCAATTTTTCCATTCCAGTATTCAGATGAACCTCTAATAAACGGTATTGTTAAGTTTTGGAAAACCATCTAAAATTTTACATTGCTCATTGAAAAAATAATTTCTGATATTAAGAAAGAGAAAAAAAACCATAAATTTATAATAGACTTGATTAATATAAAAAAGGAACACTTTATTTGGAATATATAGTATATTTTCATAAATATTACGCCCTTCAAACCACAACCTTTTGTAACAAGAATAACCAGGATATAAGGGTTGGTATATCCCCCATACGTCCCAAAGAACACTAAAAAATTCCTTTATTAATCTAATCCCGCCAAAATCACAACCCTTCATGTACGAGAAAATTAACCGTTACCCGGCATTTTCCGGCAACCCTTGAGAGTAATAAGGGCACAAGGAATAAAACGTACCGACGTCCAAAACGACGCTGTATTCGACGTCAACCTCCGTCCTGATGGTCATTACGCTTCGGCCGTTCATTAAAAATTAAGATCGGCTCATAATGAGAGATTTGATTAAAAACACATTAAGGGTGGGTGAAGTGTGGAGAAAAGGATTACAATGTTTCCTTATAGGTTACCTAACTATAATAATTTTTTCGTACGATCACATAGGAAAGTGACATATATCGCACTGTCTAGTTCTATGGAAAGTGGCCTTTATTCATACGCGTACGGAAAAAAATCTCATCCGTACGTGTACGGATGAAAAAGCTGTCAAATTGAATGCTAGTCATTTATCCTGCAAATTTATGTATATGTCAAATGCGTATTTCCTTAGCTGATTTGTCTATATAATGTAATTTATTACTTTTAATTTTTACAATGATTCAAGTAAATAATTAATTCTGAATCGCAATATTTATGTAACAAAAACAGTTTTATTTCTGATGTTCTGCTTCTAATTGCTGTTAGTTCTTAAAATAAATGTTCGTAATATTTTGTGTACCAATATTTATACTAACTTTTTCATGAAGGCACTCTTTCATCGCATAAAAATCACAATTTTCCGGGTCACTTTCAAAGCTGAGTAATCAAAACTATAATAACTGTAATTACAAATACACATATATGTAAAACCTCTCACATCTACATAAAAACGCAAGATTGTACATGACTCATTCGGTAAAAGTATATCGCTTGGTCGTAGGAAAAATAGTGTACATAACTTTTGCGAAAGTGATTTTTCACACTCGTGGGATTGTCTCACTCGGCTTGCGCTCGTGAGACAATACTTTCCACTCGTGTGAAAAATGTCACTTTCCGCACTCGTTACGTAATATACTATTTCCACTACTACTGTTAAAAGATATAGAGGGAAGGATACCCAGAGTCCACTTTCCCTTATTTATTATTCACCGATGAAATGTATTAAACAAAAAGTAACTAGATTAGGCACGTCGTGAAATAATATCAATTGACATTAAAACCTGAATTGTCAGAATAATGTGTCAACCATTCTATCCCAACATATATGTTGATAGTTTACAAAGTATTGTTTCCAGTTTTCAGTGAGGCTGGGATATTAAGTGAACAAAAAAAAAGTAATCTGGGGAGGTGGGAATACTTATTTTGAGGAACAAATTATGGAGGAATCAAAGTTGAGAAAATATGAAGAAATGTATTATAAGACAAAATGAATTACAAGTGAAATGCAAGCACATAACGGATTCGATGGTTGAGCTTTGTGGACAAAGATTTATGACGGAAGATGTGTGAAGAAGATCCTCCTTAGAGCGGAGGAAGCGAGGAAAAACACGAAGACTTAGGAAGAAATGGGATCATTCTGTTGAAAAAAATTAAAACGGATAGATACAGTTTATTTAATACTGTTAACTATCATCGAACGTATTTAAAAAATATAATTGAAAACACCTGAGGAATTGCAAGAAAAATAGAAATGAAATTTTTTGGTTAGTTACAGTTTGGTACAATGCAATTCACAATGATTATTTATTTAAAAGCGATGAATTGAGAGGCTCTGACCTGAAAACTGTTATTGGGGCAGTTATAAAAAATGGAGCAAGATTACCAAAAATAAAATGTTCAGCTTGCCAGAATTTACAAAAAAGGGTAGGTGAGTGACAATTTTGGGTTTTGGTCGACTTCGCGACCCTCGGAATTTTATGATAATTTTAAATTTGTTTGAAATCTCACCTTAAAAGCAGATTAGAACAACAATTTCCTTAGATCATCCAGAAATTACTTACTTAAAAAATCACGATTTTAGTTCCAAAAGTGGTACTTTTTCAAAACTAATTAATGCTATTTCACGATAAATATTTTCACTTCAAATAATAAAGGTTACTATATTGAACTAAATTTGAACCTGTTTCACAAAAAAAATACTTGAATTTTACCAATTTTTAGAAATATTCGTGAGCATAAATATTTTCGTTTGACACTTTAGCTTATAAAATGACTCACTAAAAATCTTATGTCTAGATATCCTAGGTTCACAAATTAGGATCAGGTGATACTTCCTAACGGCGTTGTCAAATGGTCTCTATTTTCTTCCAGCTGAATTATTTATACATTGTTATAGATTAGGTACATGAATATAACAATATAAAATTATTTGCATTTATAATAATGAAAATTTGAATAATAAACATTCTTTTAATGTAGTGATTACCTTATATTTGTTTTATACATTAAATATAAGAGATTGAAACAAACTTTTTGCTGGATCACAGTATGTTTCTTTTATCACGAATTTTAGTTCAATATGATAGAGGTTATTTTTCCTATTCTTACCTTGCTATTTCTTTTGTAGAAAGCTTATTGTATAGTAACTTTTCTTGATTCAAACAATTATCAATCTCATAATTCACGACTAGAGATGGGGGTACAATATATTAATAAATAAACTATTAAATCTGTGTATTTTGTTCAGGAAATTTGTTTCTGACATATATCGTATCGATAAAATATTGTAATTTTTAGTATTGATACTTTTCATAGCGATATTCTCTAATATCAAGTATTTTAAAACAATATATTTATAACGGTACGTTGTATTGATACTTTCTACAGTATCGCCCATCTCTATATATGTCAAATTATTTGATGTTGCTGCCTCAGCATTTTGAGGTTAGTAATATGCCAAATCGTTACGGACCTTTAGTTATTAATAAATAAATCAAGTGTCGTGGACAAAGTATAGTATTCTACTCGCAATTTATGGCCATAATTCAGTTGGGTGACTTGCGCCCCTCGCCTGCGGCTCGTGACGCAAACGTCACCCATCGTGAATTATGGCTATCATAAATTGCTCGTTTAATAATATACTATTATTATTTACCAAGGTAAATACATATTTAAGCTAAAATTTTATTTTACTAATTTTGTTAACCTATAATATACACTTTACGCTATAAGTAAGGCTGTTTTCGATCTGTACATGCCAGGTTCGAGTCCCGGCAAGAACATTTTTTTAATATTTTATTTCAAATCAAATTTCCCTTCCTAGAAAAAAAAGTGTATGTAACTCTCATGTAATGTTTATTAATACACACTTAGGTTACGTATTATATGTTGATCGTTTGTCGTTTCATATAGGTTAACAGCTTAGTCGTTTTTATATTCAAAGGTTAACATTTGTCGAATGTGATTTCTGTTGCTTTCGTTTATTTGGGCTTCAAGCATTTGTGCGTGACGCCTCAGTCGTCAAGACTTTTGAGAAAAACGAACACGATTTTTAGGATCCTCAAAGCCACTTGTCATATCATGTCATCATCCAAACTATGATCTGATATTATTAATGAATTTCCTGTGTTTTTAGAAGAACAGTTTTCGACTATGATGTTATTAATAATATAATTTTGCATATTTAAATATTTCCAGTAAGATTTAAATCGTAATCGGCACAATTTTTACCTTCAAATAAACGTCAAACCTGACAAACGTCAAACATTTAATGTCCATGGCTTGAAGCCCATACCTTTCGGTATGTGCTCAAGGGACAAGGGGAAGGTAAGATTAGGCGTCACGCCCGGTAATAAACGAACGAAATTCAGTCACTACGAGCTGCTACTAGCAGCCAAAAGTAAATAATCGAAAACGCCTTTCATATATTGGTGTTATTTTCAAGCCGTAACGAGTTAAAGAAATGAAAACTGGCAGCATTGCTCATTCACTGCTCCTTCTAAAATTTGTGACCATCCGATATCTAGACATAATTGTCAAAAAATGTCAAATACTTAGGGAAAAATGGCGGATTTTAGTACTTTCAATTGCGATTTTCTCTTTCAAAAGTGAATGATCCAAGAATTTTTTGTTATATTATAGCCTTAGTGCTTTCTATTAAAAAAAATCATTGCAAAATTCCTAGGGTCGCAAACCTTACCGGACCCCAATTTTGCAGTTACTACCCATAATTTGGGATATACACTTGTCTACATAATCAACGCACAACAAAAAGGTTACCTCAAATTTGATGTTATGTATTCTCGACATATTTGTTAATTTTTTTTTTATTTTTTCTTCCAAATTGTGGGTTTTTCTCTGATGGGCCGGACAAGGTAGATCTCGTGTTACCTTTGCTATCCAGTATCGCTTTTTAAAAGTAAGTGCTGTAAGGCAATGATTTATAACAGAAAGGAATTCCAGATCACAACTGAAAGAGTCGGGTAGGTAGTCCACTCATATACGTTGAAACTGTACACCGACGACTTAAAGAGGCAAATTTGATACCCAGGATTGCTGCTCGTGGACCCGTGGATTAACAGTAGATCATCAAAGAACCAGATTGAGCACATGAATTGTCTGGTAGCGGATTGGGAATAGTGTGAAATATGGAGTAAGATCGTCCTTCACTAGTGTGTCAATCAGATAAAAGTGACTTTTTATCGAATGAATTGAGTTTCTTAACGTTATTTGATAAAGCAACCTCCTTAAAATGATCACGATTATAATTAATTGAAATTATGATAAATTATTATTTTCAATCAATTCGCCAACGTGCCTTCCAAAAAAAAACAAATCCCGTGCAACTCCTCGGTAGATTACCTTTTCCTAGTACCTGGCAATCGCGTTTAAACAGGTAAATTGATAGTAATGACAAAGAAAAAGTGTTTTTTATATAAAAAAGTGATTCTGTCATAGATTTCAACAACACATTCGAAAATTGTTCTTCAAAGTTATCGTAGGGAATAGTACGCGCAATGTCTCTCTGTCTAACAATTCTGCTCGCTCCAAATTTTCAATCTACTATCTATGAAAAAAATTTTCTCAAGCAGCCCTATACTACGTTATTTGTAATGAAATTATTTTAATATTGAAACTGGACTCAATCGGTTGACAGACGAGTGCAATTATTAATATCAATTTACCATTTTGAACGCGGATTGCCAGGGATACAGAAAATAGTCCGGGAGGTAACGACAGATTTCAATACACCATTTCCGCATGCTTCATTTTTTTTGTATGAGTTATCTGTGTAATAATGGTAATATACAATAGTGATATGAACGTCTGCCAGCACACCTCCACGACAGGGGGTTACAGGAGGGTTACAATTACAGCTGAAAATAAACAAAAAAAAATTATTGCCGCATAGACGAAACTTATTGTACTTATCAAATGAAACATAAGAAGCTTAGAAAATATCGTCTGCCACCTAGATTCGACAACCAACATCGTCTGCCACCCACATAAGTAAGCGCAAATTTTATATAGAAAAAAACTTATACCCGCAAGGATGAAATTAATAAAAATGCTTCTTTTTATAGTAACAAACACAAAAATAATAGTCTGCCAGAAATAAGAAATAAGATGCAACGAAGGTCGTCTGCCAAGCCTATGAAGTTACGCTCGGCACGACGCTGCATCTTTATCGGCTTGAAAGACGATTGTTGTTTGTTCTAAATTGTTGAACGACTCTCATGAAGTTGTTTTTTACGCTATAAATGTACTCAGTGAATTAATTTAAGCTTTAGTTTCAATCTTTTCCATGATAATAGAAACTTAAATATAATTAGAAAATTCGCAAAAATCTTTTTTTTGGAGTGGCGATTTTTAGAACCGTAGCAATACATAGATGCCTTTGAAAGCATTAGCGATTTAAATACTGACGACTTATTTGTCTGCCGCATGTATGAGTTGAAAAAGATAGCTTACGTCAATGAGGCTCGTGTAGCTGTTTTTATGAAAACATAAAGTAAATGAAAGTGACGAAATCTTCCGGACCATTGTAAAAAATGTCGATGGAGCAGTATTACCACCTTTGCAAAATGGGCATTTTGTTGCGAGTTGCATGCTATACTTTTCCTATGACAACATATCATTCACGTTCAATACACGATTTTGTCCTTTGACCTACCTTCCATTCCAAAAAAAAGTTGATACATATTTACTCTTTGACGTTTCCGATAATAAATTCAGTGTTGTTACTTTCACTGCCCCTATTATGTTCGGAGGTGTCAAATCTAAGTCAATATCACTATCAGTTTCCATTTTAATTTTTAGTTTTTATAGAAAACAACTATGAAATTATTCGTTACCTACTAAAACTTTGAGAGAAACGATCTAATGACTTGACCGCTTGCCCGAACTCTGCTCTGCGTCGTTCGGGTCAACTGCAGTCGCGTGCGGGAAAGTATCACTTTCCGCACTTGTTAGGAAAATAACTATTTTCTGCGAGCAGGCGGAAAATTGAATTCCCCACACACATTTTAGTGTGGAAAATTGAATTTCCCGCACCGTGTGGAAATATGTAAAATTAATTAATTGTCAGAGAACTGTCAGTTCATTTTCAAAATATTTTGCTCGTGAATAAGTGAATCCTCACGCTCGTAGAGAAACTATTGTACGGGAATTGTTTTTCCGCATTTTGCTGCTTCAGGCAGACTCGTGTGGTAAAACTCATTTCCATAAAATTACGGTTGTCAAACTAGATCAGAATCGTTATACATGTTGTATATAATATACCTATAGAATTCATTTGAACGAAA
This sequence comes from Galerucella nymphaeae, assembly GCA_963978555.1. Classification (NCBI taxonomy): domain Eukaryota; kingdom Metazoa; phylum Arthropoda; class Insecta; order Coleoptera; family Chrysomelidae; genus Galerucella; species Galerucella nymphaeae. The sequence continues at coordinate 7,308,142 of OZ021708.1, forward strand.
ATCAATAAATAATCATGCCTTAAAAAATAATCTCTTAATGTCATTGCAAAACAGTAATATTTTATCGAAATTCATCAAACTATTTATTCAAAATCAATTTTGAAAACCGAATAGGCGTACGCGATGACTTATTCTATGATCTACGCTTGAACAAATTTAAATCCAGTGAATAAATGTATCATAAAAAACAACTTCATGAGAGTCGTTCAACAATTTAGAACATTTGACGATCGTCTTTCAAGCTGATAAAGATGCAGCGGTGCTCGCGCGGCATGCATGTCGAGCGCAACTTCATAGGCTTGGCAGACGACCTTCGTTGTATCTTATTTGTGGCAGACTATTATTTTTGTGTTTGTTACTACAAAAAGAAGCATTTTCATTAATTTGATCCTTTCGGAAATAAGTTTTTTTTCTATATCAAATTTGCGCTTACTTATGTGGGTGGCAGACGATGTTGGTTGTCGAATTTAGGTGGCAGACTATATTTTCTAAGCTTCTTATGTTTCATTTGATAAGTACAATAAGTTTCGTCTATACGGCAATAAATTTTTTTTGTTTATTTTCAGCTGTAATTGTAACCCTCCTGTAAACCCCTGTCGTGGGGGTGCGCCGGCAGACGTTCATATTACTATTATTTATTACACACATAAATCATACAAAAAAAATGAAGCTTGCGAAAATGACCCGGAAATTTCTGTCGTTACCTCCCGGACTATAATCCACTAAGCACTAAGGTGTTGCACGTTGTGAATATTATAAACTTTTCACTGGGATTTGTTTTGTTTGGTAAGCACGCCGACAAAATGATTAAACATGTCAATTTATTATAATTTCAATTAACTATAATCGTGAACATTTTTTAGGGGGTTGCCTTATCAAATCACGTTAAGAAACTTATTTCAATCGATAAAATGTCACTTTTATCTTGTTGACACACTAGTGAAGGACGTTCTTACTTCGGATGCTAGTCTAGAAGGTATTCTTTGGATTGAAGACCCGGTAAGCAATACAGTCAATGCAATTTTTTGCTCACAACTTTATATGGAGGTGGAAACGTCACAGTATATAGGGCAAGATATGTATCCTTGACGGAGCGAACGGACTTGATAACTGTGAATAGAAATCACAATTCTGGAAGATACAACACAGACATTCTTGAAGAACATGTGCCTCATGTCACCTATATAAGACCCAATTTTTTTAGTTATGTACGACAATGCGCGTTCCCACACGGAAAGAGATTATGTGGATAGGGGTAGGAATGAGTAAGAAACAACAAAAAATTAAACCGTCCACTTGAAAATTGTTTATTTTATGGAGTACCAGATATAATCGAATTAATATAAAAAGAACATTTAAAAGAAACATAAGCCTTTAAATTGTAATACCTTGCATACCCCACAGGACGTTTTAAAATTTAGAAAAAAAACATTTTTATAGCACTTAGTATAACATCAAAATCATTCGTTTCCCCTAAACAACTAAAACAGTGATAAACCCTAGAGAACAACTTACTGTTTTGAAAAAAAAATAAGAAAAAATATCCTGCATAACATGTAACTTTTTGGATGTGCATTATATAAGTTGCGCAGTGTATTTACATCAAATAACTATCACGTATAATATTATACAAATTCCTAACAAAAGCTGTTCGAAACAGTCTGTTCATTTTTATTCAATATTTAATAAAATTACTGGATAGAAACCAGAAGCCGAGTATTATTAATTTTTGCCCACCACAGCGTAACTGGATACTATAACCTAGCAAAATGAAATTAAAGCTGAAAGATGGAATAGTACAAACCGATGTTCATTAAAGGGTTGCGAAAGTAAGTGAATACGGAGGAGTGTGTATAGGGGTGAGTAAAAGTGGAATGGGGTAAGGCGCAACGAACCCGGAACGGGAACCGTACGTGCTGGAACGGCCTGTCGCTTTTGCAGAATCTACGACGGATGGCCGGCTGAGGGTGGATAAAAGGGGGGTGAAAGGGAGAGGATTCGACGGATAACAAACTTGAAAGTTTTGTCTACGTGGGCTCTGCTAATGCGAGGAGTTTTTATATATAAGATATGAGATGAATTGTTTTTAGGTTAGATGCTTTTTGTTTACGAGAAAATTTTTTGGGACAGGATCACTTTTTTCCAAACTATCGTTGTATTACGTTCAGCTCACGGTTATAAGCATACTGTTTTTGTCTACTTATATTGAATTCATTGGTATTTATCACAATCACTCATTAAATGAGATCATTTATTTTATTTATCTTTCTCTTAGTCGATCACAAATTTTTTATCAAGTTCCCTTTTTTGAACTGGCGTCGTGGATTCTCTTTCCATGCTAACAATAAAGATATAAAGTAGTTCTTTCACTTTCACTGTGCTGGAGTAAAATAGATAGAAAGGCTTGTACTAATTTTATCGAACCGTAACCGTACCGCAACTAGTACCCACCAAAAATTGGATATTCGGACCGGCATATTGACGAATAGTTAATTGCACTATTTTACACAGATGGAAATCTAGCTCTCCCTACATATTTTTCACGAAATTTATCGATTATCAGAAGAGATGAAGTATCTCAGAAGAGTCAGGGGTATCACAAAAAGAGACAAAATGAGAAACGTAAAAATAAGAGAAGACCTAGAAATAGAACCACTGCTGGATTTCATTGAAAAACGACAACAGCTGGTGGGGGCATCCCCAAAGAATGAATAAAGAGAGGCCTGTCAGGCAAGTGTGGGAATCTAGGATACAAAGAGCTAGGAAAAGAGGAAGACCGAAACAAACATGGGATGGAGTAATAGGAGAAATAATGAAGAAAAGAGAGACAACATGGTTAGCGGCCAAGGAACTAGCAAATAACAAAAAAGAATGGGCAAAATTTGTGTACAGACACTGAAAAATATTGTTAACAATATAGACATTAAAATATACCCTACACCATTAAATGGTAACAGGGATTTTGATTATATTTATATATCAGAAGACAGATTTGATAATATTTAGTTGAAACAAGATTGTTGCTTTTTCCACAATCACAGTCCTGTTTCACGTTTTTGAATAATAGCTGGCAGAAGAACTATCTTATGGAATGCATGATCTATCTTCCACTCCTTTTCGAGCTGAAAACTTCAAATTCCTTACTAAGATTATCTTAGTGTGAAAATTTAAACTCTCATTCGATTATTAGTAAATGTAAAACGCCATATATGAACTCTACAATCGCCGAAATAAGCTCAAGAATTATTGGAGAATGCGCTCTTTTGATTTAGCTCCATCCTCCACACTTTCCAAGAAAATAGGAATGAATGCCTTTCACCCTAAATAAGTTTGAATTATGGAATGCAATCCTTTCAAAGGGTCTCGTTTTAAGTGGGTATTTCTTAAAGGAAGTGGGAGCGAAAAATAGTCATTAGCCCTCTAATCCATAATGACAGCTGACGGATACTTTACCAAAGTGAAGACACTTGTGAAATACTAAGTTCAAAAAACCGTGGGATAATCCGCTTTTTTTCTGATCACTTCCAAATTTGTAGTGTAAAGATTAATACAATTAAAATCATAAGTTGTGAAGGAATGCCAAATACATAACGATGGTTAACCGCAAAAAGTGACTTTTGTAAAACCAAGTGGGTTATTTATTCCATATGGAAGCATATATCCAACAGCTTTATGGAAAATTGTTAGTTAGTTAATTAACAAATTTTTATACCAACACCCCTGGTGTTGGTATGGTGCCTCATGTGTGGTGACCGAAAACAGATCAAGAGACAGCTGAACAGGAGTTATCAAAACTACAGAGGCTTGCCTGATCCTTTGTTAGCTCAATATTCCGCCTGTTACCTCACAATGTTTAAGTCCTGTCAAACCACAATATGGAGATACTTGAATTGATCCCGAAGCATGAGGGTATTGTGGGGGATACTTTTTGGTATTTTCTCCTTCCCAATAATTCTGGCATGCTATTATGATATTTACGAGATTCTCAGACTTATTAAAAAAAGTATATATTCGGGAGTAATATCACAAGTGCATTTAATTTTTTCGGAAAAATTCTGAAAACGAGCTTATTAGTAATTTGTTTTAACAAATAGCATGAACGAGAGTGGTTTTTCCACTTTCGCGAACGCTATTTGTTAAAACAGATTACTTAGAAGCGATTGTTCCAATTTTCTACAGGAAAAATTAGATGCACAAGTGATATTTGGTAGGATTATTTCCTGTCAAACTTGCATTGAATTTTTTCGATTTTTTTGTCCGAAAAAACAGCTGAGTTGACAGCAGTAATTTTTCAACTTAAAATTTATAGTTGACATACCAATTCTTGATAGCGATTGGTCAAAATTGATGGGAAGGAAATAAGTAATCATGTCAAAAGTGTGAATGGAAAACAAGAAACTGTAACCAAGCATTCCATATCTAAATTAACGTTTGACTATTTAATATTTCATGAGGAGAATGGAGCGACTAATTCTTCAACCATCCACAAGAACAATTGAAAAAATATATCGAAACATCAAATATCTTGATTAGAGCCAAATATAAATTGTTACAATTTTTCTTTCGGCTGTCTGGTGGCAACCTTAGGCTCCGGCTAGCTTACAGTGAAGACGGGTGTGGTTCACTATAAAATTGAATCAAATTAAAAAAAAGGTCTTAATTAGGGCGCCATCTGATTTTGCCCAAGCCTCAACCTGATGTGTGCACTCTCCCCTGAAAAATCAGAAAAATAGGGGAAAAGAGATAGACCTTCCTCAAGAGAAAATACTATAATTGTATCTATTGTTAAAATAAATATTACAAGGAAAAATTATTATTATGTTACCTACAAATACTACTATTATACTGGTAGTAGTAGAGTGTTCACAAGAGACGCTGAATAATCTATTTTTTCTATGACTGTTGAGAAATGGACCCTTTTTATGTAACATTTTTGTTCAGTAACTGGATGCATTACACAAAACAAGCCACGCCCCGTGTGTAATGATCCATTACACACGACTATCTGGCCAATCACCGTCAAAGAATGCCATTACACACGACTATGTTCGGTGTAATGTTTTGAATCAGACTCGCTATGAAATGTCATAATTTGACTTTGACAGTACCTATACCTACCTACCGAAGGTGATTTAGAGCTGACTTTTTATTAGAATGGATACAGAAAGTGAAAACGAATTCAACTGCTCAAATTTCACCATCAATATTGTAAGCAATAAATGAATTTTCATTGTAGCTTCCAAAATGGAATTGTTTGACATAAAGCATTAAGTTTATTCAATAAAATATTTTCTAAATATCTCGTTCGTTTGAATTGATAGGTGAACACTCAGTCATAGAAAAAGTATAGTATTCTACTTTCGTGTAATGGCTATTACTCACTCGAATGATTACGACGTTCGCCTGCGGCTCACGTCGCAAACTTCATTCTCATGAGTAATAGCCATCATTACACGCTCGTTGAATAATATACTATTACCTACGACCCCCCCTGTAATCAGTCAATAACACACAGTCGGCGCTAATGTAATGACGTCTATTACGCACGGTAAAAAAAACGCACAGCTGTAAAGTAAATCGCACGGCTTCCCTAGCAACATCTTAGCAACTGTCAATAGACGTCGCCATTTTATTCAAAAATCTGACATAAGCCGTCAAAACATCAAACTTAGGTATAGGCTGCAATAGCGATTTGCGTAAGAACTGACAAGAAACTTTTAAAACACTTTTTTATTATCCTTATAACTTATAATGGTTTGTGTATTTTGTGGAAAGCTTTATTCAATTAAAAAATGTCGAGTGAAAGTGAGATGGATTTAATATTATCATGGAAATCGCAGAAATAGCCAAATATTGTTGATGCTGTTCAAGTATTATCAATAATAAGAGTATAAATACATGTAGAAGTAGGTCGTAGGTAAAGTATAGTACGTAACTGGTGTTGTAGAGCATTTTACGCACTCACAGAATTACGCACTCGCCGCTACGCGGCATCGTGCGTAACTTTTCCATTCGTGCGTAAAATGCTTCTTACCACACACGTTACGTAATATACTATTACATTAAAACCATATCATCAAAATGATATATATATATATATGGAAGCTCAACCTAGAAACATTGGAATAGCTCCACCCCACATAAAACCAAAATCAAATACAATCCGACTTGTTACCGGAAGTATTCTTATATAAAGAAAAATCTTAATACCTATTTACTGAAATTCATATGAATAATATATATAACAAAAATGCCTACAAAATCTTGGCCAAGACGCTTACCTAATTTTCTTATAATTAAAAAAAAAACATGAACTGAAACGAAAGTTAAAGTATTCTTGGAAATCAAAGAGTCAAAAAATTGGACACGTTAACAGTTGATAATAATAAAAAAATTAAACCTGCTCCCAATTTACTACAGGTGTACGGCCAAGGACGCGTCAATCTGCCGGCAAGGTGGTCCAGCCAAAAAAAGGAAAAAAAATTCTTTCCCAGTGGAAACGATGACGTCACGGTGCGAAAAGGAAGGAAAACTCCTGGAAAGACTCCTGAAGAGCCCCTCAGTAACGGAAATAAACGGCCACCGGCAGGAATGCAACACAGCAACAAAAAAAATATACCAACTAAATTGTGTTTCTAATGAAGTTAACGCCCCGTACTAGAACCCTAAAATAGAAAAATTAAAATAGCATCATGTTTTTTCCAGAACTTGAGCCCCCGAACCATAACGAAAAGTTCGTCAAGAAAATACATCGAAATGAAACTAATTACCTCGTGTTCTTGTGAGGGTCGCTTATTAAATATGGCGGAATGGGAGTCCTTCTTTTCTTTTTAATCCGTATATACGGTTTTTGAGTCGATTATTCTTTCAAAATCTTCAATATCGAACCTCAAAAAAATTTAATTAGTTGTCCTGGCTTACTCCCCTTCTAAGGATGGCTTAACAACTCTACACCTCAACAATGCCACAATGCACAGGATCAACACTTTTATTCAAACGACTTATTCCTCCAACAGGTGAAAATGAAAACGTTGGAAGAGCTCCTACGTTATCACCTTCCTCAACTGTGGATTACCAACTTAAGCCCCACCACAAACACGAATAATCTTCATTTGACCAACATGCGAGCTGTAAAAGGTCGAAAATATGGTTGCCTACCAAGCTTCCTTGATACGTATATAGGTCTGCTTATAAGAAGAAAACGAAGTGTAACATCTCCCCCTTCCCCACATAAAAATTTACAGGAAAACTTCCAGTACATTTTTCTCTCGCGCTAGCGAATATACTAATACCCAACCATAAAAAAACTGACCTAGCTATGGCCTCAACTGATCAAAAGCAATAATATAATCGATAATACCCAATAATTGAGGATGAAAACTAAAGCAAAATTCAATAATTCAAATACCTTACTCAATGTCATTAACAAATGAATCTTGTCACAATAAGGTATGCGACACTATTTACGATTACTCGAGAAATATAAATTATCAGAGATATAATTATAATGGAGAAAAAACACGTTACAAAATATAATATGACTTATCGCCAACCGTCAGTAACGCCGTCAATTATCAGAATGATTTCCGGAGGTAAACAAACAGTTTACCTTATCCTATACCAATAATGTCCTTTATTTGCCTTGCGGCAGGTAAAGTGACATATGAGTCAGGTAAAGTGACATATGCGTCAGGTAAAGTGACATATGCGTCAGGTAAAGTGACATATGCGTCAGGTAAAGTATTTTGACTTTGTCATTACTCGAAAATTATCTGCCAGTGTTTACTTCGTCGCAATAAAATGCAATGGAATATACGATTTAAAAAGCAGTAAGAAGGCCCCATTGCAGCAGTCTCATAAAAAAATAACTGAATAGCTGAAAGTAATAACCATTAGAAACCATTCACTGTTTCACTTCTTGTGTTTTTTAAATCGTTCAAGTATATGATAGTAACTAAATAACTATTTTCTAAATATTGGAGAACAAGAAGATCAGAAACACCGGGTTAACTTATAAATACGAAGATGATGTTAATAAAAAAATAACATGATAAACCTAACTTCAATTGTGTCAAAACTGCTGAATTTTTCCAGCGTCTTGAAGTTTTGCCAACGCGTAATCTGAAAATTGCCCTGGTCACTAAAACGTCAATTACATTGAACTAGTTTATAAACTGCTACTTGGCTATTTTAGAAACAGACTAAATGGCTAGTGAGATTATACGCTAGTGAGATTATACGCTAGTGAACATGATTACACTGGGAGAGTTTACTAGCAGATAATGAATTTGCCAACTAGCAGCTTGTGAACTCGCTAATTGGTTGTATAAAGTATTGCTGGTAAATCTATAATTACTCTGATATGCTTATATCGTAAACAAACTATTCAAAAGTGTCTTACCAAATACCCATAGTGTTCGGGAAATTCCAGAAGATCCATTTACTCAGAAATTTCTGGCAATAATTCAAGCTCTAGGGAGATAACAAGTGACAAAAAATTTCCTAAAAGAAACAATCATGCTGCTTTCTGTTTATTTTAATAACCATAGTTACCGTGTCGCGAGCCAGGCTCTGTTAAATACGTCAAAATTTTAAAAATATAAAAGTCGTAAGCTAGTCACGATCGAAAATTAAATTTCAACGAAGCATCTTGCTGGGTGCAGGCCAAAGTAGCTTTAAACGAAATAAATAATGTAGAAATGTCGAGAGTCGTCTCGTAGAGTCGGTATGGTGAGGGCAATTTGCACTTGGAAAACCACATCACGTAGAAATCTGTACGTTAGAAGCGGTGACAACGGCGCGGTAGATGTCAGAAAGGGATTTAATTAAGGTGCCGTAAAAAGCCACCGTCTGTCTCAGGATCTGAGAATGGTCGGGAGTTGGGTGCAGATTCCGTCCGATTGTTGCTTCTTGCATTCACTTATATCATCCTGCGTTTTCCCACAGTATTGCTGGTAATCCGCACTGTCTCAAAACCTAAAATTAAAGCGCCTGTCTTAATGTTTTTCATTCAACTACAATCTTATTACTTTTGGAGTTCACTAATGAGTCATTATATGTATAAAACCAGCACCTCCAAAATAAATGCTATTTGGAATTTAAACATTACTTTCAGCAGCTCAGTGGAGAAATTTAGTACTACACTATACGGTATACTAAAAGTGACATTGTTTTTATTAGAATTTGAATTTCATGCTTCTTTTTTGCTTCTGCCTTGTTTTTCTTGCTCTATGAAAAAGCTTCCCGTCTAGCTCTATGACACGGTACGATTTGCGAATTTGACAATACTTTGTAGTGGAGCACTTTTGGATACAGATGATAATTTGATACCTAGTTAATCTATATTTATTGAATTAGGTACATGTTCTAAAGTTTTTGAACTAGATTGAATGAATATGAACTTGTTAAATAAACAAAATAAAAAGAACATAATAGAAATGTAAATAAATTACAAATTGAACTGAACTGAAGTATTGTAGATATACAGGGTGTCCCACGACGAGTGAAAACTATCTGTATATGGCAAAATACTTATAGTAAAATCATGAAAATTTCTACGTTTGAGTTTTCGGATACGATCTTTTCAACTAAAATATTTTCAAAGATGGCCGACTCCGGTTCTACCGGAAGTCGACTGTAACTTTGTTATTTTAAACGGAACACCCTGTATATTAATACATTTTTGAAATCTACGTAATATTTTAGTATTCTTTTGTCTGGAAACATTTTTCGAAAAAAGCACACTTTTTGAGATATTGATTTTTTTGTAGAAAATTTGACCGTTGAAGAACCTTATAAATTATTTTTTTACGAGGAGACCCTTGAACATATGAAAACGGTTTCTGTTCGGTTGCCTTAAGCAAGGTCAAACGTATTCGAATCTATGTTGAAAATTTTTCATTTTATACAGGGTGTGTATAAAAAGTGTTAAAAGTTTAACTTCATAAATATCAAATTTTTTAATTTTTTCAAATAGAACCACCCTGTTTTTTCTATTTTAATGCATTCAGGGGAAAAAAATAAGGCAAGTTCATGTATACTTTCCTATACTTAAACCCTACCGTTATCCAGATATTAAATGTTTTCTGTAAATTTTTGGAGATGCAGGTGTGGTCTAAATTTTGATACAAGCACTATTATTATTATTATTATTAAAAGTGATTCGGGGTGCAATGCTCAGGGACACTTAGCTTTCGCCATTGTATCCCTTTCCCCCCGATTCGTACTTAAGCTATGCTTAGGCTGCTTCAGAGAGATGTGCACTAAAGCCAACACTCTTGCAAAATGCAAGTATGTTGTCAATGCTAGTCTCTTTGAATAACTCTGAGTCCAGGATCGCTGCTCCCAACCATCTATGTCTATGTACCATTAGGTTGGGGCACTTGCATAGGAAATGACACGGGGTCTCTTCCTCCTCTCCACACCATCTACACAAGTTGCTATGTCCCTGTGTTTTGTGTGTGTAACATCGCAGCTCGCAGTGTCCGGTGAGTATACCCAGAACATCTCTTGCCTTGCGTTTACCAATTTTGATGATTGATTGATACAAGCACTAAGAAATAAAAATTATTATGTGAATTTACTTTTAATACATGGTAAATATGACAAAGTTTTTACAAGAACATGTGCTTTGTTTGCAGTAAGATATCCAGATTGACCGTGATCGAAATCGCACATTGTTAAAAGAATACTTAACAATTTGAAGCTATTCGGTTCATTTTAAGCAAAAGTTAATCGAGTTAAACCATTTGTGAGAATAATAAGTTATGCTACAAAATTTTATGGAAAATTAAAAGCCAAAGAAAAATAGTCTGATGTTTTAAAGTAAATGTTCAAAATTGCTCCCTTGAACTTCAATGCATTTTTCAACCCTTCTCAGTATACATTCATTCATTCATTAATTCAGCACGGCTAATCATCATCTCAGAAAGGGAATTGAAGGAATTTCGAACTCTCAGCTCACAATCTTCTCTAGATGTTAACTAATGTCAGTTAAATAAGTGTCATTTATTACAAAGCCTACTGAAAGTATACATGAAAAATTTAAACTTGTTAAAAAATATAGTAACAATTTAAAACCTCAAATATCTCGGAAACGACTAAAAGTTGGAATAGGATTAATAAAACAATTTGATTTGATTTTTTTTAGAGACAGATGAAGAAAAAGACTTTTTTATTTCTTAGTGCTTGTATCAAAATTTAGACCACACCTGCATCTCCAAAAATTTACATTTAATATCTGGATAACGGTAAGGTTTAGGTATAGGAAAGTATACATGAACTTGCCTTATTTTTTTCTCCAGAATGCATTAAAATAGAAAAAACAGGTTGGTTATGTTTAAAAAAATGAAGAAATTTGATATTTATGAAGTTAAAATTTGAACACTTTTTATACACACCCTGTATAAAATGGGAAATTTTTCAACATAGATTCGAATACGTTTGACCTTGCTTAAGGCAACCCAACAGAAACCATTTTCATATCTTCAAGGGTCTCCTCGTAAAAAAATAATTTATAAGGGTCTTCAACGGTCAAATTTTCTACAAAAAAATCAATAACTCAAAAAGTGTGCATTTTTCGAAAAAAGTATTCAAACAAAAGTAAGTATACTAAAATATTACGTAGATTTCAAAAATGTATTAACAGGTTGACTGCCACGGCGGTCGTATACGACCGCTATGCACCATATAAAACTATCGATCCTCATTTGCCAGCGGTCCTATCTATAACGTTTTAAGGTACGGTATACGACCGCTCTGGCCTACGAGGCTCGCATATCACTGCGAGTTTTGGAATTGTCGAAAAATTATTGAAAAAAAACCCAACAGAAACCATTTTCATATCTTCAAGGGTCTCCTCGTAAAAAAATAATTTATAAGGGTCTTCAACGGTCAAATTTTCTACAAAAAAATCAATAACTCAAAAAGTGTGCATTTTTCGAAAAAAGTATTCAAACAAAAGTAAGTATACTAAAATATTACGTAGATTTCAAAAATGTATTAACAGGTTGACTGCCACGGCGGTCGTATACGACCGCTATGCACCATATAAAACTATCGATCCTCATTTGCCAGCGGTCCTATCTATAACGTTTTAAGGTACGGTATACGACCGCTCTGGCCTACGAGGCTCGCATATCACTGCGAGTTTTGGAATTGTCGAAAAATTATTGAAAAAAAACGGCATATTTTATTTTTTACGACCGCTGACAGTTTTTTTTGGAAAACTGCTATTATTTTGATGAATTTTGTACAAACATATAGAACATATCTTTTAAAAGGTCATTTTTATAACTATTCTTCCCTTGGCGTATGGGTCATTTTTTATCGTTTATATATGGCAGTCAACCTGTTAATATTCAGGGTGTTCCATTTAAAATAACAAAGTTACAGTCGACTTCCGGTAGAACCGGAAGTCGGCCATCTTTGAAAATATTTTAGTTGAAGAGATCGTATCCGAAAATCCAAACGTAGAAATTTTCATGATTTTACTATAAGTATTTTGCCATATACAGTTTTCACTCGTCGTGGGACACCCTGTATATCGGAGTATCTTTGCTTCTCGTTTAATTAAATCATCGCAAATTATTCAATCTAAAATTTTTTTCTGTCTTCATTTAGCTGGGCTTTTCCTAATTATCAAACAAAAATTTTTATTATGTTGAATTATTGAATATACGCTAAAATCACTGTAGTTTTCAATCATTTTGTGATAAATAATAATAAAATAGTCAAAGTTTCCCGTTACGCTTTAAGGTTGAATTTCGACCTCGAATAATTTCTAAACGAGTAAACGAAAAATCATCTGAGACCATTTTCGTATATCGTTAAATTTCCTACATGAATATACTTAGTGTGATTTCTACGAAAAATTAATTCGTTCGAATGCATTAAAATCCAAACAAAGCAAACCAATATTCCTGTTATTCGAATGAGAAATAAAAAAGTACTCTTAACGTACATATTAGGGGCTCAAAATTTAATAGGAATTTTTTTCGCCATCTGACGATATTTTCCTGTTAACCAAGGAAAAAAAAAGTTTTTTATGACCCTCCCTACATACTAGTGTTTTTTTACATGTGTGGAAGGTTGTGTTCTTGTTTAACTCATTGTACTAGTAACAATATACATTTTGTATTCAGCCGTTCACAACTGTGACACCAACGTCACCAACTTAGTTTAATTTATTATCTTTCGTCAATTCCTTCATTCGTCGAACGTATTATCATTTGTTCATGGAAAAACATCAGCAATTGACAGACCAAACTATATAAATAGTAACAAAACCAATATTATTGAGAATAACATAATAATTAACGTATTATTCTGAAATATCTCACAAACTTCATTTCATTAGAGCATGTCATGTAATGTCAGGTAATAATTGAAGTGGATACAAAAAATTTTAAACATGGAAAGAATTAAAGGATGGTGAATCATTGACAAAAGTTGGAAGATCAGTCAATGCGAATGAAACAATAAATTACTGCTTTCAGTGACACGAACGATTATTATTATTATTCTCTTTCCAGTATTGTTTCACCCCTCCTTGGGAAATTATTGATGATCTAATATCTAAAAATACTCCCATTGTTTTCCCAAAAACATCTATTAATTTTCTTTACATAAAGCTCCAAGAATGGCCTGATATAGTGTGAATCACATTGATTATTTGGTAATTGAGATGGATTCACTATATAACAGACTCTCAGCTCGACATAATTGGAGGTAACTGGCAATTTATCTGTACCTGTATAGGCTGCGTAGTAAGCATTTATTACCTTGTTTCGTTCCACCGAATTATTCATTTAGAAGAAAATTTAATTTTAGTGAGTATTATACGGTTATTAATAACGTTGATTTGAGATTTTTAACCATTAAATAATATACTGAGCTGATTTAAGATGCGAGGGTGATATAAAAAATTCACTATTTATCTTTTTTATTGGTTTAGTCAAGATTAACGTAGCAGGTATATTTTACTGGAAATATCAATAAGAACATTAAAATATGGAAAATATAAAAAATAGGAAAACTGTCAAAGTCATAGTAGGGCGAACAAGAAGCTCTAAAGAAAGGAGGCACGCAAAGCTGATCGGGTTGACAGACCAATCCATTTCCAGATTCTGTCAAACTGTGAAGCACATCCTATGGCAGTGGAACTGCCTAGTGAATTTGCGGTTTCCTATATTGGGAGATGGGAAGCATCTGACAAGAGGCTACATGAACGGACCAGTCTCGGGACCACATCGTAATACGGGACCACAATAGATCTGAGGAGGACGCAATGGAAAAGGCCAATTAGTCACCTAATCGAATCTAAACTACGCTCTAAAATGGAAGAAGACGGAAGGAATGAAGCCGTTGGGAGACTGGAATAGAAAAATCAGATTATAAGGACAATCTAGTGGATCTTAAGCCATCAAAAGTTTACTTTGCGAAAATAGGACCACATGAGATGGAAAAAATAAATAAGTCAGAGTAGGACTGCACTAAGTGTGTCTTAACAGGATACTGATGGGTACGCTTTTAGGGAAAAAAACAGACCAAAACAGCACAAAACCTTGGACAACAAACACACACCAAGGATTATTATGAGCTATTCACCAGGACATGCACTAGTTGAATACCAATTGAAAAACATAGGATGATACAAATATATTATTGAAAACGGTACCCTAGATTCGACAGACTACAAAGTGTTGGACTGCAGAAGACAGACAATTGTTCCGTAATATATCTCACCTACCAAAACGACTCAAATATTTGGCTGGTCGTTTTAAGAAAAACACCAATGAATTGAGAAATAGGATTGGAATACAATAAGTTGCAGTGCATTGGGTACCTGAACTGCTCCTAGAAAGGACAATAAGCAGCCCTGTTGCAACAAAGTATCCAATTTACTTTGGAAAAAGTTTGTTGGCTTACACCACTACACTAGATACTTCAACTGTCTGATGAAATAGTATATTCTTTCACAAATGCAGAATGATGGCTATCATTCACGCGAATAAAGCGAGCGCAGCGAGAGAGTTTTGGAATAATCCAAGTGAAAAACTTTCAGTGAGAATCGAGCCCCGATCGTCCGCGCCAGAGTCAACCATTTCTACCACTAGGCTATCTATTTTTTAAAATGTGAAGAGCAAATATATATGTAACACATATTTTCAATCCAAGCCCTTACATTTCCAAAAGATATTAATTTCGGGATATATCAAATCTTCACCTTTGTTACTGTTGTACATAATACTTAATACCTATGTAAAATTTTGATTATATAATTATTTTGACGTTTAAGACGATGCGGTTTCAGAAGCGATTTGCGTTATTAGGTATTTGACGTTTTATAAGAGACGGTTTAATTTGTTTATTTCATCATATTTTAGCATGAAATTTGATAATAATAGAATGTGATTGACTGACTAACGAGAGTGGATTCTTTTCCATCATTCATTGGTGTGAAGAATATGTTAAAATAACTTGTGCTTTATTATTTGGTCGTGAAGAAACATGTTTATAATAATACTTCTCACTTTTCAGGCTACCAAAAATAGTTTGAAGGGAAAGATAAATAGTATAACATACACCAAGGTGATGAAGTCTATTGCAATAGACCAAGCACTAAAATGTGAAAGTCATGTAGGTACCTATGTACACCATGATGATAGAATAATTTAATAATATTGTAAATAGTTTTTTTTATTAGACACGCGAAAATTGGGTAGGCAAATACGCTGGAAATTGTCACGTAACAGATTTTGTTTAATTTGAAAATGTTTTTTAAAAAGAGACATCACCGAAACAAAAGGGTAGGGCGACAAATTAAAATTATCTCCGAAGCTGTCCCATTGAAATTCATCGAGCAAAATGAAAAAGTGCTTTCGACCTGTGACAATGAGGCTTTATAGTCTCTCTTACAACAGTGCTACGAGCATAATTTCCCGTTTTTTTATTACCAGTCCTGTGCTTTTGTTGTAAATAGATCCTAAGAAGAGTATAAGTAAATTTGAAGACGTGATAACAATCTCCCCTTTTTTTTTCAAGAAAATGAGGATCGAGACATCCGGTGATCTTTTTAAGCAGCCAGGAGCGTTCTGAATTTTTTTCTGATGATAAATAATTTTTAACGCAATTGTAATGGAATTTTGGAACAAATCGGCGTTATATGGTTTTGGCGAACAAATAATCTGCTATTATTTCTTGGACATATCAATTTCATTGAGCCTAAATGTGTGTATAATGCCAATAAAGATCGGAATTGTGAATAGGTTCGTAGCGTCCCACCAGATTTTCTCTTTTTTTTAATGCGAATTACGTTTCTAGAATTTTTTAAGGAAAAGCAGTTATCGAAGACACTTAAACCGTCTTTTACGACTCCCTTATAGGTTGTAAAAGGGTTACAGGGAGTGATAATTCAGAGTACTATACCTCTGACTCTAATAATACAACATCCGAATGGCAAAGAGAGGGCGGACTGGAGACTGGATGAATTTGAATTTTCTCAATCGATTAAGACGATTATTTGGGGAAAGTAACGGATTCTGATGGTGATTGCGGCAATACTGTTTAAAACGTCGGCAGAATTTTAAATGGGAATGAGATAAAGTGATTGTAAAAGTGAAATACTGCACAAAATTAATACAATTCAAATATTAATGATAATTTGATTTCATTATGAGAATGTTCTTTGTGGCATAATACTTTACTTACGTTACATATTACTCTCATTTTTTTTTGGGAATCAACGACCACCTAATAATAGGTCAATATTTTACCTCCTAACAAAATGTATACTTATGGTACTCATATATCTACTAGAGTGAAGCATCGTTCATAATACACTGGAATGTATTATGGTTTATAATTCACTCCATGATAACTCAACACTCACATTTCGTTACGTAGGTGACTATAGATGGGGTAGTTAAAACCGCTAAAAAGCTACAATGAATTCAGAATTATACTTCACCCTTCAACCGTCATACAGCTTAGTTCATCCCAAGCTTCAGTTGATGTTAATAGTAAACTACTGCAACTGCGAGGGTTTTTTGTGTGCTGCTTGTTACAACAAAGTTGGCGCATGTCAACAAATATCATATTTCGAAATTCATTGCCATGTTTTGTTAACCAAGTTGAAGTTGGAATGGTACTGAGAACATTTTCTCGCAATGAAGCACCACATCAGTCGACAATTTCTCGTTGCTATCGATAATATAAACGTGGACGAGAAGTTTTAGCGACGATCCAAAAACAGGTACACCATAAGGGTGGCTACCCATGAAAACGTAGATACTGTATGTAAGCTTACGCAAGAAGATCGACATGACACAATCGTGAAATTTGAGCATCATTGGCTCAACGCAGGAAAGTAAGAAGATATATACAGTATCATGTCAGTGGCCATGAATCCCTGATCCGAATCCGAATGATCCTCCACCAAGACAAAAATGTTCCTTTACATCTCGAAAAACAATTGTGTTTTTAAAACAAGAAAACTTCGAATTGTTGGAGTATCCTTAGTTCTATCCCAAGTCTCAACGACTTTTCACTTCTCCAAAAACTAGGAATAAACTGCGTGGTCAAAGGTCTCAGTTCTAAGAAAATACAATCAACGTCTTCAAAAACTATATTGAACGTACCAGCAAGCGAGTGGAATGATTACTCCCGAAATTGGCTTCAAATGATGCAAATATGCTTTTTCTTCGTGGAGATTACACTGGAGAACAGCCCTAACATCAAAAAGGAGAAAATGCAGTGCGTCAACTGTAAATAAATATAAAATATTTGTAGCTGTCAGATATTAAATTAGTGACAGAAATTTATGTTGCAGTTCCTACCCCGTATAATACATATAGTCAGATGCAGTCTTATCCTGCGGGTCATACGATTCAACAAAGACATACTCACAGTTTTTGTTTCCTTTTATTGCGTTTAATTATAACTTCCAAATGAAATCCGTTAAATAAATAAGACAGACTTATGCAATTTTGACGGGAAAAAGAAGGATATGTATTTAATTTTCAGCGATTCTAAAAAGTCTTTCACCAGCAGAGTTTAATGTCAGTTTTGTCACTTTGACATTTCAAAGTGACAATATGGATAATAGGTAGCAATTTTCCGTTTTTTTTGTATACTCAAGCAAAAAAAGGGTACTTAGTTCGATGGATTATTTCGAGAATGAAAGAACAAGTGGAAATTCGTCAATCAGTGTAATCTCACATTTTGGTAACTTCTGTGTTTTCTGATTTGATACATATGGTTAGTGAGCTTTAAACCCGCACGATAAGAGTGCCTTTGACTATACTCCTTGTACTTCATATTATAACAATGGATTGAGAATTTTCACTATGGGATAGTAAAATCGAAACAAAATTTCTTGGAGCTGATTGATAATGAGTGTTGAACTTCTTAAAGGTTTTTCTTTTATTATATTTTTTATCGTGAATAAGTTGTTAAAATTAACCGATTGATTTATTTTTGCGGCTATTAAATTATTTTATGAATTTTACTGTTTTCGTTAACATATTTAGGTACAGATTCAGGATAATTAAATACGCAAGACACAACTAATGATTTGAAAATAATTTTTCTTCTCATCATCGAGTATTGAACTCAATGGCGTTCACGACAAATTAAAACCGATTTTTGGAAAGGTCGTTGAAAAATAAGTTCAAATGCACTTTTAATTTTCTCAAATACTCTCTGGTTTGATGAAAAATGGATAGTTATGTTTAAAAAATTCTAACTCAAGTTTTATACCACTTTCAAATATTTACAAGTGCTTAGAACATAGCTAATAGTTAGTGACACGCTGCGGTGAAACTTTCCTTTTTTCATGATTCTTTAAATAATCAATTTTGCTTTATTATAAATTTCATGATTCTTAGACACACCTAATTTGAAGTTTTCTATTCTATAGGCATTTATCACTATAATAATAAAATACCAAAAGGCGGATATCGGTTTAACTCCCCATTCTAAAACAATCCTATGGAAGTCAGAAGTGAACTATTTCATTACATTTAGTAGGCTTCAGTGCCCCTAGAGTTTGAAATGTTTAATACTTCTCGGTATTATTAGCCGTAGAGAGTTCTCTTAAATTGAACAAATGACAAATTCTTGTATTTTACAAAACTGAAAACAAAAGAAGCCACAAGAAAGGAAACGTGCGTTTTTCAAATGGAAAACAAAGCTTTTCCGGTAAGTTGAAGTCAAGTAGGCGTCGGTGAGAGAAACCCTCTCGCACTTTCCTTAGCACCTTCGAAACATGGCGCGGTTTTTGAGACAAAGGAGGTTTTAATCCTGTTTTTCCTTTCTCTAAGAGCATTTGCCAGGAAATAACGTCAACTGAGCACTTGTTTTCACTTGTTTTGTCACTAATGACATTTTCCGGAAATTACGAGGGAGCGATGAGTAATTTAACCGAAAGAAATGAGTGTTTTATATGAACTTCTGTGGATATAAGTATTTAGGTAATAAACTACTATTTACATCCAAATGAAAATTCTGGAATAAGGATTTGAATAAAAGGGAAAGTTGAATAATACAGAAAATTGAATATAATTCGAATATTTCAGTAATTTTGGTAGCGGCGCACCAAGCACTCTAAAACTAACAAGCTTTGAGGTGATGCTGGACTTTTCTGGCTTTATCTTCCAAATCCGGCGCCCTAACGAGACATTCCAAAACAAAAAAGTTGTTATTATTTAGCGAAGTTGAAAACGAAGTCGCTCTGATAACGATTATACAAAAACAAACGAATTGGTGATACAGGTCCTAATACTAGGATATCAACAGCTATAAGCAATATTATTTTGTACTTGAATCACGCACAACGACTCAACTCAGCCAAAGTATTCATGAAATCTGACAGCCAAGCTGCTTTGAAAGTCTAAAACTCAAGAATCTCTCTGGAACTGCGAAAAATCCCTGAAGCAGCTGGCTGGATACAACAAAGTAATTTTGCTTTGCTTTTACGAAAAAAACAATATTGTATGGCACCTTTGTCCTGTAGCTGGTAAGAGTTTTTGATAGGTTATGGAATGAAACTCGAAAAATGGTAGAGCTTCGCAATTTTTTCGTCCAGTATTGATATACATGAAAATTTGGGATTAGACACCGTCTAGTCGATTTGATATATCTTGCCAGTGTACGTTTTTTTTAACTACCACCAATTGTCAAAAATTATACAATAACATTGTGAACCTTGCAATAAGCAGAATTTGATTTGGATTGGTTGAATAATGATTATTTCATGCTTTGGAATACAATAAACACTAAGTAATAAATCAACCCATGCTGGAGCTCAATTCAAAAAATTATTTATCCTGAAAATAAATTCGTCGTGCATCAATTTGCACAAAAATTTGGGGGTTAGGCTCTTCTCGACTTCTACTCCAAGCTAATGGGTGCTGATTATTTTTGGGAGTGACAACTACCCTTTATTATCAAAAATTATGAAATATCCACCACCACAATATGGATAAATTTGGATTGGATTGGCTAAATAATGATTTTTTCTTAGAATTTTGGATATTATATTATAATATTTAAACTCTCAGTGGTTGATGGGAAAATGAGTTTAAAAAGAATATTGTTTATAATATGGCAACTTTTTAACCTTTAATAACATTGCAGTTTTTCTAAACTTTTTCTATCTCGCCGAATATTCACTGTCCAGGAAATCTATGCTGCGGGAAATTTTATTCATTGGAAAATGTACAATTTGGTGACATATTTTTTTTCGTATCTCCAGTATTTTCGGAAATATTTTGAAAAAAATGATGGGGTATACTAAATCCCGAAAAATAGTTTTTTTTATTGGTGAACCCTTTTACCTATTTAAAGCACGCCCCAGCGTGTTTAAAACGAACTTTAAAACACGCGCGTTTTTTAAAGTTACCATGGCAACATCAACATCTCGAGAAACGAAGTGTAATGTCTAATGGTCTAAAATGTCTAAATGACAACTTTTTTATTATTGATCTGACAATAGTACTTTGTAACGTCAAAACCTTTATTTGAACAATATTTAACAATTTCAATTTCATATATGAAAATGGAAAGTGCAGGTGATATTGTTTGAAATATTAATATTTCGATTTTTCAAATCTGAGGAGATGGTATTTAATTTGATACTATTAACATTTCCATGACAACGCAAGGTAAACTAATGTCATAATGAATTCAAGCATTTTACATTATCAGTTATTTCCATTTCTTCTCGTTGTAGTAGTAATAGATACCAGTATTTATGATTTCAAAGTGCACCAATAAAAAAAATAGCGTGAAGTATTCGTGGATAACTAGTCTCTAAAACACTTGCTCTATTTCGAGCACTCCGGCTTCGCTGTCGTGCTCGAAAAATCGCGCGTGTTTTAAAGACCTTAATATGCACTTATACTTTAATATACTATTTCATTAAACTTAAATTTTTCTAAAATTGGGCATTTCAATTTGGTCAAACTTCTTAGATGCATAGCTCACTAACTAACTTACTGAAGAGAATGAGAGAGGAGAAAAGATCAATTTTAATAATAGGGGTAGTAAGGAAACTGCTTTCGCTGACTTTTTGGTAGAATAAACTTTTTATCGTAGGTCGCTCAATTTCCGTGCTAGAGACTTTTTTTAATGAATTATTATATTTTCTGATTATATGCCTTAAAAAATATTCCATAAGTTTTCCTCGACAAATGTTTTCCGGTTATTTGACTTTCAATCTTTCAAAGCTAACCATCAATATATGCCGTATCTCGGTCCGTATTAGTCGTAGAAAAATAATAAAACGAGATTTTCATTTGATTTTTCAAAAGCTACAACTTTGTTTTTCCACTTTTTTTCATAAAATAAACATTTTTCGGGTTATTCTCGAAAACCATTCCAAGACGTCGATTGTTTCGTCGAAAAACATTTTTTTTCTTAGAATCGCATCGATTCCTGCAGTTACAATTTTTTCAAGGAATTCCCATTCCGTGTTGGGATGGCACCAAGGTTTCAACGTATAGTAGCATGGTATAAAAAATAATCCTTGCCCTGTTCCCTAACTTATATGAAAATTTCAAGCCAGACCATGATAGAGGAAAAAAAATTCTGCTCAGCTAACGTCTCCAGTTCTTCCACCAGAATACAAACAATGAAAAACAAAGTCTGCACAGAAGAAGAGTATTGACAGACATTTCATTTTGGTGTGCTTGAAACTGTTTCTGATTAAATTTATCTGTGACCTGTTCAAGTGGAGAAAAGCAAAATGTTTTCAGTGTTCTTGAATGTTCTGCATTTTCTAGTGTTTAGCAAAGAAGTAGGGAAATGAAATTAAGAAATATAATTTGATAGATACCAAGAAAAATTGCCAAGAACGTTTAAATTTTTGCCTGTTAGGATAAATATACTAGAAAATGCTTTTTTTAATAAAATTATATCCAGCTTTGTATCAAGCTGTTAAAAAATTTGAAACTATCCGGTGTATTCAGAAATTAATAACGTAAAAATTAATTTACAAATTCCCATTCTTCAATGTAACTCAAGCTTCATATTAAAGTAACAATAGCATTCCCATTCATCTTCCTTTTAGCTTCGGGTTATAAAATCGTTTTAAGCAGAGGAGCACTAAAAAATGAAAAATCAAAAGCAACCCTTGAAGGTCATATAATTAACATAATGGCCTAATTAAAACGTTTCTTAGGTGCAAGCCGTAGTCAGTGGCAGGTGCCTTTTTGCACGGTAATTGCTTTTTAGCCGCACGTTTCTCTTGCATTTCAGTTTTTTTACATCGTTAATGTAACTCTTTATATCTCCTCTCCTTTATACCTTTTACAGTGAGGAGATGGCCGTCAGAACACTCCAACCGATGTTTTTTGCACTTAAAATAATGACTTTTGTTGGAATTTATAACAAGAGAGGGAGCTTCCTGATGTGGAACGTTCACATAAATTTCTTACGCGCATTTTTTCATTAACACACAAAAGTAGGTATGTTTTCCTTTTTTTGGTATACTCTTTCCAAAATAAATATGGAGACATGAGAAAAAAGCAAGGCTATCAGATACATTTTTCAAAACTGCATAGCTCACTATACATCCTCTTCACTTCAGTGTCGACTGAAAAACGGAGAGAAAGTCACTTCTTTCTTGATTTTTTTTAGGTACAACCACATGTGGTCTTTACAAAATAATAGAGTACTTAGGTCCCTGGCCATCTGAAATAGGCAATTCCAACATTTTTCAATAGGGGCAACACTTTTTATTGCAAAATTTGTCAAAAATCTGTCAAAATTATGTTTCATCACTTACTGTGTTAGTTTCATTGGTATAAAAAACCTAGTTTATTGTAAAATTAGAGAAAACTGTAATCTTTACTTCTTTTGCTGTGCTATTTTCAGTTATCGAGAAACTTTTTTATTATTCAAAATTTCACAAAACTATCTGCGTACCAAATGGAGCTAAAGCTTCAAGGAAGTTTTTGAAACAAGAATTACTATTATAAGTATCATAGTTTTTGAACTATGAATATGCAAACTTGTAAGTTTCTGCAGCCGCCTTTAATTATTTTGCTTTCTAACGAGCAGACATCGCATACGCATAATGCGGTCTATATATGACAAATTTGGCCGATAACTCGATTCAGTTGCTATTAGTCTTTGTTTCAACTGCGATTAGGTAGATATTATTTTGGATATGTGTATGTCTATTGAGATTTTTTGGGTAAACGACGGGGTATTTATTTTGTGGTCAGACTTTGCAAGAAAAAAACGAACTTGTGACGCAAAATCCGAGATTGAAAGGATTAATAGTTATTTGTTTAACTAGGCAGCAAAGTAGGTGCGGGAAAATCAATTCCCCACACTAAAATGTGTGTGGAAAATTCAATTTTTCGCCCACTCGTAGGAAAAATACTTTACCGGCCGCATAATATCACTTTACCTGCCGCAAGTGCAGCAGATAAAGTAAGGGAAGATAAACTGTTTGCTTACTCGCGGAAATCAATCTGATAATTGACGGCTTTACTGACGGTTGGCGATAAATACAATTATATGTGCGGCAGAAGGAAGGTAAGATGATTTTTTTTCGTATTTGGGAACCGGCGAAAATACGTAATCCAAGATAATCAAAGCTGCCCAAGAAAGTCAAGATATTGATAAGGTTTCTAAATTAGCTGGTTAGGAGGTCTTTGCCTATGATGCTTAATATCATCAAAAGCTGTTATTGTCAGTACATTGGTAAACGAAATATCACAGCTTGTCAAAATAAATTTTAAAGTACTACAAGTTTGCAACCATTAAGAGATGAAAGTGTATTATCAGACAACTAGCTCAAACTCCAGTGCCTCTTAAAAAATCAACGCGAATGTCCAGGTTATTAAAGAAAACGAAATCCTCAATTCACACACAAAGTGGCGGGAATTTTCGAAAAAAAAATTGAAGAATTTGATCTCTCACAAAGCAATTTTCCAAATCTGGATGATATGAATCAGCCAGAGTTTGAAAAGCAAGTACCTAATGAGCTGCCAAAATGTGTATCATGGTTAATAGATAATGATTCCTACGAGAGTGTAAACGGAGAAGAAATAGTTAGTAAACCAGAACCTTTTTCAAATGCTTAGGAACTTTTATCAATTTACAGGTCACAGGCATAATTGAATCGGCTCCACCACAATAACGCTATCAGCTAGCTGCACGGCCGCGGCCGATGCGGTGGCCCATGGAGGTGCGGAACCTTTTAACTTCAAGTAAATATTGCTTGAAAACTATAATACTTAGAATAGTGATTCTTGTTTCAAAAACTTCCTTAAAGCTTTAGCTTCATTTGATACGCAGATAGTTTGGTGAAATTTGGAAAAATAAAAAAGTTTTTCTACTACCGTGTGTAAAGTAGGTACTTTAGTCACACTTTCGAGTGCGTAAAACCTTATTTTACGCACTAGTGCGTGAGGAAAAAGTTCCAATATTATTATGTATGTAGTTATGTGTATCTGAATAGGTATAAGTTGGCGGTGAGTGACTGACATTTCTTTAATTGTGAATTGAATCTGACAATTAAAGTTTAAATTGAGATCTTCCGACTATACCTAGGGTAATCAATTGTATTTTGATGTAAGTATTGAATATTTTTAGGAAACTATCATGTTATTTTAGATTATTATATTTATAAAAATGGATCTCTCAGAAGATTACTTCGCAAATAGTGTGGGAAAAATGAAATGATAAAATATTCCGAAAATGTTCTAGTGGTATATTACCTAAACTTCTGTATTTTGAGTATTTTCATAAAGTTTTCGATAGTAGAAAAAATATTGTATGTAATTCGTGTGTAAAGGCCTTTTTTTCGACTCATGTGATTGTCGCAACATTCACATTCGTCCAAAAAAGGCTACTTTACACACTAGTTACATAAATAACTATTCTCGATTACTGTACTGCAAAAAGACTAAGGATTACTGTTTTCACTAATTTAAAAAAAAAATTAGGTTTTCTATACTAACGGAACTAACGCAGTAATCTTCGCTTATGTTTCTTGTTCCATTAAAAAAAAAGTAGGGAATATCTTGTTACGGAGATATCGCGAGGTATGTGTGAAAAAGTAATAAAACATAATTTTGTCAGATTTTTGACAAATTTCGCAACAAAAAGTGTTGTCCCTATTGAAAAATGTTGTAATTGCCGATTTCAGATAGCCAGGGACCTACTCATTTTGTTAAGACCACATGTGGTTGTAACAAAAAAAAATGAAACCTTTTTGCCCCTTTTCCAGTCCACTAAACTGATGTTTTGCGACGTTCTCAGAAGGCTAGTTTAAAGGTAGGTATTGAAAAAAAAACGTAAATATAATAGTATTAGTTAGCATAAAAAAAGGCGTTTAAGATTGGCGAAAAAAATAATTCATCTGAACAGCTTAATGTTTATTACTTATCTTATCAAATTTTGAAGAGCCGGCAATATGTCAACGTTTTAGATCAATTATACTTGGTACCTATCCACAGTGTCATGGAAATTATTTTCATCAGCTATACCCGTCAGTGGCTCTGAGACCTGTGTTGTGTTTAGATATGGAGAATAGTAATTTAATAGAAATGGGTTTGTCCCTATTATAACTAGTTTATTCATATTTTAACGAACTTGTATGACATTTTGTATTTCAGTCGACACTCCGAGATAATCTATCGCGGGATCTAATAATTTATAATACATATTGACTCGTCGTTTGCTATTAATGGGATGAAACATCTGTCTCTTAATCAATTGAACTTAGATTTTCAGATTTAGATTTTTTCGTCATCGAAATTAATATATTTTTCCTACGACCGTTTTAACCCACTTTGTCGCACGCATTTTAGTTTTGAAAGTGTCACTTTCCCGCACTAGTGCGGGAAAGTAATAAATGAGTGCGGGAAAGTAAAATTATGCAAATTTTTACCTTATTAGATAGTTTTTCACTTCGGAAGTTATAACTATTGTGACTACAGGTGAATAAATATTCACAATATAGTCCATCAAAAAAAATCTTTTCTAGCTTTTTGTTGCATTTTTCATTTTTTGGAAATATAAAATAATGAAGATATTTTTATATAACCCTAACACCAAATCAGTGTACTGGACCGGCAATTTCAAGTAATTTACAGAATGCAAAAAATTGTGTTTTAATATTAATATTTATAATAATTAGTAGTTTTTAGTTAAAGCTTTGTATATGTATGTCGAAATTAGATAATTTTTAAAAAATGGGTTGGTATATTTTTTTGTAGGTATATACGCCCGAGACAAAATAATGTTCCCAACTCATGCGTAAAGTGTCTTTCCCGCACTTGACCGCTCGCCCGCAGTCAACCGCAGTCACGTGCGGGAAAGTATCACTTTCCGCACTTGTTAGGAAAATAACTATTTTGTACACTCACATGTATATTATCCATTCTCTGCACAGTTAACAAAATTAAAATGCAGGCCATTTTGGTTAACTGAAGGGATATGATATCATGAATGTATATTAAATCCACCAGTCAGCATTTGCGTTTAGTATCCGTGAACTGATCTTTTTGCAGTGTCATAGAAACGTCAAAATAACTAGTCAAAAATAGTCTCTCAGAAGCACCGCATCAAGAATATTTATTCACAAATATAAGCTTCAATAAAATAATTTCTACAAATTAACCACAAATACTAAAAACAGAATAAAATGAATATTTAAGGAGTCTACTGACAAACGTCAGTTTTTAAAAATAATGTTGGGCCTTTTTTTTAATGAAAATCTTAACGGAGAATGTTATTTAGATTTTTTAAGCAACGAATTACCACTTCTCTTTTAGAAGACATACCTCCGGGACCCAATTCTTGAAATGAATCCGTACACGGATTTGGCAATATTCGGAAGAAATTCGAATGAAATTAAGTATTTGTATTCTTGAAATCAGTATGCGACTATTGTTATACGAATTTGACATCGAATGGGTCAAACTAGGCGAATTTAATTTCCGTATACGAATTAAAATGTTCCAAAAACCTCTAACCACACTTTTACAAATGTTTTTTTTTATTTCAACTTGCTTTCTTTTGTATTCTTTTGAGTTTTTGTAGGTGCCCATATATACTTGTGAAAAATTCACAAATATATCGGTTTATGTGGAAAAACGGTTCTGATGTATATATAGGACTAGCACATTTTATATTCAACTTCAAAAAGTAATTTTAAACAAAAGTATGTATTATGATATTTACTTTTCTTAATTTGTCCTACGGCATTTAATAAACTTGCCAAATCCATCCACATTTCCTTAGCTGAATATAATTGGAGGTGGTCACTCATAAATTGTACTTATTTTCTCTGGTCCTTTAGTCATCGTTTTCTCAAGTGCACGTTCCATGGTTGAACATATAAGTCTGAATGAACGATTGGGGATAAATTAAAGACACAAGCAAAAAAACTTGAACATACCATTCAAGAATTGAGATTTACGTTCTTATTCGAATCTTTTATTCGAATTTAATTCGTATGCTACCAAAATCCGTATAATTTCAAGAATTGCGTCCCCGGCCATTCGTCGTGACATGATCTTGCAGCACGATGGGTGCCCGGCACATTATTCTAGAGATTTTCGGAATTTTCTAGATCTATCATACCCTGGAAGGTGGATAGGACGTGGAAGTGCATTTATTTGGACACCGTGGTCTCCAGACCTAACTTGTTTGGATTTTTATTTGTGGGGGCGACTGAAAGATCTTGTTTATGTCGATAGACCCGCAACAAGAGCTGATATGGTTGAAAAGATACGACAGACAGTACGAAGTATTTCAAGGGCAGAAATTGAAGCTGCTGTTCACTCTACCCGTCAGCGATTGATTTCATGTATTGAAAATGATGGGCGACATTTCGAACATTTGGGGCGGCATTGATTACACATCTAGTTATTTTTTGAAGGTTTCAATTGTTCGATTTATATTATTATTTTTAAATTTGTTCTCATTGTTAGTAGCGACAGCATTACATTTAGGTTATCTAGTGGTAGTGGCAACCATAAAATTAGTATGATAACAGTTCAAATTACTGTAGAGTCTACAGTGTAGACCGATACTAGATCTCTTTATTCAGGCTAAATTTAATAATTTCTGTTAAAGCGAACCAGCTTTCTAGGCGTGGGAAGATCAGTTTCCGCCATTTACCTGTTTCTTACGATATCTCAGGGTAGGAAAGAGATATCGCCTTGCGGTTTGCTGTGTTCTATTACTGATTCAGTCTACTTTCCAATTACCTACTCCAATTTGTATGCTTCCATTCAAAATTGTTACGAGAAAACACAATATTTAAAAAATATAAAACAGCGCCCTCTAACATTCATGTTATAAATCAGATTGCTTCATATTTACAAATTTTTGATTGATCAACAAAAGCTTTTTCAAACAACATCAAGTTTATTGAAATCGATCAAGCAGAACCGGAGTTACAGAAGTTTTTTCGTTAGAAGGTTCCCACTCTCCCCACCCCTTATCTGAAGAGCTAGACTTAAGCTTGCCAAATTAAAAATATGCAGAATTTGTAGAGGAATCTGATTATAATATTTAATTTGCTCCTTGAATGGGCGAATTTTGAAAAAATTCACATTTTAAAATTTCAACTGTCAAATACGCTCTCTAGCGGTGGACCCACAATTCTGAAAATAGTTTCCAGGTGTTTATCGAGGCCACTTTAGTCATGAAAATGTTTTTCCCGAACCTGTGCTATAATCCACTCCTGAGATATGGCCGACGGCCGTTCTTAGTTGGCCACCCGGTACATATGACGTTATGGATGTATATGTTTAGTATTTTCCTTGGTAGACCAACAGTACCTGAACATCCCAGACTCTTACACGTTTGCTCAGAGTTCAATTTTCCGTAAGGAAGTTTTTTTTTGAAAGATAATTTCTTAATAATTATACTGCTCTATATTGATTATAAATATTCAGCAGAAAATTCCATACATGTGATTCTTAACAAATCAGAACGTACATTTCCGACAGATGTACCCAACAGCGAATTATACTGGATTTTTTCTTTACGTTTATGACATAATATTTTTTTGACAGTCTAATTATTATTTTTTTTATTGGTGAACCCCTTTTACCGATTTAAAGCACGTTCCAGCGTGTTTAAAACGAACTTTTTCCCGCACCGTGTGTGTAGGTGACGAGACTTCAACCTCTCTAAATTATACCAAATTCACTTATTCAAAATATACAAAAAATGTATTTTTAATAATTTTTTCATATTGTAACACAAAATTTAGTTAAGATTTCTTTTAGCTTACAGAAACACCTCTCTACTTTTAAAACACTACCATTTGGGTACTTTTAACGTTTTATGACAGGAGTCCAAAGCATTCTATAATCGAGGATTGTGGCCCAAGCCGTGGGAATAGCTATTTACCTAACAAGTGCGGAAAATGAGTTTTTCCGCACGAGTCTACCGTTGGAGCAGCCGTGTGCGGAAAAACATTTTTCGCAAGTGTTAGGTACAATAGTATTTCTACGAGCGTGAGGATTCACTTATTCACGAACAAAATAATTTTAGAAATGCACTGACAGTTCTCTGATAATACCAGTTTATCATTAATTTGACATATTGGTGTGGAAAATTTTTTCCACACGGTTCGTAAAATATTTTCCACACGGTGCGGGAATAGTATATTGTGCAACTAGTGGGAAAAGCTCAATTTTTCTCACGAGTCCGCAGCACACGAGTGAGAAAAAATTGCTTTTCCCACGTGTTGCACACTATACTTTTTCTACGACTGCAAATTAATAAATAATTTAACTATTGTAAAGTAGTATATTTTAAACAAAATAATAAAAAATAAAAAAAAGGACCAGGGTCGGGACTCGAACTCGGGGTCCTTGCGTATATGTCAAGCGCGTTAGCTACTGAGCCATACCGCTACATTTAGTGTAGATTTAAATGTAGGTTATTATACGAGACTTCAACCACTTTGAATTATACCAAATTTACCTATTCAAAATATACAAAAAATGAATTTTTGATTATTTTTTTTTATATTCTAACACAAAATTTAGTTGAAATTTCTTCAAGCTCACAGAAACACCTTCTCTATACTTTTAAATCACTACCATTTGGGTACTTTTAACGTTTGCGTTTCATGACAGGAGTCCAAAGCATTCTATAATCGAGAATTGTGTTGATTTTTTCTCAAACGTACCGCGGCTCAAGCCGTGGGAAAGATTTTTTCCCACGTCTTGGGCAACTCTTCCCACGGCTTAGGCAAAGTGACACTTTGTAGTTTCGTAAATTGTGGGAAAAGGACTATTTCACATAGCAGTCGTAAAAAAATCAATTTTCCGCACCAAAATGTGTGTGGAAAATTCAGTTTTACGCCTGCTCGTAGAAAAAGTTTTTTGCCCACGGCTTGGGCAACTTTTCCAACGGCTTAGGCAAAGTGACACTTTGTAGTTTCGTAAATTGTGGGAAAAGGACTATTTTCCATAGCAGTCGTAGAAAAAATTCATTTTCCGTACTAGTTAGGTAAATAGCTATTAAAACACGCGCATTTCTTAAAGTTACCATGGCAACATCAACATCTCGATAAACTAAGTGTAATGTCTAATGGTCTAGCTAGATCATAGATAAATTCTAGATGACAATTTTTTTTATTATTGATCTGATATTTTGTAACGTCAAAACCTTTATTTGAACAATATTTAACAATTTGAATTTCATAAATGAAAATGTTAAGTGCAGGTGATATTGTTTGAGATATTAATATTTCGATTTTTAAATCGGAGAATATGGTATTTAATTTAGGTAAACTAATGTCATCACGAATTCAACCATTTTACGTTATCAGTTATTTCCATTTCTTTTCCTTGTAGATTACCAGTATTTATGATTTCAAAGTGCACCAATAAAAAAAATAGCGTAAAGTATTCGTGGGTAACTGGTCTATAAAACACTTGCTCCATTTCGAGCACTCCGGCTTTGCTGTCGTGCTCAAAAAATCGCGCGTGTTTTAAAGACCTTAATATCCACTTATACTTTAATATACTATTTTCACATGATAATTTTGATTCATTTCAACTACAAGTTTGGATGTTTTCTAAAGTTCTTTGGACCGTTATAATTAATGTTTATATTATTATATTAAAAATGCAATAATTATATATACTATGTTTTGCAAGTACTTGATGGAAACGAAAATTAATGTTGGAAATAAACATTTGGTGTGGAATTTTCTTACCGAATACCACACGAGGTCTAATTGGATCCGGAAATTTTTTCAAGCTCATGAATATCTTGAAAATTATCCCGAGTTGGGGACTGAATCAAGAACAAGCAACTTCCAATCAACCTGCCATAGTATACCTACAGGGTGTCCCACGACGAGTGAAAACTATCTGTATATGGCAAAATACTTATAGTAAAATCATGAAAATTTCTACGTTTGGGTTTTCGGATACGATCTTTTCAACTAAAATATTCTCAAAGATGGCCGACTTCCGGTTCTACAGGAAGTCGACCGTAACTTTGTTATTTTAAACGGAACACCCTGTATATTAATACATTTTTGAAGTCTACGTAATATTTTAGTATACTTTTGTCTGAAAACTTTTTTCGAAAAATGGACACTTTTTGAGTTATTGATTTTTTTGTAGAAAATTTGACCGTTGAAGACCCTTATAAATTATTTTTTCACGAGGAGACCCTTGGAGATATGAAAATGGTTTCTCTTTGGTTGCCTTAAGCAAGGTCAAACGTAATCGAATCTATGTTGAACAATTTTCCATTTTATACAGGGTGTGAATAAAAAGTGTTAAACTTCATAAATATCAAATTTTTTCTTTTTTTCAAATACAACCACCCTGTTTTTTTTATTTTAATGCATTCAGGAGAAAAAAAATACGGCAAGTTCATGTATACGTTCCTATACCTAAACCTTACCGTTATCCAGATATTAAATGTTTTCTGTAAATTTTTAGAGATGCAGGTGTGGTCTAAATTTTTATACAAGCACTAAGAAATAAAAAAGTCTTTTTCTTCATCTGTCTCTAAAAAAAAATCAAATCAAATTGTTTTATTAATCCTATTCCAACTTTTAGTCGTTTCCGAGATATTTGAGGTTTTAAATTGTTATTATATTTTTTAACAAGTTTAAATTTTTCATGTATACTTTTAGTAGGCTTTGTAATAAATGACACTTATTTAACTGACATTAGTTAACATCTAGAGAAGATTGTGAGATAAGAGTTCGAAATTCCTTCAATTCCCTTTCTGAGATGATGCATTGATATTCAAGGGAGCAATTTTGAACATTTACTTTAAAATTTAAAACATCAGACTATATTTCTTTGGCTTTTAATTTTCCATAAAATTTTGTAGCATATCTTATTATCCTCACAAATGGTTTATGGTTTAACTCGATTAACTTTTGCTTAAAATGAACCGAATAGCTTCAAATTGTTAAGTTCTTGTGAAAACTTTGTCATATTTACCATGTATTAAAAGTAAATTCACATAATAATTTCTATTTCTTAGTGCTTGTATCAAAATTTAGACCACACCTGCATCTCTAAAAATTTACAGAAAACATTTAATATCTGGATAACGGTAAGGTTTAGGTATAGGAAAGTATACATGAACTTGCCTTATTTTTTTTCCCCTGAATGCATTAAAATAGAAAAAACAGGGTGGTTCTATTCAAAAAAATGAAGAAATTTGATATTTATGAAGTTAAACTTTGAACACTTTTTATACACACCCTGTATAAAATGAAACATTTTTCAACATAGATTCGATTACGTTTGACCTTGCTTAAGGCAACCAAAGAGAAACCATTTTCATATTTTCAAGGGTCCCCTCGTAAAAAAATAATTTATAAGAGTCTTCAACGGTTAAATTTTCTACAAAAAAATCAATAACTCAAAAAGTGTGCATTTTTCTTAAAAAGTTTTCAGACAAAAGTATACTAAAATATTACGTAGATTTTAAAAATGTATTAATATACAGGGTGTTCTATTTAAAATAACAAAGTTACAGTCGACTTCCGGTAGAACCGGAAGTCGGCTATCCTTGAAAATATTTTAGTTGAAAAGATCGTATCCGAAAACCCAAACGTAAAAATTTATATGATTTTACTATGAGTATTTTGCTATATACAGATAGTTTTCACTCGTCGTGGGACACCCTGTATAATATTTGCGTTCATAATATAAACATCAATCATAATAGTCTAGAGTATTCAGAAAACATCTGAGCTTGTAGTTGAGATAAATCAAAATTACCATGTGAACAAATAAAAATTAGATTGTCAATACAAATATTCTGTCATGATAAACGTCTAAGAAATTTCCAGTATCATTTGCTGTTGCGTACCCACCATGAAAAAATTTCCACTAAAATTCATCCGTTGCGATGGTGATCTGTCAGAAATGCACGTTCTGTTTGGTTAAAAATCACATGTGCGGAATTTTTACTATTGTAAATAATTATAGAGATAGAATCTCTATGTAGATAATGGTACCGGACCCTTCGTGTTCGAGTCCGACTCACAATATCCACTTATAATAATAATTTTGTTCTACATTCATGCAAAAAACAACACTTTTGTGAACCACATTTAATGGAAAAAGTGGTACTTTATTGCACTGGTGCAATAATAGTATTTTATGCAACGAACATGTATTAATGGCCATTACATGAAAGTGGCATACAATATTTTTTCTACTCCGGTTAATAAAAATTATTTAATCAATAATTATTAGTTAAATCAATTTTAAATATAGTTACTTTTGAAAATCAAAATTATTTGACAGCTATCAAATTAAGTGTCACCTAATATGTCTCTTCACCTGCAATAAACGTGTAGCACTGAGCTATATAGTTTTGAAGAATGCAGGTCTATCTGTGAAAAAATACGTATAAAATTACTAAATTTGGGAATATCTATGTATATTGCATTTGTAAACTGCAAGAAGCATTAAAACATAATTGAAATAAATAAAATCGTATAGCTCAGTGCTACACTCTTATTGCAGGGAACAGACCTAATATGATTAATTTCAGAAATGTCAACCAGGTATCCATGGCTATATACTAAATATTGTGCGAATGTCGCATTCCTATTGGCTTAAAAATCTGTATCATAATGAAAATCTGTATCATAATGAATTTCATTATGATACAGATTTTAGTCTTTTAATATATTATTTATATTATTTAAGTATATTATAAAACAGGAGTAGAAATATATTTTATTGCACTCATCTGTCATTCTTGTGTCAGTTTTGTGATGATTAATGACAAACAGAAACATTTAAATTAAATAAAAATCCATAGCAAGTATCTGATCCTGCTTTAATACAACAATAAAATATGTATATCTTACTACTTAGTCTCAACGAGTTACAATTATTGCAAAAGTCTTCAATTATTTAAAATTTAAATGGTCAAGGCGAAAACCAGCTATGATTGAGTACTGACAAGGTGGAGGCCATAAAGATATAAAAAAAGAAGACGGGTCGAGTTTAATTAGGTTAGGTTAGGTTCTTAACATATTTATATTCTAATTTTCCAGTTTTTGCATGAATTTAGAAAAAATATTGTATGCAAGTCTTGCAAAACGTGTTTTTTGCACTTGTTGCATAAATAACTATTAATTTGAAGTTATATTATACTTTAATAAAATGTTCATTTTGTAGATTTTTTCTCAAGTGTGTCGTAGAAAAAGTATACTGTTCGACTCGTGTGGATTGTCCATATCGCACTCGAACGCATTGAGCACTCCGCATACGGCGTCGTAGTTGCACAAACTACTTCAAACCTAGAAGCGATAGGACAAAAAGGTTTTCACCACTTTTTTTTACAAATTTTTTTTTTTAATATACATGTTGTTGGTTGAGATCTTATACAGGGTATTCAGAAAGTTATGTAGGTTTAGGTTTAAATAAACATGAGCTTATTCTACGCTTAAAAAATTCAATTCTCTTTTATTTGAGATAAAAGTAAATCGAATTACAACTTTCATTGTTTTTAGATGCAATCACAATAGGGGGATGATGAAAATAAAAATAAGGCGGACAAGAAAAAAAGTTAATCTAATACCTGTTGATGAATGAAAAGTCAAAATAAAAGGACGATACTCTCTGGGAGCGATAAAAAGCGGTTTCCTTTGAAAGAAACATTACGACGAGAGATATCTTTCACACCCCGAGTGATTTTAAATTCAGTGGCGGTTCGTAGCTGCAAAAATGGATGGACTAGTATCAAATATATGGTCATACATTAGCATGATACAAATATTCATATTCGATTCAATAATTACTGTTTAATTATGAACATTATATTCTTGAGATGTGTGTGTATAATTTATAGATGGCCCTGCATTAATTATTTTTTGGTACATACTTCAAGTATTTAGATATGAAATTGATCTTTTTGGTTAGGTTAACATGTGGTTTTCATCTTATACTCTGTCGACCTAACGTTAGAAGAATTATACTAAAAAAATTTTATTCACATCCCTAAGTCTAGGGTCAAAATCCGTCTACGAGTCAAGGTGATCAAAATATATCCCTCAGGGCTCTATTACTGAACCATTGCAGATAAAATGGCTCGCCTGGACTAAAAACTGTCATTCGTGGCGTTGCAGAATCGACAAAAAAATGGACTACAATAATGTGGGTAGTCCTGAGATCCATGAAACGGTGGACAAATTCACCAGGACAAAGACAAACAAAACAGTTCATGATAAAACATTCGCTTAGGTTGGGTAAACTTACTGTCTAAGGTATGGCGAGTCAACTGGGCACTGTAAGTACAATGGGAAAGCTGATGAGATTGACCTACGAAACCAAGTGCAGTGCCAAGGTCTGACAAATTCACACTAGGCTACTTAAAGAGCTATATGAAAGATTCAGTATCCGTCTGATCCATTTCATTGATAGAGTCGGGTTGAGAAACGTAATGGAGAGGAAACTAATAAAGAAGATTTGAAAAGGTCGCAGTTAAATAGTACTGACCTACTCCATAACATTTAAAATAAGAAGTATTGCTATAACCTGCAACTTGTGCAAAATACAGTAACATAATTCCAAAGAAATTGCACACTGTCATACAGACGTAGACAAAGATTAGCCAGGACTAGTGAGATACCCATTTTTTTTTCATAGTGAGTTTATAAGCTTTCCATTCACTTCAGAGTAAATAGATAGCTAGAATCAGTAAAAAATTTCAACAGCGTCGACTTCTATTACAAAATTATTGCAAATTATCAATGTTCTAAAATAAAAACTTCGAATGATATTTGAAAATTCCCTTCCCTTTCTTGAGAAAATATCATCTTTGCATTTTTTCTCGCAAATATGTATATTTTGAGTATTATTCCGTTTAATACTACATTACTCCACTAAGATAGTAACAGAGACGTTGAATTTTTGTGTAATAAAGACGGCAATGAGCGTCCATGGATCGGTACGGAAAAATCCTGGGAAAATCTGATTGCCGAGGGTGTCAACAGCACAAACACACTCCAATCTTGCCGTCATTTCGTCGGTTCATCATTTTCTCTCGCGAGCTCTATCCGGCATCGCTTAATACACTTTTGAATTAAAGATTACACACTTGACTTTTCACAATCGCAACGATGATTTTTTTAATGCCGCGAATTTCCCTCCGTCGCTAATGGTTTCCGAGAGGATTTTTTTAATGGTTTTTTTCTGTTCGTAAATAAGAATAATTTTTATGCAATTTGTAAGGATTTTAATTATTGTAAGTATTAAATGTTTTTTTCTACATTCATGCAAAAAACAACACTTTTGTGCACCACATTTAATGGAAAAAGTGGTACTTTATTGCACTAGTGCAATAAAATATTTTATTGCACTCATCTGTCATTCTTGTGTCAGTTTTGTGATGATTAATGACAAACATAAACATTTAAATTAAATAAAAATCCATAGCAAGTACCTGATCCTGCTTTAATACAACAATAATATATGTATATCTTACTACTTAGTCTCAACGAGTTACAATTATTTCAAAAATCTTTAATTTGAAATTTAAATGGTCAAGGCGAAAACCAGCTATGATTGAGTACTGACAAGGTGGAGGCCATAAAGATACAAAAAAGAAGAACGAGTTTAGTTTTATTAGGTTAGATTAGCTTCTTGACATATTTATGTTCTAATTTTCCAGTTTTTGCATGAATTTAGAAAAAATATTGTATGCAACTCTTGCAAAACGTGTTTTTTGCACTCGACGTGTTGTCCAACTCGGCCTAAAGACCTCGTTGGACAATTTCACGTCGCGTGCAAAAAACACTCACTTTTTGCACTTGTTGCATAAATAACTATTATGGGGCTGGTATATTATTGAAAAATTAAATAATATTTGACGTTATACCGAGTGTCTAGAAAATCTCCTGCTCAAAGGAAACTACCACTACTGAATGTACTTTCATGTAGAAAGTTCCTTCTAAAGGAGCCACTGCACCCCTTGAGGATGACGATATTTCAGTTTTTCAAGCATATCTGAAAAAATGCTACCTACAAAAAAAATAAACCTGATTTAATGGTTAGCGTTCCTCTAATAGCACGGCATAAGTTTGTGGCTCGTGGACGATGGTTGTCCTGTTCATTTCAATCGAGTAGATCGTCAATTGGCCCAAAAAGATCCAAATCCATACGATTTTTGCCTTTGCTACTACTTAAAATTAGTAGTTCATGCAGTTTTGATAGCAAATTGTATTCAGCTGTGGGTAATATAAAATGGTGAATGTAATGAAATTCAAAATGATCCCAAAATTTTCTTAAGTATTTTATGACCAATCCTGTATATGGAAAATGAATATCGCTTTATGTTGATGATTTTGAAGAATGGTTAACTTTATCAAAAATCGTTTGATGGTAAATAGATTTCTTGATATCAAATCTATACAATGTTACAATGCTACAAACTTTTATCTTAATAAAGTTTTGCCGCATCTCTCTCAACAAGTGAATAATTGGACTTCCTTGCACTAATGCCACACCCTCTATACTTCTGTTCTTTGATTCCACATCCCACCCCCTCCTTCGCTTTTTGATTTGGCATCACTCCACTGTATATTCTATATTTGCTTTTTTTGGTTTCTGTGATTCCTAATATATCTAGTACATTTGTGCTCACCTTTCTTCATTTGTTAGGATCCATGTCTCAATTTCCAATTTCTCAACATTTTGTCTTCAAAATACCTGTTTGCTCCTCCGATTCATTGCCTTGTTTATCTCCATTGTCTTCTTCAGTTATAGTGATTCGCACGAGACTCTCGAGTGGTCTTGCCTCGTTTTCGAGACGAGACTAGACGATACTCGAACCAGGCGAGACGAGACTTTTGTTATCAAATGTTTCATTTTTCAAGACGAATAAGCTGGTATCAAAATATCCGTATTTGAGTGGTCTTTTATTTTTCATATCCTTTTTATTTTTCATAGACCTTTCTTCCCAGTTTAGTTATTCGTTGTGCGTTGTGGATAGTGGTAGTTATTCGAATTTTTGAGCGTGCGGAATTGTGTCCAGTTAATTCAAAATGAGCCGATTCAAGAGGAAAAGGAGCGAACTTTTGACTTTTGATGAATCAAATTCTGGTGATCTTTCTAGTGGAATTGGGGATATTCACGTACCAGACAATGTTAGTTTGAGTGATGATGTAACTGAAAGTGAATTGTCGTCTTTGTTAAATAGCAGTCGCTCTTCGTATCGCACGTCTGCTCGATGTTTGTTATGTCTTAACGACTGGGTGGAAAACAAAAACATTTGCAGCCGAGAGGGCGAAGGGCTGTTTTTAACCTTTAATAGGGTACAGGCATATTTCATATTCTGCTTAGATATTAATTTGTAATAGTAAAGTTGATATCAAAAATAACTAACAATGGGAAATAAACCAGTTTCCATTTTAAA
The DNA here is from genome assembly GCA_963978555.1 of Galerucella nymphaeae. Lineage (NCBI taxonomy): Eukaryota > Metazoa > Arthropoda > Insecta > Coleoptera > Chrysomelidae > Galerucella > Galerucella nymphaeae. The sequence goes on from OZ021708.1 coordinate 7,347,544, forward strand.
TTGCTTCCAAATTTTAAGATGAATTTCAATGCACTTTCCGACCAACACCCGAGGATTTCCGAGCGCTACCGATGATACGTGTGATGTCATAGGTTTTGTGTTTATATTGTATTTTAATTAACTATTAATTGCTTCATCGACGTAATAGATATTTACGTAGCTAGTTATGAAAAGTGCGATATTGTTCAATGAGCGTAATATTTGCCAAAACGAGCGCTAGCGAGTTTTGCAAATTACGCGAGTTGAACAATTTCGCTCTCTTCATAACGTGTTTACGTACAAAGTTTTATCTAATTCCGCGCTTTTATAATATTTAATAAAATTTTCAATTAGAATGAAAATATTAAGGTAGAATCAAAGTGTTACTATGGAAACAGTCAGAAACAGTTATGTATAGTATATTTCATTACCAGTACAGAAATGAGGATTTTTCCGTGCGCGCGTGACAAATTCACGGGAAGTCATGCAAGAACGGAAAATCCATTTCTGGACGAGTAATGAACGATATTTTTTATTATACTTAGGTACCTGAAATCAACATAAACAAAAAATATCGCAAAAAATTATTAAGAAAATCGAGAATATTTATTTTTATTTTCAAAACAGTAAAAATGTAAGTACATACAACTCAAATTAACAAAAAAAATACAAGTAGGTAATTCTAAGAAAATTAATTTTGGACAGAACCGTTATTATTAATAGTAATTTTGGATATTGATGGTGAATATTTTCTTTTATTGCCAAACAACTCTTTAACATAGAGAATCGACTCCATAAAGTGGAGGATTTCATAGTGTTGGCTTTTTCAGAAAAATATACTAAAAGAATATCGTCACTCACAATTTTGATTCGTTTCTGAGTCCGCCATTCGGTAAAACTGTTATATTCTTGTTCATATCTCAACCTGGATTTCACTGGTAATAAATCTGCACTCACTTCTGCCGCTCGTTGTAAGATATTTTCGGGAATATCCCGATTTTCCTCACAATCTGAATTCATTTTTGCAAAATGTAATAAATACATAAATACTCAATTTTCACTGACAGAAAATAAAATTTGTCATTAATAAATAAATCGTTGCTATAGACACATTACTCGTAAGCGCACGGAAATAGGGATCGGGAAAAAATGTCCGTGCGCTGTTCCGAAAATGTCATATTTACTGTATTTTATAAACAGTTGAACATGTAGTATTTTCTGTTAAGTATAATAAAAAAGTCTTTACCTAATTCCGCTATTAAATGTGACACTTTACGTTACTCTTTGACGTTAGGTAACGTCACATTTTTCATAACCTTCATAAAACGGTTATGAAAAGTAGTAAAAACAGTTATGTAAAGACTTTACATAACTGTTTCTGACTGTTTCCATAGCAACACTTTGATTCTACCTTAATATTTTCATTCTAATTGAAAATTTTATTAAATATTATAAAAGCGCGGAATTAGATAAAACTTTGTACGTAAACACGTTATGAAGAGAGCGATATTGTTCAACTCGCGTAATTTGCAAAACTCGCTAGCGCTCGTTTTGGCAAATATTACGCTCATTGAACAATATCGCACTTTTCATAACTAGCTACGTAAATAACTATTACATAACTGTTTTTACTACTTTTCATAACCGTTTTTTGAAGGTTATGAAAAATGTGACGTTACCTAACGTCAAAGAGTAACGAAGTGGAAAGTGGACATAAATATTTGATATTTCCGAGGATATTTTGAAACCTTTAGAAGAAAATATTTTATTTACTAGTTTAGTGATGATTCTTTCATATTTTGTAAGTGAAGATATGGCTAGCGAAGGTTTTGTAAAAGCACAAACTGATAAGTTGCCCAAAGTATTCTCATTTATGCTGCTTGAATTTATTAAGTCAAACAGCTGCTTTAATGCAAAGGAAATAAAGGGAGCTAAAGCATTTTCGTAAGTACGATTTAACTATGTATTATATATGATATATACAAACCATATTTTGACGCCGTATAAGAAAGTCATTGTCTCACGAGCCGTTTCCACAATTTTTCTTGCGAATATGCTCAAAAATGACTCAATCGTACTTTTCGGGTACCCACTGGGAAAACACTGAATTTCACTCCTATTGAATAACTTTTCTGCACATTTTCAGTGGAAACTTGATGTGTGGTCGTGAGAAAAAAATGTTTTTATGGTTTATTCTTAGACATAATATAGGTTCATAACCTCCAACTATTGAAGAAGCAAAATTACCAACACAGAATTAGGCACTCACATTAAAATGGTCCTCACAAACAAAAGCAATTGTATTTGTCAAGTGCAGGTACTACCACTCGGGTTTGGGTCAATATATGGGTTCAGCCTATTGTTATCCATTCACAAACAGTGTGCCGAAGGCGACTCGGTAAGATACTAGTGAAAAGGAAAGAATTTCATTTCAACGGAGTGAAAATTAGGCTTTATGTAAATATATACTATTGGGTACACTTATTTTTTATTAGACATCATACAAAAAATACATTATAGCTTTAGGAATTAAATTATAAAAAATCATAATATTCTTCGTCATCTGAGGAACTGTAATCTCCTCTTCACGTTATAATCTACTATATTGAATAGATGAGGCTTTTACTTGATGTAGATCCATAGTAAATTATGGAATCAAACAATTTTGATTTGTTAAATCCACATTATATTAAAACTTAAAGTGACGCGTTTCGCTAACACAGTAGCTTTGTCAAAACGTTTGTTTGTCAAAGGTTTGACAAAGCTACTGTGTTAGCGAAACGCGTCACTTTAAGTTTTAATATAATGGAGATTTAACAAATTAAAATTGTTTGATTTCATAATTTATAATCTACTACCTAAATAATCCCCACACAATATTTCGATGTTGACATCTCAGGCTTGAAACATCATTTTCTTAATCCTCTCACGCAATTACTTGGAATTTTAATATTACAAACAATACTATTTCAAGACCTACGCCTATGGCCAACACCGAAAATGAGCCGAACTGACGGAACTTCCTATTTCATTACTCTATACCTTTCTGAAATAGACTAAAGTTTCCATTCTCTCTTGCCTTTTTTAGTTTTGGTATGAACAATTTCCTGTCCCAACACAGTTTTTGGGTAGTCTTCAATTATCCATATTATGTTTGTTCCCTTGATATTTTATGCTGCTTTTCAATAAATTATGTACTTTTTATTCCCCGTTGTTATTTTTTCATTGTATTGTTCTGTTGCATTTTTTATTTCCACCTTCAACTCCATGTATCACCAATTATAAATTTGTTCTCTCTAGCATTTCAATTTGTTCATACTGCTAGTTGATTTGCTATTTCCCTTTTCCAGTATTAATATTATCTTTAACGTTACATCCATTATTAGCATTTTATAAAATAGAGTTAAATTTACCACCCAGATCATATCTTCCAAGGTGAATGAATATCGCAGTCGTCTCCCTATTTTATGTGTTTGTTAAGAAATAAACTGGTCAATGTTTAATTTTGCAATGGAGTACGTGTGATGGACTCAGATTGATTATTTTGTCACACAATTACACAATTACACTGATACCCCATTCCCAATAGTTTTCCATTCTTTCCGTATCTTTACATTGCAAACAAATATAACAGATAATGGATAAGTGTTGAAAAAAAAAACTAAATAAAACTCCCTCCAACTCCAACCGAATGAAACAGAGCATGATACAAGCCGCATCCCCCGCATTAAAAAAAAGGTTGTATATCCAGCCCCCGCAACATCATTTGTTAAGTATCGAACATATCCTGGGTAGCGTGTACATGTCGTCGTTTCTGTGTTGGTGTGGGAGATGGGGGGCATAATGAGCAAAGGGGGGAGAGGAGAATGTGGGGTGTTAACGGAAAATGCGGAAATATATCGGCCTAATTTCAACGTACTCGAAATCAGTAAGGCCGCGAGAAGAGAATGATGGTGCGAACGGCACTTGATGAACTTAACCCATCGATCATCCAATTAGGGGGCTGATCAATCATCCCTGGCGGCATCATCGAGGGAAGCTGTGGTGCGGACGGACGGACGCAATACTCATTTGTTTCATCTGCATGCCGACGTTGTTACGCGAAATATCTTTGGTCGAAAGCCTTTAGTCACGGTCAATCTACTCGGAAAAGATGATAATATTAATTTTTGTTTTGAAGATATTAAGAATATACTTGAATAATTTGCCGGGGCCAATTGGTTCAAGGTTGCATAAATGGGTTTTTCTACTCCTGTTTTATAATATACTTATTAAAAGGCTAAAATCTATATCATAATGATATTCATCATGATACAGATTTTTAAGCCAATAGAAATGCGACATTCGCACAATATTTAATATAGCCATTGATACCTGGTTGACATTTCTGAAATTAATTATATTAGGTCTTTTCCCTGCAATAAAAATGTAGCACTGAGCTATACGATTTCATTTATTTTAATTATGTTTTAATACTTCTTGCAGTATACAAATGCAATATACATAGATATTCCCAAATTTAGTAATTTTACACGTATTTTTTCACAGATAGATCTGAATTCTTCAAAATTATATAGCTAAGTGCTACACTTTTATTGCAGGCGAACAGACCTATGAAATGACACTTAATTTGATAGCTGTCAAATAATTTTGATTTCCAAAAGGATCTATATATTGAATAGTTATTTATGCAACAAGTGAGTGTTTTTTGCACGCGACGTGAAATTGTCTAGGCCGAGTTGGACAACACGTCGAGTGCAAAAAACACGTTTTGCAAGAGTTGCATACAATATTTTTTTTAAATTCATGCAAAAACTGGAAAATTAGAATATAAATATGTTAAGAACCTAACCTTACCTAATCAAACTCAACCCGTTCTTCTTTTTTTGTATCTTTATGGCCTCCACCTTGTCAGTACTCAATCATAGCTGGTTTTCGCCTTGTCCATTTAAATTTTAAATAATTAAAGATTTTTGCAAAAATTATAACTCGTTGAGACTAAGTAGTAAGATATAGGTACATATATTATTGTTGTATTAAAGCAGGATCAGATACTCGTTATGGATTTTTATTTAATTTAAATGTTTATGTTTGTCATTAATCATCACAAAACTGACACAAGAATGACAGATGAGTGCAATAAAATATTTTATTGCACTAGTGCAATAAAGTACCACTTTTTGCACTAAATGTGGTTCACAAAAGTGTTGTTTTTTGCATGAATGTAGAAAAAATTAATTTTTCTACACCCACATCTATATTATCCATTTTTTGCACAGTTTACAGAATGGAAATGTAGGCCATACCGGTTAACTGAACGTATATATTCATATACATCCTAGAACGTATATGAAATTCACCAATCAGCTTTCGCGTTTAGAATTCGTCAACTCCCCTTTTTTGAATTTCAAAGAAACGTCAAAATAACTTATCGAAAAAAAGGCTTCCCTAGAAGCACTGGATCAAGAATATCTATTTACAATAATAAACATAAATAAAATAATCCGTATAAATTAACAACAAATACTGGAAACAGAATAAAATGGGTATTAAAGAGGACTTCTGATAGACGTCAGCTTTTATAAAACTATGTGATTCATATGACGTTATAGATATCCGTTTTGAACATTCCTCGGTAGTCGAGTGGTAAGGATACCAGGCTATCGCGCGCTAGGTCAAGGATTCGATTCCCAACGAAGAAATTTTTTTATTGTTAATTTTATTTCTAAATAATTACTCCGCTTGATATTGATTGGTAAAATTATGAAAATTGTTGAAATCTTTGAAATTGAAGTTATATTACTGTCGATATTACAGTTTATTAAAATGTTTATTTTCTAGATTTTTTAAGTGGGTAGTAGAAAAAATATACTGTTCGACTCGTGTGGATTGTCCATATCGCACTCGAACGATTGAGCACTCCGCCTACGGCGTCGTGCTCAAACTTCGTCCTCGTGCGATATGGCCATCATATCCACACTAGTTGCACAAACTACTATTAATTGATAATTATTGATTGAATAATTTTTATTGATCGGAGTAGAAAAAATATTGTATGCAACTTCCATGTAATGGCCATTAATACACTCGCATATTATATACGAAACTCGACTGCGGCTCGTTTCGTATCCTACAATATGCTCGTGTCTTAATGGCTATCATTACATGTTCGTTGCATAAAATACTATTATTTCAAATATAGAAGCTGAAGTAGGAACTGTTGATGAGATTTTGAAAATCATTCTCCACCATCAAGCAATGAATGTTCTTATCCTCTTAACAGCATGAACCTATGACTTTTGTGAATTTTGAATAGATAGTTGAATCTTGAAACTTTGGAGGTAAATTACTAAAACCAAAAAATCGAAATAAATAAAAAAATATAAGTTATGATGGAAAAGTGATAAGAGAAGCGCAATTTGAAGAGGGGGGAGGGAGTTTGGGTACAAAATATTTTCATAAGATTTGACATCCACAAGTAATATATGCAAAAGTTTTAACACCCAGGGCATACTCAGTTTAAATATCAAAATGCAATAAGGTTTTACGTTGGAATAATTCTTTGAAAAGGGCACAATGTAGAAGTTTTTAGTTCATAAAGAAATATGTAAGTGAGCCAGCTTTGTTTACAACTTAGTTTTCGTTCATTCGTTACCTGTCGCTGCTTATTAGTGATAATATATTACCGTCTTTGAATAAAAAAAATGGAAAACCTGTTAAACTCACAATCTCGAATATATTCACTCACATTGTATGTATATATCAAATCACATTAGCTCTCGGAAAACATAAAATGCAAATCTATAACAAAATCCAAATCATTTTTCCAACTAACCCCCAAAATCCTTCTCCGTCCTGAACAGTGACGTGTTGAGTCTTCTCCTTTTTCTCCTCGATCCCCTTAGCGACCTCACTTGGCACCAATTTATGCATCAATTCCATATTTCTCAAGTCGTTTTCATAATTCCACGCATCAGGAGGAGTAAAGAGACAAGCAGGTTGCGTTCTCTCATCGCATTTCCATTTTGCTTTTGCCTACAGGGGACCCATTATGGCAGGATAGGACCTGGCCGGCTATAAATGGGTTTATTAAAAAACTTTATACGGGATAAAGTGCATTTTAGATTACTTAATATGGAACAAAAGGATATTTTTTCTTATATTTCCAACGAAGCCTTGCCAAACTCTTTCTCTGGAAATTCCCATTTTTTGTTTTGTTTTTTGTTCAATGTCATAATGTAATAATGTGAGTGTAATATTTCTCGTCCTATTTCCATCCTTTTCAGTATCGTTCTTTCCCTGCACCCCATTTTTCTCTCACTCTTTTTTTCCTTATTTCCACCCCTATAAGTTTCCTCATTCTCTGACACTCATTTCGTTATCACTGTTTCTTTGTCAGTTTCTACTGGGACGAAAAGAAAAATTGAAAAAGTTGCCAATGGAGAAGTTATATCATTGATCCTGATGGTATATAAAGCAGAATTACCTAACAATGAATCCGAAAAATGTGAGATTATATGTTGAATTTTGTTCCTGATAAAGCTTTTCCTTTCTACCTGGATATCCCTCCACCTTCTGTAACAAAAGGTTAGCCAACTTCCTGGGAATTTCTTTTTTCTAATTCAACCTGACAAATCTGGTCTGAACATTCTTCAAATATCTTTTTTCCACTATTCTCATTACGCTTCACTATCCTTTCATATTCTTTATTTCTAGCACTTCCTCACCTATCTCCACTATCTCCTTCTTCTAATTACATTACTTGTTAGGGAACTTCATTTCTTAGACCCCACTATATCATCCTTTTCTGTCCTTCTGTCCAGTTCTTTTTCACTCACCATTACCCTGTTTCCACCCCTCGCATGGACACTTCCTTTTCTTTACTGTAATCAAATAAAACTCACTTCTTTCCCTTTCCCTGTTTTATAGTTAAACAAAAAAATTATCTAAAGTTCTTTTAATTTTCCAATTAATTTATAGTCCTGACTTAACAGTATTGTCAGCTTTGCTATGGTGGTATTAAAAATAAAATGGCTAAAATGTGCACATAAGAGTGAAAATTTCCACATAAGACAATCCGTTCCTGATTTCCCCTCTCGAAAGGGCCCGCACTTCTTCGAGCACCTTAGATATTTGCATAGTCTTCAACAGCTGGTGTGTACCTCAACTTTTCCTTCGAAAAGAGAGATCTAAAGTTTAAGGGGGACCAAAAAGGTACCTACAAACTATCTACTGAAATGTGCTGAAACGATGCATTTCAAATAGATTTCTAAAATACTTACTCGCAAATTTTACATATTCGCAACGGCTGTTGTCTATATTGGCAACGAATCATTTACAAGGTGACACTGTGAAAGTCTGCTATTTAAAAATTCTGAAAAACTGTGAAATGAAGAAAAATATCAATTTTATAGCGTTTCCGTTTCCCAGCAACCTGTGAGTGCATTAATTTAACATTTCACTATAACGTATGAATTTAGATTATGAAGTTGATAAATGAAGCACATCTCATCTAGTACGGCCAGTACTCACTATTCTGACTATGTCTATCAGCTGAACGTAGTCTGCTGTGGCAGCAATAATCAATATTATTCAAATTAGGAATAAAGTTTCAATTATTGATATAATCTATATTTATTGGGGTGACATTCACTGAAATAATAGTTTTATATTGTACCTTTTTCGATTTTAACCAAAATAAAGCTACCTTGTATATTAGCCACGGTTGAATATATCAGAGCAAATGGCACCCAATCGACGTCGAAATGTCATCTTAAAAAGCTTGGGGTTACATTAGAAAGTTTTAGTTGCTTTGTATGAAATCTTCGTGAAATTTCGAGATTTGGTTTTTAAATGTGAGTGTTCCGACTAAAATATGTGAAATATATGTGATGGAAAAAAGGTAATCGACTGCAATGATGGAATGTTTGTATTTCAGAAAGTTATGAAATAGGAAAACTGTGAAATCCATAAATTACCTGAATACATTGGAAATTGAAGTTATGCATGTAGGAATCCCCACAAATGGTGGGGAGCGCTTCTTTAAATTTGTCTTCCAAAACGGGACAAAGCAAAAGTAGTAGCCATAATGAAATTAATGTAATACTGAATAATAACAACATTAAAAAAAATGCTGGTATCGCTTCGGGATTTTACCTTAAAACCTACTGTCTGTTAGATATGTGTGATTTAAAACATTTTTGGAACGTTAATTTAACTAGATCCTATTCTTAATGAACTACAATAGGTATTGGGCAAATGGGGACTATTTTTATTTTGATTGAAATAATATATTGAAGTATAAGTGGATATTAAGGACTTTAAAACTCGCGCGATGTTTTCGACCACGACGGCGAAGCCGGAGTGCTCGAAATAGAGCAAGTGCTTTAGATACCAGTTATCCACGAATATTTACGCTATTTTTTTTATTGGTGCACTTTTGAATTATAAATATTGGTATCTATTACCTATTACTACTACAATGAAAATAACTGATAATGTAAAATGGTTGAATTCTTGATGACATTAGTTTACCTTGAGTTGTCATGGAAATGTTAATAGTATCAAATTAAATAACACTTCGTTTCTCGAGATGTTGATGCTGCCATGGTGACTTTAAAAAAACGCACGTGTTTTAAAGTTCGTTTTAAGCACTTTGGGGCGTGCTTCAAATAAGTAAAAGGGTTTTATAATAAAAAAAAACATCAAATAACCATTTTTTAATGTAAGTAATATCAGTCTTAAAAATCCGATGTTCCTGAAGCAAAATTTATCTATTCTTTTGAATGGCCATACTCGAAAAGCTCCTTATGAAAAATTTCGAGAAAATCGAGAGTCAAACATTTTTGAATATCCCTGGGTGGTCCACTTTTTTCGGGGAATACATACCCTTGAAATAAATTTTGAAACTTCAACCTTGTGATATTCCCTTAATTGGAGAATTATGGAATACTGAATATTGCTTACCATTTGGGGTCGATCATATCTGTAATAGTTTTGTCGTGATAACACACAGGAGAGATGCGTCAAAGTATTAATAAGAACGATTATTCCTTCTAAAAAATATATTTTGCTGAAATTTCTTTGCAAGCAAATTTCTCCTAGAAGTGTGCAAAACGATATAAATTGTCCGTTAATTTCATGAAGATTTCACCTAACGACTTTTCTTTAAAGATGTTTAAAAAATTAATTGTTGCATTGATAACGTTAGATTTGCCAAAACATTTTCGCATCAACTATTGAACTATGCACGAAACTGAGTTTAAGTAGTGTAGGTACTGTAGATTTGTTTATGATGCCAAAGTGTGTGCAATTATGATGTTCATACACGGTTTAATGGGTCGATTCTGTGCATGTCTGTAAGCATTCTGTAAGAAATCTGTAACTATACCATAGAGAAATCTAACTATACAGTACAGAACTTTCGTTAGCTACAGATTCGTAAGCTCTTACGAAAAACGCAGAATCGACCCCTAAATTTTACGAATCTCCAATAAGTCATTTGATAAATATAAATAGGAGACAATTTTTAATTTACAACTTTATAGCTCTATAGCTCGTTAATGGAAAGCACGAGGGAAACATTTTATATGCAGTACGCTATAATTCAGTCTATGATCTTCTAAGTTTTTGGTACGAAGGCCTGGGAAATCCTGTTAATGGACATTTGAAAACCATTTTTTAGTCTCCTAGATTAAATATAAAGTAATTTCCAGTAAGAACTGAAAAATTGAAGTCACAAGGGTAAGTTTTAGCTGAAAAATATTCACGTAACAGTAAAATGAAAAAAATTATTAAAAATACATGTTTTCCATTGTCTAGAAAAATTCCGTTGGTTTGTGTTCGTTGTATATATCTATCAATCAAGAAAGAGATCGCATCAAGATCTGCAAATGACCGTTGGCTCTCGACGTCTGAAGAGGGCAAAGGGTCAATCTCGATAGGGGGGTGCCACTTTATATGTTCACTGGTGGCTCTCGTTTAATTCTTCGCGCGTATACATGGCCTGCTCTGTCAAACAATCAACGAACCTTCATCAAGGCAACCGAGAGAGGTCTGCTGAATCCAGATAAAGCACTAATTCCCGCAATCAAATATTGATTCAAAACTCGCCCTTATTTCCGGTTCTTAAAGTCTCTCTTCCTCACCCCCGCGAATCTCACTCGCCCCGCGGAGAACCTTTTTTGCATAAAAGCAGAAACGGGTTAAGGGTTGTAATTGAAATTTAGTTCGAATGAACCAATTAACATACAAAATTTGTTTGAAAAAATTCAGTATGGAATAAAATTTGAAGTGATTTTAGGATTACTGAATTGAAGGTTATGATACAAATCTAACAGTTTTTTTTTGGGAATTTTGTGGGAAAAATTCTGAGCTAGTGACGGAATCTGCAGGAAAACCAGTGAAAAAAAAAAGAGATTGTTTCAATGAAGTTAATATATGAATATACTTCTTCTGTGATAAGGAAGAATTGAAAAGATAAAATATTTATGGCGATTGGTGATATGATGCTGACTAAACAAGAGGTACCTATGCACATTTTTCCATGAAATATTGTGAATGTATCCCTCAATCTACGTTGAGAAGAATAAAAAGGTAATGGTTATAGTAATTTACTGAGAGTTTTACCTAAGGACGGTTGAAGTCTGAGCTAAACTAATCCCGTGACCCAACTTGACGTGTGATGCGTAATTTTTGGTAAACTATACTCGAAGATGCGATTGATATAGTGATAGCAATACAGACATGGACAAGCCACTTATGTTATACACAATAATTTTTCTATCGGAAGATCCGACTTGCCGTCTTTGTCAGGAAGATGAAACAGCTGAGCATTATATAATTTGTGCCTCCATCGCCGCGGTTCGAATCAGGTATCTAATGTTTGACAGGGTCTCTCTCTCGCACTCGGGCCTGGAATATTGTTTACCAAATAAACTAATCGGCTTTGTTAAGAATTTGTTTGGTAAAATCAGAATACGTGCAAGTCACAATTTATAGACTCTTGCGGGTCGCAGTGGAGTGCCTTATAGATTCACTCACCAAAAACCTAACCTAACCTAGTTTTTTTATGGAAACAAATTTAGAACGTATTTCAAGTAACAAATATAGTTTTTTTTCATTAAAATTTATTTTAATTTCCACTTTCAACTTTTCCAAGATTAATAAATGATCATGATCCGTTTTGGAGTTCTAAATCATCAATAAATCCGAGCCACCTCTGTCCGCCCCTCATCCACACCAGTATTTTGCATGAGGCGCCCTTTGCTCTTTATTAGAAAGCGATGATTTAGTGTAATGAGTTTTTTTCATCGAGAAAGGGCAAAGCTGGCGATAATAATGTTAATTAATATTTGAATTGAAGGAGATCTTTCAATATTGGCTGACAAGTTTTTTCTCTGCCGAAAAGAGGGAAAAACACCTGTTATTATGGATGGATTTTAATTTTGATGAAGAAAAAATGAACGGAGACGGAGGGACTTTGGTGGATGATTGCAAAATTTACACCCAAAGATGAATTTATAATATTTAAAAAAATGATAAATGTCCTACTGAAGAAGCTACACAAAGACATTTGAAAGGGAAAATGATAAAAAGTGTAGCAATGTATAATATTGAGTGCAATTTTCAAGATATGAAAGGTGAAGGGTTATTAGTTGTTGAATGGGATGGAGTAAATTCTTGCGTAAGCACAGCCTGCGTCAGCCATTTGAAAAGATTTGCGTCAATTTGTTTTGTAAAGCTACACATCGTTTGAAGAATTGTACAAGATTGTTAGCTCAAATGTAGCAGAATTCTTCCAAGGTCAACTACTTATGTGGCTACATAGAGCCGGTACTGACAGAGGTTAGGCGAACAGGAGATAAACTTTGTTTTACTCTTTTTTTTTGTTACAAATTCAACGCAGAAAAGTATCTTTTCTTGTCAACATACGAATATTCCAAGTAGCTGAATATTTCTGTTAACTGTTAGCGGAATGAAATCAATTTTTTTGCAAGTTTTAATTGTATTCGACGCGTCTATCTCTGTTGACAAAAGTTTCCATCATATTCACAGCATGGTACTTAATTAACTGGATACATTCCTCGTGCTGCAATAACACACATATATATATATATATATATCCAAAAATTTCCCTTTTCAAGACTCGTATAAATATATTCCGATTTTCGATAGGCGTACTACAAAAAGGGTTTCAATATGATATTTCCCAAATTTCGAAATAAATCATCAATTGAAAAATTTCTGTGAACAATAAACTCCCCTTTAGCGTTTGAATAAGTGGTTTGTGCTAATACTTTCGTAGCATCGTGATAAGAACAATATTTTGTTACCTATTCAAAGTTATTCAAAAACCAACGTCCAGCATAAGTGAAAGTTTTTATTAAATAAACATTTCTCCGCAAGTCGCCATGAAATTTTGACATTCCAGATAAAACATCTGGAAAAAAAGATTTCCTTATTGTAAGGAACTGCCATTTCGGGCGGATGTAATTTCGGCCGGAAAAACGGCAGGTACTATAAAAGCCGGTAGGTAAATTCGGCCGGAGGTTTTAAGCTGCTTCCTTATCTCATAGGTATTTTCGGCCGCAAATCAAATAAAATAACAGAATGCTTTATATTAAAATATTTCTTTATTTCAATAAAATTATTACATCAACTTATTTCTATAACTTAGGTAAACTATAAATTTTAAAAAAACGTTTTGTTGTGATACAGATTTAACGAAATTAATTCTAGAAATATTGCCAGATCGAAGCATATTTACCATGTTTTCGATAAAGTAACCTAACCTAACCTAACCTAACCTAACCTAACCTAACCTAACCTCCAACGTACTTCACCACTTTTTAATACGTCCTGTTTACAAAACTGAAACTTTTCTACAACTAGTAAGTCACAACCGCGTGAACTCTTAATTACTGGAACTGATGCCATCGTATACAAATATTTTACAGAAACTATTAAGCGTAATTACCAATATATTAATCTCATCGTAAACATCAACCCCTCGGCCGAAATTACCCCTGTCATAAATGGTACCCCTTGATTTATGCAGGTAGGCCAAGGGATTACCGGCCGAAATTACGCCCGCCGGCCATTTCTTACGATCTCTGAATTCTATGAAGTATTATTCACTGCTTCAACCTGCTCTGGTGGAGTCCTAGAAATGGAAAACTCATCATCACTTATTATTCTACTTCCGAGCAGTCGAGTTTGGTAATTCAACCTTAATACGTTCCCATAGTAATCCAAGTAATTTTATCACTAATTTCCAAGCACCATTTATTTGGGAATGAAATTATTTTTCAAAATTAGTTGATATCTGTCGAATTATCAGCGATTTGCGAAAAAATAGTATATTTACATCGTGGGAAAATCCACATTCCTGGACTTTTTGTTGCTAAGTTTCAGCTTGCACCTAGACTTAGCTATCTTCACAGTAAAAAGGCTCTTCCCACTCGGTAACCAATGTACCATTTATCTTCGCTCATAGTAAGCGACAGTAAGAAGAAAAAAACAATTCCATTCCTTCACATATGAAAATATGACTATAAATGAATGATTTCCTAGGCGAGCCCTGAGATTCACGTTTGTCGACGACTATGTCTCAAAAAGCATTTGAAAGTCTGTCAGGCGAGGTTGAGCAGGCCTCGGCAAGCTAATTAGTTGATTTGTAGTGGCTCAAGGGGTCTCCATTTCCCTCTAATGCAATCTAAATTTTTCATTCTGGTTCCCCCGAGAGGTCGACAATCCAGAATAGGCCAGCTCAAATAACTTTCAAATTTACACTCCCGTGTTAACCCCACACTCCGGTATCTGCTTTGTGTTAGCTTCCTGATAATAAGCATATATTTTTTATATTTCAGTGGTATTTTGATCTTAGAACTTTCAAGCCTAAAAGTATGGAATAATTTGTTACAATTTGTATAAAAAATATATATCACAGAATAATAATTATTCTGACGCTTTATTAAGTATGAAAAATATTTTCCAAAGACACTAACCGCTTAGCTAAGTAGCAACAACTACTTCCCGGGCTACAGGCCCCGAAGGATATTGACTTTCAGTTTAAAGTTAAACGGAGTTGGCATATCTACATGTGGTACTACATAGTACGTTATGACAATAAAAATTTTGTTGTAAATGACCACTGAATTCGTCATAATATCCGGAATTAAAATTAAATGGATTTATTTTTACTGGCCTATCGAAAAGCAGGCAATTCATTGGTATCCAACTTCTCCATTTCTAAGAGTCCTTTCTCCCCGTTTTATCAACACTTTTCGATCGTGTTTGTGTCCGATCAATCAAAGACGAAGAAAAAGGGATGGTGGGGGAGCCAATTTGAAAATTTTCGGTAGGCCGAGACGGAAGATAATTGCGAAATTAAGGAAATTTAATTGTGGAGTGATTGATGGTTCATTTTAGAAACGATTTCAAGTTGAGCACTAGGAGCATGTTTGATAAATTTTATTTTCTTTGGTTGAATTTCATGAAATTTTAACTAGTTACCCATTCTAGTAACTTCATTGGCTTCACATTATTGATATTATTGTCAAATTAAGGAGTACACACTACACACCATGTAAGGATTTGTTTTTGCAATAAAACAAGAACCGCTCCTGTTTATGCAGTATTGAAGTAAAATTTTTTTGGCATCGCTAATAATAATAATAATAAACATAATTCCGATTTGTAGAGTCGCTACCCGCTTCGCAGCTAGGTATAAATCTACGTCATTTCTTAACCGTCTCTCTTACTCTTCGAATTTCAAAGCCTAGGTCTGCTTAAATACCCTACCAGTTAACAAGCTAATGAATTCGTAAAAAGAGGTTTAGCAAGGTTGGAGCAGAGCCAGTGGTATAAAAAACGAGTTCGACTTTTATTTAAAATAACCATTTATTTTTCCATTAAACCAGAGCGAATTGAAGAAAATTAAAAGTACATTTGAACTTATTTTTCAACGACTTAACCAACTCTGTTATTATTTTTTATCAATATTATTTGGTAAAAAAGTTAGCTTACGTTCGACAGTTTTGCATGGGAATCGCATAATTAACACAGTGTATAAGTGTTTCATGCCATATCAATGTGGATTAAACACCATAGAATTGGCGTAAAAAGTATAACACTTCTTGTAGTGCGAATAAAGAAAGTAAATTGCAAAATACGGAGGGAGTACGTCGAATATATGATTGAAATGGTAGAAGAAAAAAAATGTCGAAAATGCTGGTAACATACAAAATCTACTCATTGTCGGACCATACGGGACATGATGACTGAAACTTGAGAGTCTTCACCAATTCGGGGTGTGTAGGTGTAAAATAACTGGAATACAAAATCTTTAAAAATACTTCACTAGATTTCATTTCTGGTAAATTATCATATCGTTGAAATGTCGTGGAATGAAATACTTTATTCCACATTTTGCCAGAGATATGATATGATCTACTATAAATGGACCTTGATAAAAATTTGATAGAGTTTATTCAATAGCCTTTTTGGTGTGCGTCATCGTTTGTGACGTATAATCGGGTTTTCGGTATGTCGTTTATTTTATTTGCTATTTTGACACATATCTAACCCTAAATTTGATAGATAAAATCATCAGGATCGCATTCAGCAAAATTCGACAAGGCTATGAAATTAATAATTACCAGATTCTTTTTGTAACTGAAAATACTTGAGAACTCAAAATGCTGATGTTTTTCCGTGTATCTAGGCATATTTTTGTATTATTCGAATAAATATAACAATAATATTCATATTAACTTTTCATAAATAATAATTGGCCGTGAGCAACAAAGTACAGACCTGACAAGAACTGTCAGTGGGACAGTAGAAAAAGATGTCAGACACATTGACAATACGAAAGATATATCTGCATCATATTTTAAACAAAGAAATTTCTCCCGATTGATAGGTCGCGCTTGCGCTCAATCTGAACATCAACCAATCAAATTTTTGTAAGTCAATGATTAGGGTTGACGTTTGTAATACATTTAAAATGCTTATTATTGTGATATATTGATTAGGATCAATCACAGACCTGCCCTTTTTTCCATTTCTTTCAACGTAATGTGTTAGACAGACATTAACAATCGATGACGCACACTAAAAAGGCTAATTGTATGAACCATAACAAAGTTTTGCAGTCAAACTTCAAAAATTATTGATTGCCTAGCTGTGAAATTTTTGTTGTTGTGTCAGATAGACGGTAGCTGGAACGCTACCGAAACGTAGGAATAGAAAACATAAAAAAAGCATTATTGTGGTTCGATTCCCAAAAGAGAAAATAGTGTATTAAAGTATAAGGTCTTTGTCATTTAGACATTTAGACCATTAGACATTACACTCCGTTTCTCGAGATGTTGATGTTGCCATGGTAACTTTAAAAAACGCGCGTGTTTTAATAGCTATTTATGCCATCAGTTACGAAATGCCTAATTTTGTGTAACGCGTGAGATTTTTGCGGAACGAACGAAGTGAGTTTCGCAAAAACTCACAAGTTACACAAAATTTCATTTCGTTACGTATTGCATACAAGATTTTTTCTAATTTTGAAGAAAGTACCTAATAAAAAAATAAAATTTCATATACCTTATTGATAAAAATTTGGAAAACATAAATTTAGTTTGTTGCTGTTACTTCAAGTTAGTTGTCAGTTTGACATTTTGTAAAAAATTCTAGACGGTTTTTAGCGAGATGAGAAAGTTTTACTTGCATATTTTGAGGGTAAGAAAGATCTAAAAGTTTCCGCATTATGGACACTTTACCCAATGTTAAGGTCTGAACTATTATAGCAGTTTAATAAATAGAATAATTCTTTTTGTCACTAATTTTGAAATACATTTTTCGTCACCAGTTGCATAAAATTTTACTTTATGCAACTAGTTACAAAAAGTAAGACGTTTCATAACGTCAATCAGTTTTAAAAAGTGTCACTTTATATGTCAAAATTAGAAAAAGTTCATTTAAACACGCCGGGGCGTGCTTTAAACAGGTAAAAGGGTTCACCAATAAAAAAAAAGAATAAATATGCCACAAGGAACATACAGAAGATATATATTTTAAATACTATCTAGCATAAGGAATCAATTTTTCCCGAAATTATAAACTTCTTCACAGTTTTATAACCTTGAAAAATTTGTTTTGCACCCTTCCGACAAATTTTGTTACATTTCCCGCAGACGGAAGAGCTCCAACCACCGACTGAAAATACTCAATCTTATACTCATTTGTGTTTTCAAATAGAACTGAAAACATTTCCAGCATTGCGCCGATTTTCTCCATCTCTTGTATCAACTCACTGACACTTAATTTCCTCTCGCTAGCGGGCCATATTTGGAACAACCCATGTGCTCTCTGCGATTTTAATTTAACCGTGCGTCACTTAAATACCAAAATATAAAAAGGAATAGAATTGCTAGGAAAATTATTTGAATATGAATCACGATTTACAGAAGTCATTAAAGAAGATGGTTAGTGAACGTTAAGCACTTTTTCTTAAATGATTCAATTTAATTCAAATGAAATTTCATCCAAACAATTCATATTTTAATGAATAAAATCTTGATGCTATTGCATTTCTCCACCGTGTATAGTCGCTTCTGGTGGCATATATACATACAAATGTATCTCCCCTTTGACACAAGAGGACAAATAGCAGAAGGGGCAGGAAAGTCCGGTAGCTATCGTCCTTACAAGAGTCCCTTTTCAGTCGTATAAGCCCTTGTGAGTCCGCCAAAGGCCGGCTTCCACATAAATCACACGCCATATTACCATGAACATATGATTTATGCCATTAATTGTGACCTGTAAGGATGTTTACTTCAGCAACTTATACTTAAACGAAGATCTATAGCTAGTTGAAAAGCTTATTGGGAATTGAGAGATTTATAACTTCAATGTTATAGAAAAATACCAATTATTAATTTATAATTATTACGTATATCCATTTTTTTTATTAAGATGTTTGGTTCAGTTGAACACGTTGATGGTCAGGCAAAGCAAAGCGAAGGACCCTGCAATAATCTTATGAAAATTGAGTTTCTCTCAAATGGTATGTACATTTTGTCATCCTGAACAAAATTCACAATGGGCGCAAAGTGCAAAAATGAAATATTTTGGCAGCTACGGAGCTGCCAAAGCTTCCCAGACCCATTGCAAAACTATTCATTTCCAATACCAATACAGAAGCATTGAAAAAACATATTTTAATTATTCTAATATAAAAGGAAATGTTTTTGAGTTCACCGGATTCAACCCTTATGTCAGATTGGACAAATTGACCGTTGACAGCTGTTAATTCACCGTCAACGAAAAATGAAAAAGTGAATATTCTTGGTTGACATTGAGAGTTTGGGCTCTTGAGGTTGCTGAATTCAATTCTAATATCAGATTGGGAAAATCGACAGTTTACAGTTGTCAATTCACTGTCAAAGTAGAATAAAGAAAAAACTATTTTTTTTATTGAGAGTTTGCCAACTACCGTTTTTTCCAATTCTAGAAAGAATGGAGTTTAGCGAGCTGGCCAACATAAAATCTCAATGTAAAAAAGAGATTATTCACTCTTTTATTCTTCTTTGGCATTTAATTGACACCTGTCAACTATCAATTTAGCCAATCTGGCATGAGAATTGAATTCAGCGATATAAAGTGCTTTGTAACACTCATTATCTCTGGTAACACTCATACACAAGTATTCCTGATAAAGTCGATTCTTCGTTATTCATTTGTAATATTATCATCGTTTGTCACAAAAAATTTAATTTGCAATGTTGAATTCAACATTCAGTTGTGCCAACTTATTGAGAAAACTAATTACAACAATTTCTTCAGGCGTGCTTGTTCGATTCCCAGTACTTTGGTGATAGAATATATTTTGTGTCCTGATATGATTTTGATGGGGGATGATCATTATAATTAGTTTTCCAATAATATCGCTATGAAGCAGGAAATTTCCTTATTGTGCCTCTCTGAAAGTATCGCAAAAAGTTAATCCTTCATAAATCTGGTATGAAAAAAAGTTTCTGATGTAAAAAGTGGGGTCAACTCTCTAAAAACAAAAACCATAACGGTCTCTTTCAACAAAACACGTCCTGCCTGCAAGTCGTTTAGCCGTTAAACCAAACATCATTCCCCACTTACATGCAAAACACATCCGTATGCGCTAATCTGACTCCATTAAGACTACATGGCGGGATTAGCTACTCTGGGATGGATGAAGCGCACTGAGTGCGCTCTAGGGTACATGTAAGCAACGGAGTATTTCTGTTTTGTCGGGAGATGATCTTCATCAAATAGTTTTGTCCGGATCCAGTGACGAAGCTTTGTCTTAGTCGAGTGGTTAACGATGTTTGAATTATTTGGATTTTTAATTTGTATGATATTGAAATATATCACCTAAAATAGGTGATAATAAACAAAACCAGTCATAATAATCAAAGTTGAATATTGTCTGGGAAATTATTTCTCAATTATTTGAGAATGAAATAATACAATTTAATATGCTAGTCTTTTTTATTATTGAATTAATGTTCAATTTAAATTGTGAAGCGTCTCGTTAACAAAATAGCTTTATCTGGGTGAAGGTATAGTTCACTCACTGGACCGGCAATTTTAAGTAATTCACAGAATGGAATAAATTGTGTTTTAATATTAATATTTATAATAATTAGTAGTTTTTAGTTAAAGTTTTGTAAATGTATGTTGAAATGGAATAAATTTTGAAAAATGTGTTGGTATACTTTCTTGTATATACGGTCGTAGAAAGAATGATGTTTCCAACCCATGCGTGGAGTGTCTTTCTCGCACTTGACCGCTTGCCCTAACTCCGCTCCGCGTCGTTCGTGTCAACTGCAGTCGCGTGCGGGAAAGTATCACTTTCCGCACTTGTTAGGAAAATAACTATTTCCACAGCGTAGTTCGGGCAAGCGGAGCATTATTTTTTCTACGACCGTATATACAAAAAAGTATCCCAACCCATTTTCCAAAAATTATTTCATTTCAACATACATATATAAAACTTTTACTAAAAACTACTAATTATTATGAACATTAATATTGAAACACAATTTTTTGCATTCTGTGAATTACTTGAAATTGCCGGTCCAGTGCAGTTATTTGGTGTTAGGGTTATATAAAAATATCTTCCTTATTTTATATTTCCAAAAAATGAAAAATTTAACAAAAAGCTAGAAAAGATTTTTTTTCTGTGACGGGAAAAAAGTTTGACATTTTATATCTGTTGACAGGTCACAAAATGTCACTTTTTATGAAATAACTTTTTTCCCACGGGAAAAAAATGAGTACTTTTTTCCCGGATATAAACACATAATAATTTAATTTTAGAATATTTTATTATACAACAAGTTACATTTCCTTTATATCAAAAGTACAATTATTAAATGTGCATTGCATGAAAGAAACGTTCCTCAAACCATTCGGTGCAACAGACGAATTTTCTTGTGTTGAAATTATATTTTTTTCTGTCATCACAACTCCCGTTGATGTACTTGGTCGCAAATCCGGTGTGTCACAGAAAAAAATTGTGTATTATACACGGGAAAAATACTAGATTTTAGCTGTCTAAACAACCTCAAGCTGAAATCTAGTACTTTTTTCCCTTGTATAATAAATAACTATTTTTATGGACTATTTTGTAAATATTTATTCACCTGTAGTCACAATAGTTATAACTTTCGAAGTAAAAAACTATCTAATCAAGTCAAAATTTGCATAATTTCATTTTCCCGCACTAATTTTACTTTCCCGCACTCATTTAATACTTTCCCGCACTAGTGCGGGAAAATGACACTTTCAATACTAAAATGCGTGCGAGAAAGTGGGTTAAAACACACGGTCGTAGAAAAATAACTATTTTCTACAACCGCGCGTTTCAACCCACATTCTCGCAAGCATTTTTGTTTTGAAAGTGAAATTAGAGTGGAAAAGTAAAATTATGCAAATTTTGACCTTATTAGATAGTTTTTTACATCGGAAGTTATAACTATTGTGACTACAGGTGAATAAATTTTCACGAAATAGTCCATAAAAAAAAAATCTTCTCTACCTTCTTGGTCCATTTTTAATTTTTTGAAAATATAAAATGTTGAAGATATTTTTCATAACCCTAACACCAAATAACTCCACTGGATCGGCAATTTTAAGTAATTTACAGAATGCAACAAATTATGTTTTAATATTAATATTTATAATAATTAGTAGTTTTTAGTTAAAGTTTTATATATGTATGTTGAAATGAAATAATTTTTGAAAAATGGGTTGGTATACTTTTTGTAGGTATATACGGTCGTAGAAAAAAATAATGTTCCTAACTCATGCGTAAAGTGTCTTTCCTGCACTCCGCGTCGTTCGGGTCAACTGCAATTGCGTGCGGGAAAGTATCACTTTCCGCACTTGTTGGTAAATAGTATATTGTATAATTAGTGGGGAAAGCATCATATTCCCAAACGACTGTATATAATACACTATTTTGAATATCTTTATAGCTGAGTACCTACACATGACTAACAAAGTCAAGAAAACAATGTACATGTATTTTGTCGACAACACATCAACTACATAATCATAAAATTAAAAAATAGTTATTTGTGTACCAAGGCCGTAATGTTGATCTTTTTTGGCCGAATCTGAAATTTGCGGCCGAGGCGTAGCCGAGGCCAAGCAAATTTCAGGTGAGGCCAAAAATATCATACGGCCGAGGTGCACACAAAATTTTTTAAGCGAGTGTCTCATCAAATAGGTAACAACTTTTTTTTACAATTTTGTTTCTAAACAGAGACGAAACTGGAAGATTAGATTCAAATTTTTATTAACCAAATGAAAAGTGTATTATTAAGTAACAAAGATGTGTACAGAATTACTTACAGTAAGTATGATAAACAGAAGTTGGGTCATAACGAAGTTAATAAATTAGGGCATTATTTGCTATTAATTGTTATGTTAAATGTACATTTACTACATTTTGAAAATGTAATACCACTTTTAGACATGACATTGTTAACAAACATTTCATTTTCTTGATTTTCCGTAACAATGGTTCTTGCTGGAAAGCTGCTTACTGAAGTACCATCTAATTCAATTTCTTTGGAATTATTTTGAACAGAAGAACGCATACCTGAAGTACCTTTTCCTCCTGCAAGAATTCTATTTGAAATTTCCTTCTTTCTTGAAATGGAATCTTCAATGTAGCCTTCTGCTACAGAGTTAGACTTCCAACCTCCGTGGCTTTTTAACATTAAAATATCAGCCCCTGTTTCAACCAAGAGAGAGGCTGAACTTCTTCTAAAAGAATGACCCGTATACTTATTAGCATTTGGTAATTGTAGATACTGTGCAATAAGTGATGGTATTTTTCCAAAGGTATGAACACCAACAACTTGTGTAGAACATTTTCCTTGGCGATAATTTATAAAAAACGTTTGATGACGTACATTGAAAGGTCGTAAATTTAAGTATTTTCGAATCAGCTGTAGGGCACTTATATTTTCAATTATTTCATCAGTTATTGTAAATACTCGTTTTTTACCGGTTTTTGTCTCCGGGACTGTGATTACTAACAAGTTTCCTTTGTCTTGAATATCATTTATAGACAACTGCCTTAGTTCATTTCGCCTACAAGCACCAGTCAATCCAATTATCAAGCAAACCTAAAAATATTACAATATAGTTATAAGAACAATGAACTTTAAAAATATTGTGTTTTATTACCTTCCACATTAAGTAGTTCTTATCTGGAGCTTCTGTTAAGAATTTATTGATATCGTCTCTTGTAAAAACTGCCGACTTTTTCGCTTCGTAACCCACATTTTGCTTTTTCAAAAAAGCATTCAGTTTTGAAAACTTGCTGATATCAATGTTATTTTTGACCATAATTGTTGATTTTAACATCGAGTATACGGACCATAATGTTGATGATTTTGAAACCTTGGCCTTTTCCAGAAAAAATGCGAGAAGTACTTCTTCTTTTAATTTTTTAATCTTATGTATGTTGCACCATTCCATAAAAATCTCATACTGGTTTAAGTAAATCTGCCTGGATTTTTCAGGTAATAAATTTAGAGTCGCTGCATTGGCGGCTTCATAAATTTCAGCTGGATTGTCACTATCACTGTCACTCATTTTTCTTTTTAACTGTTTTTTATCACAGTATACACCGTAAATGTGGTTTTTATTATTTGTTAGTTATTTATTTTACATTTCATTTCACTGACAGAAACGGAAAGCTTGTAAATAAACAGCCTGGCAACGGAACCTTTCCTTTTGTTTTATGGGTAAATAATTCAAACATGCAAATTAAGTGTGTCTAGTAGGCCGCCTTCATAATTTGACAATCTTAATATCGGACGTGGAAATAACTCAAATAAGCAAATTAAATGTTTCTAGTAGGTTGCCCTCATAATGACTTTGTTTGCAAAAGCGGCCGTAAAGTAAAAAAGCGGCCGTAAAGTAAAAAAGCGGCCGTAAAGTAAAAAAGCGGCCGTAAAGTAAAAAAGCGGCCAAAAAAGATACACTTTAGGGACGTTAATAGATCCGTAAAACTTCATTTTTTGTGACACTCGCTTAAAAAATGAATTTACATTGTCGTTAACGTTTATACATTTATATATTTCATAATTTCTAACTATGGAGTAACAGCCGAAAGCGCTTTGCAATTTTAAAAATTGGATTTTTTACACAGAATACTATGGCGTGCCGTTTTGGTATTTAATAACATAGTTTTAAAAACAAAAATAAAAATATATGTTTTTCATAATTTTAATTCTTTCATTTCTATTATGTTTTTCATAATTTTAAATCGGCAGTTTCTATTATGTTTTTCATAATGGAAATACTTGTATTATTATTATGAAAAACATAATGGAAATTCAACTATTTAAATTATACAAAACATAATAGAAATTCGAGAATTAATATTATGAAAATCATTATACAAATCCAAGAGTTAAAATTATTGAATGAATAAAACTAAACGGATTTGTATGATGTTTTTCATAATATTAATTCTCGAATTTCCATTATGTTTTCAATAATTTAAATAGTTGAATTTCCATTATATTTTTCATAATAATAATACACGAATTTCCATTATGAAAAACATAATAGAAATGACCGATTTAAAATTATGAAAAACATAATAGAAATTCAAGAATTAAAATTATTAAATACATAATAGAAATTCTATTTCTATTATGTATTGAGGTTGCCTAACCTGCAGTAATGCATGCATCCGAAAGTGCGAAACATGGTGTTCAGCCGGCAACACTGCTAACTGTTAAAAGTGTTTTGGTATACCTAAGTATGTTTTAACGGATTGAAAGTATCAGAAGGAATTGAATTCTCAATTCTATCGAGATTAGTTAAGCAAGATGATAGAATATCAGAAGCAATATGATTGCTTGACTGAAAAACTTTTATTAGTTTACATGGCTGTATCTGTTTACAGTTTATATAGTAAGGTGAACAAACAACCACAGAAAAATGATGTTTTATTATTCTTCTTATTTGTCTCCAGAAGCAGTGTTGCCGGTAAAACATTTAGTATCCGATTTTAGGTACTTGTATTACTGCAGGATAGGCAACCTCAATACATAATGAAAATTGAATTTCTATTATGTTTTTCATAATTTTAATTCATGAATTTCTATTATGTATTTAATAATTTTAAATCGGCAATTTCTATTCTGTTTTTCATAATGGAAATTCCTGTATTATTATTATGAAAAACATAATTTTAATTCTAGAACAAAATAATTACGAAATATAAATTTTTGAAAGAATAGAGATATTTTTATTTTTGTTTTTAATACGATGTTATTAAATACCAAAACGGCACGCCATAGAATACACTGTTTTCTTGACTTCAATATACTATTTGTCATCAGTGGATTTAGAAGTCTAGAATACCTATACAGTTCAGAGATTGGACTCATTCTTAATGAATTACAGTGTATATCCTCTTGAAATTTTTGTGTTATTCAACGGAGATTCATTGATTTCAGTTGCATTGATTCCCGTCTGTATCTTGAATTCAACTGTGTCTAGAACATGTCGTTAGTATTTTATGTCGTATAAAAATAACATTACTTCGATACGGTTCAGTTATTCGGGATATGTAATGAGGCGGCAGCATGTTGGAGATCGAGACATAATCGTAAAGTCAGCACAAGAAAGTCGACTGCTTCCACGAATATATTTCCTTTAATTAAAGCTGCCTTTTCCGACAGAAACTCGTTAAAAAAATCATTCAAATGTGTATATATATATAACATAAGTTAATGTAATGGCGTTTTTAATAAATAAAAAATTCCACCAATCACAGTGGAGATACAAATTTAAATGAATGAAATCAATTCTTTTCAGAAAAATCATCGATTTAGCTACCTTGAATATACTATAAGTATGGACTAAAATACGTAATAAGAACAACGGAAATTTATATCATCAAAATTATTTAAATGGATATGAATAAACTGGTAACTGAAATTGAAAGTCATACATATCATACAAGTATACATACTGTATTGATTTTATTTTATATGATATTATTTATATTATTGTCCCACGCTGTTGACTTTATTCAGGTCGTAGTTTTATAGTTTTTTCTATAAAAATTGTCGAAAGTAATTACACAAGTGTGGTAATCTACATAAAAATATTTCAGCCCCCATTACCACATTTTTGCGTTAAGGCCTGGTTTCGCACGTGCGATGGATGCATGCGTCCGACGCTTGCAGCCGCTGCATGCGTTCATCGCAGGGACTGGTCATATGGTACCACGAGCTTGTGGTTTTACTAGTGCGTCGATATCTAGCGCCTGCGTCTGAATGCAACGTCAAAACGCAACGACTGCTTCGGAGACTAGTCAAGCGGCGAGAACGCAGGCGATTCAATACGAAACGTCAACATGAGTGTTGAAAAATGGAGCCGGGATGACGAGATGCTATTAATCGAATTAATATCCTTCTACAAATGCCTGTATGATGCCTAAAGTGAAAAATATAAAGATCTAATTATCAAAAATAATGTCTGGAAACAGATAGCGGGAAAAATGGAGGGAAAAAGTGGGCATTTCTGTGCTAGTATATGTTATGATGGGGTTTTCTTTGAATTAACAATGGAATGATCGCTTCATCATCTTCTTCTTCAAATAGAAGGGCTAACACACACTCCATGATGATTTCACGAACTGAACTTCGAAGTTCTGACTATCACTTCTAGACGCACAAGCAAAACCACTCAAACGCATGCGATGAACGCATGCATCCATCGCACGTGCGAAACCAGGCCTTTGTTTATCATTTTGTTTGCGTTTACTATCTCATATTGTGTTTGGGCTTATTATTACCTCTTATTATTGTATTTGTGTTCTCATTATTGTGATGTTTTGCTTTGTTACGTTATAATAAACTATTTGAATATGGATCAAGTAAAAGTGGGCTTCCTTTGCCTCCGAATAAAATTATTGAGTTTGGATCATTTATATAAGTAGAATCTTATTTTTAATATAATTTTTATATCAAGTTTTACACACATGACGGTACCTACAATATTATCATATTTTTCGATAGTTTTATTTTGTTATATACCTAAACTTCCAATGTGAGTAAAAAATTATCCAGCATATGAACATTTAATTGCATTTTATACACATTATAGTAATTTATACTGAAATTATTAAATGATCATTGTGGTCATTCATAATATTTTACATAATATAATCACAATGTTTTTACAATAATATGACATTTGGTAGCTATGTTCGCCATTGTCTGGCCTCATGTCCTGGGTCCAATTACAATTTGGTATTTAGACATGCCTTGATCTTTCATTGGCTACGACAAATGCGATCAGTACAATACATATTGCACATAAGTGTCAATCAGTTCAATAAGTCCAAACACGACCATTTCGGAACACTCTCCCAATCTAATAACTTTTAGTGGTGTGTTTCAGGTTTCTTCAAATGCTCCTCTCAGTTTAAAAACAAGATATAGATGCACGAGTTTGGTTCTCATTAAAAAAAATCTAAGATATCTGCTGTACGCTAAGCGCTGACGTCGAAAACATTTGACATTTGCTTTAAAATATGCAGAATAAATTCTCATTCATCGTCCTAGAATTCCATAATGATCCCTTTATCCGTTTCAAAGATAATCCCTTGGTGCGAGACCTTTCAGCATCGCTGTATCATCAATATCACTTTTATATATTATATTATCACAGTCTTCTAAATTACAACCACATAGAAGTATATATGCAGCTGATATTATTATTTTTTGAATAACAAGCTTTGTTTTTAAAGCAACGCTGTATAATGTATGATGTATATGAAAAGAGTTCCGGATTCCACAAAATGTAGAATGAGTTTCCAAAGAGGAATGGGATTAACTAGATTAAAGGATGGTTAAAAATTTTATTTCAAAAATACTTTTTTCCCTTCCGTAGTTCTCTTCAACTAGTCTTCCTAATGTATCCCACATACGCTTAATAGGTTCAGGTGGAACTACGGTACTATAACACCTGCCAATGTACTGGGGTAAAATATCAATTGTTTTTAATTTTTAGTTCCCTAAGCAAAGTCTCTGTTGCTTTATCGACAAAAAGGAACAAACTTTTTTCCCATTACGTTCACCATACGCTTCCCGTTTGTAGATATCACAAATGGAAATACCCTATTTAAATGCAAATTTTATATTTGTCACCTTTAAGAAAAAAAGGAGACAAAAAAACTCCAATGTTTTGTCTTAACTTGGGTATATTTCCCCATAGACGTTCATGTATCGTAATTTTGTAGTTCTGACTTGAAAAGGTTGCGTCAATCTCAATAATATAAGTTGGAGCATAATAGGGTGAATGAGGGTAAATTGATATTTAAATGCATCATTCCAATAATTCAATAATTTGCGTTACCTTTTCGCATGGTCTACTCCACGCTCTTTTCACTGACGATCTGAGTGAAAAAGAAAGAGTAATTATTTGACATTTTTCAAAACGGAGCGACTTCGCGTTTTGCCCTTGTCTTGACAAACGATCTACTTTTTTATTTCACAAAAATAAAACGATTCTTGTCGTTGTACATTTAATGCTTTCCATGGAACAAATTGCCATTGAGACAAATTATCATTCACGAGCAAATTTTTCATTTGCAGTGTCGGTACTGACGTTTAAATTTCAGGCTACTCGGGATATAGAAAGTTTCGTAAAATTCTGGAATAGTATTGAAACCTATAGGTAAGCCATACATGAATATTTCTTGCAAAAATTCTAGAGAACGGATGGTGCCATCATATAAAAAACATTAGGTAGTGAAATTTGGTTGTATTTGACAAGTAAATGCAACATTGAAGTTCAATGGAAGTATGCACCGATAATCATGTTAGCGAGGCCAGGAAAACCTCACCATGAACCCAACTCATATAGACCAATCAGCGTACTACCACAAATATCTAAACTCTTCGAAGGAAACCTTCTACAGAGAACTAGCGAAATCATAGCTAAAGAAGAGCTGATTCCAATACAACAACTTGGATTCAGAGAACAGCATTCGATAATCAAACAGTGCCATAGATTATTGAACAATATCAAGCAATAAAACAAAAATAAACCAGCCCATAAAATCAGGCGTTCCTCTAGGAAGTGTCCTTGGCCCTTATCTGTACCTTAGGTTTACTGCTGATATTCCAACTACCGATGATACTCTGATGGCTACCTTTGCAGATGGTACTGCAATAATGACTGTGGATATAGTCCCTACAAGAGCATGGAAAAAGCTATAATACGACATAAATCTTCTACAAGACTGGCTAGATCAGTGCATTAGGTAGTGAAATTTGGTTGTATTTGACAAGTAAATGCAACATTGAAGTTCAATGGAAGTATGCACCGATAATCATGTTAGCGAGGCCAGGAAAACCTCACCATGAACCCAACTCATATAGACCAATCAGCGTACTACCACAAATATCTAAACTCTTCGAAGGAAACCTTCTACAGAGAACTAGCGAAAGCATAGCTAAAGAAGAGCTGATTCCAATACAACAAATTGGATTCAGAGAACAGCATTCGACAATCAAACAGTGCCATAGATTAGTGAACAATATCAAGCAATAAAACAAAAATAAACCAGCCCATAAAATCAGGCGTTCCTCTAGGAAGTGTCCTTGGCCCTTATGTGTACCTTAGGTTTACTGCTAATATTCCAACTACCGATGATACTCTAATCGCTACCTTTGCAGATGATACTGCAATAATGACTGTAGATATAGTCCCTACAAGAGCATGAAAAAGCTATAATACCACATAAATCTTCTACAAGACTGGCTAGATCAGTGCAGAGTGGAGGTCAACAATGATAAATCCGCACAAATCATGTTCACCACAAAACAAACTGTCTGTGACCATTAACAATATACCGATTCTAGTGAAAAGTTAAGTCAAATAACTCGGACTACACATATCAAAAATTAACATAGAAGAAAAGCACATACAAGCTAAAAAAAGCAACCTAGGTTGAAACTTCAAAATATAAACTGTCCAATCGGCGAAGGTTGACACTTAACAATGGAAAATAAGTTACTAATATACAAAATCATCTTTAAACCAATATGGACATATGAGCATATGACATTGAGCTATGCGGTTGCAGTAAGCCATCGAACAATAATATACTGTAAACGTTCCAATCTAAAATACTTCGTACAATAGCAGATACTTTATGGTTTATAAGCAGCCACACATTGCTTACTGATCTCGGTGTTCCAACCATCAATTAAGCTATTCAGGCATCAGCCATAAGAAATGAAAACCATCAAAATCCACTAATATCCAACCTTTACATTGATCCAATGGAACAGAGAAGATTGAAAAGACGCTGGCCAGAAGACCTCATAGAGTAATTAACGGAGACCCATTAGTGGATGGTACCCGCCTCAATCATTTACTTATTACTGGTTACTTATTGAGTAGAATATTAATTTGCGATTAAATTGAAAAAAGGGCTGGATCATTCTCGATGAAATGTATGAGGAAAGGTGGATGATTTAAATGTCAAGCAATTTAATCAGATAATTATAAACCGAGAAAAACAGGAAAATGATTCAATACCTATGTGACCTCACTATTCGTTTTTTTTTCAAAAAATACTATATACTTATATGCCTTACTATTTGGCCTATTTGGGTAGGTTAGTTCCTAAAGGAGGAGCCTGCAGAGCCAGTACGACTGTCTGGTGATTGTGCGATATCTCTTGTATTGGTCGATGCGAAACTACATGCATGGTCAATTTTGGAGGCTGTTTGGCAAAGTAAAGAGATCTGGAAAGGTGGAATTGGCCAACAGCTATTTATATAATTATATTGTTATTTATAGGCGAGTTTGATGTAACACACTAAAAATGTTTATACTTTTAAACTCTAATTCTATCATGAGATACACAAGAACTATACATTAATATACTGTATTAATATGCGATATCCTTTGTTAGAAAACTCAAATTAACAGAGTATGACAGTTCTCTGAATATCACCCGTTATAGAATTGTGTATTTCATATTGAGATTCTACTACGTCATTGAGTGTAGAACTAGCCTATTGACGACGAGAGAAGACCCCTCCAAAATACAATGACTAGCCTGTATATGCATCACAGGAGCAATGAGAGCATGCCAAACGGCAGTAATAAAAGTGATTCTCATTCTCTCACCACCACCACCACTACATATGGCAGTGGAAAGTTTTGCAGGAAGAACAAGATACAAACGAAATAGAGAGGAAATCATTAAAAGGAATACCCCATCACTTCTTGGTAGTCAGACAACCTGGGACATGCCACGAGATGCTATGATGAAAAGTATAACTTTTCAGAGAAATTCGTTACGGAGTTAATTAACAAGAAGGAATGGGATCCAGACTTGGAAAAGATGCCACTCGATGGTGAACAAAAAAGCTTGGGAAAAACCCCAAGTATCTTTTAAGCGAAAATTAACGCCATAAGAGCATTCAGATCAATATTAATAGAGGATACAGAAGGCGAACGATTATCACAATGTCAGATAGACAAGAACCCATTAAGCAATGAGCTCTTGTGTAATCAGTTCGAAGATGGTGTGGGAATGCCTGGATAAACTTAATGAACTGGGCGAGAACGGTATAGTCACCTTACTGTGGATTCCATGACATATATATTGAGATAAGAGGATTTGAAATGGAAGATGGACTAGCAGCGGGGGCCTTGAATACCATTTTGGGGGGTAAACTTTTCTGTGGAATCAGCTCCAATGTGATATTGGAAGAAATAGGTAAAGCCAAAAAAAATCATCTGGGTGACTACAATCTGTTAAGATTAAATAAATGTTTTCAAACGTACTCAAAGTAGAACTGCGCTTAGATTTTTGACAATAATCCCAACGGGTCTCAAAATATTGGAAGAAGAAGAATATACATTTTGTGGTGTGAAAGAAATCGCAGAGCAATTCAAAATATCAGGGCATAGGGATATTTACTTAAGCTGGTTCCAGCAGAAATCCTGAAATCCTTCCGGTAAATAGGACTACTAGACTTTGAGACTTTCCTCAAAAACAAACTTAGTGAGCGAGTACAATAGTTCTTTTAGGTCTCGGTGAATGTCCCTCCAAAATACATTCCATAATAGATAAATTAATTTCAGGAACGTTGTAAGGTGCAACACTCATTATATTACGGTGAACATATTGTGTTAAACAATTTCATTCGACCTGTAACTACTTGAAGAAACAAAATTGGCAGATGTTTTGAAGTTATTCGACTCCAAAACACATCTAATTTTGCCATATTCCTTACTCAACACTATGTATATGATATTATCTCTCACGAATGATCCACAATGATTTTATGGTCTTATTATTGGATGAGAAACTTTTAATTTTGTATATCAAGTTATGGACAATCATTTTAATTAATATGGAGGTTTTATTTTTTTGTGTATATAAAGTATGTTCGTATTTAATTACATCTTCCTCTTAAACATTTAGCTAGGAAATCGTAAGATTTCCAATTAAGAAATCTGCAGTCGTATTTACCCAAGACACGTTCGATTACAATTTCTTGCCGAATTTGCCGCGAAATCATAGACGTACATTATACAATACAGTCTTTATTCTTAAAACCAAGTCAGAGATATTACATGACAAATAATTCCACATTGGTAATTTGCTCACAGGGAGCACCAAAAACAAAAGCCCATTTGTCGCAGCTTTGAAAATTAACTCCCAAGGACGTGATAAAAAATTCAAATTTCACTTAAATGTCCTTTTAGTTTGACGTTGGATGGTGAGAACAATAATGCATCGTTTTGGAACAATTTTTTTAGAGCGAAGCTACTAGTAAAATGAAGTTTACTATGTGGCAAAAGATTTGCCACGCTCTGGCCGACCATCAACGCCTGCAACTATTCGATCTATGTCATCGAATAAATGTTATGTAGTTAATAATTACTGAAAACCACTGAGTGAGTTCAAGAGAGTATATTTATAATCTATCCCAATACTATTCCTTTCCAGTTTTCTATCACGTTAGCTAGAACTAGTCTGATATGTCATTATATTTATTAGGACTCAATACTTCACCAATTTCGAGTTGAGTTGGGTTGTTGTTTGTGACCCAACCAAGTATGTTTTTAATTTCTTATATTCAGAATAAAGGAATCTCATCCCGCCGCCCGCCGCTGAGATTATAACCAGACCAGATTTCGTGTGCAGAAATTTCGGTCGGAGTAATGGACCCCCGAAGAGAATCAATTCAGTGTCTGATTGTTTTCATCCCGAGCTGTTTAATAGGATGGTGAATGCACCATCGTTTTCTCTGACTCGAACTCCTCCGTTTATGTTCTGTGGCTGCTCTGCATCAGACACACACAAACGATTTCGATAATTTACTATTTTCATAAATCGAAAGCGTGTATGTGTGTGTGTCTGTTTAACCGGAAGAATACTACCGAGCAATTATTAAGTAAGAGATAAAATAAGGAATAAAGTAGACCGCATGCGGATATAGAGATACAGAAATTCGTTTTAATTTATTATTTTTATACCAATTCAATTTCCTGTAATGGTTGATATTGCCAAAGAAGAGATTCCAATTTAAATTGGTTACAAATATAAATTCGCTAGATCTTTCCTTATTTTTATAAGAAAAATAAAGTGCATGAACCCTTTAGGTTATTAGCGCTACCAAATTTTATAACAATAAATAATCACTGAGTTAAAAATTAACGTTAATAGTTAACGATTGAATTTTGAGAAGAAACTGCTGTATAGCGGGATTGTTCGAGTTCAGGTATTAGGTAAGTGTATATGGGGAAAGTATATGACTGGCGCAGAATTTCAATTGAGTTCAATGAATCAGATATAATTAGCTCTATTGGCATAGAGTTTTGAGCTGCTGATGTGGCTATTGATGCATCAGCTGGCTCATATATACCTCTTTTTCTGTGGGTGAAGAAATAACTGTATATCTCTTACTGAATTGATATAGCTGCTTGATAACCATTACTGTTAAAAGGATATATTTGACGGAGACTTTTTATTGAGTTCAATGAATCAGTTATAATAAAATCTATTGGCATGGACTTGTGCTTGAAATATCGCATGAAGTTCTTGGAGTAGAGTGTTTGTAATTGTCACATTTAGAGTTACAAGTGTGGCTTCAGCTCCAATATTCATTGAAATGCATTAGTGTAGATATTATGTAAGTTGCGTAAGTCAGTTTGTTATCCCAAATCACACCAATATATTCTATATCATCCTCAAAATTAAAATGATTGTTTTACACTAAAGTATTGGTTTGGAGTAAATTGGATTTTTGGGAAAATTTCTGCATTGGGATCTCTTTTTTGGAAATTGGGATATAACTTAGCACATTCAGATGTGACGTTACTCTATGAACAAAATAAGAAGTTGTTGTTTTTCAAATAAAAATTAGTTTGTCGTTTCTAGGTACCTACCTAACACATAGAAAATATCACCGAATTAGTGAAAGAGAGACCTTTGGAGCAGTGGTACAATATACAGGTTGTCTCATTAACATTTCCAAAAATGATACCACGTGACCCGAAACGTGAGAATGTAGCAAAGTAGCTGATTGCTTAAAATGTGTATAACCACCTACGGTTTATAACTGCCCTATTTAAATATTGTAGTTCAAATAGTTTATTATGGTAGTTTATTTTATTTTTAACAAACAAAATACATACTGCCCTGGAGGAAGCAAAGCCTTGCCTTTGCCTTGCCTTTTTTATTGACTTAGCTAAAGCCTTCGATACGGTTAGTCACACTCTACTTGTAGAAACTCTCGAAGAGATGGGCATAAGGGGAAATTGTTTAGAACTTCTACGGAGTTATCTAATCAATAGAACCCAAGTGGTAAGATTAGAGACAGAACTAAGTGATGAAAAAAACATTGAATATGGAATACCACAAGGCACAGTAATGGGACCAATACTTTTTAACCTATATGTTAATAAAATATTTTCTTTAGAGAATGCAGGTGAGATCATTGGCTACGCCGACGACACAGCTGTATTTTTCGAAGCAAATACATGGCAAGAATTAAAAAATCTAGCAGAAGCCGGCTTCCGCAATTTAAAAAATTGGTTTGACCACAAACTTTTAACTATTAACATTGAGAAAACACACTTTCTACCCTTCAGCTGTGATAAACCTGGGAATTCCCCTTTTGAACAACTCGACATTACTGAACCCAATGCTTCAAATAATAGCAAAATTAATTTTGTAACACAAATGAAATACTTGGGAATATTTATAGATCAACACCTGAAATGGAATACTCATATAAATTATGTTATTAAAAAACTTAATATAATTCTATATAAGTTTAAATACCTAAAGAAATACTTACCACCAAACATAATGAAAACCCTATATTACTCACTAGTTGAAAGTCATTTACGATATGGTATTGTTATATGGGGAGGCGCTCTCAGAGTACATATTAATTCTTTAGAAGTTCTTCAAAAAAGATTTGATTGAAAGATTATGTCGAAAAAATATACATACCCATCTGACAAACTTTACAAAGAAACTCAAATTATGGATATGAGGCAACTATTTTATTTTTGGACTAACACTAAATTTCACTTCTCTGAAAACAAGGAATATTCACAACATTCTTACAATACTAGAAACAAATTAAATACCGTTTTGCCCATCGTTCGAAAATCAATTTCACAACGATCCTATTCTTATTATTCAAAAAAATTATATATTTTCCTCCCTGAAGAAATGAAAAAAATTAAAAATAAGAACCAGTTTAAAAAACGATTAAAAGAGTATTTATTTACTACTGAGCGCCACATTATTATTGATTTACTAGAATTTCCGTTGACATAGAAAAAAAAAATAAAAATAAATGGTCGGAATCGATTTTCTTTTTCATACATTATGATTATGCATATCCTGGTGAACTTCGTGCATTCATATAATATAATAGACTCTGTGTAATATATAGGTACTTACTTTTAATATTTTACGCTTTTACTATATTCCGAAATATTTAATATTCTTATATTTAAACAATAATTATATTTTATAAGATTTTAATAATGATCTATAATCTATTTATTCATAAACTATAATCTTTTTATCTATATCTATATTTTAAATTTTATTGTATTAGTATAGTTTTAGTTTTAAATTTATTATGTTTCTCATATTATTGGTAAATTACATTTGTATCTACTTGCCGAAACAAGTGTTAACTTATCGGCTCTTGGCTTTATTTATTTACTTCAAATTACTCTAAATTATTTGCTTTAAATTATATATTTTATACTGATTTTACCTCTAAATAAAGCAATATTATTATTATTATTAATTATTATTATTATTATTATCATAAATAGTGGCCAAAACCTCGTGGGACACTCTGTATATAAATATGGATATATTTCTTCCAGCATTTCACATAAAGCTGGCTATCCTTGGTTCAGTTTTGGTGATCAATGCAGTAATTGATAAACATCAAAGATACTGGAATTGAAACAACTCTGGTCGTTACCGGACAGTTAAAAATGTGAGGGTGGAACAATATTTTCTGGTTAAAATTGATCAACACCCAGAAACAAGCACTAAAACAAATATCAGCCACACTTTAGTATGATGAGTTTTAAAAAATTGTATCCTCACTATACTCTTACTTGAAGAGTTGCATACATTTCAAGAGTATCAATTATAGATTTCCATGATATTTACGTTGTGTAGACAAAATCCCGCAGTTTCTCTCCCTTATAATGAAAACATACCAGTCATTGCTTCGTGTTGACACTAAGGAGACTGTAGCCCTGTCTTCTTCAGAAACTGAAAAGCTTTGATTCAAAATAATATAAATGTATTACTTATTAACGCTGGAATTGCTTTTTTTTCAGTGAATGAGAGAATAATTTTCATTTTTGAAAAAAAAATGTCTGCAGAATTTTATTAAAAAATCAAAATAATGATGTAATTACGGTAGCTATTACACTGATGTAAAATTTATGTTCCCTCGTTTCGAAGTAATAATTCAAAAACGAGTGCGTATCCTTTTCTTTAATTTTGTCAACTTAAGGTACGGTTAGAGTGCCAGCTTTGTCGGTAACGTTCTTCTAATGATATTTTAATGGTAGAATTACAGCCTGTTACATAAAGGATAAAGGAAAAGGCGAGTGTCGTAACCCAGGATAAGATTTACTACTGTTTGAAATTTATGGAAAGTTGATGGAAACGCATGGAAAGTTTTTATTAGAGGAAAACATGTTTAATTTGATGAGATTTTAAAATCTTCCAGACTATTATTTTGCATGTCATTCTACCACCCAATACGGGCTATTATTTTGTTTTCTCATAGTTAATTTTCGCAAACAAGCCAAAAACTCATATGTTTTATACGATTTAGTAGCAGATATGGAACTATTATCGCATATTCGACTCCTTTTTCCCTATAATATCCTCATTTGGGGATTTTTTAATCATGTTTTTTATTGTTTGTATAACATGTCGTTCAACCAGCCCTTTTAATTGAGGATAGTGGGGGCTACTCGCTCTCTGTACTATTTCTTCTTATTTGGAGTATTTATGTATTTCTTCAGAGTTGAATGATGGTCCGTTATCACACATTTCTTCAGCTGGTAGCCCGTGGTGAGCAGAGCACCTTTTTAATGCTGCTATAACGCTTGATGTATTGGTTGAATTCATGGGTTCCACTATACAGAATTTTGAGTAGTAGTCTGTTATTAGTAAGTATTTTTGACTTCATTTCGAAGAAGTCCATACCTAGTCGTTCCCAAGGGTAGCTTGTTAGTTTTGTGGGATGGAGTGGTTCTTTGTAATTATTCCTGCTTTGCTGTTGGCAAGTTATACATGTGGAAACCCATTTTGTTATATTCATTGTCATGCCAGGCCAATATAGGCCTTCTTGTGCTCTACGTATGCATGGATTGATACCCATATGTCCTGTATGTGCCCTTCTGGTCATTTCGTTTCTTAGGGATGGTGGAATCACCGGTTGTTTTTGCTTAAAAGGGAGTCCATTATGCTCAAAAAAATCATATCTCACATTATAATATGGTTTAGCTTCTTTTGTTACACTGCTTTGACTCTTGTTGCATCTCTGAGCTCTTCATGGTTTCTTCTCTCAACTCATCTATTCTTTTTGTTTTGTAGCTACAAGAACAGACTGTACACTGTACTCAGTTAGATCTCCTCTTATAGATTTTGTATTCCTTCATTTCAGTCTTGACAAAGCATCTGGAATATGCATACTCTTGCCAGGAATATATTCTAACACAATATTGTACTTCATCAATTTCATCACCCTACTCTGGAGTCGAGGAAATAGATCATCAATTGGCTCATTCATTAGATGGTTTGTGATCGGTTTGAAATAGTTATTTGTTTAACTAGTCAGCAAAGTAGTAGATTGACTGCCGAGGCTAGGAATTCAGCTAAGGCAGTCAATCTACTTTGCTGCCAAGTTGAACATATAATTTTTTCTCCGATTGTTCATGAGGATATTGTATTTGCAAATTATTACAATTCCCACAATCTCTTTATTTTAGTTGGTTGCTATGGAAATGTATAATCACAGGCAGCAAAGTAATCACTTTCGTGCCTAGGCAGCAAAGTAACCACTTTGCTGCCTAGGCAGGAAAAGTAATACTTTGCTGATTGATATCAGTCAGAAAAATTAATATTTGCTGCCAATCGGAGAAAAAAGTATTTTTCTTTCTTTTTCTATTACTGAATATCTGGTCTGAGTTTCTGTTAGAGCAGAGCAATATGCAATGGGGTGATTCTCTCGCATAATTACTCCTCCCATTGCCTCTTTACTCGCATCTGTGGCGATTACTATAACTATCTTTTTTGTCATTGTTTTCAAATACTGGAGCATTACATACCATTCTTTTCAATTTGTTAAAACATTCATCATGGTTTTCATCCCATAACCATTCACAGCCACTTTTTAATAAATTTCCTAGTGTCACTGTTCCTTTTGACATGTTAGGGATAACTTTGGCTGGGTAATTCACGGTACCAAGAAACATTTGAAGTACTTTTTTGCTTTTTGGTATTTCTAAATCCATTATTGCATCAATTTCATCATTAGCTATTTCTATCTGTCCATTACATATCTGATGTCATAAATATTTAACTGTTGTCACACCTAACTAAGTTTCATTTTCCTTGAATTTTGTTTTTGTAATTTTTGCCTGCATTAGTACTTTCTCAAGAATATCATTGTGCTCTTTCAGTGTTTTGGCATGAACCAGAACGTCATCCGCATAAATTTCCACCCTGGTATATCCTTGAATACGGTCATCATTTCTTCATCAAATGCTTCTGATGAGCACCTCAATCCATAAGGTAGTCGTTCAAACCTGTAGGGTGTAACTATTGTACATAACTTTTAACTTTCTTGGTCTAATGGTATCTGGTGGAAGGCTGATCTATAGTGTAGTATTTAGAATCATTTATATTGGCCAATATTTCTACTAATTTTGTCATATGGGTGTTAGATCTTTTCATGAATTTGTTCAAAGGTCTTGGATCCATACATACTCTGACTGACTGGTCAGGTTTTAATACTGTTACAATAGGATGGACCCAGTCGGTTGTTTCACTTGCAGCTTCAATGATGCCTTCCTGTTCCATTCTTTTTAATTCAGTTTTCACTCTCTCTTGTAGTGGCCTTGGCATTCTTCTGCATTTTGCCCTTGTTGGTTCCGC
This sequence comes from Galerucella nymphaeae, assembly GCA_963978555.1. Taxonomy (NCBI): domain Eukaryota; kingdom Metazoa; phylum Arthropoda; class Insecta; order Coleoptera; family Chrysomelidae; genus Galerucella; species Galerucella nymphaeae. Next base: position 7,387,805 of record OZ021708.1, read on the forward strand.
ATCTTCTGTTAATCTAATTTTGAATTGATTTTTTGCGCATCCTATACCTTGAAATACATCATTGTTTTCATCAATGATCTTTATTTTATTTTTTCTTATTCAATTGTGTTAGTTTCATTTGAATCTACTCTTCTCAGGAGTTCCAGGTTTTGTATTGACTACAACCCTATTAATGGCTGTAAGTCTTTTTTCGTGATGAAGAATGGGGCCATCTTTTTAAATTTTCCAACATCACATTTTAAATCGCAAATGCCTTTGATTTCAATTTCATTTTGTGAGTATGATATCAGACAATTATTGGTCTTCCTAATGCTGGGTTTTTCTTTCAAGGTATCATATAGTCTTCTAGATAATGGATTAACTTGACTACCTGTATCTAGTTTACATATAATTCTATTCCCGCCAAGTTTTATTTCTTCCACCCATTCCAAGTTTGAGCTAGTTAATGCATCTACAGTTTGATATATTGCACCTATCTGCCATGTTGTTTCTGCCTCTAGGTTATATTCGGTTTCTTGTATTGAAATTTCATTAATATTAATTTTGGCTTCACAAGCTCTTGTGAAGTGGTTTAACTTTCCACATTTTGAACATTTTCCACCCATAGCTGGACATTTTCCAAATTCATGACAAAATATACATCTTTGGCATTGCCATTGTTTTTTATTTTTGACTGTTCTGTTTTCCTTTCTTCTTACTGCATGCACCAATCCTTAAGTTGTGATTTTGGCCACTTTTTCTACTTGTTTACTTGCTGCCTGATCTGCTCGACACAATTTCTCTCTCAGGTTGTTGTTTGTGGCTTCACAAATTATTCTATCTCTGATTAAAGAGTTAGATTACCAAAACTTACTTTGTTTCGTAAAATTGTGATGTATTCATCAATATTCTGCCCCTCTTCTTGATTACTTGTAAAGAATGTAAAAGGGAGTGATGTAGCGAAAATGCATCCAAGATATTGGTTACTGTTGAGATATCCTCAATGTTTGGTAGGTCTTCTTCTGGGTCACTGTTTCAAATTCCATCGTATTGTACAGATTTATTCCTTCTTCGCCCAATAGGTGCAGGAACATAGCTTTTTGAGTTTTTAACGGCTTTGTATCTAGTTCTGCTGCTATCCAATATATTTCTATTAATTGCCGCCATTTCTCCCAGCTTTCTGCGGGATTACTGTCTGTTTCAAATGGTCTGGGCGGGCTAAGGTTCGACGTCTTGCTGCCACAATGTAACCTATTATATAAATAAATTATTGGTACTTGATTCAATTGACTTTATTCTGATGAATCGTGATACATGTGAATATGAGTAGGTACGAACTATGAAGTGTGTCGTAGTACATCTAGGTTATGTTGGAAGATGCCTCGTCGCTCTTCTTTTTTATCGTCGATGAGTAAGGCGCGTTCCTGTCATCGATTTTATGTCACAGTTTCTTTTTCGGATTCTTCGAAAAAATCATGTCCAATGTTCTAAACCTTTTTCCAACTATTTCGGAAATATAAAGAGTTTTGAACTGAATTACAAAAATAAGCATTGAAAAAAGAAAACTAACCACAACAAACGCTTGTATTTCAAGCATCTTTTTTTGGGTTTTATCAGCTATCGTTGTCTCTTTCAAGTGATGAGGAGTTATTTTTGCTTAAAAATGTTGATTTTAAAATTCGTAGAAGGAGAGTCTGTGTTTATGGAATTAAGCGCGGAAGAGGTGGGTTTGAGGATTACCACCACATCTATTTCCTCAATTTAAATTTGGGAAATTGAGGTTTTTCTTTTTTATAAAAATGGAGCGTTTTAGTCATTTTTTTGGAACTGGTTCGTCCAAATTGCGCCAAAAAACAAGTACAAAATGTTCTTGCGCACTTGTCAGAACTTTTAGTAACCGCTTGCTATCCGGAACAGGCTTTGTCTGTGAATGCACACACTTGATACAAAGTAGACTTTTCTCACGTAGGATGAAGATTGCAAGCGCTTGTAACCGGCTTTTTTGTGAACGCACGATACTCAACATCCCAGGCGTGACTGATCTAATCGCAATCGTGATTTGTCTTGTCAAGTCATCTAAGTTGAGGAGTTTTGTTTTGTATAGGTACCATACTTTTGACATATCCCAAAAAAGTGTTCTAATGTCAGATCGGGATGGCCATTTTATCAATACGGCCTCCCTAACCACCGATTTCGGAAAATTTGGTTCAGGTACTGCCCGGCATTGATTTAGTGATGGGGCTGTGATCCATCTTGCTGAAACCATATTGTATTGGCAGGAAGTCGTGGGTTTGCTGGATCAGGATATTAGTTTGTCAGAGTTGAACCGACATTTTTTGAAGCGGTTATAAACCATAAAAGTTATATAATAAGTGACTTGGGTTTTATTGTATAGTTCACAAACAATTTGTTCAAATAGTGAAATTATTCAACCAAGCAGCCAAAAACTGATTTTTTGTCAATTATAATATTTTCTAGCATGCAATTTACGTGATGAAAAACGTCAGTGTACGCTTTTATATTTTCTTTGTTTGTTATGTGCCGTGCGAAGTTTCGTGATAAAAGGTAAATAAGATATTCAGTAAAAATTGGCCAAATCACGTGTATCACTTCCTGACGGAACCAGAAGTGACCCATTACATGCCCTATTACGTAGTTACGATGCCATAAAAAGGGTCCCCTTCGTTCCTGAAAAAAAGAACAGGCTATCTGGAGCACTTCACGCGAGTGGGAAAATTTACGTTATAGAGTGGTTTTTTTTTCGGGAAATACTATGATCCTTTTTTTGGAAATTTGTTCGTATAATAAATATTATCAGTAGTAATATAAGTACTTGAAAATAGTCAGTTTATACATCGATAACTTGTTACATGATTACAAAGAATGTCAGATTTACAGTTTGAATAAATTGAATTATTTTGTCAAACTGACACGATTTGTAATTATGCAGGGTAGCAATTTTTGAACAATGAGCGGCATAGATTTATGACGAATGATGACATGAGACGAACGTCGTTATATTCTTGGTCCGTGATCCGATATTATCAATCGCATGAAAATCATACGCTCCGGATCGCATGGTCCGAAATAGGTTAGCGAAGTCGAATGAATTGGCGCGTGTGCAGTTAATAGGTTTTTCCATGAGAATTTGTTTTTATTTTGTCATAGAGAAACAAGTAGAAAAAAAGTACTATATAATTACTATTTCTCTATGCATTCCGTAATAATTCTGTCAGTTCTCTGTTTCTTTAAATCTTAAATTTATGTGCATGTATTTGAAAAAAATACTGGAGTTTGAGTGGTTTACTGGTTTTCAGTGTTTTCAATCGGTGTTCTATAATGTACATGGAGAACCATTATTTTTGGTACGTAATGAGAATTTACGGGTGGCAAAGGAGTAAGTATGAATTGACGAAGATCCCATCGTACGAGAGAAGCACCGGATCGTATGATCTTCAAGAATAGCTAGCCAGGAAGTTTGAGATGTATAACCGTATTGTATTTGATGAGTTTATTTGTTGAGTAAATATAAACAATTTATCAATTTAGACACCAATTGATACAATCCGAATCGACTCATTTTTGAAAAACATCAGAATTTGACGTTAATGTTAGTTTTTTGTTTTGTTGTATATTATTGTCGATGTTGTTACTATAGAAATTAAGGCATTGTTAAATTTTTGATTGGTAGAGCTACTCTATGTATAATCAGGTATTATCGAAATTATACAAGGTAACTCAACTAAATTGATCTTTCTGATTGGTTAAAAATCCTACGAAAAAAATAATCAGTAGTAATACTATAAGTACTTCAAAATAGGTTACACATCGATAATTTGTTGCATAGTTACAAAGAGTGTCAGTTTGACAGACCAAATAATCCGATTATTCCGTCAAACTGACACGATTTCTAGCTATGCAGGAAGTTTGAGGTGTATAACCGTATTTATTTTGAAGTACGTATTGTATTTGATACGATTATTTATTGAGTAAATATAAACAATTTATTCATTTAGATAGAAATTGGTGCTATAGAAATTACTATCCAAATTGACTTATTTTTTATTAACGTCAGAATTTGACGGTAATGTTAGTTTGTGTGTCGTTGTGGTAACTGGTGGTAACCATAGATGAGTGGTTACTATGGAAATTGAGGCATTGTAAAATTTCTTATTGGTAGAGCTACTCTATGTGTAACCAATTGTAGAATTTTCGATTGGTAGAGGTATTCTATGTGTAATCACTTGTAAAATTTTTGATTGGTAAAGCTATTCCATGTATAATCGGGTATTATCGAAATTATACGATGTAACTCAACTAAATTGATCGTTCTGATCGGTTGAGAATGATACGGGAAAAAATAATCGTATTAAAACATTAAAGGTATGTTTCATTATTTTTCAATGGTAAAATAGAAATAATATAAGTGAAAGCAGAGAAAAAATATAGACCATATAAATCGGTGAAGGTAATGGTGAAGAAGGAGTAGGTACTCAACCAGATTGAAAGTATAGTAAAATTAATTTATGGAATCTATAAAAGATTAATTTCGGATTTTGCAAATTGAAGTATACAGGGCGTTAAACTCAATACGATTTTCCGGTTACAATTAGTGGTGAGAACTTTTTAAATACACTGTATAACCTATTATAACCGTTTATCATTGTAATAGCGAAGCGAAGTGGGATTAATATTGGAATCAAAAGACAGGGTCTCATGACATTTTTTTTATCTGTCTCGATATTCTGTCACGATGTCAAAGTACTTCGAGATATTGGACTTTATCGACTAATGAATCACCCTGTGAATGAAACTGTTCCTGTTAAAAATATCTAAGCAATGCCAACATTCGATTCACCAATATTTTGGAAATTGTACATTTGCTTGAAAAAAATAAAAAAATTCTTCTTCTCCTAAATGAGTTAAATTTTACTATGTTTTCCTCTTTCCATTCAATATAAATGGAATATTTCATTTTAAATACTCAAATTGAAGAAAATAAAAATAAAACCAATAACTTGGATAAAAATACTTAGGACTCATTTCACTTTAGATAAGGTGAATTTTCTGAGTTCGAATTTTCAAAATCAGCACATTTTTGCATTGACAGTGGTGGACAATTTTTTTTCAAATAATTTATTTTTTCTCCGATTGGCAGCAAATATTAATTTTGCTGACTGATATCAATCAGTAAAGTATTACTATTTCTGCCTAGGCAGCAAAGTGATTGCTTTGCTGCCTGTGATTATACCTTTCATAGCAACCAACCAAAATAAAGAGATTGTGGGAATTGTAATAGTTTGCAAATACAATATCCTCAATATGAACAATCGGAGAAAAAATTATATGTTCAACTCGGCAGTCAATCCACTACTTTTCTGCCTAGTTAAACAAATAACTATTTCTGAATGTATTATAAAATATTCAACTTCTTCCAATTTAGTTCTTATAAGTTTACTATTGTTTTATATATCCTCTTTTACTTGGTTTCAATGATTTTTGACATATATTTTATAATAATTGAATTTTATTAAAGCTGCAGGGGTGATGACACAAATTATATACTGTATGTTGTATGTACTACCATACGATCCAGAGATATATACTACGTTCTCTTTTATTTGCATTATTTGTGCTATTGTACCTATATGTTTTGATGTGGAAATTTTTAAATAGAATAGGAAATGAATTTCACGAATACCTTTAATTTTTTGCCTTAGAAATGTTGAAATTCACAAGACGTTGTATCTAAAAATTTATTACCATTTAATTTGTGTACGTGGAATATTTGTTTTTGACCAATATCATAAAATATTTATGGTTTTCCATCAACTTATACCATAAATGTACAAATGTACTACATTATTTGAAAGATTATTAAATGCACTAACAAATGATGAAAAGACTCATAGTGTGATGCGTTTGAAAATTTTGAGATATTGCTTTATTTGCGTTTTATCTCACTCTGTATTAAAGAAGCCACAAATGAAAAAGTAATTATATGTATATAATATATTAGAATGATATATTTTTGTAACACTCTCGGTGCGATCTTTTCGATTCTTGAACAAAATATATCACGTTTCATCTTAAAAAAGTTTGTGCTACTACGTGGTTTGGGAACACTCTGTAAAATCAAAGGTATTTTCAAAATGTGCGCTCAGTAACTGTATTATTAGCTTACACTAAACTTTGAAGTTCTATCTCTTACCACAACGATGTAATCCTACGAAGTCAGAAGATTGCCCCACTCTGTATATCCGAATATTCATGTACGTTCATAATTATAGTGGCAAATCAACATAATTTTAAGATCAGAGGGATGAAAACATTTTATTCACAAACACTGTTCAAACTTGAGAGTTTCAAGCTAGTTATGAAATGTAAATGTTCAAAAGAATAACTGATCTAATGGAAATTTTCATATGGAAAACCAACGCTTTTTTCGAAAAATTTACGGAAAATATTGGATAAAATCATCGAACCAACTACAGAGGTGATAGAGATATTACCAAAACTGTATGAAAAACAAAAAATAATAATACAACGATGCTAAATTCAAAAGAACTCTCCCTCTATGAGATGAAATCAAAACTAGATTCACTTATCTAAGCACTTTACGAAAAGTGATACAGGAAGTGTACAAAAAGAGGTATCGACAGAAAAAATGTATCAGTGGTTCTAAGAAGATATGGCTGGTGCAAAAAATGAGTTTCACCCAATGAAAAATTTCTCATGGAGATTGGACGTTACAGTTTCTTTGGAAATATTCCGAACAAAAAGATACCCAATAATAAAAATAAAGATGGATCTTCAAACTATGTAATACGGACCTGAAATGGAGCACTTTGTTTTGTCTTTTTCTATTTTCTACTTTCCATGAATGTAAGAAGTACCAATCTTAGAGTGCATAAGGGTTGTAGCTTCAAAAATATTTATGCGACGATGAACAAATAACTCGATTTTTTTTCAAAATCATTCAACTGAAAAGATTTACATATGGCAAGTGGAAAACCCACAAGTATTCAACAAAATTTTTCCATCATTCTCCACTTATCAAGAGGGGTGTATAAGTAAGAGCTTTTTGCAATAACATTCCTAACCAACAACCAAACATCCTCCGCTGCCAAATTTTAACACATTAACCGCTGATTCTTTCTCCCAATTTCCCTTGTGAATTCACCGAAAAGTATGTCGTTCGCGGCTTAACCATAGTTAGCAGCAATTCACTAGCTAGAGTATGAAGAGCAGGCTCGGATTTGAATAGCCCAATAGAAAAAAAGCCTCAAAGTAAAATAAAAACAGGAGTTTCGCAGCTTCTTCAGGCATTAAAAGTTTCTATTTTAATTCGCTATGTGTTTTTTTTCCAAAGCAGGAAAATAAGGTGTATCGAACTGAATGGACTAAGACATAAAATAAAATTAAAATCCGCCTCTGTGTAATGTAAGAAAATGGCAAGATTTTATGGTTCGACGCGGGTGGATGCGGCTGGGGGCCGCAGTGGCGGCAATTCACGTCCTCATCTAGGCGGCGGTTCCTTCATTCCCATAATCATGTGTCTTGATTAGCTCCGTTTGTATATAAGAATCTAGTTGGCTGTGGTGTTCCGAGAGAGAGAAGAGTACACACCGACTGTAGAAATTTGTTATTGCATCCGGAGACGGAAACCACTGGCGTAGATACTTATATAATGTAGTTTAGGTAATATTTTCATTATCATAAACTGAAAATTTCAATGTTTTGTATTAATTTTTTTCTATTTTTTGAGGGAATGCCCCTTTATCTAGCACGGCTAATCTTACAACAGATAGTCGATATAATGGTATTACCGTTATGATTATAACGCCTTACGAATTTGAGAATCACAACTCCCGTTTGTAATTAGAGAATATCACATGTATAGGTACCAGTTTCGGTGTATTTGCGCCTCAGCAGACCAATTTGTTTGTTCTTAAAACGATGGAAAAGCTATTCACAACTATATTGGAACGGAAATCCTAGAGAGACTAGTTCTCCATAGAAACTGCACTGGTACAACTGACGGAGGATAACAGAGATGCTCTAGACCAATTATCACTCATGGAGCCATTGCGTGGAGTAGTAGAATAATTAGCATATTGACGACGAGAAGAAATCTCTCCAAAATTCAACGACTAGCCTGTATATGCATTACAGTAGCAATAAGAATTTTCAGAGCAGCGCCATGAAAGTGATTGTCAACCTCACTTCTCATAGTGATGGAAAATGTTGCAAGAAAAAAGCAAGATACAGAATAAGTGAAGAGAAAATAATTTAAAGAACCACCTCCGCACTTGTGAGGAATCAGACAGTACATTACTATTATCAGACTTTCAAGAGGAAATTCACACACACACACACAACACGTGCATCCTGCTCAATATCGATAAAGAATTATCATAATGTCGGATACTCAAGCAGTGTAATCAGTTCCAAAATGGTGTGGAAATACCTGGAAAAACTCGATGAGCTAGACGAGAACAATCACTTTACTGTGGATTCCAGGACACACTGGAATGGAAAATTGAAGAGAAGATGAACTTGCAAATGGGGGAGACTGAAATATAACTTGTTAAGATCAAATGAAAGCATGAGTCAAAACCGTACTAAGAGTTTCAACAGGAATCCTATCGGGACATTGTCGCAATAAAGCTAGAAAGATCAAAATAGTGAAGGAAGTAGAATGTATAATTTATGACATGGAAGAAGAAACATCCATTCACATACTTTCAAATTGCACAGCAATTCATTATCTAGTAAACAAAACAAAAAGAGCTACCAGTCACTGAGACTTTTCAGAAACTTAGTGAAAGTTAGGGGACACGATGGATTTTTTAGGACTAAGTGAATGTCACCTGAAAAAAAACATCCATACATCATTTTTTCCACTACAATGTCTTTATCGAATATTAATATGGTCACTGGTGATGAAACTGTATCAATTGGTAGCAAGTGGAAGAGCAAATTCCAGGTTCAGGATCTTCCGTATGCCACTACCAAGTCAGCATAATGAATATGAAAAAATGAAATTACATGAAAACCTCTAAATATGCCAGGACTCCTGCTAAAAAAATATATAATATAAATAAGATATTGCTTCCATCCTTTCCAGTGACCGAACAATGAGTGTGGTAATTTAGCTGAAATTTTGAAGCCATTTTGATCCCAGACGGGAAAAATTACATTCAATGCTATGGGGATGGTTCTAAAGCAGTAGTAAGGGCTGGTGTACGATCCAGGAACTAGAAGTTCTGGTGACTTGGATGTGCCTGGTTCCATATAAAAGATGGAAGAGACAAAGATTTTTCATCATAGATGAGAAGTCATTGGAGACCTGAGCTGTTTTGTGGTCACTAATTAGTTCTAAAATGGTTTGGTATGAGTCCTTTGACAAGAACAATATCGCTACCTCACTTTGAGTTTCAGGAATCACTGGAATGGAAGGAAATACAATGCCACTAATGAAGATAGGAGCTGTATTACTATTTAAGGAGACCGGAAACTTTTTGCGGTATAAGTAGAATTGGAAGAACTAGGCATCATCAAAAAAGATTATTTATCTGATGAAGTAGTGTTATGGCAGTCAAAAATATATATAGTACGATACACTCATCTAAGGTTGTAATAATTTGTCCACGGGCGCTCCTGACCTTAGGATGCTGGGGATGCCGTCCCCGAGCGTTAAACTGCTTCATTACCACCCTCTCCTAAACCAAGACCCCCATCTGCGGCAACCACGGCATGGCACCATTGGAGGCGACGGAATATCTCTATTTGTGCACTGGATTACAAGAATTTCATTATTTTCGCTTCGAGATTTCCTGATTGTTTTTTTTTTCACCGCACAAAGTCGGCTTTGTTGATTTTTTTTTGAGAAGCAGCTGTGGGATTTTTATCCATATCCACATGTGAAGCAAATCAAATTTCATCAGTATTGTGAAAGTTGTTATATAATTTTCAATTTAAATAGTCGGTATCTCTGGTTTAGGAGCAAGCTGGATTCAACTTCGTTTTTTGTTGGCTGTCAAAACGGCTGTGGATATTTCCTCAGCCGGTCCGGGTATTTTTTTTTTTTGATAAGCTGAAAATTAAAGTCACGAAAAAGGCTGAACTTTTATGACAGACGCTTAATTAGGAAACCTTTTGAGAAAGAAAAGTGAAAGCCGAAACCAGTCGACTGACAGTGGGGTTCTAAATCAAGGCCGGCCGGTATAGAATTAACCGGATAAACGTATCAAAAGTGCGACCACTGCGAACAAAATGGCAGTAGCGGAATTATTAAAAAGGGTGAAAATGAAGAACTTCTATTTACACCCAACGGAGGTAAAAGAATAATTTCTCAGAAAAACTTGAGGAAATTCCATTACTTCGAATTGGATTTATTAGGAAAATTTATTCAGAAAATATGTTGAAAAATACTCAATAGTAGTCCCATTCCAAAAAGACATTCACTCCAACCATTTGGTTGATTTATTAGTATGGAATGACCAGCCAACTGCTTCGAATAATCAGCACCACTGCTCTTGGGATTTTTGTGCTCTTGGTTGTAGGTACTAGTTACTCTCAGGCCTTGGACATGTAAGTATTTACAGATGATCACTTTACTTTAGAAATTTTACTAAATCAAATGAATGGAAAAGAGGTATTCAATGTAGAATATTTCTGAGTGGTATTAAAGAAGAAGAAAGTATTTTTTCGTATAAATCTTAGTTTAGGAATTATGTGGAACATGTTCTTAGAACAACTAACTATTGAATTTTGAGATGTTCTAGGGGTTAGGAGATCAAGCTAAATCTTTCCAAATCTCACTTAGGGGTGAAGGGAGGTCTTGGCAAATATCACGTAATTATTTTTCTCGCAGAACAAGAAATAAAAATAAATCTTCCCCTGAATTTTGTTTGACATTCATAATTTAATTTAATGATTATGATTTTAAATTAGTCCAAATAGAGGTTTTCAGGAATCTCGCGTGAGAATATGGGAGGGGGGAAATAGTAAGGAAAATCTTACGATATTTAAGCAGGGGAATAAATTGAAGTTTGTTTGTAAACAATAACTGAGACTAACTAAATGAAATCTGATAACTTCATTTGGCATTTGCTAGATTCTCATACTATTTCAAGGGTTTGGTCAGCTAGTCTTGTTATGGCAGATGTTACGTCCAACGGTTTATAAAGTATTTTTTCTACACCCACATGTATATTATCTATTTTTTGCACAGTTTACATAATGGAAATGTAGGCCATATCGGTTAACTGAACGTATATGATTCATATACATCCTAGAACGTATATGAAATCCACCAATCATCATTCGCGTTTAGTATTCGCCCTTTTTTGAATTTCAATGAAACGTCAAAATAACTTATCGGAAAAAGCTTCCCTAGAAGCACTGGATCAAGAATATTTATTTACAATAATAAACATAAATAAAATAATCCGTATAAATTAACTACAAATACTGAAAACAGAATAAAATGGGTATTTAAGAGGACTTCTGATAGACGTCAGCTTTTATAAAATTATGTAATTCATGTGACGTCGAGTGGTAAGCATACCAGATACTCGCGCGTTCAGGGTTCGATTCCCAATTAAGAAATTTTGTTTATTGTTAATTTTATTTCCAAATAATTATTCCGCTTGATATTGATTGGTAAAATTATGAAAATTGTTGAAAATTTTGAAATTGAAGTTATGTTACAGTCGAGATTACAGTTTATTGTAATGTTTATTTTCTAGATTTTTTAATTTTTTAAGTGGGTCGTAGAAAAAATATTCTGTTCGACTCGTGTGGATTGTCCATATCGCACTCGAACGATTGAGCACTCCGCCTACGGCGTCGTGCTCAATCTTCGTCCTCGTGCGATATGGCCATCATATCCACACTAGTTGCACAAACTACTATTCCATTCAACTAAAAACCAGCGATTACTTCCCGGGCTATAGGCCCCAACGGATATTGAATTACACTTCAAATTCAAACGGTTAGGTTGGCATATCTACAAAATATTTCACACTAACAACATAACATGCAGACCGGTTTTGGCGTATTTGTACTTCATCAGTACAAGGTATATGTTCTCTGTCCGCCAGCCCCGTTTGACTTTGAGAGTGCTTTCAGACGAGACGTTTTGTGGCCGGCTACCTAGTGATGAAAAGAATCGCGCAGCTAAAAATATATTAAACACCATGTATTCCTTATCTGTGTCTTATGTGAATGCGTCTATTTATATTAATGTATTTTTTTAGTTAAACGGTCAGTGTCTTTCGAAAATATTTTTATAAACTTTATAAATCGTTAAAAACATTATTATCCAACGATATCCAACGGTTTATATACTGTATAAGTTATAAAACTTTCTATATGTTAACCTATCAAAAATTCACTTAAGTGTCACCGATTTTCAATGTTGAACAAAAAATTCGATTTGTTTCCCATTCGATTAAAATCAAAAAATTGAACACTACTACTTAGACTAAGCTATTCAAAACTTAGCAAGGGAAAATATCGGCGAAAAAAACGGTAATTTTCCCCTCCGAATTAATAATTTGGAATTCCGCCTGAGGCATTGAAAAGGGTTAAAGGAGAAAAGCGAGAGCGCGGTCTCTTATTGGCGATCAATCACGGTGGTAGCGTTGCGACGCTTCTACAGACGCCGCGACGCTCAACGTTCGCGGCGGGGTATGCTCGTTATTCGATTAAAACAATTAGGTGAAAGTGGAAAAAACGACGCTGTTCGGAAAAATGAAAATGTGATAATGTATGGTTTGTGAAGGGACATAATTTTACGTCAAAATATGGAAGGAATATCATGAATAATATGTTTTTCTGACCGGCGAGTTAATAAACGAGATTGTCGACACATTTTAGTCGGGATTTTGACTTACGGATAGAACTTTATTTAAGCATATACAGGGTTACTAGTGCTTTTAACTTTCGTATTTCATATTTTTATATATACAGTCAAATATCTCTTACAAATTTAAAATGATGGCGGACATGAAATCAATTGGAAAAAAATGGTTTCTTGCAAAAAATATTTTGTAATTGACAAAAATGATAATTTTACCTACTGGAAATTCTTCTTCGATTAATTTTTTTTGTTACTATAGCTTACTTCTGGTACGATTCGCGTTGACTGTGACGTCGACTTTAGTCGCGCCTTTGTTTTTCACAGCCGCCCTGAGATTCCCTTCATCTACTGATTCACTTTTGTGTACCGTGAGGAAAAGAACAAGATTTCAATAAAGAAACGCACATTATCCCCTCTATGTTGACGTACAATAAGGGTAAGCACAATTATATTTAAAAGCTGCTGTAGTAAATATATCTAAGTAAGGGTAGTTGTTCTTTTTCTGCTCGTGTTCCTACTTTCTACTCGTAGTGTTTGTAACAGCATTAAAATTTAATTTTTAATGAATTTGGCAAATTTTCATTCTCTTTAGACGGCACATGAATCTTAATAGAATTTTTATCCAACAACACGAATGAGGAAGTGGATAAAATCATGAATATTAATTTATCTGAAGAACCTAATAACTGGAGAAAAAGATGCTATGGTATTTTTTTACCAAAAGTTGATCACTCAAGATTGTAGATAAACACTCCAGGTCTTGTTCTATGATAATCAAAACCTTCCTCGTGTATCATATTCTTCAAAGTATGTCTTGGAACAAACGAATCTTGTGGGGTGGAAGATATACAAACGAATTGTTATCGTTTTTTTCTTTACATTATGCTAATATTTTTATAGTTTTTTAAACAAGCATCGCCATTGAACCAATAAATTATCAACGAGTTCTCAAGAAAGACAAAACATAAAAAAAGACACTTGATTTTTTCATGTTGTTGTGTCTCTCAACACATTCATTATCCAATATAATAATATAATAATTATTGGGAATCCATGTAGCATAACAAACTCAGTAAGCATTTTGCACCATTAAAGTCCTGAGACTGTTGGGGAGGTACCCGAAAGGAGTAAATCGTGGTAACCAAGTATTTATCCTTAATTTTTCCAGTTACTGATGCCCGATTTCACCAACTTATTGCTAAAGTTAGGTAATATACCTAATCCGGAATTAGTAATTCCTAAGTGCAATTTGCGTTTCACCACGCGTTAAGTAATGCCAAAGGACGATAGGAAATACCTAACGTTAGGATAGCTTGTTAGGTCTGCCTAGGGTATTTAGGAAATGCTTAATTTGACATTTTTAGTTGTTAATTGTCATTGAGATCGATACACAACAATTTTGGAGAATTTTTGTTGTTAGTTAGTCATTAATATTGAAAATATGCGAGCTGTTCGTTTTGTAGAACGTCTTGGATGGTTTGATAGTTCATCAGAGTCCGAATATGAAGTAATAGCTAGATGTATATGTTATAGTCATTGTACTTTATTTCCACCACAATATTTTTTGGAGTAGGTATTTATTTCAACGTTTCGGTAGCGTTTCAGCTACCGTTGTCACCTTCTCGTCTTTCGTATAATTTGCACCTCTATTTCTTTTTTCTTCCATTTTGAACAATATAAACGAACTCAATAATAACAAGAATAAACGCAATACGTCAAATAAATTTAACATACACATCAGCACATTATTTGGGATTATTTCCATGGAAATACACTGTAGTTGTTAAATACAAATCAAGTTTTTTACTAGTTATTTCCTAACTCAGGATTTCTCAGGCTGGTGAAATCCGATTTAGGTATTTCCTACCGTAGGAATTACTTAGTTAGGAACTTCCTTGCATCTCGTTGGTAAAATCGGGCATGAGTGTCTTTAGGAGTGTGATATTTATAGTTGATTAAACCCTTTGAACCATAAGTGCTCAATAAATTCATTGTGAAACACATTACCATCCATTTTCAGACACAGATAGATCTTCCAACGTCTGTTATATAACGATGTAAAAATGGGAATGAACAAGCCCTGGAGAATATGATTAGAAGCTACCTTTTTTTTGTCCAGTTGTTTGATGTAATAAAGAAAACTCTATGCGGGAAGTAGTTATAGGAACAAAAATTTTTGTTGGTTATTCGCAGCGAATACCATTTTCTTCCAGACAGAGACAGATCAGAGACAGTGTGATAATAGTGACTTATCTAGAGGGCTTGTTAGACAAATATTGTCGTGGTGAAGCGATATAAAGAGTATGTTGAAGGTTATCCATGTTTTTTTCCCAGTCTTCTGTGTGATAGAGTAGGAGAATCTAGACAATATAATCTGCTCCCAGAAAGATACGTCGAATCTTCCAATGGTCCAGGTGTTGTAGTTTGATGCTAGGGAACTATCTAGTGGATATGTGAGACAACTACTGTTAATGACGAATGATGTTAAAAGTTTCTGAGTACTGGGTAAGCTATCCAGAAGCTTTGTTTTATCATAGTTGTTTGGTGAAATGGAGTAGGAGAAGAGACGGTGAAGAGTTATGCGAATAAAAATTGTTTTTATTTGAGATTCAAATTTCCAGTGTTATATTCAACAGAGGTATATAGTTTAATGATTTAAGTGGTAGACAGCAAATGTGGTTCTTAAGTTTTCTGCAGAGCGAAAATATTACGTGAACTAGATCAAACCATGATTATCCCAAATGTTTTGCTCAAATGTCGAGCTTGAAGTCATTTTTCTGCAATTTTATATTTTACAAGCTGCTGAAATGTATATCGTCCGGATGAATTTGAGAAGCTTTGAGTGTAATTTTCAGATTAAAATCGATGGGATCGTTTATAATTTTTTTAGGCAAACAATCTTCAGACCGATAATGGAAAATTTGGGGTGCATTAATCTTGAGATCGGGTGCGACTGCTTTCGAGGCAATACAAGACGATAGGAGGTAATGCGAAGCCAGCAAAAGGATGACTCCGCATAGCGGAAAACGGCTTATGGGTAGGAGCTAGTTAATTACAAATAACTCGATTTAAGCGAATGGGTTAAATGTGCGCGGTTAATCTATTGAAATTAGTAAGCAGCGTACCTCAGCAAATGTTGACTTATATCCATTGGCGGGGATATTGAAGATGCACCTATACGGTTTATTGGATTTATAGATATTTCAGATGATCCGGTCTTGATAGTACACAAAATTTCACTTGGGTGAGAGTGAAATAAATGATGTCCAGCTTAAGAGCACTGTATCTAAAAAAAATTATCTAAATATCAATTTGATGGTAACTATAATGTTGAATCAATTAATATAAAAACGCTGGTCAGTACGATGAATGGTTTGGAAATTATGAAGAAAAAGATGGAACAATATGATATTAGGTAGGTCAACAGTATAATGGAGCTATGACGCGCTATATCTCGATAAAAATTTAAGAAAATAAGCAGAAGATTCCTATCTAATAAATAATTTCATGTTGACATATTCATTTGATCGTTATGTGAGTACTCTGTTTTTTTAAAGCTATAACAAAGTCTGATCAGAAGAAGTTCAAGATAATATTCGAGATATTGTTTGGGAGTTGAATATAGAACGACGTCATACGGAAAAGGACAAAAGTGATCTAACACTAGGTATAGATATTATACAGGGTGGTTCTTAAGTGATTGTACATAGAAGTACAGTACAATCTTTACTTTGAAATATTGCGATTCAAATCAACTAGCTATAATAAAATGTTAATATTAAGGCAGATACAGGGTGCTGAACGTGAAATTTTGAAGTAAAGATTTTACTGTACTTCCATGTACAATTACTTAAGAACCACCGTGTATACATCTAAAGAACGTTATAAAAAAGTCAACTTGCTGCGCTTTATCTCAGGAATTGATTGGGTGATGATGGTTGTATAGAACAGGTCTCCACATTCATAGTTTTACGAGTTATAGACAAAAATATGGAATGGTGTCATTTGAAAAAGTGAACTACAGTTATAACTGTATAGCTAGACACATTTTTCTTGGCCTATTCGAATTTTTCAAGAACAAAATTTCTTATTTGACGGATACTACCTACACGGGTAAAATTGTCCAGCAACACTAAAGAGAGAGAGAGAGACAAAGTATACAAAGGTGGCAACAACCCTGCACATGCCTCAGCCCGATAGACAAAAGAATGGAACACATTTTTAAAAATTACACCTTATTTTTTGCATTATTATAAAATCCAGAGAAACTCAATGTACAAACCTCGAATATATCAAATATTTATCATATTATGATATAATGAAAACAACCCTAAAGAATAAGAGCTGGAAACAACCTATCAAGATCCACTTAATGAAATTAATGTTCTCACTCCAGAAACCCCTTCCTAATTTCCGTCTTCCACCTAAATAATTCTCGCTACACTTACACCAACGCCCCGTATAACGTAAAACGAAATCCGAACAGTAAATGTAGTGAACCGTCAAATGGCCTGTAAGAAGTAAGACAGCGGGGTAAGCTCCAGGGGTCAAGAATCTATACGGAGGAGCGCGGGCCCCTATTAAACAGGGCCCCTTTTCTCTGGCTGCCCCCGGCTACAATTAGATATCTTTGTACTATAATTCACGTGTAATCTCCGCTTGTGCGCTTACACTAGTGAGAATAGAAGAGAGGCCAGGAGGGTTGTTTTCAGAGGGAGGCGATAATGTTTATCACAAAGAAAGTTCTGAAGGGAATCTAATTTTTGTATTGAAAAAATAAGGATGAATATAGCTCAGCGCAGTGAGCTCGAGATATAAGTATTTTGTTGTAGTTTTAAGCTTGAAAAAAGATGTTCATTGCAAGAAATATCTTTATTTTACCTGAAAAATATTCGTCTGTAGACTGTTTTCTATTGTAGTGTCATCCAAAACCGCCTACCTGGCCGTGAATCCGGTCTCAGGGAGAGATATTTTCCGAAACATTATCTTTCCTCTCTACACTTTGGCAATTCTGGAACGGAAACAGGAAAACGACGCGTTATCTAGGCAGCGCCGCGACCGAATGTAAGGCCCCCTTCATCCCTCTCGAACCACCCTATTCTATCCTTTCTGTGTCGTCACATTCGTTTTTGATAATTATTTCGATAATTTTATACGCCTTTGCTTGTCTGTGCTAGTGAAAGATAGGGAGAGAAAGTATAGGAAGGAGCCTAAAAAGTTATGAAGTTCTGAAAGGGATAGTGAGTGAACTTACCTTTTTGGAAGGAGGGTCATTTTCGAGGGAGAAGTTTTCGGCGAAAATGTACCTCCGTGAATTTTGTCACAAATGCGTATTGATAGGAACTTTCACTTATTCATAGACAAAATGCAGGTTTGACATAAACCTTTTTGATAAGAGAAATGTTTTTTTATGACGAATACATCCTAGCTCCAGCATATTGGAAAGGCCGAAGTGGAGTGAAAATAAAAATATAAATTATTGCCTAATCAAAATATTCAGAATCAATCAATCTCTTCAAGCTTAAGTAATCGAAATATTGGATATCAAAGATCAGTTGTGAGTAAAAAAAATGCTAGGGGTGAAGTACAAGTAACATTTCCTCTATTATCAATCCGTGCTGTGAAGCAAAGGAGGAGAAAACATTTTTAAATATTAGATATTGAAATTTGAACTTCTTGAAAATTATAAGAAAACTCAAAACTGTTTTTCCAATCTGCTTTTCTTGAAACCAAATCAACATATTTTTATCGTTTATTTCCACAAAATTAAGCATCGTAACAGTTTTCTTGACACATATATCGAAATCTCCTCTCCGACACAATAAAAATAAGGTTGAATCAAGCCATCACGAAATCCATTCCCTTTGCCCTTCCCATCTCCGATGATGATTCCTAAGGGGGAAGAAACAGAAACCCAGAAGGAAATTAATATCGTAAATATAAAGTTAGTGCATAAGTCATGCTAGTATGAATTTTTCTGAAATATTGGGGTAACAAATTATTAAATACACGTGGTCTCGCGGATTTATGCGACGCACTTTGCGTTTTATTTATGTCCAATTTTATGTTTTATTTATGTTCAGGTGGGATTTATTTATATATATTTTTTTCGCTCTTTATTGCTTCGGCTCATTTCGGATAACAGAAATTTAGTAAGGTACCACGAATAATGAATTGCATCTTTTATGGTTTATTAAAACGCCTTTAAGTTATTTTTCGGTTAGATATAAACAGGCATCCAATCTCTTTTGTTACCCTCGAGGTATCCTAGGTTTGCTCTGCTTTTGTGAAAGGTCTCAACTGGTTGGAATTAATAATTCTTGGTCTGGAAATTTGTCAATATTGTCAGTATTTCATTTCTGCAGAAGAAATCAGTTGATAGGAGCAGCTCTGTTTCTGATATCTTGTTAATCTTCTCCAGATCATTTCATTTCTACTCCAAGCAGAGTTCTGACAAGCATTTTCCATGTTGAATTTCAACATGAACATTTGCCTTGTATTAGTCTTTTGTTCAGGAATTGTATGGCGAATTATACAAATATTACCTTTCTTAATGATTTGGAAGATTGTTTGGTCAGTGTTACTCCAAGGCAGTAGCTGAAATGAGGATCCTGAGGATGTATGATTTATGATTTATTCCGTTTTCTCAAATCTTTTATATTCGGTGTTTAATTCCCGAGCTGTCCGATTTTTGACGGGTGTTCAAGTTGGTTGTATGTAAGTATGTATTTTTTGGGGTGGCATTCACTGAAACTTAAAAGATCTATTGTTTCCCCTTACTTCTACTCAGTTTCTGAGGAGAGTCTCAGAACCTACTAGCTACTTCAGTACTATTTCCCGGGGGAGTTTTAGGATATCTGCAGGTTTCAGCTTAGGTGAGTGTTCCTCTTTTATCCAAGGTGCTGTGCTCTAGGAGTCTAGAATCATGTGCAGCTGGAAAGTTTGTTGATAGAGATTCCTTCTTCCATGCCACAAAATCTACATTCTCCTTCCTCCATTATTTTGAGCTTTTTCAGGTACCCATTTAGGCAACAATGCCCCGTTAAGATTCCTGTTATTACTCTTAGCGCAGTTTTACTTTAACTTATGCATTCATTTGATCTCAACAGGCTGGAGTCACCCAGAAAGATTTTTTCAATGTCAGATCTTCTCTTTTTCTCGGCGTTATCTATTCCTTCTAATATTACATTGGTGCTGATTCTGCAAAAGGGTTGTTCTTGCCTAGCAGTTCATTGGTAGTTTCATAGACTATATTTTTTCCTACAAAAAGCTACATTTCTGAAGCTCTTGAGTATTTGGTAATCTCAAGTTACCTACATTTCTGAAACACTTGAATATTTGGGAATCTCTGAAAACGTCATCTCTATAAGAGCCCTTCATGCTCTTATCTCATAATCAGCTTGTTCGCTTGAAGATAAATGCTTGCTCATTTTCAGCCAAGAGTCACAAGATAATTGATCATACCCAAATTCCCACTATCGATATATGAGGACTCAATCAAGTCAATACCCACTTGAAAATATTCTCAACATTTTACCAAAAAGGTCCCTGGATAAGTATTCCATTAACTAAAAAACTTCCCTACGTTTCCCAAGGTTTCATAATTATTTGCTTTGCTTTTGATAAATTTGCGCTTAAATAGAATACAGTTAACAACATTATTTCCAGATAACGCCAATAAATAATATACAGTCAAATTGAAAGCAATGGAAGGCTTCGAGATAGAATTGTACGGGCCAGATTCCAAACTTTCTGGAAGCTTGAAAAGCTCCCCAAGTGCATTTCAAATAAACATTCACGACAAAGGAAAGTGTTTCCAACCCAATATTGAACACCTAAATCAAATGCAAAGAGTCATCATCATCTCGGGTAGTCCAGCAGCCATCCAAGCAGAGAGCTCTTAAGTAATCTGCTCCGAAATAGTATTAAATCACCTAGGGAAACTCATTGAACTTATGAAAAATAGCAGGATCACCTCCATATGGGTTCCAGTGTTCAATGTAACAAATATGCAATACCAAAAAAGAAAGAATATCTAGTCGGGCTAAAACAATCGAAGACTATCCTACGACTACAAGCTAGTGAGGATGAATATATGCCTAATCCAAGATTGTAATGAGAGTTTTGAACGGTATCCTTACAAGATACTGCTGCCCGAATAAGTACCTCAATAACCTAAAACTAGTGGAACAAGAAGCATATTCTTATGAGTGGAAAGCTCTAGAGAATCCTAAGACGCAGCACCTATTAGAGTGAAGGGTAGGACTGAGACACTTACCGGCATTGAAGCCTGCAGAAGTCCCTAAATTTTCACAGAACATACGACTAAAGACACAAACAACTTATAATTCTTTTAGGTACTCTCATAACAATATTCTATTTAAAATTAAAAAACTCATTAGTGTGTTAGGTGTGTGTGTGTGTGATGGTTTGCTGTAAAATTTGTTCCATATTCTGTGGATGAGAATATCTAAAAATGGAAAATTGTAACTTAAAATTTTCGATTTTTCCGCTTTATTTATGTTTGTCCAAAAAAATCAAACCATGAATTCCATTCCGTTACCGACAATAAAAAAGTAGAACAATCGTCAACATTTTTTTCACATCCTGCTATGTAAAAACAATTCAATATCTGTAATCTGTGAAGACCCTAACAGTCACAATATATTTGGAAATGTCTAGGGCATATTAAAAATTAAGGGTTAACAATGAATAAATCCATTTAAAGTCACTCAAATAAATATAAAAAGCTGATAATCTACTGAAATTAAATCAGTGGAAAGGGCTTTTTTCATACAATCAACAGGCCCATTTGTGTAATCTCTATACTCACACCGTATTTTTCACAGCTCACAAAATGTGAGTATTTTAATTCTCCATTACCGGGCCATTGCCGGCATTACCGTCGGTCTTCCGCCTCCTGCTCTCGTGTCCATACAATGCAATTATCCCTATTTTCTCTCATGTTGAACTTCATATTATTCTTTATGTGGTTTCAATGACCTTCCACCACTTAATGTTGTGTTTTAGGGAAACCTCCGTGAAAAATTTTATCACGGTTAAGCTACCGTATTAATACAGTGATAAAATATATTAAAATATGATTAAGTGTGGGTGAAATGTCCACAAATTATGAAGTAGTATAGCATGTGATATGTACGAGGGTTATCTTTTGAGCGTTCCATTTAATAACAAATATCGAATGTCCAAATTAACTGTCACGTTTGGTTACCCTAACGTTAACTTAAGTTCCAGACTTCTCCATTGTGAGCTGAATCTGAAATTGATGAGTAAGACAAAACATGGAAATATTTTTTAAGCAGTATCTTTTCCACAATTTTCGAAATCAGTTATCTCAACAAGAATATTTTGCCGAGTTGGTTTCTGCTGGTTATTATATATCGATTTGTTTGAAGGAATAAAGTCCCAACAAACCAAGCCCCCACGAAAGACAATGAAAGTTCTCAAACAGCTTGAAAAAAATCGAGTTTTTCAAGAAAGGGAACATGATTGATCATTGGACCATTCTTGATGCAGTCAACATCTTAAGAAACACTATTGGAATAATCTAACAAAGGAGAGGAATAACTGCTCTTCGAGAAGAATATTCCGAAATACAATAAGAACGGAGTCCGCCAAGATATTATACAGATCTCGGTCTATTACTATTATCCTTATACACACTGTGTTATTTATAAGATGCGACATAGGGATTCCTGTACAAAACTGTCAAACGCGAGCTTACATTTCACCAAATAGCGTTCATAAAAAATTTAAACAGATTTGGAAAGGTCGTAAAAAGATAAAGTTCAAATGCACTTTTAAATATCTTAAATTCTGGTTTGATAAAAAAATGGATAGTTTGCTTTATTTTAAATTTAAACTTTTTTAGACAAAAATTGTATATACCCTTAAATCATAATTATAACACTGGACAAAATTGATAGATTTGCTTTAAGTAATATTATTAACAGCTTGTAACTGCAAAAGAGTATTCTAAATTATCGATATTCCTCATATTTTTACATCTAAATACTCTTAAATGTCTTAAATATTATTACGTATTATCTATGACTAACTCATCTATAATTATGACTAACATTATAGTTACCTTATTTACCCAATTGTAACCTTATTTATCACCAAATTGCAATTTATCTGGTTAATAACACACATACAAGCAGTTGTACTGCTTATATGATAGTTTATTTGTACTTGCTTCTAGGTATTCATTTTTATATTTTGTATGAATTTTCATGTTTTCTTGCTACTGCAAATTATTATTATTATCATTTAAAATGGAAATATATACATGGTTATTAATAAGATTTTTTACAATAAATGATATTTCATAAATGAATTTATATTTTCAAAATTAAAGGTGAAAGTCAAGGTTAAGAACCTGCTCCTCCAGAAAAAATGTATATAACGATGTAAATGAAAAAAAAAAAAGATTTCTCATTCATGTGCGATGATAATAGTATATTATTAAACGAGCAATTTATGATAGCCATAATTCACGATGGGTGACGTTTGCGTCACGAGCCGCAGGCGAGTGGCGCAAGTCACACAAGTGAATTATGGCCATAAATTTCGAGTAGAATACTATACTTTGTCCACAACACTTGATTTCTCTATTAAATAAAAGTCAGTAACGATTTGGTATTATACTAACTTCAAAATGTTCTGACAGCTACAAAAAAATATAATTTGACATATATAGAGATGGGCGATACTGTAGAAAGTATCAATACAACGTACCGTTATAAATATATTGTTTTAAAATACTTAATATTAGAAAAAATCGCTATGAAAAGTATCAATACTAAAAATTAAAATATTTTATCGATACAATATATGTCAGAAACAAATTTCCTGAACAAAATACACAGATTTAATAGTTTATTTCATATTGTGGGTACCCCCATCTCTAGTTCATAATACACTGTAGTGTATTATGGTTCATAATTCACGACAGTTGATATATGGGTACCATATACCTTTTGTTAGGAGGTAAAATATCGGCTTATTATTAGGTGGTCGTGGACAAAAATAATTATAAATGATATCAATATTATTTCAATCAATATTTTTTTTACTAGAGTTTGGAAAGATTCACTTTTCCGCACTAGTGCGGAAAGTACATTTGTAGAGTTTTTGGAGAGTATACTGATATTTGAATATTTAAAATATCTATTTGTATGGTTGTAGTTTACCAAATGACTGAAAAATTGATAAATTTATCAGAATTCTGTTATAATTTTTTTATAAAAAGGAAACAATTTTTCAATAATTTTTCATGGGCCTGGTAAAAGCCTTATCAAATGGATGTCAAATAATAATAATTAGGTTGTTGATATGTATTTAATAATAAATATTTCTTTATGTTAACTTTTGGGTTTTTATCCGGATGCTAGTAGAAAAAAATAGTGTACCTAACACGTGTGTTAAGTGACTTTTCCGCACACGATTGCTGGCCGAACTCCGCTAGCGTCGTTCAGCCATCTGCAATAGCGTACGGAAAAGTATCATTTTCCGCACTAGTTAGATAAACTACTATTTCAACTTGAAGGGCTTAGAGTTTATTGACACCAATTGACTTTAAATGCCTCCAATACTTCTGTCAATATATGCGGTATCAAACGAGAAACAAAATTTTTCACAGATAATTCTATATGTAAATTCATTGGAGTTGTGGTTGGATCAGCTCACGTACAGCATTGTTTTGTTGGGTGCCTACCATTGTTGGTGGATCTGGATCGTCA
Source organism: Galerucella nymphaeae (assembly GCA_963978555.1). Lineage (NCBI taxonomy): Eukaryota > Metazoa > Arthropoda > Insecta > Coleoptera > Chrysomelidae > Galerucella > Galerucella nymphaeae. The sequence continues at coordinate 7,412,420 of OZ021708.1, forward strand.
CTAAAATTAATACGTCCACGTTTGAATACTCCAAACAAACCAGAAATTCTAAAATTATATAGTGATTCATTGTCGAACTCGGCAAGGCATGCTTGTTGACATAACTTACTGTCTTTGAAAATTTTTTGCGCGAAAATTATTTCGGATCTCAATTTTTCGATTGACCAACTTAAAAATTTAGTTCAATCTGAAACTGATCTGAAACTTTTTCGTAGATAAAGAGTGAGTGGGTGAATTCAAATTGAAAAAGAGCTGCATAAACTTTGAAAAAAGCTGAAATAAATCTATAGAATTTCTATTAAAACATATCAAAACCACATCCAAAATTCAAAGTCCTGTTACATCTTTATGACCGAGCATTCTACGCATTACACCCATTACGATTAATTTTTCCGTTGAATTTTAATCAAAATATTCGATGTATATATAATGTATGTTGGTGATGTGAATAATTCCTTGATAAAACCGCAGTATCTCATATATGAGAAGCAAGGAGGTAAGAAGGAGAGCACATATAACAATGGGGAATTTAATAAAATGGTTAATATGAGAGAAAATCGGTATGTGTTGACGATGAGGAGAAGAGCAGTCGTGGTTATGTTTTACCATCGTTTAGTTTTACAGAACCGTCTTCATAAATGTGAATATTCAATATAGGTAAATAAAATAAGATAAAGAAAACAGTATCATGAAAATTAGTCCTTGCAGTGGAATTATCTGGAAATAAGTCATACATCCCGTTATTTGGAAATAAAATGAAAAAAGGCACACACCAAAATAAAACGATGTACCGACCATTTGACTGTAAATCTTTGGTTTATGGGGGTCGTCTTTTGAGTATTGTGAAAACAAAATAGTTAGCGCTTGTTGACAAATATCAAAGGTCAAAATCAGCTGTTATGCTTAGAGAACATAACACTAAAGTTTCATACCATTTTGTTTAAAGCTATATCTAGACTGAATCTTTGGAGATGATGAATCAGTCGAAAAATGGAATTAAATCGTGAACATTTTGACTCAACAAGAATGCATTGCCGAGCTGCTCTCGGCAATAAAGCATATCAGTAGGCAATGCCTCGATGGTATGGAGAATTCAAACGTGAGCGATCCAAGGCCTCGGTAATCACCTAAAAATAGTCTGTTCTGATCGACGTCGTGAGACTGGAGCAACATTGAGCGTTTCAAATATTACAATTCAAAAAAATTCACTTGGGGAATTATCAGTAAAAAATTAGCTTCCCATTATATGTATAAGTTTACAGAAAAGATGAGAGAAATTACCGTCAATTGGTTTCTTGAAATATATACAATATTGTCAGAGGTGATAGAGGTGATAAATGATGGATTCACTTCTATCAACCCGAAATTTTCGTCAGTCAGTACCTGGATGTTTCAAAATGAACCCACGGAAGTTATCCTTCCTCCAAATATTTCCAAAAGGATGAAGGCGACATGTGTCGTAGAATCGGATCTTCTGGCAACAATTTGTCTGTGAGTTCAAAGGACTGTTATTGCTGATTAGTACACATCGATTTATTAGCTGGAAGTAATTGGTGAGTTTCAACCTTCAACGACGAATGATTATCCACCAAAACAATGCAAGTTTTTACACAGCTCGAAAGAAAATTGAGTTTTTGAAACAAGAAAGTATCCTTCATACAGTCCCTCCAGTACTTTTCCAAAAATTGAAAAATTGATTGCGTGGTCAAAGGTTCCATCTCCCAGATGTAGTTAAGGTTTGAAAAACTTCATTATGGTTGTATCAGCAACTGCTTTATGATTTGGTTTGATTTGATTTGAGCACAAAATGCATTTTTCTTTGCAGAGAAATTATTGTTTGAGAGTTATCTACTGGTGTTTTCTGGCTCTATATTTTGTAATATAGGTTCCAGTTCCCAGATGCAGTTAAGGTTTGAAAAATTTTATTTTGAATGTACCAGCAAGAGAGTGGAGTAACTGCTTCCTGATTTGGTTTGAAAGGAGCGAAGATGCATTTTTATTTGCAAAGGAAAAAACAATAGTGTTTTAGAGTTATCTACTGTTTTTTCCAGCTCTATATTTAAAATATAGAAGACACTCCTCGTAATTACTACAAAAAAACAATAAATTAGTTTTAAATTAGAAAACGTTTGAATGATCCGATATTGAGATGGAACTTTTAAAACAAAATAGGACTAAAATAATCTGCGAAATCCAAATTTGTGAAAATTCAAATTCAAAATCTTACAATGTGTAACTGTAAGTGCTGGCAAAATACTAATGTTTGTTATGTCGGAAAAAAGTCTCCAAGACAAGTTTAGAAATTCTTATGTAATTTTTCGGAAACGTTCTATGACCGATTGTCGTGGAAAGCACTGTATATAATAGGTATGATTTTGATTGATTACGGATCTGTATAGTGGGTACATAACGCGGAAAAGGCATGCAAAAGCATAGCATTGGCAGAACTGAGAAAGCCCTCTTGTTAGTAAATGTGTATGTAATTCTAAAGGCAGAGTTCGATGTACATAATAGCGACGGATTCCACAGTAGACCACAACTCTTGTACGTTCACTCTTCTCTTTCAAGAGTAGTTATACCGCATTTTGATCCCCTTGTCATCCCCTTCAAGAATGAAACCCTTTCTTAGCCTAATGTTGATGTTTAGAGTGTCGTCCAATTTACAAAATATTTAAAGCCCAAAATAAGTTTCAAGTTCTTTAAAGCCGCTTTAACCCTTTTTTACATAAAGACGGCCTACTATCTAAATAAGCTTAGCACAGGAAATACTGACTAAATAAATTTCCACTAGTAATACCACTAGAGGTCAAATTAAATCCGGAAATTTTTTCGAACTCATGAATATTTCGAAAATTTTCTGAAAATATCCATGAGCGAGAAAAAATTGCTGGATTTAATTTGACCTTGTGTAGTACCTATTCGGTGAAAAAATTCCGCACCAAAATTGTTTATTCCCAACAACATCAATTCTTGTCTTCATCAAGTACTTGCATAACATAGTATATAATAATTGCGTTTTTAATATAAACATTAATCATAATTGTCCAAAGAATTTAGAAAACATCTAGCCTTGTAGTTGAAATGAATTAAAATTATCATGTGAACAAAAAATAAAAATTATATTGTAAAAAAATATTCATTATAAACGCCAAAAGAATTTCCAGTATAATTCGCTGTTGGGTACCCACGAGAAAAAAAATGTTCACTAAAATTCATCCGTTGTGATGGTGCTTTGTCAGAAATACACAATCTAATTGGTTAAAAATCACGTGTGGAATTTTCGGTGAAATCTGGTACAATTTCTTCCTACAAATTTTAGTTTATAATTTACTTTTTTCATTTTTCACATATCGAGATATGTAAGTCCAAAACATGGATGTGAAAGCAGTAGGCAAAATTTCTCATGGAATTCATTAAAAATATCATAATTAATGATAATCCGTTGCCTCCACCAGCTTTTAGGCTGTGGTAATTGCACAATAACAGTTTATAGCCAAAACAACCAAAAATAGGCCTATTTTTTGACATGTTTTTGAATTTTACTTGGAAAGTATTGAATTTATCATGCATACGAACAGTTATAGAGCGTAAAATTTGCTGTAAAATTCTCTAGTGTAAAATCGGTATAGATGGCAATTGATTATCATTAACAATAATATTTTTGAATGATTCCATAAAAAATCTCGCCCACTGCTCTTACATCCACCTTAAATTCTAGCCCGACTGGACTAAGAGTAAAATCAAACATATTGTTTATTGTACTACATTAGTCTTAAGAAAAAGCGGATGTTACAGGAAATAATTTTATGGACGTTATAAAAGTCCGGATTTCAAAACGACTAGCTTGCGTACTCAATCCCAAAATCATCAGCTACAAAAAAAAAATTATAATATTGTAATTCCCATATATAAAAACTGCGGAAGATGTCAACTTTTTCGGTTTATTTATAAATTTCAATCTTCCACCCTTATTATTTCCAATGATGTTTTCCTTGTCAGTTTAGACACTTTGAAAAATATAATTTACTCTTTTATAACCTTAAACAAACTTTTTTGGTTCTTAAGTTGATGATTTTCCGGAATTCTCTTTATGGTTATAGAGTTGTAATTATCACTACGACAGCCACCAAAAACTAATCCGGACAATTAATTTTTATTGGGCCATTGTCATGTAGACGACATCGCTATTGGATTTTAGGATCAATCCCGGTTGATCGTTATTACCCATTACAACACCATAAACCATAAGAAACTAATAAACTTTATTGGTCTTAGAATTAAGTTTTGTAATATTAGCTCTATTACATAGTTTCATTTATAATCGGTTTTTTTTAAGGATTTTGAACGGAATTGAAAACAGTCTTTGGTAGTTACCTATACAGGATATTTCTAAACTCATGTAAAAAAATCCGAAAGGTGATTGGTCGTATAAAATTATGATGAGTCTCTCTATGACAAGATTTCCTCAGGCCAACCGCATCCAATACGGGGTAATATCTCAAAATCAAAAGGACTTAATTCGGTCAATCCAGACATTCGAAGCTACTTATATTCCCACCAAGCTGAAAAATCAGTGAGATTGTTTGAAATGTGATTAAAAATAAAATTTGGAAGCTCCCCATCTTTCCCCTGTGTGTAATAGTATATTACGTAACGTGAGTGGTAAGGAGCATTTTACGCACCAATGGAAAAGTTACTGCGTAATTCTGTGAGAGCGTGAAATGCTTTAAAGCACGAGTTACGTACTATACTTTACCTAAGACCTACTTGAACTTGTATTTATACTATTATTATTAATAATACTTGAACAACATCAACAATAGATATTATATAATTTCATTGTATAACATTTAACTCCATAATACCTATTGATTATTATAATAATTGTTTATAGTAACATTGCAGCTATTGAACACAAATGGTAAATCGCTATTGCGGCTTATGCCATATTTTTGGATAAAATGGCGACGTCTATTGACAGTTCCTAAGATGTTGCTAGGGAAGCCGTGCGATTTACTTTACAGCTGTGCGTTTTTTTTACCGTGTGTAATAGACGTCATTACATTGTGGCGACTGGGCGTTATTGACTGATTATAGGGGGGGTCGTAGGTAAAAAATTTTACTCGGGTTCAAAGTTCAAAAAATAAGTTTCTCGTAATTTTCAGCAAAACGGTGAGTTTTGACAATTGAGTGAATAAGATTAATTGTAATATCAATATGAACAGTTTTTAGACATAATGCACATAATACTTAGACTCAAAGTCTATCGAAAGCTTGCTCATCTAAATTGATGAACACCTGAAAAGATTATAAATACAGTTATGGGAGAGGGAATGATATTTTGAAGAAGGAACAAGAAATTGAGCAATATGAAGAAGACTTGTAGATCAAATCAAGGGCCTGCTAGGATATTGAACAAACTATGGTGAACGTATAGCAAATATGTTGACATTCATTCATTCACCAAGTTTGATATGGACTTCTTCAAGCTCTGGCAGCGTTGTGCGAAAACCATAATTACCACACCCTCCGAATTACATAATTGGTGATTTTATTGACTTCTGACTTCTTATTGGCAAGCGCATGTGTGTGCTGTTCCCTCTCACCTCGTTAATTGACTGAGATTGATTTATCCAGTGGCGTTGGTATTGTCAGTGACCTTTGTATTTTCCGTTTAACTTTATGGAAGAGGTACATTACGCCATTGGTACGTTCATGACAGATATGCGCCATGTTTCCTTGCCTCTTACCGATGCCTTGTAGCTTCAGATAAACTTGCCAAACTATCCATGCCGGGTTCAAGCCCCGGCGAAGAATAATTTTTATTGTGTATATACTTTTTCAATTTCTCCGTTGGAATGAAAGTGTATGCAACTTTCATACAATGGTCATTAATACACTTGCATTAAACGGTTAATGCTTGTTTACTAATAACCATCATTACATGATCGTTTCATAATATACCAATTTTCTCCGATCGTAGAAAACGTGACATCATTTTTAACTGTTTACTATGCGCAAAGCTAAACATTTCAGAAAAGTGGTCAGTAGCTAAGCAATTAGAAAATTACAGTGCAGTGATATTCTAACCGCACTGCTGTAGAGTCTGGTAATGTTACAAATGGATTATTACAATAAAATGAAACAAAGTATGGTTTCAATTTTTATAATGATGAAGTTGTTATGAAAGAAATAAAAAAAATTAAATTTATAACGATATTCTTGAACACAAATTAATTGTTGTTAATATTTACATTTACTGTACAGCTCGTAAATTGTACTGGAGGGCAACAAGAATTTATAAACGTTGAAGCTGCATGGCTAATTGTTCGGTCTATTTCGTTACCACTTCTATATTTCAATATGAACATAGAGTAACCTAATCTAAACTCACTTGATTGGAATAATGAAAGCTATAATAAAACCTTATCCATAGTTTACAATATTGCAATAGTTATATTTGCGCAGTTCGAAATATACGGGTAGTAGAGAAAGATTTCAGATTTGGCTTATTATTATTTGAAGTAGTGGAGAGTTTTCAGACCTCGGATTTAAAGATGAACATCCAATTTAGTCTGTAATTTTTTGTGCTATATCCAACTTGTTTTCCAGAAAATCATCAAACTGACAGTTTATAGAACTTCTGGTGGAGTGCAGTTAAATGCGTTTTCACCTTCTGTATCCATTCTAACAAAAAGTCAGCCCTAAATCACCTTCGGTAGGTAGGTATAATGTCAATATCACATTGGGACTGATTCCACAAAAAATTTAAGGCCTATCCGACATTATGATAATCCTTTTTCTTGTGTATCCTTTATCGATATTGAACTGGCGCACTCTTATGGCGTGGATTTCCGATTGGAAGATTCTTGGGTTTTTCCGAAGCTTTCAGAGTGTTTGGTTCCTGGCCCGAACACTTCTATCCCCGTTCCTCCTATTGCTTTAGAGCCACCAGTGTACCGTTGAATAGCATTCTTTGCAAGTCTGGTGATGGTATTTGGATTCCATTCCTTCTTATTGCTCAATTTCGTAACGAATTTCTTATTTCCTGGAGATAGTGCAACTCTTTTCTAATTTGGTTCGCTAGAACTCCTGTACTTCCTGATAATACTGTTCATTTGATATAATAACCTATATCCAGTTCAATGTGGGATTTTAGCCTAGAATATCAAAAATCTTTATATATCTACTTGTTAAATTGTGAAAAGTGGCTTATATTGACACTCCGTATTAAAACTCAAATTTTGGAGATAATACGAGTAATTCAAATTTAAAAAGTGAATAATATAGTATATAAGAACTCAAAGTGCGTTTAGATAATAAGAAATCGAAGAACAACATCAAAACAAGTAAGAAAACCTAAAATATTCATCCAAATAGACAGTAACCAGTATAAAATTTATGAGAATAGAACATAAAAACAACAAATTAATCCATTAACAAACTGATAAGAAATTATTGTTAGTGGTCAGACAACCAGCATTTTGGGACCATAGGAAAGACAGGATCGGATTTTAATAAAAATGGAAAGTGAAGATGAAGTTGTGAAGAAAAGAAAAAGTGATTGGGAAGATGAGGAAGACCAGCATGATGATGAGCTCAAGAGAAGCAGATTCGACAGTAAATCACCAAAAAAAGGCTATAGAAAAATAAAAGAAAACATGGATTCTTTGATGAGAATGATAGAAAAAATGGGAGATATATGGAATAGTCATGGAGATGGAAGACAGACTGGATAGATTAGAAAATGAGAAAAGACGTAATAATATAGTAATACAAGGTATGAAGACAGATACTAAGAACCAAAAAGAATTAACAGATGCGATGGAAGACTTTTTGGAACAAGAATTGGGAGTGAAAATTAAAGTATACGAAGCTGTTAAACTAGGAGAGAAAACGTGTCTAATAAAATTAAATAACGCAGATAACAAAAGGAAAATTATGCAAAACAAATTCAAATTAAGGAATAAAGAAGGACATAAAATATTCATTCAAGATGATATGTCACCAAAGGACAGAGAAATACAGAAGATACTTAGAATAAGAGCGAATGAAGAAAAGAAAAAAGGAACTTCAACCAAAATTGGATACAGAAAAATGTATATTGGAACAGAAGAGTGGAGATGGAGATACAAAGAAAACGATTTGATAAAAGTTAGAAATGATGGGGGGTCAAAAAACTGAATAGAAAAGAGGACAAAGATGAAAAAAGAAGAGAAGAAAGAAGATCATCGAGTATTAATTTAGATAATAAATTTAGTTGTAAGGGTATTTTTAAAATTAGTAATAGTAATGGTAATGGTAATGAATACAATAATTGTATTAATGATAATAGGTATAGTAACAATATTATTTTGAAAAATCGAAATATAAGTAAAAATGAGAATAATAATAGTATTAACCAACATAATAATGATAGAAAGAACAATAACATAGACATTAGTAGAGACAAAGACAATGACGAAAACAATTACAATAACAGTGACAAGCATATGAGTAACAATATTGAAAAGTATAATAAAAATAATATTACAAACAGTAAGAAGAATAATGAAATAGACTTGAAAACAAAAAACTCTTCGATATGGAAACTAGCGACATGGAATATAAAAAGCATAAAAGGAAAAGAAATAGAGCTAGAGGAAGAATTTGAAAAAATGGATATTGACATATTAGGAATAACAGAAACAAAAAAAAAAGGACAAGGAATACAAAAACTAGCAAAAGATAATATACTTATATACAGCGGAGTACCACAAGAAAGAAGAGCAGTGGCAGGAGTAGGATTTTTAATACACAAGAAATTAGAAGCACAGATACAAAGCTGGAAAGCGTGGTCAGAGAGGATACTGACAATAGAAATTAAAACGAACGAAAACTAGAAGAGAACAATAATCGTAGTGTACGGACCAAATGAAGATGATAAAGCTGATAATAAGCAGGAATTTTGGGATGAATTGACAGAAACAATAGAAAAATCCGAAGGAAGATTATACATAATAGGTGATTTTAACAGTAGAGTTGGTCTGAAAGATGAGGAATATAAAACCGTCATTGGAAACTACGGAGAAAATTTTAGAAATAACAATGGAAAAAGAATGATCGATTTTTGTTTAATAAACAACATGATAATAACTAATACATGGTTCAAGCATAAGGATATCCACAAATACACAAGGGAGGTAAAGAGTAGAAATGAAAAATCGATAATAGATTATATAGTAATAGAAAGACAATATCAATATACAATAAAAGACACAAGAGTTAAGAGAGGACCAGAAATCGGCAGTGACCATTATGTAGTAGAAGCAAAATTTAAAGACGATGAAAAAATAAGTCAACCACCTACATTAAGAGAGAAGCTGCAATATGAATCTATAAAAACCTATAAATTAAGAGATAAAGCAATTGCATTGGAATATGGACAGGAAATAGACAAAAAACTTGATTATGAAGAAGTAGAAAACGGAAGTATAGAGGATAAATGGAACTACTTCAAAAATACAATCCTAAGTATAGCAAAAAAGGTGTGTGGAATACATAGAAAACAAAATAATATGAAAAAAACTTCATGGTGGACAATAGAAATAAAAAATCAAGTGAAACAAAAGAAAATGGCATGGAAAAACTACTTATCGAATAGAACACAAGAGAAATATAATAAATATAAGGATGAGAGGAAGAAAACAAAAGAACTAATTAAAACATCGAAAAGCGAACAATGGAGAAAGTTTGGAGAGAAAATAGAAGAAGACTGCAAAGCAAATCAGAAACTCTTTTATAAAGCATTAAAGAATATGAAAACAGAACAAAAGCGGGATACATACTTTATAAAAAATAAGAACGGAGAAATACTAACAGAAGACGAAGAAATTATGCAAAGATGGAAAGAATATTATCAGGAACTACTTAATGAAACAAAAGATAAAGAGAGACATGTACAGATTGGTATACAAGAAGATGCAGAAATGAAAATAAGTGAAGAGGAAATAGAACAGGTTATAACAGAACTTAAAAACGGAAAAGCCCCTGGATACGACAAAATCACATCAGAAATGATTAAAAACGTTGGACAAAAAGGGAAAGATATGATGTTACAAATTTTTAATCAAATAATAGAAGAAGAAACACTACCAAGAGACTGGCAAAAAGCACTAATTGTACCAATTTTCAAGAAAGGTGATATGAAAGACTGTAATAACTATCGTGGAATAACATTAATTAGCACTGCGATGGAAATGTTGGAGAAGATACTGGAGAAAAGAATCAGATCGACAATAGAAAATACTCTAGAGGAGTCACAGAGTAGGTTTAGAAGTGGTAGGAGTACCCAAGACCACATATTTACTATCAAACAGTTGACAGAAAAAGCGATACAGGAAAAAAAGAAATTATTCGTAGCTTTCCTGGATCTAGAAAAAGCCTTTGATAGAGTACCTAGAGAAAAAATGTGAAAAATATTAACAGAAAGGGGATTGAATAGAAAAATGATAAGAATAATACAGAATATCTATGAGAAAAATGAGAACGCAGTCATAAGAAATAACAATATGTCAGAAAATTTCCCTGCAAATATGGGACTAAGACAGGGAGGGAGCCTAAGCCCCTTGTTATTTATTATCTACATGGATGAGATCATAAAGAAATGCACAAAACTAAGTAAAAAAGTATGTGTGGGACATTTACAATTGTGCAGGGTATACATCAGTGAAGGAGCATTTGCAGACGATGTCATATTAATAGCAAAAAATGAAAGAGAGCTACAAGAAAACATAAATGTGTGGAATAAAACAATGATGGACATGGGAATGAAAATAAACAAAAACAAGACAAAAGTTATGGTCATTGGAGACGACAAAGAGGAAATAAATGTAAGAATAGATACAGACAAAATAGAGCAAGTTGAACATTTTCAGTACCTTGGAACAATAGTAGACGAAAACGGAACACAGGAAGCAGATATTAATAATAGAATAGTTAAAACTAACAAACTTCCCAGCAAACAATTTTGATCGGCCTTATTACGGCCCAGAATATGCTGGCCAGATCAGGCCAGAACGGCAAAGCACCTATGACCTATGGCGGGCCAGTGAAAATAGGAGACTCTGGCCGGCATCAGGGCCAATGCTTGCCAACAGTGTCTTTTGAATGACGGGCCTCTGAAGGCAAAACTGTGGAAATCATTTATGGCCCAGTGGAAATATTGCAATGGAAGTTACCTACTTAGTGGGTTGGCCCACTGAAAATTATACACATCAAATAAGAGAAAAATCCAAAGTTCATACATACTTTAATGAAATACTTACATGTAACATAAAAGAATTATTTGGTTTGAAAATAAAAAATATACAAATATTAGATAAAAACATAGAACAATTTTTTGATAGAAAAGAAATTATTGGAATGTGTCAGTGTATATCTCATTGCTCTGCTGGCTTTGTCTTCCTTCTGTTTCTTCCTCCTTGGTAGTCAAAAGCAGTTCTTAGCCAGATATTAATTACATTGGCAATTTCAGTTTACTTGGCATTACTGCAAAACGGATTTTTTCGACAAACTGGAAAAAAAGTTTACTGCGGGTCAAGTGCAAAGGTAACTGGCACATGAAGGGTTCATGCAATTGACATTGATTTCTCACAAACAACAAAACCTGGAAGTTCTAGTATTTCTATTTTTTATAATATTAAAAAAAAATTTTCAATACTATGTCTGTTAATGAGTGATAACATAAAAATATCATGTAATGAATGCACCTAATATCATTCCTCAAACTCACAAATTATTTTTTCCCCTTTCCACTTATGTATGATGCAAAAGTATGGAATAAATTCATTATTTCAGAAACAGACGACTTTTAAAAAAAATCTTAAAACACGTCAATTTTAATTTTAGAATGGCCATCAACTGCTATATATGTGTTGGACATTACGTCATTAGTGATGGCGTAATGACGTCATCGACGATTTTTTTAAATACAAACCGAGGTCACGTGACAGCTCATTTGAAAGGTCTCCTTATCGCCTTTGCAACAATGTAATCATTTAAATATTTATTTCTACAGTGTTAACCAAAATTATGAACTTTGTTAAGTAACATGGAATTACAATAAATATTCATTCACTGAACTATAATACACTAAGGACCGCCACTGGGAATAAAACAAAATAGTGTTTATTGTTGGTTCCGAAAAAAAATACATTGATAAAAACAATGCTACATTATAATTTGAAATTAATTATTGTAGTAAGTGCTCGGAATTATTTTTACAAAAATATTTAAATCAATATTGTCATTGACTCGTCTTTATTCGTCAATGATCTGTGAATCTGTCAAATAATAGACGTCAAATTTTTACTCTTCGAATTTTTTGCGACATTAATAACAGCATTTACAAAAATGAAACTAACAGAAACAGAACGAATCGAGATTTTAACCATGATTGGTTATGGAGATAGAGTGAGGACTCAAGCAGAAGTTCGTAATTTATTTAATGCTAAATACCCCAATCGCGATCCAATTACTCAATCAGCAGTAAGTAAAATTGAAAAAAAATTTAGAGAAACGGGCCATGTTAAAGATCTTCCCAGAAGCGGTAGAACTTCAATATCCGAAGCCAAAAAACTGGACGTTGTACTGGCGTTTCAAGAAAATCCTCATACAAGTTCTAGGCAGGTCGCACTAGATATGAATGTCCACCAATCAACTGTTGTAAGAGTTGTAAGTGGCATCCATACAAAGTACATCTGGTCCAGGAGCTATTAGAAGATGACTTTGATAGAAGAATCGAATTCTGCGAAATCGTTATGGAACAATGTAACAGAGATCCGGGTTTCATACAAAAGGTACTTTTTTCAGATGAAGCGTCTTTTATGCTGAACGGTCACGTAAATCGCCAGACATGTCGATATTGGGCAAGTGAAAATCCACATTGGATGGAAGAGTATAGGACACAATATCCCGAGAAGGTGAATGTTTGGGCCAGCATTATAAACAATCAAATTGTAGGGCCATATTTTTTTGAGGAAAACCTAACTGCTGCTAGTTATCTGGAATTTCTTCAAAATTATCTGTTGCCACAGCTGAATCAGCTATTTCCAAATAGAAATGATTTATGGTACCAACAGGATGGGGCTCCCCCACACTATGGCGTTGAGGTACGAAATTACCTTAATAACGTTTTCCCAGGAAGGTGGATAGGAAGAAGGGGGCCTATCGAATGGCCACCAAGGTCTCCAGATTTGACTCCGTTAGACTTTTTTTTGTGGGGATATTTAAAGAGCAGAGTATATCAAAGTCGACCGAATAATTTAGAAGAGTTGAGGGAGCGAATCCGAACGGAAATTGCACAAATAACACCTGAAGTCCTCGAAAACGTTACGAAAGAATTTACTGCTCGCCTTTCTCATTGTATCATTGCTGAAGGTCGGCAATTTGAACATTTGTTGTAATTTAATTGTATGTAAGTAAACATTTATTCAAAGTTAATTGTATTAATAAACCAACAGTTTTGGTTAACCCTGTAGAAATAAATATTTAAATGATTACATTGTTGCAAAGGCGATAAGGAGACCTTTCAAATGAGCTGTCACGTGACCTCGGTTTGTATTTAAAAAAATCGTCGATGACGTCATTACGCCATCACTAATGACGTAATGTCCAACACATCTATAGCAGTTGATGGCCATTCAAAAATTAAAATTGACGTGTTTTAAGATTTTTTTTAAAAGTCGTCTGTTTCTGAAATAATGAATTTATTCCATACTTTTGCATCATACTGTATAAAATGTAGTCAACAGTTATTGAATCATATAATACATACCATATTTCGAAAAAAATCATCATCTTCCAATTTTTACATCAAATTTTTTCAATTCACACTCCTTATTCATTGGTAAGTTCAAAGTTTCAGGAGCTTCCACATCTTCACTAATTCCATTCCTCTGTGGGTACTATTTGTAACGTCATACGCTAGTAAATCAATCTTCCCAATTGCAGAATTCACCTTAGCTGGAAAAAATAAAATAATTATATGGTTCACATGTCTAGGATCAAAAACTAGATATAAAAAGAAGCATGCTGTATTACATAACCTCAAACTAATGAAGGTTGTTTCTTATAACTGACGCTACAATTGATTGAAGATATAAATACTAACTTACCTCAATTCATCAGGAGAAGTCGTCATAATTTTTCTTTACTTTTCTTGGTGTTCACAAAAGTATTAGTGGTTAATATGTTAATAAAATTAGAATGAACATAAACAATAAACCACGAATGTGACAAAAAAACTGTCAAATGTCAAACCTGTCGACAGAATCGATTTCACGTTACGTTCACATCATAGAGAAAAATATAACTTTTATTTTTTCTATGGGTCACATGACCGCTTTCGATTATCGCATACTCCTTACCATCTTGAGGAAGCAGCAAAGTAATTTTATTTTTTTTATTTTTATTTTATTCAAAATAGTTTTTGGTCCGCTGGCAAATTATTCGTACAATAACACTTCAACGGGCCTCCATTCTTATGATGTAGGTCGAAAGACAGATTTCTGATAGTATTGGCCCATTGCTGGCTGGATTGTAGTTATCCGATTATAATATGCCATACATTGGGCCTACATTTTGCCGATGTAGCTTTGACGTTGCCAGCATATTGCCGACCGATTATGCATTGGGCCAGAAGACGGCCAGAGACTCATTGTTTGCTGGGTTTACTATGCCATGAATACAAAATTTATCAACAAAAAAGAAATTTCTAAAGAAACGAAATTGAAAGTATTCAAAACAATATATCGACCAATACTAACATATGGATGTGAAACATGGGTGTTAACAGGACAACAAAAAAGTAAAATACAGGCGACAGAGATGAAATATTTGAGAAGAGTAAGAGGTGTAACAAAAGAGGATAGAATGAAAAACATAGATATCAGAAAAGACCTGGGTATACAATCAACTTTAGAATTTGTAGAAGAAAGACGACTACAATGGTGGGGACATTAACAACGTATGGATGAACGAAGACCAGTAAAGAAAATATGGAAAGCAAAAATTGAAAAAAAATAAAAAAAGGAGCAGACCAAGAAAAACTTGGGATAAAGTAATTGCTGGATTACTGGATAAAAGAGGAAGAAGTTGGAAAGAAGCGAAGGACTTAGCTCAAAATAGAAAAGAATGGAAAAAATTCGTGACGAGAGAATAGCTGCAACACACCCTACACCACTAAGTGGTAGAAGGGTTTTAAGATTATATATATTGTTAAATTGCTCCTAAAAAAACTACTCAAATCGTTGATAAGAATATTAGCTCCTGTACTATATGCATCACATGCTCTAAATGTAAAGTAGCTGAAGGGTGACAGAAGCCAGGAAAGAAGCTACTGAAAAATGCTATCTTCACACGGGCCACCTGTTGAACCTCTAAAAAAAAGTCGTTCAAACGGCTGCTGTGAGTGTGTGAATGAGCCTGCTAAACGCAAGGGTAGTAACGAGGTAATTTATAAAGAGCTCGTATGGTTCTTTTCATGAGAAATAAAAAATGTGTTGGGTGAAATGAGTTTAGAAAGGGTATATTGTTATTTGGAAACTGATGTTCTGATGAAATATTACATTAATAGCTTCAAACACTTTGATTGAGTCCAAATCCGGAGTCAATTTTGGTCAAAATGTAAGAGCTCGCTCGTTAGCAATAACTTATTTTGTATTTTGTGTTTGGAAAGTAACTCTTCAAAAATTATGGATAGGAAAACAATTTGCTAGTGGTTTTGTGAGGATCGAACTATTCAAGAAAAGGAGGCACCAAATCTTAGTTGACGGTTACCTTTCTAGGTGGAAATATAATAAAAAATTCAATTTTTCCAGAAAAACTATTGACAAAATAATATTATAATCGTCATTGTTTATATTAATTCCTGATGTTAATGGTTGTATGTTTCATTCCTACTCTCAAGCCGTTACCTTTTCAATTCAGAAAATGGTTTAAATTTCTTGTGCGTTTCTTTACACTATTTTCGATAAGCGCTGCCCAAATACAAATCAATGCAGAGACTTGTGTAGCTTGGATTTTAGCAGAATGTATGGTCGAGTTTGTCTACCAATGCTTGAAAGAGACATTTTCAATTATTGGTTAGTTACGTTATATTGAAATAATCTTAAGTTTTCACTGAGGTTTATATGATTCACAAAGATTTTCATGAATCTGGAGATAATTCTGCTGAAAATCAATTATCAGAAGAATCCTCAGGTTATCCGAGCGTTATTTGAGAAGAAGAAGGGGATAATGAAATTAAAATGAAAGCAATATTGAAGAAATATACGATCAATTCATATATTAACGTATTTAAAAACTCTCGATTAATTTAGTTTCATTAATCTATATATTTAAAGAAAGTCGTGTTAGTTACACCACTTATAACTCAAGAACGGCAGAACAGATTTTGGTGAAAATTGGTAGGGAGGTAGCTTAGAGCCAGGAGACGGACATAAGATACTTTTTATCCCGTTCAACAGCGTTCCCGTGGGACTTGACATGAAACGTCAATCACTATAAAACGTGGTATAACAAAAAAGAATATGACTTGGAATAACATGACAGCTACGTAATTGACGTATAATGACAGCTATGTAATTGACGTATAGATGACAATTTGATATTTGTAAGAAATCAAGTGAACTATAAAACTCGGTATGGTAACGTGGCATGTTCACGGGTCGGAAGACCATCTGCGTTGTTTGTTTTTGCGCCTGATAATAAAACAAAAAATGTCGTGTATCACAAGGTACTTAAGTGAAGAGCAACCTATGTACTAAAATACAGAAATAATAATGAATGATTGATGTGGGTATTTAATTTTTTTTGTGTTTTTTCCAATAAAAAAGAACACAATTTGCGGAACAAAGTTCGCCGGGTCAGCTAGTTTACTTATAGTTAAAGTGGATATATAATAAAGTTTTGCATCAAATAATAACACTAGGGATCTTTTTTTTCGTACAATTGAATAGTGCCATTGGTTTTCAAGGATTATTTGAAAATTTGAACAAATTATGGACATTCAGAGATAAAAAGATGTTTGCAGAATATTTTTTACAATTTTCCCAATTTTTGAGCATGTTTCTAAATGAAGACTAAATATTTTTATCATTTTATGAGAGAGTATAACTCAAGACGAAAAAATGACGACATAAATGAAGTTTTTACAATTTTCCAAAGGAGAATTTTTATTTTAAAGATTTTTTTTTGGACCTGGAAAATATGATTTATGTCGGAAGTATTCTAATGTTTTTATTTGGAAAAATTGTGGACTTTTCCGACACAAAAAATTATACTTTCACCAAGTTTTGTCAAAATAAAATCATTGTATGTAAATGAGAGATAAGAATTAATCAAAGTGGTTATATGGAAAAAAAATTTCCACAATAGTTGTAGACCTTTTCATGATCTACAACTTTTCTGCGGTACACTTTTTTCTTCGACGTCAACTTTCGCCGAAAATCGCAATAATCCAAAATTCCACCCCTTTTCACCACCCAAATATATCTGGAAACACTCCAGCTATTTTTCACGTTTATTATACCACCATTCATCATTTCCAACTGTTCCCTTTTTGTTGACAATTTTGAAATAAAAGTGTTATTCGTTTGATCTATAATAACATTAATGATCTATAATAACATTTTTTTCTACGACCGTGCGTCTTAACCCACTTTCCCGCACGCATTTTAGTTTTGAAAGTGTCACTTTCCCGTACTAGTGCGTGAAAGTAATAAATAGGTGCGGGAAAGTAAAATGCGTGCGGAAAAGTAAAATTATGCAAATTTTGACCTTATTAGATAGATTTTTACTTCGGAAGTTATAACTATTGTGACTACAGGTGAATAAATATTCACAAAATAGTCCATAAAAAAAAATCCTCTCTAGTTTTTTGCTGCATTTTTTATTTTTTGGAAGTATAAAATAATGAAGATATTTTTATATAACCGTAACACCAAATAACTCCACTGGACCGGCAATTTGAAGTAACTTACAGAATGCAAAAAATTGTGTTTTAATATTAATATTTATAATAATTAGTAGTTTTTAGTAAAAGTTTTGTATATGTATGTTGGAATGAAATAAATTTTGAAAAATAGGTTGGTATACTTTTTTGTAGGTATATACGGTCGAAGAAAAAATAATGTTCCTAACTCATGCGTAAAGTGTCTTTCCCGCACTTGACCGCTTGCCCGAACTCCGCTCTGCGTCGATCGCGTCAACTGCAGTCGCGTGCGGGAAAGTATCATTTTCCGCTCTTGTTAGGAAAATAACTATTTCCTCACTAAAATGTGTGTGGAAAATTCAATTTTCCGCCCGCTCGTAGGAAAAGTCACTTTGTAATAGAAAACTTCCAGCGAGAACGTGATTTCCGTCATCAGTGAGAGAAAGTGTCATAACGTTAACTTCCGTCTCTAGTGACAAAAGTGAAATTTATGTTTTCAATTATTTGCCGCCCTCGTCTCGCATATAATGTTTCGACGAATTTTGCCCATCAATAAACAAAGATCAGTTGTTAGTAAGGATGCATTTTTTTGCGTTAGTTCAATTAAAAAGCAAAATAAAATTTTAAAAATACAATGAGATTTGGAAACAATTTATATTTGGTTACCAGGTTTCATTAGTTTGACACTCGTTTTGACATTTCTCTTCAATTGTTTACACCCGAAGCATTGTTGGTTTTTGAATAGGAAAGTGAGTTAAATTCACCTATTTCAGAATTTTAAATTACCATTAAAATTCTGAAATAGGTATGAAGAAATATATATGAAAAATCCATGGATTGGACAGTTGACAATCATGTTAATTTTAGGAATATGTGCTGCTTAAACAAGGTTGTATGTAAAGTATAGTCTTTAACTCGTCGAAAACATTTTTTGAAGTTCGTGAACATAGCCAGCCTCGGCTGCACCGCGACATCTGTTCTACTCGCTCTGAAAAATGTTACTTTCGTCACTCGGAAAACAATATACTATTTGCAATTGGGAAGAGAACAATAGTCTGAAAAAGCTGAATCTGAAGTCATCATTATTTTCTGCAGTAGTCGACTCAAGAATCCTATCTTATCGCAAGAGTACAATATATCTTATCATTATCCAAAAAAAAGATTGTCGAGAGAAAGTAGTAGTACACTCCATCAGCTTGGTGTGATTGATTGATCCGTTCGTCACCACCAGTCAGAGGATTCGAGTTCTTGGTACCTCGGCCGTTAGACGTTTTGTACTCCTGACTGTTCCATTTATATGAAGAGGCCAGTAGCTCTTCTCAAGCTACACATTCTTGTCACTAGGTTCTTTTTGAAGAAATGCTCTTTTGGGTGCGCTGGTCTTGTGAGTCAATATCCCCAATTAGACAGTGTTTTAGATTCGGAGTGAATTTGTGAGGCTGTCTCCCCCTTTTTCAAGCACAACCAACAGATAGGTTCCTCCCAATATATGTCAATTGTATGCTGTGTTTCGTTATGGTACAGTAGCCTGTGCGTAATCCTGCTTTGGCCCGTGGCTCCGGTACGTCTGATGTTAAGTTTGATTCAACCTACTATACTGGCTCTGGAAAAGTGTATGATATTTCAGATCCTAGCTTTGCTAGGGTGTTTGCTGTGTCAGCTTGTTGTATTTACCTGAAAGACAATTGAGTATGAAAAAGATCCCTATTAAAAAAATAGGTGATCTAAGTTTTCACAAGGTCGATGTCATGCTTAGGCTGAAGGTGTTTCCTGACGGATGACCAGATGATAGCTAGGAATATTGAAAAGTAGTCTATGGATATTCTCAACCATGGCACTCGAGAAAACTGTACTTTTCAGTTGGTTTCAATGACATCTTATCGGAAGACAAACAAACAAATGAGAAGAAAGGGTTTGAATGATGCATGATAATATATAGCATTTTTTAGGCGAATAGTTAATTTTGAAAATTTCGAAAAATTATATCGATCAATCCAAAATTCTATCGAAAAATTGATAGAGCTATTTTGACTCTGAAGTGCATTTGAGCATGAAATTAGGTGGTGGAGTAAGTTAAACATCCACTTCAGCATCTTGAATTACGAGCAATAAAAAATGTAAGGGCGCTTTGAATTCTTTTTGGCTTTTTCTGTTAGCGTAGAAGCAAAGAAAAATAAACGTTGGGACAGAAGGGATCTTCTTAATTAAATTATCAACCGATATTATGGTTGGGTACAGAGCCGGCTTCATTAAAACAAAAACATTCAGCTTAACATAATAGACCATCATAAAATAGAAATAGACTAAACCATTCATGTACAGATATTATTAATTAAGAAAAAAACATAGGTGTGTATATATTATATTATTTGGGCTGGTTAAGGAAGTAATTTTTCTTACTATTCTCAAGCTTTTAGATTTATTTGAATTCTTTCTTAAGCTTCAAATATGTAGGTACATTATACAAGTGCTAATGTTAAAACAATTTTTCACTAAATTTGGTAGTTAATAGATTATATTTCAAGAACTAAGTCTAAACAAAGTCAAGCATGTAGACATTTGTTATTGAAATATCTCAGTTTATCATATATTATGTATAAAAGTAATATTTCTTTTTTTCAGTTGCATAAGTACTTTTTATATTGTATTAGCAATCTGGAATTAGTATTCGTATTTCACTCCAAAAATTATTAACAAGGCAGAAAAAAAAGTTGAAATTATTGAATCTTCATTTTCCAACATTCCTAACGACAAAACCACGGTTTTTTTAATATTTACTTTCTAAATAATAATATATATATAGCTTTATCAGAAACCAAATATAAAACATAATATCTTATAGCTTGTAATCCTTCAGGAACCAACGTCTTATAAAAGTATTTTTTTTAAACGGTCTTGGTCTAATTTTCAAAAACCGTAAATGTATACTCCTCAGACTTTTCAGGAGAATTTCACATACAAACAAAATATATATTTTTGGTAAGTAACTGCAGTACAGCACAAGGAGAAAATTATTTTTAATGCAAAAAATTTCCGAATAAACATAATTTTGAGAATAGCTTTTGATAAAATAATTATTATTTATCTATAGTATATGTCACAAGAAATGGGATACTGAAACAAATGTAATCGATAGTGGAAAGTGCAATAAAATATGCAACAGTGCTTAGATATTTCTAATCCAGTCCTGATTAGATGCCCTTGGGGTCTGATGTCAGTCGTGTCAGAATTTTCTTACCGGTTTTCGACAGGAATTCGTTTCCATTGTTTTTTTAATTAATCTATCACTTTTGATGTAAGACATTGTTGAATCTTGTAATTTGAATTTAGAATTTTTGATATCATTAAAATTTACTGAATCAGATATTAGAGATTTTTCGAAAGCGTACATATTATACTGAGCCAGTACCGGTTAACATAGGTTTAACCGCACGACTATTTTGACAGATGAATATATATAGTTTTCGAACCTCCTGCGTCAGAACGGTAACGGCAACACAAGTTATTGTTTGTTACAATATTATTCGATTTGTAGCCTAGCTACTCGCAAAAGAAGTAAATTTGCCGAAATTTTAGTGAATTATGATCTATTTTGACGTATCTGCATAAGGGCTGTCTGCCAAAATTTCAGTTAGCAAAATCTGATTGTCTTCCTCAGAGAACAGAATTCACGCCTTTTAAAATTGTTTTAGATACTACTATTAATAATTGTTGATAATTATTTCAATATTTGCTATCACAATTCGCAATTAAACAGACAACATACAGAATAAAGACATCACTCATTGAATTGAGGTTAGATTTTTTGTTTTTCCGAGGCCTTTTCGTTAATGCAACCGCTATGTCTACCGTCCGTAAGATACCGGTGGTGTACGGTAACGGTATCGGTCCCTGTACTAGCATCCCCAACTTTAAAATCTCAAATACAAATACCCCACTTTTTATACATAGTTTTAAACCCCCTTCATTTTCAATACAGCGATGCATTTGTTTCAAAAATTGGGTGATGTTTGATAAAATTATGTTGGAAAACATTTTTCATTTTCTTCAATAGTTATTGTATTGTTTAAATAAAAAAACTCGAAAGAAGCATTCAAAGTAAAACAGTAAACATCAGTGATTGTAGAAAAAACATTTTATCAATGCCAACTGAGGCGAAGAGCTCAGTTGAGAATCACCGAGTGTGCTGTGGTTTATTTACGTATCTAATAAACGTTAAAACTGGAATAAATTATTGTTTGTTATAGTTTGAACGTTGCAAAACCAAAATTTACTTTCGTGCTCTTATTGAAGATACAATGGTTTATTCCTCAGAAGAAAACGTTGAAATTATTTCCGTTTATGGTGCTAGTGATGAATGTGCGCGACAAATATTTAACGACAGGCATTCGGATAAAAATGTTCCGTATGTTTATGTGCTACAGCTTGTGCAAAAGTTAAAACAATCCGGATCAATGTGCAATGCGAAACGAAATACGTCTAGAGTGTTGAATGAAATCGCTCATATTGAAGTGTTTGGTCATAATGGGGTAAAACCAACTTCTTCTATTAGGAAAGTTTCACAGGAAACTGGAATATCAATAGGCTCAATTCATAAGGTAACAAAAGTAAATTCTTTTTTTAATTTCTTGGGAAATTAAACCACAATATTTTTGAATTCTTTATTTCAACGTTTCGGTAGCGTTCCAGCTACCGTTGTCAAGAAAAAATAAGTAAACATTGATTTTTATCCCTAACTGACACAACGGAAAAAAATTGACAACTGGTTTAATTTCCCAAGAAATTAAAAAAAAAATGAATAATATACCACAAGGAACATACAGAAGATAAAAGTAAATTCATTCCATCCCTATAAATTACAATTATGGAGTATTGAACTGTACGAAGATAACCTGGATCAAAGAGTGCAATTTTGCGAATTTTGCGATGACAGAACCAATTGATAATTCACCCAATCTACTAAAAAATATTCGCCTTTCGGATGAGTGTACTTTCTTCCTAAATGGTCGAGTGAATAAGCAAAATTGTCGTTACTGGTCCAATAAAAATCCTCATCTATTCCGGGAAAGTCAAACGCAGAAGGTACCAAAAAAAATGTTTGGGTGGGAGTTTTGGGCAAAACCATAATAGATTCCTTATTTATAAATGGTTCTCTTACCGGGGAGCTGTATTTAGATATGCTTCGGAGCACAGTTCACGTACTGACCACTGAATCTTTGATAAATCAAATGAATTAGCACGGAAATCTTTCACTCTAAGAAGACTAAATACACTTTCAGCAAGATGGTGCGCCTGCGCACTACACTAGACCAATACGTGTATGGGTAAATATCACATTCCCTGGTTGGTGGATAGGAAGAAGAGGGGCAGGAGAATGGCCTCCAAGAGCCTATGATCTTAGTCCAAATGACTTTTTTCTTTGGGATTATCTCAAATCAGTAGTTAACAAAACTGAACCACTAAACATTGACGATTTAAAAATTCGTATGACAGCTGCGTGTAGAGTTATCAGGCCAGAAACTTTTCCAAAAGTGTGCGAGAAAGTTCATCACCGTCTTTTCTATAGTTAAGAGAGAAATGGTGAACATTTTAATCAATTAATAAAATGAAATTTTAAGTTAATGAGAAAAAAAATAATTTTTATCAACTAATGATTTTATCAAATCTCACCCAATTTTTGAACCGAAGGAATCGCTGTGACACTGAAAGATGATTTCAGACTATCTACAAGTGAGGTATTTGTATTTGAGATTTCAATGATGGGGCTGCTAGGGGTTACAGGGATGAGAATATTAAAACCACTTGACCGTCAAAAAAAGCTCCCCCGAAAAACAAAAATTGACCTGTACCGGCGAATATTGCAATGTATTGGGGTTTTTGAGTTACAAGGGTGGTAAATTTTAAAATGAACACAGTGTATATTGTGAATAACTACTTCCGTACATATCCTTTTTTAAATTATAAAATAAAACGATTTTAATTTGTTAAAATTTACATAATATTTCAACATAAAGATGTGATGCGTTTCGCTAACACAGTAGCTCTGTCAAACGAATGGAGGTATAATGAAAACTTTTCAATTTATACAGTGCCTTAATACTAAATTATACGGATACTTACAATGAAATTATAATCTATTTACATGGAAATGAAATTAGAAGTAAAAAATGTTACTAAATATGGGATTAACTAAAGTATTTAACAAGTTTACCTGGAAACTCATTCACAACAATCCTACGGGAACCTCTCTAGGTGAAAAGGTTTAATAAGGGAGAATTGTTAATATCTATTTGGTCGTTAAGAAGATTATCTGAATATTTGTTTTTATTTATCTCAAGGGCTTTTAAATATTTAATTTGGAGGATTTAGGTTCTATATGTGAAATTTCAAAATTTGAATAGAAAGAGTGTTGGTTTGTTAATGAATGATGTGAGTACCTAGTTGGAATCTGATTTTTGGTTGTCATAGCTACGTTTGATTTCTGTTCAGGAATTTTAAAACTAGATTAAAATTTTATTGTCAATATCTGTATAATTTAGTATTAAGGCACTCTATAAAATTAAAAGTTCTCATTATACCCCCATTCGTTAGACAAAGCTACTGTGTTAGCGAAACGCGTTACAGCTTTAAGTTGAAATATTATGTAGGTTTTAACAAATTGAAATTGTTTTATTTCATAATACAGTATGGATATACATCAAGTAAAAGCCTCATCTATTCAATATCCATTTTTACTAACAACTAAATTTATACTCACGACAAAAACAAATAAACCGACAAAGTCTGATTCTATATCTTTACGTTAGCTCTAGTTATAGCTAGTTTTATCATTAAAATACCTACGTGATTGTATCCCGACTTTTGACACTATCTCATGTGAAAATAATGTGAATTACATCCAAAATGCTCCTATTCTCTAAGACTTCCTTTGCTCGGATATTAGAATCCTTTCTCCTTTGTTCTCAAAGAACGGTTGCCTTCCCTTGTTTCAACCCCCTCACGCCGGTCCTCTCTGTATCGACACCACTTGACATGTGTAAACTTACCGACTCGAAATTATTCCGAGAATATTCTTAGGAGTCTTCCCTATGGAGAGATAAAACAGCGTTTCCAATATCCATTAATCCATCATATGTCATCGGCGAGACAGGTGGGAGGAGGTGGATGGGTGTAGGTGTATTGTTGTTTTCAGATTAGGTTGTCACACTTTTGCGATTTTTCGATTTTTTATTGTGAATTCTTCAGAATTTTCATAGAGGCAAAGTATATCTACAATACGGGATGTTTTGAGATTTTGCCTTTTCATTAATGGACCAGTTGATGTGAGTTGATTCTATGTGAAAGCCTCCTATTTCCGATAAAAAGTATATACACGGAGAAATATCCTGAGTTCTTTATTCTTTCCATATCATTTACGGGCGTGCATAAATTCGACGCTAAAATTAAAATTGCATAGGTAATTTGTGTTCACTCTATTTCTATCACGCACACCTTAGAATTTCATAGACAGTTAAAATTTATAGAAGATGAATATAAGTGATATCTTTAACATTATTTCGTTTCTTCAACCAATTAAAAGTC
Organism: Galerucella nymphaeae; assembly: GCA_963978555.1. Taxonomy (NCBI): domain Eukaryota; kingdom Metazoa; phylum Arthropoda; class Insecta; order Coleoptera; family Chrysomelidae; genus Galerucella; species Galerucella nymphaeae. Next base: position 7,437,975 of record OZ021708.1, read on the forward strand.
CTCATCTCCAATTGTGAGTACATTAAGTTTCGCGAGTACATCTATAACTTCATCATAACTTTTTGGTAGTGGTGGTTTTCGTCCGTTATTCTATACATAATTTCAAATGCAAGTTTATCACGAACTGATTATGTGCTGATTTCCCAAATGAGATTTTATACCGAATGTATAATTTTTGAAGGCTTTTCACCATCAGTTCTTCTGTAGATTTTTTTACACCATTGTTTTTAAATTGGTTATACCCGATATAGAGGTACACCTAGATAAACTGGAGCTGTATAATGAAGATCTTATCTGAAGATTTTGTGCCCAAGAAACCGAAGCTGTAGCCCATATCTTGTTTGACTGTGAGACATTAACCTTCAAGAGACAGATCATATTTGGAGAGGCCAATGAGCCGCCTGCAGCATAAAGCTCGCATTCAGGTGACCTATATCGTCTAATCGAATGTGTACCTGGCATAAAAACGGCTCCCAATGAGAAAATGAAACAAAAAATAAAGCATGTCTACCAACTGGCAGGTTGACACTAATGACAGTCTTCCTGAGGATAAATCGTACCAACCTTACATATTTAGCAAATAATTATCTAGTTATGTGATTGGAAGAAATCATAAAATGGCAGAGAGACAATATAGAGATGTGGAAGTCTCGTGGAGTGAATTTTCTTCAAGAAACACCCACTGCTGTTCTCTCTTGGACATATAAGTTTTTGGACGAACATGGATTTTCAGGAAAGGTCAGATGAGGAAAGCATGGCAAGATAATACTGTATTAACTCAATGTAAGAGAACCGGAGAGTACTCAAGATATATAGTGATGCATGCAGGAGAAGGAGACAGTTTTGTTGGAAAGATGCAGAAGTTCTTAAAAGTAACCAGCTACTATCATGAACATGAACATGAACATGAACTGAACTGCTTAGGTCTTGAATTTTTTTTTCCAAAACCAAATTCATACCTAGTTTAATTAACATTGATAACTCCAGTTACCATTTGATGTTCAAGCTGATCTAAAACAATATTATTATTTTGGTCCAGTTCTGGAAATATCAATATTCATGTGAAACTTCTTATGAAGTTTCTCCGATATAGATCCTCTCATAATAGCCGAAAGTCGCAGTTCTTTAGACAACTGATATTATTCATGGGATATAATTTTTTATGTAAATCTTTGTGAGAAATATTTTGCACATTTATCACTTTCAGTTGAAAATTATATGTGTTTTGCTTCAATCTATACCAAAAATATAATAAGTTACAATTTTTTCTCGAAATAAAATAATAATCCTCTCATCAGGATATAGTTTTGGTCTTGAGGAGAGAATCAAAATATGTGTGTATTTGCATTTATTGAAACAACGTCCCAAAATTCATCGATAAGCAAGATACAGATTTGACGATATTTGGTTTTAACAAGATGCTTGCTTTTACCTGCAATTACGGTCCTGTTACCGGTTAATCAAATAATATTTATCCAGGCCGTTTCATGGGAGAGGAATTATTTCATGACCGATCACCAGATTTCCTTCCATGGTAGTATTGTTAATCCAGTATTTATGGTTATGAAAACAGATGAAGTTGATACCAATAAAATCTATGATTTTAATTTTAAAAATTTTTGTTCAAACAATGCATGTACCGGGAATAATTTCATTTTGTTCACTTACCTCTCTATAAATAGAACCATATATACTAATAAGTCATGAAAGGATACTGACAAATTGATTAACTACATCCCCTTTCAACGTTTTGGAATCGTTCTAGCTCTGCTCGATTTAGGTAAAGGTGACAGGAAGAGGTAATACACTGTGAGCATGGAGGCGGTTTTAGGTGTAGAGCCGCAAATGTTCAGTGATTGAAGTCAGGATGCTTCAATGGTTTACCGCGTCTCACAGGTGAAATGTCGAAAAGATTAAATATCAATTTTGGCATGTAATACAAATTAAAAGGGGTGTTGATGGGTAAGTAGATTGTGACAAATTAAACTGACTTTGAATACCATAGAAATCAATTGGGAGAGATTCATTTAAGAGTTTGAATAAGATCGAAATATTGGAAATAAATAGACAGAAATCATGTATTTATTGAGGCATATTTTGAATACGATTCAATTATCAATTAACAAATTAAGCCCGCAGTCAATAGATAACAACTACCTTTAAACTAGCTCACGAAATATTATACAGAGTGCCTTTAAATCTATACGGAAATATTTACGAGGAGATACTATCACCAAAAGGTTTTATTAAATTATTCGAGAGAACAAAGATTTTATTCTTTTTCGAATAATCAACTTCGCATTGAGAATGGAAAAACAGTAAAGATGAAAAGCACGATTTATGGTGAATGTTGGAAATAATGATTTCCAGACAAAATACATGAAGGTAGTATACGTCTTATCGATTATCGAACATAAATATTTTAGGCTTATTTCTTTTTAATTATCAAAGATGATCAAGTATTGTGTAATAGAAACAGAAAAAAATTGTTAGTCCGAAGGAGAAAAGAGGAGCCTCTAGGAGAGAATAAAAGGAGTGTGGACACGAAGAGAGGCGAGCTCTTACAATAAAACCTGTAGTTCTAATAGGTCCATGTGCTAATAATAATAATGGTAACATCATTTTATCTTGAATGGTTTTCGAACTACCATCTACAGGAGTGTGTTCATAAACGTTACAGAGTACACATTTCTCACACTTTTTTGACAACCATCGTTCATAAATGAAATTTTTGTTACTCTGCAACTACTTTCCTAGCGTTCATAAATATACTTTGACATTTCCAATGTACACATTTCTAGACCGCGGTATGGAGCGTGGTAATATTTTATCCGAGTTTGCACTCTTCAAAAATGTCAAATAAGTCGTAGTTTTTGTAACCGGTTAGAAATACGAAGGTTTTAAAAGAACTCAAGAATAATCAATATGGATCAGTACATTTTTTTTACTATATATAAAAGAGAAGAGGCAAGAAAGAAGAGACACGAAGAAATTATAGATGTAAGGAACAGATCCATTGAGGTATTTTCTGAAAAAATGGATAAAATAGAAAAATTCTAACATTTATTAGTTCAATATGTTCTACATTGTTTGAAGTAATATAGGAATTATAACAATAAATAGTATAAAAATTTTGTTTTGTACATATAGGTAGAGATGCATGAATTACAGAATATTATACAACTTTGAAGACTTAAGAAATTGACATAGGTTATTTTCGTATTTTCTATCAAAAATAAACGATAGTTGATAGTTGACTTGGTTGAAATCACAGAGTACACCATCTAGATGGTGTACTCTGTGGTTGAAATATAATATAATTTCAAGAGAATTTAACAAATTCATATAAAATCACCCAAGTTCTCACAATTTATTTTAATTAGTACTATATATTTTTTCAAGAGAAACTATTAACATTTCTTCTTCGTCGTCATTATCGCTCTCATCGTCAATATGATCAAATAAAAGATATTTTGCACCGAGTGCAGCTGCCAATGTTACAATTTTACTTTAGGTATTTTTTCGCGAGATCCCGTTGATATAACGGGAACTGTTATTCAGTTCCCACTGCATTTTTGCGATAGAACGGTAATAGGGGAGTATGTTAATGACGTAATTTGTGACGCAATAAATTATAAAACGGGATCTCTCTCAGTTCCCGCATCCAGGAGTATGGTTACATGGTTACTGGCGGTTATAGAAATTTAATTGTCAGGAGTGACATTTGAAAATTAGGATAATTCATTATTTTATGTATAATATCCACGGAGGTTAGATAATACAATTATTTATCTAGGTAGATAATATCTGAGACAACAAAATAATATATAACTACTTTGATTCACTCCAATTTTCAATGGAACAAGTAGAATTGATGTTAAATAATCGAGGTGAAAATTTTCACGTTATTGTTGATATATTAACAGCAAACGAGTTGTTGAATGGTGAGTTATGGGACTTTCTTTAGTATTGGCTGAAGTTAAACATTCCAAATACTCGTAGCCTGACTGAACTATGCAAGGTTACTTGTGATGACATAACTACAGGAAGGCTAGTATAAAAAAATCGACAATTATAGTTAAAACTAAAGAAAACATTCTTCAAACGATAGAAACAATTTGTAACTCGTCACTTTTTATTGAGGTTATGTTTATTTATTATTGTTGTCAAGTTGAATCTATCCGGTTAACCGGTTTATTTTCGCGGGAGATCATGAACGATAACAACCTTTCAAATTTCTTTGGTGGGGGTATAACCGTTCTGTTACCGACTTCACATCAACGGGATCTCGCGAAAAAATACCTTTTGGTTTTGGTTCATCATCAAATTTTAAAACTCGACGACAGTTAAAATTTGACAGCAAATGTTACCATAATGCGTTCATAAATCACGGATTACAATGTGCTCCATTTCAAATGTCAACCAATTCCATTACAGAGTAAAGTGTTACTTTGTACATTCGTTTATGAACGCACCCCAGGGCTAAATTGTCGTTTCATGAGAAAACCAAGAGTGGCTGTTTCCCTGTACATTGTTTCATTTGAAAAGTACGAATATTCTCATGCACTTGATCTTATTTTTTTCTAGTTCCACATAACTACAATTTTTTATCTCAAATTTGGATAATTTATTTACTTCCAAAAGGCACCCAAACAATTTCGGAATACAAACTACCCTATGTCTCTAAGTTTTTCCATTAAAACTCGACAAATTCATCCGATAAACGTAGATCACTACATCACCAAAATTTACACATATCTGTCAAACGTCTTCACTATGTTTAAGCCATCTTGTGGGCCTCGAGAGGCCTCCGTATCGTCCTCAAGTGTTTACGCGGCGGGAAACTGAGAAAGATGCTACATTTTTATTTTTATTTTTATCTGCCCCCTTCTGCCACATGAATATTTAACAAGGAAGGCCTTAATCTGTGTCAGGGGATGAGATATAAGGAGAAAGCGAGATAGACAATATTTAAATCAGTGGCGTCTGAATTGTGGAAGTAGAAAGAATTGATCACAAAAATATTAAATAGTAATGCAGATGTAAAATAATGTTTCTGAATATGATCTGACTCTCAACAATTAATTGAGGGCACATCCTCAACCTCCTTACTCATTCAATATTGCCTCTAAACACTCTCTCTTTCCTCTGTACCAACATGCCCATTAATGCTTTTCTTCCTTCTACAGCCAGTGTTTGCCAAATAACCAAATCAACAGCTCTTTTGTCACACACCTCCTCTCATCGCCAAATTCCTAAATATTGGTTTCACTTCCAAAAGACAGTCGCTACTTAATCAACTACTACAACCTCAATGTAGTTTTGAAGGTTATTTTTAGATTACTGCTCTCTGTTATAGCTTCAATCTACTTTGGGTGAACATTTCAAAAGAAATGAACTTTTTCAGTCCACCAAAGCCATCTTTTTCCTTCGCCTTCCATATGTAAAGACACATTAAAAGCTATATTTGGCCAGACCCTATTAACGTTAAAAAGTTAAAGGACGACAATGACTGTAGGTTACCTACGAAAGCTGATCCTTGCTGGATATATATGATACCTAATTACAGCTTGGTATGGTAGGCAGTATTAACATTTTGAGGCGAAATTGAGCTGTTGTTATATGGTGTCAACATTTAAAGGGAAAACAACTGATAGGTTCACATCTTGGATTCACTCCTTATACATTTCTTGTACATTTCTCCTGGGTGATAAATGTTACTTGAAATTTCAACTAATCAATGAAGATTTTTTGTTTATATGACATATTTTATCTTATTTTACTATCGATTTCAGTTATATAAATGTCATTATTTGTGACTATATTTTTCATGGATACGCCAATGTTGTTGGCCAATATAAGTTCTTGAACGCTGTAGGCGAATACAAGACTCTGTCTCGAGAGTGCGGCGCGTTTTGCCACCCTCGAGGCGAAAAATTAAGGCTTGAATCAGGTCTGATTTATGAAAATTAGGTGGTTTGGATGATTAAGACAACTTTGGAAACACTTCAGATAAAGATATTCTTTTTTACATAAAGAAGAATTGAGATACCGAGACATGATGTTGAAAAAAAAAATGATTTAGAGAAGTGATTTTTAGAATGTATTCTTGTATTTTTAGAATGTATTCTTGTATTTTTAGAATGTATTCTTGTATTTTTAGAATGTATTCAATATTTTACCTCCTAACTAAAGGTATATGGTACCCATATATCTACTGTCGTGAATTATGGTTCATGATACACTGGAGCGGATCGATAGAGTGGCCAGCACGATCTCCTGATCTGACGCCATTAGACTTGAGAATTGAGATACCGAGACATGATGTTGAAAAAAAAATGGCTTAGAGAAGTGATTTTTAGAATGTATTCTTGTATTTTTAGAATGTATTCAATATTTTACCTCCTAACTAAAGGTATATGGTACCCATATATCTACTGTCGTGAATTATGGTTCATGATACACTGGAGCGGATCGATAGAGTGGCCAGCACGATCTCCTGATCTGACGCCATTAGACTTATTTTTGTGGGGATATGTATAAAGTATTGTATACCAAACTAAGCCACTCAGCTTAGACTACTTAAAAAGACGAATCACGCTTCACGCGATTAGATCAGTCACGCCTGAGATGTTGAGTAACGTTAGAAGACATTTCTATGCCAGATTAGCATGTTGCCAAGACGTTCGCGGCGAACATTTTGAACATCTCTCACATTGGAATTATTTTTGTTTCGTTTTTTTGTCACATTAACACGTGAAATGAAATACTTTTCCTTTTTCAATGATAATTTCTGTAATACATCTGAAAACACTTAATATTTCCGAAAAAATTGAAGATAGGTATGGGACATTTTACATGAATATTATGTCTAGAATTTTCTGAAAAATCCAAGAAACTAATAATATTCAGGGGGTTGTATTTAAAATGAGAAAGTTGGTATCGGCCACAGTCACATGACATACCCTATATAATTTTCTTTTCTTTGAAAAAAAATGCGCATCTAAAAATACAAATCAACTTTTCCAAGCGTTTTTCCCAACACCATTTATTCGTTATTTATTCCATTTGGCTGCTTCACACTGTATGAATTATAGTGAAAACACATTCGTAAGCAAAAATCACTATATCAGAGTTTTCTCATCATCCACTTATTTATATTGGGAAAAGTCTGTTTCCATTAAATTTTACACTATATCAAGTGTGGTGTCAATAATGAAACCGACTCAACTTTCTTAGCTCTTTGAAGACAAAGGAGAGATGTTCTTTATATCCGTGTAGCTTTCGCTGTGAGACGGTGGTGTCATCTTCGTTGTATAAGATTTCTTAAGGAGTATAATGGGATCACGTTTATCCCTCCTTAAACGGGATCAAGCAGGCTTAACTTCACCAGACTTTGCTTTTTTACCAAATCACCCAAGTCTTCGAGAATTTTCATAAGTTTCTTTTACAAATGTATACCGAAACAAATAAGCTGCTATACAGAGGTTGGGGAAGTTCACAAAATATTGGATTGTTAAAAATTATTGACTTTTATTCGTCAAGTTTTGTCTTTTATATATTTAATGTTCACTATAGATAATCTGACTAGTTTTTTTAAGTTAAACGCACATTTTTTTCTTTTGTATTATTAAATATTATCAGTTATTGTTTCCAATTTATTTACACAACTGTTATTTTAAATTCAGAGTTTTGTTATGAATAATGCCCAACTGTAAACTTGCTGCTTTTTCAGTGGAAGTGCCATTACGCATTTGCTTCGAGCAGGTAAAAACGTGAGAGAAAGATCTGGAAGAGGACGACTAAGGGTTACTACCCCTAAACAAGATCATTATCAAACTGTGTATACCCATGGAGAACCTCAGTTTTTGACGGATCATACAACAGCATCTTCTGGATGCATCTGATATGTTGAGTGCAATTAAAACAGTCGAAAGCTATACGAGTTTGAAGATAAGTTCATGAGAACATGACTGCGCTGATTTACCAACAAGTTATAAAAAATGCTATACGTTTGTTCCATGCTCCTAATAAATCAATAGGCTCGACCGTATCGTTCAAGATTTCCTTTGGACTTCTATGGTGTTCTGCATTTGGTGCTGCTCGATCTTAATCCCATCGAACATACTTAGAACCACTCACAAAGAACCTTGAATTCCCATGATCCTCCCCATAGATACTCTAAGAACTTAGACAACTTTATCTCATCGAGGCTACTCCAATAAACCCATTGAGAGTATGCAGAGGGGTTGTTTGGCTGTAATTGATATAAGAGGAAGATATACCTACTCGTTATTAACGTATTTACTTTTATTTTCAATAAAATTTGAAAAGTAATCATCTCCACATAATTGGAAAAATATTCAATTTATAATATTCAAACACTAGAAATAAATCTTTAAAAAAGGTATAAGTAATATCAATCAATGTAGTTAACAATATCTTTTTCTGGAAAATTCGCAAAAAACACGGTCACTTGATATATTCTTTCCTATTATCCTTTGAAAACAGATAATTTAATCAAAAAATACCTTACGCTTCAGTGTGTCTTTGTAGATCACCCACAGCCTGTTGGAAATATGTTATCCTTCTAAAATGAGGAAAGAAGGGTGAAAATCTCAACCTACAAAATGAAAAACAAAAGCTGGCGGTTAAGAGCGGAAGCGAATCTATATATTATATATATGCGGGTATAAGACTGCTTTATCAATTTCAATTTAGACATATGCGTAAGCAGGGCAGGCAAACGAAGGGACTTCTATGGCCCTGTGACAATGAGATTTTAAAGGGCTAAAAGGACAGACGCTCTGCGGTCCTTAATTAAATCAAAATGAATAAACGAATAATAGAATCGATTTTCTTTGGGGTATTTTCGTTTTTAGGATGGATTTTCATCAAGAGTAGAGAGAACGCTAGGGATGTTTAATATATTAGTAAATTTCAATTGGAAAATTCAGATTTGTATTCATACAATTTTTCACAGTTTCCCAGACAACGGAATTTCTTCAATTATTCAACAACTTAAAGTTCCCCAATTTATGTAAATTAGCAAAAATAATGTTTGATAAACAAATAAAGCACTATCTGAGCAGAATTCGCACTAAATACTAGTCTGCTAGTCGTTTGCGAACCCTTTATTGTTATAAAAAAAGTTATTCATATGAAGTGAATTAAGTTAATGTTTTAAAATGAATCAACGACGTTGAACTTGTTCATCAAACAAAGTCACAGTGTGTCATTGTATGATGATTGAATATAAGGAAACTGTCCCAATCGCAATCAGATACGATCACAAAATAGTCGACCAGCAGGCAGTAATAGGAATTGATCGAAAGTGAACTCGTTGTTAGCCAAGATCTAATATAAACATAAGAATTAATGTGATTTCTACGAGTGTACTGCATGTGAAGCTACCATTATAACGATCTAGTAGGGCTTAGACCATCAAATATGTTTCTGAAAAACTACAACCCTTTGAGAGCAAATGAATGCCTGACCCAGAGTAACTGAGAGCTTTCACAGGACACCTCCGAAATAATGTGCATCTTCAAAACCTGAAGCTAGTGTAGCGGAAAAAATGTAGATTCTGTTAAATGGAGAACAAAACTTTAATTTCAATTACTGTGGAATGCATAGCCTGCAGGTATCCTTTAATTTCTGAAGGAAATTGAGTTTAGGAAGCTTCTAGTTTTAAGGACTATTCTCAGAGACTGAGTAGAAGAAACGGAGCTCAATTATATATACATTCGTAGGTACTAATTAATTTTGAAAGAGAAAAGCCCTACTAAGTATCTGCCAGGGATAAGCGTGTGAAGCGTCAACGGTGGAAACTTTTTGGATTCCCTGTATCCGATAGATAAAATACCCCAATTAAAAGACGCTTATTACTTGAAACAAATTGTTATCTTAGTCATTGGTTCAATAACTGATAAAATAAATGGGAGAAACCTCGTTGGGTGAACCACCGCCAAGAGTATTCCTCTTGATGTTCATTTGTTTTCGTTCACGCGTTGCCGCCTCCCTAGACGATTTTCTACTTATTTTCACATCGCGGCAAAAGAGAAAAAAATGCGAATCGCTCTTCCACGTTGTCTCTTAAAAACCGAAGTAATTGCTTTGGGGGCCACAACTTGCAATTATTTCCAATAAAAAATCCTTAATTAAGGCGCAGAAAGGGAGCCTCGATGTAATTTTTGAAGATATTTCACATGGAAAATAAGTTAGCCTAGTGGAAATTTCATCTTGGAAGTGAAGACAATATTGTATTATCCTTGGTGGAGTCAGTTTTATCAAAAAAATTATGGACAAGCTGATACCATTTAGAGTGTGTTTCTAAATTCGCGTGGAAAGATTCAGTCGACTGCTTGATTATGGTAACCAAATTTTCCCATTCCTTTCTCCCATTTACTCTCATTGGACGCTGAATGGAATTGGAGTTATTTTCCAGAACCAGGTTCTGAATAATAGTATTTTATTAAACGAGCAATTTATGATAGCCATAATTCACGATGGGTGACGTTTGCGTCACGAGCCGCAGGCGAGGGGTGCAATTCTCCCGAGTGAATTATGGCCATAAATTGCGAGTAGAATACTATACTTTGTCCACGACACATAATTTCTTCATTAAATAAAAGTCAGTAACGATTTGGCATATCACTAACCTCAAAATGTTGTGGCAGCTACATCAAATTATTTTGACATATATAGAGATGGGCGATACTGTAGAAAGTATCAATACAACGTACCGTTATAAATATATTCTCTTAAAATACCCAATATTAGAAAATATCGTTTTGAAAAGTATCAATACTAAAAATTACAATATTTTATCGATACGATATATGTCAGAAACAAATTTCCTGAACAAAATACACAGATTTAATAGTTTATTTCATATTGTACCCCCATCTCTAGTCGTGATTATGAACCATAATACACTACAGTGTATTATGAACCATAATTCACGACAGTTGATATATGGGTACCATATACCTTTTGTTAGGTGGTAAAATATTGACTTATTATTAGGTGGTCGTGGACAAAAATTATTATATAGTATGATAGTTTTATTGTTCATTAAATAACAATCTACTTATTGAAAGTGGAAAACAGTGGAAATAATACATGCAAGAATGAACTAAATGTTGGAAATGATCGCCTCCAGCCGAAATACATTGACGTGATCTAAGTTGATTTGTCCATATGATAATTTATAATAATAATTTTACTTCCAATTTTTACAGTGATTCGAATGAATAATTAATTCTCAATCGCAATATTCATCTTACAAAAACAATTTTATTCCTGGTTCTGTTTTCCATTTTTGTTAGTTGTTAGAACAAATGTTCGTAATATTTTGTGTACCAATATTTATTCTAACTTTTTTATGAAAGAACTCTTTTTCATCGAATAAAAATTACAATTCTCTGGGCCACTTTCAAAGGTAGTGATCAAAACTATATTATATTGATTATGTATACACATATGTAAAACCTCTCACATTTACATTAAAAGGCAAGATTTTACATGACTGATTAGGTGAAAGTATATTGCTTGGTCGTAGAGAAAATAGTGTACATAACGTTACGTAATATACTATATTTGACATACATTTGATTAGGCTTATATCAAGGCCATTAAAAAAGTATTGAAGATAATTATTGCAGAATTCCAATGAATTTCTTAATTTTCCAGTCATTTTGTAAACTAAAACCATACGAATGAATATTTTAAATATTCAAATGTCAGTATACTCCCAAAAACTCAAAAAATTTACTTTTCGCACTAGGTGACTCTTTCCGCACTGAAAAGAGTGCGGAAAAGTGGAACTCTCCGCACGCAATCAGGAATTTTTTACATTAATTTCGAATTTCACCTCCTAAAATAACGCATTATCAGCATCGTGTATAAACCACAAAACTATAAGTTGAAATTTAAATCTCAAAATATTGAATTACTTGGCTGGAAAATTATTCGGGTAGTTTTCATTTTACAATTTATCTGAGTAAGTGAAACTTAGAAAACTGCAAAGCTCAAAACCAAGTGAAGTATTAATAACTAGAAAAATTGGATAATTACAACCTTGTAATGTCCGAACGAAATAAATCCAGCATGAAGTGTTTATTTAATATTACTAAGAATTGAGTTAATGTCAAAGAATATCTTATTGAATGAAATATTACAAAATAAGTTTTAGTTATAAAACTCTCATATTGAATGAGCATTTCCAGTAATAAATATGTGTAATTCTCTCTAAACACACTCACACTCATATAATACATAACCACCACTCCGTCCGCTTCAAATTGAACTAATTTCCTCCCAACAATCAATCAAACCTTGGGGTAATCAGGTGTAAGAATCTGTCATTCTGCTTATGGAGGACTATTCCCAAGATACGCGCATGTAATGACTGTATTAATGGAGGCCCTGTCTCTGGCTTCGGGGCCTTTTACACCCCCCAAAACCACCCTAATTTCTTGCAGAAACTTCTCCCTTAATTTATGCGCGGAATATTTCATGCTTTTGCCGACCAACGGTTGGTTTATGTATGGTCTCCCAAAAGTGTTACTGAATACTGGATTCTCTATTCCGCTATAAGACTTCTCCAGAGAGTGTAGTAAAATATCTGACCCTTTCATAATCATGATAGATAGTTTTTGTTGTATCCAGGATTTTATTTAAACAAAAAGGATTGTTAATTCCACTTAGTGGAAAATATTGCAATGTTATTTTGGTTTAAGAAATTTCTTCACAAGTAATCCAGTATTGGTTTTCGAAATCATTTTTTTTGCTGCATATTTGTGGAGTCCATTCAGGATATCGATGAATATTTGCGTTATTCTGAAACTCAATAAGTTCTAAGAAAATTCAACAAAATCTTTCACAAACCTCTGGTTCTTCTAAGTAGAATTCACATTGGGATGGTACCATCATAGTGATAGTTAGGCCGAGTTATAGCTTCTAACAAGTAGTATCTTCGATAATTAATCGTAGCACGATATTTGAGAAGAGAATATGATTATATTATGCATACACAGAATTGCGTTAACTGATTCCACTACGACTTTGATTGCTTTGTGAGGATAAGGTAGTAATAACCTCACCTTCAAAAATATATCGCTCCGAGAAACTTCTGAAGGAGTTGAAATCGCAGCAGGAAATCTCTTAACCAGTTTAGGGGGCGTGCAACTAACAAATCCCGACTTTCGGGAACTCAACATTGAAAACGGCGATTTAGGCAACAAAAGCAGTGTACTATTCCTGTACCGGTAGCATTTTTCCGTTCCCTGTACAGTCAGCGCAACAAGTCGTTCTCGCTGTATAGGAATTGAAAATCAAGTTTTCCGTATCCTAGCTGATATGCGCGAAGCGCAGCCATGCCGCACGCAATTATGCATTTTCCGCATTCCATCTATGATGACAATAACAGAAGTCGGCTGGATGACTGGATGACATGACTAATGAAGAAAATAGTTTTCCTATTGAAGCAAACCAGACTGACACTAACGCGCAAGACGAACTGAAGGAATTCAAAACAAATTTATAGAAAATAAACAGCTTCGTAGAAACTCATCCAGCACTGTTGCCTAATGTCAAGAAGTTTAATAGGCAGATGAAGAATATTGATAACGAAGCTTCGTTCTATGCTCTGTGTTCCTCTTTCACTCAGCAAAAGAAGTCTCGCAGAATTAATATACAACCTACATCTATCACTAGAAAAGCATCTGGGTATAGGGTGCCAAAGCAATGCAAGCAGGTCGGCCATCCAGCACCGGAATAATTTCAAGAAAGAGACCTTGCAAAAAGCGAACATTGATTGCAAACATCCAATGGAATGCCTCAAACGCTATAAGTTATGGCAGTGCACATTGAACATTAGTTTGGATCACTATAATATCATTTATTCTTTATAGCAAGTTACAAAGAAATCCTATTTATTTTCAGTATGTATTTGTAGTTCTGCATGAATAAAGTTCGGTTGATTATATTAAGTTGTGTCTCCTTTCGACTAAGAATCAAAAATGTTCAAAAAATTATTTAAACGTAGATACATATGCGATCGGACACAGGGGCAGTGGGCGCGCATATATGCTAGGAAACGGAGTGTTCTATTGTACATTCCGTTTCCTATACGGCGAGAGCTACCTGTCGCGCTGACTGTACAGGGAACGGAAAAATGCGTACCGGTACTATTTCTCTGCCAGAACCTTCATTTTAGTAAGTGATTAAATACAAGCACTAAAAATGCATGACTTCTGTTTTAGTGACCAAGTAGTTTTAAGACTGGAAATACACATGGCAGGAGACTGGACGTAGATTATTATAGCTCCAGTATATCTGACACTTGACTTACTGGGCCCACCTCCGTCCTATGAAACAGAGCAGCTTGTGAAGTTCTGCAGGGCTGGACATCTGCAGACTATGATTGGAATGGATGACAATTCGCATCTCACTGCGTGGAATAGCAGTGACATCAACTTAAGAGCACCTATTGGATTTTATCATTTCTAATGATTTATTAATAGTGAATTGGGAGACAAACCAACTTTTGTGAACCTCGTATAAACATAACCTTAGTGTCTACTGATAAAAGCTCTCAGCTTACTCACTGACACGTGTCTCGATAACGTCAATATGAAACCTGTAGTGAGGCACCATGACTCGAGAAGGACGAGCTTGGAGAAATACAGGAACTCCAAAAATAAAATGAAATACAGTTATAATGAAGAGCTTGCCTCTGAACAGCTTTGCGAGACCATTGAACTCTATTATCACAACAACTGCTCTGAAGTAATCTGCTCCTCTACGAATAACTTAACCTAGTGGAACAAGGAGCTTACCAAACTTAAACCAAATCACTGTTCAACAGTGCGAAAAGAACAGGAGAGTAGGGAGAATATTATTACTCCACTCTGAATACTCTCAACAGTCAGATCATGAAAGCAAAAAGGGAGCTTTGGATAAAATTCTGTGGTGAGGTGGAAACTACTTCAAAAATGGGGAGGCTAAAGAAAATCCTTCGTGAACCATATGTTATGAAAATCCCAGCGCATCTGCAGCAAAGGCGAACACATCTATCTCCAGTACTTTGTGAACTCTTCAGAGATTCACTGGTAACTGGTTACATTCTCACGGCTTGTAAAAGATCCCGAATTGTCTTTATTCCCGAATCACCTAAGAATTAGTAATTCGGGCCAATAACCTTGTCGTTTTCCATGTTGAATACATTTTGGGAGCTTATTGATAGGCATGTTTCGAAAAACTTTGGCATTTGCTACTTCACTATAATCAACATGCACAATGGTGTCTAAAATTAAGGCTTAATTGAGAAATTAAAAAAAGCTTGTAAAGCAATTCTTGATATAGAGATAGCGTTTGATCACATCTCCTTTGATTCCATGAATGCTGTTATTGTAAGGCAGACGACACCACATGTCGGTGGATTTAAAACATACTTCACAACTGAACAGCAATAACCATTTTATTTGGAGACGCTATTGATGTATCGATTATAAAAGGCTGCTCACGGGAAGGAGTTTCGAGATCTCGTCATAGAGGACCTCCTGAAGGAACTGCACTCAGTGGTATGCAGATGATTTGACAATACTTGTATCACCGATATACCCTAATGTTATATCGGAGCTGATAAAACAGGCTCATGAAACGGTGGATATATGGTGTCGAAGGAAATACCTAACAGTGAACTGAACAGAAACCGCGCTCATTCCCTTCACTAGAAAAAGGAAGCTTGAGAGACTGATACATTTAAATTACTGGATATCGGAAAAGGGAATAGAGGTCTCTGGAAGTCAGGCAGCTCTAAAATCTTACTGGCATACGCTATCAGAAACTGCTACACGTGATTATATATCTCGGTGGACCCAAACTAAACGTCAGTCGTACTGGAGGTATGAGACATGCAAAAACAGGAACACAGCAAACTTCTGGTCAAAAAGTCCTCGGTAGAGTTATTAAGCCGCACCAGTCTTTCCGAAAACGATCGCCTAACATTTTGCAGCATCTCAGGCCTCATAAATCGGAATACTTGCGAATTTTTTCTCACAAGTCATCTTGATTTGCAATCAGTCGTTTGTTATGTACTTTTCATCCAATAGATCCCCAAAAGAGAAGTACACGGTTGCCATTCAGTTGGACCTGACCGACCTATCCATTCATTTGGAAACGTTTGGTCCAAATATCTGATATCTCGATGGAAGAGGACCAAAGCACTGTCTATTGTAGCGGCATTCTATTTCTCATCAACATGAGAACATGCTCCAAAAATAATTGTCCCGTTGTTTTTCTTCGAAGAAATGGGGCCCTACAACATAATTGTCAACAATTCCTTTCAAACAAAAACTCCACTCATTTTGGAAACTATTTACAGGAATTGTATGATACACTGATACATTTTTTAAAAGTACGAGTGTGACACTTTCATCCAGCATGTTTTGAGCCAATGTACAAAAATTAGTTCTTTTTAACCTTTAACTCTTGGTGAAGCGTGAAAATGGTGAAGGTGATAATTTATGCTTCTTCTAATATTTTGCTATGGATAATCTATAAGCTAAATCTAATTCGATACTTAGCTCTCCAATACTTATTTCATGTTTCTCTCCAACAGCAAAGCAAATTGCTAATTAATTGTCCTGATCAGATTTCCCTTGTCGTTTTTTCATATGATACGTTACCGGTTCTCCCAAAAATCTCTTTCAATTCGGTGATTTTCCTCAACTCTGGAACCCGACTTTTAGGATATTTTCGTGCATAAACTAGATTCTCCGAAAAATTTCAACTGTGACTCTGATACATTTTGTACAGATTCTTTTTTCGGGTGCAGTGTCCAGTCAACAGGTCAGTAATTGTCTTCCAATGTCTCCCAGTTTCAATAACCTGGCTGGGTGTTCTTTGTCCACCTTATACAGTATGGAGGTGCCCTTGTGTCGAACTCCATTTAAGTTGATCCCTATCTAGCCAGTTCTCGATTCACCCTCTTATGCAATCTTTTGTGATTCCACAACACGGTTCCGGAACTATTCTCCTTTGGAACCTTCTTGAGCTAACTTGTTCGCCATTTTATTACCTACATCCTCTCATGTGCCGCTCTCTTATTAGAGACATTTTCTTGACTTTTGCCAGCCTGTTTTTAACCAGTTTCCAACCAGTCTAGAGCTAGTTGTTGAGTTACTGATAGGTTTAAGCAGAGCCTGGCTGTCGCAAATGTTTTTATTCATTGTCTGGTATATCCTATAATTCTTATTTGGTTCTATTCGATGGCCAAGCAAACTGCTAATTCCTGTTAAGAACATTTTTCTCCATCGTCGTTTTTTCAAATGCTTCGTTACCGTTTCTCTTGAATCCCTCTTTTCTTGAATCGGGGTGTCGCCTTTCGCGATATTTTTTGATTTGAGATTAAAAAAAAAACTATTTAAAACTTTTGGCATTAAATTTTGGATACTCTGTATAATTGGAATCAAATATTACTGAGAACTATTTGCGGGTCCAAGTCATATCAAAATAATATTCCTTTATAAGATGTCGCCATCTGTTTTCAACTAGAACTTTCGTAAAAAATTACCATACTTGCATGCTCTATTGTACACTTTCCACTTCTCCAGACCTTGGAATGTCCTTAATACTACCAGATTTATCAAATTTGCTTATTAATCTTGACACAGTGAATCACTACTTATAAGGAAGGATTCGGTATTTAAATTGTATAGAAAATGAGATACTCCGTCATGGGAACGTTTGCAATCACAATACCCAACTAACATTATATTATTTAGATTTGTTGTTTTCCAATAAATGTTTCTCAATTTATTCTTTCCGTGAAAGGATTACCATACTTGCATGTTTTATTAAGCTATTGCATAGCTTTTATCGCGGTGGGGACCGAATCCAGTGCCGTAATCAGCTGTTTGTGAGAAAGTATATAGGTGTATAGGTATTTATCATCTATGTACAACAGTGAATATCTGTACTCGTATAATTTGTGTACAAAGTGTTTTAAATATGAATAAGCAAAGTGCATTTATTGATGAAGAAAGTCACGAAAAAATAGTGGAAGAAAATGAGTTAGTACTTTATATACATTCATTTATTATAATTCGAGAATATTGAATTTGAAAATGAATAATGATCCACAAGAATCCACAACAAAATATGGAACCACCATTGACGCGGTATTTTCCAGATATTTAGAAGATATCAGTTACCATAAACCTATGGTTTCAATGATAAATATTCCTGAAGAACCGACATGTATTGAAAGATAATAAAAATATTTTGAACAATATTAACATCTCATTTATTTAATAAAAGAAAAAAATTTGCTTTTTTATCGATCACCACGCTCAAAGTGTAACTTGAATTAATATCAAAGAAAAAAAATACTGCATTGATAAAATAAATAAATAATTATAATTGCATAAGTTGATAAAAAATGCTATGCAATAGCTTTACCGCGGCAGTCTCCGAGTGCCACACGTCTTTTTGCTGTATATAATACTACTTCATCTTTCCAAGCTTTTCATAATATCTCTTGATAATTTCTAATGAATTTATAGAAAATATTCATGTTATATATAATAATAAAAATACCTTTCGGCAATGTCTACATAAGCGGTGCTATGACAAGGACTATAATAATTCGCAGAAGAGAAGAAAATGTTATTTCGCCACGCTACTTTCTATGCATTTATTCATATCTCCCTGAACAAAATGATGATATAAATAGCAGAAGGAGAGTATCTCTCCCTCTCTAAATCAAAATCACGCTAGCATATTGCAGTGTATATATATGTGCTAGATATAAATTAAACTAAAATTACTTCGTATACAATTCGGCTCCTAGCGCATGAAAATATATGAGATACTGAAGAGAGCGTGGGCTTTCGAGTCGAAACTCTGTCTGGGAATATTAATAAAATAATAATTTCGTTTGGTGTTGGTGCACTGATTTGCATCCTTGCAGCTTTATTGGACTTTTTGCAGCTTTGGGACTAATATGATTTATTTCGGGGTAATGGGAAAACAGGATTCGTATTCGAATTGCTGAACTTTTGTCATAAAGTCATTATAAAACAAAGGGAAATGAGCATGAGAGGTGTTAATTTTTTAATTGTGTGTACTTAGAAAATCCAATGAGCTACAAAATTATTGACAAGTGAAATTTTTCATATCAAGTTCTATATTATGACATATTTCGAAGTTATTTTCTGCTTTTGTGCCATACAGGGGTTGATTCCTCTTTCCTAGTTTAGATGTTTTTGGGATAAACAGTATATAATGATAAAAAAAATCATCATTGCTGGCTCCATCAAGTCAAAAAGCTTAACCAAAATAACTTTTTGAGTGGATGATTGGAGATTAGTTACTTAATGTCTTGATGACACATACTGATGCCGTATTGGATTTGCACTGTTCATTGGAAAAAAATGTATGATCAATATCCAGAAGTTAATTTTATATGTATATAAATCGTTCACAATTGAAAAGGCTTGAAAGAGGATTCTCAATAAGTAAAGTCTTACAACAAGTTAAGCCCAAAAATATTTTGTTGCAGATTTTATCTTTGAAAAACAACTATTTATATAAAAAAATATCAAATTTCCAAGTCTTCGTTAACTTTTAACTGTTAAGTATTTCATCTTTAAACTTTCAAATACTGTAACGATGAAATTCTTCATAATTCTTTTTAAAATGAAGCTTAAAACAGAGGGAAAAAGCTTTACGATATTTTTGTACAATAGATAACACTCGTTAGGGATGTTAGACAGCAAAAGAAAGATTATTTGTTTTTGGAAGCGCGTTACGTATTTTATTTATCACAGAAATATTGTATAAATCGAATGAAAAATGGAATATTCTCATTTCAAAACCTTTTCTAACTTTATCAAGTGTCTATGGATGGATATTAAGGTGATCAAAATTTTTTTGTGATGGTTAGTTCAACCCAAAAAAAGCAAAATATTAAAAATACAGTCATGGGGAATGCCAACGGGAATGAACCATCCCCTTGAAAAAATCCATGCACCCATGGTGTGTTGACAATGATACAATCTGTAAAAGTAACCACTTTGCTGCCTAGGCAGGAAAAGTAATACTTTGCTGATTGATATCAGTCAGCAAAAATAATATTTGCTGCCAATCGGAGAAAAAAAGTTTTATTTTCATTGGTTACACTTACCGCTCTACCAGACCTTGGAATATCGTTCACACTACCATTATCATTTAATTTGTTTATTATTCTTTTTACTGGTGATCAACCTAAAGGAGGGAATTCGGGATATAGGAAAGCGAGTTTTTCTGTAAATGTGCCATTTTTCTTAATTTTCAATTTTGTGCTCCTTTGTAATTGGTATCAGTATTGACAATTTCCAAATAATTAATGATGTGGTTGACGTTTTCAATGCGCACATATGGTTTTTGTTGAATCTCACCATTAGTACAGTACAATTTGTGATTCAGGAAAATAAAACTAATATCCTATAAGATATTTGGTAATAAGCTGATACATTGTTAGTATTTTTTGAAACGTTACTCGACCTAGGTGGAGACTCAAAAAAATTCAAGATGGTGGCCGTACCCTGGACAATGACGTGAAAAAAATTTGCTTAAAAAATTATGCAGAATAACGTCTCATTTTACGTCCTACAAGTTTTTAATTTCCCTCCCTCCGTTTCAAAGATAATCCCTGGGTACTAAACTTTTCAGCAACGCTGTGTATATAGTTTATTGTGGAAAATTCAATTAAGAAAATTCATAGCTACTCACCCTCAGTTCTTGTAGGTTGTGATGTTTCAGCTTGAAGTTCCTGGAAATAAACAAACGTATAAAATATTTACAAGGATAAAAAGTTTAGGAAAATATTTTTCAAAGACAGTGACCGTTCAACTTTGAAGCAGCAACTACTTCTATAGCTATAGGCACCGACGGATATAGAATTACACTTTTAAGTCAAACTGACCATTCTGATTTGCAATTAGAAGAGACAACATAACTTGTAAACCGGTGTCGAAGCTTTGTAAGAAGAAGCAGAAGAACTTACAGCTTTTAGATGATCAGAAAGCTTGTGAAAGAAATTGGAAAAGGTCCACTATTTTTCTGGTGAATGTTTGAAACTCTACAACGATTAGGTAATGGCTAGGCTTATGCGTACTACAAACACAAGCTTCTCAGGAAGTGAATCAAGCGCAAAAATGGTCTGAGTCAACAACTGCAACAAAATTGGGAAGGCGCGTACACGACCTAGTCTTTTGTACCTGTATAGAGAATATACAGTGTGTAAAAGCCAAATGGAATAAATTCATTATTTCGGTTACTGTACATATTTATAAAAAATCCCGAAACACGTCAAATTTAAATTATAACTTGACATTCTTTAACGTGAAAATGCAACCCCTACCTTCAACCCCCTTAGAATGACAGGTACAACCCCCAATTTTTTAAATGGGAAGTATAGGCTTGTGATATATCATTTGAAAGGTCTCTTCATTCTCTATTCAAAAATGTTATTGTTTTTAAATTTAATGCAAAAATTAACATAAAAAAAATTAATATCATGTTGTTACCGAAATTCGCTACAATACAATCAAAAACTAAAATGTAATGCAAAACGTAATAAAATGTAGAACACGAAAAAGAACTATGAATGTTAATGAAGTAGATGTTCAAAATGTTCTCCGCGAACGTCTTGGCAACATCCTAATCTCAAATAAAACTGTCTTCTAACATTATTTAACATATCAGGCGTGATCGACCTAATCGCAAGCGTTATTCGTTCTTTTAAGTCATTTAAATCAGAAGGTTTAGTTTTGTACACATGGCTCTTCACATATCCCCATAAAAAGAAATCTAATAATGTAAGATCAGGTGATCGCGCTGGCCATTCAATCGATCCTCGCCTCCCTATCCACCGATTGGGAAATATTGTATCGAGGTACTGCCGGACATTAAGTTGGTAATGTGGTGGTGCTCCATCCTGCTGAAACCATATCATATTCGCTGGAACTTGAGGATTACCTGGATCATGATATAAATTTGCCAACGTTGGAATGACATCATTTTGAAGTAGTGCCAAATAATTGTTGCCATTCAAGTTGCCCTCAATAAAAAAGGGACCAATTATATTGTTCCCTACAATCCCTGCCCAAACATTAACCTTTTGAGGGTATTGAGTGTGTTCTTCTCTCATCCAGTGAGGATTTTCCGTGGACCAGTAGCGGCAATTTTGCCGATTAGCATGACCGTTAAGTAAAAAAGTACACTCATCAGAAAACATAACGTCTTCTAATTGGATAATATTGTTATCCAACATGTCCATCATTTGCTCACAAAAAAAAGTTCTCCTATCAAAATCGTCTTCCATGAGCTCCTGAGTAGGTATCATCTTATACGGATGCAATTTATTTTCTTTTAATATGTTTGCTATCGATGTATGGCTAGCATTGAATGTAGTGGATGCCTGTCTACTCGATGTATGTGGGTTTTCCTGAAACTCAAGCAACACATCTAATTTGAGTTCATCACTCAGTGCATTAGCAGCTGCTTTTTTTTATCTGCCTTACATGACCAAACTCGCGAAACTGCTTTTCTATTTTACTTATTGTTCCTTGGGATATAGGCGGTAAATTAGGAAATTTCTCATGAAATAGGCGAGTTACTTCCTGTTGTGTTCGGATGTTATCTCCGTAACCAATCATTTGTAAAACTGTTATTTTATGCATTTCCGTTAATCTAACCATTTTTCAGAATTGAATTGAACAAACTTTATACTTAAATTACAACAATGACAACTTGAATAAAACAATTTACTACTGCTTGTTAAAATAGCGTTGCCACGGAAATTCTTTAAAGTTTTTTAATGGTTACCATCTAAAAACCACATTGCTACGGTATTTGTTAACTTTCTCATTATCAAGACCTAAACGGGAAATAAGTTTTAAGTAATATTGTAATAAGTTCCGAGTATATTTTAGCGAATTTCGGTAACAACATGATATTAATTTTTTTTATGTTAATTTTTGCATTAAATTCAAAAACAATAACATTTTTGAATAGAGAATGAAGAGACCTTTCAAATGATATATCACAAGCCTATACTTCCCATTTAAAAAATTGGGGGTTGTACCTGTCATTCTAAGGGGGTTGAAGGTAGGGGTTGCATTTTCACGTTAAAGAATGTCAAGTTATAATTTAAATTTGACGTGTTTCGGGATTTTTTATAAATATGTACAGTAACCGAAATAATGAATTTATTCCATTTGGCTTTTACACACTGTATAGAGGTTCATAAAGAAAACTAGAAAGACATATATCTGGAATCATCTGAAACTGTCATAAGAAAGTCTAGAAATGTTATCGAAAGGTCGATAACTGTCTGGAACATGTGAAGAGTTGAAATGCGAGAAAATTGACATTAGTTAGTTAGTTTTCAGTTATTAATATCGTTATATGAAAGACAAGTTTATTATTGTGTTGTGAAAATAATAGGATAAATGTTGAATTTTCAAATCTGAAGAAGAGAAACGTGAGGTTCAGGAGGCAGAAAAGTATCAATATTAAAAGTATATAGTGAGTATATAGTAAAAGCACAGTAAAAGTACAACTTGACTTATAAATTCCATAAACAGCGTGATATCACGTCAAAGAAAAATGTATTAATTTTGTATAGGTACCTCACTTGCACAAAATTCACTTATTCAAATTATTTATCGAAATAATAGACTATACCCGACTTATCTACAGTATAATAAAACTGAAATATCTATCATTCAATTGATATATATTTATAATTGCTTAAAAATTGGTAGAAAATCAGATGCATTCTGTCGTGAACGGATGTTATGGCCAGTTTTTCTAATCATTATACGATATTTAGTATAACAAAAAGAATTTTTTGTAGTTGATCCCATGTGAATCGCTCACGAATAACGCTCGCTAAATTCGCGATCTCGAAACAAATTAAATTGTTCCATTCCATCGTTTGATATGTATTATATATTTCATACCATACTTATGTTTTCATAATACATACTCACATATCCATTATTGGAATCTTCAGCACTCTTTCCGTTCCATTCTCACCTGAAAGAATAGACATTGTCGATAATTGAATTTTACCTTCAGTCTAAAGAAAATAGCTTGGTTCTAGAAGCTGCCTTAAGATAATGTGAATGGCTAAAGTTGGTGTAGTGGTAGTGTGAACCGTGTTCAGGGACAAGTATCGCCAACCGTTTTAGAATTTCCATCAACTGAAAATTGTATTTGCACGTGTTCAAACTACAGTAGGTACAGGCTTCTGAGTGTTGTTTTCTCGCATGGGATACAATAGTTCCTATTAAATTACTAGTAATACTATGAGCACTCCAAAAATAATCAGGTTATACATCGATAACTTGTTGCATAATTACAAAGAGTGTCAGTTTGATAGTTTGAATAATCCGACCGCGAAGATATTCTCGAAATTATACGAGGTAACTTAACTAAGTTGGTTGTTTTAATTGGTTGATAATGATACGGAGAAAATGATCGAATGAAAATCATGTGGTACCACAACTAAGTAAATAAATATTAATACAACCCAGTATGATCGATAATTTAGTTCACGGTTCATCAGGCACTTTGAGAAGAGTATGCAATAAAATTTCCATTTATTGCTTTTCAGTAATACTCTAGTAATATCTGATATCCCACCAAAGTTCCACATTTGCAACAAAAGAGATTGAAATTTCTATTGATACATAAACATACATGCTTGCCTTTCAGTTATCTTATAACAAAAGAATACAGCGCCACAAATCAAGCGAAACAATTAATTACTGAAGGCGTTGAAATAAAACTCACACAAACACAAAACAATACGTAATCCCTCTCGCCTTTTATTTTTTCACACACATATTAAAACATCCCTCGTACGAGAAAAGAAAAACAAATTATACCCTCGGAAAAAAAGTTAAATGAAATTTTCAGAGGTCGCATGTGTTAAAATGCATTTTTCAATTCCTAGAATTCCAGGGGACAAACAAGAAAAGCGAGAAACACGACGTCAAACTGCCAAAAGTTTTCTGACAAACAAGATGGCTCGCCATTGTCCATTCATTTCGTTTCCGTTCCCTTACCACCCCCTAACCGTCACCCTTTAGAGACTGAGAGGGGTGAAAGGGCGCTATCTCTGGATGGTTCTGCTTAGTATTCAAAGGGCACGCAGCTGAAGGCACCCGCTGTCATCCCTATGGATCATATTTTTCATGTACATTTTAATAAAGTATTTATTATTGGTCGACAACAATTCCTAAACACAATAACCAATTATATAACACGCGGCTTCTGTTGCGTTGATGGACTTGAGTACCTTAGGAAGCATTGAAAATTATTTTGTTTTTATATAAAGGAATGGTGGTAAGAAGAATCTGTCAATAAATAGCGAATGGAACAGGTAACTTAGTTCAAAATTTTCAAATGTCTTGACTGCTCGAATCCTACCTATACAAAAGTTTGCTCCCACTTGGAGGTAGGTAACTTATACTGGACACTCGTACACAGCCCATCATTTATTCGCCACTAGTTGAATGATTTGCCACGAACCGAAATTTTACTTCATTTTGTTTCTTCAAGACTATGAAGCACGGACGTTAGACGGTCACTTGAGGCACCAATACTCCTTCTTGCATTTCACAAAAATTACTTTCTCTCTTTGACATTCACTCCAAGCTTCAAAATTCCTTCTGGCATTTCGCAGGAATATTTTCCCCCTTTTTCTTTGGTTCGGATTGCTTAAATTGTGCATTAGACGTTTATGTCCTGTCAGGACATCTGTCCAAACTTATAGATCATCCTTACTCTGGTTGGAGCATTTTTCTGATCTCACTTGGTTCAAGACATCCAGGAGCACCTTAATAATATTCCCATATTTTTCTTCAACTGTAACATTTCTGATTATTTCAGGTAAAAATACTTCTGAGGAAATATATGTAAATAATTTTGAGTTACGTATTTTCTTCCTCTGACTGGAAATTTTCCACTTTTGGATGAAAAAAACCTTGATAAATGAGAAGAAGTATCGTATTTTATATAGTTACAAATATCTCACATTACAATAAAGCCCTTGATGTTTATAACAACGTAGTAAACACAGTCATTATTCAATACTCATCCCATGTCCCGGTCATAACTTCGACGAACTAATCTCTACCTACTTATCCAGAAACCGGCTGCTTCTCTATCGCCAAACTAAAGAGAGAGAGACAATGCAAAAGGAGATTAAAGAGCTTCCTGGAAAGTCAGACGCGAAATAATGTACGCTGCCCTCAGGAGATATTCCGATACTAAGTCATAGTGACAAGCAAATTCGCGAGACATGTGTTGGACGTCCACCGAACGAACTCATAATGGTCGTTGGGAGCTGAGATACATTGCCACCTTAGACCTGCAGCTCTATGTTATCCGACAGCAATTCTACGATTGCAATATTAAAATGAGTTATATACGAATGCTCGGAGATGTTGGTGGGAAAATTAATAGTTTCTATTCCATGTTACACACTTAATATTTTATGGATAATGGGATCACTTAACAAGAAAATATCCTTCAAATGGTATTTTTCATATTTATTATTTCAAATAATTATTTCAGAATGATGGAAATGATAATAAAATAATGATACTGCTCCTAAATAATTTGAGTAGACCAGCTGCGGCAAAGCGAAATCAAGGTTTAATGCAGATATGGCCTCACTAAAGCCAGAAAAAAAGGAAGCGATTCTCACTAGAAACTTACTGAGCACTGCTTGCTCAGATGGGCGGTGTGATGTAACATGTAGATTCTCAAATGATGCAGATGAGACGGCACAATTGGAGGGTAATTGTTCACCAATGCCTTAACTACCTGGAACAGGTGGTTTATACACAAAAGTTCCCATAGGTCGCAGAGTAGTAATGCCGGTCTATATTTGGACCTGCTGTTTTCAAGTTATTCTACTGCCAACAGTACCACGACCACCTATTGATAAGTTAATATTTTACCTCATAACAAAAGGTATATGGTACCCATATATCTGCTAGAGTGAATTATGGTTCATAATACACTGGAGTGTATTATGGTTCATAGTTCACGCAATGACAACTCAACACTCAGAATATTCCGTTACATAGGTGACTAGAGATGGGTGTACGATATTAAATAAACCATTAAGGGCCGGTTTTACAATTGAGATTTATACTAGGGATAAATAACAGTATAGTTATTCTGGGAATAAAGTTATACCAGAGTTTATACCTAGTATAAAACAAGTTGGTTTTACAATTACAATATAGCAATTCTAGGAGTAACGTAAAAGTAGTTCATATAAATTGACATCTCTTGACAGTCCTGTCATATCTGTGATATTTTTCTTCGTTGAGAGAGTATATTTATTATTTTAAAATGAATTTTAATGATCTTCCAATATTTGAATCTTCCGATAAAGAAGATATTTCCATTTCGGTTGCACTAAAATTGCTACAACGCGTTCTTTTTTCGCTTTTAACCGACATAATTTTATTCATGTCACTTTTTGAGGTTATTCCTAGAGTAACCGACATATCTGTCTGTTTGACGACGGTATAACTTATTCTAGTCTTTTCGAGAATCTTATTCCACTGTCAAACTTATACCTGCTTTTTAAAACGCTAGATTACATCTTATACCGAGAGTAAGCTTACTCCGAGTTTATACCACTATTGTAAAACCGGCCCTAAATCTGTGTATTTTGTTCAGGAAATTTGTTTCTGAAACATATCGTATCGATAAAATATCGAAATTTTTAATATTGATACTTTTCATAACGATATTTTCTAATATTAAGTATATTAAAACAACACATTCATAACTTAACGTTGTATTGATACTTTACACAGTATCGGATATCTCTATATACCTATGTGAAATGATTTTATTTAGCTACCACAATATTTTTAGGTTGGTGATACCAAATCCTTACTGACTTCAATTCAATAAATAAATTAATGGTCGTGGACAAAGTATAGAATTCTACTCGCAATTAATGACCAATATTCACTCGGGTCACTCACGCAGAGTGATAATTTCTTTGTTTTTTGTCATCGCTGTAATAGACATGTATCTAGGGAGATTCTCAATATTGATTGGTGGAAAACATGTCACGTGACATACGAATTATATTCTCTCATTAAATATAAGCTCGTGATATCCAGGGTAGGGGATCTCTGAAGGCGCGTGGGTGCTGCCACATAAAAAGTCCCGTCAGTACTAAAATTTGTTATTTAATGAAAACTGTAACGCCGTAAGTAGTAGTTGCAGATTCTTCCACATATATATTAGCGCTGGCATCCTAACCTGACAACCATTGACAACTGCTTATTTGTGTGTGTGTGTTGAGTATTCGTATTTGGTTTTTATTGTTCATAGTGGGACTTACACTTTAGGAACAATGTCAAGAATATGTTTTGGGAAAGACTGTAATGTGAGGTGCACACGGTAAGCTTTATCTTCATTAAAAAACATGTTCCATCAAATAGAAAGTGACAGAAGTACTTAGTAGTTATTCTTCCATACAATTTTGAACTTCCCAGCATCATTGTTGAATTACCAACATTTATTTTTCTTCATATTTGTCATTCAAATATGTACAAAAACGTTTCATTTATTGTATACTTTTTTTAATCAATAAAATATATGAACTTGATGATTATTGCTTTATTTTTCACAATTCAGACATTATATGATCCATTTTTTGACATTTCATTTAATTTTACTTAACTTTTCATTGTTATTATTGTAATATCAATCTAATGTTGAGTAATTTTTAATGAAATAAATGGATCGTAAATGTCATTTCGCAATAAAAGTAAAATTACAGTATTTTGAATATACCGCAAAAAACTGTAAAATTACAGGAATCTTTTTTTTCGGCTGTTAGCGGAGTTCACAACCTGATGTGTGCCAAAGGTACTGACGGGACTCTCAAGGTAGCGCCACCCGTATGAATAGAGGGCGCCACGGGTCAGTTTCCCATCTATAAGTAGTTTTTTATCTATGGTGATATCATTAATAATCGAAGATATATCTCATAAAACCGAAGCAGCTCGGTTTCACTCGAAAATATCATCGATGATAATCATATCACTTGTTATATTACGTATCCCAGCAAACAATTTCGATCGGCCTTATTACGGCCCAGAATATGCTGGCCAGATCAGGCCAGAACGGCAAAGCACCTATGACCTATGGCGGTCCAGTGAAAATAGGAGACTCTGGCCGGCATCAGGGCCAATGCTTGCCAACAGTGAAGGCAAAACTGTGGAAATCATTTATGGCCCAGTGGAAATATTGCAAAGGAAGTTATGGTTCATACAACAGCCTTTTTGGTGTGCGTCATCGTTTGTTAATGTCTTTCTAACACATTACGTGGAAAGAAATGCAAAAAAAGTCAGGTCTTTGATTAATCCTAATCAAAATATCACAATAATGAACCGTTCAAATTTATTACAAACGTCAATCCTAATCATTGACTTACCAAAATTTGATTGGTTGATGTTCAGATTAAGCGTAAGCGCGACCTATCAATCGGGAGAAATTTCTTTATTTGAAATAGGCATGCAGACATACCTTTCGTATTGTCAATGTGTCTGACATCTTTTTCCACTGTCCCACTGATTGTTCTTGTCAGGTTTGTACTTTGTTGTTCACGGTCAATTATTATTTATGAAAAGTTAATATGAATATTATTGATATATTTATTCGAATAATACAAAAATATGCCTAGATACACGGAAAAACATTAGCATTTTGAAAGTTCTCAAGTATTTTCAGTTTAGAAAAAGAAGCTGGTAACTATTAATTTCATAGCCTTGTCGAATTTTGCTGAATGCGATCCTGATGATTTTATTCATCAAATTTAGGGTTAGATATGTGTCAAAATGGCAAATAAAATGAACGACATACCCAAAACCCGAATATACGTCACAAACGATGACGCACACCAAAAAGGCTGTTGTATGAACCATACCTACTCAGTGGGTTGACCCACTGAAAATTATACACATCAAATAAGAGAAAAATCAGTTCATACATACTTTAATGAAATACATGTAACAAAAGAATTCTTTGGTTTGAAAGTAAAAAATATACAAATATTAGATAAAAACATAAAACAAATTTATGATATAATAGAAATTATTGGAATGTGTCAGTGAATAAGTATCTCATTGCTCTGCTGGCTTTGTCTTCCTTCTGTTTCTTCCTCCTTGAGTCAAAAGCAGTTCTTAGCCAGATATTAATTACATTGGCAATTTCAGTTTACTTGGCATTACTGCAAAACGGATTTTTTCGACAAACTGGAAAAAACTTTACTGCGGGTCAAGTGCAAAAGTAACTGGCACATGAAGGGTTCATGCAATTGACATTGATTTCTATTTTTTATAATATTAAAAAAAAAATTTTTCCATACTATGTCTGTTAATGAGTGATAACATAAAAATATCATGAAATGAATGCACCTAATATCATTCCTCAAACTCACAAATTATTTTTCCCCTTTCCACTTATATAAAATGTAGTCAACAGTTATTGAATCATATAATACATACCATATTTCGAAAAAAATCATCATCTTCCAATTTTTACATCAAATTTTTTTAATTCACACTCCTTATTCATTGGTAAGTTCAAAGTTGCAGGAGCTGCTTCCACATCTTCACTAATTGCATTCCTCTGTGGGTAGGTACTATTTGTGTCATACGCTAGTAAATCAATCTTCCCAATCGCAGAATTCACCTTAGCTGGAAAAAATAAAATAATTATACAGGGTGTCCCACGACGAGTGAAAACTATCTGTATATGGCAAAATACTTATAGTAAAATCATAAAAATTTCTACGTTTGGGTTTTCGGATACGATCTTTTCAACTAAAATATTTTCAAAGATGGCCGACTTCCGGTTCTACCGGAAGTCGACTGTAACTTTGTTATTTCAAATGGAACACCCTGTATATTAATACATTTTTGAAATCTACGTAATATTTTAGTATACTTTTGTCTAAAAACTTTTTTCGAAAAATGCACACTTTTTGAGTTATTGATTTTTTTGTAGAAAATTTGACCGTTGAAGACCCTTATAAATTATTTTTTTACGAGGACACCCTTGAAGATATGAAAATGGTTTCTGTTCGGTGGCCTTATGCAAGGTCAAACGTAATCGAATCTATGTTGAAAAATTTTTCATTTTATACAGGGTGTGTATGAAAAGTGTTCAAAGTTTAACTTCATAAATATCAAATTTCTTCATTTTTTTAAATAGAACCACCCTGTTTTTTCTATTTTAATGCATTCATGGGAAAAAAATAAGACAAGTTCATGTATACTTTCCTATACCTAAACCTTACCGTTATCCAGATATTAAAGGTTTTATGTAAATTTTTAGAGATGCAGGTGATACAAGCACTAAGAAATAAAAATTATTATGTGAATTTACATGGTAAATATGACAAAGTTTTAACAAGAACATGTGCTTTATTTGCAGTAAGATATCCAGATTGACTGCGATCGAAATCGCACATTGTTAAAAGAATACTTAACAATTTGAAGCTTTTCGGTTCATTTTAAGCAAAAGTTAATCGAGTTAAACCATTTGTGAGAATAATAAGATATGCTACAAAATTTTATGGAAAATCAAAAGCCAAAGAAAAATAGTCTGATGTTTTAAAGTAAATGTTCAAAATTGCTCACTTGAACTTGAACAATACATTTTTCAACCCTTCTCAGTATACCTTCATTCGTCGCACTGCTAATCATCATCTCAGAAAGGGAATTGAAGGAATTCCGAACTCTTAGCTCACAATCTTCTCTAGGTGTTAACTAATGTCAGTTAAATAAGTGTCATTTATTACAAAGCCTACTAAAAGTATACATGAAAAATTTAAACTTGTTAAGAATATAATAATAATTTAAAACCTCAAATATCTCGGAGACGACTAAAAGTTGGAATAGGATTAATAAAAACAATTTGATTTGATTTTTTTTCAGACAGATGAAGAAAAAGACTTTTTTGTTTCTTAGTACTTGTATCAAAATTTAGACCACACCTGCATCTCTAAAATTTTTTATAAAACATTTAATATCTGGATAACGGTAAGGTTTAGGTATAGGAAAGTATACATGAACTTGCCTTATTTTTTTCCCCTGAATGCATTAAAATAGAAAAAACAGGGTGGTTCTATTTAAAAAAATGAAGAAATTTGATATTTATGAAGTATACATGAAAAATTTAAACTTGTTAAGAATATAATAACAATTTAAAACCTCAAATATCTCGGAGACGACTAAAAGTTGGAATAGGATTAATAAAAACAATTTGATTTGATTTTTTTTCAGACAGATGAAGAAAAAGACTTTTTTGTTTCTTAGTACTTGTATCAAAATTTAGACCACACCTGCATCTCTAAAATTTTTTATAAAACATTTAATATCTGGATAACGGTAAGGTTTAGGTATAGGAAAGTATACATGAACTTGCCTTATTTTTTTCCCCTGAATGCATTAAAATAGAAAAAACAGGGTGGTTCTATTTAAAAAAATGAAGAAATTTGATATTTATGAAGTTAAACTTTGAACACTTTTTATACACACCCTGTATAAAATGAAAAATTTTTCAACATAGATTCGATCACGTTTGACCTTGCTTAAGGCCACTGAACAGAAACCATTTTCATATCTTCAAGGGTCTCCTCGTAAAAAAATAATTTATAAGGGTCTTCAACGGTCAAATTTTCTACAAAAAAATCAATAACTCAAAAAGTGTCCATTTTTCGGAAAAAGTTTTCAGACAAAAGTATACTAAAATATTACGTAGATCTCAAAAATGTATTAATATACAGGGTGTTCCATTTAAAATAACAAAGTTACAGTCGACTTCCGGTGGAACCGGAAGTCGGCCATCTTTGAAAATATTTTAGTTGAAAAGATCGTATCCGATAACTCAAACGTAGAAATTTTCATGATTTTACAATAAGTATTTTGCCATATACAGATAGTTTTCACTCGTCGTGGGACACCCTGTATGGTTCACATGTCTAGGATCAAAAACTAGATATAAAAAGAAGCATGCTGGATTACTTAACCTCAAACTAATGAAGGTTGTTTCTTAACTGACACTACAATTGATTGAAGATATAAATACAAACTTACCTCAATTCATCAGGAGAAGTTGTTATCATTTTTCTTTACTTTTCTTGGTGTTCACAAAAGTATTAGTGGTTAATAAAATTAGAATGAACATAAACAAACCACGAATGTGACAAAACTGTCAAATGTCAAACCTGTCGACAGAATCGATTTCACGTTACGTTCTTGGTTCACATCATAGAGAAAAATAATATAACTTATGCCATACATTGGGCCGACATTTTGCCGATGTAGCTTTGACGTTGCCAGCATATTGCCGACCGATTATGCATTGGGCCAGAAGACGGCCAGAGACTCATTGTTTGCTGGGATGACAATAGGCATGATGACAGTCACTAAGAATCACCAAAATATTGATTTGATATAATTATTTAAGATACATAGATTCTACAGAAATCACTTATTTTTCGTTTTCGTGTGTGATTACATTTATTTTAGTAAAAATATAAGCACAAAATTTAACCATCCGCCATCTTATCTCAAACGCCAACCAGAAGAGAGTGACGTCATATTTTTGCAAATACAACCATGATCCGACCCGAACCAAATCCGAACATCTGTTTTGTCGTCTTTATATTATCTATGGTTTTGTATTTCCTTTGTTGCTATTGGCTTTTCTTGGTTCATGTGATATTTTCTCGTTATAAACTATTAAGTATCTCTGTTTTTATTACCACAAAAAACCGTTTTTGAAATTATGCTTATGTATCAAAAGAAACTTTTAACCTGCAAGCTGTCAAGTTTGACTTTGACGATTTTACTACATGACACAGATCATAGATAACCTATCGACAGTTGACACTGTTAAGAATTGATGAAGTCATAGAAGGACGCCATTACTATTCTAGCGTTTTGGCGCATAATTTAAAATGTGTTTTTAAAAGTTGAATTTTTCCTTTAAAAACAGAAATAACATTTATTGTTGATGAAGTATATACGTGAAAACATCGTGGAGCAGTTTTTCAAAATCAGTCATCATGCCTATTCAACTCATGTATAAATAATCGCATATGCCACAGTGCAATTATCACTTTGACAGCGGCAAAAGTTAGCTGAAACTTTTACTGCGATAAATTAACTTCAATATTAAAATGTCATATACCTGGAAATGTTATTGTCACTTTGACATCGATAAAAAAGGTGCATCCTTTTTTATCGCGATAAAAACCTCTCTTCCTCAATTTCTAGTATGCGGACGTCACTTTTACACAATGACAATGAGATAATTATTGTTGTTGTTCATCGATATATTCTGTCGTTAATTTATCTTGCCAAAAAACACTCGAGCTTTTCTTTTATCCAGATAAATTTCTCTTCAACTCAAACTTTTGCCAATCACTAAATTTGCTCGAAAAACTGACATTAGATAAAATCGCTCCACCTTCGGTGTCGCGATTTTATCATGTCAGTTTTTCTCGTAAAATTAGTGATTGGCAAAACTGTTTCGTTGCAAAGAGAAATTTATCCGATAAAAAAAAGCTCTTGTGTTTTTACTGTTGATAAATTAACTTCAATGTTCAAATGTCATATACCTGGAAATGTTATTGTCACTTTGACATCGATAAAAAAGGTGCATCCTTTTTCATCGCGATGAAAACCTCTCTTCCTCAATATCTAGTAAGTGGACGTTACTTTTACACAATGACAATGAGATAATTATTGTTGTTGTTCATCGATATATTCTGTCGTTAATTTATCTTGCCAAAAAACACTCGAGCTTTTCTTTTATCAGATAAATTTCTCTTCAACTCAAAATTTTGTCAATCACTAAATTTGCTCGAAAAACTGACATTAGATAAAATCGCTCCACCTTCAGTATCGCGATTTTATCATGTCAGTTTTTCTCGTAAAATTAGTGATTGGCGAAACTGTTCCGTTGCAAAGAGAAATTTAACCGATAAAAAAAAGCTCTTGTGTTTTTACTGTTGACAATTCAACTCATGTATAAAAAATCGCATATGCCTCAGTGTAATTGTCACTTTGACACCGGCAAAAGTTAGCTTTAACTTTTTCAGCGATAAATGCACTTGTGGTTTTTTCACTTATGCATTTGTTACCATAATAAATAGTTTGACATGTTTGTCAACAACTTATTGAATTTCTAAACACTAACAATGAATCGATTCATTGAATTGTCCTGCCGAATTACACTCGATGTTTGTATTGATATCGGTTAAATTTGTGTTGTTCAACTTCTAAACTGTTTCCTTTAGCAATTTGACTCGAAAAACTGTCAACCTAAAAACGCTCCACCTTCGGTGTCGCGTTTTTAATAGTTGACAGTTTTTCTCGTCTAATTGCTGGGCAACAGTTTCTCATTAAACAATCCAAATTTACCCGATAAAATACAAACCTCTTGTGCAATTATAAGTGATAAATGCACTTGTGGTTTTTTCACTTATGCATTTGTTTATCAATTATCGCAGTGCTGGTTACCATAATAAATAGTTTGACATGTTTGTCAACAACTTATTGAATTTCTAAACACTGACAGTGACTCGATTCATTGAATTGTCCTGCCGAATTACACTCGTTGTTTGTATTGATTTCGGGTAAATTTGTGTTGTTCAACTTCTAAACTGTTTCCTTCGGCAATTTGACTCAAAAGACTGTCAACCTAAAAACGCTCCACCTTCGGTGTCGCGTTTTTAATAGTTGACAGTTTTTCTCGTCTAATTGCTAGGCAACAGTTTCTCATTGAACAATCCAAATTTACCCTATAAAATACAAACCTCTTGTGCAATTATGAGTGAAAAAAGTAGATTTCTCACCGTACTAGTTTTTTGAGTACCCTTTATGGACAAAGGTAATTTTATAAGATGCACCCCTCAACCATTAATAAGCTTAATAGGAATTTTAAAAGTTAGGCAGATAAAAAACTGTTCATTCTATGGAAGTTATAAAATAAAATATCATACGAACGAGCTACAGACAGTCAACCGAACATTTTTTTCCAGCCCCACACCTTTCCAAAATAATAAACCACATAAAAATCCTTATATTCACATTCAAAAGTGCTTGACACTTCCCAAACAAACCCTTACAGATAAGTGTAACAAAAACAAATAAAACGATATAACTCAGACGATATGTCGACACAGGGTAGAGAGAACATCGCCCTTCAGGCTGTAGAAAAAGAAAAAAGAAAATGGAAAAAGGGCACACACAGGTAACTGAATCTTGGATCGTGCGTGGAAATCTTAGCAGCTTTCACATGGTTTCAGCTTGTGAGCTTTTCAAGTCACGCACGCACAGGTAATAGAGACAATGTGAGGGGCAATAGGACTGTGGGGAGCTTTTTATTTTCATGCTAGGATAATATGTGAACATTAAAGGAGATAAAGTAGGGCTGTGAAAATCTGATTGAATTATATACTAGTTATTTATTGTAGGTAAATTGCCAAGGGCTGTTGTTGCTTCTTATAACATTTTTTGCCGCCTTTATTGACTTTTTTGGGAGTTTTTAAGGGTAGTTTGTCTCGACAAGGACCAGTATAAGAGCTAACGAAAATCATTAGGATAATTAAAGGACACATTCGGCGATATCATAATGAAGGCAATAACAATGAGAGCTCGAAAAATTCAAACTGTCGGCGCCTTCTAATACACTTTGGGTCATTTCAAGGAGAAATATCTCAGAGAATAGTAGGAGAAACTAATATCGAACAATATTTATAGCAGACATTTAGGAATATATGCCGAATAAAATTGGAGGATATATAAAGGGTGTGCCTCACAACCAAGGACATAAAGAAACTAAAAATATTCGGAAGAAAAATCAATGTTCCCAGAAGAATAGATAACGATCAGTACAGGAGCCTATAATATAATAATGAAATTGAAAAAATTCCGAAAAGAGAAGATATCGTCAATGTAGTTAGAGCCCAAAGATTACGGTGGTGGGGACACATTCACCGCAGACAACCAGAGAAGCTAATAAGAAAAATCACTGCATGGACACCAAAAACAACAACAACAAGACATTTGAACTCTTTGTATTAGAAACTGGAATAAACTGTTCCAGGACAGGAAAAAGTGGAGAGAAATTGTAGACAAGGCAGAAACCACAAAGAACTACAAAGAAAAAGAGATCCTAGATAACAAGACGGAGTGATTCACCTCAAAAAAGGAATCCAAAAGCTTCAAGATGGGGCGCTAATCATCATCAATCATCATTTATATTTTAAATAATAGACTACTATGGAAAATTTCGATGAGACAAAGCAGATTGTTGACGCATATTATTGGAAAATTTGCGGATAGGAAGAATGAGAAGATTCCGTTGAGCCTGAGCCTCCTTTGTCTTTCTATTGCTGCCGCAGCAGTTTCCGTATATTTTGGGATAATATTCAAGAAAAATGTTTTAGAAACTATACTTACATTTTAATTTGAAGAGGAGAATACATCAAAAATCAGCGGAACATAAAATCTTCAGTTTTGAGAATTTTCGAGACTATGACAATTACATATTATGTTTTATTGAGTTACTGGTAAGCTGTGTCAACATCACCCATGCACTTGATTTTTATTTAATTTTATCGATATTAAGTTCAACTGAAGAAGTTGATGACCACCCTTATCTTTGATCTCTATAATTCACCATCATATTCCATCTGTCTTCTTTGTTCCAAAACAGAAAAATTTATGATTATTCTGCGATAAATGTATACTGGTACAATAAAGGATTATAAATATTCATATGAGAGCGCACACCTTTTATCTACACCGATTTCCTTTTGATTCATAGAGTGATTCCGGTTATGCCTTCACTGCCTTTTTTTGGCGTTTGGCTTCACGAGCATATTCTCAACTGCTTTTTCTCTCTTGTTTTTTAAATGATAATATTCCCCGTTCCTCTTTCGTGTATTTTTTTTGGCACGAAAGTCGCCTTGATTCGCCCTGAAAAATTTATTTGCACATGAAAAACGCTGATTTATTCATAAACCACCGGTTAAATGGCAATATTTCTTTTGAAACGCGTTGAATACCCACAACATAAAGCATTCATATGTTGCGGTTATTTTCCGGAAAAAATAAAATGAAAGCAGAAGCCATGAATTTATTTTTTAATACTGGAGAATTATAAATAATTTCCCTGCTTATTGCTATATGAAATTATTCCATAATTGTTAACAGGACAATTAGTATGTGCAAGTAGACTATTATATTTTTCCCACTACTCTTCTGAACCGTCTAAACTTGTCAAAAGCGTGAAGGAATTTCCCAATTGGCTGGTATGAGACAGCATAAGTTTCGTTCCAGCTGGCGTTCCATATAACTTATCGTTCTTGATACGGTATAAAAAATGTACCAGCTGGAAGGGTTGATCATGAAAATGTTGTACTCGATACCAGAGCAACTTTTAAACGTCAGTTGAAACAAACCTATTGAGTCTCTAATATAGGTTTCGAGAAAAGAGTGATGGCAAGTAGAAAATTGGTGGAAAAATTAGCTCAAAAAGGAGATTTGATTAGTACAGAACCGTTCTGCAGAAACACAAAGGATTGAATAATGGGGAAAACTCGGAACTGATTAAACAATGAACACTAATTCAAACGGAAGTTGAGACAAAGAAGGTAACGTTTATACGAAGAGTTTACTGAACAATGTATACGAGTAACTCTCAACCACGTTATTTAGACTGAGCATAAGACATTTTAGAAAAATATCTATCTGGTAACTGGACCCTATATATCCCAAGGAAAAGTTAATTAACATACTAGTGGGAAGACTGGAGTAAATTATGAAACACCTGCTTACATAATTTGATTCGGTGATAACTTACAAGAACTGAGTTGAAAGAATGTAAAACATGATGTTATAAAGCTATTAGAGCTTCTCAAGCCTCTAGTTCACTCTAGAATCCTTATTTGTTTCTATTCTGTGTTATTTGTGAATTTTGCGAGTTTTTGAAAAATGGCGGAAAAAAACATGTCAGCCTAAAATTTTTGTCATGCAAAAACTAACTTTCATTTATTGGTCTTCTCAATAGATTCATTTGAAAAACAATATAAAAAACTAATTGTTCTGAGAACACTAGCCACACCACTTTTCCCGATATTAGCCACAAATTGGGTGCCTGCAATCGAAGCAGTACGTGGTCGTCATGTGCCTCAATCGGTTAGGACAATTAAATCAAAGTGAACGTTTAACTCCCATAGGAAGGTTACTGACATGCTGGTCATCAAATTCCATAATGGTTGACGTATAGCCGCTGTTTAAAAAAATGTTACCCTGATAATAATCAATCCTAAAGCTTAAGACGATCACCTTGAAACTCACATAGGGTTATAACCAAACATAATGTGCCCATACGTATGTTCCATACAAGACTAACTAGGAAGGTACTACGACGCTCAGCTAGTAAACAATCGCATCAATACAAAACCAGGCGAAGAAAACTGAGCGTCGTAAATTCCACGATACCTAAGTACTCCAAAAACAGGGGCCTGTGTAAAGAAGATTTAGTTCCAAGTATCTAGGCTGTTGAGCACAACTCTAACGAATGAAGGGTTCCATAAAATCTCAGTCATAACCTTCAGCTTCAGCGGATACTGAGCCAATATCAATATGATCATTTTGATACACTTCGCTGACCGGTTATTTTGCTGCTTAACAGGTTTATGAGACATAAATGTAGCAACACAGCTCAAAGTTTCACAGTGTTAAATTATGTCCCTAATTGAAAATGACAATACCACTCCTACCAGAAAATGGTTGAGACTTCGATATTTCAAACGGGACAACATGTATATTGTATGATTCACAGCACTGAGTAAGATAAATCATATTTTTCCGGATACATAATATAACTACCACTTGTTGCGAAGAACCCTGTATATTTTATGAAATTACTAATGATTTTGTTAATTTATAAATAAACTGTGTAAGTTGACAAGGTGTCCCAAGTGAATAAAACAGAATAAATCCAAGCCTGGCATCGCCTCGGTATCGAAGAGTGTCTTAGGCCTCTACCGATGCTCCCTCGAGGCCGCAGGGCCAAAACACCGGCACAACAGGATCAACTCACATGGATCTTCTTGTATTTATCTTGTCATATAACTAAATTAGTTCATTAGTATGTGCGGAGCTAGCGCTGTTTTAACGGCGGGTTAATTTGGCCGAAGGCTCGGTATCAATCATCCCAAAATTATTTCGAAATGTTTTCGAGTTGGAGTTTGAGGGCATATTTTTTCAGGTATAACGGATGGATTTTGAGAATTGTATGATATATCGGAGTATCAGTAGGATTTTGTAATGGAGTTTCGATGGGCTAAGAATTGGTTGTTTGGGAAATAAATGAAAATTATATCATTTTGCAGAAAAATATATTTTCAAGTAATAAAACTATACCCCATCCTCATTTATAAAAAAAATGTTCTCTTAGAGATGCATGTGCCTCTGGAATATATTTTGACAGTCAAATAAAAACGAGTATTTTGTACGAAAAAAAAACAGCTGATTGTATGAATTTCTCTCGAAAATATCCCCCTTATATCACCTCTATAAATCTTTCTCTTGGTATTTTACAGTAAACAACATATATCGCTATATATTGCCCATAGTTCGGACAAATGACCTAGGGACATTGGCCGTATTCTCCAAATAATTCCTACAACTGAGGGGACTTTTACACCATGGAGGGCTCGTCAAAAGTAAACCAAATAGTTATTTCCACTTACACAGTCCTGATATTTATGTGATCTTGATATGATCATTGGAAGTATTTTTTAGCATGAACACATGGTATATGATATCAGTTTATTTATGAATTTTTCCTACTAGCGGGCGGAAAAGTCTATTTTCCGCACTCATTTTAGTAGTAGTAGTATTTAGCACCAGTGAGGGAATGTACATTTGGGGAATTTTCGGGGGTATCCTGATATTTAAATATTTAACATTCAAATTTGTATGATTGTAGTTTACCAAAAATTAAGAAATTTATAATTTTAAAAAAATATCACAATGCTTTTTAATAGCCCTGGTATAAGCATGTGCATGAAGTGACTTTTCGCACTAGTTAGGTAAACTACCATTTCGCACAGTAACTTCAAATGCCACTCATTTTTTATGACTACTATTTCATCTAAAACAAATCACACCCTAGAATTGTGAAACAAAGCGCCGAATGAAATTAAACCGACCGGGGTTGATAATCCAATGATAATCTTATAAATTCACGGGATACCACCCAAGCACAGACCTGCTGGTACACAAATCGCTGGAAAACTCAGGCTCTGGTGAAGGTGTGACGCTGACCAAGAAAAGAATAATCAACCTTCCCAAAAAACCCATGCAATCTCATTTCAGAAGTAATCTTTTGCAATTGATTTATGTGTAGGGCTATTGGAGGAAACCATTTCACATAAAATACTAAAATATGTTGTTGTTTAAGTGGCTTCTCTTACCGTGTAACGTAGGATTTAATATTAAACTGCCAAAAATGACTGCTCCCAAACTCTGCCAAAAACACACTTCATACATTATCTAACCGGCCACTATTTCCTCAATCATAATATGGTTATGAAATTTGTTAAGAAGCAGTTTTTCTGGTGAAATATAAATAGGTGGGAGCCACAATGTACTCTTGAGGGTCACAATAGAGATCACCCCACCACACACATAAGTCTGGCCTAGAAAGTCATAATGACGGGTCTAGACATGAAGCTCTCATTTTTGTTCTGCAAATGTAGTGATGGAAAGACTCTTAGAAGCACGTGAAACGTATAAAAAACCACCCCCGTAATTTCAATATCAACTTTTCCTCAACAACTTGAAATAAAAGAATAAATAATGCAAAATAGATTTGTGTCACGCCTCTGTATTTTAGAATCGATACTAACAGTCAGCAGATCGGCCATTATTAAAAATTGCCACCATCCTCCCTATGGACAATAGATCCAGGCATGGTTTTGTTTATTTTTTTTTGTTATTTTCTACCTTTTTTCAAACAATATCAGCGAACATTGCAGTGTGGTCTATTGTGATGAAGACACATGTATAGACCGCATGAATGCAGTTGGGCCCTTTTTTAATGGGCTTCACAACCACAAAACGAATTGAAATTGTATGAACGTTGTTTTTTTTTGTCCCAGCAGTAGTTACGATGAGGTATGATTATTTTACTAAACATGTTTCAACAATGAGTGGGCTTATTCGCAAAAATAAAATAAATAATTGAAACGTTTGCGTTCACAGACTAAGGCATTTTTTATTGCTAGAGGCAAATTAATTTTTTTGGCTGTAGAGAGCTTTTAAACACGATCGTCTATCAGAAGTTTTCAAAAAATCATATAATTTGGATTTAAGCAAGATGCAAAAATGTACAAGAAGTTTCATAATTTTATCTTTTTCAGAAACGTCGACTGACGGGTATTTTTGAAAAGTCCTGTACACGATCTAAAGGAGACAAATGATCAATACCATGGAGGATAGTCAAGCAGACCTAAGGTCTATTCCAATAGCAGTCAAAGACTAGCAGAGAACAGCTGGCCATAGCAAACAACTAGTTTACTTCCGCGTAATTCCTATCACTGATTGCAATGGTCGACTATTCTCTGATTGTTTTTGGCAGTTTTTTTATCGCGGTTGGAACATTGAATTGCTATTGAAGAACTGAGTTCATAAGTAATTAGTTATAAAACGGCTTTGGAATGCCTGGGAGAACTCAATGAGCTAGGCGAGAGCAGCATCGTCACTTTACTGTGGGCTCCAAAATACACTGGAATAGAAGGATATGAGATAGCAAATGAGCTTACAACCACCCCACTGTTAGTGGTGAAATACCCTGACGGGGGCTGGAACAATCAGCTCAGGTTGGCAGTAACCCTTTAGCGGTATTAGTTCCTGAGAACTCAGTAAGAGAGAGTGGGCATAGTTTACTCTTAGGTCATTTCACTCCATTATACAATAATATAAATCTCTACAACTACAACTGTAAAGTTTTCCTAGATCTCAAATAATTAGTGATTCCATTGATTTTGAATTGATTTCTCCCAATTTCTGCTTTGCCACCTTTAGACTGGGAAGAATTTGGAAAAAAATGTCCACACTACCATAATATAAAGTAATTGACGCGTTTTTTTAGTAGGTCTTGCAATTTAATATTTAACACCTTTCGCTTTGGTCTGATTGATAGACCAAGTATAGCGGGTCCGTTAGATTCAGTACCTATTGGAACGAACATTTGGAATTTCTTCCTTACAATCAGCTTCATTGTCATATTATTTCTCGATCTCATCACAAGTTTGCTCGAGAGCAGTCTCCAGTTTCTCCTAGTCGCCGCTACCTTGTGATGTACCTTGGAATTATTTGTACCATTGCAGATCGCGCATTCAGCTAAGCACTTTCATCCACCTTTTCAATTTATTGTTAGTTATATTGAAATTGTATTAAAACTTTTTCCTTCGCAATCATTCACAATTTATCAAAGACAAAAACGAAATTCTCCTAATTTTT
Organism: Galerucella nymphaeae; assembly: GCA_963978555.1. Lineage (NCBI taxonomy): Eukaryota > Metazoa > Arthropoda > Insecta > Coleoptera > Chrysomelidae > Galerucella > Galerucella nymphaeae. The sequence goes on from OZ021708.1 coordinate 7,481,636, forward strand.
TTTTCGTAGCAACTTTTCACTTTATCCTTGTGACAAATTCGCTGAAACTTTACTTTTGACAATAATAGTGAAAAAGACAAAAACATAATGTGAATATTCATAGAGCACCTCTACAATTATTTTATAACCAGACAGTAGATCTTCTGCGAGGCAGCATAATGAAATAATTTGATATATTAAAGTCTGACTCTCGCGATTTGGAGAATGGATAATGTAATTCGGTAGTGAAGAAGAAAGCCTGAGTGGCTGGAATCAGCTTTTGTTTCCCACACTGACTCAACGAACAGCCAGAACTCTCCCAAACTCTTTCCGGCGCGCAATTTCCTTGGCCCCAAAAGCCTTGGGGTACACTCGGTTGGATATATATAATATTTATTTGAAAATTGATATTTCTATGCCCGGTTCGCTGTTGAATAGCACTAGATATTCAAAATATCTCAATAACATTAATTAAGAGAATTAAGACTAAATTCCCCTCTCACTTGATTCTCTTTTTGCACAAGTTAAATGAACCCTTATTTAAATTGACGTACATTTTGTATAGAAAGTATGGAAATTCAATTAGCCAAGTAGCCATTGTGTCGAGTAGTAGACCTAGCCTATTGAGGACGTGAGAAAACGTCAATGACTAGCCTGTATATGCATTACAGGAGCAATGAAAATACCCAACGGCGGACATGGTAAACCTAACACTACTTTAGATGATGGTGAAAAGAGTTGCGGGAGAAATTAGATACAGATTAAGTAGAAGAGATATTCATTTGAAAGGAACCACCTCCTTGCTTCTTAGGAACCAGAAATTTTTAGGACAGGTATGATGAAAGAGTTTCGTAACGTACCAAGAAGGAATGGGATCCAAATACCATCACCAAATTTGGTAAGAATACCATTCGGTGATACACAGACGACTCAAAAGCAATAAAAGAAACTAGGTTATAAGTGCACAGACTAGGAACCAATCACTATGAAAAACCAAAAAGTATCTTTAAAGCAGAAACTCCATTATAGAGTGTGCCCTGTTCAATATTGGGATATGGACGACAAAAGATTATTATAATTATGTTGAATAGTCGAGCAGCCATTAAATCACTGTGGCCTTGAGTAATCAGTTCTGAAATACTGTGGGAATGCCTAGATAAACTCAATAAACTAGATAAGAAGAATATAGCCGCATTACTGTGGATGACTGAACCACCCTTTAGAGGAACGAAATCCTTTTGTGGTATATATTAGCTCCAATGTAATATTGAAAGAAATGGGTAAAGCTGCGAAAAGAGAAAATCTAACGATCGGAAAGATATAGTAGGGCTTGAACAATAAAAAATAATTTAAGTGACTACAACCAGATCAAATAAAGGGCTGAGTCAAAGTAAAACTGCACCAAGAGTTTCTATAATTAGCGCCTGAACGCGGAGCACCTAAAAAATTGAAGATAGTGGAAGAATTAGATTCTGTGGCATGAAAACCTTCACATATAAAAAAATTTGTAGTTTTCAAGATATTTAATTATTTGATGGAGTCATCAAGATAAGTTTTAAATAATGAATGTGAAAAATAATTTCTTGTATTTTTTCCAATAACTACAAAGCACTTATGGCAGGAATATGTGACAGGAACTAATTTGAGAAAGAGCAATGCATCTCAAACATTCAGATATAATCCTTATATCATTTTGTCCAATTTCACGAGAGGTATCTATATGCAAACGTTTTGTCATTTGAAATCACCCTGTAGGTATATAAGAAAGCTGTAGGGATTCTCAGGTACTGGTTGTGATTGTACTATAGGTAATCAAGAATCTGACAAAGAAAATTGTCGGATGTATTTCAGAGTCTACTATTTACTCATTAAATATCTTATGCCCCAACTTTATAGCCAAGAGATGAAAAAAATTTTATGTATCGATATCCCCCTCGATATTCACCTTAACAAAAATATTGTTTTCATTACTTCAGACTCATTCAACACAGCGCCACCCTTTTAGCTTATACGTCAGTCAGTCGCAAAAAAAATTGTTATATCATTTGGAATGATCGAGAAGAAGAGAAGTTTTTACAGTTTTTGTTTTTTCTACTTCTAGAATTCAGGATTATATTGATTAGTCCAGGGTCAAGGTTAATATAGTGAAAGTGTTAAGTTTTTGTGTTTTTACAAAAATAAATATATGGAATTGGGGTTTCTTCAACTGAAAAGTAGAGTAAAGGCAGCATGAGGAGGGTTTCCTAGGATATATTGAATTGATTTTCATGAACTGCTATGATTGATGTGGAAAATTTTGAATTGATATTTGAATTTCTTGCAATGATGTATGATTTTTCCATCGATTTTTATTGTTCATTTCAAATTTCTCAACTGAGGGTTGGGTTCATTATTCTGAAATCATTTTTCAGATCCCATTTAATTCTCGAATAATTATTGGACAATTTCATTGAAAATTGAATATTGGACCCCGCACTTCTCAAGTAAGTTGGAAAAAAACCTAACGATTCCATACTATATACAGATGCTTCCAAAACTGACTTCGGTGCTGGTTGTGCATTTTATATATTGTAGGTACCATGTTTACTGGAATTTGACCATATCATTTCAAAAGTATGGATCCAAAATTTTCATAAAATATGTTCTGAAATACGTTCCAAACTTTGAAAATAATGTGAAAAAAATTAAATGCCCTTCCATTTTTTATGTCACACTCTAATAATATTTATTCGTTATCTTCACAGTGCTATGTCAGCTGCTTCATCATCCGCCAAATTGGCGGTGAGGTATTGGGTTATGAATCCACAGCAAATAATAAAAACGTCATAACTTATCGGGTCTATCATTGTAGATTTAAAAAATTCGACTGAATTAAGTTCTCCAATTTGCTTTTCGGCGATTACACAGAGAATACGAGAGAGAAAGAACTGGAACACGGCAAAAGGGTGCGACCACGTTTTCAATCGTCTCCCAATTATAGAGATTAGGTAAAAAGTTGTTTGTTCGTTGAAATAATTTTATTCAAACGTCAATTTATAAAATGGAGGTTTGACAAATTTTTCCGTTGCTTTGTACGCAAGGAGAAGCTACTTGATGTTTGAAGGCGATTTATATGTGAAAGTGACAATTCTATTATACGTATTTTCAAGGTGTTCAAAAAAAAAGTGAAATATCTATAAGAGTACTCGTGATTGTCAAATGGAAATTTCCTTGATCTAGTCGACCAATTTAATTAAAATTCAGTGAATATACAATGATCTGAACTCAGGTTTTCGATCTTAATTCACAGTATAGATAAAAAGGCCTAGCCCTGTTTCACCGACTATACACTGTAATAGTTCTTTAGTATAGACGATGGTATTATTTATTAGATGCGGCGTAGGTATTCCTGTACAAAGCTGTCAAATGCGCGCTAACTTTCTTACCAAATAGCTTTCATAAAAAATGATAACAGATTCGCAAGAATCGTTGAAAAATAATTTCCCATGCACTTTTAATTCTCTTAAATTTTCTCTAGTTTAATGAGAAAGATGGATAGTTATGTTTAAAAAAGTCGAACTCCATTTTCATACCACTTTTAAATACTTTCAAGTGCTCAGGACGTAGCCATACACATGAAATTCGAACTTATTTTTCAACGACTGTTCCAAATTTGTTAATTCTTATCAACGCTATTTGGTGAAAAAGTTAGCTCGCGTTTGACAGTTTTGTATAGAAATCTCTTTATTGCATCCTATAAACAAAAAATAGTATAACATTTATGGTCTATAATAAATTGATAATAAAAAGTTACCATGTGGAAGTATTCAGTATTTTTTTGATGCATTGAATTCTCAAAACCATTTTCTCTGCTATGAAAGTACTCCATAACTTCATCTCAAATTTAGGATGATTCATTCCCATATAATTTGGTTACCTTTTCCACAAGATTTACAATGCTAGAAACCACAGAAAACAAAACCAAGAGGCGTAAGCTCTGGTGATTCTGCTGACAACTTTTCCTGGCCTTTTCCTGAGACACAGCTGACAAGTTTTTCAATGAAACACCAGTTTGAAAAAATTTTATGAAAATCTGCTTGTTCAATGTAACTTCACAAATAGTAATATTTACGCTATACGTATTTCCAACTAAGAGTAAAGAACCTGTCTCACAGTCACTGTCGCTTCAATCTCTTAAGCTCGAGATAACATGCTAGATTTTCTTTTAAAATACAAATTGATATATAAAACAGTGCTAGTGATGTTCTCCATTCTGTGATTTAATTCCAAAATTCCAACTTTGTGAATATTATATATTCTGTACAATTTTTAAGTGAATGACAAAACTGTTAAATAGAAATTTCAACCGGAAAATATTTTCGGTATTTCAAGGCCGGCGATTCTTTGTTTAATATTATACCTACAGTTATTCTGTTGTACTTCAGTAATATATTTATATCATAGTTCTCCTTGTTATATTGTTATGATGAAATCGGAAAATTATAGTATCGTATTAATTGATGTCTACGATTCCAACTATCCACTATCGTTCCGGCTTATGTAGTCCATTCGAAGGTGGTGGGGATCAGTAGCTCAACCCGATGTTGAGGTTGATATGACTATCCAACCCCCAGCATTGTGGTCCTTCGAGCCGGATTGTAATGCTTTTAAACAGAAATTTAGCGAATGTTCAAAACAAATTTGGTACAGATGACAATCACTTAAAGATTTGGTGTTGCTCTTTTCACTGAGATATGAATTAAAATGTATTCATTATTTACATTTCGCCAGGCGGAAGCCCCCTTCTTCAGGATTTTGAACGGAAAATTTTGGACTGATCTACTAGTGGAATGACCAATTGATTTAAAAAGTTTCAAATAATGTATACATTTAGTAATGATTATCAATAAATAATTCCAATAAAAAAGTATTTATTCAAATTAAGATACTATCTAACAAAGACCATCGAATACAGTCAACTGAAATTAATTAATTCACAAATCAGTAATCCTTCATTTGTTTGTTTTCGTTTTCGAAATAAAATAACTCCCAATCAAAATTGAATCGAAATTGCAACTCTACTTCAGATTCGAAAGGGGATTTCTAGTGATTTGTAAGATCCATGTTAAAGGTTGCAATATTTTCAGTTAAATTGATTTGAAAGCACAATAAGCTCCGAGTGGATTTCGAGGAACAGTTAAAATAAGCCATTGTACAGGAGACCCGGACTTATTGTAGATCACGAAACGGCTCTACTACAGAATTCCTTTACCTTCATTTTGCTTACAGGGAGTCACGATTTTTATATAATATTGAAAATAAATCAACTAAGAATTTAATTGATAAAAGATTATGGGACTCAAGATAGCTCTAGGAGAACCAGTTATTTCAAACGATTACTATATAATAATTTCTGAGATACAGTGGTTTTCCCAGCCAGTTATTCCGTACACTCTGTAATTTTCTAACGTCAAACTTAAACTGAATAATAAAATCAAGATACCATCCAACAGACATGAATACTGTTTTTTTTAAGTGCTTCACGATGTTTGGACACCTACACTTTATTCAAAATACTGGTTTGACTTAATTGCCTTGATAAAACCTTGTTCCATAGTTGGGTTAGGTTAGGTCCATAGTTAACGTTCCTTTTCCCTATTTTTGGTTATACAAAGATCAGATTCTCAATAGTTTATAACGTAGAAATATCATAAAAAAACGAATGTAACAATTTAGAGATTTGTAGTGACTGTGATCCACTTCTTTGCATTTTCGATGTTAATTTTCATTATAATTAAATCCATTCCATCCCGTACAATAACCCAAATTACCGATTTCACCGAATTCCTATACTACCCGTGGACTCGACTACGGCAGTATTCGTTCTATAGTCCCACAGCTTCACTCTACCTCAATTTGCCTCACTATACAAATTGCTTTTACTTCATTATATTCACCATAAATCTTGGAAAGCAAAAGCAGCGGGTACATCTTAACCAATGTTAAAATACTAAATTGCATTCTGTGATGATTTTAGAATGTGTGATTATTTATGGCATAACTTTCAGTAACCTAGTTCGGTTATTCAGCTGGCAAGTAGATTGGAATTATTTATATATGATGAACTTCATTTTATATAAAACAGCCTTTTGGAATATAAAAACGAAATCAATAATAGTCTACATCAAATTTGTTAAGCAATGTATCAATTGTCAAGTTGTGACAATCAGCGCATGGATCAGATAAAAAGATGCCGCATCTGGTGACAAAAAATTGAAGTGCCTTCTACGGTATTCTAACAAGTTTTGTTTTCTCCCACATTTATTGATATATAAAATGTATTAAACAGTGAGTTAATAAACCTTGGCACGTAGTAAACTAATATTATTAACTCCTTGCATCAGACCTATTTTCTGGAGAAATCTTTGGATATCTACAGGCAGGAGAAGTCTTCTTGGTGTTGCTCCATAAGATTCTGTATTGCTATACATTCCATGAGTATGTGAATGACAGCATTTTTTTAATTTCATGGACATCCTGGTTAAATATTTCCAGGATGTCCAGTTTGAGAATTTATTATTTCCGTAAATACGTATAATTCTTGGAAATTATCAAAGGTGATACCACGAGTGCTCCAAATTTTATCGATAATTTTTTCTTTCTCACGAAAACTTGTTCATTTGGCAAACATGAAAACAAACTGATTGATATCTTAATTCGGTTTGTTTAAATGTTTTTGCCTCAAATAAACAAGTATTATGTGATAAAATTTGAAGAACGAGTTGTATTTGGGAAGATTATTTTTTTCAACAATTCAAAATTTGAATTTTTCATTAGATGTTCAATATTTTTTGGGTGATGGCACTGAATCAGTTTGTGTTCATTTTTCATTAAACTTCGAAGCACTTTAAGTTGTCAATAATGACAAATTGAAAGTAAAATTTTGACGTTTCAATGTGAATTACTATAGGTTTGTTCCAACTGAGTGGAATGATGCGTACAGGAACGTCACGATCATGCGCATAACAAAATTTCTGTTCCAACAAGTTCCGACAATAGGCATGACGACAGTATGAAAAAATCGTAGATATTACGGTTTAAGGGGAAAGTTCACATCAAAAAAATTAAAAACACTGCATTAGTTTTATTTAAATAATTCAGATTATTGAGATTTTCAATAAAATTAAACATTAAAATACTGCAATCGGCCGTTTTGACTGAAACACCAATCACAGCGAATGACGTCACGACAAGGTAAACACTGCTGTCAGTCAATACTCATTACATTCATTTTCTGTGTTTTGTTGTGAATAATAGGTACTGATTACGAATTTGGATTGATCTTTTATTATTTCACGTGTAATTTATCACCTCTACTATAACAATGAATCCAAGCTTTGTTGAGGCAAATAGTTCAAATTTGCCCAGGATCGACGTAATGATGTTGGGCGATTTCCTCGCAGCAAATCAAGAATTTTGCTCGTCTGAATTTCGAAACGTGAAAACTTCCTTGTAAGTAGATTTTGTATTCATCTTCACCCTTCATACGTACTTGTGATACTGACCCCATCACATGATATTGCATATAATTTTCCATATCCATCGGCAACTACAAAAAGACCAAAGCAAACACAACTTCAATAAGTTAGTTAAGTTTAAGAAATATAAATATAATATGATAAAATACTCACATCAAAGTGGTCTTCACAGAAATAAAGTGGCGAATTCGTAACTACGTCGTTTGGGTTTCGTCTTGCGAGCTTCAACCACTTATCCCTTATTACTTTTTTGATTGGAACATGTACAAACACTTTGTTGGGGGTTCTTATTGAAGTGTTTTTACACTGTGGTACTGCACACCACTTGTAAACCTTAGAATTCATTTTCATGACACGAATTATTTCAACGTTTTGTTAACTCACTTCGCTACGCATAAACACAATGACATGTTTACCAGGGTAGGGGATCTCTGGTAAACATTTCATTGTGTTTATGCGTAAACATAATGTCGTGACGTCAGAGCCGACGCCATGACACCCGCGAGCTGTTTTCGCGCACTTTCTAAAAAATATTTATAAAATGGCTTCAAACTTTGTTAAACTTGGGTTTATTACCGAAATAAAGGATTTTTTCTAATTTTGACATATAAAGTGACACTTTTTAAAACTGATTGACATTATGAAACGTCTTACTTTTTGTAACTAGTTGCATAAAGTAAAATTTTATGCAACTGGTGACGAAAAATGTATTTCAAAATTAGTGACAAAAAGAATTATTCTATTTTTCGTATGCCAAATCATAAACTGCCTTTGACTTTTTGGGAATTACCGATAATAGAGCATTACCTGCTGCCTCTTCAATATCACTTGGTAGCTCTTCAGAACTTGAATCATTCATTTAAAAAAAATAGAACTAAAAATATATCAATCTCGCTAAAAAACTCCCGTCTAGACTTTTTTACAAAATGTCAAACTGACAACTAACATGAAGTAACAGCAACAACCTAAATTCATGTTTTCCAAATTTTTATCACTTATAATTGCACAAGAGGTTTGTATTTTATCGGGTAAATTTGGATTGTTTAATGAGAAACTGTTTCCTAGCAATTAAACGAGAACAACTGTCAACTATTAAAAACGCGACACCGAAGGTGGAGCGTTTTTAGGTTGACAGTTTTTCGAGTCTAATTGCTAAAGGAAACAGTTTAGAAGTTGAACAACACAAATTTACCCGATATCAATACAAACATCGAGTGTAATTCGGCAGGACAATTCAATGAATCGGCTCATTGTTAGTATTTAGAAATTCAATAAGTTGTTGACAAACATGTCAAATTATTTATCATGGTAACAAATGCATAAGTGAAAAAACCACAAGTGCATTTATCGCTGAAAAAGTTAAAGCTAACTTTTGCCGGTGTCAAAGTGACAATTACACTGAGGCATATGCGATTTTTTATACATGAGTTGAATTGTCAATTATATTAAATTTTATTTTTTTGTTACTTTCTTCAAAATTAGAAAAAATCTTGTATGCAATACGTTACGAAATGAAATTTTGTGTAACTTGTGAGTTTTTGCGAAACTCACTTCGTTCGTTCCGCAAAAATCTCACGCGTTAGACAAAATTAGGCATTTCGTAACTGATGGCATAAATAGCTATTTCGTAAATGTTGAATGTGTACCCACATTACGGAAAAGTATTTCAAAATATGTCGTCTCGCCTATTCCACGGACTAATAAAAATGCGTTCCAACAAAAACTTGACACGTTCATGAACGTGTCGGCGAACGATCATTTTCATCAGGGTAGCTATTCTTGAAAATCATACGATCCGGTTCTTCTCTCGTACGATGGGATCTATCCCGTGCGATCTATCGAATCCCACGCAATCCCACGGTCGAAATCGACTAATTCTTGAACCTTCATGTGAACGTTCAAAATTATTGCGTGGTTGCCAGCATTATTCGATACAAAATATCTACTTTTTAGTTATTTCTGGCCTCTTGGCCTCTTTTTTGTACGTCTGTCATAATTTTTTGTCATTAATTATTTCTTATATTTGTTATGATATATTACCAATAATAAAAAAGGTAGTCTGTTTAGTAAATCAATTAGTATCAAAATTGCATGAAAATGAGTCAGTCGAGCTTCGATCCTCACAAAAGAAATACCCCTACAAACGACACACTTCCAAGCGATGATCACATCAAAACCTGGAGCCCCTATCTTCGTCAATTCTTACTTCCTCCTCTGACTCCCGTAAATTCTCATTACGTACTAAAAATAATGGTTCTTACATGTCCATGATTAAACACCGATTGAAAACACTGAAAACCAGTAAAACCGCTTAAACTCACAAAGTATATTTTCCAAGTCTTTGCGCATGAATTTAGGATTCAAAAAGACAGAGCTAACAGAATAATTACGGATTGCATAGAGAAGTAGTACTTTTTCTCTAATAATTTCTCTATGACAGAATGAAAACAAATTTCCATTAAATAACCTCTTCACTGCCCAAATGTCAATTCATTCGAGTCTGCTCCCTTATTTTGGACCATGCGATCCGGAACGTATGACTTTCATGCGATTGATAATACCGGATCACGAGCCAAGAATATAACGACGATCACCTCATGTGATCGTTCGTCATAAATCTATGCCGCTCATTGTTTAAGAATAGAACCGTTTGTCATGTTCTAAGGCTAGGTCACAGATTATAAAAGAGAACAGATGCGAAAGCTTGACAGAGAACAGTAGAAAAGAGAGATGGGTGGACATACCCATTCAAAGGACCATCGTCGTATGTCGACTCCGTTCGGGCTGCTTCGCGAAACTTTTCAACGGGGTTATCAATTTGCATAATATTTCCCTCAATTCACGATCATAGGTCGAATATTTTATAAGCATTATTTTTAGTGTGATAGTTATACACATACAAATATTCGACAATTACTTGTTTTAAATAAATTTCATTAACATTAAAAGAATTCTACAATTTAATAGATTACAATGTATAAAATTCATACCATAAATATATACTTTTTTTCACTAACCATCTTTGGCAACGATGCACAATAACCGTGACGGCTTGGCTCAAAAATCAAAATACAAAATGCCACTTCTGACACTTCAGTTTGAAGGTTGTCAATCCGCGATATCATTTGTGTTATTTGACTATTCGCTTGTAGGTTGTGGTAATATTAACTCCGATTAATGAGAATTATTTAATTAATTATTATCACTATAAAAAAAAGAACAATGATAGGAACTTCAACAAATAAATTTTACAAATTGTACAACAAACAAATAAATTATTTGACAGCTGTCAAATTAAGTGTCACTTAATAGGTCTGTTCGCCTGCAATAAAAGTGTACCACTAAGCTATATAATTTTGAAAAATTCAGGTCTATCTGTGAAAAAACGCGTGTAAAATTGCTAAATTTGGGACTATCTATGTATATTGCATTTGTATACTGCAAGAAGCATTGAAACATAATCAAAATCGTATAGATCAGTGCTACACTTTTAGTGCAGGGAGCAGACCTAATATAATTAATTTCAGAAATGTTAACCACGTATCCATGGCTATATTAAATATTGTTCGAATGTCGCATTCCTATTGGCTTAAAAATCTGTATCATAATGAATATCATTATGATACAAATTTTAGTCTTTTATATTATAAAACAGGAGTAGAAAAATTTCAGTCATTGGGTAAACTACAACCATACAAATACATATTTTAAATATTCAAATGTCATTTTACTTCCCTCACTCGTGCGAAAAAGAGACGCGTTTTTTCGGGTGAATTTGGAAATATTTTTCATGGAAATTTTTAAACATTGAAATTAATTAGCATTTTTAGCAGTTATTTAGAATATATTAGAACTTTTTGAGATTATTTATTATGGAATTCTGTGAAATTTCTCTCAATTTCATGTGGAAATTTTTGTCAATACTTCAGACATTTTTGACAGTTTTTGATGGAATTTTTTTGAAGATACTTTCCTAACAAGTGCGAAAAGTGATACTTTCCCGCACGCGACTGCAGTTGACCAGGGCAAGCAGTCAAGTGCGGGAAAGACACTTTACGCATGAGTTGGGAACACTATTTTTTTACGACCGTATATACCTACAAAAAAGTATAACAACCCATTTTTCAAAAATTATTTCATCTCAACATACATAAACAAAACTATTTGATGTTAGGTTATATGAAAATATCTTCACTATTTTATATTTCCAAAAAATTAAAAATGCAACAAAAAGCTAGAAAAAAGCTTTCTTCGTTGGACTATTTCGTGAATAACTTCCGAAGTAGAAAACTATCTGAAAAGGTCAAAATTTGCATAACTTTACTTTCCCGCACTCATTTTACTCTCCCGCCTGACACTTTCAAAACTGAAATGCGTGCGGAAAAGTGGGTTAAGCGCGCGGTCGTAAAAAGAGCAATTTATAATAGTTATTTATGTACCAAGGCAGTAAAGTGATTCTTTATCGGACGAGTCTGAAATTATGAGACGAGCGAAGCGAGGCGAATAACAGGCGAGTCCGATAAAGACACTTTTCTGACGTGGTGCATACAAAATTTTATCGCCAACTGTTCAGAGTTCGGAATCTAAGAAACTGAGGTATATTTGATAATAGAGAGAAGCGTGACACTGACAGATAATAATTTTCGAGTAATGTCAAAGTCAAAACACTTTATCTGACTCATATGTCACTTTACCTGACTCTTATGTCACTTTACCTGACTCATATGTCACTTTACCTGCCGCAAGGCAGATAATAGTACATTATTGGTATAAGGATAAGGTAAACTGTTTGTTTACTTCCAGAAATCAATCTGATAATTGACGACTTTACTGACGGTTGGCGATAATAGTTATTTATGTACCAAGGCAGTAAAGTGATTCTTTATCGGACAAGTCTGAAATTATGAGACGAGCGAGAGAAGCGAGCGAGGCGAATAACATGCGAGTCCGATAAAAACACTTTACTGACGTGGTGCATACAAAATTTTATCGCCAACTGTTTAGAATTCGGAATATAAGAAACTGAGGTATATTTCATTGCATTTTATTGAGACGAAGTAAACACTGACAGATAATTATTTTCGAATATTGTCAAAGTCAAAATACTTTACCTGACGCATATGTCACTTTACCTGACACATATGTCACTTTACCCGACTCATATGTCACTGCCGCAAGGCAGATAAAGTACATTATTGGTATAGGATAAGGTAAACTGTTTGTTTACTTCCGGAAATCAATCTGGTAGTTGACGGCTTTACTTTACTTATTATTGAAGTACCCATTGAAGTTCTAAGTTCTTGTATCATTATTCCCAACTTTGTATACATGAAAAAGCTCAATGAACTAGACAAGAAAAAATTGTCACCCTACTGGACTACATTCAGGACTTCTGGAATAAAAAATCAGTGTAGCAGATGTACCAGCGAGATAGAGAGCATCAATTTCCTTTTTGGGACAAGAGCTCTTTTGTGGTATTTCAACCAATAAAATATTGTGAGAAATGGGTGAAACCTAAAAATCAAACTCTTACTGGATGGATCTAGTACGGCACAAATCAAATATACTCCTGGAAAACTATGAAAGGGTGAGAACAGATGAATGCCTTAGCCATAGTAAGCTTAGACTAAGAGCTTTGACACGTATGCTAACAGGATACTCTTGCCAACATGGACAATTCCAAGAGGCTCAAACTAGTGTGGCAGGAAGAATGTAAATTATGTGAAATGGAAGAATACTAGCCCATGCTAGAGTGTTTTGACAGATGTCCTAGCAGGACACTGTCGCCTAAATGAACCCCTCAAAAGGATCTAGCTAGTAAAAATATAAGAATGCAAATGAGGTGCAATGGAAGAGAAAAAACTCCTTTCACATACTTGTGAAATTTAAGGTCCCAAAAAAGCAAGACTTTTTTCACTGAGATCTGCTGATATTCCTCCAAGCAAGTGTATTGAAGGAAATAGAAGTTCTCAAAACTTTCTTGGGAGTGAGAAAAACTAGGTATTTCACCGTTCTAATTTATTCCACCAATACCAATACCTTGCCTTATCCTGAAAAAATAATAGTTTCAATTGCTGACGAATAAAAATCCATTATTTACCTATAAAACTACAAAACATTATACTACTTATAATTTAAAATATCGCTTGATGTACCAGCCCCTTTCCGAAGGGCATCACATAAGTACACCTGTTACACTTCCTTTGTCCTTGTCCTTATGACCGCAACTCTCCATAATATCGGTTTTAGTGTCGAGAAGTGACGTTTTAAATAATATCCCTCCGATGATTGAAGCGTCTAGTTCAAAAGGGTATCCCGGCATATTGTCAAACACAACCGTTTAGGTTTTAGTATCAGGAAACTGTCGGGTGTAAATGTACTTACATTAAAGTAAAACAGGAATTTGCAGCGGTATTAATATTCTAGAACATGTTCAATTTTCACTACTAACTAGAAATTAAAAAAAAACGGGAATGGAATTTGTTCACCTGTTAATTTTATTAATGAAAGATATCTTTCTTGAGTTTTTTCATATTTTCATCGAAATATTTTGCAATATTTCAGTTGGAAAATGGTAGAAAAGGAAATTAGCCCATCACATAAATTATTATGTCGTATGTTTTTTGTAATGGTTATTATCATAATAACATATTGATAGTTTTATTCGTCAAAGTTGTATCAAGAGATCGGAAATACTGCAAGAAAAATCTTGTTGATAAAAAAAAATCACTAGGAACAATACGAATAATTGTGAATAATTTTAATGAAACATCCTAAAACAGGAATGTAACTGATGGTGGAAGCTAAACATTTTTTGAAATTTTCATTATTGATCATTTGGAATGTTTTTTTTTTCGAAATTTGTGGAATTTGGAGTTTTTTGGAATATTACTGTAACTTTCCGAGGGTTTTTACATTTTTAATTTTAAGAATTATAATCAATAAACTTTTTGATATTTTACCTGGGATCTTTTCAACACTTTCCAATAAAAACTAATAGTTTAAATAAAACGTCCACAAACAGTTCCAATGCTGGTGTTATCAGAGACTTTTAGCTTGTCTTAAATTCCTCACGTATCCGTATACGTAACGAACTGCATGTGTAGACCCGTTACATCTCAGCCGATACAATGCGTTGAACGTATTGTTACGTACCTTACTCCGTATACTTAAACGTATCCGTATCTCGACCAAAGTCAGTATTCCGTGCTATTAGTACTATTTTACAGCTCTTCTCCTTCTTTGATATTGGTTTTGTTTAATATGCATTAAAAATAGGTCGTCCAAATTATTATCGTTCTCGTCTAGCAGCAATGGATTGTAATATCGCCCCCATTCTACTCTTTACAAAAATATAAAAAGGTAAAATGAAAAAACTTTGGGATTATACAATTAAAAACGATACGTTTTCTGCTAAAAAGGTTTTCTTGACAATTTTTTACGTTAACGTAACTCCAATACGGATACGGATACGGATACGTGTAAAAACTTATGACAAACTAAAAGTGTTTATAGGGAATTTTTCATGTTTTCTGGGTTCTTGAAATCTTCGTAATAATTTTTCAATTTCAAAAAGTATTGGAAGTTGTTGAAGTTTCTTAAAACTATTTATTATTATTCAGAGATTCAGGAAGCGAAAATTTCTACAACTTTCCGTTATTTGGCAATTTTTGTAGTTTTTCAAAAGATTTTTTGGAATCCAGAATTTTCCAGATTTTTTCCAATGCTTGTGACAGTTGTGGGATGTTTGACTACATCAATACACTACCATTGCTGACGACATCTACAGTCCGACAATTATCACTACATAAAAAAACTTCAATGAGTGATAAATGAATCGTTACTTTTCTCAAACTGAAAGAAAATCTCCCTTCCAGACGTTAACTGCTCCTTTATTCATCTTTAATGAATCGGATTCACAACATGTTGGAAGTACGTGTCTCTGGTTTAAGGCAGACAGTAGCGCCGTTACAGGAGTATATTATCCAAAATAGATAACTATAGGGTTGTCCAAAAAAAACCGGAATTTCCTTTTTTATTGATATTTTTTTTATTTATAGGTCGATTTTATTGATGTCGGTTTTGTTTAAAAGATAATTGATCAAGACACACTACTAATCTAATATTTCACGTTTTGTTTAAAAAACAAAATGGCGGACACATCCAAACTTTATATCAAACTTTAAAACTGACTGGAAATTTTTTGTTTCGCACTGTATATGTGTGCGAATTATTTTACGAAAGTTCAGACATTTGTGAATGTAACGAGAGGTCAAACATAGAAATCGGTCAAAAATTGTCTGATGTATGGCTCGAAAAAAACAAGTATGTTATTACATAGTGAATTTTAATTTAATCTAATTTAGCCATACATCAGAAAATTTTTGACCGATTTGACCATGACACGGTTAAGAGATCAGCTTCATTCGTGGAATTGGACGAAAAAAGCCTTAGACGCGTTAATATTAGTCTATCTAGGTGTTGTGATTTGGGTACTGAGTTGAGGGAAACATCTGTACTTATTTTTGATGTTTTATTTCAGCAGAAATAGTTATGGAAGCTGTAGTTCTATTTTCTCAGATTATATCAGGTTATTTGAAATTTTGACAAACTTTCAAAATGTTTCTTCCAGTATTATTTCCAGCATTTATAAAATTCTTCCAATTTTCTCTTCATATTTCAGAGCCTTTGAATTTTCAATCATAAAATTTCTGTAATTTTCATGGATTTTTTTATACTACAAGATTTTTCTGTAATTTGGAGTTTTTGGCAAAAGTGATTCTAACAGAAATTTTTGGAATTTTTTCTCAAATATCTTGGAAAATTTCCAGATATTTTGAATTTTTTTCATATTTTTTGAAAATTTTCGGGAATTTTTTAAATATCTAGGTTACCTAATTTCAGAGATTCAATGATAATTTTTTGAACCACTCTGAATTTTTTATGATTTAATGGAATTTTTGTTGGCTATTAACAGTCTCTCAGTATTTTAGAGCGTTTTGAATATAGGGTCCGGCAAACCTCCGTCGTAGCTCTATAACACTTATTGTATAAAATTCTCACATGTTTATTTGGAATAAAAATAATAATAATAGGTTTATTGTTCCTTCGTGCATACATAACATGAACAAGGAGAGTAACCTGAAAATAAGTAGTCACACATGTAAAGAAAATAAACATGAATGAAATATTATTATGAACAAACAATAAAGAAATCTAGTAAAGATGCGTAATAAAAATATAATGTGTCTATAGTACTATACGCATTATGATAGGTTAGATGATCACATTACATACATCAATGTTATTCGTTGTTGATAAATGCTCTGATTTCCATTGCTCCACTCAAAAATTGATATAGTCTGGTAAGATCCATGATATTCCTTGATGGAAGTATCACCCTGTATGAATATTGATAGAAGGAAACTGAATTTTATCCCATTCAACTTTGCTATTTACTCTACCTAATTTCTGTCGTTTGAAAGTTACCTATTTGGAAAAAACACATTTTTGGTAAATATTTGAGTAGATCAATAGTATTAATGATCAAATTCAAATTTTCTTGGGGAAAAGGTGGTTTTCTCCGAAATGGCTGGGAGTTTGAAAAAAAAAATTTGGTGTACAGTATTAACTATCTCGAATCCTAAAATGTAAAAAAAGTATGGCATAACATTTGAAAGTTTACTAATGGACCACCCCGTATACATGAAATGTTACAGTTCATGCTCCGCTTCGCGGGTGCGCGAAAATACCTCTTAAGAGGCTTAGAAATACACTTTTTTTTTTGAAAATCGTTGCATGTTTGGCTAGATTTTTTTTTCTATTTAGTATACTTATAAAAGATCGAGACATGTCTATAATTATATAAGATATTTTAAAATTGCATAAAAAATTTTGATTTTTCTAGTTAAAAATAGCTATTTCCGAGCGGCCATATAAAAAAATAAGGGCTCTGATCAGAATTGGAAATAATTACCGACATCAAACCTTTTTATAAGCTCCTGAGAAAATCATCAAAAGAAATTTAACCGTTGCTGACAAATCTGTGTATTACAAAACCCTTGCATTTTTGTGTGTATTTTTATACCCCAGAACGTGGTGCACCTACCAATTATTGCAACTCTGACGGATGGGACATCTGCACTTAAAGAGTTGTGGAGCTACGACAGAGGTTTGCCGGACCCTCTATTTATTTTTTTATAATTATGGTAATTTTTTAACAACTGCAATTATTTAGAATAATATAAGGGACTTTTAGAAAATATTCTATAATTTCATGGAAATCTTGCTGTATAAATCTTTAGTCTTTTTGGTAACGTTTTACGAATTTTTTTTAATGTTCAATTGAAGTTTATGGGATCACCTCCCAGTAGATATCCCAAAAGCAAATGAAATATTTGATATATTTTATTAAATTTTTTGGAGGTTTTCGGTTAAATTATTTTCCAAACTATTTTTTCATTTATTTTATTGAGTATATTTTCCAATTAATTACGTTATTTTTCCAAAAAAATGTCGTCGTGTTATTAGTTCTGAGAAATATCTAAGACCCTCTCTTTAAATGTGAACGCCAATCGCGTAATAAGATCCTCAATACCGGTGGTTTAATTAACTTTCCCATCCACAGTAGTTTGTTGCTAAAATAGTCGGAAGATATCGCTGCTCTCGCCGCTTTCGCGGTTTGATATGAAAGAGGATGGGACGGGTCGGGGGGCAATATACTTGATGACGAACATCAAGTCCTGACATTACGATATGGCACCTATGGGAACAATATACATTACTACACCTTACATTCTACTCTACAGATGAACAAAAGAGGTTTGGCGCGATCCGTAGGGAAAGTATTTTGAGGTGGAAGGTTAATGCTTCAGGTTAGAACTGGCAACTTCATCAATTTAAGTAAAAAAATTGAACGAGCACGAAACAGGGTGGACATTGTATGGGATGTTTCGGAACTATTATTTGACTGTTTTTTTGTAATTTTGTAATTTTTTTGGATGCATAATTTTTGATATTTTTAATATAATTTGGAATTCTGGGAGATTATGTGCCTTAGTGTTTGTTTCATTAATTTTTAGAAAACATTCATATAATGGTATAAGTCAAAAGCATAATGACAGTGGTTATCGAAATCAATAATTTCCTATTGGCTGGTCATTTTTAGAAATATTACGGAATTTCACGAGATTTATAATAATTTTTGGAATGAATCGAGATTTCCTTAAATTTTTTGGAATCTTATAAAATTGTTCAAGATAAGTTTTATGATAAATCTCTGTTCAGAGTTGGGGCTAGTATAAAAGAAAATAAAAATCTCATCAGCCTATCTCCTTGTGTGGCTTGAATGTGATAGGTCGACCAAAAAATATTCAGTTTTTAACCATTTAGACCATATCAACTTAAAATTTTCAAATTTTCGGGAATTTGTGAAAAATAGTTTTAATAAGAATATTCACCCCTAGTACAGTAAAAACAGCCTCCGGTTATTAACATCAGCTATAGCAAGTTGTCAACAATTACCCCTATTCCAGTTTTTCGTCTATAGCTACCCGTCCAAGTGTCCGTCGAAGGAGAAAATTTGCATATGGGCCACATGGCGTCAGATCGGCCAGCATAAAAAGACTTTTCCGGAGGAGGATGGATAAAGAAACATCATAGTCCGTTGGCCAACTGCTGTCACTAGCCACCCCAGAAAGAAGATTCGCATACATATGCAAATATTACGTGTGTCGTTACAAATACAAAATCAACCCCTGTTTGATTTGTTTATCCACACGAACTCTGTTCAGGACAGGACAATCCCGTAAGAAATTCCGCAACAATTTCAGAGATCCTGTTGGAAACTAACATCTTTCGAAGACAGACGAATGATGATATAAACACGAAGAAGATTCCAGATAATTCTACGAATGGTCAACGACGGAATAGGCAAATTATTTGATTATATAAATGAACCCACCTTCAGTTATTACAAAAAATTCGAAAACTACTGTGTTTTCCGGAATTCTTATAGATTTTCTCAAACTTTTTTTCAATTTTTTCGTGATAATTTTGAGATTATTTTTGGAATTCCCCCCCCCCTATTTTTTCTTTTCAAGTTTAACTGTCATTTTTTTGAGTTTCATGAATCTCATTTCATTTGAATTCCATGAATTTTTTGAAATTTTCCAAAGTTGTCGCCAGCTTAAGTAACATCCGAGATACGTTTTTTGGAATTGTAGTCACCAACGTTTATATTTTTTTGCCATTTTTAAGATTATCAATATTTTTGAATTTTTCACACTCCTTAGCTTATGAAATTCAACGACATTTTTCAGAATTGCCATTTTCCAAATTTTTGAATTTCTTAGTTATTTTGAATTATCTAAAAAACTAAAGAATTTTTCGATAGACTTCGCAAAGATCTGGAATTTCCGAAATTTTCTTCAAATATTGTAAGTAATTGTATGAAAAGTTCTAGTTTATTTTTAGCCACAAAAGAAAAAGAATAATACTGAAATTTCGGAAATTATCACGTATACTATTCTCAAATCAAAAACATTCGAAAAACTGTAACTTACTTTCCGGAATCCAGTCCTGTAGTAACCCTTATGTAAATGTGTTTGTCAGTTGGTGACCACATACCCATATCTTGGTATAAGTTATAAGTATCGGTCCAGTTCCATTAGAGGGTCACTCTGAATTATTTACAAGTCGCTTCCTTCGTGTATATTTTCTAAGAAAATAAGAAAGGTTTTTATGGAAATGACCAAAAAGAGGTGGAGGAATGGTTTTTATATCTAAACAAATGATCCTGAAACCGATATATACAACGTCGTAGATTTTTCAAATTTGGATAAAGATAGCTTTTAAATTCGAACATAAACCAGTCGATATTACTCGTATGAGTTAGTTTGGCGCTAGTTGATGTTTATGGATTGAACCTAGGATTTTTCTACAATAATTGTTAATTGATTATTTTTTTCACTTGTCAAAATCTGACATTTTGGTGGTTTTAACCAATAGCAATACATTATTCTAGCCAATCATTCGGTATTATACTGATAATTATGCTTTCTCATCGATAAAACCTTGTTTACATCGAAACGTCAAAATTTTACTTTGAATTTGTCATTATTGACAACTTAAAGCGCTTTCAAAAATCCTTTTAAATTGTTGAAAAAAATAATCTTCCCAAATACAACTCGCTCTTCAAATTTTATCACATAATTTTTTATTTTCATCACTCAATAGTTATTTGTGTACCAAGGCCGTAATGTTGATCTTTTTTGGCCGAATCTGAAATTTGCGGCCGAGGCGTAGCCGAGGCCAAGCAAATTTCAGGTGAGGCCAAAAATATCATACGGCCGAGGTGCACACAAAATTTTTTAAGCGAGTGTCTCATCAAATAGGTAACAACTTTTTTTTACAATTTTGTTTCTAAACAGAGATTTTTCAGGTAATAAATTTAGAGTCGCTGCATTGGCGGCTTCATAAATTTCAGCTGGATTGTCACTATCACTGTCACTCATTTTTCTTTTTAACTGTTTTTTATCACAGTATACACCGTAAATGTGGTTTTTATTATTTGTTAGTTATTTATTTTACATTTCATTTCACTGACAGAAACGGAAAGCTTGTAAATAAACAGCCTGGCAACGGAACCTTTCCTTTTGTTTTATGGGTAAATAATTCAAACATGCAAATTAAGTGTGTCTAGTAGGCCGCCTTCATAATTTGACAATCTTAATATCGGACGTGGAAATAACTCAAATAAGCAAATTAAATGTTTCTAGTAGGTTGCCCTCATAATGACTTTGTTTGCAAAAGCGGCCGTAAAGTAAAAAAGCGGCCGTAAAGTAAAAAAGCGGCCGTAAAGTAAAAAAGCGGCCAAAAAAGATACACTTTAGGGACGTTAATAGATCCGTAAAACTTCATTTTTTGTGACACTCGCTTAAAAACTTGTTTATTTGAGGCAAAAACATTCAAACAAACCGAATTTAGATAAAATCACTCCTCCTAACGGAGTAGTGATTTTATCAAATCGGTTTGTTTTCATATTTTTGCCAAATAAACAAGTTTTCGTGGAAAAGAAAAAATTATCCTTAAAATTTGAAGCACTCGTGGTATTACCTTTGATAATTTTGATAAAAGCAATTATTAGATATTGACTTTCATTAGATACCTACCCGAGAAAAAATTTCATAAAATAATGAAAATTTGCACTTGTAGGTTGAGAAAACTGCTACACAAATTTAAAGGACCTGATTTGTTTCAGCAAATTACCTGGGCAAGGATTCGAGGGCTTGGGAAGGAACTTTATTCTTAATTTACAGCATTTTTTTTTACTTCCCTCCTTGCTCTCTGGTCCCTCGCAGAAAACCTTCACTTTATTGTTGAAGTACGATAGATAATTGTACGATTTATTTAGAAATTCACAATTTATGAAAAAATTATCACAATGACATCTATTCCATAACAACGGTTACTAAGTACCGGGTGATACAATAAGCCGATCTCTCGGCTATATATCAGAAACTATTCATGTTATAACTTAAGGGGTAAAACAATTTGAACATTCAATTGGACATTAAGTTGCAATGATCGAGATATCTGTATGATATTTATTTCACATATTCAATTTTAAGTTATAATACAGAGAGAGTCAATACTATAATTACTTATGTATCTGCGTTTTTATTTATATCTCGATTTCGAAAAAAGCTATCAACTAGCGGTTTGTGGCATTTTGCTAAGAATTTAATCCAGTTCCATTATAATTAACAATAATTACGTGTTTTTATTGAAAATTTCCAAGGAAATCAAATTTAAAATTCTTTCATTCGAAAGTACCCTATACCTATGACAATTGAAACTAAATGAAATTGTTTCATAGTAGATGTAATTAACTCATCTACACTATTTCATGTGTCACTAATTTCATTCAAATCGGTTAATCCAACCCAAATTTATTGGTATTGATTCACAAACACTTTCCCACTCTCACAAAAAAATAATATAAAAAGTACTCGAACAAATTTGTGAGAAATTTAGGCCTTTTTCCAGTTTCCTTATTCAACACTTGGTATAATTGGGTATATTTTACGAATACCAGGCTTTTGAATTTTCCTATTTTACTATTTTCTCCTTATAAGTTATCTTATCTGTCCAGAAGCTCTAAGAGCGTAATTATGGACTGGAAATATCATTGATATCGCACAAATACATCAATCTCAGTAATTATGTGATTACAGTGCCATCCCCACATCTAACCAACAACTAAAATTGTGTTTGGCAGAAAACCTGACAGCTTTGTATACTATATTAAGTATTAAGAATGGTAAGGGTTGTTTACCGGTCACTACACTCAGCCTCCAGGATTTACCGGTCCTGGAGTCCCTTAACGTTCGAGATGCTCATACCATTTTTTGAGCGATCGTATTGAAATAAATTTCAAATAAAAGAATATGAATACTTTAAGATACGAACATAATATGGCAGTTACAGGCAGCATTAACATAAACCAATGTACCAATTGTACATTCAATTTTAATGTTTCAAATTTATGTTTTTGATTTCTTCGTCTTTTCTGTGAGATTGTTTTTATGCTAATTAATTACTTTTTATATTGTTCTGTTCGTTTCTGTTCATTAAAAAAATGTATGTAGTGCTGAGAAACCAGTGAACACAACCAATGCTGTGAATGAACAAAAAAGATAGATCGCGCAAAATATGATATTGAGTATTAAGAACGGTAAGGGTTGTTTACCGGTCGACAGCAATGTTAAGAGGCAGAGTGTAGCGAAGCCTACAATTTTGCTGGAGATCGGTAGAACCCTTAACGTTCGAGATGCTTATACCATTTTTTGCGCGATCATATGAGATAAATTTCAAATAAAATAATTAAAATGTTTTCGAAGTGAGCTAAAAGTCAAAAGTGTCATTTTTATTTTTCGATCAGTTTAAAATAGATTTGCTATAAAGTAGGCGGTTGCCGACTTGCCAATGATATAATTTAATGATCGTAATTTACTTACCTACGTTGGAACGGTAACTAAATCACTTACCAACGTGTTGTACTTAGAAACCAGTAAACACAACCTACCGTCCTGACAACCGATGCTGTGAATAAACAAAAAAGTACGCTCGATCAAAATAGCTATAGTCAGATGCAGTCTTATCGTGCGGGTCATACGATTCAACAAAGACATACTCACAGTTTTTGTATTCTTTTGTTGCGTTTAATTATAACTTCCAAATGAAATCCGTTAGATGGATTAGACAGACTTATGCAATTTTGACGAGAAAAAGAAGGATATGTATTTTATTTTCAGCGATTCTAAAAAGTCTTTCACCAGCAGAGTTCTTATTTAAATATGTCAGTTTTGTCACTTTGACAATTCAAAGTGACAATTTGAATAATAAGTAGCAGTTTTCAGTTTTTTTGTACTTAGTTCGATGGATTATTTCGAGAATGAGAGAAGAAGTAGAAATTCGTCAATCTGCAATGTAATCTCACATTTTGGTAACCTCTGTGTTTTCTGATTTGATACATATGGTTAGTGACCTTTGAACCCGCACGTTAAGAGTGCCTTTGACTATATTCACCTAACTAATTTTTTCCGCACGAGTCTGCCGTTCGACGACGCGTAGCGGAGTTCGGTGAAGCAGCCGAGTGCGGAAAAACATTTTCCGCAAGTGTAAGGTACAATAGTTTTTCTTCGAGCTAGAGGATTCACTTATTCACGAGCAAAATATTTTAGAAATGCACTGACAGTTTTCTGACAATTAACAAACACAAATGAAAGTGAATAGCTGGTTAGGTACACATGGTAACTAAAGCTTTTCGAACCACCATAATATACCATTAATAATTTAACATATTGGTGTGGAAAATTTTTTCCACACGGTGCGGGATAATCAATTTTCCACACTGAAATGTGTGTGGAAATTTCAATTTTCCGCCTGCTTGTAGAAAAAAGTTATTTACTGCACTCACAGCAAATGAATTGACATTTTGGTGAAGCGTGTTATCAATGGATGTCAATTGTATAATACTATTATAACACCCTACAGTGTTTGCAAATCAAAGAACAAAGACCTGAAAAGAAACGACTCCTTCCCTGGCTATATGCCACGAATGACATCGGATTACACTCCATAGTTAACGGAGCTGGTATATCTGAAAGAAAGATGATCTTCACACACTGCTCATCAATTTCTGGGCACTTGAAACGTCTGTTAATAATACGGACCTTCAACATTCCAATTGACATGTTCAGCATGCATATGGTAATTTGAGTTTATCGAAGTCATTGTGAACATTAAATAATCTCGTGTTATACCAGACGGACTGTTCCAAATGAAATCCAAATACCAGAAGCATTCAATAGATGTACTTTACGATCCAACAAGTACTAGAGATTCTCTACAGGTAAACACGGTCAGATAACGATTTTGTTTGGGGGTGGGACCCTTGTTCGTTCACTTCTTCAACGTTTACAATTGCTTGATACTATGAAAAAGCTGTGAAATGACAGTTTCACTGACTTGGAAAACGACACTTTCCACTGAAGACGATCCACCCCAATAATACCAATAGCGCCAATAGCTTCACCCGTATTAAATTCACGTCTGGCATTATTTAAAACAAATCACAGTTAACATGTGAAATTTTTGAAAATACAAAAGGAAACAACTAGCCTCAAGCTTATCAGCTTGGAAATAAAAAAAATAATCATATAAGCAAGCAAACATTTAATCCACTACAGACAAAACCTGGGTTAATATAACAGTTAATGATTTTCAACACAATTACAATATTTGTGAACTATCCCCAAAGTTTTGGTGAGAAAATCCATTGTAAACGTACCTACACTTCATTAACGGTTTTTAACAACCTACAGTAAATTTGTCAGTCAACAATATCAAGGAAATTTACCTTTTTGCTGAATTGATCACTTATCCAAGCACAAATCTCAGAAGTAACATTCTCTTAAATAAAGCCGGCTTTAACGTTAAAAAACATAAAATCCGAAAAGGAGATTTCTCTTCCCCTAATCTCATTTTGTTGTACGTGTTGTGAGGAAAATAAAATTATTCCGACTCATTTCGTTCATATTTACGGCTGTGGAAGTATATTAGCCAGAGCCAGAGACGTCTTGTTGGGCCTCTAGAGTAAGACAGAAGCTGGAGACGAGAGAAAGAGTAATATTTCCTAAGAATGTATACAAATTGTGGGGTTTCCTTGGATGCGAATGCGCTTAACACAAGTATGTATACACGTTTGAAATTCTTTCGTGACCAAAATGAAACAATGATATTATAGAGGCGACAGAGCTGTCAAATTATAAGAGATTAATTATTAATTAGAATTCATATCAAAACAAAGTACTCTACTTTACACTTAGTTCAAGTAGGTATAATTTGTAACCCAATAAAGAGCAAATGAAATTATTATTAAAGAATAACTTTAACAAAATTTTATGTGAATTGAATTATTTTCAAGGTGAAACGATAGAAAGCACAAGTGTTACACCATTTAATTATTATATTAGTTCTTCCCGAAAACTAAGAATGTCAGTGAGTCTTGCATCATCTTGGTGGAGGATTATTTGTGGTTGTGGGTTGGTGTTCCGAAGCTCAGAAACTACTTCCGGCAAACAAATCGATCTGAACCAATCAACAGTAACAGTTCTTCAATCATGCAAAGGAATTGCAGCTGTATGATCTGGTTCTGAGACAAATGTCGCCACCTCCCTCTTGGAAACACCCCGAAAACAGATTTCTGTCAATTTGGGTTTGTTTTGGTCCACATAGCTGAATTACGTTCATTTTCGAGACCATAAGAGTAGGTACATCCAGGATTCAGCACTACTGATAATATTGTATATTATTA
Source organism: Galerucella nymphaeae (assembly GCA_963978555.1). Classification (NCBI taxonomy): domain Eukaryota; kingdom Metazoa; phylum Arthropoda; class Insecta; order Coleoptera; family Chrysomelidae; genus Galerucella; species Galerucella nymphaeae. The sequence continues at coordinate 7,508,012 of OZ021708.1, forward strand.
TATTTCTTAGTTTCTTATGTTATACAGGTTTCAGAGTTTTCTAATACCAATTGATTTACGTATTGCATCGACCCTTTCGATGGACGACTACCCTTGTCAGTCGATCTGCTCTTGGATCGTCTACGTTTAAGTTCTTCATACCAACGAGATATTGACAACTGATGATATTCATTGTCAAACCAACACTGCAAGATGTCAAAACTTCTCATCTCAATTTTATTTTCGACTGACTTATCAACTTCAAAAATTCAGTTTAGGTACAGCTTCAAACGAAGCAGTCTTAAACTTTGGTTAACTAAACAATCCAGTTATTTTTGTCATTCGATATTTTGTTCACAGGCATTATGTTGTTATATTCACTACTTGAAATATCACTCTCGTGCTTACAATTATTTCCAATATGTTTTATCCTCTTCGATTGCTGATATCGATATTAATTTGCAAACTATATCAACATAAAATTTTTTTTTAAAGGGTACAACATCGTTCTGAAAATGTGTTTTAATGTTTATTCACGACGTGCCCAGTCTTGTGTTTCATTTGTTTCATATGTGAATAATTGAAGACAAAAAAAATTACTTGTGATATTCCTTCAACTACTTATATTGAAAATGAACCAGACGAACGGATCGCCATGTTCGCTACAGTGTTAATACAGTGTGTACATAAAGTAACGTAACTTGCTAATATTTCGATTTCCGTTAGGCTTACAAAAAAAAATGTTGAATAAAAGTTTTTTCAAATAATCCATACTATCTGCATAAGTCGATTAGAAGTATACAGGGTGCACCGTTGCTCCAAAATAACTTATTAACATAATTTTTTAAATAGTACACCATGTATATATTTTCAGTTTTTGTTAATCTATTAAATTACAAATACAACCGTCAAGACCGCATAATTCTAATCTCAATGGTTCTACAGTTATTGAGAAAAATAGTTGACGGAAACGTTTCTATTACCACCATAGCAACAAATAACTAATCTTATTTAATGAGATGTTCAAATTGTCTTCCTTCTTCTATTTGACAGTATCCAAGTCGATTATTATTATTATTATCTGAAAAACATTGTGTATAAGACAAAACCCGATAATCTGGATGAACTGAGAAATAGAATACTGTTAACAGCCCATCAAATAACAAATCAGCAATTGCGTAATACCATATCAGCTTTTTATAATCGACTTGGATACTGTCAAATAGAAGAAGGAAGACAATTTGTACATCTCATTAAATGAGATTAGTTATTTGTTGCTGTTAATTATGGTGGTAATAGAAACGTTTCCGTCAACTATTTTTCTCAATAACTGTAGAACCATTGAGATTAGAATTATGCGGTCTTGACGGTTGTATTTGTAATTTAATAGATTAACAAAAACTGAAAATATATACATGGTGTACTATTTAAAAAATTATGTTAATAAGTTATTTTGGAGCAACGGTGCACCCTGTATACTTCTAATCGACTCATACAGATAGTATGGATTATTTGAAAAAACTTTTATTTAACATTTTTTTCTGTAAACCCAACTGAAATCGAAATATTAGCAAGTTACGTTACTTTATGTACACACTGTATAAAATAGTGAGCAATAATTCAAACAACTCAACGTAAAACGTCATTCGAATAAAATTTCTTCAGTGAACTAATATAATAATGCAATTATTTTTCAATATGTTTTATCCTCTTCGATTGCTGATATCGATATTAATTTGCAAACTATATCAACATAAAATCGGAATTTTTTTTTAAAGTGTAGGTATAACATCGTTCTGAAAATGTGTTTTAATGTTTATTCACGACGTACCCAGTCTTATGTTTAATTTGTGTTTCATATGTAAATAAGACAAAAAAAATTACTTGTGATATTTTTTCAACTATATTGAAAATGAACCAGACGAACGGATCGCCATGTTCGCTACAGTGTTAATATAAAATAGTGAGCAATAATTCAAACAACTCAACGTAAAACGTCATTCGAATAAAATTTCTTCAGTGAACTAATATAATAATGCAGCTCGCAGCTCCACAACGGATATCAAATAATACCTAACAAAGAGTAGTAGACGAACAAAAGTACAAAATTGTGGGAAGTTTTCAAAGGAGTGCCGTCACTTCCGGCTATACAGTTTAACACTTTGACGATACTCTCGACAAGGAACAACCATCTATGTGTCTTTTTAACATCCTTCAACATCGTCGGCATCAGGATGCCGAAACTCCTAATTTCCTGATTATTTTTGAAAGGAAGGAAGAGGAAAAATAACTAGAGACCGCACAAATGCTGTTAGTTGAGTGTAAGTGCCAAGGGGAAGAGATTTTTATCACTTGATAAAATACGATGTGAACAGCGTGTGGATGTTCTTTTGGAACACATTGAATAGGTACTATGAAAGTGATTAAAATACAAAGGACAAGTTTGAAAGTTGATATATTAATTGAAAAAAAATTTATTTGTATCTTAAATAATCTCACTCTGGAAGTTAATTGAAATAATGAAAACTCAAAACATTTAATTTTTGTTATATTCCAACTCACTGAGAACCGACTATATTTATCACTATTTCAAGATTTACATGAGTGAATTGCTTGCCCAGTTTGGAGAAAATCCCTCTGTATATCTCTTTTTATGGGTCAGATTTTCCAAATATTACGTTCCAAATACATTCAACAATTCTGAAATTGATTGTTTCTCAATTTTTCGTTTTTTCTTATAGCTGCATAATGGCCTTCACTGTATATTTTCTAAAATTCTCAATTTTTTTACTACTCAAATGATGCCAAACCCTCAACATGAAACAAACCTTCAAATAATAAATTTGTTTTCAGTTCATGTAGGTTTTCCACACTATGATTTGGATAAATCTTTCAGTGCACCAGTTTCCTTCATCTTTCACTAATTCATCAATAGTAGACCTTGTTATATTTTTACAAAACGTATCATTCTAAGATAATGTGAATGTAGCTATAGCCCCGAAATTGAGGCATTTAGGTATAGGGAACATTAAATTTAAAACATTTGGTATTTCTCAAGGATTTCAAAAGGCAAAAAATATTCATGGTGATCCATTTGGAATAATAAAGATCATTATTATGATGAAAAAGACAAAGATCTGACACAAATAATTATATCGTTCATATCACAAGGTACTATAAGAATCTATAAGAATCGTGTTATTCGTTTCAGAGATAATTGAGATAGGTATTCCTTACATTAAACTCTGTATAATAATTCAAAATATAAACGACACGACTGACATGTTGGAAATAAGCATAAACCGAGAGAGAATTCCGGTGGAATCCCTCTAAATAATAAAGAGGCAGTACATCAAAACCTGACAAAGACAAGACATTCAAGTCGGTTGTCCGTTCTAAAACTCCGAGGCTTTTTCCCTATTAAGGCATGCAAATAAAGCCCTAATTTTAATTTTACGTGTATTAAAATCTGGCGCAGCTGACGGGCAGAAAGCCCTCTGCCGAGATTAAGCCACAACAAAAGAACCAAACTTAATCACCCCCGTAATGCTGTATGCTTTAAGCCAAAATTACACGGACATCTACACCGGTACTTCCCCCTTCAAGAAAGGGTGTGAATGAAGTTAAACATAACATGACAACTCGAGACTGTATAAAAGGATATTAAGAATGAAAACCACTGAAAAAATTCCAAATATAGATGTATACATAGAAAATTAACTTGCAAGAAAATCACCTGAAATAAATTTACACTACAAAATTATCTTAGGGACGCACAATTCTAGAGTATTGACTTTTTTGAATGTTGTCATGAATTTTATACTGATTCTTGGTTTTCTTTAATTCGGTGTATAATATTTATTTGTTTTCTTTATATATCTTGAATTATTGAGTTTCAACCAAGGACCAAGATGATATTTTGAACGTGGCAAAATGTGTATAGTGCTTCAACCTAAACTCAAAATCATCAAAAACTGATAGTTTCTTCAAAAAGTGAGAAACACGTGAAATTTTATTGGGAGCAGGAACAGGAGCAGATTTTCATACAAAACTCATATCCCAAAAAGGAAACCCTCTGCAGCCCTAAATTTTTCTCAAATAGTGTGGCGTGGAGAAATAACCCATTATTTGAAAGGTGATTTATGTATAAGATTTCAAATTCGTCTGTTTGAAACATTTGAGGTTAAAAAAACATCAAACAAATTTTAAAAAAGAAGATAACCTAACCAATCTTGATATTTTTAGATATAGGATAGTTATAATAGTTATAATTTTATACTAGTTCTTATTCTATAAGCAAATGATTTTGTTTGACATCATTTAGACATTTTTTTTTTAAATTCAAATCAAAATTATTGTTAGATGTATTTACCATATTAAACAACTTTTGTAATACAATCTCAAATACTATCCTTGAAAATGGAAATAAAGATATTCCGAAAGCTTGGAAATTAGTGTAAAGAGTACTCTTTTTACAATTTTGCCGCTTCCCCAATATTCCTGTCCTTGTATATATATATATATATATATATTTCAAATTTTGTGGGGAATGCGGCAATGTAAATGAAGTGTACTCTTTTTAGTTAATTCTGAGCTTTCGGTTTATTATTCTAACCATTTTCAAAGAACTACAAGAAAATTATTCATAGATATTATAAGTCAAGTATAATTGAAAAATAATTAAATAATTGCAAATCATACTTACAACTAATTGAGATTACTAATATCTATAAATTGTATACATGGAGAATATATTCATTTGTAAAAAAATATTGGAAAAAATGTTATATGTATATATATGTATAGGTATAAATTGAAAATATAAAATTAAAATGACAATTGTGAAAAATTTGTCAATTTATATTAGTCATAGTAACCTATTCATATCTAGTACGGAAGTATATTCATAGCGATAAACCATTAGTTTAAAAGTCAATAGAAGAATTCTTCTCTGTAATGTTTAGATTTGTTATTAGTTTTTTGTCGAATGATAATAAATAACTGTAAATTGTATTCAATTTCTTAATATCAGTTCTTTTATTCAAACAATTATCTTGTTCTGAAATGAATGCCATTTCCAGGAAAATCCTTCTAGAGTAGTTATTTTCTTTGTATAGAATTTCGAAGTTTTTATAATCTATTACATGTTTTGTAGAAAAAACATGTTCAGCTAGTGCTGATCTTTCTGGATACAACCTTGCATCGCTCTTATGTAAGGCTATACGTTTGGTAATTTTTTGGGAAGTTTCACCTACATGAACAGAATTACATGTGGAACATGTTAATCTGTAAATTACATTGGAAAGATCAGTGATAGGATCAATTTCTTTTAATTTACTATAAACACAATTGAGAGAAAGAACATTTTTATATGCAAATTTGATGTCAGTCACTTCTTTTAAAATTTTAGAAATTCTAGGTGTAAGCTCCTTAAAATAGGGTAATGATGCAAAAATTATATTAGTTGTAGTTGTATTAGTTGCGTTTTCTGGGATAGTAGTAATTAGATTATTATTAATTGTTGTATCTATTGGATGAGGAGTATTAAACAAAATTTTTTTCACCAATGTTTTAGGATAACCATTATCAATAAATAAGTTAGATAGTATATGTAAATTTTTATCATGTAACGTATAATCTGAAATATTAAGTACTCTATTTTTCATTTGTTTAATCAGATTAATTTTTGTTGAAAATTTGTGGTATGAAAAATAGTTAATATATTTGCCGCATTCCCCACAAAATTTGAAACCTATCTAGTTTTGGCAACGAACTACTTTCTTATATATATATATATATATATATATATATATATATATATATATATATATATATATATATATATATAGGATGGATGCTATCCAAATAACGCAGGTAATTGATCATTGGAAGTTTCTCTTTCTAACATTGGTAACCAAATTTGACTACATTTGGCTGAAATACTAGCGACACATTTAGTTGTATTGAAGCACTTTCTTTGATTTTTTGTCATTTACTATTGAGTTTTTTCACTTATAATTGCACAAGAGGTTTGTATTTTATCGGGTAAATTTGGATTGTTCAATGAGAAACTGTTACCTAGCAATTAGACGAGTAAAACTGTCAACTATTAAAAACGCAACACCGAAGGTGGAGCGTTTTAGGTTGACAGTTTTTCGAGTCAAATTGCTAAAGGAAACAGTTTAGAAGAACAGAAATTTACCCGATATCAATACAAACATCGAGTGTGATTCGGCAGGACAATTCAATGAATCGTTTCATTGTTAGTGTTTAGAAATTCAAATTATCTATTATGGTAACCAGCACGGCGATAATTGAAAAACAAATGCATAAGTGAAAAAACCACAAGTGCATTTATCAACAGTAAAAACACAAGAGCTTTTTTTTTATCAAAGGTAATACCACGAGTGCTTCAAATTTTATCGATAATTTTTTCTTTTCCACGAAAACTTGTTTATTTGGCAAAAATATGAAAACAAACCGATTTGATAAAATCACGACTCCGTTAGGAGGAGTGATTTTATCTAAATTCGGTTTGTTTGAATGTTTTTGCCTCAAATAAACAAGTTTGAGTGATGAAAATAAAAAATTATGTGATAAAATTTGAAGAGCGAGTTGTATTTGGGAAGATTATTTTTTTCAACAATTTAAAAGGATTTTTGAAAGCGCTTTTAGTTGTCAATAATGACAAATTCAAAGTAAAATTTTGACGTTTCGATGTAAACAAGGTTTTATCGATGAGGAAGCATAATTATCAGTATAATACCGAATGATTGGCTATAATAATGTATTGCTATTGGTTAAAACCACCAAAATGTCAGATTTTGACAAGTGAAAAAAATAATCAAAGGTAATACCACGAGTGCTTCAAATTTTATCGATAATTTTTTCTTTTCCACGAAAACTTGTTTATTTGGCAAAAATATGAAAACAAACCGATTTGATAAAATCACGACTCCGTTAGGAGGAGTGATTTTATCTAAATTCGGTTTGTTTGAATGTTTTTGCCTCAAATAAACAAGTTTGAGTGATGAAAATAAAAAATTATGTGATAAAATTTGAAGAGCGAGTTGTATTTGGGAAGATTATTTTTTTCAACAATTTAAAAGGATTTTTGAAAGCGCTTTTAGTTGTCAATAATGACAAATTCAAAGTAAAATTTTGACGTTTCGATGTAAACAAGGTTTTATCGATGAGGAAGCATAATTATCAGTATAATACCGAATGATTGGCTAGAATAATGTATTGCTATTGGTTAAAACCACCAAAATGTCAGATTTTGACAAGTGAAAAAAATAATCGGATAAATTTCTCTTTGCAACGAAACAGTTTTGCCAATCACTAATTTTACGAGAAAAACTGACATGATAAAATCGCGACACCGAAAGTGGAGCGATTTTATCTAATGTCAGTTTTTCGAGCCAATTTAGTGATTGGCAAAATTTTGAGTTGAAGAGAAATTTATCTGATTAATGAAAAGCTCAAGTGTTTTTTGGCAAGATGAATTAACGACAAAATATATCGATGAACAACAACAATAATTATCTCATTGTCATTGTGTAAAAGTGACGTCCGCTTACTAGAAATTGAGGAAGAGAAGTGACAATAACATTTCCAGGTATATGACATTTTAACATTGAAGCTAATTTATCAATAGTAAAAACACAAGAGCTTTTTTTTATCGGATAAATTTCTCATTGGATAAAATCGCTCCACCTTCGGTGTCGCGATTTTATCATGTCAGTTTTTCTCGTAAAATTAGTGATTGGCAAAACTGTTTCGTTGCAAAGAGAAATTTATCCGATAAAAGAAAAGCTCGAGTATTTTTTGGCAAGATAAATTAACGACAGAATATATCGATGAACAACAAAAATAATTATCTCATTGTCATTGTGTAAAAGTGACGTCCGCTTACTAGAAATTGAGGAAGAGAGGTTTTTATCGCGATAAAAAAGGATGCACCTTTTTTATCGATGTCAAAGTGACAATAACATTTCCAGGTATATGACATTTCAATATTGAAGTTAATTTATCAACAGTAAAAACACAAGAGCTTTTTTTTTATCGGATAAATTTCTCTTTGCAACGAAACAGTTTTGCCAATCAATAATTTGACGAGAAAAACTGACATGATAAAATCGCGACACCGAAGGTGGAGCGATTTTATCTAATGTCAGTTTTTCGAGCAAATTTAGTGATTGGCAAAACTTTGAGTTGAAGAGAAATTTATCTGGATATAAGAAAAACTCGAGTGTTTTTTGGCAAGATAAATTAACGACAGAATAATATATCGATGAACAACAACAATAATTATCTCATTGTCATTGTGTGAAAGTGACGTCCGTTCACTAGATATTGAGGAAGAGAGGTTTTTATCGCGATAAAAAAGGATGCACCTTTTTTATCGATGTCAAAGTGACAATAACATTTCCAGGTATATGACATTTTAATATTGAAGTTAATTTATCGCTGTAAAAGTATCAGCTAACTTTTGCCGCTGTCAAAGTGACAATTACACTATGGCATATGCGATTTTTTATACGTGAGTTGAATTGTCACTTATAATTGCACAAGAGGTTTGTATTTTATCGGGTAAATTTGGATTGTTTAATGAGAAACTGTTTCCTAGCAATTAGACGAGAACAACTGTCAACTATTAAAAACGCGACAACGAAGGTGGAGCGTTTTTAGGTTGACAGTTTTTCGAGTCTAATAACTAAAGGAAACAGTTTAGAAGTTGAACAACACAAATTTACCCGATATCAATACAAACATCGAGTGTAGTTCGGCAGGACAATTCAATGAATCGGCTCATTGTTAGTGTTTAGAAATTCAATAAGTTGTTGACAAACATGTCAAATTATTTATCTTGGTAACAAATGCATAAGTGAAAAAACCACAAGTGCATTTATCATACGTAATATAACAAGTGATATGATTATCATCGATGATATTTTCGAGTGAAACCGAGCTGCAGATTTAACGAGTCCGAGAGACGAGTTAAATGTGCTGCTTCGGTTTTACGAGATATATCTTCGATTATTAATCATATCACGAGCTTATATTTAATGAGAGAATATAATGAATTTATAGAATTATATTATATGAAACGATTAGAACACATTTTTATACTTTCAATATGAACTGTCAATATGACAAATTACCCTTAGCAACGAACCAAAATAAGGTGATAATTTCTTTGTTTTTTATCATCGCTGTGATAGACATGTATCTAGGGAGATTCTCAATATTGATTGGTGGAAAACATGTCACGTGACATATGAATTATATTCTCGCTGAAAAAGTTAAAGCTATCTTTTGCCGGTGTCAAAGTGACAATTACACTGAGGCATATGCGAATTTTTATACATGAGTTGAATTGTCAATATTATTTTTGTTGAATCCCATTGAATTTGATAACCCTCTTCCCAAGCATGTTTGCGAATACCTGACTTAAAGAACTCCCTATCTCTGATATACTTCTTAACACGCTTTTATTAGCTTTACATGTTTGTTTGTTGGTTTGTATTTTGTATGTTTGTAACTCTCTGGCAGCTGCTGTGGCAATACGAGGGTGGATCAAAAGAATGGTAGAGGATACAAGGATTTAATTTCTAACAGAATTTAATACGAGGGATGATAGATGATACGGGGATAATAATTTCGAAGAGAATTTATTACGAGGGTTTGTCAAAAAGATGATAGAAGATACAAGGATAAAAATTTCGAAATAATTTAATACGAGGGTTGAACAAAAAGATGGTGAAGGATACAAGGATAATAGTTTCGAAAAAATTTTATACGAGGGTTGATCAAAAAGGATGATAGATGATACAAGGATAATCGATTGATGATCGATCAATAATCGATTATTAATCGATTGGAATTAATCACCGGTCGAAACAACTTTTACTACTGTCCGCCCTCTGTTGGAGAGTCCCTATACTACCTGCTTTAGAATCACTTTAAAATTTGGCACCTTAAATTTAATTGTCGAAATCTAAAAAGTGGAAAATAAATATAGTTTACAAAAACTAAAAAACACGTTTTTGTAACAAATGTGGGGTGCTTTTTAAGAACAGATATATGGAGCACCCCACGATTTTCCACAATAATACTATTTATTGTTTATTAATTTATACTATACATTAAAATTATTTTCTACTTTTTAGTTTATCCTATTATAAAAGCGTGTTTTTTAGTTTTTTTAAACTATATTCATTATAATCATTTATTCGGACTTTCTATGGTCTAGATGTTTTACCTAAATGAAATTTGTCGCATTCACAAGATATTTGATATATGCACTTTTTTGAAGATTGTTCCTCATTTTTTGACCAGTTAATGGTTTTTCTGGAAGTTTAAATCTGATAGCTTCAATAAAGAATGATTGCTATTTCTAATGTATGAATTTGTCTCTCCTGAGGTGTTCAATAATTTTTTATTCATGATTTGATAGTTTGCTGCATGGGGAATCAATAGTGCTACAAATTGGTCTCAATAGTATGTTTTGTTTATGAATTTTTATTAGACTCTGAAAATGTGGTGGTTCACTGTATTTAGGATTTTTCACAGCAAGCAAATTCGTTTTTAAATTTGAAAAGTGTCTTATAAATTTTGTTTTCAATTGATTTGGTAAGATAATGTGGTAGCTTAGTATAAGGGCCTTTTATTGAGATAAATCCTGAATCCATTACTTTTGAATCATAATCAACTGTTCATTGCCCTTATCAGCCAGTAAAATAATGATAAAATCATCTTCTTTGAGATTTTCAATTGATTTTTGTTCTGTTTTTGTAGTATTGGTTTTTAATTGAATACATTTTTCTGATGTGACTTTACATCGTACCCTATATCTTTCGAGTTCAGGTAATTCGTTACTCACTTGATCTATTGAACTTATTATGTATTTATTTTGGAGTTGAAGCAAAATTTGATCTTTCTGAAAGAACTAATACGTTAGAATAATTTAAAGTTTTGTTTGTTAAATTAATGATAGTGTTCGGTACATTGTTTTGTTGATAATTATTCAGTTTACTGCCCTCCACTACGCATCGGGCAGTAAACTTCATCCTCGGAAGAGAAAATTGCATTTTGCTCCCTTGTTATATAAATAGCTATTCCCCAACTGCATTCCCCTTAACCAAACTGATAATTTTCTAGGAATTGAGTGGTTTTTCATGAAGATTCAAATTTTTTGTGTTTCCGCTTAACGATACTCAAACCAATAAATACTTTTAGTTAATAAAGATTCCAAAAATAGCAAAGAACAGCTACTGGACGATCCTGTTGCTCCTATCCCAGTTTAATAATCAAAACACGATCCATATGTAGGCGAAGTTACTGAAAAAAATTTCCAACTGTATCATAGTCATTTTTTTTACGTCATAACCCCGAAATAACAGCGTTCTAAATAAAAATCCCTTTTGTGTCCTTCCAAATGCGATTAAATTCATTCATTCAAGGACCAATGCCGTCGAAACCGACGAGTTTTTCCTAAGTGCATTAATATTTGAATGGCGTAGTCCAAATACACCGTCATTGATTACAGATGAATTGTCTTTGGGGAGATAGGAATCATTTTATTTGAAATTCCTCCAAGAATTTTAAAAATCTGTCTCCGATCTGAGAGGGTAAGTGAACCGGCCCAGAGTAAGGGTGAATAACCACCCTTTGGAACGAGGGGATTGATTCAGTGGCGGATTTTTTTCCGAACTTTGACAGCAAAAACCTCTTTCTGTTAATGATTAAGTGTATTGTTGTGTAGATAAAAGCCTTAATATACCATGTTATCGAAAATTGAACTAATCATTGAAAATTCTGAGACCAAAACAATTGAAGGTATACCAATGGAAAAATCCCATAAAAAAGATATGATGTTAGTTCAAAAAAAATTATGCTAAGGAATCTCATCTTTGAAATACATATTTCCAGGATCCGGATTACTTAAGCCAATCCACTTCACGCTTATACATTATAGTTTTTCAATTATGTTTGTCCACGACCACCTGATAATAAGTCAATATTTTCCCTCCCAACAAAAGGTATATGGTACCCATATATCTACTAGAGTGGATTATGGTTAATAATACACTGACTGATGTGTTTCTGAAATATATAGTATCGATAAAATATTGTAATTTTTAGTATTGATACTTTTCATAACGATATTTTCTAATATCAAGTATTTTGAAACAATATATTCGTAACGGTTCGTTGTACTGATACTTTACACAGTTAGTATCACCCATCTCTATATATGTCAAATTATTTTATGAAGCTTTCACAAAATTTTGAGGTTAGTAATCATACCAAATCGCTTCTAACTTTTATTTAATAAAGAAATTAAGGATCGTGGACAAAGTATAGGATTCTACTCGCAATTTATGGCCAATATTCACTCGGGTTACTTGTGCCCCTCGCCCGGCTCAGGACGCAAACGTCACCTATCGTGAATATAAATGGCTATCATAAATTGCTCATTTAATGATATTCTATTATCAAAATAACCTTCCATAATAATTGTCATGTAATATCATCAGTATCAGGTGAACAGGTTTGAACCAAAACAAACCTTGGCACTGGAGATGGTATAAAAGACCTAGAAAGAGAATTTTTTTTGGCTTTGGTCAGTTTCAAGCAGAGACGATTGCCGCTCTAGCTAAAAGGAGAAGTCGGGAACTTGGTGTTCCCGACTTCTCTAATGGAGGTTGACACTTCAATACAAAAAGTCAACTGAACAATCTAGAAATGGATCTTTCGGCCAGGCTATTCAAACTACATAAGAAATATTCGAAGACCGTTAACGACCTGATGCCTGGACACTGCACAAAATGGGCTCAGTTAGTGAGCCTACGTGCATAAAATGTGAACTTTATGATGAACCTACTCACATACCCTGCTTCTGTGAGAACTTCCAAGGACTCAGACGGAAGCACTTTGGTGAGGAAATAACAAAACCGTTACAACTATTGAAAAGCCCTTCAGTCAAACTAGTGGCATATATAGAAGACAGGAAGCTTCTGGAGTGAAAGGAAAATGATACGAAGAATCAGTTTATGTGCCCGAGCTGATGAGCACAACCCGAACATATGAATGAAGTTGAAAGGTATAATTTATAAGAAGTACTTTCATTTATATTGAAATTGACCTTTTGCAGTTCATGGTTGTTTCTTCCAGCAACACTGTAGATATAAAGTATGGAAAATATAAAAGGCAAACTTTTTTCAATAATATCAGGGATTTCGGAATACACTTCTACCTATATATTCTCATTTATCATGTATTCGTCACTCCTATAATTTACAGTTTTGACCCTATGGTTACTTCGAAAGAAAACTTTCTCAATATAAATGTTTCTATATACAGAGTCTGGCAAAAGTCCTCAACCGGACAAGTATTGAAGGAGATATTAAATTTCTGAGAAATATTCTTATACCACAAATTTTACTTCATCTTATTGAAATTGACACTACATATCTTTTTTTCGAATTTTTCAATGTTTAAAGAATAGGTATGCTACTTACTCTCTGTTTTTTGTTATGTCATAAAATGTCTCTAAGTGGATACTGATTTTTCTGTGGAAGTGGATAAATCTTTTTGACCACTCGGTATGGGATAGCAGAACCCTATATTATCTAAAGGCTTGAAGTGTGATCTTTTTAAATCCATTTGAAGAAAGAAAAATTAGATCGATGCGCAAAACTGGAACACCCTGTATATCCTATAATATGTTCGAATCATAGCCCAAGTGGAAGTGAAATTTGTGGTATGAAGAGATTCTCCACAAATTTCATATTTTCTTCAATACTTTTCCGGTCCAAACAGTCACTGAAGCTATTGAACACCAGCACACAGCAACTAGTTTTTTTCCATCACAATTTCTACAATGATCCACTTCCTTCTGGTTGCGAATTTGATAATGTCATTTTTCGAGAAAAAGGGATTTTCTTTAAGTGGCTAGCGACCTTTAACAGCGTTCATCAAATATTCAAGAAATCTCAAGGGAGAACGGTCAAATAGTTTGAAGCAGTAGCCACGCAACTGCGTGGATGGAATTCCTTAATTTTCTGCTTTCAACGTCAGTTAAAAAATTTATAAAGAACAATTGAGTGAGGGATCTAGCTAGAGTATTTAATTTATTGTAGGAAAGATACTTTTTTGAATTATTTCTGGAAACAAAAGCTACTATGAAATTAAAGTAGATACCTACCATTATATGAAATTCAAAGCTCTATGCTCTTGCAAGATAATGCCATGAGTAGACGCATGAACCTAGTTAAAACTAGAATTGTCTGATAATTTCAGTAAAATCTGAACATTCTAAGAATATTAAATTCAAAACAGTTGTTACTAGCTAAAACTAGTTTTTACTAAATTAGAAAAACCATTACGTGCTGTCTGGTGGAGCCCCTATTCTGTGATTGGACACAAAAAAGTCGTATGATCCAATTGTAGTTTATAATTTAAATTATGGTGTGAGCTTGAAAGCTCATGCATAACGCACGTTGTGACTTGTTTTTTTTTTGTAAACAAACGTTATTCCAAGCATTAATAAATGTGCGGATCGTGCTGTTCAGTTGATTGTTTCTGGCTAGAAGTATGTCGAGTTACGCCTGGCAAATTGAGTACTTTTAAGAAGTAGGTATAATTTAATACCAGTAAATATATTGTTTCTAACTTTGATAATTGTCACATATAGAGCTGTTAAGCGTTGATGGTTTCTGGCGTGTGCTATCTGACTTCATAGGGACGTTAAGTATCATACATTATTTACGAAAAATTTCCATTTTGTTATTGTTTGTTAAGCTTTTTCGATTATTTTCACGTCTGTTTTATTTTACACCTGTTCGATCACCCAACACACCCGTTTATGTAACAAGTTTGAACTAATTTGTATTTTATAACAATTTGGGGATCTGTACACTGTATATAGTGCAAATTATTTTCTTAGAAGAGCAGTGGCGTTTTCAAAGTGCGTGCTGTAGAAGTTCGTTCACATAATTTTCATTATTTTAACAAAAATCTGTACTAAAATAATATATAAAGTGTATCTCAGGTATATCGTCTTGGTTATCGTTTCATTGTTATTGGATGAACACGTGACTCAATGTAAAAATAATATAGGTATTTACTAACAATTTCTTTTCGAAGCGTCTGTTTTATCTCGAAATACTTACATGGTCTTGGTTCTACCTAATTGAACGATTCAAATAAAATATACAAACTACCTACCTAATATTATTATGTGTTGTTATCCTATGTCTTATTCCATTCTACTGTCAGAGTCCTCATTTAAATCACCTAATTACAATTTTGTTACAAACTCAGTGATTTAGAAGTCGGACCTGCCATAAACTATATATTTTGGCGAATGCGACCTCTAGAAGATTCCATAACGGAGTAATTTGACTGTTCTGAAAGCGTAGAAGGTAGTGAACTCAAGAAGGTTCTAGAATTGCCAAGAATTATATATACGAACAGTGTTTTTGCTCAGTATACAGTGAATAAGTATAATGCAATTTAGGTGTTGAAGATACGGTGAAAACTATTTGAATAAATAAAGAAAACATCGAAGGATATTAAAATCACTACGTATTTTTCTCTACTGCTTAAAATATCCTTAATCGACAATATTGACATTTTTGTGAGTATACAGCATGTTTCGTTTGAATAAGCCTCTACTTATTATACTCATTTTCAATTATTTGTTTTGCAACTAATGACTAGTCATTATAGTAGCAATTGAGCGATCATTTTCCCACGGAAAAAATCATAATTATATCGGAAAAATGGCTCGTATTATACAACGCGCAGTAACAAGGATTCTTAAGGACTGATACTTATTCTAATTCTAGTCTTTGATTCTTATAAGATAGAGCACTGGCCGACGCATACCTAACCCAACCCTGTGTGGGCAGTGTTCTCTAATAACAACAAAGATGAGAAAATATTTCCTCCAGTTTTGAAAACCAAGACGATAATAAAATGATATTATGTACATTTAACTCAAAAGTATTAATTTCATTTTAAATAAATTGAAAATAATCATTATGGTCTGTGAATTCAACTAAAAACTGCAAGATTTCACATTGTACCGGTGAAAACAATTATTTCCGTTAAATTTGAAAATAAAATAAAAACTTGTTGTTGGCATGGAACGAGGAATAAATAGTTTTAAAAAACCCTTCAAAGTATTTTAATATAAATATATTGATAATGCGAATGAGCTCTCGGGAAATTTTTCAGTCTGAAATAGTTCTGAAGTTAATTTCAATTTATGAAATACCTGAAGTTTCTTTATTAAACTGAATTATTTCGCATAATAGTTTCAATGAAACGCTACTTTTTTTAAAATTTTTGGTATATAATATGAAATCGTGGAACAAGAATAAAGGCCCAGACTCACTTTTAGTGTCCGTCTGTCCTTTCCATTTATCATGGTTTGTTCAACACTATGGCTCGATACAGTAATAGTTCTTTGTGGCTAATAATTATAACAATATTCTATTATAAATAGGCTGAAAGGCTGCATTTCTTAGCGGTGTATCTAGATTGAAAGAAAACACAAACTGTACCTTATAATTGAAAGCAAAATTTTGTTTTTTTTGTCATAAAATGTGATAGGTACGTTTTTATTCCAAACATTTTTGTCTCATACTTAATTTCAGATAGCTCACTATCCGTTTCAAAAAGTACATAGAGTACTAGAATGCAATAATCCATCAACAGCTAGATGCTTATCGGATATTACAGTGTAGTACTCAAACTATATTTCACAATTCAATAGTAACTATATAGTGGGTTAGGAAACCATATTATTTTATAAGTAGTACAATATTTTATATTCGAAGTAAACCACCACAAATTCTCTTCTATAAACTTGAGAATCGTGACATTTTTCGATAGTAGATACCTAATTGATGTTGTTATTGAATTATTGTCAAATATATCGTCAATAATTAAGTATAAGTACAACAAACTATAATCATGTTTACAGCTGAAATTAGATCGACAAAGTGTTCTAACACATCTCTTCCAATATTCCCTTCACACTCTCACTTACTTTACTCATATAAATCACATTATTAACGACATTAAGTCACTACATACGTTTTTCCATTTTGACAAAAACCCCAATTTGTCTGAAACATGTTGTGAACACGCCAAGGCGTGCAAAAGCAACTTACACGCTGCGTCCCTCTCTCGCCATGTTACAACGCCTGCTTCGATGTAGATATTCTCGCCTCGCTTTCCATTTTAACCCAACGTATCGAGATTTATAGCATTGTAATGGGACCAAGTGTTTCAAGTCGCCCAGGCTATCACCACTTTGTCACCCGAAAAGGGCAACAGTGGGACTATAAGGAGCTCTTGTTGTTACTCTTAGACGCATCAAATAAATTGGATGGGGTGGCCTCACTGCAACGACTTTTCTTCTTACTCAAAGGCACCGTCAATTTCGAAATAAATTTAGGATTATATTTGATTGTCTAGCTTTTGCCGACGACCTTGCAATTTTAACTCGAGACATTTTCAAGGCTATGAATTGTTAAAAAAATATCGCCTATTTATATTGACCTTTCTCTGATTCTGGAACACCAAATATCGAGAAATTAAATGGTCAATAGAGCCTAACATACATCAGATTTTCCATTTAGACTACGGTGGGCAGGCTCAAAAAATATGGTGTTTCATCATCTTCTAGATAAATACGACACGTTCGATATCCCAAGACTTTTTCTTGATCGATAAAACCAAACTGGATACCAGAATGTCCAGGGATCCAAACCAGACACATTTTGTAGGGTTTTTCAAGGAGGGTATTCTTTGACATTACACGGTAAGGAATTAAATATCCCTTGCTGTCATAAATGTCTTGGAAAGTTGATTTGAATGGAGCACTTGAATGGCTTTGTCTAAAGAAAAAAAATGTTTTGAAATAATGAATCCATTGTAGGCACAGGGCAAGCTCGACTGACCAAAGAGCACTAATTATATCTCGCGAGGTGTAATGAGTACATGCGCTAATATCATTAAAAACTAATAAGAATTAGTTGAAGTGTAGTCTATTTATTTGAAAAATATGGAATTTTTTGCATAATAAGTAGCTTTATTTTGAGCAGCGTACTAAGCGCAACATTCCAAATACCTAACTGTCTCAGAGTATTGAGCGAGAAAATTTGTCGTTACCTTTCGAGAAAAAATCTCGAATGAAGAAGCTGAATTCGATAGAACTATATATTCCGCGTCATTCTATTTTCTTTAGTCGCTATATAGACGAACGGAGATCTAACACTGGTTTACGACATTATTACCTGTGATTGTTATGTTTAAAAAGATCTATCTCCTTTGGGGGAGGACGTTATGGCTTTTTTATTTTATTCGTTCGACTGTGGATTTCGCGAATACAATTCTACAAATGAGATGGTAGATTGTACATTTTTTAGAGAGCAAGATATTTTTGTCTGTTGGAAAGTTTTTAGCAGAACAGTTTTACTGTTGAACTGGTTATGTTGATTTTCTTATTCCTCGCCCGTTTTCGATAACTGGTTTTAAATTATTGGAATGAAATGAGAGGAGATTCTTTTAAGGTCCAAATAATTTCAAAAACTCAATGGTATCAACATTTGTTATTGAAAAACAAAAAATAGGGTCTTGCTTTTGTTTTTATTGTCATGCAGTCATATTGATGGAACATAAAGAATATTAGGAATAAATATTCAAATAAGTCAAAACCTGCAAGACAATTTGTAAAAATTAGATTTTATTAGAAACTGTGTCACAAATGTGAGAACTGAGAATTGTGTTCAATATAATAATAATAATAAGTATTCGTAAATATTTGTAAGTATCTAATTATATATTCATCTTTATTACTTTTAGTTTGTGAACCGTACCAAGGAAAACCATCGTATAGGGCCCATACAGCCAGCAGCAAAGTAGCATATCACAGCTCGCAGGCATTATACCAATGAGCACGATAATGTAGATATGCCGTCTTTCGGAGGAGACGTAAAACCGAGGTCCCGAGTCCATGGATGTTGGGCTCGTTAAAGAACGCTACCACTGGTTGGAAAGCTAGTGGGTTCACCAAAATTTCCGGTTAGGGGTAGAGTGCTCCCGGCGTCGGTGATTAGCCTCAGTCG
Organism: Galerucella nymphaeae; assembly: GCA_963978555.1. Classification (NCBI taxonomy): domain Eukaryota; kingdom Metazoa; phylum Arthropoda; class Insecta; order Coleoptera; family Chrysomelidae; genus Galerucella; species Galerucella nymphaeae. Next base: position 7,527,139 of record OZ021708.1, read on the forward strand.
CAGAAATAGACCGACGTTAAATAAACAAGTAAAAAAAGTAGTTTGTGAAACCAGTCTGGTGATATGAATATGTGTCAAATGCGCTCTTATCGTGCGGGTACAAAGGTCACTCACCATATGGATCAAATCAGAAAACACAGAGGTTACCAAAATGTGAGATTACACTGGTTGACAAATTGCCACTTTTTCTCCTATATCAGATTAAGTACCTTTTTCTCGCTTCAAAATGCGAAAAAAAAAACGGAAAATTGCTTTTTTTTATTGTCGCTTTGAATCGTCAAAGTCACAAAACTGTCATATTTAAATGGAAACCTAGCTGGTCCAAGACTTTTGAGGATTGCTGAAAACTGAATACATATCCTTATCTTTCCCATAAAAATTGCATAAGTCTGTCTTATTCATCTCACGGATTTTATTGGGAAGTTATGATTGAACATAATGAAAGAAAACAAAAACTGAGAGTATGTCTCTAATGAATCGTATGACCCGCATGATAAGACTGCATTTGACTATACTTATATTTCGGAATTTGATAATTACTGATTCTATATGTATAAATATACGCTAAACCCTATTTGACATATACTATGGACACGCACATGTCATTCTTCTTTCAACCTATAATTTCAACGAGATCCTATCACCAACGTTTTTTGAGATTGAAACTTTCGAAATAAATTCATGTTAATATTTCTAGCATTATTCACTGGATAAAACCGATTTTATTCGCTACTCGCAGTTTATCGATAATTGATTGGACAAAAAACATCTATTTTTGAAATTTGTTGATACACGGTATACCAATTTAATTCGACACTCAAAGGTTAAGCTTTTTAATCCTTATTTCTCAACATGAATAAAAAAAAACTGGCTGTCACGGAAAGCCCAGCAGATGTGAAACCAATATTTTATTGGATGTTATTCGATTAAAATTGGACGTGATTGAATTTTTTAAATAAATCTTATTTTTGTTGATTTTGGGGGAGAAAAAGACTTACTATAACTAATATATAAGACGTTTACTTGTGATTTCAAAGTATTCATAAAATGATTTTTTTTGATATCCTCAAAATAGCCAATTCCAATTAGTATGAAACAAATTTTTTCTACACCCACTATGCGAAACACACTTTTTTACACAAATTCTTATACGCAAAGCAGGCCTTTTCTCAATGCTTTTGAGAAAGTAATGCAAAAAGTATACGATATGGCCTTCTTCCTCACCGAAATGTCAAACAACACTTCATAATTTCTTATTGGTGTACAGTTTTTAAATTCAAACTAAAAATAAGTGAACTATTTATTTCAGTTCAATAATTATAAAAACATCAACCCATTGAGCATTATTCATCAAACAAAAGACCACCTCCTCACTTCTTAGAAATCAGGCAGCCTAGGACATGCCACAAGACGGTATGATGGAAAAGTACAACTTTTCGAAGAAATTTGTTACAGAATTACGCAACAAGTAGGAATTGGATCCAAATATCATTACCAGACTTGGAAAGAATGCCATTCAATGGTACACAGATGGCTCGAAAGCAATAGGAGGAGCTGGGATAGAAGCGGGCCAGGAACCAAACACTCCGAAAGCTTGGGAAAAACCCCAAGTATCTGTCAAGCGGAAGTCCATGCCATAAAAAAGTGCGCCCAATTCAATATTGATAAAGGATACAGAGGACAAAGGATTATCATAATGACAAATGGTCAAGCAGCTATTAAAGCACTGAGCTCTTGTGTAATCAGTTCCAAAATGGTGTGGGAATGCCTATACAAACTCAATGAACTAGACAAGAACAATACAGTTAGTTACCTTACTATGGATTTCAGGACACACAGGAATAGAAGGAAATGAAATAGTAGATGAACTAGCAGAGAGGGGGACTAAAACACCTTTCTAGGTGACTGAACCCTTTTGCGGAATCAGCCAAAATGTAATATTGGAAAAAATAGGTGGAGCCTTAATAAAGAGAAGATCTAACCATTGGAAAGATCTTGTAGGGCTTATACAATCAAAGATTTTTCTGGGTGACTACAAACTGTTGAAATCAAATGAATGCATGAGTCAAACTAAAACTGCGCTGAAAGTTTTAACAGGGATCCTAACGGGACATTGCCGCCTGAATGGACACCTGAAAAGCTTAAAATAGTGGAGGAAAAAGAATGCAGATATTGTGGCATGGAAGAATTTACCTCCATCCACATACTTCCCAACTACACAGCACTCCAGAATCCTAGAGCACTGCACCTGGGAGATTACTAGATAGAAGAGGAACATTCACCTAAGTTGAAGCCTGCAGATATCCAAAAATTTCTCCGGGAAATGGGACTAAAGGAGCTACTAGTTTCAGAGACTCTTCTCAGAAACAAAGTGGAAGTAAGGGGGCAAAATAGATCTTTTAGGTTTCAGTGGATGTTACCCCAAAAATACATAGGTACATACATACAACTCCCTGCAGCAGAAAGATACAGGGCGATTATTGAAAACTGTATATTTTGAGGTTTTTCGTTTCTTTCTTCAACTCTCATTCACCTGATATGACATATTATATATCTATTTTCCTAGAAAACATTGGTATACGCGACAATTGTCTGAAATTATTTGCTATAATTACCTTTCAGATAGACAACAACTTGTACGGATTGGTGAAACGATAAGTGACCAGTGCAATATTACATATGGTGTACCGCAAGGGACAGTCCTGAGTCCTGTATTATTAAATTTATCTATAAATGAATTCCGAACCACTGGTGATACAACACGACAACCAAAACGCCATCATAATTCCTGTGACACTTATTGAATACTCAAATATAATTATGGATAAAAGTTGAAAATAAGAACATCTCATTAAATACATTGTGAAAAAATCACAATTTATTTTTTATAAATTTAACTATTTAAAAAAATTTGTTCCGTTGAAGTATCTCAAGACTTAATATCACGTTGTAGTTGGAAGTCACCTTCGATATGGCATACTTGTTTGGGGTAGTGCATTAAGAACTCACATGCATTTCCTAGAAGTTATTCAAAGGAGAATTCTTGAAATGATACTACATGAACATTACACCTACTCATCAGATAGATCTATTTATAAAGAAGCCAATATATTAGATCTGCATGAGCTATATTTCATAAGTGTGAGCACAAAATACCACAGCAGAAAAAATAGTTTTCACTCACCTGCATATAGATATGGAACTAGACAATGACATCATTCCACTGCTCCTAGAATGAATAGCTCATTATATCAAAGATCCTTCATGTTTTTAGCACCAAGAATATACAATTGCATTGCACTATTTGAAAGGAAAGTTGAATGTTTTCTCTCAGAAAGACAGAGATAGGTACTTCTGTAATACAATACTTATCAGGCAATAAAACGTCCAAATGTTCAAGATCAATCGGATATTGAAGTTTCACCATTGGTCCATGGGAACATAATTATCAAAAGCAGTATGTGAAGTTAATTTAAATTTCATTCCATGCTCACTACGATTTACATTCTAATAAAATTAGTTGTAGGTACCTAGATTAGTTGTTACAATGTCTCTTGCTGTTTCATAAGTTTATTGTTTTCATTTTTTTAATCTGGCTTTATTCCTGATTAATTATGATTTTGATAAATAAAATTGTCATACATCAGTATCCTCATAATACGATGTTTAATTTCGTTACTGAGTGTTCAATTTTTCAAGGCTGATAACATCTATAAATGGTTTATTTGCACTGTAACTCAAACCATTGAAAATGGATATATTATATCTTATAATATCAGGTGAATAAGAATTGAAAAAGGAGACATGAACGTCAAAATATACAGGGTATCCTATTTAAAACAAAATAAGTTTGCATCATATTTCCTCAGTGAGCCCACTAATAAAAAAATCTGTGCGCCACTGAACTTTTTAATATCATATTTATCCAGAGTTTCCATAACTTTTTTTTTTCTATTTTCCCGAATTAAGAGGTTATAGTACCTTATATTTTCCGATAATATAATCGCCCTGTATCTTCCAGCTGTATAGAGTTACCGAATATTTAATGAGGCTATCGTAACTTTAACAAAAAAAGAAGTCATAACATAACATAACAACTGCACCACACACCAATTTGAGACATCCTGTACAAATTAGTATTTTCTTTTCAGGAGTTTTGAGGATTTGGTAAGAAGTAGTTTTCCACCCTTCGCAATTTCTTGGTGATTTTTCATATACCCCTTTTAAAAATACCTAGAACTAATGAGAATTTTTTCTTCGAATAGTTTTTCAGATGTCGCTGTGCGCACGTATCACTAAAAATCGTGCCCTTTGTGATCATCATTTGCAGTGAAAGCAAATCATCTGATTTTACTGCCAAAGCGCGCCAAAAGATGTTTTACATAAAAAAGCAACATGAAATCATGAAGGCTGCTGACAGAAATAAAAAATACAAATGATTGAACCCAATTTCAAATGAATAACATACGACTATGAAACGAAAATTTCCACAAATAAATTGTCCAGCATGCACATGAAACAGTCCAGGAGCAATAAGCCACATTAGCATTAGCATCGATGATAAGGAAGTTTTCTCTCCGAAGGAATTTTTTTTTTCATGCACCATACGATTCACATAATATTGTAGACCTGAATTGAAGTTATGTGGTACGACACTGTCGAAAAATATTCTCATCCAACAACGCGACATGATGAGAAATAAGAGGGCACCTGAGGCGTCCCAAGAGTGGCCAGCAGCCACGTCTACGTCCGTTCGTTTCATCGCCAGATCACCGCTAACGAGTTGCCTTTGTATATATAACCTCACAATACTAATGGTGATCTGAGAACCCTCAGCATCGGACTACATCCAAATTCTAACATGAATGTTGGTCTTTTATCATTTAATTTGGTGTATATAGAGTTACAAATACATTGATCATAGTCACATCAGTTCATATACACTCAATTTCGAATATTTTTTTCAATAGGAGACAGTGCAATTCTCAGATAATCCTGGAAAGTAGCCAGGACTGGAGATTTAAAATTGGAAAAAAAGGTTGGTGCGTAATATGTGTCGTTGGATTTGGGTAGACACCGATAAGCCTTCTATGATGTGTGGAAAGTTGTATAATTAATTAATCTTTTAGATCCAACTTCTAATCGAATTTCAAATATCTGTTTTTTCTGAGTAGCGGCAACAAGATATAGCTTTGAAAAGAAATACATTTCTCTATCGTAGATTTCGAGTAAACTGCAGAGAACTGTTAAAAATGGATATAAATCTTTTAGTTCAAAGCCATATTGGGATCAAGATTGGTATACTGTATTACAAATAATTCGCTTAATTTCCAATTTAAATCACTTTTAGAAAAGGGAAGAATTAGACAGAGTGTCACATTGAAAAATTCGACGAAATTTGAAAATCAATATTTTCAATACACTCTCAAATGGTTGGTATTTTGCTATCCTAGCAAAGTCAATATATACCGAAAATTAACGAATCAGTTGAAACGTTTTTTTGAAGTTTAAGGACTTGGGATCGAAACTGCGTATAACTTTCCCGAAAACCTACAAATGTCTAAACAATCCACTCATCGAACACTAAAAGTGAGGAAGAGTCGATGCCAGAGGTCATGAGACGTTGTCCCACATCACAAAAGTGACAGCAAGTCTCCTGAGATCCATAGCACGACATGTTCTATGGATCGATCTTTATAAAGGATGTCCTGGAATTCAATAATCAACACATACACTATTATTCACATCTATTTTCTTCGTAGGTCGATTGATAAAATAATGAGAAAAATAAAAAAACAGCTGCAATAAATCCATATCTTTTCTATTTTTATTGCCGTCATCTTTCTATTTCTGCTCATTATGGTGAAGTTTTCACTCGCCCTCCCTACTCTACAGATACAGATACAGATATGGTGAAGTTTTCTCATCGATTTAAAAATGTTAAATAAGGACAACCCGCCCATTGGACTCTCATTTTCATTCCAAAATTACATATAGATACAGTTATTTTCTGAGACAACCTGTACAATTTCATCGCCCTCCCAATTCGGTAAGAGCTCTGGTCAATATTTGGTACCGTCGTCAATTAACAATGCCATTCATCAATGGTTGAAAATTGAAAAAGACAGTCCCAAATACCCTTGAGTACACTTGTCTTCCTTTTATCCCGTTCTAATCGACAGGAGCAAAAAAATACAGTGTAAAATTCTGAATTTTTGGCAAAATGGTTAATTATGGAAAACATTTTTCAGGTGAAAAAATGAACTAAGTTAAAAAGTCGTTTAAAAATTTGTTGTTAGTAAAATGTATTTCTCCATCTTGTGTGTTTACCAGTCGCTGGGTGAGACTCTATTAAGCTATTTATACGCCGCATTTTACATAAATAGTTATTTGTTTAACTAGTCAGTCAATCTACTTTGCTGCCGTGTTTTATACATAATTTTTTCTCCGATTATTCATAAGGATATTGTATTTGAAAATTATTACAATTCCCACTATATCTTTATTTCCCTGTAGTGTTCAATAAAAATAAAAATTGATAGAAATCGCAGTTGTTGTAATGGTTGGCTGCTATGGAAATGTCCATAATAATTACTTCGTTTGACAATTCATGAAATTTCTGACAGTTGTGCGAAAAAATATCGGTATATTTGAATTATTATATAATGGACAGTGAGGTAATTTTACCATCAATGTTAATAACAACTAAACATATGTTTTTAAATTCTTGTTGAAAGTGTTATGTAATAATTGCTAATAAATGTTTACGTCAAATGTTTTATTCCAATTGAGTATAATCACAGGCAGCAAAGTAACCACTTTGCTGCCTAGGCAGGAAAAGTAATACTTTGCTGATTGATATCAGTCAGCAAAATTAATATTTGCTGCCAATCGGAGAAAATAGTTATTTGTTTAACTAGGCAGTCAATCTACTTTGCTGCCAAGTAGAACATATAATTTTTTCTCCGATTGTTCATGAGGATATTGTATTTGCAATTTATTACAATTCCCACAATCTCTTTATTTTGGTAGGTTGCTATGGAAATGTATAATCACAGGCAGCGAAGTAATCACTTTGCTGCCTCTAGACAGGAAAATTAATACTTTGCTGATTGATATCAGTCAGCAAAAAATATTTGCTGCCAATCGGAGGAATTAGTTATTTTCCTAACAAGGGCGGAAAGTGATACTTTTCCGCACGCGACTGCAGTTGACCCGAACGACACAAGCGGCCACGTGCGGGAAGGACACTTTACGCATGAGTTAGGAACATTAATTTTTCTACGACCGTATATAGGTACCTACAAAAAGGTATACCAACCCATTTTTCAAAAATTATCCCATTTCAACATACATAAGTATACAAAACTTTAACTAAAAACTACTAATTATTGAGTATAAATATTAATATTGAAACACAATTTGTTGCATTCTGTGAATTACTTGAAATTGCCGGTCCAGTGGAGTTATTTGGTGTTAGGGTTATATAAAAATATCTTCATCATTTCATATTTCTAAAAAATCGAAAATGCAACAAGAAGCTAGAAAAGATTTTTTTTGATGGACTATATCGTGAACATTTATTTACCTGTAGTCACAATAGTTATAACTTCCGGGGTGAAAAACTATCTAATAAGGTCAAAATTTGCATAATTTTACTTTATCGCACAAATTTTACTTTCCCGCACTGATTTTTTACTTGACACTTCCAAAACTAAAATGCGTGCGGGAAAGTGGGTTCAAAACGCACGGTTGTAGAAAAAATCTTTATATGTATAGTTCACATAATAATATAACGTTTATTTTAATTCATATTTACAATTACTTAATTTATATTTACAGATTTATATGTAGTTCTGTCCTCAATTAATAGTTTATATCATACACTAAACACACTAACTATGATTTATATGAAAGTCACTTAATAAACACTTAATCGATGCGCGATTGCTTTCCAGTATAAACACTAACTGTCCATCTATATGTCTATATGACGACTATGACCACAGAGTACACCGTCTGTCTAATCTGTGATATGACGACTATTGACTGTGCAGCGATGCTCATCTATTTACACACTTGTTGGGTATAATTCTAGAAATCTCTCGTCTGCTGGATAGACTAGAAATCCTTCAAGTGGGGGGCGCAGGGTAGGTAGTATTCTCTATTGATCTCGACTAATGAGCGGAGGAATCATAGTCGTCTCATACGGGAATTTCACTGGGGCACTCGCGTAACATTGCCCCCTCCTTAAGAGACAGTTCCTCCTGGAACTAACTAGGAAACTGAGACGAGATTACTGTATTGGCAACTGGTTCCCTTGTTACATTATCCAATTGCATGGAAGTAGCATGCGACCGTCTTCTCCGTTGACTGTGCCTCCTGTGTATGGCCGCAGACAAGTATCTGCACTTCGGTGTCTCGGAAGATTACTTTTACCATGTCACGGATTATCCGCCAATCTGAATGCCTACATTTAATCTCGGGCATGGCTAGCCTATGCACGTTCAATTCAAGCACATGCTCACTCAAGCTTAGTAAAGCTTCCCAGACATTCTCGTACGCTGGTCTTTCGTTGAAGGTGTTCCTCGTTACTAGGTGGAAATTGTAACGGGACCCATCTTGAAGGTTCAAAGCTTTACCTGGTACTGGTAACTGGTTTTCCAAACGTCGTGCGCCACTCCTCTTTATAAACAGAGATGGCAGTTCGCGCGCATCGGTTACGCTGGCTGGGAGGTTTATCGCCAGTGAGTATTCCTCCGGAACGGTGAGCAAGCCTTGTCGTTTCTCCGTGGTGACGCCGTATCTTGCTTTTCCGGTACCACCATAAGTACATGAACATGAACTCTACAAAAGCAGGATCGGCTACTTATTGGAGCTGTTTTATTTCCTCATCGTGGTCACCCTCGAATAGCGCTAATCGATTACGTTGTACCACCTTTGGCTTTCCGTTTGGGATCTTGGTGATGCGATAAATTACGAAGTTGATTCTTTCCTTTGCGAGGTATGGACAGTCCCAAGCTTTCTGCAACTTTGGAGAAAAACCCTTTTTTCTTCTTGGGTTATGCAGCCAGACTCCTTCGTGGAAACCTCCTTCTGTAGCTTGCGTATCGTACCTTTTCTTCATCCTATCGCTAGCGATCTGGAGATACGATCGAACCAGCTCGTGGATGTTGTCCATTCTTTTTCACAGGTGGATTATGTAATCTTCACCAACTATGTCTCCTCCAGGTCGGCATCCAAATTCAAGATCGCAGGGTAATCTAATTTCCCGTCCGAACAGAACTATTGCTGGTGTTTGGCGGGTAGACTCATTGATGGCGGATCTGTAGGTCATCGCAAATAGCGCGAGATACTGGTCCCAATCTCGCTGATGGTTAGATACTACTTTGGACAAGTATTTGCAAAGAGTTCTGTTTATTTGCTCTACCATTCAGTCCGACTGTGGATGTAAAGCCGTAGTTCTTGTTTTCTTCATGCTGAGCTTTTCACAAACTTCCTGGAACAGCTGGCTTTCGAAGTTCCTGCCCTGGTCGCTGTGTATTTCCAAGGGCACTCCATATCGGCAAATGAACTCCTTCACAAGCATGTCGGCAACAGTTGCGGCTTCTTGGTTTGGAATGGTATAAGCTTCCACCCATTTTGTGAAATAGTCCATCACCACTAAAATGTACCTGCTGCCATTTGCTGTCGGTGGAAACGGTCCGGCAATATCCAGGGCAATGCGTTCAAAAGAGCTTCCGACATTGTACTGCTTCATAGCAGCCTTTCTGACAGATGAGCGCAACAAAAATTTTTTTGTACTAGTGGAAAAAAGAACCACTTTTTCCATTAACTGTGTTTCACAAAAGTGTCAAAGTGTTGTTTTTTGCATGAATGTAGAAAAAATAATTTTAATGTATGGATTAATAAACAATGTGTGGAATTGTGGAAAAAGCGTGGAGTGCTCCATATATCTGTTTTTAAAAAAGCATTCCACATAGCTTATCCTATTATAGAAGCGTGTTTTTTTTTAAATATATTTATTTTCCACTTTTTATATTTGGACAATAAAATTTGGTGCCAAATTTTAAAGTGATACTGAAGCAGGTAGTATAGGGACTCCCCAACAGAGGGAGTACAGTAATAAAAGTTGTTTCGAGCTGAAGAGAAAATTAGCATTGATAATTCTAAAAACAATCTAGACTTTAACGTTTTTATTTCGAAGTTGAGCTTAAAATTCATTTAAGTTGAATTCAATATCAATTCAATTAAAATACGCTATCGCTATAATTTTGGTCTCAAAGTATAATTTGTCTGAGGAGTCTGACTCCGACAGACTCCGAACGATGCCACAGAATGACGTCATGAAAATATCGTGAAATGAGGCAAGGTTGAGAGTGATCCTTGTTTATTATTCGGTGCTATAATATAAATACTCCCAACGAAGTGGGGTGTAGCGAGTTGCCAAAGCAGCTGCCAGATGAGAGTTAGAAACATACAAAAAAACAAACATACAAGTGAAGCTAATAAAGGCATGCTGAAAATAGTAAAATGGTGTGAGCACCATATTAAAAAAGTGGAGGAAGACCGGAATAGAAGTGAGTAGAAAAAGTAAATAATAGCCTAGGTTTGTTGAGCATAGATGAGAAGAATTTCTAGAAAACAACAGACCCGACATCAATATACAAAGGTTCACGATAGTTCTCTATCGCCAAATCTAGCATAAAACTTATCCATATACTTTTTACAAGAAATTTTCACGTTCTTTCCAATTATTTTGAATTATACATAACTATATAAACAATTGAATCAAGTGAAAACTCCTACCATCTCGAATTTCCACAAAATCACTTTCAACTAAAGGAAGCGATAAAGCTGAAGGGAAGGTTAAGTTAGGTAATCACCATTGCAGGTGATAATAATTCGGGTGAGATCAAGTAGAGTTGCATGATAATTTGTTTCAAGCGTTCACTACATATTCGTCTTGTGTTTGCCTTTAATTGGGCGCAAACCGAAACAGAGCTCGGAAATCTAGAAGCTTGCCGTCGACACCGAAGCTATAGCGAATGTTTCAAGTTACAGTTGAGGGTGAAATACTGAGCAGTAAAGGAGAGAAACAAGGTGTATTTGAATTAAGTAAATTGTGCGGGATGTGAGCTTTTTCACTGTCCTGTACTTAATGAATTTTTCCTTCGATAGATCGCTGGTGTTTTGTATGATGAAATAATGTTCCACACAGTCACAAAAATAGAATATTTATTCAACACAGTGTTATTAATTTGGTGAACAGAGATTTTGCTTATGAATAAACAGTAATACATATAATATACTTGGTGATTTTATGATGTTGCTACCAATTGTAGCGTAAATAGTTTACATGCTTGTTGCACGGAGTCTAAATTAGTACTGAGGGTGAGAATGTGAGAAGCCGGTACCGCGAAAATGGGCACCAAGCTTGCGCCCAGCGAGCATGCATGTACAATTGCGCACGGGGTGATCAAAATCAAATTCGCACATAGGCGGGTACGCAAATAATTAAATTAAATGATAAAAAACAGTTTAGAGGTCTAAACATGCCGCCCCCCTTGAAGGGATAGCCTTCAAAGTAAATTATTCATGTAGATACAGAACGTAAAAATATGAAAATAAAAATGGAACAATAATTGTTGAGCAAACATTAATAACTAACTAAGAACTAAAGATATACAAGAGTAACCTAAAACTAATAAATTGGTAACATACATATTTTAGTTACCGGTCGTTTTAGAAAACCATTATTTGTTCGGATATTCACAACGCGAACTATACCGTCCTTACCGGGAAATACTTCATGAATGCGACCCATTTTCCAAAATAGAGGAGCTAAATTGTCGTCTTTTATCACCACGAGAGCACCGACACTTAAATTAGGATAATGTTTATTCCATTTGGAGCGAGTTTGTAACGTATTAAGATACTGACTGGACCATCGCTGCCAGAAATGCTGTGTCTGCTGTTGAAGTAGCTGATAATGATTCAATTTTCCTTTAGGTAAATTAGTTAAATTGGTTTGAGGTAGCGAAGTTAATACTTCACCGATTAAAAAATGGGAAGGTGTCAATGCACACAAATCGTTGGGGTCATTTGATAGTGGGGTCAAGGGTCTTGAATTGAGAATGGCCTCAATCTGAGTAAAAATCGTAGACAGAGCTTCATAAGTCAGATGAGCATTCCCAACTATTCTTTTCATATGAAATTTGGAAGATTTAACGCACGCCTCCCATAGACCACCAAAGTTAGGTCCAGATGGAGGAGAAAAATGCCAATTAATTTGGTTAGTATTTAAGTATTCAGTAAGGTTATCATTATTCTGTAACTGGCGATTCATTTCTTTTAATTCATTGAATGCACCAACAAAATTGGTGCCGTTGTCCCAAAATATATCAGCACAGATGCCTCGGCGAGAAACAAATCTTTTGAGACAATTCAAAAATGAGTCGGTAGATAAATCTGATGCTAGCTCTAAATGAGCAGCCTTGGTCGCGAAACAAACGAAAACACACAAATAACATTTCACCATAGTTCTGTTTCTAGTTTTGCCGTCCTTGACCAAAAACGGACCAGCAAAATCAATACCAACAACGGAAAATGGACGTTGAGGTTGTACTCGTGATTTGGGCAAATCACCCATTTGATAAGAATGAGTTACAGGCCTTGCCTTGAAGCAAGTTATACAAGTGCGAATTAAACGCTGAGTAATATGACGACCATTTATGGGCCAGAATTTCAGACGCACTGCTGAAAGGGTAGTTTGTGCACCAGCGTGCAAGTGGCGGATATGTTCGTGCTGAATTATGAGGTTTGTAAAATGTGATTGACTTGGTAGAAGAATTGGGTGCCTTTGATCAAAAGAACAATTACTGAACTTCAAGCGACCACCAACTCGAATTACTCCATCGTCGTCAAGAAATGGATTTAAATTTACAATGTGATTGCTATGAGGTAAGGTTTTAGAAGCTTTGAGACCTTTAATTTCGTCGGAAAAATGAATTGATTGAACTAGTTTACATAAGATAATAGTGGAATATTTGATTTCTCTAAAGGAGATTGACCCAGTTTTTCTGTTATTTAACAATTTGGTACGTGAATTATGTATGAATCTTAAACACAAAGCCACGATTCGCTGTAGCTTGGCATATGAAGAATATCTTTCGATTATAGGGATATTGGAAATGACTGTTACAAGAGTAACTTGATTTGTTTTTTGTTCAGGAGGATCAGGCAGAGTCCCTGGAATTTGAGGCCAGAGATTGTCTTCATCCAATAAAAAAGAAGGACCATGCCACCAAAGATGGCAATTTTTTAGTTTTGGAGGATCTGAACTTCTGGAGACGATATCGGCAGGATTGTTTTCTGAGGGAACGTGATGCCATTGAGAACATTCAGTAGATTGCTGTATTTCAGAAACCCGATTCGCAACAAATGTGTTTAATTGTCTTGGTTGTAAACGAATCCAAGACAAAACAATAGTGGAGTCTGTCCAGTAATGGACGTTATTGAAGATAAGTTTCAAAGAGCTAAGAGCTTTTTTGGTTAATCGAACCAAAAGTAGAGCTGCTGAGAGCTCTAATCGAGGCAAAGACAATGATTTTAACGGTGCAACTCTGGATTTTGCACAAACAAGAGATACATGAGTTTTACCTGAAGCATCAATGGAACGAATATAGCAGCAAGCACCATATGCCTTTTCAGATGCGTCACTAAATCCATGAAACTCCAGAAATAAAGGATTGTCAATAAGGATGTGTCTGCGTATGGTTATGTCGTTTAAAATATGGAATTGGTCACAAAGAGTGATCCAAACGCTGTGAATGTCTTGTGGAACGCTTTCGTCCCAATCTAGATTTAATTGCCATAATTTTTGTATCATTATTTTTGCCTTTATTATGCAAGGACTTATTAAACCCAAGGGGTCAAAGATTGAAGCCATACTAGCTAATATAGATCGTTTAGTAACTGATTTTTGTTGTGTCACGTTAACTGTATATTGAAAATTATCGTTTACCGAATTCCAGACTAATCCGAGTTTTTATGGTTTTATCGTCAGAGATAATTTTTTGAAGATTGTTATCTTCATTGTTTGATAGGTTAGTCAAAATTTCGTTATTATTTGACATCCACATGCGCAGATTGAAACCGGCATCGTTAAGAACTTGAATAATTTGCTCTATGACGAGGTTAGCTTCTTGGACAGAGCCTGCTCCAGCAAGTAAATCGTCAACATAAAAACATGATGTGATTATTTCGTAAGCCTTGGGATATATTTCCTTGTATTCAATTGCTGCTTGCTGTAGACATCTTATGGCAAGAAAACTTGCGCTTGCAGTGCCGTAAGTTACAGTGTTCAATTGAAAATGTTGCAGTTTTTCCGAGGAATCGGCACGCCATAGAATTTTAAGCATGGGCCTTTGGTTTTCTTGTACCATAACACAGCGATACATTTTGGCAATGTCCGCCGTGAACGCAATTTTATGTTTTCTGAAATGGATAATTATATCGATTAAATCATCTTGGATCTTTGGTCCTACCTTTAAAGTGTCGTTCAATGAGAGACCACTTGTAGTTTTGGCAGAGCCATCAAACACGACTCGAAGACGTGTTGTCGTACTTGAATCCTTAAGAACGTCATGATGTGGCAAATAAAAATCTTTACCTTCAAAATTATTATCACACGGTGATGGTAGTTCGGTCATATGACCCAAATCCTCATGTTCCTTCATGAAGTTATTGTATAATAGACGCATTTCTTGGTGCTTATCGAGCCTTCTTTCGAGAGCATGAAAACGTTTCAAGGAACTATCGAATGAATTACCCAAATCAAGTAGGTTTTCCTTAAATGGTAAGCTTACGACGAATCTACCTGATTCATCGCGAGTAGTTGTTTTGTTAAAATGCTCTTCGCATTCATTCTCCTCAGGGGAATTGAGTGACCTTGGAGTAATTTCCTCCACGGACCAAAACTTTTCTAATTGTTGACTTGTCCACGGTTACATTGCAAATAGATGTATTAATTTGTTGTAATGGAAGCGATCCTGACACTATCCATCCCAGTTTTGTTTCCTGCAAAATAGTTGTTTCATTGGCTAAAACAAATTGTCCAACGCAAAGTAAACTCCAAAAGATACCTGCTCCTATAAGCAAGTCAATTGGACCATTTTGATTGAAGCTACTATCAGCCAATTTAACGTTGGGTGGTATTTGTAATTGTTCCTTGTTGAACGAAACGTCGGGTAGATTTTTTGTGATTTTGTCAGTTATTAAACAGGAAACATTGTCTAATGAAAATGAATTAAAAATAGATTTGATGTGTACCGCGGTCATTTTAAATATTTCAGTTGTGTTACTTCCGAAACCTTGAACGGAATGTGATATGTTGGATGAGGGAGTATTAAGTTTGTTGAATAAATTCGAGCTTATGAAATTTGATTGGGAACAATTGTCAAGCAAAGCCCGACATGTGTGAAGGTTACCAGAACTGTCAAAAATTAAAATGTTTGCAGTTGCTAATACAACGTAGGGTTGTAATCCATGAGCATTGGTGACAGAAAGAGTATTCGAATTATTTTGATTTATAGTGGGAATATTATCCTCTGAATAAGAATCTGTAGATCTTATTGGCGGATGTGATGACGATGAGGTTGAAGGCCTTGATTGACTAGATACATCTGAGTTGATAGAACTAGTTAGATGAAGTAATGAATTATGCCCAGCACCACATTTTTTGCAAGAAAATTTGCTTTTGCAATCTTTGGAAGCATGTCCTTGGCGCAAACAGTTTGTGCATGCAAGCATTTTTCTGATTTTGCTCAAACGCTCCTGAGGAGCTAATGAAAGAAAATTGGAACAAGAATAAATAAGATGATTTTTATTACACAATATACATATTTGCGTGGAAGTGACAGAAAATAAACTGGAATTCGACCTTGGTGAGGGTCGATGAAAAATAGTATTTGCTGAAGACATGCTTTCTAGTGAGAAATCTTCCCATTCCTTTCGCTATACCGAATCTAGCCGACTGGTTATGTGAAAGATAATAATAGCGTCCCAAGACTTAAGTGGAAGACCTAAAGACTCTAATGCCCTCAAATGTTGCAGAGATTTATCAATCAAGTTTCTCAGTTGAACATGTGATTCCTTAGCCACAGGCTGAAGTTCAAATATTGACCTTAAATGGGATTGAATAATAACCTTTTTGTTCTCATAACGTTGGCATAAAAGCTGCCAAGCCTTTTCATAATTTACATCCGATACTTCTAATGCACTAAGAACCTTCACCGCATCTCTCTTGAGACAAGACTTTAAATACCAGAATTTTTCAATGTTATTTATGTGTTTGTTTTTATGAATTAAAGAATTATAGGTGTCTGCAAATTGCAGCCATTCATCATACGATCCTGAAAATTCAGGTAATTTGATTTTTGGTAAATTTGTGCTTTTATTTGAGTCAATTTCACTTGATACATGTTGCTGCTCAGATGGCTTATAAAAATATTTGTCGATAAGACCTTTAGCTAAACCCGTGGAATCAAAAAATTCCTCTTCAAAATCAATGTGAAATTGTGAATGATCAATCATTGTATCTGTTAATTCTAATTCTGCTTGAACATTAGCAAATTCGTTCCACAAAATTTGAACCTTCTCTAACCTGACTTGCAATTGATAAATTTGTTTCTCGTCGATAAATGCATCGACAAATTTGGTAAAACGTGCGAGAGCTTCGAATAATTTGTCTCTGATATGATATAAGTTTTTTTTATTATCAGTAATAAGTGAAGTTTTTTCTGGTGCTGCTTCATCGTTAGAAGACATTTTTATCACCAATAAAATGAATTGAATGAAAATGAAAATTTAAAAATACAAGTAATTTTTAGAATGTTGGGAAACTCAAAGAGTGTACCCTGTATACGATCTACTCCGATCAAACTGAAACTCAGTTAATAAGGTAAGAGTGTGTAATGAAAGTTTTGTCAATAATTTTCACAGTGTGTAGCCTTGTGAATGTCGCACAACGTGCAACTGAAAATGTAACTTATATTTTGCGCAAAATGTGCAATGATATGATAATGATTTTGGCTATAAATTTTTACAGTGTAGTAAATATATTACAAAGAGTAATAAATGTATATTATGCACACGGTGCAGTGAAAATGTAATAAAATGTTAATGATTTTTGTCAAGACACCGCCTTGACAACTAAATTACACAAAGTGTAGTAGCAAAAAATGATTGTGAAATAAAGTTACAATAACTAATTATTAATTAGATACGTTCAAAACTAAATTAAATAAAATAAAAAATTCCATAAACCCAATGTAAGTTTACAGCTTTCCTTCAACCAGCAGACAAATAAATCGGCAACAACTGAAACAATTAAACAAAAAAACCAAAACACTTTTTTATAAACCGCTTCGAGCTTCAAGTGTGCCTATCGCCGCACCGCTGGCGCCTGGATACAGTGGAAACAACAAATTTGACCTCGTGGCTCAGCTTTGGAACTGCCGGCTGCCGGCAATTGCTTCTCCAGATGAACGTTGAAAGTTGTGCTTTCAATTTAGCACATGTATAATAAGTAAATTGTACTTACAGGTTGATGAATTTTTGTGAAACTGAAATAGTTATTTTACCCAAATAACTTCAGTGATGTTGAATAAAATCGAAACGACCATGTGTGTACTTGTTGCTAACTTGTATAAACTTGATTCTATGCGGCTCGTGGGACCATGTGCGGGATGTGAGCTTTTTCACTGTCCTGTACTTAATGAATTTTTCCTTCGATAGATCGCTGGTATTTTGTATGATGAAATAATGTTCCACACAGTCACAAAAATAGAATATTTATTCAACACAGTGTTATTAATTTGGTGAACAGAGATTTTGCTTATGAATAAACAGTAATACATATAATATACTTGGTGATTTTATGATGTTGCTACCAATTGTAGCGTAAATAGTTTACATGCTTGTTGCACGGAGTCTAAATTAGTACTGAGGGTGAGGATGTGAGAAGCCGGTACCTGGCCGGTACCGCGAAAATGGGCACCAAGCTTGCGCCCAGCGAGCATGCATGTACAATTGCTCACGGGGTGATCAAAATCAAATTCGCACATAGGCGGGTACGCAAATAATTAAATTAAATGATAAAAAACAGTTTAGAGGTCTAAACATAAATAGTTATCTTAATGTCATTAATAACTGACCTTACACACAGTTCTTGTGTTATCAGCTCTGGAATTTCTAAATGAACTATACTCACTGTTCCTACTCGGCTAGGAGGAAATGAAGAAAGTAGAATGTAGATCCCATGGGGTAGAAAAAGGAGTCTTCATTCACATACTACAGAATCCCAAGAAAAATTACTAGTCTTTGTTTTCCTAGTTAAATCACTAGAAGAAGGCGCACGATAAATATTTCAGGTCACCCAGCACTTCCACATTGGAAAGTTCATTATTTTCACTAAAAAATAGGTATAAACTTTTTGAATGATGTTATTTCCAGAGAATTTGGCTCAATACGAAGAAATCCTATTACTGTAACATTTGTCAATGATTCCAAACAAAAGCAAAACTGCTGTTGTGCATGACTCCGTCACGCTTGTCTGGTCTTTTCAGATCGCTGATTTTATTTTTGGGTGAAGGGTGAGCGCAGTCACTTCCTTGGATGCCCACCCAACACAAAGAGTTAAAGATATCACAGTGCCATAGTCCGGAACAAATCCAGCTCACAAATTTCAATAGAAATTCTTTTGTATGAAAATCTAAACGGGCACATTACGTATCGAAAGCTTTTAAAAATGATCAAATAATCGTGGACAAGTACAATGTATGATTTTATATAGGTACTTGTTATTCAAGGAGTTCCCAAGTATTTACTATGTTGCCACTTTTATTAACTCACATAAATAGTTCGAGGATACTTCAAAATATTCACTTATTATTTTGCACAGCAACTTTTATAACCAGGTAGAAACAATATCGGACACAAAAAATAAGCTTTTCACAGAAATTTGTGTACTGTTTAATACAGCACCATAATGCTGTGATAAAAAAATGTTCCACAACTAAATAACTGAGAAGTTGTATTCCCTATTAGTGGTTAATAATTTTTCTATTACTGACCCAGGTCAATAATGGACTAATTCAAATATTTTGAAAATCCAGAGATAATATTTCAACAAAAACTTGTGCAACATAATTTTGTATACCCAGGAGATTGTCTTTAATCTTTTTTTTTTCGCTAAAAATTAACTATCAAGATAAACAATTTATCAAATTAGATACAAATCGGTACAATGGAAAGTACAATCCGAATCGACTCATTTTTGATAAACGTCAGAATTCGACGGTAATATTATTTTTCTACTCCTGTTTTATAATATACTTATTAAAAGACTAAAATATTCATTATGATACAGATTTTTAAGCCAATAGGAATGCGACATTCGCACAATATTTAATATAGCCATGGATACCTGGTTGACATTTCTGAAATTAATTATACTAGGTTTGTTCCCAGCAATAAAAGTGTAGCACTGAGCTATACGATTTTATTTATTTTAATTATGTTTTGATGCTTCTTGCAGTTTACAAATGCAATATACATAGATATTCCCAAATTTAGTAATTTTATACGTATTTTTTCACAGATAGACCTGAATTCTTCAAAATTATATAGCTCAGTGCTACACTTTTATTGCAGGCGAACAGACATATTAAGTGACACTTAATTTGATAGCTGTCAAATAATTTTGATTTTCAAAAGTATATATATTATGGAACAGGAATAGAAAAAATACTATTTGCGTACTGCTGTATATTGATGCCGATGTGGTTACTATGGAAATTGAAGTATTGTGAAGTTTTCGATTAGTAGACTTTGTGTATAATCAGATATTATGGATAATTATACAACAAGTGTGTTAATGATTCTCGAAATACAAAAATTTCCTCGATTTTGAGAAACAAATTGTTGCTTAGAAACAGGATTGCGTGAGTGCGAGTTTGGTTTTCTAGAACATCAATTTTTTTCGAAAAAGAGAAGAGATTTTCGATAATCACTAATTACACGAGTTGTATTTGTCAAGATTATTTAACGAAAACAAAACGGTTTTTAAAATTCATCCTTGATACAATGATTTTGACGTTTCTTTAATAATTTGACATTTTCTGTCAGTCACTGAATTTTTTATATCGAATAATAGTTACTTACCTAATTAGTGGGATATGGACATTATTAACGCACGGATGTGAAGTTTGCAAGACGAGGCCGTAGGCCGAGTCGTGTAATCACATAAGTGCGTTAATAATTCCTATCACATGTGTTACGTACAAAATTTTATCTACAACTGTTTATTAGTATTATCAACAGTACCTATATTATAAAATTAAAAAAATTCCAATCCAAAGTATTTTTAATAATATTGACTGCAAACATAATGTACTGTGTATCATATTTTGTGACCATATCATCAAAGACAAACAAGGATGTGAAAATAAAATAAATTAGTTATGTCATCCAATTTTCAGATTTGAATGAACAAAAATCTATGAAAATGAATTCAAGCGAAGACAATCTCCTTTCGGAAATTGAAAATGCAGCTTCCAGTGTTATTTTAAATATTTAATTCTGGTATTAATATGTTTCTATTTAAACCAATCGAAGGCGCGTATTTTGTATTGAGTTGAATAATCGAAGGTAATACACGAGTGCTCCAAATTTTATCGGTAATTTTATCTTTTCCACGAAAACTTGTTTTTCTCCGATTGGCAGCAAATATTAATTTCGCGGACACATATCAATCAGCAAAGTATTACCTACTTTTCCTGCCTAGGCAGCAAAGTGATTATACTTAATTGGAATAAAACATTTGACGTAAACATTTATTAGCAATTATTACATAACACTTTTAACAAGAATTTAAAAACATATGTTTAGTTGTTAATAACATTGATGGTAAAAGTACTGCACTGTCCATTATATAATAACTCAAATATACCGATATTTTTTCGCACAACTGTCAGAAATTTAATGAATTGTCCAACTATAATGATTATGGACATTTCCATAGCAACCAACCATTCCAACAACTGCGATTTCTATCAAATTTTATTTTAATTGAACACTACATGGTAGCTATTCTTGAAAATCATACGATCCGGTGGTTTTCTCCTACGATGGGATCTATCCCGTGCGATCTATCGAATCCCACGGTCGAAATCGACTAATTCTTGAACCTTCATGTGAACGTTCAAAATTATTGCGTTGCTGCCAGCATTATTTGATCAAAAGATCTACTTTTTAGTTATTTCTGGACTCTTTTTTGTACAACTGTCATAATTTTCTGTCATTAATTATTTTTTATATTTGTTTTGATATAGTACCAATAATAAAAAAGGTAGTTTGTTTAATAAATCAATTAGTATTAAAATTGCATAAAAATGAGTCAGTCGAGCTTCAATCCTTACAAAAGAAATACCCCTACAAACGTCACGCTTCCAAGCGATGGTCATGTGAAAACCTGGAGCCCCAATCTTCGTCAATTCGTACTTCCTCCTTTGCCTCCCATAAATTCTCATTAGGTACCAAAAATAATGGTTCTCTATGTTCATGATAAAACACTGATTAAAAACACTGAAAACCAGTAAACCATTCAAATTCACGCTAAGTATTTGTTTCAAATCTATGAACATGAATTTAAGATTCAAAGAAACAGAGAACTGACAGAATAATTATACGGATTGCATAAAGAAATAGTAATTATAGTACTTTTTTTTCTACTTATTTCCCTCTGACAGAATGAAAACAAATTTCCATAAAAAACCTCTTTGATGCGCACGCGCTAATTCGGACCATGTGATTCGGACCATGTGATCCGGAGCGTATGATTTTCATGTAATTGATAATATCGGATCACGGACCAAGAATATAACGACGATCGCCTCATGTGATCATTCGTCATAAATCTATGCCGCTCATTGTTCAAGAATAGCTACCCAGGAAAAATAAAGAGATTGTGGGAATTGTAATAATTTGCAAATACAATATCCTCCTATATTATTATGAACAATCGGAGAAAAAATTATATGTTCAGCTCGGCAGCAAAGTAGATTGACTGCCTTAGCTAAACTCCTAGAATCGCTACGCTTGGCTATGAATCCAGCCTCGTCAGTCAATCTACTACTTTGCTGCCTAGTTAAACAAATAACTATTTTTTTGGCAAAAATATGAAAACAAATCGATAATTGATAAAATAACGAGCCCGAGTGGTTTTATCTGAATTTGGTATGTTTGGATGCTTTTGCCTCAAATAAACAAGTTTGAGGGATGGAAATAAAAAATTACCTATATGATAACATTTGAAAAGCGAGTTGTATTTGAGAAGATTATTTTTTTCAACAATATAATAAAATATAATTCAACAAGCATATAATGATGGCTATTATTCACGAAGGTTGCGTATATTTCGCGAGCCGCAGGTGTGTAGTATAAATAATAGCCATTACTTGCGAGAAGAGTACTATACTTTGTCCACGACTATGAATTACCGGTTTAGGTATGCCTACATTTTTTGTCAAACTGAAACACTATAGTTTATCACATTTATATAGCTTTTAACCTGACTGGCCACTGTCAACTAAGGAAACACCTCCATACTATGGGGCTAGTGGACACACCTATATGCAGGATGTGTGAACAGGAAGATGAGACTGTCAGGCATGTCCTATGCGAGTGTCCGGAGTTATCGTCGATAAGAGAGTGTGTGTTCGGTGAGTCTTGGCCTACACCTGCCGATATAAAGGAGATGTCTCCTGGTGACCTGTTCACCTTCCTGAGAAGGACAGGATGGACGATGACCTAGGAGGACAACTCCTCGGGAGGATGTACAATGGGTCATATGTGGCCTAAGTGCTGTGAGCCTACACTCACCCTCCCTACTCTACAGATACAGATAGCTTTTAACTTCATACACATTATATATTGAATATTCAATTGATTGTCTGATTCACTTTGACGTTTCAATGTAAACAAGGGGTATTATCGATGAAGAAGCAGCTTTATCAACAGTAATACCCCTAGGGTCTTGATAATACCGAGATAATTTTGTCATAGAGAATGCTGAAAGCGTGTTGCTTGATAATAGCCCAAGGCCGCAGGCCGAGGGCTATTATCCTTGAGCAACTCGCTTGAAGGATTCTCTATGACAAAATTTTGAGTATTTATCAAGGCCCGAGGAGTATTCGATAAGATAATTTTTTACTTTGTAGATATCAAAAAATTGATTGTCAATCTGACGTTTAATAATTTTAAATACACAATTTATTAGTTTTAATCAGTTTGACGTTTAACCAAACTGAAAACACGACATGTAGGGTATTATCGCTGTAATCCAGAGGTGATTGGATGAAATTTGACACATGACTTAAAATTAAGTAATTTGATTGGTTACTATATTTAGTAAAAAATTATCAAAGGTAATACCACGAGTGCTTCAAATTTTATCGATAATTTTTTCTTTTCCACGAAAACTTGTTTATTTGGCAAAAATATGAAAACAAACCGATTTGATAAAATCACGACTCCGTTAGGAGGAGTGATTTTATCTAAATTCGGTTTGTTTGAATGTTTTTGCCTCAAATAAACAAGTTTGAGTGATGAAAATAAAAAATTATGTGATAAAATTTGAAGAGCGAGTTGTATTTGGGAAGATTATTTTTTTCAACAATTTAAAAGGATTTTTGAAAGCGCTTTTAGTTGTCAATAATGACAAATTCAAAGTAAAATTTTGACGTTTCGATGTAAACAAGGTTTTATCGATGAGGAAGCATAATTATCAGTATAATACCGAATGATTGGCTAGAATAATGTATTGCTATTGGTTAAAACCACCAAAATGTCAGATTTTGACAAGTGAAAAAAATAATCAGTATAATACCGCATGCTTGGCTGGAATAAATGTATTGCTATTAGTTAAAACTACCAAAATGTCAGATTTTGACAAGTAAAAAAAAAATAATCGAAATTGTACA
This sequence comes from Galerucella nymphaeae, assembly GCA_963978555.1. NCBI lineage: Eukaryota > Metazoa > Arthropoda > Insecta > Coleoptera > Chrysomelidae > Galerucella > Galerucella nymphaeae. The sequence goes on from OZ021708.1 coordinate 7,551,183, forward strand.
AGGTAACTCAACTGTATTGATCATTCTGAATCGTTTATTTTTTAACCGACCCTGTCAGCCAATTGTGATCATAAAAAAACTCAAATCGCTCAATAACATCAAAATTACATCGATAATTTGTTAATTACAGAAAGTTTTTCCCCTTATGTATCAAAAATCACATATGAAGCGGGAAATTTTTGGCATAAATTGCCCGGTGAAATACGACAAATTCCCGCTAGCTATCGAAAATGGGCCTGCAGGTCCGTAACCACAGTAACAAGTTTTGAAGCTGCTCAATTATTTGTCTTTTTGACATATGCTTAATTTTGAAATTCGTTGAAATGACGCGATTTGGACAAGTTTTTTCAAGTTCTATTCAAGAAAAAATGTTCATGTTCATATACCTAATTGCTGTTCAAATAAAAAAATCAAACTAACGTACTCTTATTTCTTCTACTCGATAAATATTCTATCGAATTACACTAGTGCATCAAAATAAACCTGAAAATTTTTCATAGAATCATGTTGTCAGTAAAAAACAGCATTCGGTTAGTTTCATATTTTGTTTAAAAAGCCCTCATCCTTCGGAGTTCGTTTCTCCCGCCAAAACATGAAAGTAAACATGCTTTCATGAAAAATTATCGATAATTTTGATAAACTTCCGATAACTTTTTCACGTTGTTTGATTTGATATTCGTTTGAATGTATGCGTGAGAGAGTTTGCCATTGACATTTGTCGGTGTCTTTTTTATATGACGTTAAAGATTTGTTATCAGTTAACTCGTTCAATGATAGTATATTACATAACAAGAGTTGTGAGTTGCTTATTACATGCGAATAGAAAAGTTGTGGTAATTCTATAGGCATGTAAAAAGCTTACAACTCTAGTTGTGTACTACTACACTTTTTCTACTCGCATGTGATGAGCAACTTACAACTCTTGTTATGTAATATACTATTAATAATTCAAACTGGATCAGCACTCGTCTTTATTACTATTAAGAAGTCTCACTCGTGGACGTCGTCCACTCGTGAGATTTTTATAGCAACAAAGTTTTTTGCATCTGGTTGAAATTATCAAAAATTACCGCCACTTGTGTAATTACTGTTTAACATTTTCTTAATATAATTCGAGAGTACCTTCTAGTGGTGAACCACGAAATTAAACTCGAGGTAATAAATCAAATAAATCGCATAGTCACTATGACACCGCATATTTCATATTTTATTTAGTATCCAAGCTATGTCGAGGTACGAGAAAAGTATGTAAGTTACACCTGGATCACGATGGGGGTAAGAAGTATATAAATCTGCCCTGACATTTAGATACCGTAACCATCTCTATATCCTAAGAAAGCTTATGCATGCTGGATTTCTACGTATAACCATAAAATTTGAGGAATAGAGAATATTTCATCTTTTTTTATCGTTTCTCGATGGTAGAATTGAATTATTTCTACAAGACTCAAGGTTTTAACAGAAACACAAATATGAATAGATCGCAGTGGGGGGACTAACAGACTATTCCAGAATGAATTCACTAACAGGTCGGCCATATTGTGCTGGTGGGCACAGAATCTATTCAGTTTTCATTCTTCACTGCTAAAACGCAGATAATATTTAAACTTCAATGAACAATTAGGAAAGTATTGTGTATTTTAAATGCCATTGTTTTGTAGTGTCGTTTAGTGGGATATACGGGAAAAAATGCATGAGGTATATATATTCTTTTCGATTTACTGGAGCTTCAAAAAATTAAGGTGACCATTTCATTGATCTTTCCGTGAAAAGCTGCTACGAATCACCTTAGTCTAAAAAAGGCCTTTACACATGAATTGCATACAATATTTTTTCTACTACCGAAACTTCATCAAAATATAGAAGTTTGGGTAATATGCCACTGGAACATTTTCGGAATTATTTTTTTTACACTATTCTCCGAACAAATTGTATTTTGTCAAGTTCGTTGTAATTATTTGTATGTATTTTCAAGCCTGAAGGGTTTATATCTGTTTTATCTTCATTATTAAGTATTTTTGCATTGCTAAATCCATAAGTGTTTGTTCGAACTATGTCTAACATTTTAGACGATTTGTTAGTATCTTCAAAGATCTTTTCATTGAATGATCTTTTATTAATGATGAGTTCTACCAATAAGACTGTAGACATTAAACTTCATCCGCGCAGCTCTTTAGTAATGGTCTGTGATATTCCATGATAATGAATGGAATAAATTACAAAAAATATGTTTTTATAGAGTGCAGCTACTGAACCAGTTCAAAATACGTTCCATCCGAATGGTAAAAGATTACCAGTAACTTCATTTATATCTCTCACTCATGCGCATTAAGCAGTTCAATTACTGGTTATGTATGATAACAGGACCCGTATCTTTGAACGTTCGACTGAATTCTCCCACGTATTCCATGTGATAGGAGTGTATTTGTTATGTTCGAGGAGTATCTTCAAAAAATGGAATGTTCGACTTGCAAACGAATGAATGTATCGGTCATATCAGTCTCACATGCGAGTAGGTGGATAGTCTTGCGCAGAACGTCAGAAAAACAAGAAAAAACATCTAACATACCCTGTAGATATAGCGTATAGGTCATAATAGTTATTTATGCAACAAGTGCAAAAAGTGAGTGTTTTTTGCACGTGACGTGAAATTGTCCAACGAGGTCTTTAGGCCGAGTTGGACAACACGTCGAGTGCTAAAAACACGTTTTGCAAGAGTTGCATACAATATTTTTTCTAAATTCATGCAAAAACTGGAAAATTAGAATATAAATATATTAAGAACCTAACCTTACCTAATCAAACTTAACCCGTTCTTCTTTTTTTTGTATCTTTATGGCCTCCACCTTGTCAGTACTCAATCATAGCTGGTTTTCGCCTTGACCATTTAAATTTTAAATAATCAAAGATTTTTGCAATAATTGTAATTCGTTGAGACTAAGTAGTATGATATACATATATTATTGTTGTATTAAAGCAGGATCAGATACTCGCTATGGATTTTTATTTAATTTAAATGTTTATGTTTGTCATTAATCATCACAAAACTGACACAAGAATGACAGATGAGTGCAATAATAGTATTTTATGCAACGAACATGTAATGATAGCCATTAAGACACGAGCATATTGTAGGATACGAAACGAGCCGCAGGCGAGTTTCGTATATAATATGCGAGTGTATTAATGGCCATTACATGAAAGTGGCATACAATATTTTTTCTAATCCGATTAATAAATCAATAATTATTAGTTAAATCAATTTTAAATATAGTTACTTTTGAAAATAAAAATTATTTGACAGCTATCAAATTAAGCGTCACTTTATAGGTCTGTTCGCCTGCAATAAAAGTGTAGCACTGAGCTATATAATTTTGAAGAATTCAGGTCTATCTGTGAAAAAATACGTGTAAAATTACTAAATTTGGGAATATCTATGTATATTGCATTTGTGAACTGCAAGAAGCATTAAAACATAATTAAAATAAATAAAATCGTATAGCTCAGTGCTACACTTTTATTGCAGGGAACAGAACTAATATGATTAATTTCATAAATGTCAACCAGGTATCCATGGCTATATTAAGGCCTGGTTTCGCACGTGCGATGGATGCATGCGTCAGACGCTTGCAGCCGCTGCATGCGTTCATCGCATGCGTTTGAGTGGTTTTGCTTGTGCGTCTAGAAGTGACAGTCAGAACTTCGAAGTTCAGTTCGTGAAATCATCATGGAGTGTGTGTTAGCCCTTCTATTTGAAGAAGAAGATGATGAAGCGATCATTTCGTTGTTAATTCAAAGAAAACCCCATCATAACATATACTAGCATAGAAATGCCCACTTTTTCCCTCCATTTTCCCGCTATCTGTTTCCAGACATTACTTTTGATAATTAGATCTTTATATTTTTCACTTTAGGCATCATACAGGCATTTGTGAAAGGATATTAATTCGATTAATAGCATCTCGTCATCCCGGCTCCATTTTTCAACACTCATGTTGACGTTTCGTATTGCACAATCGCATGCGTTCTCGCCGCTTGACTGGTCTCCGAAGCAGTCGTTGCGTTTTGACGTTGCATTCAGACGCAGGCGCTAGATATCGACGCACTAGTAAAACCACAAGCACGTGGTACCATATGACCAGTCCCTGCGATGAACGCATGCAGCGGCTGCAAGCGTCGGACGCATGCATCCATCGCACGTGCGAAACCAGGCCTTTAAATATTGTGCGAATGTCGCATTCCTATTGGCTTAAAAATCTGTATCATAATGAAAATCTGTATCATAATGAATTTCATTATGATACAGATTTTAGTCTTTTAATAAGTATATTATAAAACAGGAGTAGAAAAAATATTTTATTGCACTAGTGCAATAAAGTACCACTTTTTGCATTAAATGTGGTTCACAAAAGTGTTGTTTTTTGCATGAATGTAGAAAAAGATTATTATACTGTATTCCAATAAATAATACTAAGTAAGAAAAAGTAATTGATGGCGGAAGCTGTTCGCCACTATGTTTGGAAAATGTTGCTATTTTGGATTTTCGAGTAGCGTTCGATTCGTGTGAAACCATTCGTACGAACAAAATCTATACAACTTTCCAGCGAATAGTCGAACGCTCAAAGATACGGGTCCTGAATTGTTGGTTGGAACGAACCTCTGTTCGAACCACAGAACTCTGAACCCTAGTTATGCGTATAGAACCATGGAAATAAATAGATATTGACGCAAAAAAATTAATATACATGAAATTGATATTTGAAACATTATCACATACAAGAAAAACTGACATTTGGATAAAAACGAGCTGTTGAAATATTTTGGAATCAATTTTGTGACCAAATAAGGCGGTACTATAATGAGTAGTAACAATTTCATTTAACAGAATATTGCTATAATAGTTGACTGCTACAGTACGTGCACTTCTGTCATTCATTCATTCAAAATTACATTATGTCATACATTACACATTCAACGTAATAATGTACTCACACAAAAATGATCATAAAACATTCCAATAAAATAGCTGGGAAATATTACAAGAGAAATGACTAAGTTCTTTAAAAATGGTATAATTTCTTGTAGCCTTCCATGTTGTGAATGTGATGAACAATTAGATCCAACTATTTCCACGGAATCCTCTTGTAAAGAAAGGTACGTCTTAGTTATGTAAGAATTCACCACTGAACCGAATTTTCGTTTTTTAGTGTAGATAATATTTTGTTGTTTGCAAAAAGAAAATATTCACCTACGGTCCATGCAAACCGCGCCATCACCAAGCAAGTGGAAAACAAATCTTATGTATATACCGAAAGTAGTTCTTACTCTCTCCTCAGCAAATTCTACAATATCACGGGAACCGATAGGACTAGCAACGGGAAAAATTCAAGCACATGCTATTGTTACCATCCCAAGGAAAATATAACAATCATTTCTGATCACTTGAATCTGTCGGATGGAAGGCTCTGTTTGGAGAAGACACCTAGTCCACCTTCAGTTTGTGACATTAATAGGGAGGTTTTAATAGAAACTTTTCAGAAAAAACAACCAAGTTTGAAATACCCAACGGCAGTATGTCCACGTGTTATAAAACCATCGACTCCCTGTACACGAAAATGTTTGAATAGACCAGGTACCCATATGGGCTTTTTATAATATTTGTCACTCAATTAATAACCTACATGAATATACAGAGTGTGATGCGAAAAGTTTGATTAAAAGTGATGGCTGTAACAATTATATTGAAATTCTGAAATTACGCAGCTGTGGGTAGTTCACATAATATAATGTTGTCCTGAATGAGGTACTTCCGGTGAAACCGGAAGTATACGTCAACTTTTTTATTTGGAGTAGAATATTATTTTTTTATTCCATTTTCGAATTCTACATCAAATTTCAAATAAAATTTGTGTCCTTTACCAAAAGAATTGTATTTTGAAAATGTTTTGATCTTTAACAAAATTTCAAATATTGAATAACGATATAAAAAAGCTAGTGACGAACCAGTAAACAACAGAGTGTTTGAGCTCAGCCGCCAAGATGCGCAATTTAAATATTTCATAAGCTGCTAACTTTAAATGGAACACTCTGTATTTCAATGAATTTTATGCTGTATATTTTTAAGCTCATTCATTGGTATCGGTATTTCCCATACCCAAATCCAACTACTTTTGAAATATCTCATTATCTTAGTGGAACATAACAACGTAATTATTTTAACATTAGTAAAGGGTAGCTCACGATTTCCATTATTCAAAGTGATATTTTATTATTTTTCCATAAATTCTAAAAAGTAGCGGAAAGCATAAAAGGATTCTTAACTGTGGATATAGTTAAAAACGTTGCCTAGGAATTTAGTGATAATTTAATTGGATAACTTACAAACAAAAATTACTATTAAGCAAATAAAGTGTTCAAACTCAGCACTATCTACTTCTAAACATTCATAAATCCTTCTAATTGGGTTATGTCGTCCAATTCTGGAAATATGCTGCTATGATAAGGAGTTAATAGCAAGTAAGACTTTCTGCATCATACCTCCTTTTGTTGTAACAGGTTTGAAAAATACCTAATGGTAAATGTAACCCCAAATACTAACATATGAAGGAGGCAGTTGAGGAGAGAGATCTGGCCAACGAAATGGGCACTGAATTGCAATCCATCTAACATTAAACTTATCGTAAGGATACTGAGCAGCAGGCCCAAAGTTATAAAGAGGAGCTCAGAGCGGGTAATACCAAGCCGTAGCCACTTTTTCATTTTTTAAAGTAGGTATGTAACGCCGGTCGTATGGCTTCTTCTAAAATATGGCAATATCTTTTCATATTTGAATTTTCATTACAAAATTTCTCTGCTTAAGTTCTATCGTCTTTTATAGCACAAAAAAAACATTAACACTCCAAATATCTTGAAAATAACGTTCTCTACTACCCTGTAGATTTTTATTGAAACAAAAATAGAAATTATGTCGATTGAATAATCCATTCTTGATAAACATAGCTTTATCACACTATTTACAGAGTAAGTATAAAGTATGGAACTTCCTAAGCAGTATCACTTCAGTGGTTGAATATTTTTGGGAGAAACTGCTTATCCCCTTCTAAGAAGATCCAAGGAATTTAAAAATGCTATCAAACTCAATGTACCATTTCCAGTTAAACACCGAATATGCATATCAACTTTGTTATTTTAAATAGAACCCTCTGTGTGTTTTCACATTTTTGAATTTCTTGTAGAATTCTGCATACTTACAGTGAAACTTTTTATTCATGTTTGTATTGGATAGTTCTTCACGAGAATTTGAACACCATTCAGGATATAATATTGTCAAATAGCCGAAGGACGTAATGTTGAACACTTATTATTGTTTTCTCAATTCGTCTTTTTTCGCGTTAAAATAAATGAATTGTTATGTTGCTCAGTTTTTAGGATGTTTCCATAAATTAAGTTTGCCTCACTCACCGCTTAACTTTTCACCCATTGCTTGCTAAGTCAAAAACGAGCCGCAGGCGAGTTTCGTATATAATATGCGAGTGTATTAATGGCCATTACATGAAAGTGGCATACAATATTTTTTCTAATCCGATTAATAAATCAATAATTATTAGTTAAATCAATTTTAAATATAGTTACTTTTGAAAATAAAAATTATTTGACAGCTATCAAATTAAGTGTCACTTTATAGGTCTGTTCGCCTGCAATAAAAGTGTAGCACTGAGCTATATAATTTTGAAGAATTCAGGTCTATCTGTGAAAAAATACGTGTAAAATTACTAAATTTGGGAATATCTATGTATATTGCATTTGTGAACTGCAAGAAGCATTAAAACATAATTAAAATAAATAAAATCGTATAGCTCAGTGCTACACTTTTATTGCAGGGAACAGAACTAATATGATTAATTTCATAAATGTCAACCAGGTATCCATGGCTATATTAAGGCCTGGTTTCGCACGTGCGATGGATGCATGCGTCAGACGCTTGCAGCCGCTGCATGCGTTCATCGCATGCGTTTGAGTGGTTTTGCTTGTGCGTCTAGAAGTGACAGTCAGAACTTCGAAGTTCAGTTCGTGAAATCATCATGGAGTGTGTGTTAGCCCTTCTATTTGAAGAAGAAGATGATGAAGCGATCATTTCGTTGTTAATTCAAAGAAAACCCCATCATAACATATACTAGCATAGAAATGCCCACTTTTTCCCTCCATTTTCCCGCTATCTGTTTCCAGACATTACTTTTGATAATTAGATCTTTATATTTTTCACTTTAGGCATCATACAGGCATTTGTGAAAGGATATTAATTCGATTAATAGCATCTCGTCATCCCGGCTCCATTTTTCAACACTCATGTTGACGTTTCGTATTGCACAATCGCATGCGTTCTCGCCGCTTGACTGGTATCCGAAGCAGTCGTTGCGTTTTGACGTTGCATTCAGACGCAGGCGCTAGATATCGACGCACTAGTAAAACCACAAGCACGTGGTACCATATGACCAGTCCCTGCGATGAACGCATGCAGCGGCTGCAAGCGTCGGACGCATGCATCCATCGCACGTGCGAAACCAGGCCTTTAAATATTGTGCGAATGTCGCATTCCTATTGGCTTAAAAATCTGTATCATAATGAAAATCTGTATCATAATGAATTTCATTATGATACAGATTTTAGTCTTTTAATAAGTATATTATAAAACAGGAGTAGAAAAAATATTTTATTGCACTAGTGCAATAAAGTACCACTTTTTGCATTAAATGTGGTTCACAAAAGTGTTGTTTTTTGCATGAATGTAGAAAAAGATTATTATACTGTATTCCAATAAATAATACTAAGTAAGAAAAAGTAATTGATGGCGGAAGCTGTTCGCCACTATGTTTGGAAAATGTTGCTATTTTGGATTTTCGAGTAGCGTTCGATTCGTGTGAAACCATTCGTACGAACAAATTCTATACAACTTTCCAGCGAATAGTCGAACGCTCAAAGATACGGGTCCTGAATTGTTGGTTGGAACGAACCTCTGTTCGAACCACAGAACTCTGAACCCTAGTTATGCGTATAGAACCATGGAAATAAATAGATATTGACGCAAAAAAATTAATATACATGAAATTGATATTTGAAACATTATCACATACAAGAAAAACTGACATTTGGATAAAAACGAGCTGTTGAAATATTTTGGAATCAATTTTGTGACCAAATAAGGCGGTACTATAATGAGTAGTAACAATTTCATTTAACAGAATATTGCTATAATAGTTGACTGCTACAGTACGTGCACTTCTGTCATTCATTCATTCAAAATTACATTATGTCATACATTACACATTCAACGTAATAATGTACTCACACAAAAATGATCATAAAACATTCCAATAAAATAGCTGGAAAATATTACAAGAGAAATGACTAAGTTCTTTAAAAATGGTATAATTTCTTGTAGCCTTCCATGTTGTGAATGTGATGAACAATTAGATCCAACTATTTCCACGGAATCCTCTTGTAAAGAAAGGTACGTCTTAGTTATGTAAGAATTCACCACTGAACCGAATTTTCGTTTTTTAGTGTAGATAATATTTTGTTGTTTGCAAAAAGAAAATATTCACCTACGGTCCATGCAAACCGCGCCATCACCAAGCAAGTGGAAAACAAATCTTATGTATATACCGAAAGTAGTTCTTACTCTCTCCTCAGCAAATTCTACAATATCACGGGAACCGATAGGACTAGCAACGGGAAAAATTCAAGCACATGCTATTGTTACCATCCCAAGGAAAATATAACAATCATTTCTGATCACTTGAATCTGTCGGATGGAAGGCTCTGTTTGGAGAAGACACCTAGTCCACCTTCAGTTTGTGACATTAATAGGGAGGTTTTAATAGAAACTTTTCAGAAAAAACAACCAAGTTTGAAATACCCAACGGCAGTATGTCCACGTGTTATAAAACCATCGACTCCCTGTACACGAAAATGTTTGAATAGACCAGGTACCCATATGGGCTTTTTATAATATTTGTCACTCAATTAATAACCTACATGAATATACAGAGTGTGATGCGAAAAGTTTGATTAAAAGTGATGGCTGTAACAATTATATTGAAATTCTGAAATTACGCAGCTGTGGGTAGTTCACATAATATAATGTTGTCCTGAATGAGGTACTTCCGGTGAAACCGGAAGTATACGTCAACTTTGTTATTTGGAGTGGAATATTATTTTTTTATTCCATTTTCGAATTCTACATCAAATTTCAAATAAAATTTGTGTCCTTTACCAAAAGAATTGTATTTTGAAAATGTTTTGATCTTTAACAAAATTTCAAATATTGAATAACGATATAAAAAAGCTAGTGACGAACCAGTAAACAACAGAGTGTTTGAGCTCAGCCGCCAAGATGCGCAATTTAAATATTTCATAAGCTGCTAACTTTAAATGGAACACTCTGTATTTCAATGAATTTTATGCTGTATATTTTTAAGCTCATTCATTGGTATCGGTATTTCCCATACCCAAATCCAACTACTTTTGAAATATCTCATTATCTTAGTGGAACATAACAACGTAATTATTTTAACATTAGTAAAGGGTAGCTCACGATTTCCATTATTCAAAGTGATATTTTATTATTTTTCCATAAATTCTAAAAAGTAGCGGAAAGCATAAAAGGATTCTTAACTGTGGATATAGTTAAAAACGTTGCCTAGGAATTTAGTGATAATTTAATTGGATAACTTACAAACAAAAATTACTATTAAGCAAATAAAGTGTTCAAACTCAGCACTATCTACTTCTAAACATTCATAAATCCTTCTAATTGGGTTATGTCGTCCAATTCTGGAAATATGCTGCTATGATAAGGAGTTAATAGCAAGTAAGACTTTCTGCATCATACCTCCTTTTGTTGTAACAGGTTTGAAAAATACCTAATGGTAAATGTAACCCCAAATACTAACATATGAAGGAGGCAGTTGAGGAGAGAGATCTGGCCAACGAAATGGGCACTGAATTGCAATCCATCTAACATTAAACTTATCGTAAGGATACTGAGCAGCAGGCCCAAAGTTATAAAGAGGAGCTCAGAGCGGGTAATACCAAGCCGTAGCCACTTTTTCATTTTTTAAAGTAGGTATGTAACGCCGGTCGTATGGCTTCTTCTAAAATATGGCAATATCTTTTCATATTTGAATTTTCATTACAAAATTTCTCTGCTTAAGTTCTATCGTCTTTTATAGCACAAAAAAAACATTAACACTCCAAATATCTTGAAAATAACGTTCTCTACTACCCTGTAGATTTTTATTGAAACAAAAATAGAAATTATGTCGATTGAATAATCCATTCTTGATAAACATAGCTTTATCACACTATTTACAGAGTAAGTATAAAGTATGGAACTTCCTAAGCAGTATCACTTCAGTGGTTGAATATTTTTGGGAGAAACTGCTTATCCCCTTCTAAGAAGATCCAAGGAATTTAAAAATGCTATCAAACTCAATGTACCATTTCCAGTTAAACACCGAATATGCATATCAACTTTGTTATTTTAAATAGAACCCTCTGTGTGTTTTCACATTTTTGAATTTCTTGTAGAATTCTGCATACTTACAGTGAAACTTTTTATTCATGTTTGTATTGGATAGTTCTTCACGAGAATTTGAACACCATTCAGGATATAATATTGTCAAATAGCCGAAGGACGTAATGTTGAACACTTATTATTGTTTTCTCAATTCGTCTTTTTTCGCGTTAAAATAAATGAATTGTTATGTTGCTCAGTTTTTAGGATGTTTCCATAAATTAAGTTTGCCTCACTCACCGCTTAACTTTTCACCCATTGCTTGCTAAGTCAAAAACTGTGAAATTGTGAAATTGTGAAAATAGAAAATATATAGGGTGTTACATATGAAATAACAAAGTTGATATGCACTTCCGGAATTAAATTTGATAGCATTTTTGAATTACTTGAATCTTCTTAGAAGAGGATGAGCAATTCCGTTTGAGAATATTAACCCGTTGAGAAGATACTTAGAGGGTTCCATACTTCATACTAAGTCTATATAACTTTTTGTATGAAGTATTCATCCTCGTGGGTCTTCATTTACAACCATTCACAGAATTCCACCCTCTGAGGAAGATCACCTATTGCAATAGCTGCACCAAATGATAAAAAATGATTTCCATTCCTGTTTTTATCACAAAATGCGATGAATTGTTGTCGTTGGCAAAGCAAGATCTCTCTGAAAAATTCTAGCCGAGGCGTTTGAAGACTCCGTAAAATAGCCCAAACCAATAATTTATCTGCTGTCACTGTCCAGTAGTGGTTTATTTTCAATATATTTTTTCTCACAAACCGATGGCAGTTTTTGTGCAATTTTTTCACAATATCACCAATACATATCCAAATATACTAAGTTTGAGCCGTGAATGATAAATAAAATTCAAAAAATCATCATTAGTACATAATACATTTGTCATCATTTACTATAACATATGAACTGATGAAGAAAACTGTCAAAATAACAGAAACAATCAACGTTTTAACTATTCATAAGATTTGACAGCCATGGCCTAACCCTTAGTAATGTTTGATTGATTATGTTTTAAATGTTCTCATAAATACAGAAGCTTTTGAGATTACTTCAAAATAATGAGATTTTTTAGCAAAATCGACTCGATGAGTCGACCGGACCATGCGGATTACATTGACGTCACACCAAGCAATTCTGTAGAGCTCTCAATCCCGAGTGAATCTCACTCTAGAAAAATCCGGTAGCATCGAATATGGTTAGAGAAAATCTGCATAGTTTACGTGTGTTTTCTATGGAGAATCTTTTAACGCGCTGGTCAAGTACTTGGAGTTAACATTGAGATTAAGATTAAATTTTCAGGGAATTCTTTCCGGTCATTTCCAACCAGATTTTAAGTTGGAAGCGGGAATGAAAAAATAAGTACCTAAAAAACAACTGAATTATTTAAATGGATATGTTTCAGCATCATGCCCAAGTGATCCTGTGAGGATACATATTTTAAACAAAAGAGTATTCGACCGTAATCTTAAAAAACTTACTGATAGGACTAGCAATGTTGAAAAAAAAGTCAGCTCTAATAAAAAAAAGGTATTTGTGTTTTTAAAATGATATTAGTATGGGGAATAGCATAGGCATGTATCACGCTGTTGACTTATACATGGCGTTTAACACTACACATGAAACTTGTCATTTGATATCTGTCAAGTGTTGCATGGTGTCGTTACGGATATTGGGATATCCGTAACTAACTTTGGGTTCATGACCCTTTCAAGTGGATGTAGCAGTTTAACTTTCCTGTAGGTACTTGAAAAATATTGATCGCATGGGATATTATAAAAGATTGTACCTATCCTTAAAATTAGTTTTTGATAAGGTACTCGGCAGAATCGTAAGCCTGTATGAACAAAACACAATTTATCACATTTTATGATTCTATGGCTGTTTTTCATTTATTTTTATTGTAGAAAAGAAAATGGAATAAACGGAGAGTAGCATGTGGTATAGAAAAAGCAAAGAAGTTTTTATTGTTAATGGTATCTCGCCATAATAAAAAGTTATTCAAAGAAATTGTGAATACATTAATAAAGAATAAAGTGAAGCCTAAAGTATGTCCAGTATTCAGGACGAATCCTAAACTGAAGAAAATTAGAATATGTCCCTATAACTGTATGAAATTTCATTGAGGATCAATTGAAATTGATCAATAAATTTTCCTTCCTTAATAACTGCTTGACAACTTTTGATGCCTCAATCCAATTTATTAGCTACAATTTTGGTGGATTTCTCTCACTATACTATTTAGGACATATTATGAGATTAAAAACGACAAAAGTTATCCGAAAAATAACACCGAATTTCACTATAACATAAAAAGAAAGGAATACCAAGAAGACACGGAAAATTGCAATATAGACGCAAAGACAAAACAAATGAAAAAGAGAGCATATGTAAAATGGGATAGCGTGGAGAAAGAGACTGTCCAAGACCGACAGATAAGATAAAATTACAAGGAGGCCTCATTAGCCATAATAAGATATTTTTTGTATACCTTACATCCACAGAGTATTCCTTGAGTAGTTGTACATAAAAGTACAGTACAATCTTCACTTGGAAATATCACGATTTAAACGAACTAGCCTTGATAAATTGTTGATATGGTTCATACAACAGCCTTTTTGGTGTGCGTCCTCGTTTGTGACGTATATTCGGGTTTTGGGTATGTCGTTTATTTTATTCGCTATTTTGACACATATCTAACCCTAAATTTTATGAATAAAATCAACAGGATCGCATTCAGCAAAATTCGACAAGGCTATGAAATTAATAGTTACCAGCTTCTTTTTGTAACTGAAAATACTTGAGAACTTTCAAAATGCTGATGTTTTTCCGTGTATCTAGGCATATTTTTGTATTATTCAAACAAAAATAACAATGAGATTCATATTCCCTTTTCATAAATAATAATTGACCGTGAACAACAAAGTACAGACCTGGCAAGAACTGTCAGTGGGACAGTAGAAAAAGATGTAAGACACATTGACAATACGAAAGGTATATCTGCATCCTATTTCAAGCACAGAAATTTTTCCCGATTGATAGGTCGCGCTTGCGCTTAATCTGAAAATCAACCAATCAAATTTTGGTAAGTCGATGACTAGGATTGACGTTTGTAATACATTTTATCGATTCATTATTGCGATATTTTGATTAGGATTAATCAAAGACCTGACTTTTTTCCATTTCTTTCCACGTAATGTGTTAGAAAGACATTAACAAACGATGACGCACACCAAAAAGGCTGTTGTATGAACCATATTAAGAAAGATACATGAAATTCTAATAATCGTTTTCCACAATAACCCTTTTTAACGTATATGCATAACATTTGAGGTTGGGGGTTTTCGGATATGAGAAATCATAATTTTCCACCTATTTCGATATATTTTGTGGAGGGCGCCACATAGGCCATGTCTGTGTGAGGTATAAATATACGCAAAACTTTTTTGCCTTTAGCATTAGCACTAATTTTGTGAGAAATAATTGAAGTAACATCTCTACAAAAAAAAAAAGGATATCTAAATTAGTATCCACAAATATAAACGGTTATAGAGTCTCACATTATTTGATCGAGTAATAATCATGTAGTTAATCACTAAAATGTGATTATCTCTAAAACAGTTAAGATTTGGGGATACTAACAGATATACCTTTTTTTTGTTGTAAAGATGTGGCTTCGATTATTTCTCACAAAAATAGTGCTAATACCGAAATAGGTACAAAGCTATGATTTCTCATATCCAAAAACCCCCAACCTCAACTTTTTGTGCATATACGTCAAAAGTTATTGTGAAAAACAAAAATTAAAATTCCATGTTCAACACCCTGTATACTCTTAAAACAGGTTGACTGCCACGGCGGTCGTATACGACCGACATGTAAACATGCCAATATGCCATGGCGGTCGTATACGACCGCTATGCACCATATAAAACTATCGATCCTCATTTGCCAGCGGTCCTATCTATAACGTTTTAAGGTACGGTATACGACCGCTCTGGCCTACGAGGCTCGCATATCACTGCGAGTTTTGGAATTGTCGAAAAATTATTGAAAAAAAACGGCATATTTTATTTTTTACTTTTTATTGACAAATTAATGCAGTTACACGAAACAAAACAAGTGAAAAGGGGTTTGAATACTACAAAAACATTATAACTACTTTGAATGTGAGATATTATAACATTCCAAACACAAATGAGGCTGGTCTTCGCATGTTTCACAATATGTTACAACCTTCTTGACTTGGTTTTTGGTTATTTTCCCTTGAATTTTTTTTGCATAACAACCTTTACAGTACTTCCGGACTTTATCGAAAGGCCCTTGTTTTTTGAGGAACTTATGGATTGCTGATTTCCTCGATGGTCTCTGCTTTGTTTTATTTTCATGAGCGGTTTCATCATATGTCAGAAAGGATCTCACTACTTGTTCACGAAACTCTGTAATTTTAATTTTTTTGTCAGCAAGCTGGTTGTATACAATATGGGAATTCACAAGCGCTGTACCCAAAATAAATTCTATGGCAAGTTTCCTATACCATCTTAGGGATTTTCTTAAGGGTGAATTATAACTGGTCATCTGATCAGATTGAACAATCTACGATTTTCCTTCGTTATATTCGATATTGGCCTTCGGTTTTTGAACCATACCAGTGCGCCGCTGGACATTCACTGTTTCAACAGTGTGCTTAGTGGTGAGAAGAAGAACATCCCTCTTATCTTTCCACTTCAAGACACATATGCCTCTTTCGTTTTCTTGTCCGAATACTTCCCCTTTCTTCAATTTTTTTTGTACGACTTCTTTCGGATTTCCACGCCGGTTAGCTCTCAAGGTACCAATATAGTGTGTCTTACTGTCCAACAAAATATTTGTGAGTTCGAGACTTGTATAATAGTTGTCAGCTATGATGGTTCGTCCAGAATTTAGTAGGTCCCTGGAGAGATTGATCACAATGTTTGTTGAAACAGAAGCGTTGCCATCACCTTTTTCTTTTCCGGCATATATTCGCAGATTCCACGTATACCCATTGTCACTGCATAACTTGAAAAGTTTTATTCCATATTTATGGGTTTTTTGTGGAATATATTGCTTGAATAGCAATCGCCCTTGAAAAGGAATAATGGACTCATCAATACAAAATGTCCGGCCAGGAGTGTAGATCCTTTGAAAGTTGTTGACAAGTTTTTCTGCTAATGGCTTCACCTTATGAAGACGATCCCCTTCTGGACAACTTTTATTATTGGAGAAGTGCCACATTCTGAGAAGTAACTGGAATCTGTTTCTGGACATGGTTTTTGGTATAATCACATTCTTATATAGGTCGTCATTACTCCAATACTTTTCCAACGAAGGCATCTTCACCAAACCCATGTAAGCCACTACACCAATAAATCGAATCATTTCTTTTCTATCAGTTGGAGCCCATCTGTGTAGTCTCGAATCTGTCTTCACGTCGTTCGGATCACACAAAACTTGGGTGGCATATAGGTTTGTCTGATTTACCATCTCATCAATGATTTCATCGTAAAGGAAAGTACGGAAACATGTGTAAGGCGACAAATCGTTTATCAGTATTGCGGCGTAATTTCCATGTAAACCACCCTCTGCAGTGTATTCGAATTCTTGATGATTTCCAATTGGCTGCGTCCACGTATGCTCTAAAACATTTTGGTTAACTTCAACCTTATTGTCAGATCCCTGGATGTCCTCAATATTTGGTGGTTTGGCTTGAGCTAAAGTCTCAACTTCAAAGAATTCTTCCAGTTGTTGATCCTGCTCCAGATCTACTGATGAACTCTTCTTGTTTGTTTCCATAGAATCAGATGGAAAACTGATTGTGGCGTTAGCGGCTTCTGTTTCTTGGTGCGAGACATCATCGGATAAAACTGATTTGGAACAGCAT
This sequence comes from Galerucella nymphaeae, assembly GCA_963978555.1. NCBI lineage: Eukaryota > Metazoa > Arthropoda > Insecta > Coleoptera > Chrysomelidae > Galerucella > Galerucella nymphaeae. The sequence continues at coordinate 7,568,670 of OZ021708.1, forward strand.
GGTTGATCCAAAAACCTATTTTCTCCAGTATTCATTTTTTTTGAGACTGTCTTTTTGGGTTGCAATTTGCGTTTGGGCTTAGATTTCTTTAGACTGGAATTTTTGATTTCCTCTTCTGAATCTGAGAAATCTGAACTAGATAATATTTCTTCGTCACTAGACGGCAAAAACATGGGGTCAAGATCAGAGTCAAATGAACTATATGGATCAGATTCGTCACCTGGAAGGGATAGAAAAAGTGGCATATGATTCAAAATATTTATATCTACAGTAGCGGACAAAAGTTTCCAAACTTTTTTCCACTACTGTATTTGAGAATGTATATTTCAAAGGTAAATAATGAGTATTACCTGACTTTTTGCCATCTTTCAATGCTAGTTCAACAATTTTTCTACTACGATTACTCATGGCGGCACGTGCACATCAAACAGCGACCAAGATCAAAACGAAACTGAACTGATACGTCTCACACTGACAAGTTACGACTCGAATAAAACGACCGCTGTCAATACGACCGCTGGCAACAATGACATAAATATGCCGCCTATGCTCGGGCGGGCGTATACGACCACTGACAGTTTTTTTTGGAAAACTGCTATTATTTTGATGAATTTTGTACAAACATATAGAACATATCTTTTAAAAGGTCATTTTTATAACTATTCTTCCCTTGGCGTATGGGTCATTTTTTATCGTTTATATATGGCAGTCAACCTGTTATATCAACATTTTATCAAGGCTAATTGATTGAAATCGCAATATTTTGAAGCGAAGATTGTATTGTACTTGTATGTACAATTTCTTAAGGACTACCCTGTATATTATATATTCCACAAAAAAACCTAGGCTCATGAGAAAGCCCATTGTCGTTTTTGGAGCTGAGTCTCAAATACTGAATCCAAATGCCTTGTCATTCGCCATAATCTACAAATATTGAACAACTTGATGATGATGATGATGAGTGGCAGTATTATCAGAAACAAAATTTTCATATTGTGCGAAGACAGTTTTGTGAAATGGGAGCTTCTCTTTCATGAGAAAATAATAATTTCTAAATATTGTACAATCATAACTGTGAATCGTGAAAAATCTTGTTGTTAACCATATAAATCTACATCAATCACAAAAGTAGACCACAAAAGACCTTACTTTTTCAGCAAAATATGATAAGAAACTTTTTTTCTAGAAATACTTCAATTTCCAACTCAATCCATTGTCTCCAAAACAATCAATTTCCAAACATTTCGCGGTAAATGAAGCGTTGATTCTTGTTATAGAAATATCTCGTCAAGATACGATATTTATTTCTGTTTCAAGAGAGGAAAGCGTTAAACCCGGAGTCTGGATTAAACCTAAAAACCTTATTTTCTCCACTTTCGTCAATTTTCAATTGTAAATATTGAGTTAATCCACGTCGTAGTGGTTTCTTGCTTATAGAGTGCGTATACCAAAAGAGGAATCGCGATATACAGGTCTGTACTAGAATAATTTATTTATAGGAATATACAATTTTCTTTATTACATATAATATGGAAATATATGTAAACTGTTAACCGTTTTCACCACCGGAAAATACAAGTTGAGTAGGGATATTCTCTTGTACGAAGCAGGATATTCGACGCCATGAAGAAAATTCAGAATCTCAAAATTTTCACGAAACTAGAACAATTAACTTATGGATGCCGTGTACTTGGAGATATTCTTTGAGTACTACATACTTTTCATCCGGAAACAACAAAGCATACTAATTCAAGCGGTTGGTACGCAAGGGCCGGTTATTTTTTTGGTCTTTGCTTTGGAATGGTCCCAAAAAAGTCCAATGTCACCTTGTCCAAGCATCTGCGACTGTGTATTAGATATTTTCTGATTTTTGAGAGTCCGTTTCTGTGAAGGAGGGCGCCTCATTTTCACTCTTCGCCTTATTCGACTACTTATTAAAACAAACCTGGTGCTGATGCTTGTCTTATCCTACATGTACACGTTCTGGTAATTAAGACGCATCGTATCTCTTTTGCCAAAGATTGAAGGGGATGGGGAAAATTTTATATAAAATCACGTCAAAGACGCTAAACTAACATGACGGTATACTTGTGTAGGCACAATCTCTCAAATATGCAGATATCACGTTTGGATCTGGCCGGGGTGTTAAAAAAGTGAATTTATTTGTTAAACCGTTTTTTCACAAATTCACCCTGGAAATTTGTAGATGAGTTCCAAAATATCTTAAATTGGATCTGAATATTTATTCCAGTGGGTAAAATTGAGTTGTCCAAGAGAATTCGCTCATCAACTAGACTAGGAATCTGCCAACTATTTAAACAGTATTTAAGGTTAACGACCTGACATCTAAGGTCTGCTCATGTCTGCGGACACTAACTGAAAATTAGAATAATATGGAAATACTTTTAAGGTTTGTATGTGTCTGTGTGGGAAGGGGAAAGCTGGCCTGAAAATAAATCCTTCAGTCACAGATTTTTGGAGGCTTAAATATTGTCATTGAATTCCGAATAGGAAAACCAAGCCATTTTTTTTCATCACATATTCAATGTAATTCACAGAATTTTGATTTACCATATATAATTTATTTGATGCATGGCATTTAAGATAGAATTATTTTAGGGGAGTGGTGAAAGGGCTTTCTCTAGCCTCTGATTTAGAAACTCCATTGATTCCAATTGGCACATTCATTTTTCCTTCTTTTTGGGAGCGGCCTATTAGTTTTTGTACTCTACTCCCACATTCAATCCATCCACCCATTTATTACCGTACCTGGAGATAAACGATTTAGGTCACTGGTTTCTTCGTTTGTCTCCTCGAGTAAGCGATAAAGGTACTACTGTGCTTTGGAGAGTTCCTCCACTGTAGTCTATGTTAGCTTTGTATCCCATATTTGTATTTGTACTCGGACCACTGTCTTTGTGGCTCCGAGACCTGGAAGATCCAATATCCACTCACTTCTACTTAGTTCCTGACGTAATTCTCAGAGACTAGTAGCTTTTCTGTAAGCTTCGGTTTGGGCCAGTGTCCTCTTCTAGTTCGGCTGTCCAATAATATGTCCACCCTAAGTCCTGTATTTGTTAATGACACACACATATCAAGCTAAAAATATCACTACTTTCTGAAATGATTCAATAAAATAAACAGTTTGTCCAATGTTATCCTCGTTTTTCTATGAATTTTTTGGAGAAGCGTACAAATATTTTGCTCTGAATAAATACCCTATAATTTTTTGTCACAGGCTTTGCGAAAACTTCAATTTCATCACGAGCTGGTGCACTGGATTTTGGTCGTGAATTTGCCTGTCCAGTTACTTTTGCGGTGCATGTATATTATCTTACATGCATTTTCATTTTCCCGGAAAAATGAACGACCTTTTGGTCGAATAACAAAAAAATGCATTTCTATGGCATCAAACCTTCCTGCATAATTATCAGCAATTTTACATCAACTGGTCGTTATAATTGTGCTATTTTTAGTATCAGAACAAACTTATTTTCTTCATCGAAACTTTTTTTTGACTAAATATCAGCTAACACTACGTTTTGGTAGTTCATTTGAAAAAGAAATGGAAATATATAGTCTGGAGTACGTTCGTCTAGCAAAATACAAGCTCCAACATCTTGTAACATAATCATTACTATTATTATTAATATATTCATCGTAGTCGAGTCGAGCATGACTCGAAAACATGGAATCCCGACCCGACCATTTGAATAAACATATGCGGAAGGTATCCGCTAAAGCCAGAAGGAAGGACCGGAACAGTCGATAAGGGAATTGGTCTTATACCATAGACCAGGAGCTGGTTAATCACAGATGCTTGAAGATAATAATGCATAGTTCGGACACATCTTTTTTGTACTTCAGTTACTCTGTACTTATGCTCAAATTGGAAACTGCACATTTGGATCTTAAAGGAATGAAATACCGTATAAATTAATTAGCTGAACGCCTTTTCACTATACCAAAAAGGTCTTCATTGCCTAAAAATGAAATAAAAAGTCAGTTGGATCTAGTTTTTTATGTCATAAATTGTATATCCGATTCGCACTACTATGGTGTATTCATGACAAAAATATAAGATGGCGCTGTGAAACAAAATTTTGTGATGTAGATTTTTTCTTCATTCAAATAAATCTGGAAAAGCTGATGGGGCAGTTATTTTATTTTCATTTGCCTGTACCTCGTAGGTTAGGAATTGAATGTGTTTATTTACCAAGAAAAGGCATTCATGATATTCTCAGATTTATTAAATATGAATATATTTATGTGGAAGGTGTGACTAAAATACAGGAAACAGCAGCCAATCACTCCATATCGCAATAATTGACATTTGATTATTTATTATTTTCCATAGAGGTTTGGATATGAAAATCTAGACCATCTCCAAGAACTCTAGAGGAAATAAATCAAAGCATCATGTAGAGGAAATTGGGATATAAATATCATTCAATCCATAAAAGACCATCACACCATCACAAAATTCAATAACATAACTTTTCATTAACAACACTCAACTGAATAAGTTTGAATATAAAACATAATTTGTTCTTAAATCATCAAGCAAACCCCTTTGTGGCATTCACTTTTCTACTTCTTGGGTATTTTAATGAGTTTGATAGGAACTACAAATTTGCGTATTTAGACAGTGATTGAAATTGATTTCCTGTATTGAAGAAACAATGAATTGAGGTTCACCAGAAAAAATTGTAAAGACAATGATTGTTGTCAATAAACAATAAACGACATACTAAACCTAACCTTCATTGTATCAAAACTTCTGTCTTGAAGTTTTGCCAACTCGTATGCTGAAAACTGCCCTGGCCGTTAAGTATACATTGTATTTACGGCTGGTAAATTCATATTCATTCCGATATAAGGGAAAGTAACTAAAACTGACATCATTGTCTTTTTATCGCGAATAAACCATATTAATATTTCTTTATGCCCATTTAGAAACTCTACTTATTATCTATTCTCAAGCACCAATAAAAAAAATACCGTCGATGACATTTTGTATTGACATAATATTAAGTTGTTGTTATCAAATTTTCAACAATCAATTTTGCTCCTTCAGTCTTTTTTATGGAGGAGTTTTAAGATATCTGCAAGATTTACCCCCTTCCATCCAGCATTCTCTTAGGTATTGCTATGCGTTGTTATCAAAATTTCAACAATTATCTTTGCTCCCTCAGTCCTATTTTATGGAGCAGGTATAAGATATTTGCAGACTTTAGCCCCTTCCATCCAGCATTCTCTTAGGTATTGCTATGCGTTCCGCAAGTATTTGAACATATTATGCTTCTTTGTTCCGATTTCGCCGTAGCCTATTTCTTCCAAAACACTTTCACCTTTCTAAAGGGTGTTTCTAGTGTTTATTGTGTCTTGTAACTGATAATAAGATGACAATGTTAATGATGATTATCCTTTGCCTACTTCATCTTTTATCAATATTGAAATAGCTACAATTTACTATGGTGTCAATTTTTGCTTGAAAGATACTTGGTGATACTTGCCAAGCCTGGTATTGATGATAAGATCTGATTTCTGATTGTAACTATATTCTGAATTCAATTCCTTCAAAAAGTCATACTTTTTCATCCTATCATCCTGCGGTATTTCCTAAGTTTTATTATTTCTGAAACACAAAAAGGGTGTTTCTGATGATTTTCTATCAATTTAGTCTGTAATTTGTTGTTTCTGCAACACTTTTCCACCAAAATAAGTAGTGACAAGGAGTTAAGAACCACTTTCATGGCCGAAAAGGATGTATTATTCTACAGACCGAAAAACAAACCATTTCTAGTTTTTAGTATCAACGTCAATTCACGCATATACCAAAAATTTCCAAATTGATATAAAATAATATAATTTCTAGTCACTTGGATTTAGTTATCAGCTCTTGGTCTAATAGACAGCTACGGCCAAGGTGTATATTCTCTCTTTGTCTAGGTGAACAAATAACCAGGGGCATCGTTGTTTCACTCAATAATACGTTATCGCGCTTGGTCGAGCTCAAATAATGCACTTGTGGGCCGTTGTTGGACGATATATATATCAGAAGTGGGATTTCAGAAGTAGGATACGGAACCGGCGACAATGCAGTTATGGAAACAAGATAAATTGATAAATATTTTGATTATAACACAGCCTAGACAACTCAGTGCACGATAAACTCAATCTAGTGAAGAAAATTTGAACTGAAATAAAACTTCGAGCATCAAATAATGGAATAGTTTCCTTTTTAGCTTCCTTTATGGCTTCCACTAACGATTCACGCTCGTAAATCCACCTCATCCTTTTCAGCTGTTCATAGGAACACTAGATTCGCGGAGCATACAGCAAGAAAGGTGATTAATATCCCGAATGCACAGTACTGTGTGAATAGCCCTCATCAAGTGAATTTATTTCCTGGTTTTGACACAATTTATCCCCAGCATCCAGAATGTAATTGCATAAAGAAACACTCTTCTCTCTGCTAATTGACGGGGAATAAACAAAGACGTAAAATGGAGGTATTGTTCACAGTAAATTTGAACGAAGTAAACAGTTTTGTCAGTCGTTTTGTTGAAAAAACCTTCAATTTGTAAAAAGAAGTTGACTATTTTATGTATTTGTTATGTTTTTGTTTTGAGTTATAAGAAATTGTTCTTAGGGTTATCTCGTTTTGTTCAGTTATTTTGTTTTGTTTACTGCTATAGATTATTTTTTGACGTTTCTCGAAACCAATAAATTTTGAATTTCAGTTATTCATGTACGTTCTAGCCAATCAAAATAATTACCTATACTGAAAGTGATATACCTACTTAGATTATTTCAGCAAGAATTAGGCGGAATCAAGCAACGTTCATTATAATTTCACTATTATTATATTATAAACTACATTTAAATCACATTTTCACTGCCTAATGAAACCAGTTCATGGAACAAGATAATTATGTATTCGCAAATGCACGTGGAATGACAAGAGTGGCAATTGATGAAGGTCATATTTGAATCGTTTGTTGTTGTGTTGGAAATTCGGCTATTTGCAATTATTTGGAAATTATGAAGACTATGGGCCCATGGGGGGGAAGTGTCGCGATTTGAAATAGCAGCAAACCCATTCAGAACGATAGTTCATCATGCCATCATCGATGGATGGATCTACTAGATACCGCACAGCTTCAGATGACCTTTTTTGAGTAGGAAAATATTGGCAAATGGAAAATTTTCCACAGCTTTTCACACAACGTTTTTCACGGCACTACTGTCAAATCTTTATTTATGTTGTATAATCTGTAGAAACAAATGCCGTACAGTTTCAAATTACTTCATTAGAGGGTAGAAAATAAGAGTTTTCAAAAAATTTCCTAGATTATCCGAACGATTATTTTTGAACGTCATAGTAGTTTGGGTCGACCTTCTATGATTCTATTATTGAATGTAACAAACGGCGTACAGTTTCATATCACATTTTAAGAGGGCGAAAAATGTAATGTACAGTTTTCCAGTGTGCTTTTCTGCACAAGAGAAAATGTACGTCATAGTGCTGGGACTAATAATGGCATGATAATATACTTTGTCCACGATGATCGGCAAGTTCGTAACAATTTGGTATTACTGAACTAGAAATGAATAACTTTCTGCAGTAGGTTGTGGTAAATAAAATACACAGATTTAAGATTGTACCCCCATCTCTAGTCACCTATGAGTGTTGAGTTGGCATGGCGTGAATTCTGAACGATAATACACTACAGTATATTATGAACCATAATTCACTCTAGTAGATATGTGTGGGTACCATATACCTTTTGTTAGGAGATGAAATATTGACTTGGTGGTCATGGACAAAATAAATCAATTAAACCTGAGAACGATAGCTAAGACATTTTTGGCGCATACGATTACACGTTTTTCACTGAAAATAAAATGTAATAATAATCCATACTCGTTGAATGTATACCAATCTTTTGATGCAATAGTGTAATTGAAATTGAATATTATGGATGCGTGAACATCATATAGGTATCTATGACTTTTCCTAATGTTAATATAATTAAATATAGTCGTTCCATGAATCCAACTTCATTGCATTCAGTGAATGACCACCACATGACTACGTACACTGACAGGACACTGCCGCCTGAGTGAGCACCTCAAAAAACTCAAACTAAAAAAGCAAGAACACCGAAAATTCTGTAGAATGGGAAAAGAAATAACCACTTACAGGAAATTTGGCAATGAACAATCATGTACAACACCTAGTGGACTATTGAATTGCTGAGATGGGTCTGAGGGAAGTCTGTAGAGAAAACAACAAAAGTATATGCATACATTGTGAGCCCATTTTTCAAACAACTTCTCCATGAAATTATTCACGTAGTTACTATAAAATGATCTTATCCATAATAGTTTTTGGATAAAATCTTGACAGATAACAGAACATGCTCAAAACATATACACACTCAAGCCAACACTGTTTTGCTGGCCAAAACTTAATAGCGTAATGTTGATTTAATGAATCCAGTACCAACATAATTAAAAGTTATTAAAACTATCCGTTTCAGTCGCAATGTGTAATGAAGGTCCTAGATAAATACGAGGTGAATGTAGCTCCTTCTCCCTCCGCAACCTCGACGGGTATATGTTAAAATATGTGAATGTATATATACCGAGACTTCTCTCTGACCTTTGTTTCCCTCGGGGTTTTTAACACAGAAATCCTAGACTGCGTACAAGAACAAGGTGTAAGCAAATAGCATTACGCTCATTCCAATGTCTTATGCCAGATTCTTTAACAAAGCAATATCTTTCATAGCTTGTCCCAGTGAATTTGTAATTATGGGACATATCATATATATTTTATAATGTTTCATACTGCAATATCCACAATGGTTAGTTCATTGTTCTGGCTTAGGCAGAAAAGTTCACCAGTAGCCTGATGTTGGAACCCTTGTCCAGGGGTGCGAGGGTTGCTTTCTATTTATTTGATTAACATTGAATAAGGCACATATTTCTATGGTCTGAATTTCTGCTTGAAAGCTACTCGGGGTTTTTACAAAGCGTCCATAGTGTTCGGATCCTGGCCCGTACACTCATATCCCAGACGCTGTGAGTCAGGCGATTATAGTTTGACAAGTGTAACAAGAAAACCACATGAAAGTTTGGTGTTCAGGCCATCTAGTTCCCCGCCATGGAAATACTGAAAGAGAGAAGCCCTATCAATTAGTTAATGTACTAGTGTAAAGCAAAGCAAACCTTCGGATTCACAAAGTAAAGTGTAAGATAGTTCTACTTATTAAAATGCCAGCCAGTAATTCAAGTTCGATACCAATCGATCGAATTGTAACAACAAAACAATCCTGATTTTGTAGAAGACAAAACTTAATTTGGAATTGGAGAAGCAAAAAGCAGACCAATTTCGTTACACTACCAAAAGTGAGAACAGTTTATCTTTGTTAAATAATTAATAAACGATAAATAGCTTCTACCTTAACAGGTGTAATTATTCGAATTTCCAAAAACCTTCTAATGGTTTCTAATTGAGAGGCACCGTAACGAATTATAATAATTCGTAATTATTCATTTAATGAATTCTAACCGCTAATTAACCGATTTAATTCATGTATTTGAATTTGAATAATGAAGGAGAATAGAACGATTTATAGCCGAAGTTAACTTACTGTTAAGTATTCAGAAGGATATAGAAAGTAATGAGAATTTTTGGTTTTGTTTGAGTTACCACCGCAGGTATCAAGAAAAAGGGTAATAAATTAAAAAAATTTTGTTAAAAGCATCTTAAAACAAATATTGAATTGCTTAAGACGTTTTGAGTCTAGTTTGAATGAACCCAAATATATCAGTTTGTGGTATAGTCGGAAAAATACTTGTTCCTTGTCTATCTCTTATTTACATATAAAATGTACGGAACAAAAAGGTAATGAATACGGGCATTATGCCTTGAGACCGAGATCGAGCCTGAGAACGCCTTGAGACGAGAACGTATTTGCAGTACATTTTACAACATCCCTAACTGGTCAAGTCTAAAGGATTCATGTCGGGTGATCATGGGGCCATTCGAGCAAACCACAACTTCACATCCATCTTCTGAGAAACACATTATTTATACATAATGTTCTTGCATCCAAATATTGTAATTTGGGATATTGTTATTGTCGAAACTTTCCGATTAATGATATTTAAACATTGAGATGTGATAGGAAATAGTTTAGGCTTTATCGCAAGTATTACATTTTGGATGGTTTTGATTGTAATAGGTATATTTCTATCATCATGTCTGAAAACTTTCTATCGACATCATGATCTGAGAAATAATTTAATTTTATAGGTATAGATGAAATTCATTGTCACGTGAAAATTTCATTACGGATGTTTACGAAATATCAACTTCCTTGGATATTTGTTATTCAAGTATGGATCAGCTTTTAACAGGACACAGATAAATTTTTCACTGAAATAGATGAGTTTCAAACTTCTCCGCTAGTTTACTGACAGTAGATCTTTTTACGGAGTTTTGGTTGGGATATAAATATACCTTGTTGACTTCTACGCATATCACCATACGAGTATCCTAATATTATTTGAATCTCAATTCGTTTTTTCCCAGATATATGATCCATTTCAATGAACACCAACAGTACTATTTATGAAAGGTCGAAGTTGTTATTGTGATAGTCATGGGATCATTTTAATTTCGACAAAAGCAATGTATGAAGTATTATAGTATTCGGGTGAAGGGAGCATTACATGAAAAATAATCAGTATTTTTTGAGGTTTTCAAAAGGTGAGAGTATAAAGGGTTATCGATTTGGAATAACCAAGCTCATTGTTATTCCCAAAAAAAGAAACATTTGACAACAGCGTAAAAAAAACTAACATATGATCGATTCTTGCACACCAAAATCTAAATCGTGCATTCCGATATCATTGATGCGTTCCATACTCAAATGTATATTATCAAGCGAGCAATTTATAATAACAATTATTCACGATGGGTGACCACCCAAGTGAATATTGGCCAAAAATTACGAGTAGAATACTATACTTTTCCCACGACCCTTAATTTCCTCATTAAATTGAAGTCAGTAACGATTTGGTATTACTAACCTCAAAATGTTGTGGTAGCTACATAAAATAATTTGACATAATATATAGAGATAGCAATACTAAGTAAAGTATCAATACAACGTATCGTTATAAATATATTGTTTCAAAATACCTGATATTAGAAAATATCATTTGTCCACAACCGCCTAGAAATTAGTCAATATTTTATCTCCATACAAAAGGTTTATGGCACTCATATATCTACTAGAGTGAACTGTGGTTCATAATAGACTAGAGTGTATTATGGTTCATAATACACTGGACACTTTTTCAACATGGCTACTGGTGTCGCACCCTTGTATCTTTCCTCCTAGTAAATCATCAGTCAAATAACAATATAATGGAAAATTACAAAAGTATACTTAATACGACATTCAAACTCGAATTTTTTACAAAAAAACTGTAGTGTGCGGTAGTGTTAATGTGACAGTTCGTAAAATAGAAAACAAAACAATCGGTTCTAGGCGATACAATAATTGGCATATTTTGAGTTTCCAGAAAAATCAATGAGCCAAATTTTCCTTTGATTCATTATTCAGTAAAAGAAAAATCGTGAGTTATTTCTTAATTTGTATAGATTGGGAGTTTTTGGCAGTTGGCATCGAATTCTCATAAAAGCTCTCAAACAACCCATTTCATTACTCCCTTGTACCTTCTCTTGTAGAACAAAACCGCATTCCACGTTCCTACTATCATCCCTAAATTCATTCGATTTCGACTAATCAACATCGGTCAAAGGGTCAATGCGTTTACCCTTCATCCATAAATAATTCCCAATCTCAAACGAATGTTCCAATTTGTACTACTAACGAAATATTATCCTCGCCAGTGTCGGTCCCCCTATGGTTAGAAACATTTTCGCGTGAAAAAAATGGCTTTAAATAAAATTTCCAGATATGAAAAAAAACTAAAAAAGGATTGCCAGCTGTGATATTTGTATGATATTCTCAATACAATATACGATAATAATTCAATTAATCTTGGAAGTGTTCAAGATCTAAACTTCGTGATAATTGACAGTAGAAACTGTCAGTTCTTGTTGAGTATTTATCTTATGACAAGATCACCTGCAGATTTCGCAGTGATATTTGAATAGAAAGTTAGCTGGTGAAAGACTTTTGAGATTTGCTGAAAACTGAAAACATATCCTTCTTTTTCCCGTCAAAATTGCATAAGCCTGTCTTATTCATCTTACGGATTTTATTTGGTAGTTATTATACACAATAAAAGAAAATAGAAACTGTAAGTATGTCTTTGTTGAATCGTATGAGCCGCATGATAAGACACTTTATACAGAAAATCCAGATATACTCCTGCCAAACGCAAACCACATACAGGGTGATTTATTAGTGTGATAGAGGTCTCTTATCATGAAATATATCAAAAAAGGTCATTCATGAAAATTTTAGATCTCCAGGCTTCATATTTCAAAATTAGTTACAATGTTACAGGGTGTTCCATACTTTGGTGCCAGATCAAAGTTATGACTTTTCAATCCGTTGAAGTTATACAAGGTATTTTCCATAATAATCTTAACAAGTTCAACGCACTCTATGGTTATATTATAATGAATGAATAATAATCTATTGAAGCCAAAGCTTTTAAATGATCATAATAATGGATTTTCCTAATATTTATTAAATAAAATACATAGTGAGTCAAAGCTGAAGTACGAATTACTTTCTTAGTAATGTCAAATGGATCACCCTGTATAAAACAACACTATTCCACTAGAATTAAGTAAATAGTAATTTTATCATATCTGGTGAACTATTACATAAGTAGGTTACCTAAATGATATTCTACAACATAGAAAAATGAGAATATTTCAAGAACTGATAACTTAAATTAGAAGTATTGTGTGTGATAGTACTCTTCGACAATGATTACCTATGGAAATATATGGTGATCCAAGTGAAATTACTTCGAAAATAACGTACCTATACTTAAGTTTTGAATCACAAATTCACCGTGATTGATTTTGATAATCGTTAAGAACCTTTGGCTACAATGAAGTATTGATATTTCATTTTTATCCAATTATTAAGGGCGTAGAGTGCTACGATTATAACTGATAACTTTTTATGACTTTCCACATATCCTGTGAAATAGATTATCACTTTATATTGTTGTACTGGAGACATGGAGAAGATGTCAGTTTCAAAGTAAAATACAGGTCATTTCATCTAAGAAAAAGTACATAACTTTGATCTAATACCGAGCTATGTACCATTGTAACTTATTTCAAAAATGAATTATCAAATTTTCCAGTTTACTTCATGATAACAGACCTACTGAGCTCCATCAAGCTCATGAGTCACCCTGTATACTAGACATGATGTTATGTCCATCTAGCCCAATTCACCTGTATACAAAGGTTTCTTCCTTCCAATTGAACTAGTGCCCTCAGGAGCAACTTTTGGATAAAGGTAGAGGAGCCGATTCGAAGTAAATTCTTTGCACTTGTACTAAAGCAAAAAATTTGAATTTCAAAATTTGGGCACCAAACAATGAAAGCATATTTCAAGTGCAATTATGATGAATACCGAAAATAATGTATCGAATTTTACTGAAATACATGATCCCTACCACTGGCTTTATTCAAGACGGTCGTGTTCTAAGATTAGATGTACATAATAATCTTGGTCGGAAGTTGTCAAGAAGCTGTTTCTTGGGTCCATTCATAACCCTCATGCTTGTATTAAAGATACATGAGGTTGGTGGCCGTTTTGAATTAGGGCTTCGACAGAAGTGGACATGGTCATAGCGGCAACACACTTACATGTCATGTAAATCTCTTTGATTTGCTAATGCAACCGCCTGCGGAGATATGAATACGCATTAATGTGTGTTCGAGAAGTTTTCAATGGAAACTGTAACTAAGTAGGGAGTTTCTAAGAAAATGGGGTGAAACTAGATAACTGAATTATTGATATTGCGAAAAAATATTGGCGATTTGGTAGATGTGAATTACATCTTGTTAAAATTAGTTACATATCAATATATTGGAAGAACCGAAAAAAAAAGTGATAAGTGCAATACAGATTACTTGGAAAGGGAGCCAAGAATATCTTCAAGGAATGTCATCTAATCATACAAAGTGTTTTTGAATCTCTGTTCTTTCCTAGAAAAAAATAAGTCTAGTCCAGCCCCTTCCGAAATATCCCCCCTGAAAGGTGATAAATGAATTTTTTTCACTCAAAAGGTTGGAACTTGAAATTTTTTCAATTGGGTACTCCAGAAATTTTTAATTTATTTGCTCGTAGCCTTTCTAAATATGGAAGGAGCTTTTGACAACACCTCTACTAATTCATAGCCAAAGCAGCGAGGAAAATTGGCTACATGCTCGGAAGCAGGCTGATGGAAACAACTCTTATAAGAAAGACAATGGCCGTGCGTGCAGCCAGGGGTTGTCCGCAGGGGGGCTGCTGTGGCACCTGGTCATGGACTGGCTCATCAGAACCCTACCCGGAGAGGGATTTAACACCATGGGGATATGCAGACAACCTATGCCAAGGTAAATACAACAGTACAACCAAAGATAGATTCCAGATGGCTTCAAATATAGTAACAGGCTGAACGGTAAAAGGGCTACGCATAAGTACCTCAAAAATCCAGATAATTGCGTTTACAAGAGGAAGGGAGAGGGAAGGACTTGGACTTGGACTTCATTCCCGAAATGGGTGGGACGGAATTTTGACATCATTAACGTATTTCATAACTAATATTACTTCTGACAACTCAGTTGTCATATTTTGGAAACAATTCTCAACATATGTCATTGATTATAATTTTGTGTAAAATAATATTCAACTAATATAAGACAAACGTAAAACAGCAGAATGCGTCACCAATTATGACGTAACGGCAAAGGATGGTTGAACAAACTTTACCAGCTATTATACATATAATAGTGAATTTCTGTTGTTAATTCCAGTGAGTTTGGGTTTGTTGGAGTGAATAAACTTAGTCCAAAGTTTCAAATACTTAGTTTATTGAACAGTTTTCCATAAAGTGCATCACAAAAATACAATACAAATAAAATAAACTGATTAACAATTTTCGCCTTTGCTTTTTATACTTTGACGCTGTCACATGAAAAAAATTATTTATATAAAAAAAATGCTCGTTGCCTATCAACTTGACAAGGTTTAGATCGGCTGTTAATTGATCAAATCTCAACACTCCTCCTTGATCAATTCACAGCGAAGCTTCTCAAAAATTCTTCTGTTGAGTGGCTTGGTGAAGATGTCTGCAATCTGCTTGCTGCTCTCGACGTGTTGCAGTGTCACAGTGTTGCCGACGTGTTGCTGAATGTGCTTTCGTGGTATTTCAATATGTTTCTTTCCTTTGGTTGTCTTTCCTTTGTGTGAATTCTTCAACATGTGAATTGCTGACATGTTGTCGATTTTCAGGGTGATCGGCTGATCACTTTCCAGGATACCAAGTTCCAGTGCAATTCTTTTTATCCAACACACATCGTCAATGACAGACACCGCGGCTCGGTACTCGGCTTCTGCAGTTGAAGTCGCTACCAGTCGCTGCTTCTGTGAGTACCAAATCACTGGTCCTCCTCTCATCACCAACACTCCACTCGTCGATTTTCCTGTTTCAGAATCTCCTCCAAGGTCTGAATCGGTATAAGCCACTATTTCTTTGCCTCCTCCGAAGTAAATTCCTGCTGTCACTGTCCCTCTCAGGTACTGAAATATATGTTTCACAATCGTCTGATGGCTTTTCATGGGTTTGTTGCAGAATAGTTCTGAGATAGTTCACGGCGAAGCTGTTGTTTGGCCGAGTGATTGTAGCTAGATACAACAAACTGCCTATCGCCTCGCGATAGTTGTTGTTTGCCGGAAGTGCTTCGTCGTTCTTGAAGTCTGTCGCCCTGGTAACCATTCCTTGCTCAATGGGTGTGGATGCTGGGTTACACTGTTCTAGTTTCATCTTTCTCAAGATCTTCTCCGTGTAACGAGGCTGGTTCACGAAGATGCCATCTTTGTCGATCTTGATTTCCATGCCCAAGTACGTCAATTTGTCTTGTGGTTTCTTGCTAAATGTGATCTGGAATTCTCTGCTTATCTCGTTAAAAAGTCTGTATATCTCCTTTTCGTCTTTCCCAGCTATCAATCCATTATCCACGAAGAGTGATAGCATAATGCTCTTGTCCTTGTTGTAGTAGATACACGGGTCGTCATCAGCTGTGCAAATCAGACCTATCTTCTTTTCAAAGTGTGTGGTGACTCTCTCGTTCCACATTCTTGGAGCTTGTTTGAGTCCGTAAAGACTCTTATATAACTTGCAAACTTTACTTAATCCATCGTCAAATCCTTCAGGCTGATTCATATAGATGACTTGTTCCAGGTTTCCATACAAAAATGCCGTTTTCACATCAAATGATACCAACTTCATTTTCTCTGACGCTGCATGGCTCAAAAGTAGTCGAATCGATGCGTGGCGGGCTACTGGGCTAAATGTCTCTGCGTAGTCCACTCCCTCCTTCTGTTCAAATCCTCTTGCCACGAGTCTGGCCTTGTATCTTCCGTCTGCCTTCCCAACGACAAGTAATCGGGTTCACTCCTTCAGGACATTCCACCAGTTCCCAAGTTTTTATTTCCATTAGCGAGTCGTACTCCTCTTCTCCAATTCTCATCTTTGAGTGCTTCTCTCACGGAGATATCTTCTGTTTCACCAATCATGGCTACTTTTGTGCTTTTTCTTCCACATCTGGTGTCAAGTAAATAGTCTATCAGTCTCGGTGGTAGCTGCAAAGTTCGACGATCTCGCAAAGCTCTTCTTGTTGGCTCTTCTTCTGGCGGTAGTGTCTCACTTTCGATGTCGTTAAGCTCCTCAGAACTTTCTCCGGTTGTCCAGTTGTTCTCTTCTTCGTCTGCTGCTGCTTTCTTCTTGCTTCTCAGATGTGCCCTCTGTTGCCGATGTCTCAAATTCAGTGCCTTGCCTCAGTTTCATCTTTTCTTCGTCGAAGATTACATTGTCTGAACTGATCACTTCTCTCTTCTCTTTCATATAAATCCTGTAGCAAGGCGAATCAATGTCATAGCCAACCAGAATTCCCTTTTCTGATTTTCTATCTATCTTGCCATTAAGCACATAACATTCACATCCAAATGTTCGCAGCTTTCCAATTCTCATTTGCCTTCCAAACCACAGTTCTGCTGGACTCTTTCCTGGTACGTTGCTGGCTCCTGTCTGGTTGATCGTGAAGATCGCGTGGTTCATTGCCTCTGCCCATAGTCTCTCGTCCAAACCATCTGCCTGTATCATTGCCCTGGCTGCTTCGACGATCGTTCTCATCTCTCTTTCAATCCTTCCATTTTGTTCTGGCGTGTGTACATTCGTGAAGGTATGGAAGATTCCCAACTTGTCCATCAGCTTTTTCGTTTTTGCATTCTTCAATTCAGTACCGTTATCAGATCTCAGACTCTTCACTCTTTTCCCCAGTTGATTTTCTACAAGTCTCAGGTAGCTTTCAATCTTCTCAGGGGCCTCACTTTTTGTCTTCAGGAAATAACAGCTTCGGTAGTGAGTAAAATCGTCCTTAAACATGAGCCAATACTTGTTTCCTCCTAGAGACGGGATGTTCATCTCACCGGTGTCCACATGAATAAGATCTAATGGCTGTTGGGCTGTCTTAGGGTTGTTCGGATGTGAGGATCGATGTTGCTTACCATATGAGCACCCTGTGCACACATAGTTATTCCAATCATCAATGTAGTTGATTTCTTTTCTTCTCAATATGTCCCTCACATACTTCATGTTTTGATGGGCGAGTCTCTCGTGCCATACTTTGATCGACTGAGCCATCAAACTTGTCTCTACTTCTCTTCTTAGCATCATTTTGTAGAGATTTCCTTTACGTCTTGCTATTGCCACAACTTCTGTGCCATCCAGACTGAAAAATGTTGACTCTTTTCCATTCGCCTTCTGTACATGTCCCTTGTCCAGCATCTGACTTACTGAGAAAAGATTAAAGTTAAGATTTGATACATAGATCACATCTTTAAGTACAACTGGATACCACTCTTGACCATTAAAAGCCTCCATCTCAATGTTCCCGACTGCAACGTCATCTAATTTGGTTGCGTCTCCAATCACAATTGGAATGGGCTCGTCCAACTCAGCAAGCTGTACAAACCATTCGCGATGAGACGTCATGTGTTGACTGGCTACAGAGTCTAAGTACCATGAAGCTTCTCTATCCTTGGAGATGTCGTTGTCCACTGTCGAGAGTGCTGTCGTCAAAAATGCCTTCTTGATTGGCTTTCCGTATGCTGACGTATTTCCTTCTTCTCGGGATGGACAGTCCTTTACGAAGTGTCCTTTCTGCTTGCAATTGTTGCATGATTATTTCTTCTTACAGTATTCGAGATATTTCTGACATGCCTTTCCTCTGCACTCCTTGATCATGTGACCTTTCTTCCCACATTTGTAACATGAGACCTGTGACCTGTCCTGTTTGTCCAACGAATGTCCTTGTTTCTCACGTCTTGCCATGGGAGCGTTGCTAGTGCTGCCCTCTGGTTTTGTCGTCGGTTCCTTGAGCTGCTCGTCCTCAAGTCTAAGACGTTCGATGAGAGTTTCTAAGTTCTTCATAGGTCCTGTCACGTTGTTCCAAGATGTTCTAAAATGCGCCAACTTTGCCGGTAAAACACTCAAAAGTCCAAGTCCAAGTCCATGATCTCCATACAATTTTCAACTGCTGACTTGTTTTCATCATACTCGAAGGTGAAGAATTTGATTCGGGACGTTTCTAAAGTTACATCAGTCTTTGTGCCATATAAACTAACTAACTTGTCTATCATGTTTTTGGCAGTTTTACAATTTGCAATTTTGTTCGCAATCTTACTGTTTACATTTAAACCTATCAATGTTTGAGCTTCGATATCTTTCTTCATCCAAGCTGAAACGGTTGCATCTGACGTAGCACCTGCTGGTCTAACTTCTACACCTGATACAATGTCGTACAGGTTTGTATTCTTTAGTGCTAGATTTAATTTGAATCGCCATGAAATGAAATTGACATTTCCCTGACTATCTTCACTTAACATTTCCAGCTGAGATTTTACAGTATCCATTTTGTGACTTTTGAAGCGACTTTCGTGTACGTTGCTCAACGTTGACTTGCTGTGCGCTGACTGACAGGACTCTCGTTGCAATGTCGACTCGTTACGAACTCGTGCTGGAGAACTTCTGCTGCTACTGACGTTTTGGACTGCTTTCGTGGACTTCGCCGTCGTTTTCTTGTCCTTACTACCAACAAAACCCTTTACAGCTCAACTGGGCCCATAACCTGTTGTCAATTCCAGTGGGTTTGGGTTTGTTGGAGTAAATAAACTTAGTCCAAAGTTTCAAATACTCAGTTTATTGAACAGTTTTCCATAAAGTGCATCACAAAAATACAATACAAATAAAATAAACTGATTAACAATTTTTGCCTTTGCTTCTTATACTTTGACGCTGTCACATAAAAAAAATTATTTATATAAAAAAAAATGCTCGTTGCCTATCAACTTGACAAGGTTTAGATCGGCTGTTAATTGATCAAATCTCAACAACTTCTTCCATTTTTCAACTTGTATCAAATTTTTCATTTTGTATAATATTACGATCACTCAAATCACTGTTTTTATCGTTTTTTATCTTCTTTTTTTTCCAATGTTAACAAACATGTCCACGCTATTATTATAATTTTCATTTCAAGAGAGTGACATTAACAACTACTGGGGAAAATGTGAAATCGCGAAACATCTATCCAAATCTCGAAGACTAATTTGTTTTCTATTCAATTTTATGGAAAATATTCCATGCAAAACTTTTGAAATCAGTCCTTCTTATTTAATTATTTCCTCAATTTTTTAATATAATAACTAAGTTATTATGACAATGAAGTAATGCAAAATTAGCATGATACTATGCGGTAGAGCATTGCGGCTATATCAAATTTATTACAACCCCTCACTTCATTGTGTTGTCGTCCTATCTCATTTCTGTTTTAGATAATTATTAGTGCCATTGAACACGAATCGTTGTTCATTTACAATGTCAGTATTCCTAGATGTTCAATTAAATTTGAGACGTTTCGGTAGTGAAGATATTACGTTCGTTACAAATTTTAATTTTATGTGCCGATAGTTTTTTTAGTAGATATCCCTCCAACTCATCTTTCTGAACAACAATTCATTAGAGCATACAGGGTAGGTAGTTTTGAATTCATTGCTCGTATGAAATTGAGATGGGTATTTCCCAAAGCAAGATTTCCTCAGCCTACCCCTTTCCGAGATATCACCCTTGAAAAAGTGGTGACTAGAATTCAGTTTCTATATATTCTTTATTTCATTGGAGCTGAAAACTAGAAATTCTGTAAAGTTGGTGTTTTCGCGAAGGACTAACTACGCCACGGGTATTTTTTCAATATTTCTGTTAAATTATACAGGGGTAAAATTAGCAGCCTTTACTTCATTTTATATCTAAACTTTTTATAGAGGTGGAGTTTTATGAAAAAAAATTCAACTTAAGATTCTTGTTTTATTTAAAAGGACCCCGCACTTTTTATAGGTGTGTATGATGTATGTCAAAAGCAGAAGTGACGTTTTATAGTATATTATTAAACGAGCAATTTATGATAGCTATAATTCACGATGGGTGACGTTTGGGTCACGAGCCGCAGGCGAGGGGCGCAAGTCATCCGAGTGAATTATGGCCATAAATTGCGAGTAGAATACTATACTTTGTCCACGACACTTAATTTCTCCATTAAATAAAAGTCAGTAACGATTTGGCATATTACTAACCTCAAAATGTTGTGGCAGCTACATCAAATGATTTGACATATATAAAGATGGGCGATACTGTAGAAAGTATCAATACAACGTACCGTTATAAATATATTGTTTTAAAATACTTAATATTAGAAAATATCGTTATGAAAAGTATCAACACTAAAAATTACAATATTTTATTGATACGATATATTTCAGAAACAAATTTCCTTAACAAAATACACAGATTTAACAATTTATTTCATATTGTACCCCCATCCCTAGTCGTGAATTATGAACCATAATACACTACCATAATACGCGACAGTTGATATATGGGTACCATATAACTTTTGTTAAGAGGTAGAATATTGACTTATTATTAGGTGGTCGTGTACAAAATAATTTATTGCTAATTGCAAAAATTCAAATAACTATACTGGTGTTCGATTGATATTACTAGAAAATTTTATATGGAAAGTGAATTAGACAATGAATTGAATACTTATTCAATGTATATAATTTGTTCAATAACGTGAGAAATTATAAGCTATATAAATGTAATAAACTATATTGTTTTAACAGATATCAAAGAACATTAATTATTTTAACGCATTATTAGTTTTGAAAAATATATTTCCAAAGACATTGACCGTTCAACTAAGAAGATACAACTACTTCCCGGGCTATAGGCCCCGACGGATATTGGATTACACTTCAAAGTTGAACGGGGTTAGCATATCTACAAGATATTTAAACCAACTCCCTTTATTAAATAAGACAGTATCACAGTTTCTGTAATACTACTTTATATATTTTAGTTTGACAAAAAATGCATACCTAACCAGGTAACTCATAATCGTGGACAAAGTATAGTATCCTACTCGCATATAATGGCTATTATTCACTTAGGTGATCATGTCTCGGTGTTTATGTCACTCGCCTGCGGCTCGAGACATAAATACACCTTCGTGAATCATTATATGCTTTTTGAATAATATACTATTATTAATAGAGATATTTTAAGCCACTTATTTGATCAACGTTATACGTTATCGGTTATTCTGCTCATGCGCAGTAGTAAAAAAATAACCGATCACCTTAATAAGCGATAACGTACACCGTTATTTACGTCGAAATAAACGAAACTTTATTAAGTGGTAAGGTTTAACATATATAATTGCCAAGTGTATTATGTTTATTTAAAATGTATTGAAACACAAATAATTTTAAATGATAAATTTTAACACTCAATTATATTTTAGCTTCCAAAATGTACCGTAAATATATTTGATTTTTTTTACTTGTCAACGCCGATTTTTAACGTCAATTTTACCTGATGTATGCTGTCAGAATATAATTCTAATTTGATGAATAGCGCCCCTTGTTAAGTTGTGGTCTATTAGACCTTGATCATTTCGACGTCTAATTATATTTCCTATATTATCTACAATTATTGTCATGGATTAATGTGTACAAATCAAATTAAACATACAGAAAATTTGAGGTTCGTTACTCCAAACAAAATAACGTTTAACGTATAACGTCGTTCACAGGTTATGGTTTCAAAAACTAAAATAGTTAAAAATGACATCCGCTATTTTAGAAAGACTGTGCTTGCTCAGTTTAACGTTTAGCGTTAACGTATGTCAAAATTATATGTGGTGGTGTGTTAAAATCTCTCTAATGTCTCAAAATTCGATTTTATAATGGAATATTGTTAAAATTATTCTGGCATGCAATATACTATTTTGGTGGAATACATGGCCGGTTATTTCGTACACATCCTGTATATTCATGTGAATTATCATCCTCCGAAGATAGCTGATCCGTATAAACATGATTTCGTTGGGATATATAAGGTGATCATGAAAATTTTTGATGATAAAAATGACAAAATATCAAAGTTTCAGAAATCACCCTGTAATTCACGATTAACCCAGTGAAACTCCTTTATTATTATTGAATATATTCGCCAATATCTCAAATCACCCTGTACGAAATGTATGAATTGTGATAAATGATGGAATCAAAATAGTATATTGCATGCTAGAATATTTTCAACAATATTCCATTATAACATCGAATTTTGAGACATTACTAAAATGTTTTCATTCCTCACTCTGTAAATAATGATATAATCTGCACCATCTGAATGATATTTACTAATATGAAGGTACGTTAATGATAAGAGCAAAAAAAATGCAGTGGGCACTTTTAAATCCCGAGGAGATAATTGAATAAAACTTATTGATTTTTAACTTGAACGCCATGTATTTCAATATCTATCCATCAATAAACTTTGCGATTCTGCACGTTCAATCAGTACATCGAATACTACAATATACAAACAATTCCACTTAGAACCATTCTACCTATAAAAAGTGCGGGGTCCTTTGTTTTCCAAAAAAATTTGTCGCTAATTTGGCAACTTCTAAATTGAAACCCGATTGCAAACAGGATTTTTGGGTAAATTGTACTGTCCTAAAACTTAACTCTCTTCATAAGAGCTCTCGAAGAAGAGATCCATAATATCGGATTGTGAACTGTATATTTGACATATTATAGTATCCATATCGTATCGAGACCGTTAAATTAGTAACAAATGAAACGAAAGAAAAGATGAACGAAATTTGACTTTTTGTATTTCAAACACCAGTGTTTGAAGTGACGCTTTACGAATGTTAAACTCGTGTTTTAGATGCGGTTTTAGTGACGGAAGTGAGAAATAGTTATTTGTCCACGACCACCTAATAATAAGTCAATATTTTACCTCCTTACAAAAGGTATGTGGTACCCATATATCTACAGTCGTGAATTATGGTTCATAATACACTGGAGTGTATTATGGTTCATAATTCACGACTAGAGATGGGAGTACAATATGAAATAAACTATTAAATCTGTGTATTTTGTCCAGGAAATTTCTGAAATGTATCGTATCGATAAAATATTGTAATTTTTAGTATTGATACTTTTCATAACGATATTTTCCAATATTAAGTATCTTAGAACAATATATTTATAACGGTACGTTGTATCGATACTTTACATAGTATCGCCCATCTCTATAATATGTCAAATCATTTTATGTAGCTGTCACAACATTTTGAGATCAGTAATACCAAATCGTTACTGAGTTTTATTTAATGAAATAAATCAAGGGTCGTGGACAAAGTATAGTATTTGACTCGCAATTTATGGCCAATATTCACTCGGGTGACTTGCGCCCTTCGCCTGCGGCTCGTGACGCAAACCCATCGTGTATATTGGCTATCATAAATTGCTCATTTAATAATATACTAATTTTCTACTCCTGATTTATGATATACTTATCAAAAGACTAAAATCTGTATTATAATGATATTCATTATGATACAGATTTTTAAGCACATAGGAATGCGACATTCGCACAATACTTATTTAATATAGCCATGGATACCCGAATGGATACCTGGTTGACATTTTTGAAATTAATGATATTAGGTCTGTTCCCTGCAATAAAAGTGGAGCACTGATCTATACGGTTTTGTTTATTTTTGATATGTTTCAATGCTTCTTGCAGTATACAAATGCAATATACATAGATAGTCCAGAATTTAGCAATTTTACACGCATTTTTTCACAGATAGACCTGAATTTTTCAAAATAATATAGCTCAGTGCTTTTATTGCAGGCGAACAGACCCATTAAGTGACACTTAATTTGACAGCTGTCAAATAATTTTGATTTTCAAAAGTAACTATAGGTGTTTTCGATTATTTACTTCTGGCTGCTAGTAGCAGTTCGTAGTTACTGAATTTCGTTCGATTATTACCGGGCGTGACGCCTTGTCTTACCTTCCCCTTGCCCCTGCTTGCCCCTTGAACACATACCGAAAAGTATGAGCTTCAAGCCATGGACATTAAATGTTTGACGTTTGTCCGGTTTGACGTTTATTTATTAATAAATAAAAGTCAGTAACGATTTGGCATATTACTAACCTCAAAATGTTGTGGCAGCTACATCAAATATTTTGACATATATAGAGATGGGCGATACTGTAAAAAGTATCAATACAACGTACCGTTATAAAGATATTCAGCCGTATTCCGTATCATGTATGTTATTTTTAACGATGGTCCGTTATGTTGTAATAACGATCGTATTTAACTATATTGTTAACTGATCTGTGATTACGTATCAACCTTCCTTAACGATATTGTTAAAATTTTATGTTAAAAAAGTAGTAAGTTCTGATTCTTACGAAACGAGATGGAACGATACACCTTCAATAAATATAAAAAGAGATGGATTCCGTCCCGTTTGACCTGTCAGAGTATAATCGTAATATAACATACTGTCAAAACGCATGACAGAAGGTTGTCTCTGACAGAAGAGCAATTTGTATTAAACGCGGGAAAAGTTTAGATTCAAGTGTACTTAATATAAGTACGCCTCCCAAAAACAACAAGGCCACAGTATGAGATGCTGTTGGAATTTTTAGAAAATCATCCTATTATGATAAGAGGGAAGAACAAACCATGCGGGGTTTGAATAATTAATAATTTGGTTGAAAAAATGAAAAATCACCACGAATATATAGCAAAAACTGATTAGATTCTTGACATTTGTTCCACTTAACGATATCGTTAAGACATAACAAGCTGTCAAAATGGTCCAGTTATTTAACAACAAACTTTTCAAAAATAACGATAGTAAAATAACGATTCTCGTTAACATAACGATGCGCATGATGATACAATCGGTATTTTTTGTCATATCGTTATATAACATAAATTCACACTTAACGATAGTCGTTAAATAACATAAAGTGATACGGAATAGGGCCGATTGTTTTAAAATACTAACGGCCGTTTGCACCAATTAATATTTAAGTAGACTTAAAGTTAAGTGGCGCTTTAGGAAAGTTTTGCTTTGCACCATGAGCAACTTGTCATTTAAAGCTCCAATTAGCTAAGCTTAGAAAATCGCTCGCTTAAACTCCACTTATCCTCAAAGTGGAGATTTCTAACCTAACATTATTGTGTTTTGATTGATATATGTCAATTATTTTTCTGTTTTCGGGTTTTCGTTTTGCGTACTACCTATTTTAGATGTGTTTCTTTATTTTTGAAGAAGGATGTTTATGGAGGATTATTCGGAAGTATTGGATATTCCCGAAAATGGATTTCCAAGAAAACGGTACAATCGTGAAAACTATTATGAAGAATTGGATGAAAATATTAGCAATTCTTTTTCCTGACCTGTATAATTTGACGATCTGATTTTCTTATTTTTAACTGTGTCCATTATAAGCAATTTTCTTATTAAGAAAACAAGAATAAAATCTTTTGATTTTCAAAAATTCAAAAATTGACGTTTAACTGTTTTTAATACATTATTTCAAACCACAAAAACGAAAAGTCACCAGAAACCATAGGGAAATTAATAAAACTCAACTTAAAAAGCGAGGTTGACAAATGTATTAAACACTTAGCTAAGAAGCTGAGCAAAAACATTGGTGCAAATGAACTTTCACTAAGCGACCCTTAAATTTTAAACTCGCCTTAGTTATTCTTAGCTTATGCTTCTATTGGTGCAAACGGCCATTATTAATGGTCGCGTTCATCACAACATAGCGCTACCGTAGCGATCATTAATTTTCTGCTGAACGCGTGTTTTGTTGACTGATCAGATTGAGCGCTGTGGTATCAGTCGCCATTTTTTTAATAAGAATTGAAATACATGCTACCGATTGATGATGCATTAACTGTCATTTATGTCATAGGTTGAAAACATAATAAGAATATTTTTGTTTGGAGATATTTTAGTTTGTATTTCAGTAATTATTTTTTTCACTTGTCAAAATCTGACATTTTGGTGGTTTTAACCAATAGCAATACATTATTCTAGCCAATCATTCGGTATTATACTGATAATTATGATTCCTCATCGATAAAACCTTGTTTACATCGAAACGTCAAAATTTTACTTTGAATTTGTCATTATTGACAACTAAAAGCGCTATTTTCATCACTCAAACTTGTTTATTTGAGGCAAAAACATTCAAACAAACCGAATTTAGATAAAATCACTCCTCCTAACGGAGTCGTGATTTTATCAAATCGGTTTGTTTTCATATTTTTGCCAAATAAACAAGTTTTCGTGGAAAAGAAAAAATTATCGATAAAATTTGAAGCACTCGTGGTATTACCTTCGATAATTTTTTACTAAATATAGTAACCAATCAAATTACTTAATTTTAAGTCATGTGTCAAATTTCATCCAATCACCTCTGGATTACAGCGATAATACCCTACATGTCGTGTTTTCAGTTTGGTTAAACGTCAAACTGATTAAAACTAATAAATTGTGTATTTAAAATTATTAAACGTCAGATTGACAATCAATTTTTTGATATCTACAAAGTAAAAAATTATCTTATCGAATACTCCTCGGGCCTTGATAAATACTCAAAATTTTGTCATAGAGAAGCGAGTTGCTCAAGGATAATAGCCCTCGGCCTGCGGCCTTGGGCTATTATCAAGCATTCTCTATGACAAAATTATCTCGGTATTATCAAGACCCTAGGGGTATTACTATTGAAAATGAATGAACAGATGCAGGTGACTTATGATTTCAATAATAGATTGTATAGTGTGTCAGGAAGTTCCACTCCGAGGGGTAAACCACTGAAGAAAAAAGTGTAGAAATTAGAGAAAATACATTGAAAATTCAGAAAATAATATAAAAAATACTAGTATCATTAGAAAATACTCCTGAAAATACAAGAAAAATGCAGTGGAAAATACAGAAAATTTCTGTTGAAACATTTCTTAATCATATAGTAATAGAAATAAAGATTTTCTCAGAGAAAATTGGGAAGAATCACGGAGTGGGCGACATCTACAATTAATCGTTCGAAATACTCGGAGGGTGAACAACAAACTAACCCATATGTGTTTATATGGGTGAAGTGCGAGATTTTTATACAATTTTAAGTGATTTAGGTCGAAAGTGATATATTTTTACGTTATTTTATGAACAATAGATGTTTCAAATAAACATCAAATCTTAAAATGCAGCGGATTGGAAGAGATAATGAGGTAATATCACGCAAAATGTGTTCAGTTCCTCAATGTGCATCAGACAGTACTTCGGATATTTCTGTACATAAATTATCTTTGAATCCCACGGAAGTAAAGAAATGGCAAAAAATCTTGAAGGTAGGGAAGCCTATCTCAAAATATATGCTTGTTTGCAGCAAGCACTTTCTGAAAGAGGATATGTTTTTGTGATAAGTTCAAAAATTTTTACTATCAGATTCTCTTCACTTCAATTTATATTTTTTAGTATTCAATATCCACAACACAGTGGGAGCATTTGAAAAATAGATCCTTTCCTAGCCAGAACCTTCCAGTGACTAATTATCAACATACAAAAAAATATATATTATATAGGTATATAGTGACGGATAGTAGGTGAGAACTCAAAACAATTACTTCTGGTTTATTATTTTTGCTATACCATGTATTTTATTCTATATTTTTTCATTTAGTCAATTAGTATTATACATGTTTCTTTATTTGTATTCTGCATAAAATAGATTAAATGATATTATGAAAAGCAAAATTTGTTTTTATTATTGCATAAAGTCTTCCACCTATTTATAATTATTGTGCAAAACCATACATATATACCTCTGCTTATATAATGAAACAATAACTTTTTTATATTATTTATTTATTATTGTGATACAATACATATTGCATAATATGATCTGGATGCCTGAAAATAAAAACAAACAGCACATAAAAGAGAACAGGTAAGTCGAACAGATAAAGCTTTTTTCTCTCTAATTGAAATGGCCGATATGCCATTTTAAAACTAAATTATACATCTGCTTATTACTTGAATCATACACTGGTGCACCCATTTGTTCTTTTACTTGATGATATCTTGCCAAAGCAGAATCCCCCACATCTGCAGATATTAAAAAAGTGCTGATGTTCAACATATTCAAATGGCTTAATTATTGATCGTTTTCATTGTCTAAAACTGTAGGCAAGAAGATCAAAGTTTTTTTTTGTTCAGTTCAGCTGTTGTATTGTATTTTCTTTTTTTTAATTAATGGGTGACTAAATGACTGAAATGGTTCTGGCCTACTTATTCTCTCCGTCTTTTTTCCTTTCCCTAATTTTGAGCCAGAGATCAGTACAGCTTACTGGTTCTAACATCTCATATCTGAAACATGAAAAAGAGAGGAGGCAAACAGGGATGTGTGGTGTGGTTTTGAAATCATCTACCTACTTGGTAATTGAGAAAACTTATTTACCTGTTAATATAAATCAATGTAGCAATAATATCCTTGCAGTATCTCCCTAATCCTGCTTTACAGGAACATTGACAAATCCAGGACTCACTGAAATTTATAATAGGGGATTGTAATATTGTTGGAGATCTCATACATAAGCTTCTAATAACTTTTTCATTGGAACCTCACCTTCATAATTGGCCAAACACGTTCACCAACAATCCAGAATATCCGAAATTGATATCTCTACTTTCACAGGCATTATTAATAGATATCTTATGACACAAATCCAGCAATACAACACAAAAATTTCGAAAACGAAGCTAATATCAAATGAGAGAATATTTGTTGTTCACCCTCCGATCCGACATTTTGGATTTTTCAGCGCCATCTCGCGGTTCGTTATTTTTCCCTATACTTGTTCAAACAAAAACAATCAAATGACAATAAATGGTATTTCACATATGACGTACACAAGGTGACGGCTAAAAATCGTTTTGATTGGCTCTTCAAGGCGGAATTATAAACTTTACGTTCGCGTTCAGTTCGCAGTTGGTGTCGTTCACGTCGTTTCCATTCTGCAGTTCAGTTCAGTTGGTAAATTTTTGCGTTTATAAACTCACAACTTTCAGCTGGCAGCTAAGGATTTGATTGGTTGAAAATTATAGTGACAATTCTGATAGATGTCAGCTGATTTTATTTATATTTTGTTTTGTTCAAGATGGATGAAAATATTTATTTAATTTCAAGTGTATTTGCTACAATATGTTTACTATATGCTGCTTTCAAGAAAAAACAGTAGTAAGAGTACCATAAATTAAACAGTTGCAAATGACGTTTCTCACGTGGTGCATAACTTTCGTTTTGATTGGTCTATATCTGAACTGCCAACTGCGAACTTAAATCTTGGTCATCTCGAACGCGGACACAGCGTAACGAACGTAATGGAAACTGCGAACTGAACGCGAACTGACTTTATAAACGTAAGTGTGCGATCCCTTTAGTTCAACTTCAACTGAACTGAACTGCCAACGACGAACTGAACGCGAACGTAAAGTTTATAATTCCCACTTCAGACTTGCTACGAACGGTGCTACGAACGGCGAACGGCGAAACTTAAAGTTCATTTAAGCTGGATTTATAAACTTGACGTTCGCCGTTGGCGTTGGCGATCGCGCTGGCGTCCGCCGTCGGCAGTTCGTAGCAACGACATTGGCCATTTATAAACTTGCCGTTGGCCGTTACAAAAACTATCATAACCTCAATTTTATGTGTCATATTCATATAAAACTAACAATCTACTTGTTCAAACAAACACAATCATAGGCCAATAAATGGCATTTCACATCTTACGTACACCAGGTGACAGCTAAAAATCGTTTTGATTGGCTCTTCAGACTTGCTACGAACGGTGCTACGAACGGCCGACGGCGAAACTTAAAGTTCATTTAAGTCGAACGGCAGCCAACGGCGGACGGCAACGCCAACGGTAGATATAAATGGTCTTAGGGGTTTTTGTACTTTTAACTAGGGACGCTAGCGCTAACGCCAACGCCAACGCCAACGGCGAACGCCAAGTTTATAATTCCAGCTTAACTCCCATTTTTAATGTGTAGAAGTAATACTTATCCCATAACTATTGACGTATATCGAATAAAATTAGTTGTTGTTGTGGTATTCATTGACATTGACAAATATGGTTTTATTAACACGTTCAGCAGAATTACAAACTGATGGAGCACTCTAAAAATCGCTACCTGATCAACTTTGTTGGGATGAACGCGACCAATATTAGAAAATATCGTTATGAAAAGTATTAATACTGAAAATTACAATATTTTATCGATACGATATATGTCAGAAACAAATTTCCTGAACAAAACAGATTTGATAGTTTATTTCATATTGTACCCCCATCTCTAGTTCATAATACACTACAGTGAATTATGAACCATAATTCACGACAGTTGATATATGGGTACCATATAGCTTTTGTTAGGAGGTAAAATATTGACTTATTATTAGGTGGTCGTGGACAAATGATAATTTTATTATTAATTAAATAATTCTTATAGACAAAATATTGTATGCAACTTTCATGTAATGGCCATTAATACAATTGTTCAGAAACTACTTACGTGCAAGTGTCACAATAAAAAAAAATGATTTTGATTTTGTTGTTAAGCTGACAGATTATTTTTAAAATTGTCAGATCAGCATTTTAATTTTTTATGTTAAAGTTTTTTACTTAGAAAATATTGCTTTATATTAAATTGATATATTTATTGTTAAAAACATTCCGTTGGGAATATAGAACCAATATTCACTACAGTCCACATTAATGTTCTTCATATTATTTTCCCTCGGAATAACATGGTCCTTCGAGCCGGATGAACTTGAAGCCAGTGCAAAATAGTGTTCAAGAAGCCCGCATTTCTTGCAGTGGACCGTTCAAAGAGTAACAGAAGTTGGCTCGCTATTATTGGTTATGCATTAAGATTTGCTTGGTTAACTGGACTGGAAAGAAAATGTGAGTTTCTTCTTCCTTCATTTTTTGTTCATTCATATACCTGTTCCTTATACTAATTCCGTTTTCTAACAAAGTTTATTGGGCAAAGTAGCTGCATTTGATCAATATTAATTGTTAGTTTGTTTTTGAACCCTATTTCATACTTATTTAACTCTAATTTATTTAAATTGAAATTGATTAGGATCTTGACTGGTGTTTATTGAGTATAAAAGATGGCAACTAATATTGACACCGAACTCAAAGTTCTAAATAAGAAAAGGGGGTCTGTAAAAGCGAAACTCACTAATTTTTCAACTTTTATCAATAAAATAAAGACGGATATGGAAAACGGGATTCAGATTAGCAATGCTTCAAAAATACAGTTAAAGGAACGTACTTATAATATTGAAAGCCTATTAGCAGACTCATTTGAACCTTTACAAAACGAGTTAGAATTACTTTCTGAAGATATCAATGAGCAGCTGTCTGAGAGGTCTGAGTTTGAAAATAATTTTTATGAATTTGTCGCAGAGGCAAAATTATTAATTGACATATTAGAACCAAAAAGTTCGAATAATATTCTCACGAACGGAGTTTCGGTTGGGGTTTCGGACGAGGTCACAGGTAATAGATCAGATTTAAAATTAGGTATTAGCCAAAGTATAAAGTTACCCGATATAAAATTGCCAAGTTTCAACGGGGCACACGAGACCTGGCTAGAGTTTAGAGATTTATTTGTTTCGCTGATACATGAAAATAAAGATATTAATCAAATACAGAAATTTCACTATTTAAGAGCGTCTTTAGAGGGTAGCGCTGCACAAGTTATAAAATCCTTGGAGTTTTCTTCGGAAAATTACCTGACTGCTTGGGATTTGGTTTGTAAGAGGTTTGAAAACAAAAAGCTGCTGATACACAATCATGTTAAAGCCTTATTCAATTTAGGTACGCTAGATAAAAGTACAGCAGCCTCGGTTAATATCAGAAAAATAATAGATACAGTCTCAAAACATTTAAGGTCCCTAGAATCTCTTAATATGCCTACAGATCATTGGGATGTCTTAATCACTCATATAATAGTCAAAGGCTTAGACGATATCTCAATATCTAAATGGGAAGAATATAAATTTCAAAAAGAAATTCCCTCGTTAAACGATATGTTTTAATTTCTAAAAAATAGAGCTGACTTATTAGAACGCTTGGAAATTAGTAGATATGAGCAAAATAAGTCATTCAATAAAGGTAAAGGTAGGACGTTGTTTTCTTCAGATGATTTCAATCGAGACACAAATAAAGAAAAGGCTTTTAAAAAGTGTGATGTTTGTTCGGGAGAGCATTTGGTTTATTTGTGTGAAAAGTTCAATGCCTTAACAGTGTCAAAGAGAAATGAACAAGTAAAGAAATTGAAACTTTGTCATAGATGTCTTCGCCCTGGTCATTTTACAAAAAGTTGTCGTTTATTCGGTGCCTGTAAAACCTGTCATTCAAAGAAGCATAATACACTGCTTCACACTAGTCCGGATCGTCCTCTGGGGTTACAAAACGCCAAAGGTACTGATTAGGCTTGCGTAACGACATGCTATAGCTCTACGGTTCCTTGCAATAATGATCAGACTTTGTTATCCACTGCTATTTTGAATATTTTGGTGAACGATAGAGCTTTTCCAGTTCGTGCCGTTTTAGACTCTGGCTCTCAGTCATCGTATGTAACTGAGACTTTGTGCAATAAGTTAGGGTTGAAAAAGGAAAAGATTAATCTTTCGGTTTCAGGAATAAATAGCAAAAATTTAAAATTACATTATAGTTGCTCTATTGAGGTGTCCTCGAGACATTAAAATTACAAAACAAGATTAATTTGCCTAGTTTTGCCGGAAATAACATCTTCCTTACCTGCGATTGAATTAGACATTGAAGGGTTGGGTATTCCTCAAGAAATACAACTGGCAGATGAAAACTTTTATAAACCAGGCCCTATAGACATGCTAATCGGAGCCGATCTATTTTGGAATTTGCTTATGAATAAACAATTTAGCTTAGGTTTTGATCGACCAGTTTTACAAGAAACACTACTCGGTTGGGTTATTTCGGGTAAAACCAGTGGCAGAGTATCAGGTGTAACAAAAACAAAAGGGCATGTAACGTTTTGTAAGTTTAGTAAAAATATAGATACCCAAGGGGTGCAAGAACAGTTAGAAAGGTTTTTTGAAATCGAAAATGTTCCTACAAAGGGAAAATGGTCTGCAGAGGAAATGGAATGCGAGGCGCATTTTGTAAAAACCACTACTAGGTTACCTAATGGCAGATTTCAGGTTTCGATACCATTTAAAAGGTCAGTTGACGCTTTGGGTGACTCTTTCGAACAAGCAAAATATCGATGCCGCATAGCGGCGAGTGCGTAAATCCGTGAGTGCGGAAAATGTTTTACAACACGAGATACGTACTATACTTTACCTACGACCTACTTCTACTTGTATTTATACTCTTATTATTGATAATATTTGAAGAACATCAACATTATTTGGCTATTTCTGCGATTTCCGTAATAATATTAAATCCATCTCCTTTTCACTCGACATTTTTTAATAGAATGAAACTTTCCACAAAACAGTTATACGTTATAAGGATAATAAAAAAGTGTTTTGGAAGTTTCTTGACAGTTCGTACGCAAATCGCTATTGCGGCCTACTTAAGTTTGATGTTTTGAAGGCTTATGTCATATTTTTGAATAAAATGGTAACGTCTATTGAGACAGTTGCTATGATGTTGCTAGGTAAGCCGTGCGATTTACTTTACAGCGTTTTTTTACCGTGCGTCATTACATTAGCGCCGACTGTGTGTTATTGACTGATTACAGGGGGGGTCGTAGGTAAAATACTATTAAGTAACTAGTGTGTAAAGTACCTTTTTTTTGACGAATGTGATTGTCGCATTCGCCCCAGATTTAGTTGGAAAATCTCCATTTAAAATTTAAATGTCAGATTCAATTTACAAAGAAATGTCAGTCACTCACCGCCAACTTATACCTATTCAGATACCTATAACGCACTAGTGCGTGAAAAAACTCCTTACACACTAGTGCGTGAAATAAGGTTTTACGCACTCGAAAGTGTGTCTAAAGTTGGATAGATGAGGCTTTCACTTGATGTAGATCCATACTAAATTATGGAATAAAACAATTTTAATTTGTTGAAATCTACATTATATTGAACTAAAAGTTGTGACGCGTTTCGCTAACACAGTAACTTTTTCAAACGAATGGAGGTATAATGAGAAATTTCCAACTTATACAGCGCCTTAATACTAAATTATACGAATATCAACAATAAAATTATAATCTATTAACAAGGAAATAAAATAAAAAGGAAATTTGTCTAAATATGGGATTAACTGGAGTATTTAACAAGTTTACCTGGAAACTCATTCACACTAATCCTACAGGAGCCTTTCTAGGTAAAAAGGTTCAATAAGGGAGAATTGTTAATATCAAGCTGGTCGTTGAGAAGATTATCTGAATATTTGTTTTTATTTATCTCTAGGGCTTCTGAAAAATTTAATTTGAAGAGTGTTGGTTTGCTAATAAATGATTTGATTAGTTGGAATCTGACTTCGAGTCGAATTTGTGTTGGGATGCTAGCCTCCCGGACTGCTATTTTATTTTAATTTTTGGTCAGTCGTCAATATGGCCCCAACGAATGAAGAGATGTTGTTGCTGATGTTACTAATTAAGAAAAGAAGGCGTCGGGCAAAAAGAGAGTTTAGTGTGGACCCCTTTTTAGCTGTCCGTTCTATTAAAAGCCTGTATTTTACATTGTTTGATGAACTGTGCAATAGTGAAACAAGATTTTTTAATTACTTTAGAATGTCACTTCCTTCTTTCAAGACCAATTTCCTCGGATGCTAGCAGCCTAGTATAATGCGCCGCATTTGAACCAATGCCCCACAACCGATTTTGTGCATCCCG
Source organism: Galerucella nymphaeae (assembly GCA_963978555.1). Lineage (NCBI taxonomy): Eukaryota > Metazoa > Arthropoda > Insecta > Coleoptera > Chrysomelidae > Galerucella > Galerucella nymphaeae. The sequence continues at coordinate 7,604,324 of OZ021708.1, forward strand.
GGAGGCAAAAAGCGTCCGGCTGCTCGAATTTCAGCATCCCAACTGGATGCACAAAATGGAGCGTCCGGGAGGCTGTTTTAGCATCCGATCCGATGCTGGCATCCTTAGTCTAATCGCTCCCATTTGATTTAATGCCCCGCTAACCTCCCAGATGCCAGCATCCCGGATGCTAGCATCCTAGTATAATGGTAGCGTAAATACCCAATCGTAATTGGACCCAGGACATGAGGCCAGACAATGGCGAACACAGCTACCAAATGTCACATTATTGTGAAAACATTGTGGTTATATTATGCAAAATATTATGATTGATCCCAATGATCATTCAATGATTTGCGCATAAATAAGTATAGTATGTATGAAATGAAATTAAAAATTTAGTTGAATCAACCTTTGTTTACACTGGAAGTTTCGGTATAGCACAAAATAATGCTACACAGGTTTTAATTTAGAAAAATACGATAATATTGTAGGTACCGTAATGTGTGTAAAACTATCATTAGAAATGAGATTTTACTTGTTAACTTATCAACTTTGCTTCTCTGTCAGCGATAAATGACCCAAACTTGATAATTTCAAGTGCACTGGTACTTGGAGTATAATCTGGGTCCATATTTGAATAGCCCAACAAAGCAATACAACACAACAACACAAAATAAGGAGTAAAAAACACAAATACAATAATAGGAGGTAGTAAGTCCGAACACAATATGAAATAGCAAATGCAAACAGAATGATAAATAGCAAATACGCAAAAGTGTTAATAAAAATTGGAATATTTGTATGTAAATAAACACAAATGTCAAAACTGAAAAATAGCGTTGTCAGGTATATCAAAAGAGCTGTGTGAAACGGGTGGCTATCTGACCAATGATTAGCCTGCAGGAATACCAACTTAACCTCAAATCGCTCCTTAGTTTAAAAACAAGGTATAGAACAAAATATAGGTTATCGTAGCACGAGTTATATTTGGAAGAGAATATAATGAATAGGTACTATTTTTTCTGGAATTGTCGTATTTTGTAGTAGTGTTTATGTTTATTCAATAACTTTGGATACACAGAATTGCGTAAACTGATTGCACTGTGACTTCATTGATATTTGTGTGTTCTTTTGGGGTTCTCAAATTTATTAATTGTCGTATGTTGACTTTAGTCCGGTCACTTGCAGTAGGAAGCCTAGTTCTTTATGCATTCTCGGTGAATTTCAAGCAATAATATTCTGAATACTAATGTACTCATTTTTCCCATTACTTGGCCATAAAAATTTACAATGATTCATTAAGTAATGGTGATAGAACTTTCATTACTTTAATAGCCTCTTACCACTCTTTAAGGTGGATTTAGCGGATAAATAAGCATCATATTCCCATTGAAACACAATCACAACTATTACAAGTTTTTCAACACATAGTACTTAATAGTTGGTATATTTATGCATTTCTCAATTCATAAACATAATCATAAGTGTTAGTGACAAGTGACAGTTCTTTTTCATTGAAGAGATTTTTCAATCTTCTCAATAAAAAGCTCCTCTTTCAAACTCATACTGACAGGTTAATGTGAAAAAAATAATGATAGTGTACTCATTACTTATAAACATTTTCATTTAATCTTGATTCTGGACATACTTTTGAGGTTGACAAGTATGACAGTGACATTTGAGGATAAAAATACGGCGCAATGGAATCCATGCAGGCGCACTTTCCATTTCGACTCATCATTATCCATAAAAGTTGAAAGTTGGGAACTTCTAGGTTATGCGTTATGGAATGTGCATTGATACTAACTGTTACGAGTTGGATAAACTGTCTCATTTGCGACTACAATCATCCATGACTACAATGTTCAGTTTTTATGAGCTAGGCATTGAAGTTATGCTGACACAAAAAATAATGCTCATGCATTCGTTGAATCTTCCTTTAGTCAATTAAAATAGTAGAAAAAAAGTCAGATGACACATGAATTTTATTTTTGGGGAAATTGTACTAGGGTGAGTGTTCCTCTGCTAGGGAATATTCTACAATCGAGAAAAAAATTTACAGCAAGTTCCCTTGGACTCTTACTGTTACAACATGCTTAAAAATAATGTTCACTGGAAACATTTTGAGATATAGCCGCTTACAACGTTTATTTGGCCACCCATACATACCGGTTACAACGGAAATAGAAATTTATCGCCTAAAATGAAAACACGCAACAAAATAATAAATTTTCGGTTGAAAATGAACTTGTGCCTTTTAATATACGGTCGTATCATCTAATTTTCAGAATCTCTGAGTGTAGATCTTTTTTGAAACTTCAAAATATGTAAACAATAAACTATGAACCACCGAAGACGTTCTTCCTCAAAGGGGAAAATAACTTTTATTGAATAATTAAATGTAGTTCAATCAAACTTTACGTTATATTAATTTTAGACTTACCTACTTCCCTTACTTTATATTCAGTGCTTGTTTCTCGTTTCTGTGCCCTTCGGAATCTTCTACTTACACCAGAAATAATTTTCCGAGATTCTGCTGCGACAAATATGTGCCACATCTGCTTCTATAGTAAAGTCAAAAGCTATCGATATCTATGTTGGGTACTTTTCCTGTGATAAATTCATTATTTGTTTTTCCAATAGGAAACAAGGGGCTATCAATTAAAATTTGAAAAATTGTCTCCTGCAGATACGAGGGTTGTCTTTTATAATTTGAATATGGAGCTAGGAAAACGCAGTAGATCTCTAGGTGCTATTAGGAGAAAAACATCCGAACGAATTTATATATGTACCAATCAATAGTTACAGCTCTCCGATTTTGTAGAGAAATAGTTAGTACATAAGTGGGTTTTGAGACAAGTGTCGCTAGCATCTTTTTGCAAACACTTCGAAAACGGATAACTTTCGTCGGCTTTGGTTCATCCTGGAACACCGAGGGCCAGCTGCACCGTTTTTTCTTCTAAGTAATAATACTTCCATAAGTGAAACATTATACATTAAGGGAAACTCAGTGTGATTCAACTGCACCGTGTCTTATTTAGCTAAGTCGACTAAAGACAGGATGTGGACAGGAGGACACAGGGATATTGATCTTGGTGAAAATCGAAATGTGACAGAGGTGACACTATATTCTGATAATGAGAATGACAATTATCAATAAAATATGAACAAAATAAAATATTATCAAGTAGATGAAGAGATGCGTCTCCCAGCGTTCATGGATAAAACTACAAAGGATGTGCGTGCTTGCAGCGGCCCCAATTTCACTAATGACGAAACTTTATGATACATTGTGTGGCAGAATATAAAAAGATCATCGAGTGTGGAAAACAAATGGGATAACGTGAACAGAAAAAAATGCTGCGGGAGATGAAACAATAGAATAACTAGAGATTTCAATGCTAATGCGCCAGCAGCAAACAAAGGCACCGTGAAAAAATTCTATACAAATGGAAAGGCTCATTTTCTGATACTTTGGTCTGCCAAGTGCTAAGACATAACCAGACTTCCACATAAGTTGTACTAAAGTAGAACCTACACTTCGACTCACGTTAAGAACGACTTAAGGTGCCGTCACACTTATTTCCTTAGTCTCACTCAAATGCTCAAGTAGCACCGGTGTAGTTGGCCTTCAGAATGTGTTGTAACTCAGCACTGGACCAATGGTTAAACTATGCTCAACCACTATTCAGTAATGAAGCCCTCATGCGTTGTAACACAATTTGTCGATCTAGGGTTACGTAACCACTGAATCTCAGTTGACATTTCAACTTTTCGTTTCCGTTAATATCATTCAAACTTGGTTACTTAGTTTCATGATGTGTGTTTTGAAGTGTTTTTGATTGTATTTGGTCTGTGGAATGAGGTTTGTATAAAATAATTTGACTTCAAATTTTTCTTAATATAAATAAAGTTATTTTAGCTCAGTTTATCAATTTCAATATCCTCCAAGTATAATAGGTAGTTTTCTAAAGTCTCTGGGAATCATTTCTTGCTTCTTCCAGCATCTCCATTTTGTTCAAAATAATTCATACCAAATAGTTAACGAAATTAATATATCTTCATATACATTCATTTTTTCACTAATTAACGGAAATTACCATAGAACGTCTATTACAAACCTGAAATGTCAAATTGAAACAGACAAACAGATAGAACAAGTGAAATTGTATTGTTCTGTCTTTGATTATATGTTGACTCTCTGAGATATGATGATAAACTTTTCGAAGGTTAACCAGTTGGTGAACGTCTAAAATCTCTAGATCTCTAGAAACAACCTTTTAAGGTAACCATATGGTTAACTATAACGGTGATTTAACCTACCGAGATACAACACACCCTTAAACAGCCGACTGACGTTTATTTTCGAGAGTATAGGAGTTAATCTAAGATTCATTCCCAATGAAAATATTGTAAATATTTTTCCAGTTTCCTGCCGTTATTTGTGGACCTGTTTTTGGATTGTCACTGAGATTAATCTATCCAAGTTTGAATTTTTCATACGACGAAAAATTGTCGACTAATATGATGCTTCATTGCCGACAACATAAACCAATTTGGCAAGACATTCTTGTTAAGACAATTGTCTTCGAACATTGATGAACATTTTTTCGTAAACCGTTTGGCATGTACCCACTTCTCGGATGGCTTTCGTTGAGAAAGTAGCATTTCCCGGTCTAGTCCGGAAAGTATGTACTTCCTGGCCTAGGCTGGAAAGAATAACGTCGTTATCACAGCAACGGAGTTGCGCTGACAGTTCATATGAAACTAGTTGTCAGAAATTCTGGCTCCAACAATTTGAATATATCAAGCACTTCAAACAAATTAAATCCCCTCAATATTAGCAATTGCTCGAATTTCAATATAAATGATTAGAATGTTTTTGTTAATATGTAGTATTTTCTGTTCTGTTCTGCTTAATTCAAATAAAAATTAATATGTATAGTGAAAAAATGTGACCTCTCAATGATTTGTTATTCTACACGTTTGTCAAAAAAATATTGTATGCAACACGCCCAAGAATGTTTTTTTTGGACTCACAGACTTCCAGAATTTAGTCTATTCGTCCAAAAAATACCTAATTTCCGGCCTTAATTTCATTTTTCGACTGACTCATCAATGTGGTCTGAAGCTTCGAAGTTAAGCTAACTAAATATGTCATTTAATTTTGACTTTTGATATTATTTGTTGACAGGCGCCAACGATGTTAAATGCATCACTCAAAAACAATCCTCGTATATTCGCAATGTGATCTCATGCATAGATAAAAAAATACTTATAGATGGGCGCCCTCTATTCATACTGGAGGCGCTACCTTGTCCCGTCAGTACCTCTGGCACAAATCAGGTTGTGAACTTCGCTAACAGCCGAAAAAGAAGATTCCTGTAATTTTACAGTTTTTTTGCGGTATATTCAAAATTACTGTAATTTTACTTTTATTGCAAAATGACATTTACGATTCATTTTTTAATATTTCATTCAAAAATACTCAACATTAGATATGCATTAGATTGATATTACAATAATAACAATGAAAAGTCAAGTAAAATTAAATGAAATGTCAAAAAATGGATCATATATGCCTGAATTGGGAAAAATGAAGCAATAATCAACAAGTTCATATATTTTATTGATTGAAAAAGTATTCAATACAGTTGGTTCGTTGGATCTTTTCCCATGCGTCATCAATAATATACACACGCAATACATCAATACATTAAATAAAACGTAGGTCGTAGTTCAATGCTGTGGATGCCGTCAATTGCTTGTGGATGTGGCTAAAATTACGATGCGCGTTATTTATTATTGAAGCTGGTGTGATAGATTTTTGTGAATATTTTATAGCCATTTAGCAATGTGCTACCTAAACCTTTAGTTTGGAAAAACTGTTAGAATTCCATAGTTTTATGGGGTTACTTGCACAAGAATAGGGTATTTTCCTATGAGCGGAAACAATTTAAAAAGAGTCGGAGCAGGTACTTTGAGGTACTATTATGCCAGAAATCAATATTTCACACAAATAAATTAAACCAGTGATTTTTTATTAATTCAACAAAAAGAGTAATTTTCAAATATTTACTCAGCGCGGGAAAATATGTGAGTTTATTGTGACGTCAGAGGTCTCGTTGCTGGCTTGTTTCTTATAGGCCAGCTCAAGTGGGCGACTGCAGATCAGCTATTTTTGCATAGTCGCTCGGGATGCGATAGGCGGAGCGACAAGACCACTGACGTCATAAAAAATCAGCTCGTTTCGGCGCGCTATTCAAATAGAAAATTTTCAAAGTTGGTTTTGGCAACTTTCCCGCTTAGTAAAAAATTTGAAAAAAATTTGGAGTACTTAACTGAGGTCAGACAATCTTCTGATGGTATTTAAAAAAAATTGTCAAATACCCTATTAGTATTAATAACAATTTCCTAGGTAGAAACTTTGCAAATCAGATTGCCCTTTTAGGGTTATGGCTGGCAACCATTACTATTGGGCCGTCCCACCCATACGGTTCAACAATGGAAAATAAAAATATTCTAGGATGTGAAAATAAAAAATAAATATTTTAAATATATATATTTAAAACTCATTTGAATATAGTTACAGTATATATTTGCCGAATAATAATGTACAAGGACAGGAATATTGGGGAAATCAAAATTATTGTTAGATGTATTTACCATTTAAAACAACTTGTGATACAATCTCAAATGCTATCCTTGAAAATGGAAATAAAGATATTCCAAAAGATTGGAAAATGATGTAAGAAAGAGTAAATTTTTACAATGTTGCTGTTTCCCTAATATTCCTGTCTTTGTATATATATATTATTTAATCTTCCTCATAGTCAGAATCAGAACTATCACCAGTATTTATTTCGATGGTTATAGGTTGAATGCTAAAATCAACTATATTCTGCTCTCGGACATACCACTTTTCTATAATTTCATGAGTATGTCTAACACATTTTTCCCAAATTTGTTGATCACATTGATCCAGTGCCTCTTTCCACATATTTATAACAGAACTATCTGAATATCCATCTCTACCAATATATTTATTGTAATATGACTTGCAATTAGCCCAAATCAATTCAATAGCATTAAATTCACAATGATATGGTGGTAGTCTCAGCACTTCATGACCATGTTCTCGTAGTAACTCATCAATTTTATACACATTTACTTTTCTATTCATTTTTGCAATTTGTAGCAGTTCAGGTTTTGTAAGTTTTGTATCAAACTTAATGTTGTTTGTTGTCAACCATGTAACAATCTCATTTTTTGTCGATATAGTAGAAGGTTGCTTTTCTAAAAGGACACTATGATATGGAGCATTATCCATAACAATTAGAGATGGCTCTTCTAGGCTGGGAATTAATTTAGTACTCATCCATTCCATGAAAATTTCATTGTTCATTTCTCCATGGTAGTCAGCTACTTTAGATTTTGAACAGAATACTAGACTTGCTTCAGAGACAAAACCTTTGGTAGAACCAGCATGAACAATTATGAAACGTTTTCCATCATAACCATCTGGTTTACGTACACTTTTAGTGCTGTTGTCTTGCCAAGAATATGTTTTATTGCCTTTTGAATAGATCCATGTCTCATCCAAAAATACAAGTTCTCTTGGGTGAGTACTTGAGAGGTTTACCATATATTTACGCAGAAAATTGGCTCTCAAGGCTGCAATACTGGTTCGCTCCATTAAAGCTCTTCGATTGTCATCTTTGTTATATTTGAATCCCAATGATTTCAACAAAATGCTTAGAGATGTTTTGCCAATAGATACAATTTCTCTGTCCCTTAATTCACAATTTAATGTAGTCAAAGTAACATGCTTCTCTAAAACAAAAATTATAGTAGATTCAATTTCAACTAATACTATATAATATATTTTTAATGATATTTTGATTGCTCATTCCATCAATGTTTCAGCCCTGACTGTTAAAAAATAAGATAAATTCAATATTTAAATTGAATTTGTAATGTAATCGCAAAACTACTAAAATCTATACAAATACCTTCCTTAAGTTTTCTTTAATATACTATGATTTGAATATACTCATTACAAAATACCTACACCTACATTTTACCAAAAGACTTTAATTAAATAATAAATAAATAATATTTACTTTGTTGGTACATATCGTATAATGTATTCCGTACTGCCATCTTAGCTCCCTCAGGTAGATCAGTTGTCTTAGATTTAGAACGAGTTCTGGTTTTGCCTGGGCTTGAAAGTATTGGATTATTTTCCTTTCTTGTTTTTATAGCATATACTGTCCGGCGAGATATTTTCAAAGCAGCAGCTACCCTCTAACATGAAAAAAATTATTAATAATAAGTATATTCCTAAACAAACATGCACTTAAGTATTTATGTTACCTCTTGAACACATGAAAGTGGTTCCAAAGGTCCTCCATTTCTTTTTTCCAACTCAAAATACTCCAACACATTTAGGACCAGCTCCTGTGCTTGCGAATTCAACCTCTTTCCAGGCATATTCTAAAAATAAAAATCATTCATAAATAGTTCTGGTCTTTCAGAAAATAAAGTCAATATTTTCTACATTGGTGGAAGCAAAATATGTTTCATATAATTTAGTTTGATGGAATTCTATCCAGAATCATATTGAAATGTCAATTTAAGGTTAGTTTTCATTGCGAAGTAAATAATAAGAAATAATATTTACTTACCTCAATAATTTGAACACTAAGGTAAAAGTTAGTCGTTATAACAACTGTTTTTGAAATAAATTTATATGCAAGGGGCGAAAAGGTGAATAAAAATGTAAAATAAAAATGTAAACAAAGTCTTTGGCTGTCAACGACGTCAAAGTACTAATTCGCGTTAAACGTATCGCCGACATTCATCATATGGCTATCTCTGTTTGTTATATTACGCTGTAATGGAACAAACGGTTCCATTTCGGGGATTAAGATTCTGTGAGTAGGAAAGAGACGGAATACAAAAAGTAGTATGTGAATTATTTCATACATGGGAAAAGATTCAGCGAACAGACTTTAAATGACAACGTTTTTTTTTACATATTTCAATGACAAACATGAAAAAAAAATGTTAGGAAGTCAACAGAAATGCTGGGAAGTTCAAAGTTGTATGGAAAAATAACTACTATTTCTGTCACTTTCTATTTAATGGAACATGTTTTTTAATGAAGATAAAGCTTACCGTATGCACCTCACTTTACAGTCTTTCACAAAACATATTCTTGACATTGTCTCTTAAAGTAAAAGTCCCACTATTAACAATAAAAAGCAAATACTCAACACACACACACAAATAAGCGGTTGTCAGTGCTTGTCAGGCTAGGATGTCAGCGCTAATATATATGTGGAAGAATGTTTAACTACTGCTAACGGCGTTACAGTTTCCATTAAATTACAAATTTCAGTACTGACGGGACTTTTTATGTGGCAGCACCCACGCGCCTTCAGAGATCCCCTACCCTGATCTCATGGCTTAGTATGCTTGAATAATTTTTGAAAAACACAAATCAAGCAGAAAAATCAAAGTTTCAAATTAAATTTGAATTTAACAGTTGAGTGATATGGGTTATCTAATTTGTCCAACAAAACTTCGAATCAGCCACACTGAGTTATTCCACTATTCATATGCCAGTACGTTCCTGATTATAATTCAGTTGAGTTTGCAACTAGAATAATGGCATTTAGCGGTTTGGTAAACAAGCATACTATTTTATTGTCTTTTGAGGCGGGTGACTGATTCAATAATAAATTATTCAAATATATATTAAGTGATGAATATTTTTTGGGTGTTGAGTCCTGGACTAAATAACCAGTGACACATCTGTAGAGAAAAGCAAAAACGACCGGTACACACAAAGAGACAATATTGGTCCTAATTATAAATCAATACCTCTCAACTGTTGGTTGGTTAGTTACTTACTTACCTACTCATAATATAAAGGAAGAGAGCAGCGGTCGAAAACCAGTCATTTTCCTATATTAATATTCTCCGTAATTAATTTTGTGTAGCCATCTAATTTCTGCTCGCGTGTCTACAGATAGAGGGCGCTTTTTATGAGTCTTAATGACTGTCTTTTGGTTTCAGTCGATTGATCAAATAACCGAGTCGCTATTTATTATTTATCAATGGAGATTTTTGTTGGAAAAACGTGAAGTCAAATTGAATTGGGGTTAATTTTCTTTAAATTATTTATGGTTTGTTCCAAAAAGCTCCATATAAATGGAGAGAAAGTGATTGAACAGTCCGCTCTCAACTACAAATGATTTTCATTTTCCCTAAATTATTAGGCACCACCAGGATAAAGAAGAAGAGATGCTTGCTACATCATGTTACATCATGCACTAGTTTGCAAAAGTGTTTTTAGAATCCAACGTATTCAATAGATTTGGATCCCAGTTACTACGAGTAGGGCATAGAAAGCTTGTGACTAATTAACTCTTCCGAAAGTATATCGCAATAGAAATCAGACCAATACGAGAAAATGTGATAAAATTTAAGTTTCAAACAGTTAGAGGTGCTGAGAGCAAAGAAAAAAAAAAGAAAAATATTTCACTTTGTTGTGCTGGACAAGAAGTTTTCATACTAAATATGGAAATATCTCAGTCTAACATAAAAACGTTGTGATAATTTTCAGCTTCTCCAAAATAAATTGAAATGTCTTAGCACTTGTTTGTCGCACTTTCAGACTTTTTCCTCGAGACAAAAGGGTTTCAGCTTTTTCAAATAATTTTGGACACAATTTACGCATTTCAACTCATAACAATCGAATATTTGACTGGCGAAAGCATTTATGGTATATTAAGGATTAAAAATGGTAAGGGTTGTTTATCGGTCGACAGCAAGCGAAGCCCCCAATTTTGCTAGAGACCGGTTAAACCCCTAAACCTACCATTTTTTGCGCGATCGTATTGATATGAATTTCAAATGAAATAAATTAAATTTCTTCGGAATAAACGAAAAGTGACATTGATACTTCACGATCAGTTTAATAGTATATTACATACCGAGGAGGGAAGTGTTTCATTACTGTCGAGAGATTAAATATAATCTCGAGACATTAATGAAAACTTTCCTTCTAGGTATGTATACTATTTTATTTACAACCACATCGTTTGTTGAAAATTCTATTTCACATTTTTTAAATGTAGTAAAAATTAAATTAAAAATTAAGTTGACAATTCAACTCATGTAAAAAAAATCGCATATGCCTCAGTGTAATTGTCACTTTGACACCGGCAAAAGTTAGCTTTAACTTTTTCAGCGATAAATGCACTTGTGGTTTTTTCACTTATGCATTTGTTACCATGATGAATAATTTGACATGTTTGTCAACAACTTATTGAATTTCTAAACACTAACAATGAGCAACCTAAAAACGCTCCACCTTCGGTGTCGCGTTTTTAATAGTTGACAGTTGTTCTCGTCTAATTGCTAGGAAACAGTTTCTCATTAAACAATCCAAATTTACCCGATAAAATAAAAACCTCTTGTGCAATTATAAGTGGAAATTATTTGACACCATTCAAAAATGTGACAGTGACAGTAAAGAAATTTCAAATCATCAAGGAGATTGAATATCTCGGTTAAATCCTATAATAAGTCAAATATTACCATTAATTTTATCAATAATATATAAGTTATTTAAATGTTGTTGTTAATTGCCCTGTTGTTTCTATATAAGAATTTGTTCAATAATAGTATATTATTCAACAAGCGTATAATTATGGTAATAGCCATTATGCGCGTGTTGAATACTATACTTTATCCACAACTATATATATAAGTTTATTAAAAAAATCCAAAATTTATTTCAACTGAACATTATTTTTTATTAATGGTAACGTTATTAATACACAATAAATTCATGTTTATATACTCTCATAATAATTATTAATAGTTACATTACAATTGTTAAAATTCATGCCAGTGATAACTTTGTCAGTCAAATACACTAAGATAACATTTTCAGAAAAAGACGATGTTTTTTGTGTCAGTTGCCAATCCATGAAACTTTTGTACAACGCATCATATTTACCTTACCTTTAGACTTGTTAGGTAGGAGATTTTCTGTAGCGCTAGCCGCTAACTTTAAAATGTCTGGCGGTGTACAAGACATATTTTCTAAATCTGATTCACTATTAGACATTTCTCTGATGATACCAGAGATAAGAAGTGAATTTACAAATTGTCAAATTTGACGCAACGATTGAGTAATATTATTCCATCGAAGTGTCATTATTATTCAATTCTATATGGTAATGCATGGCATTACTTGATAAAAATCACATATTTAACAGATATATTAATAATAGTTGTGGATAAAATATATTACTCAAATAAATATTTTGCATTATTGAACGAGTGAGGGAAATCAGTGAGGGAAATGGAAGAGGGAAGTAGACGTAGGTAATGTGACACTTTCAAACCTTCAATGACATCAATAATGTCAAAATTACAGGTATGGTTGTAAATAAAATATATTTGCATTTTGGTATAATGTAGGCGGTTGTCGACTTGACTATGATAAAATTTAATAGTCGTTGGACTGCTATTTCCAAGTGTTTCCAAGATATTATTCATCAACAAAGAAATGCATTTATTGTAAATTTTAAAGGATATATACTTTGAACTTGAATTCTCGATAAATTTACTGATATGAAAAAAGTGAGAGTGATACTGGAGTGGAAAAAGCGTGGCAATGTGGAGCAAAGATGTGAAGCAATACTGCTGTAAGAAAAGTGAGTAATAGTATTTTTGCTCGTTGTATTCATTATTATTAATATTATTGTTACATATTCAAATGTAAACGTCAATCTAACATCAGATTGACTTTTCTAGTTTTCGTCAAGAAAAAAACAACAGCTTGGCAACATCACAATATTTTGATTCGCAACGTCATCATCCTTTTATCGTAAATATATTAGACAAGATCCAATGGAACAAGCACATTAAAAAACGAAAGAAAATCATTTTCAATATATTGTTGATAATCAAAAGTATATATTTCCAAATAATTACTACTACATACTTAGAACTTCAGCTTTTTATAGTTAAACGTGGCAATATCGATTGTTTTCGGTCGCATTCCTTCCATAGCTTCAGATAAGTTTGTCAAATACTACAAAAAATATAGTTTAACATTCCCCAGGTCGCTAGTTTTTATGTAGCCCCAGCCTCGAGAGTGGAAGTATGTGAGTGTCTAGATTTTTTGTACCTACATAGACCAGGGCCGAGCCTTCAAAAATGGTGGAAAGTGAAAAAAATAATAGCAGGATGGACCTCATTAGTAAAGAAGGGAAATAAAATATAATTGAAAAAAAATATATATAAATTACGGGCGATCCGAGTTCGGGAAGTGGAAGGGGGTGAGTTTTCAAGGGTAAAAAATGGTTTATCTCGATTTCCGGCAAAACTACAAGTATCATGCGAAATAGTTGAATGGCAAAGTTGTGAGTAACAGAAAGCTCTACAACTTTTGTATCTACAATTTTCACACATAACCTCAAAATTTATGCAAGTCACCCAAGTGAATTATGGCCATAAATTGCGAGTAGAATACTATACTTTGTCCACGACACTTGATTTATTTATTAATAAATGAAAGTCAGTAACACAGCACACCCCCCTCTAGCAGGCTAACTCCTTCACTAATTCTTAGATCTAATATATTAGTATTGATCCCGTCCGCCGCGCGGCGATAGTATACATGGAGCACAGAACTAAAGAAATCTGTGACATACTAGCAAAGGGTAAATTATCCCTCACGATATAGTCCGAAAAAGGAACAAGAAGAATAATAACCAAAAGAGCGGGAAATATGAAATAACTAATGCTCGGTTTCACCAACCGTCTCGTAAAGTTAGGTAATATCACCGAACAATATGATTATTGTTCGGTGGTAGTCGAATTTAGGAATTTCTAAAGGCAATTTACGTTTCACCACGTGCATTTAGAAATTCCCAAATCCAACTTAGGTATTACCTAACTTTACGAAACGGTAGGTGAAATCGGGAATAAGGGCGGGATATTTAAGTATTGAATATAAGATGGATATCCCTAAATTATTTCTAAGTGCACATATTTTTTCACACTCAAACGACTGCAAAAAATTCCAATATGTACACCAAGAAATAAACAAAATACAGGAGTGTCTTTATCTTACATTCGACAAACTGGCTATTGTTGCTAACTATTTTTCAAAAAATGAAAAAAGGTAATATATAGTACCTAGTTACTATCAGTTACATCCTAAAAATAATATATCATTTGTTTATCTTAAAACTGCATTTTACAAGCATATTTTCATTCCTCACCCCAAAGTAGAAAAAAATGTGTCCTTCACGTTACAAATTCCAATGATATCTTTGGAAACTTGGTTTTCAAAGAAAACCTCGACGCTGTTCATCAATTTTATATTAAATATATATACATAAAATATATATTATAAATAAATACATACATATGAAAGTCTTCTTGCTCCAAGCCAGCACCCTTTTTATATGCAGGTTCTTCGTTGGGAGTTAATTGTTCTTGACGTGTGACTTTAAATTCTTTCAATATACATCTTTTTGAAGAAACTGGAACATTATAATAGTTATTTATGCAACAAGTGCAAAAAGTGAGTGTTTTTTGCACGCGACGTGAAATTGTCCAACGAGGTCTTAAGGCCGAGCTGGACAACACGTCAAGTGCAAAAAACACGTTTTGCAAGAGTTGCATACAATATTTTTTCTTAATTCATGCAAAAACTGGAAAATTAGAATATAAATATGTCAAGAACCTAATCTAACCTAATAAACTCAACCCGTTCTTCTTTTTTGTATCTCTATGGCCTCCACCTTGTCAGTACTCAATCATAGCTGGTTTTAGCCTTGACCATTTAAATTTTAAATAATTAAAGATTTTTGCAATAATTGTAACTCGTTGAGACTAAGTAGTAAGATATACATATATTATTGTTGTATTAAAGCAGGATCAGATACTCGCTATGGATTTTTATTTAATTTAAATGTTTATGTTTGTCATTAATCATCACAAAACTGACACAAGAATGACAGATGAGTGCAATAATAGTTATTTATGATATACGTGTTAAAAGTCAAAAGTTAATAATTTTCTTGAATCTTGTGATGCCAAAGTTCTTAGGGCAGACCCAACAAAAAAGTTTTCTAATACAGTAAGAGAGATTGTTAATAATTCTAATTATGTTTCCAATGACTATGAAAAGAAATACTTAATAAATAAGAATCCACAATCTCCACAATTATATGGAACCATTAAGTTACACAAAGATTCGAAGCCAATTAGACCTGTAGTTTCTTACATTAATACACCTAATAATAAGTTAGCTGAAAGACTAAATAATATACTCAATGACTATGGATACATTTCTGAATACTCAATTCAAAATTCCATAGAACTAATCAAAAAATTGAAAACATACAACTCACAAGAAAACTCTAAACTAATTTCATTTGATGTTACCAATATGTTCTCTAAAATTCCGCCAAAAGAGTGCATAACACTTGTAAGAAAGTTGCTAGAGGATAAAAACATCTATCCGGGAATAATATCAGACATACTCAATTTATTTGACGTTTGTATTAATCAGAACTATTTCACTTTTGATAGTAAGGTATATATTCAAAATGAAGGTTTACCAATGGGAAGCCCTATATCACGAATTTTGGCAAACATTTTTATGGACAGTTTGGACAGAAAGATCTTTGAATGTAATCTTTCAAAAAATATTTTATTTTGGTATAGGTATGTAGATGACATATTAACGTGTTTTGTAGGTAGTGAACGACAATTAAATATGTTTTTCAATTATATTAATAATTTACACCCAAAAATTAAATTCACACTAGAAGTTGAAGAAAATAACTCAATTAATTTTCTTGATTTAAAAATTCAAAAAGTCAATAATGTACTGGACTTTTCAATTTACAGAAAACCAACACATACTGATGTGACTATACCATATGATTCCAACCACCCCATGTCACATAAACTACACTGAGGAAAATCACCCAATACAACTTTTATTCTGACTCAAGCTATATAACCACGAATTAATATTATAATATTCACAAAATACAATTATATTGCAGTAAAAACAAATGTTATTCTAAGTAAGGGAGTATAACTGTTATACAATTTTTTTCTGTGGTTACATACCGAATTAAATTGTATACAATTATCGTATACTCTTTATATTTCCACAAGTTCGCCACAAATTATATAATCGAAATACAAAAATTATATACGGGATACTATATCAGTTTCTTAACACAATAATACCGCCTTTGTATGATAAGTTGTATAATAAATATCTGACGTGTTGTATAAAAACCAATTTCGGTTGTATACGTACAAAATGTCTATTGTCTTAGTTTCAAAATTACCGCTAATACGCACCAATCACCAATTAGCTATTAGTGAAGAGGGAGGGATTATGCCTGCAATGACATGAACACGTTTATTTTTATCGATTTTTGGTTAAGATGTTCAGAAAGGAGTAAGGACCATCACTGTTTAGGTTTTAACAGCGGAAGTGTGTGTTTATTATTATTTAGTGCCTATGGTATCGATTAAAAAAGGATGCTTTTGAATTGTCAGAAGATGATATTAGAATTAGAAGAATTATTCAGAGGTAAGATAAACTAACCTGTAGTTATTTAATTATTTATATTCATATTTAGCAAAAACCATCGTTTATTATTAAAGCACTAAAGCGTATGTGTGTCGGCGCGAGATTTTTTTCGCAAAATCGCCAAATTTTATAAAAGCTAAGTTCGTTATTTGCGTATGATCAATCTTTTTAGTCTGAATCGTTCGTTTATTACATCTAGAGCATGGAGACTTTCAGTAATAGCAATTTGCTCATATTAATTAATCTGTGATAACGTGACAAAAAAATCCGTCGCCTCTGCGATGCATATAACGAACGCAGCTGAAAAATACTGTTATCCTTTCTGATATCTCAATTTTCAAATTTCAGATCTGACTGTAGAAGCAGTATTAACGTTGCTGTACTTGGTAGCACCAGTAACGTCAAAAAACAAAAGGAAAAGTGGGAATTGGAGACCCTCATGGCAAGAAGTGAAATTTCTGAAAGTTTTTTTCTGCGCTTTGTTTATGAAGAATACATTTTTGTTCATTTGTTTGTTTGTGGAAAATATAATTTTGTTTATTCGTTTTGAAAACTATTGTCTCTTATATTCTTATCCAAATTGTATACAAAAATTTTATAATATTCAATGACCAATTGTATAAAGGTTATATTATCTTGTTAACTAGAGTGAAACAATGTCAAATAACGATTATCTAGAAATTGTATAACTGTCATACAATATTATTATTGGCCTGAAAACAGGTGTTATAATGATTATACAACATTTTTATTGGCTTAAAAATACGTATACTTATAGTTATACAAAATGAGAGTGATAGTTAATCAAGTGAATTTTAATGCATATATTCTAATTGTATAACCAATATACAAAGATGTTTAATCGTTAAACAATCCAAATTCAGTTTCCAGAAAAACGCGTTTTATAAACACAAAATAATAGTTGATTTGTCACAAATAGTATATACCTTTTGTATAAAGATGATACAAGTTTTATATTATGGTTAATGATTTTTCTCTCAGTGTAGCAGCATACAATTCGATGATTCATAGAGCATTTTCGGTTCCTATGAACAAATTTAATTTTGATAGAGAAATTAATATAATTAAACAAATAGCCACATCCAATGGTTATCCTTTACATTTAATAAATAAATTACTTAATAAAAAAGAGAAAAAGATGGCGTTACAACTAATATTTCCTAAACAAACTAAAGAAGTAACAAATTACAAAACCATCACTTATGCTGGTAATATTTCCAATAATATTTCAAAGATAATATCTTCAGCAACAAATACAACAATTTCTTTTAAAACAGAAAACAATGTAGGTAGAAATTTGCTGAATATAAAAACAAAAATAACCCCATTAAGAAAATCTGGGATATACAAACTTAAATGTCCGGATTGTAATGCTGTCTATCTTGGTCAAACCAGTCGTAATTTTGAAATTAGGTACAGTGAACACTTACGAGCATACAGATTAAAACAACCAGATAAATCACATTATGCAAAACACCTACTTGACACTAAACATTCAGTAACACCTAACACAGAACCAGAAATACTACATGTTTGTGATAGGAAGCAAGAACTGGACTTCCTTGAAGAATTAGAAATTAGAAGACACTTAACAGACCCACAATATGAAGTCCTCAATGAACAGCTGAATCTAGGAAGTTCTCCATTATTAAACTGTCTTCTTAAGTAATAATTGTAAAGATCAGCAGATATAGTTTTCCTGGTTTCCTATATCATTGCACAGTTATACTGATCTTAAATGGGACAAAGATATCCAGAATATCCCCATAGGGCTAATAATATCAAAGCTACTATTTGAAGATTCTTCTTTTCTTTTTTCTATTCATATATATTAAGTCAATCACTAGATAGGCACTATTTGGACTAGCCAAATATATATCAAGTATACATCATGTCAAAAGTAACTTCTGTCATTCTGATGATGATATATTTATCGAAACAATTGTCAAATAATTTACTTGCAATTTACACATTTTTTCAAATATATTGTGGAGTCATTTAGAAACAGTTAGTTTCATTCAAAACGATATAAATAGCTTAATGTTTGTAACATTCAATAATTGGCGATTCCGCATCGTCACGCTACAAATGCGCTCTCAAGCGGAAAGGCTTGATACTATATAACTTGGATACAAATTTTAGATGAGAGTTAAACTGCTAGAGGGGGTGTGCTGTGGTCAGTAACGATTTGGCATATTACTAACCTCAAAATGTTGTGGCAGCAACATCAAATAAGTTGACATATATAGAGATGGGCGATACTGTAAAAAGTATCAATACAACGTACCGTTATTAATATATTTCAAAATACTTAATATTAGAAAATATCGTTATGAAGAGTATCAATACTGAAAATTTCAATATTTTATCCATACGATATATGCCAGAAACAAATTTCCTGAACAAAATACACAGATTTAATAGTTTATTCCATATTGTACCCCCATCTCTAGTCGTGAATTATGAACCATGATACACTACAGTGTATTATGAACCAAAATTCACGACAGTTGATATATGGGTACCATATACCTTTTGTTAGGTCAAATATTGACTTATTATTAGGTGGTCGTGGACAAAAGTTATTTATTAATATAATATTTTGAATTCCAATTACTTATCCATTAGTTTTTGGTTCTTTAATGGCATTTCTTCATCGTTAGATTTGACAAATCTTTCCAACTCTAGTTGATCTACGAACTCTTCAAGACCATCACCTTCGTCTCCAATGTTATTTCCAGTCTGCATTGATTCTTCATACACAATTTCATCTGAATCACTTACATTCTCGTAGGTTTTTTTTATTAGAGCAATTTTCAGAACCATGACAATTTGTACATAAATTTGTGCATTTTAAACCATGTTTTCGACAGCCACATTTTGAACATCTGTCACTGTCAATTTGTTACCCAACCTAGTTTGAAGCTGATAATATACCCTGTGACAATGTTGCTCTGCTACTCCTTCTGTGGGTGGGAGGTTTGCCAAAATGAAGGATGATTTAATTCTCACCAATTGATATTTTTGAAACATAAAATATTACGTCTTTTGAATAAGTAGAGCATCAATTTCAATGAATAGCTCAAAATTGTACATAATGATTGAAAAAAATTTCGAATTCTAGTTTTTTTTTTTCATTTCGCATGCATTTTCTGAGAACATTCACTATAGTGATGTATATTTTTTCTATACTATAAGAAATTGGAGATTTCAACGAAAAGCAGCCTGGCTTTCTGGAAAAAGCTGATTTTTTGACTCCAGAATCTTAGATTGAAAATTATGGTGCTTTTTTGATATTAAGTGAAAAAAAAGGTGTAAAAA
Organism: Galerucella nymphaeae; assembly: GCA_963978555.1. Classification (NCBI taxonomy): domain Eukaryota; kingdom Metazoa; phylum Arthropoda; class Insecta; order Coleoptera; family Chrysomelidae; genus Galerucella; species Galerucella nymphaeae. The sequence continues at coordinate 7,624,302 of OZ021708.1, forward strand.
AGAGTATTTCAAGTCAAATAAATTACAGTGTATTTTGGACATAATAAGGTTAGCTTTAACGAGATGTCGTGAAAAAAATACTTTCTTTGAAAAAAATAAAGATAAAAACCTGAAAACTTGGTTATTTGAATTTTTCACATGCACTCTGAGGTTATGTGTGAAGATTTTGAATACAAAAGTTGTAGAGATTTTTATTACCTACAGCTTTGCCTCTCAATTTTCCATAGGACTTGAAGTTGAATAGTTGAAATATCAATTTCAAAATCTCAGATGAAATAAGAGTATGTCAAAAGGGTAAATGCTTTGAGAGTACAGTCGACAGATGCAAACATGATGTCTGGTGGGCGTGTCCATGTCGCTGTAGTTGTATTTTTGCAGTAAGTAAGTATCGATATTCCTACATCTATCTGCTTACACATCAGGATCTTTTGTCGAATGCCGTTTGTTAACTTTTTGTTCAATTCAAATCAATAGTGTGACCAATTTGGTATAATATTTAGAAATGAAATTTTTTCCAGTGTTCATTTTTCTAAACAGCCGAAAGTTAAAATGCATGAGAGTGTTATATTGGAATATACAACACTTCACCACTATTCGATTCTTATATATTTAGTTGTTGTTTTAAACAAGAATGTATGGCAATAAGTTTGTGTGCTTTGTCAAGTATATAATAAATGCTGTTCTACATCAACTTTATGTCATTTGATATTAGAAACAATATTATTTTTCTACTCCTGTTTTATAATATACTTATTAAGAGACTAAAATCTGTATCATAATGATATTCATTATGATACAGATTTTCATTATGATACAGATTTTTAGACCAATAGGAATGCGACATTCATTGATACTTGGTTGACATTTCTGAAATTAATTATATTAGGTGTGTCCCCTGCAATAAAAGTGTAGCACTGAGCTATACGATTTTATTTATTTGAATTATGTTTTAATGCTTCTTGCAGTATACAAATGCAATATACATAGATATTCCCAATTTTAGTAATTTTACACGAATTTTTTTACAAATAGATCTGAATTTTTCAAAATTATATAGCTCAGAGTTACACTTTTATTGCAGGCGAACAGACCTATAAAGTGACACTTAATTTGATAGCTGTCAAATAATTTCGATTTTCAGAAGTAACTATATTTTTAAATTAATTTAAATAATAATTATTGGTTAAATAATTTTTATTAATCGGAGTAGAAAAAATATTGTATGCAACTTTCATGTAATGACCATTAATACACTCGCATATTATATACGAAACTCGCCTGCGGCTCGTTACGTATCCTACAATATGCTCGTGTCTTAATGGCTAACATTACATGTTCGTTGCATAATAGTATTTTATGCAACGATCATGTAATGATAGCCATTAAGACACGAGCATGTTGTAGGATACGAAACGAGCCGCAGGTGAGTTCCTTATATAATATGCGACTGTATTAATGGCCATTACATGAAAGTTTCATACAATAATTTTTCTACTCCGATTAATGAAAATTATTTAATTAATAGTTATTTAGTTCAATTAATTTTAAATATAGTTACTTTTGAAAATCAAAGTTATTTGACAGCTGTCAAATTAAGTGTCACTTAATAGGTCTGTTCGCCTGCAATGAAAGTGTAGCACTGAGCTATATAATTTTGTAAAATTTAGGTCTATCTGTGAAAAAATGCGTGTGAAATTACTAAATTTGGGACTATCTATGTATATTGCATTTGTATACTGCAAGAAGCATTAAAACATAATTAAAATAAATAAAATCGTATAGCTCAGTGCTACACTTTTATTGCTGGGAACAAACCTAGTATAATTAATTTCAGAAATGTCAACCAGGTATCCATGGCTATATTAAATATTGTGCGAATGTCGCATTCCTATTGGCTTAAAAATCTGTATCATAATGAATATTTTAGTCTTTTAATAAGTATATTATAAAACAGGAGTAGAAAAATAATATTACCGTCGAATTCTGACGTTTATCAAAAATGAGTCGATTCGGATTGTACTTTCCATTGTACCGATTTGTATCTAATTTGATAAATTGTTTATCTTGATAGTTAATTTTTAGCGAAAAAAAAAAGATTAAAGACAATCTCCTGGGTATACAAAATTATGTTGCACAAGTTTTTGTTGAAATATTATCTCTGGATTTTCAAAATATTTGAATTAGTCCATTATTGACCTGGGTCAGTAATAGAAAAATTATTAACCACTAATAGGGAATACAACTTCTCAGTTATTTAGTTGTGGAACATTTTTTTATCACAGCATTATGGTGCTGTATTAAACAGTACACAAATTTCGATTTTATTTATTTTAATTATGTTTTAATGCTTCTTGCACTTTACAAATGCAATATACATAGATATTCCCAAATTTAGTAATTTTATACGTATTTTTTCACAGATAGACCTGAATTCTTCAAAATTATATAGCTCAGTGCTACACTTTTATTGCAGGCGAACAGACATATTAAGTGACACTTAATTTGATAGCTGTCAAATAATTTTGATTTTCAAAAGTAACTATATTTAAAATTGATTTAACTAATAATTATTGATTAAATAATTTTTATTAACCGGAGTAGAAAAAATATTGTATGCCACTTTCATGTAATGGCCATTAATACACTCGCATATTATATACGAAACTCGCCTGCGGCTCGTTTCGTATCCTACAATATGCTCGTGTCTTAATGGCTATCATTACATGTTCGTTGCATAAAATACTATTAATTAACAACATTGTCAAGTTTTACATTATACAATATGTAACACATTACATTCCAAGTTCCAAAAAATGAAATGAAACACAAAATTGATGTGTAAAAACTACTTATTCAGCTGGGTATCACAAATAAAACAGCTTTTGATTTTTCAAAATCTAATACAAATTTATAATCAAATATTCATACATGGTGTTCCAATTGAAGAAAAATGTCGATGACTCTATTAATTGATAGTATTATACATTATATTTAAAAAGACATTAGATTTCATGTACGGTTCTTTTCATAATACCCAAGTCACAATCATCCAATTGTATTTTATTGGTACCTCCACTTTTTTGTTGTTTTGAAGGTGACCCTAGTAAAGCACCTCCTTTCTCCTCATTTCTCCTTTCTTATGCGTTTTATGCAGGTAACTGATTTTCCTGTCGCTGCTGCAGCTAATTCTGTGGCTTTGTCTAAAGGGAATGACCACACACCAGCAGCTTTCTGTTTATCAAAAAATTCCACAACGTTTTTAATAATATTGCGAGCTTCCGTGTGCACTATTTTCCTCGATTTTCTATACATATTGTTGAGACAAATTTAACTGCAAGAAAAACAAACATTATTAGGTCTGATGAATATTTAATATTGTAATTGGTTATTGTGTGTTGTTCTATGTTATGTTTATTAATAATAATTATAGTACATACCTTACTATGTTGAGTTGATTATCAAATTAGTTTTAACAAAAACTGATTGTTCTGTAGTAGCAAATAATAAAATAAAGTATTCGCGAAAACGAGCAGAATTGGAATGGGGAAAACAAACCAAATCGCCAGTTCAGTAATTGTATTGAAACAAATGGAGATTAGCACAATGTTATATCGGGTAAGCATTGTTTTCCCAATTCCACTGACATCTTTGACATATACTGCTGCGCCCACTATCGGAAAAGTTTTCGCGAATCAAAGTATAGAATCAGATTATATGGCAGCTGACATCAAATAGAAAATAGAATGCAGTCCAGTGTTGCCGATGCAAAAATAAAAATTACCCGAATTTACTATTCAAATTATCAGAATTTGTCAAAATTACCAAAAGGACACATTGGTTATCTAAATAAAGTCTTCGAACCCAGTCAATATGGAAAATCATCCAAAACAATAGCCATTTTATATATCTCTTCTGTAAAATATTCGTTGAACTATTGAACCAAAATTAGCGAAATTGTCTAAAACTCGGATAATCACCTCGCACTGACAACACCGATACAGCGTAAATGAATTGATATATGTTTATGAAATCACTCGTTCATATTATTCCGATTATTTAACAAATTACTAATGTAGGTTCGTTAACACTAGCTCCTGATTGGCTCGTTGCGATGAAATTCTTTTAGTTCGCATATTTTCCGGGGCTCATGTTTGCTTCTGTCGACTTGTATAAGAAATATTTAAGAAAGGAAGTGGTTCAGTTCATAGATAAGTTCAGTTCACAGAGTGACTTGAGTGAACCATTAGATTTTGCAGTGTAATACTTAACTGTATCCTTTAGATTGGAGAGTGAAGTTGTATTAGGAAATAGGAATTATTTAAAGATAAGATTGTGACAGTGTTTTTGCAAGAGTACATTATAAAGTTAGACACATCCTTGGCAGTATATATTTGACAAAAAACTGAACCTTTCATATAGTTCTTTGTCGAAGTTTCTCCTGTAGTTCACAAGAACTATATACGACTTTGTCTGTCAACCCTATTATTCTTGCTTGCCTATTAAGTTTACAGTCTCCTGTTAGTATACCTACTAGTGCTTCAACAACTTCCATATCCTTGCTTTTAATGCTGTCGAGAATGTAGGCCAATTTTCCCCAATTTGCTTGTCTTTTGTTCTGGTGTTATTTATTACATTCCTAAAATTTTCCAATCCACATCCTTTCATGTGGTCATGTTTATGATTCATTTTACGTAGGAGGTAGTTTAGTCAACAATGTCCTGTAAGCAGTCCCTACAGAATACGTAGGTTTGTTTTACTATATTCCAGGATCTGCTTATTTTTTTTGCTCGTAAGGTACCTATATCTGCCTAGTATGTGTAGGTTTTCCTTTTCGCCCAGGTAGCTCTATGGCTGATTCAGCAGTGCTATTAGGAATGCTAAAAAATGGTTAAGGTCCGATAAATAGAGTCTCTGATCCTTTTTTTACCAGAGTCCTGCTTAACAGTATGTAAAAATGGTCACTAAAATCGAGACGAGTTCTGTTAGGTGCATCAAAATTCATATTTTCTACAATGAAAAAAATTTATCATCTTATCGCTTGTATTAATATATATTGTTCATTTAAACCTATTTCACGCGATAATACCGAAAACTCTTAGTTATATTTCACATCCAGACGAATACATATTCGTGATAGCTCGATCCATTTTTTTCCAAGAATCGCTTATCAAACAAACATTTTCTCCACACGTTCACCTTCAATTACATATCATCTTGATAGAGCCCCCGAGCTGATGTAAAAATAATATTCTTCCGTGTGCCCTCTAGGTAGCAACCCTTCAGAATAATAGTTATTTGGAGTTCCTTATATAGAAGTAAAGTTTTTCTTTCTCTATATTTACCATTTGAAAATTATACAAATATACGTTTTCACGATTCTCTATCTATAAAATATGCACGCACCTTTTTAACGACAACCGGTTACAGAATCGGACTCACCCTATCTAATTTTATAAAAAAAATGTCAATAACTTTTTTTGTTTTCTTTAATCCCTCCTATCTTACTTTTGTGATCCTCAATTGGGAGCTTTCAGTTTAAGAGCTTCTGGTTTTGCTTTTGCCTCTTCTCACTAGCTGCTGACGAAGTTTACAATGTTGAACATCACCAAAACCATCTCAAAAGCCTTTACTGAGGAAGAAAAAAATGTCGTAAGATGTGAGTGATGTTGGATGTAGGCAAATATTCAAGTATCCATTTCTAATCCTAGACACCTAGGGGAGATAACATCAAAGCACTGAGCTCTTGTGTAATCAGTTCTAAACTGATATGGGAATGTCTGGAAAAATTAAATGAGCTGAACAAAATCAACGTCGTTACTAACTGGTAGGTATACTGGAATGAATCACTGAGGACTGGAACATACTTTTGAAGACCGGAACCCTTTTGCGGTGTCAGCAACAATGTAACATAGACAATAACTATGTGCCCCTTGGAAAAATCCAGTAGGGCTAAGACAATCCAAATTCTTACTAGGAAACTAGAACCATATAAAATCAAATGAACTCCTAAGACAAACTGAGGTAGAGTGCCGCCTGATTATCTCCAGAAGCTCAAATTAGTGGAAATGGGAAAATATAGATTTTGTCACAACACTGGAGACACTGCATATGAAAAAAATACTTGTGAATATCCTGGAAGTGTAGGAGCTACTAGCCTCTGGAGTTTTCCTTAGAAACAATGAGTAAAATAAGGAGCCACAGCAGATCTTTCAAATATTGGTGAATATATCCCCGACATAAATAACGACAATCGATAGAAGAATCGGACTGTATGATTTTATGGGAAATATTTTCTTTGATAATTTTTGTGTGCACTGCAATGATCTTTTGGATTAGATTTATTGTGGATTCCTCAATTGGAAGCTTCTACTTAAAGAGCACTTGTATCTTTTTTATCTTTTTTTATTTTTATTTCAGTTGTTTTTCAGATGTATCTGCAGTGTAGTCACAAAGCTTTTTTCCCTTTCTCCAACTTTCTCCAATCTATCTCTGTCTATTTCTCTTAATTTTTTTGAGCGTCAAAATAATTACAATAACTTAACACGAATAATAAATTAAAATATATCCATAGTACTGCACTGTATGCGAATTTAACCTAGAAAAACATTTTTATTTCTCTTATTTCTATAATAAGTGCGATGGGAGAGACACCAGCTGAGGGTCGTGCTATATTTTTGTCAGTCGTGAAGGATGGTTGAATATTTAATAAAATTTTGAAAAATTAAATAAGTATAATTGGATTGTATGACTGGGATTTATCGGAAGTGAATAAACAGTTATAAAACGTAATTGTGTTGTTGGACACGGGAATTTATTATTTAAATATAACTGATATTTGAAAAGGTTCCTAATTATTGACTTCATGTCAGTAAGATTAGTTTAAAATATTTGGAATGAAACACAGTGATTTAGAAGATAACTCGACATTTATTATGAATGTCAGAAAATACATCAAAATAGTTGCACGATGGTACTACAGAATCCCAGAGTTCAGCTCTTAGGCTTCTGAATGAAAGGGTTTGAATTAAGGCCTGCATAAATTGGGAAATTCCCTCAAAAGATAGGTCAGAAGGAACCACTGGTATCTAAGGATATCTAGGAATTGAAGAGAATGTATTTTTAAAGTCTCGTTAGAATTGGATTGAGATGGGCGATAATAAAAAAAAACAACAATGGGCTTAAAGCTAAAAACAAATGTTATGTTAATTTGAAAGCTTTCTGAATAGATGTCACAGAGTTCAATGGAAAAAACTAAAAAACGAAAGTTATGACAATTCACTGATTTCATCTAGCCTGGAATTATAGGTACTAGTGAATCTGCAGTTGGCATGGATATCATGATTACCTAGGATAAATGTAATGGATAGCGAAATAGTAGATTGTACAACTACTGCTTAAAGCGAGTGAGAAAAGTGATATGCTTACGAGTTATACACAATATTTCTCCTACAACCACATTTATTAATGAGATACAGTAATTTATATAATTATTTTATTTAAACTTTGAACAGAAAGAACTCACAATATGGAAATAAATAGAAAAATCATTTGAATGTTCAATTAATTGTGAAAAATGCACCATTTTGTATAATTATTCTATCAATATTATTTTGATCTTGGTTCATAATTCCTGAAAAAATGGTTAATAAGTAAATGTTTTCATAATTAATAAATTAAAATAAATATCTTACCAATTTTTGGTTTATATTTAAAAAAGTGAACCAATAAGAAATTCACTGTAAGGTTGAATTGTCAAGAAAAGTTGGCTGGTCATGGGTAGTTTTGTTTGATATTTCGGTGCGGAAAAGCGTTTACTTTTCGCATTATTTCACCAACGGTTAGCAAAAGAAGTGAGAAATGTCTGCTCTGCGTATAAAATTTTTTGTAGAAAAGCGTGGTTTGCATGGTGGTAGTGGGAAAAATTATTTACTCCGAGAAATTCGAATATTGCTAATGGATGAAAACTTGAATCAGAATCAAAGTCTTGATTAAGATGTATAAGGATGAAATTGAAGTATGGTAGTAGTTCATTCACACTGATTTTGTGAATAACACACTTCACATTCTCTTGAAACTATTTTGCTCAAAAACAAGATTCTTCTTCTCTCTTTTGCTATTGATTTGCGATTTTCTGAATTTTTGTTGACCTTATGTATGCCGAAAATAGTCCTAGCTTTGTAACTTTTTAGTGTAAAAAATAGCAAAAGTGTAACAGGTATGTAACATAAAATGAAACTATTCAGGTCAAAGTTAAAAGTTTTTGTTTGAAAAGTGCTATTAAAAAGTTAAATTCGAGATTGGGGTTAAGAAACTTGCCTGAAAAGTTAAAATTATCAAACTTATATTATTTACGATATTTATTTTCTTTTGCGCGCGTATTTTTACATGGCATTGACTTCACCACTCTCTCTTCGAAAACTTTCACAAACTAAAGAAATAAAGAAATTTTCCAAGTTTGAGCTTTGGACTGTTCTAACTCCCAAACCGACGTGAAAAGTTCTTTGACCTAGTGTGGACAGCTAGCTACTTCTTAGAAGTTAGTTCCAGAAGCGAAAGCTATGAACTAAAGCTCTATTATAGCACCTCATTATGCACACTACTTGTTGAAAGACGATCATTAAATTATTTCTAGGAAACTTTGTTCAATACTTTTCGCCAATATCAACTAAACGCGGAGGTCACAAACTTGTCAATTTTTAAAAATATATTCATCCATTTTCAAAAGCACTAACTTTGGTCCAAATTTCACACTATCAATGTCACTAATTTAAATCGTGTCAGTGGTATACACTTTTTTGGAAAAATTCACGCGAAGGAACGGATGCTATCCATGCTCATTTGCTATGTTTTTATCAATGAATTTTGAAGAGGAAATGCTTTATTATCCAATAAGAAAAGGAAGTGTAGCTAATTTTTATTAGAGATTTTGATTCTTAAATTGAGAAAGAAATGTACGTACTTCATAATGAATCAATTAATCCAACCCTTACTACGTAAGTTATCAAATAATAATAAACTAAGTAGCTAATGTCATGGTGTGAATCACATTTTTTTCAGTCACGAGTTGAGCAAAGCGGAAAGAGTTCTTCAGTGTTCAAAGTGTTTACACTGACGTTTTGCGAATGTCAAACCCGTGTAGGGTAACCAGAAAATCTTCTACCAAACGCAATTTATGTTATCAATATCACGTGATTTCTCCGATTGGCAGCAAATATTAATTTTGCTGACTGATATCAATCAGCAAAGTATTACTTTTCCTGCCTAGGCAGCAAAGTGGTTACTTTGCTGCCTAGTCACGAAAGTGATTACTTTGCTGCCTGTGATTATACATTTCCATAGCAACCAACTGGAATAAAGAGATTGTGGGAATCATGGACGTATAAATGAAGATGGACCTAGCATGCTAGAATTCATTTGAAGCCAATATAAAAGTAAACATCGCTGTTGTCACATTTCGTTTTAAATTTTTGCTATATCAGGCCAAGTTTTAGTTTAAATAGTTTGATTCAAACAACTTGATTTCATCAAAATCCAAAAAGACTTTCAATTTTGAGACTTTTCATCTGTTTTAAATGTAAAAATGTACAGCAATAAGCTACTACTATAATTTTAAAGTGATGTACACGATGTCCCTAGCCTATGATATGGCGAAACAAATGTAAACTAAGCAACACTGTTTGTTTCCCTCTGGTGTTTGTGAGAAGATGGCTGCCTTTGTTTATTAAATTTTCGGTGTGTAGTTTGTTATATTTAACCCAGTTAATTTATTATAAAAGCTTGGATATTGTGATAGTGACTCAACTAACACTACAGTAATGGTGCGACAATGTTTAGTTTGTTAAAAACTTGATTTTTTGAATTCTAACCTCTCATTTCATAGATGAGTATCAGTGGCGTTCATTAACATGCAAAGTTGTGTTTATGAATTTGAAAATTATAATAAATAAAAATTTAAATTGTGAAATAGCAGACTTCGAACAAATATGGGACAGAGAAGAAAGTGGCTATCCTGTACTTGAGATTCTGGAAGAAGATATGCCAAAACTGGCTCATATTTGTTGTGCACATTTCAAACCAGAAGATTTTTAGTGAAAAGGTAATCCAGAGAAAATTTCTCTGAAAAGAAACGTGATACCTCTACCATATTTTTCAGAATATTCTGATAATACAGATAAAACAGTTAATGGACTATCTTCTAGTAAAAAGTATCAGATATTAGCTGTATGAATTGTTATTATATCTTAATTATTTGAGCTTCCAACAACATATACGTATTACTTACTTTTTTTTACAAGATTGAATGAAATTAAAAATTTTATATATCATGTCACTTGAGTATGCGGTAACCATCCCATTTTTGATTTAGGTAGAAAAGCTGGATTTTTACGATTTTTAGAGTGTATAGAGAGCCTTTTGGTTTTGTACAATAATTATGTTCACTCAAACCAAATTAAATATATTTTAACCTTTGAATTATCACAGGATCACTTAGAATTATTTTTTCGTGCTATGCTTCAGTAACAACCCAACAACACGACAGTTTGAACATGCTTATAAGAGACTTCTAATCCACCAGATGTTGAAGCAGAGAAAGTTTTATTAGGCTTGATTCTACTGGAATATCACACTGTAGTAGCAGAGTACCTAGTAATATTGAAAATGGTGTTATTGTAGAAAAAATACAGAATTTGTAACCTCAATTGAAGAGCTTGTTAAGGAGTTTGATTATTCAGTTTCAAGTACATGGAACTTATGTTTTAGATGTAGTTGGTTAACCAATGCCTCACAGTTAGTCATTACAGTGTGTGAATCTGCTGAAAAATATTTCAGATTTTTTAACAAGACAAAAAATATTTTCATTGGAATTTGGAGTTATCCTTAATTTCTGTTATAATTGCCAATTTGCTAAACTCCATTTAAGATGATTTTAAGGACCATCTGTATGATGATGACCCTATAGAAAATCATGGGATTCAAATGGTGGAATTGATATTGAAAAAGTATTTTAAAATTCGAATCCACCATGAAGCTGCCACAAAAACAGAGAAAACACTATTCGCCAACATCTCACAAAAGAAATTTAATCAAAAATCTGTAATTTTTGTATTATCTGTATTATTTTTCACGAAGTACTATTTTTTTATTTATGTTACCTCTAATGATCTAAATAAAACATCTAAAACTTTTGTGGTATAATTTTGTCTGTAGCTTTTCTTGTTTTAGTTTTAAAATTAACATTACCCTTACCCTTTCATTAATTTATTATTATAATAAAAAAATTCATATTCAATTTTAAAGCTTGAAAGGTAATGTATTGTATTGTAGGAATATACAATAATGAATGTATCCATCCCAATGAAACGCCACTGTCCGCAGTATGAGAATTCCCACTCCGACTGCTAGAAAACAATAACAAAGCATCGTTTATTTGGCTTCATAGGTCTGCATGTAGTGTGTATTGGTACGCTAGGTCCATCTTTATTTATACGTCCATGGTGGGAATTGTAATAATTTGCAAATGCAATATCCTCATGAACAATCGGAGAAAAAATTATATGTTTAACAAAGTAGTAGATTGACTGCCGAGGCTGAATTCATAGCCGAGCGTAGCGAGGCTAGGAATTCAGCCAAGGCAGTCAATCTACTTTGCTGCCTAGTTGAACAAATAACTATTTTCTCCCTCCATAAATAATAGCATTGTACCATTTCACATGCCACAAGACGGTATGATGAAAAAATATAACTTTTCGAAGAAATTCGTCACGGAATCAGGCAATAGGAAAAAATAGGATTCAAATGCAAAAATTAGACTGAGAAAGAATGCCATTCAATAGTACACAGACGGCTCAAAAGCAACAGGAGGAACTGGGATGGGAGTGTTTGGGCCAGGAGCCGAACACACAGTTCAATATTGATGAAAGATACGGAAGACAAAGGATTATCATAATGTCGGATAGTCAAGCAGCCATTAAAGCACTGAGTTCTTGTGTCATCAGTTCCAAAATGGTGTGAGAATGCTTAGACCAACTCAATGAACTAGGCGGAAAAAATATCCTACTATGGATTTCAGGACACACTGGAATAGAAGGAAATGCTTTTGCGGAATCAGCCCCAATGTAATATTGGAAGAAATAGGTAAAGCCGGGAAAAGGAGAGGATCTGACCATTGCTTATACAATTGAAGATTCTTCTGGATGACTACAACCTGTTGAGATCAAATAAATGCATGTCAGAGTAAAACTACGCTAAGAGTTTCAACAGGGATGCTATCGGGCCATTGTCGCCTGAATGAGCACAAGAAAAAGCTCAAAATAGTGGAGGCAGAAAGGTGCAGATATTGTGGCATGAAAGAATTTAACCTCCATCCACATACTTTCCAACTACACAGCACTCCAGAATCCTAAAGCACAGTACCTGGGAGATTACTGGATAGTAAGGAACATTTACCTAAATTGAAGCCTGCAGATATCCTAAAATTTCTCCGAGAAATAGGAATAAAGTAGCTCCTAGTTTCGGAGACTTTTCTCAGAAACTAAGTAGAAGTAAGAGAGCAAAATAGATCTTTTAGGTTTCAATGGATGTTACCCCAAAAATACATTTATACATATGCATACAAAATATATACGACCCTGTCACGGCTGATGCTTTTATGTCTTCATTGCATGCCACCATCCTAACACCATTTGGGTCAGTTTCTTAGATTTTGAATAACTACACATTGTACGACTGCTCATATTCAATAAGTTGTCTGAATATTTATTTTTCCAACTAGATTGTGAATGAACCATTTGTTTTTGATGTGATATAAGTATAAAACTTCAATATCAGTCTTTTATCAAAAGTATAGTCATAGAATTTCATGAATCTGAACCGTCCATGTAAAAGTATTTATGAAAAAAAAATAAAATAAAAATGGATCTATTCAAGACTCTACTGAGTATTCCTTTAAGTTCTCGAAATATGAATAACAAATGTAAGAAGGCCATAGTTCAACTAGATGGCAATCGTACAACCATTTACTCGTAGTAGCAGCTCTATTATCCGTTTTCCAAGTTAAACGGTTCGGAAAGCCTATTATTTTGTTACCATACAATTTGTTACGGGTGAGTCTAACACGGCGGGCAATGCGTCCAGTGAAGTAGGTAGGATATATTTTTCTTCAGGTTTTATTTTTGACTAACAAAACTATCCGAAAAAGGCGTTTTATAATAATTCTTTTGTGACAAAAATGTTATAGAAATAGCGATTCATGCAACAACTTATCTCGCGAGCAACACAGAAACAAAGTTTTCGCCAATACTTTGATTTCTCAATTTAAAACAAAAAATACGATTAGTGAGTGTGAAGAGAACAAGAGGAAGAAAGCGTATTTGCAAACAAACCCTCCAATGACTGGCTAGACAAAGCAAAGTTATTTTGTTATGGGTGCCGGGGTGTGGAGGAGTTGTCAGAAATAGAATTGCAGATGGTCTGGCAAAGGAAGGAGCTCGTACTAATCTGACTCAAAACATTTTGTGGTACCCCGAAAAGTCGCACTGTTGAAGTCCTATAATGGGAAAACGGAACTTAGTGAAGCCTACTGGAAAAATCATTCAAGCTTTAGAAATACAAGAATTTCCACTGGACACTCCCAAGAATAATGTGAAGATGCAGCTGAAACACTAGAACGCATTATCCGATAATGCAGAATAATTGTTTGCTAATACCCTGAATACTTGGAACAGCTCCACTTTGAGCCTGATCAGGTTATAGAGCACCTCCAAACATATAATAGGCTTTCTAAGTAGACCGATGAGTTAAAAAATCGCATTGTACGATCCAAGAGCTTTCCAGTGATATCACAAATTTCAAAATTGATCAAATGTTTTAATGTTACAACGGCTTTCAGTCGAACTGTCAAAAATTGTCTTACCTTTGTGTTTTTTGTTTTTGAGCTGTAAGTGGTTGTGTCTAGTTTAGTGAATAATTCTAGAGTATCCTGGTAAAACTCTTATTCTTTTTTCATTTGAAAAATGTTTTCATTTAAAATTTCACTAGTATGTTTTCATAAAATTTAGTTAATAAGCACTTAGGGACGTTGAAGTTTTATGCAAAATATTTGAATGCAATTTTCAGTTTGGCGCTCAAACCTTTTTGAGAAAATAATAAGTTATTTGAGAACTGATAAAGGCATGATATTCTATGGAATTTGTGACTGACTAAAGGAAATTTTATATGTACATACAAAAATTATGAATAATTTAGTGGAAGTGTACTATTTTTGATTGATTGATCATCATTTATTTTGAAAACTGTGAATCAAATATGAAGTTTACCACGATGAGAGCACAAATTCTAACTATGTCTAACTAAATAGATTCACAAAAAAAGAGAAAATTACTTTGGTTGGATTGGAACAATTACACTCTAATGCTATGTAAATTTATGAACAAATAATTTTAACAGAAGATATTGGTATATATTTCTTCTCTGTTATGGAACGTGCTATTCTCCCGTTAAGCGGAGAATATTACAAGTCCAGCAATGTTAATTTGGCCATATTAGTATGATTTAAGTTTGGACCACTCATACAGTTTGTAAATTATATTACATAACAGGCTTTTCCACAAAGTTATCCAATTAGGTTAATTTCATTCTTTACCTAGCGATTCAAGATATTTTCTTTTTTTTGTTCCAGCCCCTTACATTTTTTCACCGAGTTCAGCTTGCGCTTGATACAATTCTCTGACAAGTATCTAGAAATGTGTAAATGTCTCACCAGTCCTTTTTTCCTTCCATTAATATATATTTCTATTTATCACCAGATATTATGTAATTGCATTCAATAGACAAATGGCTATGCCTTTATCACTAAAGTTACCAGAAGTCACTAAACTTCTTGAGAATTTTACTCTCAATCCCCATCCCCTTATAGATTATCGGCTACCTAGGTTTCGCTTCAAAAATATAAATGAACGTTCAGTGAAGGCGATATAAATCAGTTGCATATTCAGTTTATCTTTAATTCACCTGACTGACAAATTTTAAATGTATCTTTTCCACCGAATGTTACCTACGGCAATGGTAACTTCCTCGATTGTTAGCTGATTACATGCTACTATTTTATTCACCGTTCTAATAGAATCTTTATCACCGACAATGACAAGCGGCGATAGAACGAAAATAGTGATCGTTTTTACATCATAAATTTAGCTTTGCGGATAAAAGTGTATTTAGATGTTTTAAGTGGATTGATTGGTAGCACGAAATAGATTCGTTTTTGTGATTGTTTTTATTAGTTTCCGAGAGTGGCTGAGAATACCCGAAACAAAGAAATTATATTTTTATTGACTATCTGATATTATAGTCGAAAATAAAAATATGGGAACGAAAATGAATTAGATTGATTGTGTGACTATAACATAATTTTTTGGCTCTGATTGAAAAATATATAACAGCGAGAAGTGAAGCCTGGCGAAAATCCTCTGTTGTTGAATGTGACAGCTAATCCTAACATGAGAATCATAATAATTTTGTCCTGTGAAGACCATAAGGAAGAAATCTACGTGTGATCGTATAATATATGACGACTAATTTGAGAGATGGCTTCCGCTGGTTTGTTTTTTACCGAAGATTCTCCTCAAGCCCGTTGGTGTATTTTTTGTTTTCTTTATTTAGAAATGAGCTGTATCAACCACCTCGGGTCATTAGCAGTGGTACAGTATGGTTTGATCAATAATTATCTATGTAGCCTATTATTTAAATTTTTTTATAAATGTCGATGTCCTCTAGGAATTTCATAAGATTATCCAAGTTAGAATTGTTATTCAATAATAATCCTCTGGAGCACGGAAAATTACACATTCCACGACATACATCCAAAAACCGGACACTGTACTAATACATGTTCAACACTTATTTGTACATCACATGTCATACACATGAGGAGATACTCGTGAGTGAAGCGTTTATGACCCCGACATAGTCGTGTCAAAACGGACTGTGTTCTTCTTTCAGTTGGCAAGGTTCTCCAAAGTGTTATACTTCGCTTGAATTTTCTTAATTTGCTATTTGAGCATAACCACATATTATACCAATGTAGATGTACTTTCTCCTTGATGAGGCACTTCAAATATTTTTTGGTTTTGATGGTGTAAGACGACGCGGTAATAGTGATGGTATCTTACTTCAAGAGCACAGAATACCCCATCAACAAAGAATAAGCGACATCCTTAGAACAGTTTCCACCATTATGCGCCGATCAATGACGTGCAATAATGTCATTTTATTGTTCCTATGTGAAAAGTGGACAGACACTTGTTGCGAGTATCAATTTATGAAAATGTCTTCAGTCTTAGTAAAACTCAAAACATCTTCAGTCTTAAAAAATTCATCTAATTGTCTTTGGTCTGGACTCCTAGTATACGGATGGCAGCGGAAAGACTTTCTTGTAAGGGGGATGCGCAGGTGATTCAAATGAATAAAATCTTCAATAGGCCCCTTGCAGATAATTTTTTTATTGCATCAAAATGATCAATTATACGTAAATATCATCCCACAGAAAAATTTTCAAATTATGTGTGATATTAAAGTCGTAATAAATAATTGAAATTCAAACGGGCTAAAATGCCGCCAAAAACACATTGCATGCAACAGTGACGTCACAAGGTACTATTGGTTTGACAAGTTTTGACGTCTATCAAAGTTAATATTTTTCGACGAAGTTTTTGGTGATTTTTTGAAAAAAATGGTTTATCGTTACTGTATCGTGCCAGGTTGTGAAAGTACAACTATCTCCACTGTTGGAAAAACATTTATTAAGCTTAACATTTCCCATCAAAAAGCCATGTTTATCTATGCGAAGACCTGAATGGGCACCTGAAAAAGGTCAAAATATTGAAGGAAGAAGAATGCAGATACTGTGAAATGGTAAAAGAAACCTCCATCCACATACTTTCCAACTGCACAGCACTCCAGAATCCTAGAGCACAGTTCCTGGGAGATTACTGGATAGAAGAGAAACATTTACCTAAGTTGAAGCCTGCAGATGTCCTAATAAAAAAAATTTAAATATCATTTGAATATGAATATGTTTATTCTATTATCCCTATTTTTGTTTTGCACTTAGAATTATTATGCATATAAAGGTTACGATGAAACAACAGTGAATTATCAATTTCCACTCATCTTTATTGAGTGAATTATAAATGTTTGTTTTCCAAAATTCCAATGATTTTTCTATAATGGGCTTCAGGAAGTGTTCATTATAACTAACATAAATTAGTGTCACTTAATCATTTTGTTCAAATAAAGGATCCGCAACACAAAATACTCCATTATTTTTCTGCATCAGTATCATTTGTAACTGTATTTGTGCAAAATACCTATCATTTATCACATCATACAATATAATTAGGTATGTTCATTCTGATGACGAACATTTGATTTCAATACCTTTTTATCATTATAAGCATCAGGTGAAGCTCCAAGAATGGGAAACTCTTTTGAGAGCATAAGACCTCCATGGGATAGTTTTACTCGTAATATTTTTTCCATTACTCTTAGAACACTCCCTTCCAAATCTGTTCCCCTTTTCATTGCAGAAGTGTCATAAATTTTGGAAGCATCAATAATGTTTTCTACTAAACATTTTTACACCCCGCTTCAAAAATTTTTGAAGCCGTTATTCGACCATATGGCCAGTCACGCCAAAAGCTGCACTCACTTTGCTTCTTTGTTTTGCTGAATGTGATGGGTAAGAGGGAAACCAGATATGAAGTTTACATATAGCGGATGACAGTCGTACCTCATGACGTCACTAACCGTTTTCGTGTGACGTCAAATTTAAAGTTCTTGGTAGAATTTTCTCAGGGAATTTATGAGATAATTTTAAGTACTTCTTTGAAAAAAAATGTGAAAGGATATTTATTATACTTTAAGAGGTTTTTAGAATACTTTAAGGTAAAAATGAAAATCTATGCAAGAAGCCTATTGACGTTGACATACATATCGTAACGCGATAGTTGATAACTTCACAAATGATAGAGTTCATATAACTAACCTTTTTGGTGTATGTCATCGATTGTTATCCTTTTAACACATTACGTTGGAAGAAATGGAAAAGCTCAATCATTTTGTCTTGTGGTTTTTTGGTATCAGGGGATCTTAAAAGTTTGAAAAAGTTAATACCATAAAACCGTTACACATTTTCCATACCCGAAACAGCCAACTAGTCCCCAATTTTGCCAACTAACGAACGCAACCAAAAAATCAAAAAGGTATTTGGGCACCTCTTTGCAGAGCCAGCTCCCAGCTGACCACGTTGTTAGCCAACTAAGACCCATTTTGACCAGCTCAGGCCAACATGGCATCGAAATGGTTGGTATGTATTATACAGTGATGGGCAAATGTGTGGAACAAAGTAAATATCTCTGGAATTATTAAAGATATCAAAATGAAATTTGGAAGGTGGATACTGCAGTAGATTGCCTATTTGTTTTCATATTTTTCAACAATTTTGAACTTCCGGTTTTACCGGAAGTGATGTTGATTTTAAAATTTGCAATGGAACACCCTGTATATTATTTTAGTTTCTGATGAAACATTTTATTACGAATACAAAATATCGGGTTCGATATTTTTTATTTCAATACCTACCGAGATATTAACAGAAAAGTAACTAAGTAAAGGAAAAATCTAATATTATTCATTCCATTCAACATTCATAATTATTAACTGAAACTGAGTGATTTCCGGCATTGGAGATAAATGGACAATTACCAAATAATATCTTGTTCCAGCAGGATGGAGCACCACCCAATTACGCTCGCATTCTTCGAGATTTCATCACAGATGAATTGGAAGGGGTACTTATGAATGGCCTGCACGAAGTCCCGACCTCAATCCACTGGACTATTTTCTGTGGGGTTATTTAAAGTCTAAGGTTTATGTTGATAGACCAAATAATTTGCAAGAATTAGCTGCAAGAATAACTCAAGAAATCCAGAGAATTCCACCAGAAGTATTAGCTATAATGTTACTAGAGAATTTACAAACCGACTTGCCTATTGTCAAGAAGTAAACGGTGCTCAGTTTGAACATCTAATAGATTAATTTTAGTTTAGTTGAGTTTCAATTTTTTGAAAATCACTTTAGTTTCAGTCAATAATTATGAATGTTTTCTTAATGGGTATTAGATTTTTCCTTTCCTTAGTTACTTTTCTGTTAATATCTCGGTAGGTATTGAAATAAAAAATATCAAACCCGATATTTTTGTATTCGTAATAAAATGTTTCATCAGAAACTGAAATAATATACAGGGTGTTCCATTGCAAATTTTAATATCGACATTACTCACGGTAAAACCGGAAGTTCAAAACTGTTGAAAAAATATGAAAACAAATAGTATCCACCTTCCAAATTTCATTTTGACATCTCCAATAATTCCAGAGATATTTACTTGGTTCCACACATTTGCCCATCACACTGTATATAATACATCATTTAAATCGTTCTCACGAAAATGCTTTAACTCCTCCTATTCCATCTGCATTAAAACAACTGTTTCACTCCATAAATTCAAGCAGGATAAATGAGTCTACTTTGGGCAAGTTATCAGTTTGTGCTTTTACAAAACCTTCGCTAGCCATATCTTCACTCACAAAATTGAAAGAGTCGTCAATGAACACTGAACTAGTAAATGAAATATTTTCTTCTAGAAGTTTCAAAATATCCTCGGAAATATCAAATCAAATCAAATTTATGTGCATTTTCCACTTCCCGTTTACTTTTATAAATAAAAAAACACACACAAACACGTGATAATGTCAAACAAACATATATAATAGTTATTCACGTAATTAGTGGGATATGGACATTATGAACGCGCCGGGTCGACGTTTCGCAATTGGCGCGACACGCATGTGAAGTTTGCACATAAGTGCGTTAATAATTTTTATCACACGTGTTACGTACAAACTTTTATATACAAATTTTTATTAGTATTATTAACAGTACCTTTATGATGAAATTAAAAAAATCAATCCAACGTATTTTTAATAATGTTGATTGCAAACATGAGGTAAAGTGTATCATATTTTGTGACGATAACAACAAAGACAAACAAAGCTGTGAAAATAAATAAAATGTGTTATGTCATCAAATTGTCAAAGTTCAATGAACAAAAATTTATAAAAATGAGTTCAAGCAAATACAAAATGCAGCTTCCAGTGTTATTTTAAATATTTAATTCCAGTATTAACATTTTTTTAGATTCGTATTATCGTACTAGTGCGGTAATATACGTCATTATGAGACTTAAAATAGTGTCAAATCATATCTGTTACTTGACACTTGTAGAATGATATTTTCACGTCGATAAAGCAATTATTACTTAATTAAAAAACAATATAAACACAAAACTACACAGAACCCAATGCAATACTGGTCATATTGGCACATATCATGCGTAGCGATCGAAAATCCTCAGGTGGTGGTCGGAAAGTGGATTGAAATTTCAATTTTATTTCAAAATTTTGAAGTAATTTTCAATGAAAACTGGTTCATTTCCTATTATTAGTTATTTTTGATATCAACTTTACTCTTACAAGTTAATATCTAAGCAAAATATGAAATATGCTTGTACTCTATTCGTACCGGCATAAGTTCGGAACGCCATTATAGAAATATTCTGTTTAATTTTGCTAATGTTGAACCCAGAGTATATTACATCTGCAATTGAAATTACGTTTATCACTCACGGACCAGCATCACAAGAAACATTTTCTATGCATGTCATATTTTGTGGAGAATCAGTTCCGAAAATGGTGCTTTGACATAAATATATTCTACCTGTAACAGAAAATTTGATATACCCGTAACAGGGAATATGATGATTTTTTCCCCTTTTAATATTGTTAAGTTTTTCAAAACTAAGCGAAGTGAATCTGGAAGTAAAACCTTGGCCACAATCAATAAACAAAAGATCACAAGTTATCATAACTAGGCTATTTTAATAAAAGTGAACCCCTTCAGTGCGACGTATGCAGCACACTATCTAGAACTAGTACTTGGCGAAAACTCTAATAACCAAAATCTTTTCAAATACCCTTAAACCTACGTGTGGTAATATTCCTTAATTGTTTACAGTTAAGTGTCTGTCTGTTATTTCTCGATTGCTGTTCGAAATCTCTTCGTTTCCGCGTTATATTTCAGTTTACATTTTGCATTTAATTTGATGATTATTGAGAATAATTTGCACGAAATGCGGGATCTCTGGAGTTCGCGTTCATGCAGTTCGATTTCATGCATGCCTCCTCATTCTATCAACTCCATTAAGTTTCCACTTTATAATATCATCGAATTTATCCAGATGTTTGCAGATTACACCGGCTGACTTCTTGATCTATATCGATTAATAACTTGAAGCTGAAATTTATCCATGGAAATATGTAAAAAACCAGAATTTAAAATTTCCCAAAATCGACTGGCAGTTGAAGCCGCCCCTGAAAATTCATGTATATCAAAAATCAATATGAAGTTGTATAAAATATTCAGTGCACTTTTATGAAGGTAATCAGGCGGCAGATGTCAAACTTTATAAAATAAGATCGAAATGATCCTCGATCAAGACAGAATAAAATGTTTTACAGCCCCCTATCAAAAAGACATAAAAATGATTATTACCAATCAAAATTCTGAATTGAATATTGAATATTATATATGGAGAGACTAGAAAGTGTATTTCAATCAATTTAAACACATTCAGTCAGCAGTTAGAAATATTTTTATCATATTTATGATAGCAGACTATTAAAAACTGTTACAGTACCTTCAACTGATAATTACCGAAATTGATCCCAGGATTTTCAATAGTATCTAATTCCACAAGTGATTAAATTTTACGTCTGTCGATTTATTTTTCAACGAAATTGAGTTGTTTATTCAGCTGTTGAGTTGTGAAATGAGAGACAATAGTTATTTGTTTAACTAGGCAGCAAAATAGTAGATTGTCAATCAATCTACTTTGCTGCCGAGTTGATCATATAATTTTTTCTCCGATTGTTCATAATGATATATGAGGATATTGTATTTGCAAATTAGTATAATTCCCACAATCTCTTTATTTTGGTAGGTTGCTATGGAAATGTATAATCACAAGCAGCAAAGTAACCACTTTGCTGCCTAGGCAGGAAAAGTAATACTTTGCTGATTGATATCAGTCAGCAAAATTAATATTTGCTGCCAATCGGAGAAAATAGTTATTTGTTTAACTAGGCAGCAAAGTAGTGGATTGACTCGCTCGGCTATGAATTCAGCTAAGGCAGTCAATCTACTTTGCTGCCGAGTTGAACATATAATTTTTTCTCCGATTGTTCATAATGAGGATATTGTATTTTCAAATTATCACAATTCCCACAATCTCTTTATTTTGATTGGATGCTATGGAAATGTATGTATCACAGGCAGCAAAGTCATCACTTTGCTGCCTAGGCAGGAAAGTAACCACTTTGTTGCCTAGGCAGGAAAAGTAATACTTTGCTGATTGATATCAGTCAGCAAAATTAATATTTGCTGCCAATCGGAGAAAAAATACTAAGATAAATTCAGTCACTAGTGGAATTTCATATTAAAAAAAAAATATTGGAAGAAAGAAGTTTGGCAAAATTCGAAGGAAGTGGCAAACAAAATTAAGAAGTTCAAAAACAATATTGAAGCATTAGCGTATGAAATATATAAAACGCGCTTTCTACTTTTTTTGGTGTAAAAGGAGTTTTGACGTGTAGCTAGTGGAATATAAAACCAATTTAATGTAATAGCCGTTACAATTGGAATAAGATTATGAACCTTTGAAATTGTATAAGAATCTATACCTTGTTTTCAAACTGGGAGCATTTTAAGAAACCTCAAACACACCAATAAAAGTTACTTGATTGGGAGAGTGTTCCAAAAGGGTCGTGTTCAGACTTATTGAACTTATTGACACTAACGTGAAATATGTATTGTACTGCTCGTATTTATCATGGCCAATGAGAGATCAAGGCATGTTTGAATACCAAATCATAATTGGACCCAGGACGTGATGCCAGACAATGGAGAACATAGCTACTAAAAGTCACACTATTGTGAAAAAATTGTGGTTATACTATGTAAAATATTAATCTCCTATTCAAATCGGGAGTTGGGGTATAGCACAGAATGAAGCTAAACAAGTTTTGATATCGAAAAGTACGATAATATTGTAGTAACCTACCGTAATGTGTGTGAAAGTTGATGTAAAAGTATTATTAAAAATAAGATTCTACTTATAAACTTATAACAACAACAAGAAAAAACAAATATGGACTATAGGTTTATCAAACTGATATGAATAATGTATTGATATCACCTGATAATTTCTATTTTTGATAGTTCTGACAAAATAATATGATTAATTTTGTCATCATATCCGCTCTTGTTATTTTCACTCAGTTTCGTTGAAACTGTTCCTTTAAAAAAAACTTTGGTAAGCAATTGTATTGAATATCTGCAAATATGGATCCTTCTACTTCGAGTACCTGCTCTTCGCTTAGTCCGGTAAAACAATGTAAGGTCATTTAGGACCGTCAAAAATCAAATACATTCATCTTATATCTACAATAAACATCTAAATAATCTACTGAACAGACAAGAAATCAACTTATGGCTATGGGTGGCTGATTTCTCCATCAATAAAGGCATATTTGATACCTAATATTCAATAATTTGGAATACGACTACTTTTTCGGGACACACCATTTAGTAACTAATCTGGAAACTTTTAGTGGTGTGAGTGAGGCTTTTCAACTTACTCCTCCTGGTTATTAGATGGACTATAAGTCGATGCAAAAGATTTCTAGTTTATTTCAGTAACCATTTTTATTTGTATGATATTTCCACAGCAATTAAAAAGTTCTAGTATCCCATTTCACTCACAACAGCTTTCAAAGCTAGCAATTATCAATTGTTATTACATTCTCATTCAAAATCATGAAACCATCAGTTATTTTTGCAGAAATGTCAACTTAGCTAGTGTTTTCAAAGGTGGCATCCGAGCGCACTATTGCCAACTTAAAATTTTAACAATGTGAAATTCAGACTGCTACTATATTCAATTAACGAAGCTTATCGGTTTTCATATAACGCATTTTGGATAGAGACTTAACGAAATGAGAGGAGTACATACAAAAATAGCTACCAATTTTACTCATATTTTGTGTGTAGTATATAAACGTCACGTGCAACAATAAAATCGGGAAACTAATGACGATAATAGAGTAGGCTTTTGGAGATAAGATAGGATCAAGAAGGGCACAATAAGCAAACACATGATGTTTATGTGGTTTAATTTTCCCAGATGCTATTAAAATCCGGTCTATCTACTAACAGCCACAGTCTGAAGGGCTAATACGTCGAATTCACCAACCGTATAGAACGGAAGCTCTACCGGAAATTGTGGATTTTTGCACCGATATTTATAGTTTGTTTAGGCAAACGTTTATTTATTTATCAATTTATTGATAATATTAGTTCGATTATTGAATATTAATTTAAGGGTTTGATAGAAAATTGCATATTTTGTGTGTTTTATTACCACGTGGATTGTCAAATATCAAATGTCAAAATCAGTTGTTATGTTCAGTTAACCAAAAGCGAAAGTGCTAGACCACTTCGCTTAAGATTGTGGCTGAACTGAGTTTCCAGTCGAAAAGTGAAGTTAAGCAGAAAAAATTTCCGCGCAATTTTCTCAACAAGGATTACTCACCAAGTAGGTTTATGTTTTCAGATATGAAATACAGATATGTTTGGATAATTTAAGAGTAGACGTATTATTCTAAGTGACGATCCAAGAAGTCCACTATCAGCGGACGTTGCCCAAGAAGATCGATATGTCACATGAAATTGGAGCATCATTGGTCATTTTGGAAATTCAAAAAACTCTCTATCAAGAGTTATTTTTGGAAAAAAAATACTCTTGTTGAATACTGCATCTGCAGTTGGAGACATGAGATTTACCGAGATTTACTGATCAACTTTCTCCTGAAGGGGTCACAAATTTTTGAATAACAAGTTTGAACAGTAGCTCTCATCAGAGCAAACATGCAAAGCTGAAAAAACAAACACAAAATTACTTTCATGAATGAAACTAGCCGTTTCATATTAATTCCACTTTTTAATGAAAAGATGCTCACCTATATACTATCGAAAGTAATATCAGTGAATTCAATACAAAAAATCCTAAATATCACATCCACAGTCATCCCTTCACGTGGAAAATCTTAATCATATTTCCCTGGTTTTGAAATTACTTTCTCAAGCAGGTAAGTATTGTCTTCAATAAATGAAGATTTAAACTGGAGTTTATTTAAAATTGTTTATATGGTAAAAATTTCTATCCCAGTTCCCGTTCTAATCCCATCAAAGATCATCACAGTCCTCAGTATAAAATTCATCAAAGGGACTCGTAGGGGGGCATAGAAAATCCACGGGATGGCAGCTAGGCCGCGGAGGCGTCTAAAGGGGGGACGGCAACAGACATTCGAAGTCATTCTCTACTTCACCTTCTTCATTACGCGATAAAGGATAAAAGGAGCGTATTTCCATTCTGATGCAAAGGCGGCGGCACTCAATGTATGTATACTGCCACCAGTGGATGCCTTAGCTGCTGCCACATCTATACCGCGGATCGCAGATGTCACAAATTATTGAAGGAATGGGGTACGAGGGCCGCGGATGAGAGAAAGGGGTTATTAGAGTAATTGGTAATGGGTTGAATTGGCGCAGTCGAATATTTTCCGCAGGATTCTTAATTTTATGGCGTATTTGAGAAACGTTAACACGAAAAGGCGGAAGTTATTGCGAAGTGAATAGAAAATCACATGTTTTGGTGTATTTTACGATCTTTAATGCGTGGGTATGGAGTATAAAAATTATACATAGTTCCGTTCGACAAATTTTGTAAACAATAAAATCATATTTAATCTTCAATAATTTTGTACTGATTTTTCCATTCCACCGAAAATAACAAAAATTGTGATAAGAGGAATGAATGAGGGCAGTATGGGATCTTGTTGCGGAGAGCGTGCGGAGCTGTGAAAATAACTTCAAGATTGAGGTGCTTTGTTATTTTTTGTGAAAACCTACGGATTTAATGTTCGCGAAACAGTATGTCGAAATCACGTTAAACATGACTCTTTTTATGAAAGGAGATAGATATACCGATAGGTCAAAAACAAATGGAGGTGTTACCAGGCTTTGAAGTTCACAATTTATGAGTCTTAAACTGCTTAATATTCGTATTTTTGGGATTGTGGGGCACTAGTTCTCCAACGCCCTAAATACCTGAAACATGTCTATCTAGGACCCGATCAGATTACGTTCCTAGCTCCAAAACCAATTAAAGATTTTTCAGAGGTTTAGGTACTTTGGACTTAGGCATATTTATATGTAGGGTATATACAAAAGATCTTATAGGTCGCAGTTCTGTTAGTTCAGTCCTGCCAATCGACACCCGTGTAATCTACAGCATAGTAAAACATAGTAAAACATCAACATCTTGATATAGGAAGAGCCAAGGTTACTTAGGCTACTGGTATATTAAAAAAATGTTCCCTTCATAACACGAACAAAAATCTACAGGAAATTTGAGAACAAGGAGAAGGAAATATTCAAATAATTGAAATTACACTGGAACAATATGAATTCAATATTCTAATGTCACTAACGCCAAACGCTTGTCATTTGTGATAAACTAGAAACTAGAAATCAAACAAGAAGTCAATGAAAAAATACATCTGATGAATTCTCCACTTCCAAATTGTTGTTTCTGTTACATTATAATACTGTTGATATTTTAAATGTACTTGGTGTACTGAAATTGACAGTAAATTTCATAAATATGATCAAATAATTTTATATACAGATATTATCGAGCTTTCCTCGTAAGAAATATTTAATCTTACCAAGCAGCAGCAATAGCATCGGCAATGACTCCAACACAGTCGTGCCCAGACCAGACAAACAATAAGGAGCTATGATGTGGTCTGCGGCGAGCTTCATAACCTTCCTTTCAGTCAGCTCGTCATGTGAGTCACTGCGGCAATTTCCCCTTGTACTTCAAAACCCGAAAACCAACCCCCTACCTGCGCCCGAGGCTCATTTAATGTTAAATTTAATATCTACCTTTCACAATCAGTCCTTTCATTCACGTATTTTATTAGTTTGGAAATGATATGTCAGTGTTTTTGAATTTAGCGAATAATGAATATACAGTGTGGTACAAAGTTATTTATTTCATATTATTGTCTGTTAAATTCAGTTTACTGACTCTATTTTGAGTCCATAAATTGAGCTATAACATCATTAGAGCCAGTGAATGTAGCCAAGAAACACTTACCGGATTGTTTATTTTGAGCTTTGACACAATGAAACCTCAAATTGAACTTTTGTTTTCAATTTTATTTACTGGAAAAATACAGCAAAAACGATCTATCCAATCGCTGCAATTAATGGATTAGAAATATTTATAGAAATTGTACATTTCGAATTCCTGGGATCGTAATTTTCAATTCATTGACTTTTACATCGCTGTTATGTAGAAGTGATATACCTTGTTTCAAAACTAAAAGGAACGATTCTAATTTGATATGGCATTTCTACAGCCTAATTGCTTCCTGCTACTCACAGCTTTTTTGACTCAAGTGACTATGATATTTGTTAGTTTTGTGCTTATATGGAAATACGCTTTTTGTTTTTGGATGAATACAAAATGTATAAAAACAACTGTCACTCACTACAGAGTTCCGTGATTGGACATTTTTTCAAGGCATACATATAGTTTAAGTTACTGTATAGTATGATGTCTTTAAGATTCCGAACATATCTTTGATAACCCTAGTCCGATAAAACATTCTATGCCTTAAAAAAATCGAAAATTAGGTTAGGCCAAATTAAGAGGTGGGCCCAAATTTGAAGTTGGCTAGAATCTGGGAGACTGTAGGGTGGTTGGGATTAGATAGCTTTCCGCACAGAGGAAAAGTTGCGGCACATGAGCAGTATAAAAGTGTACCATACGGGCCCCATAGTAGCTAACATTGAAGAAAAAATCCTGCTTCTTGCTATTATACCTTGAAAGTAGGTAGGTACTAGTAGGTTGTGACGAAATAACGCATTTTTTTCTCGGGAAATATCAAGAACTTTTTCTGTTCTTGATCATTATAGTTTTTTCAATCATATACTTATAATGAAAATATACAATTTTTTAATTGAATATACATAAATCTCACATTCGGGTCGTTTATTGTACTTTCCCACATAAGTTGAGAAAACAAGCTGCTGTCTAAACTTCATAAAAACTAAATATCAAACGAGCAGGAATTTCGGATACCTACCCTTGAAATTTGAATTCTTGAACGGTAGCTGCAATAAAATTGTGGCCAATATTACGCCGACCGCTAGGAAAGCCAATATTCAGTTAGCTCTTGAACACAAGCGTTAAAAATAGGATCAGATAGTTAAACTAAATTTTGTCCCATTGAAGAGCATGGTTCACTATTAGCTCTATAGAGCATTCTTTTTATCTTAAGAACATATAAATCCATCAATAGAATTCGATTGCCTTGATTACTCAGTCTTAATTAACCTTTCTGAATTATAATTTTCATAAGAAATAAAAAATAATAATATCAGTAGATTCATTGACCAAGATAAATAAAAAAATAATAATGTGAATATTACAATAAGTGTGGTATAATATTGGTCAAAAGGACTACTTATCAGTAAAACTGTTCACCCTCAGAAGCCTTCACAAAAAAAAGGGAAAGGCAAAAAAACATAGTTACCTACTATCTAAATAGACAATACACTCTAAATCCTATGTTATAAGGCTACAAGAGTATGGTTTTTGGATGAATTTGTACATTGGGCATTGAAAATAAGTTTGGTTATTTTTGGGAATTTTTTTTATTCAATACAAACATGCTCGCATCAACTAATAAGAGTTATCAGCAGGAGGATTTTCACAAGTAGTACCTATGTGTTGTATTATTTGTGTAATAGATAATTTTCAAATTTTGTTATAAAGATGTGAAAATTAATTAGATGTTTTCGACGAATCTTTACATTGTGAACATCTGTCCGGAAAGAGATTTTGTTGTAGAGATATGGAGGGCTTTGTGCTGCTATAACTTTATGAGAAAAGCAGCATAGGGCATGAACTTTTCTGCGATTATCCATATTCAGCCAGTCGGCTAATTTCAGGGCGTGTGATATTTCATCAAATTTCCTAATTTTATAGGTGAGTCTTAGACAAGAATTTTTTAGTTTTAGTAATCTTCTCTGTTCGAAACTATTAAGACTGGAACCATAGAATCACAATAATTCGCTAGCGACAGAGCTAATGTTGACTTTTCAAAACCTGTCTATTTGAAATGATAATTTTAGTTTGGCATGTAACTTATGAAGGCTATGAGATATATGGTGATCGAATTTGAGTTTTTCATCTAAATGAAGCCCCAATTTTTCGCTTAAGTTGTTGACGTTATTACGCTATTGTTGATCTTGATATTACAATTAAAATCTACTGCAGACCACCATCCAGAATGCAGAACCACTGATTTTCACGGATTTATCATTGGATCTAAGGCTCCAATAACGCGTTAATATCCTCATCAATATTTCTTTCTTATCCTGCAATTAATAAATTGTCGAAATAGTGGTATAATTGAGTATCATCCGAGTAGATATGATATGAGAAGTTTTTCAGAAATGATGTAAAATCATTCACAAAATCTAAATTAATAACAGATCCATCATCGTTTCTCGTGTTCTCTCTTGAGACAAGACAGACCCCTCTTTTGGAGAAATGTTGGTTGAATATTCTAGAGACGCGGTGACATAATTGCTCTCTATCATCATATAATTATCTCACATTCTATCTGGTATAATAACAGGATTTGCCAGTTGAATCGGAGCCGTGGACCTACCCGCTGCTCATAATCTACATATGGATTTCTCAATTATAATATCTCCCTCTTATTAGTGTAATATGTGGTTGATCATTACTACCAATATCGGATGAAAGTTAATACATAACAAGCTGAAAGTAAATTATTAATTCATTTGGAGAAGTATACATTAAATATCACGAAATTAAACATTTCTACAACAAGAAATACACTTCCTTGTTGTAGATAAGCGAAAACTTTTCTACTTTAAACTCTTTATACAGTGTGACCCATTTAAAATGGAACCAACTTTGTAAAATACGCATTTTTCAATCAATCTCAAAATAGTCAAAATTTCATGATAAAATATTGTCTAGCAACGAAATATTTGATTATTATTTTTATTTAGATTATATATTATTTCGAATTCAACAACACAGTTGATACAAAGTAGATCACTCGTGGAACAATCTGAAATCAAAAGCTTATTTCGTTCTCCTGTTATAACTACTGAAAATATGGTAGAATGAACGATATGTGGGGGAAGAGGATTTTGCAATAGAAATTTGACTACGCAACTGGATTCGTTAATTTAGAATTTATTTATAACCTATATTTAATTGAATTATATGGTAATTCACAAATCTAGTGGAGTAGTCAGATCTTTATCCCTTCCCCCAGAAATAGTTCATTTCACCATAATTTCAGTAGTTATAACTTGAGAACGAAATATGCTATTAATTTCGTATTTTCACTGTATTGTATGTATTCATATGTATTGTACCAACAATGTTGCCTAAATTGAAATAAGTCTATAATTTAAATAAAAATTATAATCAAATACTTTGTTTCAAATATAAATGTTATTGTAGCTTCGTTGCTTATCAATATTTTATCATGAAATTTTAATAGTTATCATTCCTGACGACTACAAATTAAGTCAACTTATAAAACAAAAATTCTCCAATAATCTTTTGCCGTTTTTCACAAATGAATAAAAACATAGAGTGCCTTGAAAATCAAACTAAAGTTATGAAAATTTAAGAAAAAAAATGTTTGAATTGTTTTGGAGCATTTCTGCTTGTCTCGACCTGAAAAACACTACTTTCCGGTCTTGTAACGTAAATTACTATTACCGGACTATCAAAATAATTTTCTGACTCGGTCCGATGAAAAAATAAATAAATAAACCGGAAAGTTTTCATTTCTGGCCTGTTTTGGAAAATAGTTATTTATAGCTAGACAATATTCAATATTAAAAAAGAATTGAAGTTCAAGGTTGCGAAAAATTGCTGACACTGGACATTCCATCAAAATGAAATCTACGAAATAAACTTGGTTAAAAAAAATATAA
Organism: Galerucella nymphaeae; assembly: GCA_963978555.1. Taxonomy (NCBI): domain Eukaryota; kingdom Metazoa; phylum Arthropoda; class Insecta; order Coleoptera; family Chrysomelidae; genus Galerucella; species Galerucella nymphaeae. The sequence goes on from OZ021708.1 coordinate 7,655,595, forward strand.
AATATGAATAATCGTAATGACACTCAAGAATACCGTACATTGTAGTACTAAATAATCCCTGCTCAGTATTGTAGTTTCCTCCACCAATAATTATCAATACTATGACACATTGTCAATGTCATAAACTTCCCCGATGTGTACCCTCAGTCTTAGGTAAACGAGATTGAACAACCCCTATTGAATATCCGATTTGACCTAGTGGCTCAATTTCTGTCAGTAATCGTCAATTGCATTGCCAAAAAGAAAATCAATGAAGTAGCAAGGATGTCATGCGAATATAAGGGGTGCATTTTCTATGCGAAGATTTCACTTTTTGAATATAAAACGACGTTAGGGTCTTCGTTTGAAAATGGTGAATATAATTTTGGCAAATGATTAAGTGAAATCATTTACGATGTATGCAATTAACCTTAAAATACTTAAAACGTAATATCAAGACAATCACTCACTAATAACCAGTAATCATCGTTAGACGTAATAAATCATTCATTTGCAGACGCCACTATTGACATATCAACTTTCTTATCCCATTAAAAATGTATGGCTTAAGAGGTTGGGACTATAAATAATATATGGCACTCGTAAGGGCTAATATGTATAATATACGTCCTATTAGTTCATAATCATGCGAAAGTTTTCCATTTTGGTGAAATAAAAAGTTTTTATCTTTGTCAAAGTGCTTTTACATGATTGATACAGTAATCATCAACGAAGAACGCTTTCAAAGATAATTCACAAGTGTAACCCAAAAAAAATTCGTTTTGTGGATGACATTTGAAATACTCGTATACCTGTCCAAGATTGAAACAATTGAGCAGTTTATAAATTATGTACCTGCAATGCTCATGAATTTATACCAGCATTGGTGAAATATTGCGGTGATTATTACATGGCTTCAGATAAGAAGGTATTTGAATTGGTTGGTGGAGACTTCCAGCTGTAACTGAGCCAAAAATTACCAAAGTCGTAATGATGGTGGCCATAGTCGATTACTGATAAGGGGAAATGTAATTCAATTTTCCAAAAAAAACTGGAAAAACTGATTGCTAAATATAAGGTCTGATAAACCATGATTGCCTACGGGTCAATGGTGTGGTGGTCAGATGGATATATAATGCGGATAAGTATCTTGCTTGCCGGTGTATTACTGGGGTATAAAAACCACGAATACCATGCCTAATATTGCGGACTCTACTACCAAATATTTTAATACATGACTAAGGCATATATAGCTCAAAGTTGACAATATGTAGACCAAACACATAGTGGTCACGAGCATAAGGAGCACCCACCCCATTGACGCTACAGTTGCAATATATAAAGCTTTGATAAAAAGTTGAAAATAGCCATAATAGGTATAAAAAAACTGTACGAATGGCTAAAAGGCAAATGATGGAGTAGGAGCCTTTCAGCTATTTCATTTCCTTGTTCTTATAGGTAATCGACACACAATTTCTTCCTGCTTACGGCAAAGCAGCTATTCCTTGAGGTGGTTGACAGTAATTCAATACTTCCCCACATTCTCCAGATAAGACAAGTTGTCTTAGGTGGCTCAACGAAAAATTGGCAGAAAACAAATGCAGAGCACAAAATACAGAATTTGCATTATCAGGAATATAAATTATAGAAAAAAGTGGTAGATATCACATATTTCCACATAAAAAACTATCAATACCAGGTTACAAACACAAAAAATGGAATAAATACGAATGTATATTTTAAATATAATATTCTTGTACAAACATCAAGTTTACAGAAAAAAAGAATTATTCGTCAGGAAGTGTTTAGGTAGTAAAGCAACACGATGTGAACGTTTGGTGCATAGCCCTCACATTAGATTGGTGATACCCAGTGCCAGTCGTAGGTGGCTGAATTAATCCCTTTTCGCCTCTACCCCCTGTCTCATTAACCGACGAACAGTAGTGCAAATTGCGTCTCGAGACCTTAACACCAAGAACGGCTCGTGGAAATTCAGGAGTGGGATAAACATTTTTTTTTTCTTTTTTTTTTTTACCTCCCATTTTATTTACAATCTGTAAATTAGAATTACAATAAGTAAATAGTTTGTCACTAAACATATTGACATGCAGAGCAATAGTCCTGTGACCATACTCATTATTAAATATTTTATACAGGATATAAAATTATTTGACACTAGGGGATTTGCACGTTAATTTAAATATAAATTTAAATATAAATTTAAAATCTTCTTGGTAAGTCACTAACGATATAACGTTTTAACCTTCGTCTTGCTGGTATTGCCGTGAGAGTCTTTGCTAATTTGTTGGGATGTTGCTGTAGCCTCTGTTGGTATATTTGGGGGCAAAGTTTGAAATTTCTTTTTTCACAGTAGGTATTTGAAGGTCATTTCGTATGTAATTGTTAGGAACATACCAGGGTGCATTGGTCATAACTCGAAGGACTTTGGATTGAAACCTTTCCAGGATTTCGAGGTTAGAGTTGGAAGAAGTTCCCCATAGTTGTATTCCATAGGTCCAGATGGGTTTAAGAATTGTTTTATAAATAAGTATTTTATTTTGTAGGGAAAGTTGTGATTTTCGACCTATGAGCCAATATAAGCTACGAAGTTTCAGGCCAAGTTGTTTTCTCTTCGTGAAAATATGTTTTCTCCAGGTCAGTTTTCTGTCTATATGCATACCTAAATATTTCACATCTTGCTGCTGGTCAAGCTGTTGGCTGTTCAGAGTCACTGGTGGGCAATTTCCTCTTCGGTTCGTAAAAGTGATATGCACCGATTTCGTTGCATTTGCTTGTATTCGCCATTTTTTTAGCCAGGTTTGTATACTGTTCAGATTCATCTGCAATTTTTGTGATGCCTGGTTGGGGTCTTCATGTGCTGATAGTATAGCGGTGTCATCAGCATATGTGGCTGTTACAACTCCATTAGTGGTGGGTAGGTCAGCTGTGTACAAGAGATACAACACTGGTCCGAGAACACTACCCTGAGGGACTCCAGATTTGACAGGAAATGGGATAAACATAAATATTAAATTTACTCCACTCGAAGATACAAAGCCAGAGTACTTTCACTGAGATGATATCTAATTTCAATAAGTGGAAAAACATTTGCAAAATTTTAAATATAAAAGTCATTTTGATAGATTACCTCAGGATCATTGACTCATGACAAGTTATTATGATTGGAACGAACAGAATGAATTTATAAAGTATAAGCAAAAAGGGTAACTAAAGCTTAGGTTCCTTGCTAAATAAAAATTTTTTTCAATCAGAGCATAGCAAGGTTCCACCAAAAACTTTGACATCAATGGAGATACCAATTCACGTGAAATGTAATATTTCGGAAACTGCGAAATAAAAATCTTGAGTAGCAAGCCCTAGGATGGACAAGGGAAACACAAAGAAACTTTGGAGGAGAAAAAAGCTGTAGTAGACACTATAACTAGTATATTGGCGAGTAAGAGATTGAAAAATATGACATTGTATTTGAAGATTCTCTATAACTGGAGTGAAACGATGATATGATACCCAATTGGACATTGAATTCCCTTCCAAATGAAACTAACTTTGTAAAAATCCATAATGCGGATCAAGCGGAACAGCTTTCCCCTACCAAATATTTAACAATATGAAGGAAAAAGTACTCATGAAAACTTATGAAAAATGATCTAATGACTAGAAATAATTGAACTTCGTGTTACTATAACAGTACAGGGTGTCCCAAATTGGTGTGTTTTGCAGGGTATCCCGTAAACTGGAAAAGATAGTAGAAAAGCAGTTGAGATGTTGTCTTTTCTCTTTGTTGAAGTAACGATAGCCTAATTAAGTCTTCAGTAACTCCCTGCAGCTGGAAGATACAGGGCGATTATTGAAAAATAACAAAAGCTAGTAGGTACTATAACTTCTTAAGTAAAGAAAATATAGAAAAACGTTATGAAAACTTTTGATAGATATAATAATTAAGAGTTCGGTGGCAGACAAAACTTTCTTTGTTAGGGGGCTTACTTAGGGAATATAATGCAAACTTATGCTTTTTTAAATGGGACACCATGTATATTTTGACGTTTTTTGGAAACAAGAAACATTGTAACAACTAATCTACCTATAACTAATTTTATTGGGATGTTAATATTGCATTAAATATCCAATATGCTCTCCGTTTACATAGATTAAAAAGTTATTCGCTCAAATAAACTCCAAACAATTCAGCTTAACCAAAAATAAAATCAGTGAACTGAAAACAAAGTAGGTAAATATAGCTGATTATTGGTTTCAAGTACCTATATATATTATTATTTTTGAATTATTGGATCCGTTTTTTGGCATATAGGCGTATAACATCACGAAATAATAAATTTTACATTCTACCAAAATAAGTTATAGATAGAATTTCTTCCGCAATCCTTTGCCGTTACGTCATATTCGGTAGAAGTCGTTTCGGAAAGTAATATACTTTATATGGACGCTCAGGGAAGCTGCTTTGCAAGATAAGGGATTATTTTTGAAGGAAATCTATTGGTTTTAAGCAAATCAGGGTATCACAATAGGTCTCAGGTAACCGAGGTAATTGTGAACAAAACGTATTCAAAAATACCCAATGCCAAGATATTGTATGTTTTAGTCCAATCTACAAAAAGAAACAGGCTGAATCCAGAAGTTTCTGTTGCAGTACTTTGAACGTTTGGAGGAGAGATAGGGCTTTGTCCTAAATATCCAGTCTACTTGAATGATAATAAAACCAATCACCATTGCTTCATAGTTATTGATTTCGTTGAGAGTTTTAGAAATAACGTAGGTAATGATAATGGCTCCTAACAGAAAATATCCAGAATTGATAACCCATAAGCAGTAGATCTTAAAAATACAATAACCTATTGGCTGAGCTTAGAGATTTTTGAATTTTGTTTCTGTTATTTTCCACCTTCGTCCGAACGACTGACAAATTAAGTGAAAATGTAGATTGTTTCCGAAACTAAGACGAAAGTTGATAATTGCAAAGAGCAGCCAGCTAGACTTGAACGAGCAGTGAAGTTTCAAGAGAGTGAAACGACCGATGCGAGCTATACACCGATGCGAGCTATACACCGCCAACCATTTGATTGAAGTGATGTTTACTTCGAAGTAACTGGATTCCATTACTTTTTCCTAACCTTACCGGTATATACTGGTTGTTTTATTGACAGAGGTCATTTATCGTGTCTTTATTTATCGTTCTACTTTCGCGAGTGGAATAATTCATTCAACATAACCGACTAAGAGCACAAGCTTTGGAATGATTTTCAGTTAATTTCACCGCAAGGAAAGTAATAATCAATGCTATCAATGCTAGACTTTTTTGGATGAAGTTATTGGATTATGTGGTGAATATGTTGAAATATTTAAGTGGCCAGAATTTTAAGATCAATAACAAACGATATACCATTCAATATCAAGGTGGGGGACATAAAATTGGATCATGGAAAAAATATTACATATTATTATTACATATATTGCAGATATACAGGCAATGTGTGACATAGTTAGGTTTAGTGAGCTTAGGGAATTGTTTGACTTTATTCAGTCCTTCTCGCTGTACGAGGTACTTACCTGTTTGATGCGAGGTTTCACGTTATGCAAAATACACAGATATGTTGACCACAGCCCAGAGAAAACTGCTAGTACAGGTATGTAACGCGTATCACACCGCATCAATGATAGCCTTGCAGGTGATTACTGTCGCAGTGCCGGTGCATATAGAGGTTGATGGGCGAGCGGCAACCACCCCTAAAATGACATGGTAGTGACCAGATCACTTCTAATCGCTAAAAACCATGTTACTTTATGTTTTCGAGGGTGCTGAATACGAATATGACGTTTGTTTTTCTCTAAAATTGGGGGAACATAGTTAAAATCTGAAATTAAGTGAAAAATGATAAAAAATTTTTTTCGCGAATATCGAACTTCAACTCGCTGCCATTCTCGGAATAATCAATATTTTTCCATAAAAATTTCATCACACATTTTTGAACTCATTTGCAAGGCAGTAAAACATACCCGAAATTTTTAAAGCAATTTCCCACCGCTCGGGAAATTTTGGAAAATTTTTTACCACTCTTTCTTACTTTGTACATACTTTTGCAAAAGTTGAGTGACGAAGTTTTTAATTTTAAATTTCTACATAATATGTAGTCTCCAAGTGCAATAGACAAGGAAGTTTTTCAGAAAATTTCAAATTTTTATTTGCGAAAATAAAAATTATACAGCGTCTTAAGCCTCAGCGTTCTAGTCGCTCGACGCTTGCACTGGGCGCGTTTCTCTTGAATTTCATGCAGTGAGTGAATAATGAATCTAAAATTTTCTAATAATAATTTTTTTTCATAAACAATGATACAAAGAATAATGGTAGAAAACCATGTATAAATATAAAAATGTATTCACTATGTACATTCATCATCAACTACATTTACAATATTAGTACATGAATCTCGGCAACTACATAAATCACAGCATTCAAAACTGAATTTTTTACAAGGGCACACGTCGGTAGAACAAGAAGATTTTTGAGCACAAGAACAGAAGAAATTTTGTAAATATTCCATTGCCGATAATCCATTGTAAAAATCAGGTAACAGATTCCCCACGCCGATCAACCATATTCTTCCAAGTTTTTTGTGGAAAATGTCGCCTGATTCCATTCATTGATTTGCCAAATGCATCTCAATACGTGTTTTTCTAATGCAGGTTTAGAAGGTGGTAACTTATCAATACATGAATTTTTCAATAAAGTCAAATTATATCTTAGTTAATATCAGTGCGAATAGCTTTAAACTTGTTTTCCTCTAAAATTGGGAGAACATTGTTAAAATCTACAATTACGTCAAGAAATAGAAATTTTTTTTTCGAATATTCGAACTTCAACTTGCTGCTTTTCACGGAATAATCAATATTTTTCCTTAAAAATTTAATCACACATTCTAGAACTCATTTGCAAGGCAGTAAAACATACCCGAAATTGCAAATAAAAATTTGAAATTTTCTGAAAAACTTCCTTGTCTATTGCACTTGGAGACCTGCATTGGAAAAACAGATGCATTTGGAAAATCAATGAATGGAATCAGGTGACATTTTCCACGATTTTGACAAAAAACTTGGAAGAATATGGATCGTTGATCGACGAGGGGAATGTGTTACCTGATTTTTACAATGGATTATCGGCAATGGAATATTTACAAACCTTCTTCTTTTCTTGTGCTCAAAAATCTTCTTGTTCTACCGACGTGTCCTCTTGTAAAAAATCTAGTTTGGAATGCTGTGATTCATGTAGTTGCCGAGATTCATGTACTAATATTGTAAATGTAGTTGACGATGAATGTACATAGTGAATACATTTTTATATTTATACATGGTTTTCTACTATTATTCTTTGTGTCATTGTTTATGAAAAAAAATTATTATTACAAAATTTTAGATTCATTATTCACTCACTGCATGAAATTCAAGAGAAACGCGCCCAGTGCAAGCGTCGAGCGACTAGAACGCTGAGGTTTAAGACGCTGTATAATTGTTATTTTTGCAAATAAACATTTGAAATTTTTTGAAAAACTTCCTTGTCTATTGCACTTGGAGACTACATATGTAGAAATTTAAAATTAAAAACTTCGTCACTCAACTTTTGCAAAAGTATGTACAAAGTAAGAAAGAGTAGTAAAAAATTTTCCAAAATTTCCCGAGCGGTGGAAAATTGCTTTAGAAATTTCGGGTATGTTTTACTGCCTTGCAAATGAGTTCAAAAATGTGTGATAAAATTTTTATGGAAAAATATTGATTATTCCCTGAATGGCAGCGAGTTGAAGTTCGATATTTGCTAAAAAATTTTTTTCTCATTTTTCACTTTATTTTAGATTTTAACAATGTTCCCCCAATTTTAGAGAAAAACAAACGTCATATTCGTATTCAGCACCCTCGAAAACATAAAGTTACATGGTTTTTAGCGATTAGAAGTGATCTGGTCACTTTTTCGTTTTCTAAACGACTTTTTGGGGGTATGCCGCTCGCCTAATAAAAGAGCAGGGGGTGAGAGTTTGAAGGAGTGGCAAAAGGCATAGTTATTGGGAATAAATGGGGTTAAGTGAACTCTAATACCCAACATAGATCTATGGTGGAAGTGTTTGAATAAAGTACTATATCTCACACCTTTTAATTGGACAAACTTTAAGATTCAAAGCAATGGATGGATCTATGCTTGGAGTGTTAATTGGTAGATAATACGTCGTACTTAAATGTGCGGTATACAAAGTTCTAGTGGAGGATCTTTGGTTGGTAGTGGACCCCTCCACTCAGGAGGCCGTGATGAGGTGGACAATGGTACGGGAGAAAAAGATTTATAGGGATCATAACAAATGAAATGGAGGAGAAGAATGCGAGGAAAAGACAGGGTAAATAGGATAATTAAAGGTGTATGGTATAAAACTCTCACGCTCCAATGTTATGTTGGCTAAGAACGGTTATGGACGTGTCGGACAAAGCCAGGGTGATTATTGTGCGGAAGAATCCCTATCGCCCCATCGCCTTTTGTAGGGTGGCAAGGTCACATTGAACTCTAAGCCGACAAATTATTTCACAGCAATTAATAACAAACAGTTTTAAAACCGATAGTTGAAACTGCTTTCAACTTCAAATACATCCAAGATCACAATGATAAGACACCTTCTAATAAAATTTCCCTACAGGTGTCAACAAAACCTGTCAAAAAACCGTTGGAACGTCACCGAGAATTCTACCAACGCCATTTTCCTTGTTTAGTTGTATGTCCGCCGGTCCTATAGGTGTGTTGACGCGCCGTAAATTAGCACGACGACGGGTGCGAGAAACATTCTCGGCATAAATTACCTGCATTTTAGGATTAATTATACACTTCACCGGCAACTTGTGTAAAAGCAACTCCAACGACTCCCATACCGTTCATCTTTGTTACCTCAAATTTCCAAAGACAGAACGGAAATTTTGTTCGTCTAGAAAATCCTAATGGTGACGCCCATTAATAGTTATTCACGTAATTAGTGGGATATGGACATCATTAACGCACGCATGTGAAGTTTGCAAGACGAGGCCGTAGGCCGAGTCGTGTAATCACATAAGTGCATTAATAATTCCTATCACACGTGTTACGTACAAAATTTTATCTACAACTGTTTATTAGTATTATCAACAGTACCTATATTATAAAATTAGAAAAAAATTCCAATCCAATGTATTTTTAATAATATTGACTGCAAACATGTACCTTATGTGTATCATATTTTGTGACCATATCATCAAAGACAAACAAGGATGTGGAAATAAAAAAAAATAGTTATGTCATCAAATCTATAAAAATGAGTTCAGGCGAAGACAATCTCCTTTCGGAAATTGAAAATGCAGCTTCCAGTGTTATTTTAAATATTTAATTCAGGTAATCATATGTTTCTAGATTCTCATAACCGCACTAGTGCGGTGATGTAATCAAAAACGCGCTAGTGCGGTAATATACGTCATTATGACACTAAAAATAGTGTCAAATCGTAATCGTTATATGACAGTTGTAGATAAAATATTTTTACTATCTACATTAACCGTTATAAATAGTAGCTTATTCCACTTATTATTGAAAAAATTTTGTAGGTTAAGTATAAAATCTTCACAAAAATTTTTGTGAGAAGTAATTCCACTCGCGTGCATATTTTGTAGATTTAAGTGGATTGAAGTTTGTTTTTTGGTTACACAATAGTCTCGGTTGAGGTTTAATCAAATTTTTTTTAAAATACAGAAACTTTCCAAAATCATGCTAGTTAATTCAGGAGTTGATTGCTTGTATAAAGCTGTGACGGATCTTTCTCATGATAACATTTCCTAAGCTCACTCTTCCAATCTATGCTTTCTAGATGAACAGTAAGTTTTTCAAGACAACTTGAATTTTAAATAACAATTCCATCTAATTCAGCTATTAAATGTGACACTTTATGTCACTTCTTAACATTAGGAAACGTCACATTTTTCATAACCTCCACATATCATTCATGAAAAGTAGTTACCTATGTGAAAACCTCACGTAACTGTTTCCAATAGTAATTTTTTCCCACGATTTAGATTTTAACCCATTTCCCCGCACGCATTTTAGCTCTGAAATGTCAGAATAGGTGGATAAATATTCACGGAATAGTCCATCAAATAGAATCTACATCATTTCTAGCTTTTTCTTGCACTTAAAATTTTTTGAAAATATGGAATAATGAAGATATTTTTATATAACCCAATAATTATTGTAAAAACTATTAAAGACAAAGTTATTCAGGGTCAGCCCATTTTCTGGCTGAATATTCCCTTCAACTTCTAGTCTGATGTTTATTTCGTGTGTGCCAGAGGCTTGGCCCAGATTGTTTCCTGAATTATTTCATATTCTAATGAACTCTCATAAGTGGCTTATGTGGCGCCCTCTAAATGATACATCGAAATAGGTATAATTTTATAATTTCTCACAACCAAAAACCCCCAATATCAAATTTTTGTACACATACGTCAAAAAGAGTTGAAGTTATTATGATAACAAACAAAAATTAAAGTTCCATATTCAACACACTGTATCTCTCTAAATATTTCATTGTGGCTAATTGATTTAAATAGTGATATGTTGAAATGGAGATTGTGCTGTACTTCTATGTACAATTGCTTAATATAGCTTCAAATTATAACATACTTCTTCACAAACAATTCACGATTGCTATTACAGCACGAATCTCGTTACTATCTGATACACCTCGTATACCTAGATTTTCCCATATCCTCTTTTTTCGATAGTGGGACATTGCCGATAAATTTTCTACGACTGTCCAACATGCTTAATATCATTTGTACACGATTTTTTCGGAAGAAATATATTTTTCCGAATCATATCCCCGCACAGCAGGAAATGCTCGCATGTTGTTATTGCAGGAATCCAACAAGATTCACGCACGATAAAATAAAAATCCCGATCATAGGCGCCCCTTAATATGACATGCGATTGTTTATCAAGACTTCCTAGATTGGATTCGCCAGTTTTTCATTTATTTTAGTTTCTGTGTCATTAGGTTATTTCTTATAGAACTTTGTTAATCATTGGTGTAAGGCTTCTATTTATGAGATATGGAAAAACAAATGACACGAGTTTTTATTACGGATATAATCAACCAACGCTGAAACTTATTCTCACTAATAGAATTTTCCAAGTTTTCATTATCCACAATGTCTCACCATAACCAAAGTAATGTTATGTTATTTATAAAATTATACTTTTTGACCATCAGAATAGCTTAGAAAATGCAAAGATTTCACCATTCCACAAGCTTTGCGCCAAAAGACTTGAAATTTGCTTCTTAGATTTTCCAATAATAATAAAAAATAACATCCTAAAATATTCAATATTTAAACATAAATACAATTGATTAACCTAGGTATAGTCAAAAGATCTCACTTCGAATTTTAAATGACAAAATGACAGATTCAATTCACAAAGACGCACCAGTCACTCACCGCCAACTCATACCTATTCACCTTATTATTTTCGAGAACTCAATAATTATTTAACAATAATTATTAGGTTACTTTACCAAATTCTATTGGTTTCTATCTCTGAATCATAATCATAATCTAGAAACAAATATTTTCTTCTCAAAAGTATTGTATGTAATTGAATTCATCAAGTAATGTCATTTTATCCAATTAGTTGTTAAAGAAATACCTTTATTTTGAAGATTACTTCTAAAAGAGGTGGTATCTGATGAGTCCGTCATCTTCCAAATACTTTTATCAATATTATGAATTTTCAAATTCTTCCGACAAAGTCAAGACAAATTATGAATTTTTACCCATTTTTCTGAAAATTGTCTGTACCTATGTTTGTTGGTAGAGATTTTACTCCTCTGTTTCATAGAATTTCATTGAAAAGAAATTATTAGTATATCACAAAAAATTTCAAATAATTTAATTGTTTCATAATAAAATCATCTTTGAATTGCGAATTATGTTAAAATCAATCAACTTGATAAATGATTCGTAATTAACTTATAATCTGAAAACAATCACGTAATGAACCCAAACCACAAGCTACCATCTGGACTCCCTCTTCTAAAATTTATTCGAGAAAAACGTGATGTCGTTTCTTGGAGACTCGTAATAAGTATAATGTTTTTAATGGGGTGGGTGTAATGTAATGTAAATTTTGTTATTAGATTGATTTTAAGGTTAAATTCGAATGGAAATGATTTGCTTCGTCAGGAGATAATCTCGATCAAAATAGTGATGCGTTTAGGAAAATTGACTTTTCGACATTTAGCTTGATTTTTGCGGGTTTTTTTCTAGAAACTATACATCCAACAATGTCAAATTGTAATGAAATGAACATTTATAACAAGTTTATTGAGATATTGCTTTTGGCTTTTTGATAATTTGAAAACCTTGAAAAATGATAAGAAAAAATATACTCTACAATACATGTGTAATTGCATTTTCCAAACTAGTGAGCTATCTTCGTATCAACAAGCTCTTTTCTCCTGGGTGATAGATAATTATCAAGCTGCGCCAAAGTTTAGCTGATCCCATTTGAATTTTTTTGTGAAAAGTCTGGGTCAATGAACACAGAAAACCAGGTTTGACCCTGTGCATTCAATCAACATACAAAAAGAAGAAAGAAACAAACGCTGAATTTCACACTTTCGTATGGCAAGTGCCACTCGTGAAGGCTTCTGATAGGATCGGTTTTGCTTAGTATCACTTCTGTCTGCTTTTTCTCATGGACTAGCATGTGGAAATTATCAAGGAGCTGAAACGAATGATTAATTGGCCAAGCCATTGATGTCACTAAATATAGCCCTAATATTGAGTTAAAAATACCAAGGAAAACTAGAAGAAAGGAGAACCCCTATTATCATACATGATATGTTAAGTTTTGGACGTTAGCATGTGTTTTTAGACACATGGTATTCACCGAAAATAGTTAAGAAACAAACCCAATGCATTACGTGAAGATGAAAGATCATTGCTTTCTGAAAGCTTAATGATAGAATTATTACGATCTGGATTAGACTTAATGGTGCCATTTCCAATAATGTGACCCAAATGTTCAATTGTTTTTTCTGGAGGATTTTGATTTTGATTCATCGATCGTAAGCCTATACTTTTGTGCAGTTTTGATGGAGTTGAAATCATGCTTCTCTTGTTTTTGACCAAAAATGTCATGTTAATAAACAAATGCATATTAACGATCATTTAGCTGTATTCTGCTATTGATCACTCGTTAGAATCCAGCAACACTATTTGTTACTCCAAAAGGTATTCCAGTATACTTGTGAGGCTGCCCACAACCTTTAATAGTAGTGAACTGATCGGTACTCGATCATAGGCGATCTGAAGTTTAACCGAACTGGAAAAATGTGTATTAAGATATACTCTGTTTTTCTTTTATTTTAGGAAGAGGAAATGCATCTAGAAATGTCAATTTACTATTTGGTAAACTGATCAAATTACTTTTTGCTGATGTTGGGAGTAATTAAGACTTGCGCTTTCCAAGGATATTACATTCCCGTAAACTTCAACTCAAAGACAATTGTTGAATTGGATTAATATGACCTAATATAACATCAGAACATCAATTTTAAGAAATTAGTGACCCAACCTTAGTATAATTGTGTCCATAGTTCAAGGTTGATTGAAGAATATCCCACTATTTAGGTTTAAAAGGAAAAAAGGCCATAGAAACGAAGCGGAAAAGCTGTTATATTTTTGGATCAAATAATGTTGAAATATGAAAAGCTTTCTGAATTACTAGCACCCTCCATCAACATAAACGCCATCCACTAAAATTTTAATTATATTCCTTGATACACTATAGGATCAACTATAATTGAATTTCCTATACCAGATGTAATAAATAGTATTTTTGTTGGACTATTTTATTTTGGATTATGAACATACAGGGGCCGAGTGTCCTTTTTTTCACAGGCAAAGCAAGAGGACTCTTCCGCAAACGTTCAATTCAAGGATGCCATCTATGTTCACGAAAGAAACACATCTTAGTTGAAGCGAGTTTGAAAAAAAAACACTGTAATTTCCAAAAAAAAGTGCAACCTTCCATTGAATAACTATCAGCACATTAGGAATCCCAAAATAATCATATATTTTGGCGTCTTTTCAACGTCTCATTCGTCGGTAATTGATACAAATTAGTTCCTTGTATTTTAGTATAAATAATGTAGTTAACAAGATATCTATCACCCGACTATTCATTTTCACGCCGGAGCAAAGTGGATCCAAGTTACGGAGATAACTCGATATTCGAACAACAATTAAATGCACTTTGGACGAATGGGTTAGGTAAAAACAACCTTAATTCGATTTTACGACATCGAACTCTGTCTTTAGTTGCTCACTGCCGCTTTTTGTGGCGTGACTGATGCCTTTTAGAAGTGAGATTAATTACTTTGTCTCTGACACATTTTATTCAATTCAAGTACTGAGCTTAATTTGTTTTCACTGAAACATTTTGCGTACGGCTATTTGTTTATAAAAAAAAGTTAAGCTATTGAGTTTTTTGCTAGCCATATATAAAAATATGTTCTACGTTCTACACCTTCTTTGTGGTAAGCTCAATATTTCGTTGAAGAGACGGAGATGGGAAGAAGATGATTAGGAAGATTGTGGGGAAAATAAAGCGGTGTGGACTGTAAGATAAGACGGTGGGGCTACTAGAGAAGGGACGGAGCTAATCAAAGAGAGTGTGGGTGATAATAAAGGGTATGTGGAAAATCTTGGAGTATGAACCCCAAACAGATCTACTGGATTTACCAAACAATCGTCAATGGTCACGTATGGCTCAGCAACCTGGTGGACCAAAAGCCTGCAAAAGACAGCTGGAGCAGAGTTGCAAGGGCTACAGCGAACAGCATGTCTGCCAGCGGCAGCTATGGAAGCCTTCCTGTAACTAACTCCTCTCCACAATTATTTGGAAAAAGAAGCCAGGAGAGCGGCTCATAAAATGCTATCGGTGGAGAGGCAAATAAATGAATTCATAAGGGAAATGCAGAACCACCACATTCTTGTGATGCACTCAAATCTTTCCGTCACAAAGCTGCACGCGGATAAGCCCTTCAAGGTCCTCATTCCCAAGAGATACCAATGGGATAGCGAAAAAATCTCCCTCCTTGAAACGGGCTACGTGATTCACACCGACGAATCCAAAACAGAAAACGGGGCTGGAGCGGCGGTCCTTAGCAGAAATCCCAGAGTAGAAATCACAGCCAGCCTGGGCAAGTATCCTTCCGTCTTTCAGGCTAAAGTATACGCCATTGATCTGGCTGCAAGAAAGCTGAATCAACATGTTGTAAAAAAGAACATACACATTCTGTCAGATAACCAAGCTGCTCTTAAAGCACTAAGCTCGAACCTAACGGGAAGGAAAATTCGGATAAAATAACCAATGGTGTGGTCGGATACACAATTATCCTTCAAAATACATATGTTCAAGGCTGCACAGAAGACGGGAGTAAGGGCAGTACGGCTGGGGATTGTATGTGGGAGAGCCAAGATGCTGATAGCACGGTAGAGTAGAGTATTCTGTATGGCGCGTTAGCGTGAGGATTAGAGTACTCTTGCAGGTGCAGAGAGAAATACTCTCAAGGGTGGTCTAGAGGTACAGGACAGTGGAAGGACTGTCAAGGTTGGACGTAATGGCTAGAGCCAGACAAAAACGTTGAAGGTGTGCGACAAGAAGGTACAGGAATGGATGGAGAGGGAAATGTACAGAAAAATTAGTATGAGGGAGCGCTAAAAGTGGAAATTGTCGCAGAAGAGATTGAATGGACTGCAAATTCGGGGAGGTGAGCTACTTCTGGACGCAGGTGATCACTAGACGTGGGTCGAGTGTAGGGTACCTCCACAATATTGGGAGAATAAAGTGTTTGAGAGGTGTGAAGTGGAGGATGATGTGGGACATGTGTATAGATGCTGTAAGAAAGAGGAAGTGCTGAAGAAACTAGGTGAGGCGAGGTATTGGAAAAACATGGTGGGGGTAATGTTGAGAGGCGGGGAAGTATTTGTTGATAAATTTATGGGAGAAAAATTCATTTTTCTTGAGTAAATGATATTTTCTGTACAAATGTGCAGTATATTAATATAAAGTTGACAATATTTAAATAAGACTATGAAAATCAGAAATCGTGAATCGCCCATAATCAACAAGTTGAGGGAGATCGCGGTAGAGGATTTAACAAGCAGGAAAATACACCCCTCTTCTCTTGCGAAGGCTTCAATTGAAACTATCATTCACACAATTATATACAAAACGGACAAAATCGTCACAGAATTTCGGGTACAATTGAGAGTTTTTATTACGAGTCACAAAGTTATAATATCCAAGTCTTCAACAACCGATCAAATCAATGTTCTTCTTAGATAAATATTGTCCGACTTTGTCAATAAAATAATTCTATATTAAAATGGATCTAGTGAAGCCTGTGATGTATGCTTAACAGACTCCATATTCATCGAATGATTCTACTTTTTCATCCAGTAACTTGAAATATAAGGGATCCTCAATATTCCAAAACACTTTATTGACATAGTTTCACCGGAACCTTTTATGTCACCATTTGATTGAAATTATCATGAATGAATATATAATATGTCATATTGGGTGGAAAAGAACTGGGAAGAAAATCAAGAATCCCAAAATATACAGAGTGTCCCATTTAAAATTTTTATAAGCGGCATTGTCAGTTACCAGCTTGAAGTGATGATGAATAGACATATAACGTGATGTATCAGGTGGAACGAGATTAGAGAAAGCCAGAGAACTTGTAATATACAGGGTCTTGTTTACAAAACGCAACAGAACTCTTCAGAAGATCTTCGTGAACGAATAACTGTAGCATGTAACTCCTGTTATGCTACAAAATGTTCGGAACAGTGTTGAACAAAGGTTATATTACTGTTTGGAAGGTGGCGGATCACAATTTGAACACTCAATTCAATACAAAATTATTATCTGACCATTCTTTTTTATCCCTTGCACTCACACTTGCAGCTGGTTTTGTCATTAACACTTTACACAAAAATGTCTTCAAAGAGAATCGAAATAACTTTCAAATCATGTGTTACTCATGCCATTGAAGATTCTTGAAGAACCCCTTTTAGGGGGATGACCGTACAACCTTAAGTAAACTATCAAAAGTTGTCCTTCTTGGAAACAAAATCGATCTGTTTCGGTGTTTGCCGCAAAAACCAGTTCTGCCAACAAAATTTGAGGTGGACTGTTTCTAGTGCGCCATTCTGTATAGAGCAGCCCATTTGAAAATCCCAAGTTCATGTTAAATCTACTAAATTGAATACTCCAACAATAAATTATCTAAGCCAGAATGTTCAAATTTCCCACCAAAGTCAACAGTCCTATGTTGCGAACTTGTCAATTTGACGTTATCTAATTTACATCGAACAAAGATGTTCAATTTCAATATTGTCTGATCAAAAAATTTTTATGAAAAAGTCTGAATAACCTGGGCAACTAATATTTTAGCAATGGTAATGGTAATGATTTTTCACACTCTTTGTCGGCTAACCCTTGATTGATTCGGATTTTTAGTGGATAAAAATCTTCCATCCTACTATCAGAATTTGAAAGAAGGAAATCCTCAACATTTCAAAACATCGCCAAATAGACGCTTATTCTCATTTTTCCAAACAAACGACCCCATCTCCAGCATTGTTCAGGAATAAAAAATCATACTTCTTCATCCTCACACAAACTTACAGCTTTTCCTGTGGGATCTGAATAGAATGATATATTCCCATCATTATATTAGTAAATCTTAGTTTCAAAGGAGCTATTTGTACAACTAAATTATAAAGTCTCTTTTTTGAACTTGCGAGGTTTCATAAGACTCGCTCCAGTAGTAAAAAAATCTATTCTTATGAAATCGGACTCTACTTTTACTCACCTAAATATTGTTACAAATATCACATAATATTTAATCCTTCAGAATGTATGGAGTGTATGGAATGAAAAGATGAAGTTTGTTCACATGGCAATATCCGTGTCTTGTCAAAATAAGTTACTTATCACTGACGTAAAACGCTCACAAATGCATGGTTTATGCAACGATATCCATAACTAACCACATGCTGATTTAAACTAAACATTGAATACTTTAAAACAACAACGACAACCGGTTTGCTGGGTGAAAATACACTGCAGCTACGCCATTACAAGCTGTAGGAACGATTATTCGTACTCCCGAATTCCCAGAACCAAGTTTCCCAGAGAGGCGGTGCCAAACTTTGCAAAAAACTTTCTCAAACTGACATAAACTCACAGATACCCAAAGTTAACTTTCAATTTTCAACTTTCCAACAACTGGAAGTTCTACTCGGCTGTAGTTGAAGCCAATTTTTAATTACAATACCTAAATGGAGATTACAACTAGTTATCTTTTTTTCAGACACAAAGTCTCACCAAAACATTATCAGTGACTCACCAACCTACTGTGATATGAATATTTCGGAGTCTTGAAAATTTATTAAATATTATCAAAATTGTTGAATGATTTAAATGATTTATCAGAAGATATCAGTACAATGCAGCAGGTATAACAAGCAATAAGAAAATATGTTGCATTGATTTTCAATTTTAAAATCGAGAGAATATATTTTTTCTCCGATTGGCAGCAAATATTAATTTTGCTGGCTGATATCAATCAGCAAAGTATTACTTTTCCTGCCTGTGATTATACATTTCCATAGCAACCAACTAAAATAAAGAGATTGTGGGAATTGTAATAATTTGCAAATACAATATCCTCATGAACAATCGGAGAAAAAATTATATGTTCAACTTGGCAGCAAAGTAGATTGACTGCCTTGGCTGAATTCCTAGCCTCGCTACGCTCGGCTATGAATTCAGCCTCGGCAGTCAATCTACTACTTTGTTGCCTAGTTAAACAAATAACTATTGCCTGGGTGTATACTTTCCCGCACTCAGCTAAGAAAGTTCTAGTTTTCCAGACGCTAAATACTATTTTTCCGTACTTCAACTATTAGCCATTTATTATTACTTCGATGATCTGAAGGTGACTAATAATTGAAAAATAAAATCATGATTCTTTTTTTATTCCGCTCTTTTTTATCTCGTCGGAAAAATTTTGTTCTCAACTCGTGCAGGAAGTAATACTCTCCGCACCAGCTGGGAAATTAACTATGAGGTAGTAGGAACAGCTTGGTCTGACCAAAAAAAAGTTAGGTGGAAGGGATACAACAAGCATCTTACGTGGTCCGAATGCCCGCCAATAAATATAATGATTAATGCCATTAACAAGAAAATTAAGCACTGTAGTTTTTTTAATGATTAATTTTAGCTGGAAGGCCAGATGATCCCGCGATTTCAGTTTGAGTCGGTTTAAATCACATTTTTGACATAACTTTAAGAAAATTCATCAAACGGAATAGAAAATGTTCAAGTTTAATTCCAAAAGCAAGGAATACAGATAGATGTACCTACAGCTCCATGAAAAGGAAGATAGATTTAAATAACAATAACGAACAAAGTTATTGTAACATTGGAATAAAATAAACAACATCACAGGAAGTTTCTATAACCACTTCAAGATTACTCAGTAGCTGTTTCCATGCAAAATTCTCATTTAAAACATTGCACAACAGCCATATTAAAATTATATACCTACACCGGAAATAATTTCCAATATTCTTGATCTATGATATGACAAGCATTTTTCCACTAATAAGAATTTGAAAATTTTATATTTATTAACTGAATATTTATTGAAACATTTTTACGCCTCCAAAATGAACAGAGAACTCACCGTTATGTTTGGACACCTTCTTCGGCGACCTGGTGTTTTTGAAGAATCCTGTCGGTCTACGCCGCGAATAGATCCGATCTTTTCCGAGCCGACCCGAAGGGTGTATTTGCACGTCTAAACGCGACCGGCACTCGGGAAGCTTTGGAGGACGTCGGGACGCTTTGGAGACGCCGTCGAAGTATCGTTTTTGGGGTGGACGTCGGCAAGCACCGCCTTAGGCTATCGATTCGTAGCGAAAAGGAGGTTGCACTTGCAGCTCTTCTCTCCTTTTTTCGTCTTTTAATGGGCCTTACCAGGGTGGTTATTTAGCAAGAGCTAGAAAGGGGCAGACCGGACTTAGTTTTTTTTGTTATTTTTGTTTTAAGGTTTCTAGTGAGGTCTTTTTGTCTCGGGTTTTGTGTACGTGATGTTTTGTGCTGTTTTCGTAGATGGTTGATGACAAGGGACGTGTAGAAATGCATATTCATACCATCATATATTTTTGAAGTTTTCGAAAGAGAGAAAAAAATTTAGCTAGTATGAAACAATGATTTCGTGAAAATATCAATTATATTTTCATGTCAATGTTCTCGCAATAGATTTCTAGGTATGGGAAAAAATTGGAACTTAGTTTTTAATATGTTTTTGTTAATGATTTATTGAGTAATATTTATTGTAATCAAAGGAATTTATGAAGTGAAAGGATCAAAATCAGGTAATCTAAAAAATTAGACGGTACAATAACTGTACCTGCTAGGCGCGAAGAAGTCTTATTAATCTTATTCAAATAGGCTAAAAAAGACTATGCAAGACTTCGCAAGTATGTGGGTGGATTTTTTTTCCTACAATCAGTTGCCCGTCATTGTATTAAAGCTGAAAACCGATTTCGGCATTTTACTTGACAATTTTGAGGTTATATGAAAAAATTGTTATTATAAAAGTTGTGGATTTTGTTATTATCTACCACATTCATAACAAACATTTTGACAAAAAATAGTATTCACACCGTGAATTCCTAGCTCCCAAACCTCTACCTCTTCTCGCCAGCACACATAACACATGCGACTATTCTAATAATCTCTGTGAAAAATGTGGCTTACCAATAACCATAGGTGTTGATGCGCATTTAACTCTTGCAATAAATCTTTCTCGTTCATCCCCCGTATGCATATGTGGCTTATTGAATCTTATATTAACAACTACAAGCTGAAATCCTAAAGGGTTGAAACCCAGGCTCTCTCTGTCTACGTAGTGAGCCTTTTGCTTCCTTCGCCTTGGACAGAATCTATTAAGAGGATTAGTCCGAGTGAAGCCGTCGACGTTGACTGCTGGGGTGCTCTCTACTCTCTCCACTCGATGGGTTTCTTCTTCATTATTTGCGGTCTCTCAGCTTTTACTCTGTTTTGGTAATCGTATTTTAAATCTAATGGTTTTTATTTGTGTGTGTCTCTGGAAGTTTGTGCATATAAAGTTTAGTTTGGGAATTGGTAGAGGGTTAAGTAGCAAAAAATGGTTTCCCTGTATCTAGATTACAATAAATATAGTTTCTAACACTTTGTTTACTTCATTGTATGTGGTGTAAGTACTCTTTATGAAGTCAATGTGGAGAGAGATATTTTTAATCTCATTGATAGCAGACGCAGCCTAATAGCTTGCATATTTATGTCCTATAAATTATTAAATTCCCGCGATATATCATTTCTATCTTTCCTACCAAATGATCTTAAAGTGACAGAGAACATTTTTCTTGAGCTTTCACAAGTTTTGAACATACAATTAAAAAAAAAATTAGTAGTAGCCTCCTGCAGTTAGAATTTCAAAGGTTGTGGAAAATATATAAAAGTCCATAATATGGCACATATTGTGGAAAAAAGGGTAAGGTAATATTGCAATTGTACACTGTGCATGTCGTGATATATTTATATTAATTTCTAGTTCAAGTAAATAACCACAATTTTCCAACAAAAAGTAAAACATAGGTATAATTATTAGCTTAGAACCATCAACTGAGTGTGTCGTTTGTGGAATTGGTCATAACCTCTAACAAAGTTTGTTCTGGAGTATCGATCTTCGAAAAGTTTCTCCACTAAGAGAGTACAGACTGTCCTCTAGTAACCTTATGTAAATTAGTGTCATATCTATAGTATCATAATTCACTTTTATTCGATAATAAAATTGATATTTAACAAAAATGTGTCACTTGAAAAATCTTAAGCTGATGATTTGGAATGAATCTTGCACTCACTATTGTTATTATTCGTGTATGAGGCAATTTGGACCTTGCAAGGCAAATTTTTTCTCAAATATCAGCTACACAGTCTCTTGAATCTATTGTGTCTGGCTATAGTTTTAAATCTCCTAGTCTTTAACTCTGGTCTCCTGAACAAGTCTGTAGAGTTGTCTGTATTATTCTTCCAAATCTTCCTTAAGCAAAGGCCTCACCAAACTGAATAAAGTTAATATAGCATATGCTGTGGGCATTTCTCACCGAAAATTTCACAATTCAAATACATGCCGCCGACATGCCCCAGATCTGTTTTTACCAGCGGTCAAATGTCGCTACTGATCAAAGACAGGCGGTATGGGAACATTTTTATTTAGTTTCATGTGTTCATTTGAGAAGTAGACTATACAAATGTGATTTTTTTTAGCCTCTGCGTGTAATAGCTACTAGACTACATACATACCTTTTTAAACATTTTATTAATGATAATTATTTTTAGTGGTATAAGCTCTGATAAAATTACATCGTTTTCAATCACTCTCTATAAAAGCCAGTCAGCCGGCAACCAAATAAACCAGTTTGGTGTGGTGGAGTTTTTGCAGCAAAGCTGCTGCTAACTGTAGTGAGCTGCTAAACTTTATGCAAAGCCTCTCGTGTCGTCGGCCTTACTCAATTTGTGCTTTATGCGATTCAACGGTATTGACGAAAAATGATAAAATCTACGTTTGAACTCTCGGAAAATAAATCACTGTACGACGCGTTCCGCTGCTGTAATTGACTGTATCAGTTACAGAAAGAAGAAGGATCTTTATTTGTGGAATTACATTACTTTTCTGCTCACTATGTAGCTAGGATGACGACCAAGAATACATAGCACATTGTTTAAAGAGGCACAGGACCATTAATTACCAAATTATTCCATAAAAAAACTGCTCACAGACCTACCATTCATGTGGCTACACTAAAACAAAAATATCTAAACACAAAGTTACTGAATTCTCCATAGGCCTCTCACAGTATAGGAGGCTTCAATCCACAGCATCAATTATTGTTGGTTCCAGATCTGAAGATGAGCTAGAGAACAGCGATGAGATACTGAATAAAATGCTACTATCGATTATAAGGACATCACACTTACAGTGGGAGATGGAAGATGATATCCCATTACGAAACCTCGTGATTTAACATGTCAAGAAGAAGTGGTTGAAAACTCATTACAGATACCCAAGTGATTGAATGCATTTTTATGCATGTTTCCTTGGATCTTTGCCTTCGCAAAAAACTCAACCGTTTTCAGGATTTTCATAAGGTATGAAATTTTGATATATCAAATAGGTATTTTTTCATTTAAACACCTCCAAAATGAACAGTTTTTAGCTTAATGAGAAAAAAACAAACCGTTCTGAGTGGTTGAATTTGTTTCATTAACTTTATGTTTGAAGTAGGCGCATAACAAGGTATTCGGGGCTGCACAAATATCAATTCATTCTGTCAAAGAACATGTGACGAACAGTCCTCATGATGGAAATACATTCCACAGCGACAGTCAGGCAGCAATTAAAGCCCTAAGTAAATATACCATTAACTCAGGACTTGCTGTCGAGAACGACTTGCTAATCTTACAAGTCGGAATGCAGTGCGGCTAGATTGGATTCCGGCCCACTCTGGTTTTGAAGACAACGATATGGCAGATGCACTGGCTGCGGAAGGGGCGGCAGCTCCTTTCTGTGGCCTGGGCCCGATCCAGTGCCTAACAAAACATACAATACGCAAGAAGACGAGGAAGTGACTGAGGAACCAGCATCTCGCTTATTGGAATGCTCTGCAGGGTCATAGACAATCCAAACTTCTACGGAAGGGATGGACTGATGGACACGCTAGGGCAGCTATTGAACTACCAAGGAGTAGGTTGAGGGAGATAGCAGGATTCCTAACAGGGCACTGTGTGAGGAAGCACCTCTACAACCTAGAAGTAGAGGAAAGTTCCCTATGTAGAGGTTGCGGCATGACTGACGAAATTTCAGTCCATGTTCTCTTAGAGTGTCCACACTGAGCTGTACCTACTACGCAGGCGAATTTTGGGAGTCCCTGTTATGGCCCCTGGAGACACAAGCAGGCATCCACTGAAAAAGGTTGTGGCATTTATTAGAGGGCTCGGTTACATGGATGTCTAGGTAATAGGAATGGCACAATGAGCCCGCTTGTGGCCTCAGTGCCGGAACCTTGGCTCGAGTTTGTCTAGGTCAAGGATCGCCTGCACATTTAGTAGTAGTAGTCACGCCTTTCCTTGAAGGGAAGGTCATCCAATTCAGGTAATGAAAAACTGTCCATCGAATTGACTATGACGTTAAATCTTGCATTAATGTCATTTTTGGAATGAAACAATTTCATTTGTCGTGAAGTATATTCAGAAAATCGAATATTTTAGTGATAGAGGCAGTCATTCATCAAGCCTTATGCCATAATCACATTCCAAATGGGTGTCAATATTTCGGTATGGATAGACGACTTTTCTACATCTTCTGTGAGAGGCTATTACTTAAACCAGCTTGCACTGCCTTTATTCGTAAATTCAACTCAAGATTTTTTTCAAGTATGTATTCAAATCGTTGAATACATATTTGTACAAAACCTCTTCAATACCATAATATTTCATAATTCTCTTTAGTGAAAAGTAGGAATTGTAAAGATAAATAAAATTAAACAATCATTCACTGGAGTACATGGTGAACGTCACCCACTAAATTATTCTCACAATCCGAATGAAAAAAATCATTCGCTTCTACATAAAATTTCGGGAAACTTGAATTTTATTCCAATGTGGGAACTTTCCAAGCAAGCAAATATTTGGATAAAGATATATCACTCTGAACTAGGAATAAAAGTGCTGCTCTTCTTACAATCCACCAATCAGTTTCGCCAGAAAACAAAATAATTGAAAATTGAATGTTTAATATATATAAAATTTGCCTCCCTTTACTTGTTTCCCATGAAAAATATTGTTGGCATAATTTTCACTGATATAGTTAAAAATAATAATTCCCAACAAGTGGTGAGATTGAAGTTTTATTCATTTCCTGTCCCTTACATTATTTGGGATATATTTTAAAAGCGCAAATTTGAAATATTTCTATGACTTTCTCCTTAGCGTTTTTGCCTTGGAAAAAAAATGAGGTCGCAATCCCCTACATCGATAAAATCCCTGAAAACTTAGTAACAAAGTTTTCAAACCCTCACATCGATCGTGAAAACTTTCCGCCGGAGCTTACACGTGAAAAAGCTCTGACCTGTTCGTTGGAAGCGTCGACTAGTTCTGAGCTCGAAGAGATTCAAAATTTCTGAGAACTGCGCAGGGCTACCAGCCCTTCCACATATATATGTATATGATGTGCAGGCTCACTAACTTACTGTTTCTATTTTTTTCACCAACTCCAGAAAAAGTTTGAGAGGGTAATGGGAGTCTGTACAGAGGTATTACACTTTAATATATTAAAATCAGGAATGTGTGTTATTCATTAAAAATAATTCGATGGTTTATTCCGAGATCCTTTGAGGGATTTAAATTTGCTTATATTTATTAATTTATTTGAAAAAACTAACTTTTCGCGTACAAGATGTTTTTAATTAAATTACTGATAAGCAGAATATTCCAACAAGCTTCAATATTTTCAGTTTGTATACTAAAATTTGGAAATATTGTATTTGTGCCTATTTGTTTCCTTATGATCAAACAACTATGGATTTAAATCAAAAACCTCTTCGAAAATTCAAAGAAAAATAAAGCTGCTTCCTGGAATTCCAAAAAAAAATATATATGAGAATTGATAGTCTGTTGTTCATCAGTTCGTATGTTCGTATGTTCATCAGTTCGTATGTGAAGAAATCATTTGGAAAGTCAATTTGGAGAAAAAATTCAAGAACACTTAAATTCTCAATAATAAGGTATTTTAGAATATTCTATTAGTTTGAAAATCGAAAATTATATTGGTATAAAATCCTCAACATATTATCGAGGGATTTCGATGAATTTTCCTCAACTATACATAGGTATATTATTATGTTTATTTTGTATACTATTATAGAACTTTTTGTGAAAAGACTCGTACTAAACAACCAAAAAACATTCAGCATTTGATTATGATTATTTCAATGCTACTCATAATAACTCACCTTCGCCATAATTTCGGAATATATCTCTTACCTGAAAAATAAACACAGTATTAATAAATTATTGAAATTATCTTTTGACGTTTCTTAAAACCAAGGAATGCTCCTTCATTTGTCATAAGGGTAAGTTTCAACCAATAACGTCATTATTATGGTGGGAATTAATCTCTTGTAATTATTCTCAGGAATAATCAGTGTTGAAAATGGCCACTTGAGCCATGCGGACAAGTTTCCAAATATCTGTCAAATTATTTCCCATTTATTCTCACTCATATCATTACTGAGAATTCCACACATGTGATTTTTAATCAATCAGATCAGATATTTTTTGACATTTAATTTTTATAATGAAGGAAAAAAAACATTACAGACTGAACGTCGGATTGATATCGCAATTATCTCGAAGTAGACATTATAAATAGTGAGTGTGTATAGGGTTTACTAATATACTTTTGAATAATAATATGTTATCATTCACTCCAGTGATATAATATTATATTAAGTTTAATGAAAACAGTTCATTATGTAAGTCTTTATTCGATTATAAATATATGCAGAACAAGATTTTCACCTGAATACATGGTATGGTATCTAAGGTACAGTTAGTTAGAGGTATCTAACATGGTCAATCAGAGTTGTAGATCTCAGAAAAACGACCACAACAGAGAGTGTGTCATTAAAATTAACAGTAGATGAATTACCGTGTATATTAAAACTTTTGTCCAGATAACGCATTATTGATTTCAAATGTTGTCGTGTTCTAGCGTTTTCCATAATTCTATAAAATACAGAAACGAATAATTTTATTCCCTAAGTCGTTTTCACTCTGTATATAAAAACTCCATAAACACAGTATTAAATTAACTTAACAAATAGATTAACTCTTTTCAATTCTAGTTCCTTTAGTCACAATTACAATCCAGCTCCCAGCTCAAAAATCTATCTAGGTTTTAATTTTACAATTTCTATATTTTTCCAACACGCAGTCCGTCAAATTTCCCTGCCTTATATAAATAAACCGGCGATTTAACACTCTTAAAAGATTATCAGACGGGATTACATTTTACCACTACCCTATAATCTGTCTTCAATCTAGCACGAAACACTAAATTTTCCAAATCTCGTCCCTTTGAGCCCTTCTTAAATTCCAAATCCTGTCCACCCCAGTGTCTGCTCGTCGACCATATTTTTTTCTTCACTTGTTACTTTTGTGATTACAGCCAGAACGGGAGTTAGGTGGATAGTATAGAAAATTTTGTCTATACTAAGCGTGGTCTAATTATTCTCTCCATTGGTGAAGTAATACAAAAAATATATTCTCCTAGGGCTAAGGAAATTTCCTTGGTTCTCCAGAAATACAAAATATTAATACCAGGAATTGATAACTAGTGAGAAAAGGATATATTTTCCAGTAATTCCATCGAAGGATGTCATAATTTTCCAGGTGAAAATGATGATAATCAACCCACAACTGCGTAGTATAAATTAATGGACAGGAAAAAACATACCGTTCAATTGCCATATCCAAATATAGCCAGAAAACACTGAAGGTACTATATTCCATAAAGGTCAATTTAATGCTAGTCTGGGATGCGTGCTCTGAATATATTGGGAGACTGTAATTAGATAACGGCTGTTTTGGCTTCAGAGCAGATGAGATAGTCAGACTGGGTTCGTCAAAGTCATTCCATCGACCAGACTACAGGAAAATGGTCATGGAATGACGGTCGAATGTAACGGATCAAAGACAAGTGTAACATTTGGAAATAAAAAAAAGCAAAGGCAGAAACTGTCAAAACTGTGGTGAGTCTTGTAACTAGGCACTATAAGGTGAATATGACAAAGCTGGTGGGATTGAGGGACGAAGTTATGTGCAGATTCTGTCTACAATTGAAATAGTCTGGCAAATGTGCGGTTCTTTGAACTAGCCGATAATTTGCCACTGGCAAATTAATATATGAAATATTCAGTCTCGAAGCTGAGGGAATTTAAAAAAAAGAGCACTTTAGAATATACCAGTTCTTCAACTCCACCAGTTAGTTGGAGAAGGTTTCAAATTAGCCTTTACAAGTCCTGAACCAATTTGTGGAATCACCAAATGGAGGCTGATACAAGGACACCTCCATACTAAAAGTTGACCGGCTAAGTTAGACAAGGAACTCTTGACCAGGTTGTTGAAACTGGGTAAGAGAAATTTGGAGACATAGGCCGACCTGGTGACTGGGCACTGTACCCTGAAGAAGCATCTGTACATGATGGGCAAAGTTAGTGAACCTATGTGTAGAAAATGTGAACTCTAGGATGAAACACCTACTCACAGAATCTGCGTTTGGGGAACTCACACTTAGACGGAAGCACTTAGAAGTGGAAATAACAACGACTGAAGATCCCTCCAGATAAACTGGTGTCCTGTATAGAAGACACGACGCTTTTGGAATGGAAGTAGGTAGATAACATGGGTGATGGTACAAAGATTCAAATCAAGTTCCTGTGCTGTTGAACACAACCCGGACGTATAAATGAATGGAGGGTGGTGACCATATGCTCAAGAATTTGTACGATATACAAAATCGTCATTGAAAAGAGACTTCAACATTTTTTTTTATCTATAGCTTTCCGCTACCATTTCCAAAATAAAGCTGTTTGAAATTCTTGCTGTCATGGCATTCACTATTCATGTTGCTAAATATTTTCGTGATGCGTTTTTACTTGTGGTTTTGTAGATCAGTTCACGGTTTTGGTAGGTCAATAAGTCATCATTATCATTTTTGTGTGAGCAGGTTAGAATTACTCCATTGTATTGGATATTCATCTCAAAGGTGTTACATACAGCCAACTAGTGTTTTTTCTTGAATCTACCATTAATGCTTCTTGAACTCTACATTATTTGTGAAAATCGGTTCAAGCATATATGGAAGTTATAGTTCTTTTCACTTCATCGCAAGAACACTCACCCCCCACTGCAGAATACGTGATACAAAATGTAACTTAGATTTAAATACATTTTTTCAGTGTCGAATTTGTTCTCTAAATTCTAGGACATTGTATAAGAGTAATAGATACAATTTATTCCAAATTATTCAAGTTCCTATATTTATAAATAATATTTAATACAATAGTTATTTCCTTAACAAGTGCGGGAAAGACACTTCACGCATGAGTTAGGAACAACGACAATTGTCGGTCCAGTGTAACAGTTATTTGGTGTTAGGGTTACATGAAAATACCTCCATTATTTTATGTTTTCAAAAAATGGAAAGTGCAACAAAAAGCTGGAAAAAATGTAGATTTTATTCAATGGACTATTTCGTAAATATTTATTTAACTGTAGTAACAATAGTTATAACTTCCGAAATAAAAAACCTGATTAGTTCGAAATTTGTATAATTTGATTTTTCCACATTCATGCAAAAAACAACACTTTTGTGAACCACATTTAATGGAAAAAGTGATACTTTATTGCACTAGTGCAATAATAGTTATTTATGCAACAAGTGCAAAAAGTGAGTGTTTTTTGCACGCGACGTGAAATTGTCTAGGCCGAGTTAGACAACACGTCGAGTGCAAAAAACACGTTTTGCAAGAGTTGCATACAATATTTTTTCTAAATTCATGCAAAAACTGGAAAATTAGAATATAAATATGTTGAGAGCCTAGCCTAACCTAATCAAACTTAACCCGTTCTTCTTTTTTTGTATCTTTATGGCCTCCACCTTGTCAGTACTCAATCATAGCTGGTTTTCGCCTTGACCATTCAAATTTTAAATAATTAAAGATTTTTGCAAAAATTGTAACTCGTTGTGACTAAGTAGTAAGATATACATATATTATTGTTGTATTAAAGCAGGATCAGATACTCGCTATGGATTTTTATTTAATTTAAATGTTTATGTTTGTCATTAATCATCACAAAACTGACACAAGAATGACAGATGAGTGCAATAAATTACCACTTTTTGCATTAAATGTGGTTCACAAAAGTGTTGTTTTTTGCATGAATGTAGAAAATAGTTATTTATGATATAAGTGTTAAAAGTACAATTTTAAGGCACGCATGTGAAGGTTTGCAGAATGAGCGAAGCGAATTCTGCAATTCACATGAGTGCCTTAAAAGGTACTTTTAACACGTATATCATACAATATTTTTTCTACAAACGTTTAAAAATGCAATAATTAAAGTTTAAAAACTTTTATTAATACATCCAAAGGAGATAATTTTAAATTGAATCGTATATTACGTACCTTGGCAACCATTTGATATTGTGGTGTCAACCTCGACTGGAAATTCCATTTTTCCTGCGCATCATTCCTCCTTATCCACGGAAAATGGTAAAACAGCAGTGCAGGAAATTAATTTGTCAAATTGCACAAATTGTACTATTAATATTAATGTTAATAAATAAAATCTGAATATTTTGACGTTTGCTTTCAAAATTTGACAATTCACTTTTACCAGCAGTGCCATAAAGATTTTAAGGCACTCAGTGCCATAAAGATTTTATGGCACTCAGTGCCTTAAAGTGACATTTTTAATGCTTCTATGGAGTGCTAAAAATGGCATTTTTAACACGTTTGTAGAAAAAATATTTTATTGCACTCATCTGTCAATCTTGTGTCAGTTTTGTGATGATAAATGGCAAACATAAACATTTAAATTAAATAAAAATCCATAGCAAGTATCTTACTATCTATTTAGTCTTTACGAGTTACAATTATTGCAAAAATCTTTAATTATTTAAAATTTAAATGGTCAAGGCGAAAACCAGCTATGATTGAGTACTGACAAGGTGGAGGCCATAAAGATACAAAAAAAGAAGAACGGGTTAAGTTTGATTAGGTAAGGTTAGGTTACCAACATATTATATTCTAATTTTCCAGTTTTTGCATGAATTTAGAAAAAATATTGTATGCAACTCTTGCAAAACGTGTTTCTTGCACTCGACGTGTTGTCCAACTCGGCCTAAAGACCTCGTTGGACAATTTCACGTCGCGTGCAAAAAACACTCACTTTTTGCACTTGTTGCATAAATAACTATTTCAAAACTAAAATGCGTGCGGTAAAGTGGGTTAAAACGCAGGTTCGTAGAAAACTTATTTTTGGCTTCTTTAAATACAAATATGTCCCATTATAGTTAATCTGAGAAAAAACCGCTGTGGAAAATATATATTGTATAAATATGGCTTATGCTCCTTTTCCGGTTCTGGCATTATTTTAGCCAATGAGTTAAGTTTGGTTCAGTTTTCCAATGGCTAAGTTGTTACAAATGACACCAATAATTTTTTTAATTACCTTTTGTATTATCGAAAATAAGAAAAACACGAACAATGCTAAAAATCTAAAAGCCGGTACTGATTACAATGATAAATCTAGAAAAAGAGAGATTGGAATCGAGCCTTGGGGGTTTAAAAAATCCCCGAACTGGGGTCGGTGTTAACCGATCACTTACCTTCAGATTTATGTAAGAAGACTCTTGAATACCAACAGTGTAAAGCGTAAAACAAAAAAAAAACGTCTTTTTTATTTTGCCCTTGATCACCCCAGATCTTATCCTTTGTTTTATGAACGACTCTTAAATTCTGGTTGTTCGAATTTTTCAATTCCTTTGTTAAATTTTTCACGATTTGGAGAACAGCTTCACTCAAATTTTCAATCCTTAGAACAATATTTTTGTTATCTTCCATAGATGTTTGAATTTCAATCCATATTGTTATAAAAATGTTCCTCGATACATACATTTTTCAATTATTCACCAGCTGCCTCCGCAATAGTCCAATACAATTGAAAAATGAATACGAATTTTTTAAACATATAAGCTACCCTGAGGTGATAAATTGTTATGAGAAAAATTTATTCTTTGCATTCTGGTTGTTGAGGTCAGTTTTTATGTCATTTATTTTACAATTTTTTGTGATAGGTAAATCTTATATAGAGTTCATATAATACCCTTCTTGGTGTGCGTCATCGATTGTTCATGTCCTAACACATTACGTTGGAAGAAATTGAAAAAAAAAGTTAGGCCTGTGATTAATCCAAATCAAAATATCACAATAATAAACCGTTTCAGAAACGTATTACAAACCTTCACCCTAATCTTTGACTTCAAAAAATTGATTGGTTGATGTTTAGGGGAATTTGCACCGGTCAAATAGGATGCAGAAAGAAATTTTGTACGTAAAATCAATGAACACCGGTCGTCAATATTTTGAACATTAATATTATGAATCGGTGATTGTTACAATGATTTCTGATCATGGATTAATGTCTTAGTACACTGAAACAATGAATTACCTAACATTAAGCAATGAACGAAAAACATCAAAAATTAATTATTTTTTTCATTGGTACAATGGAAAAGTTCATTGTATCAACGTTTGAGAATTATTAAATTGATGCTGTTTGTCTTCAAAAGAATAAATTTTCGTAAAGGATTTATGAACAGCATACATAAAAACACCATAAACGGTATTCATCGTTTCAATGTTTGCTAAACGTTAATATTACGAACTTAAACATTAAATTTCAATAAGGCGCTAAAATCGATGATACTTGTTCAGAGATCCATAACTATAAACATTAATATTACGAAGAGCTTACATGAACTCAGAATAACGCGCGAAAGTTAATGTAAACCGTTCATAGATCCATAATTCTAATCATCAATATTACGTTAAGGCGTACATAGAAAACAAAATACCTACGTGACCATTTCCGCGCCTAATATTTCATTGTTTTTGTTTTTCGAAAAAGTTAACCACAGTCTTGTTGTGCTTCGTTGTGAATTTTGTGTGATTTATGTTTTTTAGTAGGTAAAATTGTGTCATTTTATTGAGGATAGACTATTTAATATTTTTTCAACGAATAGACAATATATTAAATTGCAAGTGTGCAGAGTACTCTTTTAGTTTTCTTTTTGTAGTGAACTTATTTCAAATATCCATTTACCTGTTGGGGGGAAATCCACACACACAAAATACACAATCAAAGATTCCCAGGAGTCATTTTTGTTTTGTACGAAGACTCAACAAGAAGTAGAGGAGCATATTGCTAACCTGAAAACTCGGAAAATGTCTATCCAGCCATTTTTATTGTGTACTGGTGAAGATATTAACAAAATTTCAAATATTTGCTAAAAAAAAATATTCTATTGTACTACCACATTATTTTTATGTTCGTAATATTAATAACCAGTGAACATCGATCAATGTTTGTTTTACATTGATTTAACGTACAGCAATCATAAACTAATGACCCGTGGTCATGGATCCATGCTTCTCGTTTATTGTATCAATGTTCATTCTACATTGATTTAACGTACAGCAATCACAAACTAATGGCCGGTGGTCATGGATCCATTCTTCTCGTTTATTGTATCAATGTATGAGGTTCGTAATATTAATAACAGGAAGTCATAGATCCATGTCCTTTATTCATTGATTCAATGTACATAAAACATAACTTGATGAATAAAAAAGCTAACGTACGAACGTTCATTGTATTAACGATACAGCTCATCGGCTGAAAATTAATGTTGATGTTCATTGATTTGATGTACTTTTTTATTAATATAACGTACCTTTCTCGTTCAGTGATTAGCATTTCGAAAGTTCTCAAGTATTTTCAATTAGAAAAAGAAGCTGGTAATTATTAATTTCATAGCCTTTTCTATTTGGCTTGAAACGATGCTTCCAGTTATCAAATTTGAAGTTAGATGTTAAAATAGCAAATGAAATAAACGACATACCGAAGACCCGGATATACGTCACAAACGATGACGCACACTGAAGAGGGTATTATATGAACTATATTTTTGACCAATAATCATCAAAAGTTCATGAAAACACAAACTACTATCACTTACTCCACAAATAAACAGTACCTACAATTATTAAAACTTCCCGAAGTAATATTTCCCCAAAAGTATTAGACAAACATTTGGTTATAATCATCTTCAATTTCTGGAGACCCAATAAGCTTCCACAATATGCGTTCGGAACTTACACAACTACACTCGAATACACCCAAAACTTAGTTTCTTATTATTTTTCTACCGTATGTTACGTATCCGTTAACGACAAGATCATTTATTTCGAGACGGCTGACAAAATTATGACTTGGTCATCTCACGACAAAAATCTTCGCAACGGCAAAGAATAACAAAGTATATTTGTCAGTTGATGCTAGACATCTGTTTTCACAAACGATGTCATTTCTCAAGATTACAAACTCCGGCCAATAGATACATTCCTTTACAGGATATATCACGAGTCAAAATTTGTAATTTCAAATTTTCAGAACAGTCTAGTGCAGACGAACGCAATTGATAATGATAATTGATAATGGTAAGCAAGAAGTGACAATTCAACCCAATTTGGAGCGGAAAGAACAAATAATGTTACAGTAAACCAAATTGGTGGAGAGAAAAAACCAAAATTGTGTCCAAAGCACTAAAATTCAACACAATTAAGAATAATAAATAACATTTTTCCAAAATAAAAATCCTAATATAAGCGATACACAAAAATCGTGATACGTATGCAGAAGAGGAAAGTCATGATTGATGATCGACGTCCTTCCTGAAAGGTCCTTGAGACTTTGCAGCGATATAAACGTACACTTTTCATGAATAATGTAACTATTCGTTCGTCTAGATGGCAACACCGGCGACACAAACGACGTATAGTTTGTGGGTGTGAAAGGATCCCAAAAATAAGATGATGATAGGGAGAGAAATGGTTTAAATTGAATATTAGTTACCTAAACAATTGGCGACAAAGATGGTGTGTTGAATGCGTAATTTTTTTGTATTGTGAATGAAAATTTTTTCAAACAGAAAAGTCTTAGAATAAAAATAAAACAGCGATATGGAAAACCAGATGTGGGTCAATTTATGATTAACTGTCCTCCATATGAACAGAATGGAACTTGGCTTATTGTAAGTGCCAGAAGAAAAGTATTTCCCTAGCTCAATATTCTACCAGTCTTTCGCAACCTTACTTCACTTCCGTCCCCAATGAACAGTATGTACATCGTAAGAACAGATTTCTGTTTGATATTGCGAGTAATGGTACATTTGCAGTTTCCTTGTATCAAATTCCACTCCTGCTAAAACTTCTCGCATGTACCAGCGAAAACAGAAGCTAAAGCATCCTTTTGAAGACAAAACTACTTTATTTCGATAGAATATTAGAATAAATTGGTTAAATCACAAAAAACGAGAAAATTGGACCATTGTGAAACTAGTACTGAGACAATTAAAAATTGTTCTGGACAACTACGACAAACTGAGATCTAGGGAATGTATAAGCGATGAAATAGTATATTATTCAACAGTCATATAATAATAGCTATGCATACATAAACACCTGAGTGAATTATAGCCATAAATGCGAGTATAATACCATATTTTGTCTACGACTATGAATGACCAGTTTAAGTATAAATTTTTTTGTCAAACTAAAACACTTTAGTTTATTACAATGATCAAGCTTATTACTTCTAGTGTTGTTGAACAAATTATATATTTGATAAGTATTCAATGGGCCTTTTCAATAGATGCTTAAATCTCGACACAACAGAAAGACACTTTACGCATAAGATAGGAACATTATTTTTTCTACGACCGTATATTCCTTCAAAAGAGTATACCTGTAAATTACTTGAAATTGTCGGTCCAGTGGAGTTATTTGGTGTTATGGTTATATAAAAATATCTTCATTATTTCATATTTTCCAGAAATCAAAAATGCAACAAAAAGCTAGAAAAGATTTCATTTATAGACTATTTTGTGAATATTTATTTACCTGTAGTCACAATAGTTATAACTTTCGAAGTCAAAAACTATCTAATAAGGTCTGAATTTGCATAATTTTACTTACTCGCACTGATTCCACTTTCCCGCACTAATTTATTACTTTTCCGCATTATTGCAGGAGAGTGACCCTTTTAAAACTAAAATACGTGCGGAAAAGTGGGTTTAGGTGAAAACGCACGGTCGTAGAAAAATATATCAGCTCTAACGATTGTGACGATACCGACCTCTACTGATTGTAACTAGTAAATTCACGATCATTCAGTGGAATTGCGACGGCGACGGATATTATCCGCGCCTTGATCGCTTACAGCATCTAATTTCTCTTCATCAACCTGAAATCGTTTTTCTCCAAGAGACCAATTTCACCTCCTCAAACATCCCCAATTTGAAACATTTTGAAGGTTATCACTTCATCCGAACTGCCTGCACCAGAGCTAATGGTGGAGCATCCATATTCGTATCTGAAGACCTTTATTCCACTCATATTCCTCTTACTTCAAATCTTGAAGCCATAGCTATAACCACCTATTGTCCTCATAAACTAACCATATGCTCTATATACATACCACCCGATTACAAACTAGAAGAAGAAGAACTTCTTGACCTAGTTTATCAGCTCCCCCAACCATACCTAATTACTGGTGATTTCAACGCACATAACACCATGTGGGGATCTATACGTACTTTTGGACGTGATAAGGTTGTTGAGAACACACTAAATTGCACTAACTCATGCCTTCTTAATACAGGATCACATACCCACATAAATAATGCTCCTGGTACCCTCTCATCCATTGACCTAAATCTATGTGATCCCAAAACTGCCCCCTTTTTATCCTGGCAAATAGCAGACCACTTACATGATGCAATCATTATCCCATAATTATACGTAATAACTTCTATCGCAAACACAAAACCCTGGAAAACTTTATTACGTATAAAAGACTTAAAGCAAAAGCCAAATATGTGGTTAAGCAAAGCAAAAAAATTTCCTGGCATAGCTACGTTACTTCCCTGGATAATAATACTAACCCCTCACAAACATGGAAAAAAATTCGGCAGGTACAAGGTAAAAAAACCCACTCTAAAATTCCCCATTTAATTTCTAATGGAGCCTCTACTAGCGATGGCCAAATCATTTGTAATACCCTTGCAGATAGATTTAATGAAAAATTTCAGAATAAACTCAAGCCACTTACTGAAGCTAATCACAACCAATCTCTCTCCACCAATTTTATTTTACCTCATCAACAAGATATCAACGATATCAATTCCCCCTTTTCACTTACCGAACTGACATCTGCCTTATCCTCAAGCAAGAGCTCTGCTGCCGGTCCTGATAACATACCTTATATTTTCCTTAAAAACCTATCCAACTATAGCCTCACCATTGGACATATATAATTGAATTTGGTCATCTCAAACATTCCCATCTCAATGAAATACATCCATTATTATTCCCGTCCCAAAACCGTCGCAACCTTCAACCTTACCACAGTCTTACAGGCCGATTTCTCTCACTTGTACTGCATGCAAAATAATAGAAAAAATGATTAACAGGCGACTCATGTGGTTTTTCGAAAAATACCAGATACTTCCTAAGGAACAGTCTGGCTTCCGACGACATCGATCCACAAGTGATAACCTCGCACTTTTCCAAACCCACATTGCCGATGCCATAAACTGCCAACAAGATGTGATAGCCACTATATTTGATATTAAAGCAGCATTGGACACAATACCCAGGCAGGCTATACTCGATAAGTTGTTATTATATGACCTCAAAGGCAATATTTATTCTTTCATAAGAAACTTTCTTAGTACCAGATCCTTTGAAGTCTCAGTAAACGACTGTCTCTAATCATCCCATACCCAACAGGACGGTGTTCCCCAAGGCTCCATTCTTAGCACCACACTGTTCATTCTTGCCATCAATCATTTATGCTACAATCTCCCCACCCCAGTAAAATCTGCTATATACGCTGACGATCTCATAGTTTACTGTCATGGCGTCTGGACTCCTACTACTTGTAAGCTACTTCAATCCACGGTAAATCTATTACAAAATAGAATAACTGCTCTTGGACTTTCCCTGTCTTCCACAAAATCCAAGCTCATAAAATTTAGCAGAAATATTCCTTCTCCTGACCCTGAAATCTTATTACACAACATTTATCTCCCAGTTGTCGACCACTGAAAAATTTTAGGATTGACATTTGACACTCGACTTTCTTGGAAACACCACATCCAGGAAACCAAAAGTAACTGCCTAAAACGTCTGAATATAATCAAAACACTCTCACACTATCAATGAGGTGCTGATGAAACCACACTTTTGAAAGTATACCGAGCGCTAATCCGATCCAAACTCGATTATGGCAGCTTCGTTTATATGTCAGCAGCCAAAACTTTCCTGAAGAGCCTTAACACTGTTCACAATACTGCTATCCGACTCTGTTTAGGAGCCTTCCGCTCCAGCCCAGCTGAGAGCCTTTACCTAGAAGCCAATGAACCTCCACTCTGGCTAAGGCGTCAATATCTCTCCCTCTCATATGCAGTCTCGACCTCATTCAACCCATCCAATCCAGCTTTCTCCCTAACAGCACCATGCAATTTGAGTAATCTACCACCTAACCCACGCATTCATACTATTCCCTTCCTCCTCCAGTCATTAATACCGCATATTCAATTATCCCACACTATCCCTGTTCCCCTGCCACATACCCCACCTTGGTCCAAAACTCTTCCAAAATCTAACCTATCACTCACTAAATTCAACAAAGAAGAAACCAGCCATGATCTAATAAAAAACCATTTCTTGGAAATACTTAATAGAGAACAATACGACCAAGTCTTCTCCATGCATCCAAGAGTGAAACTGGAGTCGGTTGTGCTGTTTCAACTACACAAGCAGTTGTTGAAACTTACCGAGTTTCAACTACATGTAGCGTTCACACTGGCGAACTGTATGCTATTCTACAAGCCTTTGAACTCTGCAAAATACCCCACCAACATATAGCCATTTGCACAGACTCCCTCTCATCCATTCAGTCTATCAATAACTTATTCACCACTCATCCTCTCGTTCAACGCATTCACGACACATACCAAAACCTTATTCTTCACGATGTTACCATCAATATCATAATATATGGATCCCTTCACATATAGGAATAACTGGAAATGAAATCGCTGATCGTTTTGCTAAAGAAGCCGCATCATCCAACACCAACACAATTAATTTGCAAATCTCCAGTGACTTAAAAATTTGCATGAAAAAACTCATTCGTCTGCATTGGCAAAATCATTGGAGCCACTCAGTCACATTCCTACATAAAATACATTCAATGTTCCCGATTTACGAAGAAACGAGGGTCGTTGCCAGAAGATTACGTATCGGTCACACTCGTCTCTCGCACGACCACTTGATGAGCTCTTCACCTCAACAAAACTGCCAACATTGCCATTCCTCATTAAAAGTTGAGCACATACTAGTGAACTGCCCATTATATGCCAAACGTCGTCAACAGCTGGGAATGAAAACATCCATAAAAGAAATATTAAACTGCCCAAACCAAATAACGACAGTCATCCAATTCCTGAAAGAAGAAAATCTATACGACAAAATTTAGTTACATTCCATTTATCTATTTCATGTATATAAACCAATGTAACATATTGTATGTATTGTACCTAGTGCTAATGGCCAGAGCTGTCACAAAGCACTTTTAGCTGAATAAGAAAAAAAAAACCAATGAAAAAAATACTGAAAAGGCCCATTCACTGTCTGATTCACTTCTCACATTAAATTTTCTAGTAATTAAACACCAGTATAGTTATTGAAATTCTAGCAGTTAGCAATAAATTAGTTAAAACGTCACTTTTGCTTTCGACATACATTATACACACAAGACAAAAACTGCACATGAAACGATCTACACGCCCGATGGTCTGACTTGGTGAATCGAGGAATTTCAGCATTTTAGCATGTTCAATTCCGATTCGCGGTGAGAATTTTCAATTAACATATTATTGTGTTGTTTGTATGAATAATCTTCAATTTAATTAGGTGTCATGTCACCATTTCTTTGTCCACACTTAATCACTAGTGAATAATGTACGTTATTATACTGGAAGAAACACGTAAAATGTTTTGGCAAGTTTATCTGAAGCCGTGAAAAAAATGAAGTCGAAAATAGTCAATATTGCCACGTTTAACTGAGGTGCTAAGTATGCAGTGATCATAATTAGGAAATGGACTTTCTGATTTAACGTTAATTCTTCAATGTGCTTGTTTTCTTGAATTTTGTCTATTGAAATAATTATATCAAAAGATGAACATTTTTCCAAATTTGTTATGAGCTTCTTCAAGCTCTGGCAGCGTTGTGCGGAAACTATAATTACCACACCCTCCCAATGACATAATTTGTTATCTTTATCGACAGCTGACTTCTCATTGGCGAGCGCATGATTCTTCTTTGTAGGCGTTGGTATTGCCAGTGAACTTTGTTTTTTCAGTTTTAATTTACAAAAAAGGTTCAGTATGCCATTGGTACATTTATGACAGAAATAGCCATGTTTCCTCACCTCTTTCCGATGCCCGGTAACTTCAGATGAACTTGCCAAACTAAAGCTTTCTTAAACGAGTATAGTGACGTATGCCAGATCTAGGACTGTGTCGCAAAGCGCTCCAAAAAGCTCAAAGTGGTAGAGAAGGAAGAATCCCATGGCACACACCTAGGTTAGAAGAGGAAACTCTGTAAACTAAGTCAAACTGTTAAACCATATTTCAGATTTGTGAAATTGTACATTTAACTTTAAAATATATTCTTAAAAATATTGTTTATGTTTAACATTATATCTAATAATATTTGCGCTCATTATTTTCGCTAAATTTTAAATATAGAAATAGAATCTGAGCGTTCTCATTTCAATAGTTGCCTAATTAATGTTCCGAAAGTTATAAGTTCATAGCTAAAATATTTTGTTATAAATTAATTTACTCTCAACTTCTCATATAACTCATCTACTCGAAAATTATAACCGAATATGAAAACTGGATGAAAATTTCACTAGATCATATTGTATCTCACTCAATGGCGTGCACGTACATTGTTTTCCAATCATCGGCTGGGATATTTGACCTTCAATTGTTAAACCTTTCAAGTATAAAAACACTATTCGATTTATCCAAGCCTCGTTTGCATACTACGTTTAAAAAATCGACAACATAACTATAAGCTACCGACACATACAAATAGCAATCACGAAGATATTCGGGTTGAATTTACGTATGTAATAACGTAAGTCCAGCTCAGCCCAGCTACTCCAAAGTTAGCTTCGTTTCCTTTCAGATTAATTGACTGACTGTTTATTGTTTGAAATCGAGAAGATCCTTAATCAAGCATTTTCAATTCTAATTCCAACAAAAACGCTGGAGGAGATTAATATATGAGGTTGATGATTACTGCCAAACCATGAAGGCTATCCAAAATTAAATGAGAGGTGAAAATGTGTGAATATTATTAATTAGTTTGTAATTTTTCGAATTGGGATAACTTTGTCCTAAGTTTTGATATCCTGTTTATTGTTCACTGTATTTTTTTTTCAATATCATTTTCGTAATTGTGAGTTTCTGATAATTAGAGTCTTGTGCTAGGATTTCAATGCTCTTGAAATCAATTTCATTTTTGTTGTTATTTTATGTTTATGTAGGGGTGTATAAGTATTTTTTGTTTATTTATTATCGTTGAAACTATTTTCTAGATGTTGATTTGTCTCTCATTTAAAAATGGTGTAACATATTATGTAACATTATATTGTTTATTTGTTTCAGTTGAGTAAAAAAAGCAAGTGAAAACACTCAAGTGAACAATACAGTAATTAAAGCAATTATGGCTGTTTAAATGAACACACGTGTATTATGAACGAACGAGTGTTCATTTAAACAACCGAATTATACTTTTCTAGGACTTTCCACCCCTCCACCCGCCCTTGTCACAGTTTGTCACATTTTTAGAACAGTTATTTTAATTTATTCCGTATTTTTATTAAATATCTTTCATAAAATATACGTATACGAGAGTGCTAAAGTATTGAAAATATAGATCGAGTTCGAGAATTTTAATATGTAACGTCACAAAGCTTTTGACCTCCCTGCCCCTTGTCACCCAATGTCACAATCTGGTATTACCCTTCCCCTCTTTAACGTGTCACGTAATTTATGGATGACCTCTTATGGTTTACAGCACATTTTGAAATTGAAACTTTGGTCAAGTTTGCTATCCCTATTATGGACAATACTCAAATATGTATATTCAAAAATAAAATATTAACTGAAAAAATGTACTCAAAAACTTTTTAATTTGATAACAAAATAAAAATATTCATAGTTCACTGCATTCCTGAGATATGGCAGGACGATGTAGAAAAAAGACTACGATATGTTGGAAAGATTGAAATTTCTTATATTTTATGAAAAAAACATCGTCCCAAGTGAACGTTTCAAGTATGAGAAATAATAAATAATTTATCGCAAAATAACTC
Source organism: Galerucella nymphaeae (assembly GCA_963978555.1). Lineage (NCBI taxonomy): Eukaryota > Metazoa > Arthropoda > Insecta > Coleoptera > Chrysomelidae > Galerucella > Galerucella nymphaeae. The sequence continues at coordinate 7,698,161 of OZ021708.1, forward strand.
CTCTCTAAAGAACAGGAGCCGACGACTGTGCCAACATGTTAATACTTTCTTATATCTTAGAAGTGACTGTATTAAAGTACTCATTAAGGGCTTAGCACTTGAAAAGGGGAAGAAGTATCAGTTCCTAGGGTGTATCTTGGAGAGTGTTTATTGTTTTTCAGGGTTGTTTTCATACGAGTTTTGTTTACGTCGTATGAGTGAAATATATCTATTGACTAAAGTTGAACGGTAAATTGGGATTTTCTTAATAAGGAATTTCTATATGCTGTTTTACAGTGTGGAACAGCCAAATGAAATAAATTCAATAAGTAATAAGTAAGGGAATGTAGGGAAAAACTATTGTAGACATCGATTTCCATTTTTAAATACGCATTTGGGAAAATAAAAAACCTTATGGGATGTGTCATCTGACAGTGTGTAGTGAATAGACAAAAAATATATTTCGTAAAATATATTGTTTTAATTCATAATTGGTCAATACTTAGAAATGCGCGAATTATGTAGTTAAATGAACTACAGGAATTTAGTACACGTCCCTGCTGCCAGGTGCTTATTTATTTATTGTAGTGTAAGCATTTTTGTTGGGTTATAGATTTGTGGACATGAATTTTGATGATTATTAAATAAAGTTATGCTGAACGAATAAGTTGCTTCATTCATTGGAAGTATGTAAGGTATAACTAGAATTAACAGAACCTGAAGATATACTTTGACCATTTAAACAAAGTATATCACAAGTGGCCTATACCAACTTTCTCATTCATTTTTTGTATTCTTCAGAAATTTCAACACATGAGTCAGGAAAATATCTTCAAATGTTTCGGAAATATGTTATATTGTTTCCAGATTTATCACAAAAATATAGGTACGTTAAAGAGAAAAAAATATTTCACTTCACAAATTCGCTACATTACTCGAAAAACCTAATAAGTAATACTGAACTAAACATTATAGCCACTGTAAAAAGTGTTCAAAATACTCGCTGCAAACGTTTTGGCAACATGCTGTATATAATAAAGTATAAAAATGTCTTCTAACCTTACCTAACATCTAAGGTATTACGTGATACGTCTTTTCAATTAATCTAAGCTGGAGGGTTTAGATTTGTATAGAATTATTATAATGTATCCAAAATTAGGCTAACGGCGACATATCAGGTGATCGTGTTGGCAATTCTATCGATTCGCTCCTCCTTATCCGCAAATTTGGAATATTTTGATTCAGGTACTGCCAGAGTTAAAAAGAGTTTTATGGGAAATAAGCATTGGGTGGAATGTAGCACAGATTCTGTTTGAAAGTTACTTGTGGTTTTTCTCAAGCAAAGTATTTGGTTCATTGGTCATTTCAAATGAAAACAGTTACTGCAAAATGTGGCTGTACGTCATCCTGTCATTGGTTTATTGTGGTCTTTGCATATGCCACTCTTGGATCCAGTGTGGATTCTTATCAACATGACCAATCAAATAAAACTTTGCCTCTTCCGAAAACATCGTCTCCAGTCAATTGATGAATAAGTTATACTTCATGGGGATAGTATTTCACTCTTTTGATACTAAGGAGTTTCCAATAAAATCCCTAGATAATCTTTTCACTGTACAGAAATAGGTTTACGATCGGAGAGCAATTCATGAAATAATTTTGTGAAAAAAAATTGCAAATAATGAATGACTTTGATAGTTTAAACGTAAGTTTACCTTCTCTTAAGCGTTAACAATACAAAACTGTACTTCGATGTTTTTGGCGGTTTTTAACGTCAAATGAAAAAAAAGGTCAAATACCAATACCCACTATCAATGAGAATATTTTTATAGTTATAGCGGACTTTGATCACTACTAAAAGCTGTTATATACAATGTTAAAAATGAAGCAGGGTGTTTTTAACAGATAATTGAAGTAGTTCTATAACAACAATCAATTTCATTTAATGTGTTTACCACGTTGTCTTTATTCTGTGAGTTACTTGAAATTTTTGCATCATCAACCACCCTGTATCAATTTGGAACAGCGTATTATAAAATTTTGAAATCAGCTCAGCTGGGGCAATCCGAAAATAAGAAAAAGCTGAGATGTTCTGTTTCAAAAAATGGTGATGACGTCATCACATGGAGGAGATTCTCCCTGTATATTAGATTATGATTTGAAAAAATGGACCTGTTTCGAGAATTACTAACATTATTGTTTATTTAGCAAATAAATAAATTATCTGTTACTTTTTGGAAGCACTATATAGTCAGCGTTAAGTTTTTAACGAAATCAAAATTTCAACGACGCAGTGTAGGTATATAATAAGAGTATATATAGGGTATTTCCACAATAAGTTCCAATAAATAATGCGACCACAGCTAGAATTCCAAATATTTCCTCATCTTTTTGTAGTATTGGCAACGCAACTTTCATGAAAATTCAAAAATTGTTCAGCGATATGACACGTCAAACCTTCGCAAAAAAACAAGACTACAGTTCAATATCATTTATCACTAAAATAATGATGGTCATGATAGGAAGTGAGTTTTGAAGTTCCTGTTGAAATAGATTTTAATTTTATAAAATACATAGATAATTCGTTTGTTTCTGCAAATTTCAAGATTTGATAACCGACTGCTGGGGAAATCCCGTATTTATTTCAAGGTACAAACGTTTCGGTGAACATCCCAGCCCAACCATCTTTCACTGAAACTCCAAACTTATGTACACGTATAAGTCTTCTTTTAATTACTCATTCTCTGAAAAGGAAGGGAGGAAACAAATGCCAGAGGAGAATAATTTAAATCCAAGAAAGAAGGATATATACGTATAGGAAGACAATCATTATGATAAAGGAAAACACTGCTACTTACGACTGCAACTATTTGAGATCCATTTTATTCTCTTTTCCCCACTTTTCTGACGGGACGGACTATACAATGGCGTAGCTAGTCTGGGTTAAATTTCATTTTCATATCACCCAATTTTTCTAGAGGCTTACTTCGACTGAGCAAGAAATATTTATATGTACACTTCCTGAGACCTGAAAAATTCATTTCTTTCCAATCAAGGACTCACTAAACACTAACCACCTATTAAATCCCTTAATGACACAAGTGTACTCAAATAGGAAAAGGATGCAGTCGAGGGGATGTCTACGTATCCCGTGCCTTGTGATCTAGAAAAGACAAATAAAAAACTGAAATAAGAATGATCACAAATGAAAATTTCCACAAAATGTCCTGTGAAGAAAAAGAAGAAGAAGTTACAATTGAACACCTACTATGTCAGGCACTAAAATAATTCAGATCCAAGACGCAAAATTTAATAAAGGGACAGGACTGGAAAAGTGTCCAAATAATCGATAAGGACAGATACCGCAGACAGATTTATTACCTCCAGGCACCTTACAATCTACCACACTGGAGTACCGGGTTTTCCAATTCTCAAAGTGAAAAAATTAGAAGACAAATCGAAGTGAAGTGAAAAACTTGTGTTGGAGAAGCATTTCGTTGGAACGGGTGCACTTCCATCACCATAATAATGGTTTCTCCTATTCCTCTGAAATGGTCAATACTTTACCATATGACATATTCCAGACTCCCTCAGGTGTCATCTTAGATGGTGGAGGTATGTTCAATAGACCTAGCATGGGTTCCAGGAAATGAAAAGAGTGCTAAAAGGAGAACAGCTACTAATCCCCATATTGAATATAAAGACCATTCAGAAAAAAAATCAGTTACTGGTCAGGAAAATATTCAAAATAGAGGAAACAGCCAGAGACCTAGTTCAATGTTTCCGAAATGTTATTGTTCCTAGCTCCATCTGAAATGTGGATGGTTTGTGATTAAAATACGTTGGTAAGGATGAGAATATATTTAAAAATGTATTTAAGGATTAAAAATACGCCTCTGTCCGTTAGATGCATTTCATCAGCCGTCTCTTTACGTGACTGTGTTCTTATTTCTTAATCTATTACTTGAGATGTCTGCATGCGGCCGAAATAATTTGCTGAGAAATTCTATATGCCCAACTTATAAAGTTCCTCGTCTCATTCCTTCGTTCAGAAAACTTTTATTCATCTACTTTTCCCTCTCTATCTCTCTCGCCAGGTTTGATATAAAAGGAGTTGACATTAAAATTGAAATCCGTGCTTCAGAAGGTTTCTTGACGATCAAAGATCATTATAATTTAATTTCACATTGGTATGAACGGTATTTGCTAGACACCGATTGGTAAACGTTTCGAGTAAAATACCTGTCATATATGTTGTTGGGTTTGGATCAAATTGAAAGTTATCAAAGGATCAGCCAAAGCTTAATTCGATTTATTTCCTCTTGAAGGGTAGTTATGTATATTATAATGAAGTTTTAGGAAACAAATTACTATTCAATAACAATATTCAATTCAATGAACAATAAGTTAAGTTAACTAAGACTAAATGTGAATTGAAGAAGAAAGTGTCCCTAAGGAAGTTACCACCAGAAGTTCGAGAAGAATTCTGGACGAAACTCTAATCCGATTCATCCAAAATTGAATAAAAAATACTCAAACTATATTTCATTTAAAAATCTTGTTTTTGCGCTGTGTTTTGCTCCTAAAATGATAAATAGTAAAACAGCCTGAGCATTAAATTGGTTTGAACAACTTTTATTACCTATAGTTTGGCAAGTTTATTTCAACCTACGGGGCATCGGTAAGAGGCGAGGAAACATGGCGCTTACCTGTCATTAACGTACTATACCTATTTTATAAAGTAAAACTACAAAAACGAAGGTCACTGACAATACCAGCGCCACTGGATAAATCAATATCAGTCAACTGACGGAGTGAGAGGGAAGAACACAGACATGCGCTTGCCAATAAAAAGTCAGCTGTCCATAAAAATCACCAATTATGTAATTCGGAGGGTGTGGTAATTATAGTTTTCGGACAACGCTGCCGGAGCTTGACGAAGTCCATGACAAATTTGGAAAAGTGTTCATATTTTAATATTTATAAATTGAAAAAATTATGTTAATAGGAAAAAACCAAGCAATCAAGCACATTGAAGAATTAACGTTTAATCATATTGTTAATATTGTTGATAATAAAAAGACTATTTCCTAATTATTATCAATACATACGTAGTATTTTAATTTTCCATAGTTAAACGTGACAATATCGAATGTTTTCGACTGCATTCCTTTCACAGGTTCAAATAAACTTGCCAAGGTTTATTTATTTAACAAAAAATCAGTATATTATGCAATGACCACAAAATAATGCCCATTTTGCACAAGTATGAAATTTGCAGCACGAGCCGAAGGTAAAATGGCCATTTTGTTGCGAGTTGCATTCTATTCTTTTTCTAAGACAACATATCGTTCACGTTCACCATTGCTTATGCATACATTGCAGAAACTTAGAAAGATATAAAGTGGTAATATTTCATTACTCCGCTAATGAGTTTTCTATCAAAATTGAAATGAATTGAGGAAATATATAAATATTGCTATTTCTAATAGGTACAGATATTAAAGCCTATAATAATATATTTTAATAGAAAACAACTATGGAAATACTCGTTACCCACTAAAACTGTGACAGAAACGATCTGCTGACATTTCATCAATTTGTCGCTTGACGTCATAATCTGACAAGCTGTAGTCGTCGTGATTTTAAAGTGAACCTAGAACTAACACGAAATATTCCATTTCGCATTTGTTCCTTAGCAACTATCCTAGCAACCGATGCATGATAGTATATAGTATACAATGTAACTCGCAACAAAATGCCCATTTTGCACGAGTATGAAATTCATACGATCATCATCATTTTGTGCTCATTGCATAATATCCTATTTTCGCATTCGTTACTTAGCAACTTGCCTAGCAACCGATGCAAAAATGAATTTCTGCACAAAATGTGCTTGTTATAAAATGAACATTTATCGAGGTTGTCATATAAAAATAAAATTCTGTACAAAATGTGCTTGTTTATAATTGAAGTTACGGATATAAAATGAACATTTATCGAGGTTGTCGAAGAAAATGTATTTATCAACATCACTTTTCATTCCAACCAAAACAAACTTTAAAGAACTGAATGCTTGAAGAACATCTTACAACAATTAGTTTGTTATTCGGATGTATTCAAGTTAACAATGATCAGCATCACTTTCTATTGGACCTTGGACCATTTAAATAATGTTTTATGGAATTTAGAAAGACCCAAGCCTTTCTTACAGCATTTCCATCACAAAATCCAATTTGTGAATGTCCTCAAAGCATTTCATAGGGGTATTTGGTTCCTCCATTCTCCATCCGCTAGTTTTACAATAGCAAAATGTTACTACAGTTGAGATTTGGGTCCTGCTTTTCTGCCCGAATAAAGCAATGCAAACGAGTGCATGCTTTTATTATACCATCAATAGTGATTAGTTATAAAAAAATAAAATCCTCCAATTAAAAATCTATATAACGTATTATTACAGAAAACTGTAATACTGTTTTATTCAATAAAGCGAGTTACCAACAGATATCAAAGAACATTAATTATTCTAACGCTTCATTAGTTTTGAAAAATATTTTTCCAAAGACATGACCCTTCAACTAAGAAGAAACAACTACTTCCCGGGCTATAGGCCCCGACGGATATTGGATAACACTTCAAAGTCAAACGGGGTTTGCATATCTAAAAGATATTTAAACCAACCAATCTGGTTTGCAGTTAGAAATGACAACATAACTTGTAGACCGGTTTCGGCGTATTTGCGCCTCATAAGTACAAGGTACCTATATGTTTTTCGTCCGTGAGCTTAAAGCATAATCGCGGACTGAAGAATACACTAAAATCACAATCAATCATGTCTTCCAGTAACGGAAGTGTAAAAGATGTGATAGTAGTGACGTCTTCACCAGGGTAGGGAATCTCTGAACGATCTAGGGTACTGCCACCTAGGGAGTCGGAAAATATACTAAAATTGCGGGTTTAATGAGAATATGATGAGAACTGTAACGCCGTTGGAAGATAACTCCACCCATTCACTGCTTAACCTAACCTAACAAGTAACAGCCACGTCATATTAAAAGACGATTTTGTGAGTCAGTAGTATTATTTTCCAAATTATTGTTTTGCGTTATTGTATATATAATATTTTGTTAAGGTCGACAGGATGTGTTAAGGTAGGTAGTTCAGTTTAGTGTGGACTTTTTCATATAAATATACAAAGGCAACAAAATGCATAGATAAGGACCGGTAAGTTTTATTTTTATAATATGAAACATGTTTAATTAACTGAGAAGTGACAAAATAATGAAGAAGTTACTTTTTTTATACAGTTTGAAACTTCGATCCCTGCCATTAATAAGAACAACGTTCTGTTTGGTTGGAAAGAATTGGAAACTCCTGTGCAAAATAAAGGTATCTATTGTCTTAAGTTTGAAATAATTTCACTAATATTTAGATTTTGTAAATATGATGCAAACATCAATTGATTATTCCCCACTTGGGAAAGTGAAAGCACAAAGGAAAACATACAAAAGGAAATTAATTGATGGTAAGTTTTATACAACTCGTTATGCTATATCTTCCGCAGTCATACATACAATGTACCTAAAAATAATGAACACATAATGTTTATGCTATAAATTTTCTATCCACTAGCCAGGATTTTGAGGAAAAAGGATTTTAGGGCATTAGGCCATTATCAGATAATAGTGTGTATAAAATAAAATTTCTCTTGACTGTTCCTTTTGTTATATTATTTGGTTCATTTAATTTCCATCAAAAACCAACTAAATAACAAATTCTATAGTATTATATGAGTAAATGAATAAATTGTCCCCAGATACTGCTCTCTACCTCACAGAAGGGATAATATCATTATTTGCCGAAGAAATGTACAAGCATTTTTCAAATGTGAGTATAGGTAGTTATGAGAAACATATAATGTAATTGTTCACAATCATAATATGTGTGTTTGAGATATACAATTGAAAATATCAAAATATAACTACATAAGATAATATATTAGTATTGATAGTCATAATCTTTTGAATTGTTTTTTAAATAGTGTGCACATTTTAGTTAGCTCTGTTAACTGTAGAAATGGAGGTTTTTAATGTTTTTTTTTCTTATTATAGATCATCCCACAGAAACAGTTGCTGAGTCAGACAGGATCATTTACTTAATATAATTATATTGAAGAAGTCAACCGCGTTTTGAAAGGTATTGAATTAGAGTGATCAACAGGTATGCTCTATTTGAAATAGCTTATAATAAATATCATAAACGCCCGAAGACACCGGAAAGGAAATTATTTATAAGTTATTTTGAAATGGATCAGATTGTTGATTGGACTTTGGTCAACATCATTCAAAATACATGTTATTATGGGTTTTCTTTTCAATGTACTACATTGTACAATCATTATTTCATTTGTACTTTTTAGTTTAATTTTCCTCTTTAGCACATTTTGTAATTCTCTTCTCATATTTGTGTATCATATTACTAAAAGTTATTTGCTTGAAAACAATATTTCACCTATTTTGAAGATGATTTTTATTGAATGTTTGTGAGTTTTCAACTTCATTTCATTATATCTAATTACTATTGTACTCCACAATATGCATATTTTTCTTTATTTCAATAATAACGGTGAGAGAGTCACTGTTTCAACATTTTTGTTGTACTTTGCATCATTCCCTGATCACTGTTGATAATTATAAACCTGTTGCTTAAAAAATCGTTTTACCTTACATTGTACCTATGTAATTTAAAATAACTTACTACATTTATTGTTTTTCCTGTTTGTCATTGAAATATGTAAAAATCGTTTTATTTGCTGTGTACTTTTTATTTAAAATAAAATAAATAAACTTCATGATTACTGCTTTATTTTTCCCACTTCAGGCATTATATGGTCCATTTTTTGACATTTCATTCAATTTAACTTGACTATTTGATTGTTATTAGTGTAATATCAATCAAAATGTTGAGTTACTTTGAATGAAATATCAAAAAATGGATCATAAATGCCATTTTACAATAAAAGTAAAATTACAGTAATTTTGAATACGCCGCCAAAACCTGTAAAATTACAGGAATCTTCTTTTTCACTGTTAGCGAAGATCACAACCATGTCAAAGGTGCTAGAGGTTCATTTTCCGACTCTCTAGGTGGCGCTACTGGTAAATTTAATTCGTCATGTGAAGCGCCACGGGTCAGATTCCCATCTATCTGTGTTATATTATCTCTGGTCTTCACCTCCAACCACAAACCAAAACTCGAATCCGACAACAAGACCTTGGTCTTGAAACTATATTAAGTATTATTACAGAAAACTGTCTTATTTAATAAAGCGAGTTACCAACAGATATCAAATAACATTAATTATTCTAAAGCTTTATTAGTTTTGGAAAATATTTTTCCAAAGATTGATTGTGATTTTAGTGTATTCTTCAGTCCGCGATTATGCTTCAAGCTCACGGGCGGATAACATATACCTTGTACTGATGGGGCCTAAACCGGTCTATAAGCTATGTTGTCACTTCTAACTGCAAACCAGAATGGATGGTTTAAATATCTTGTAGATATGCCAATTCCGTTTGACTTTAAAGTGTAATCCAATATCCGTCAGGGCCTACAGCCCGGGAAGTAGTTGTTTCTTCTTAGCTGAACGGTCAATGTCTTTGGAAACATATTTTTCAAAACTAATAAAGCGATAAAATAATTAATGTACTTTGATATCAATTCAAAATCTGTTCATCAACAGGCATTCTTGAATTTCTTATTTTTTCATATGATCCTTATACATTAATATGAGGTGAAAAAGCTTCATCCCCAATATAAAATAGTGGAATAATATTATTTGTACCCAGGAAAGAGAAATTAAACTTATTATTTTAAAGCATTTTCTCAAATGTGGAGTGTTTGATCTCCATATGAACGAATATCCACGTATGTGAAGTTGTATTTTGCATCACATACTGCAAGTGAAATGATGCTACTTTCACAATAATAATACTACTTTTTATAATTATAGAACTGAGTAATTGGGCAACTGTCATAATTGATAAAAATCATAAGCAGTTTTCAAAAGTTTCAAATGAATTGGAGACAATATTCCCCATAATACGTTACAAGTGTCCCTTATTATATTAAAAATTGTCGATTTGTGAATTCTAAATACATAAGAACCTCCTGCAGTCAGAAACCTTATTGTAATTATAAGTCGTACATTTGCTTGTATAGCCTCTATAAGCGAGTTGTGGGGTCCACAAAGTTAATAATTAAGAGATTAAATACTCATCCAACTATGTATGTATGTATTTATGTATTTTTGGGGTAACATTCACTGAGACCTAAAAAATCCATTGGGGACACTTCCACCTAGTTTCTGAGGAGAGTCTCAGAAACTAGTAGCTCCTTCAGTCCTATTTTCTGGAGAAATTTTAGGATATCTGCAGGATTCAACTAAGGTAAATGTTCCTCTTCTATCCAGTAATCTTCCAGGTACCCAGGATTCTGGAGTGCTGTGCAGTTGGGAAGTATGTGAATGGAGGTTTGTTCTTCCATGCCACAAAATCTGCATTTTTCTTTTTCCAATATTTTGAGCTTTTTCAGGTGCCCATTCACGCGGCAATGTCCCATTGGGTTGGGATCACTGTTAAAACTCTTAGCGCAGTTTCACTTCGACTTATGTATTCATTTGATCTCAACAGGCTGTACTCACTCAGAATAATATTTGATTCTATAAGCCCTACTAGATCTTAACAATGGTAAGATCTTCTCTTTCTCTCGGTTTTACCTATTTCTTTCAATATTACATCCAACTTCAATGAAGGAATAGTTCAGGTTCCTTTCTCAGAATTATAGCTACTAAATTTTCCTCTTATTCCAAGTTGAATCTCATAACATTAAGAGTCCCTAATATACAAACTTCAAAAGTATCTTTAGTAGGTATCCATTTTCACAAAACAAAAAATAGTTATATTTTTATTCTGTTCAAATTTCATTCCTACATAACCTGAAAAACAATCCAATTATCAATGTGAACGGTTGATCATTTGGTTGTCAAAGATTCCAATTGCAATTTAAATTGGTGAATGTGAACGTACATTAACTATCAAGTAGGTAATGCACTTTTAGAGAAATTAGAAAAAATGCTGAGTGCGTTCGCACATAATACTAAATCATACTGGAAGGGCTCTTTTCGTTCTGTGTTTATGAATTTGGCATTATTCATAATAAAAAATGGTTTGGAAAAGTTCGTATATGAACCTCGACTGTCAGCTACCAAACAAAATTTATATTTATTAGACAGCGAGATAACGGTGAAATGGAAAGATGTAAAGATTGGAAAAGAGAGTCGGCCCATCACCAGAAAATCATCAGATAAATAACTAGATCGGAAAGAAAGGGCCAAGAGAGAAATAAAGAAGAATTGCCCTCGTAAATCAGGGTGGTTTCGACTGATGGGCCGCCAGTGAAGAACCGTTTGGCTGTTCACTTGTTTGTTTGTGCGTGTCTGAATACAACAAAATCTGAAAGAAGATTCTTGATCTGATAGGTATTTGTTTCCCTAAGGTAGCGGTGATAAATTGAAAGAAAAATGTGCTAGAAATATTTTCAAAAAACAAATTTTGGAAGGTAGGAGAGAAAAGCACATTTTGATGTGAAGAAACATCTTGAAATCTTTGAAAACGGCATGATACAGAAAATTTGTTGTTGATATCCATTATGGGATTACAGGAAACTGTATATATTTTTGTGTCGGTCCTCAGATCTAAAATATCATGCACCACATAAGCAAATGGGCTAAGCAGCTGATTTCATTTGGAGAAATATCAATAGATGTATTCGAGTATTCGAGAAGCTCATTTCAACCCATTTCTCGGAAGAATTTTAAGAAATCTGTAGACCTCAGTTTCCTCAATGACATTGACATTAATATTGATATTCACTTGTTATGAACTGGCTGCAGTGACCCAGAAGTATATTTGATTGTTTAAGCACCACTAGACTTTTCTAATGGTCAGATCTAACAACATATTCAAGAGCGGTAGAGCTAGATTTTCCCTCAGAAACGTTGACATCTTAGATATAGTTCTCCATCACTTTTGTCTCCATGGTCGTTACCTTTAAATAAATTCAAGGAAAACTAAATGTATAGCCCTATTTTTTCCGCATGTGTTTCTTACGACATCTAAACAAGTTCTAATCATGGTTTTCCTGTTATCAGAACTCTCTCTCTATGGCCGCTTTTAACAGCCGAATAATGTATTGTTATGTGGATACGATATCATGCATGGGCATAAAAACTTCGGTTTATGCGATTAGCTATTACTCCAATTTAATGCCTTCGCTCAATTAACAAATTGGACATATTTAAATCCAAGTGAACTGATTGAAGAAACTTTGTTGAACCTTAGCAGTAACTCTAGAAAAGCTGATATTGAGCACAATTTTTGCGGGACAGGTGGCTCGGAAAGTTAAGTAAACATTTTATCATGAAATTAATTATTTGAAAGTCTGCTGAAGATTGCCGAGATTGTTTTCTTGTCGAAGGTACAACCGTTTTTCATTCTAACGTGTTCATTGGTTAGTTAGTTTTGTTTATTAGTGCTTCATCAAATGAGGTTTAATCCAAAACTGTTCTATCGTAAATACTATGTAGATGGAAATATTAACGAATTAAACGGGAAGATTGTTATTTCCGGCATCATACAGGAGGATGCAAAGTTACTTAATGCTTTTACTACTGAAAAGAAATAAGATTTCAATGTGAAAGAGAGTATATGATATTTTTACATTTTTTTAGTATTTAACTTTTATATGACAATTTATAACAATTATAGAAAACTATAGGTACTCTATTTTGTGATTATTCTAGATTGTGAATGATCAAAATGCAATTTTCTTAATAAACTTAGGATTTCACGTTTCCGAGTTGTCCAGTTTAAGCTAACAAAATTCCATTCTATTATCAGTTTCCTAAATCCTTTTGAACTATGTGACACTACTACAAATATACGAGAAATAATCTACTGAATGGAAACCTTAGACGAGAGAATGAATGCTCCAATTAAAACGGTTGATTATAGGTATGGGCGAAAGGTCTAATCATTTAGCAGCATCTGCTTGACCAATCTAAAGCGACAGAGGATGATATATCAATTAAAAATAATTCCATAACAAATTTGCAGCTTTTAGCTTTTTTCAGAATCGATCCAATTTTAACCCAAAATTGTTTCTTATTTCCATAAAATTTAACTTTTGAACAGTTCATTTTTGATACTAAGAGTGTGTTGTAACGTTCACCAACTTCGAAAAGTTTACGATCAGATCTTGGAGAGTTTAACTTACACGGAACAATACAATTTTACTTGTTCTATCTGTTTGTCGGTTTCAATTTGATAATTGAGGTTTGCAATTGACGTTTCACAGTAATTTTTAATTTTCATTGATAAGTGAATGAGTAAATTGTTTTGAATAAAATGGACGAGCTGTAAGAAGTGAGACCTGAACTTACAGATAAATAAGACTTTCAAGAGCTGCTCAAGCTACAAATGATTCCCAGTGCCTCAAGAAACTTACGCATTATATTATATAAAAGTCGGTAAGTGAATTACTTACTGACGTCTTAGCCCCACATACATTTAAGTGGTCCCAAATAATATCTTGGAAACACTTAGCAACTGCCCAACGATTATTAAATTATATCATTGTCAAGTCTGCAACCACCTTCTTTATACCAAAATGCAAATTTATTTTAAACTGATCAAGAAGTATAAATGTCACCTTCTTCTTTTCGTTCATTCCTAACAAAATTTAAATTATTCTATTTGTAATTGATTTCAATATGATCGCGCAAAAAATGGTATAAGCATCTCGAACGGTATGTTACTCATTTATACTATGTTATTTTAAGAAATTAAAAAAAAAATAAGTTGGAGTGTTCCTCAAGGTACGGTCTATATTGTTTATCATATATATAAATTCTATACTCACATTTAACAGTTATGGTTTAATCTCCAGTTTTGCAGACGATACTGCTATTATCTATGAAGCTGAAAATTGGGACGACCTATGAAACAAATAACTGAACAGTATTTGGCGAAGATTGTAGAATGTTTCGATCAAAAAATGCTATCAATTAACTTTGAAAAAACATTTTTCTTACCGTTCTCATTATATACAAGTGGACTTCCAAATATAAACGAACTCAAAATTAATAATCACTCTAATAACTCGATAACTATAAAAAAACAAGACCACATAAAATACCTAGGTATAGTAACAGATGCCCATTTTGAATGGGATGAGCTACTTGATGACATCTAGCAACAGACCTTCCTGTCAAAGGTATAGTAGCAAATGCCCATTTTGAATGGGATGAGCATATAATCAATGCTAGTAAAACGCTTCGCTCTTTGCTTTATAATTTTAAATATTTGAAAGAAATATTACCTTTCAGATATTTAAAAATTCTTTACCATGCACCAGTCGAATCTCGAATAACGTATGGAATATTAGCATGGGGAGCGACCACTAACAATCACTTAAAACATATAGAAATAATCCAGAAAAGATTTTTTCAAATTATTTCGCTAAAACCGTTTCGGTATTCATCAGATATGCTATCTAAGGAACTGAAAATTATGGATATTCGTGAGCTATTTTTTTATAAAGTGGTTAATAGAAAATTTAAAAACCGTAACAACTTACATTATATCAGTCATATATTATATAATACAAGGTTAAAGTTAAATGATATGTTGGAAATTCAGTTTTCTAGGAAAAGAATCAGTCAAAGAAACCGTGTTTTTCTGTCCAACAGATTTTACAACTTTCTACCTAAACAAATGAAAGACGCTACAACTATATATTCTTCCAAAAAACAAGTAAAATCACACATTCTCCTGTTAGATCGAAATGTTATCCACGGATTGTTTAATTTCTAGATTTGGGAAATATTCTATAATATTTCAAAAAGTATATATGGAAGGGTGCATGTATGTCATATGTGTATGTATATACAGTGTGTACATAAAGTAACGTAACTTGCTAATATTTCGATTTCAGTTGGGTTTACAGAAAAAAATGTTAAATAAAAGTTTTTTCAAATAATCCATACTATCTGTATAAGTCGATTAGAAGTATACAGGGTGCACCGTTGCTCCAAAATAACTTATCAACATAATTTTTCAAATAGTACACCATGTATATATTTTCAGTTTTTGTTAATCTATTAAATTACAAATACAACCGTCAAGACCGCATAATTCTAATCTCAATGGTTCTACAGTTATTGAGAAAAATAGTTGACTGAAACGTTTCTATTACCACCATAATTAACAGCAACAAATAACTAATCTTATTTAATGAGATGTTCAAATTGTCTTCCTTCTTCTATTTGACAGTATCCAAGTCGATTATAAAAAGCTGATATGGTATTACGCAATTGCTGATAATCTGGATGAACTGAGAAATAGAATACTGTTAACAGCCCATCAAATAACAAATCAGCAATTGCGTAATACCATATCAGCTTTTCATAATCGACTTGGATACTGTCAAATAGAAGAAGGAAGACAATTTGAACATCTCATTAAATAAGATTAGTTATTTGTTGCTGTTAATTATGGTGGTGATAGAAACGTCTCCGTCAACTATTTTTCTCAATAACTGTAGAACCATTGAGATTAGAATTATGCGGTCTTGACGGTTGTATTTGTAATTTAATAGATTAACAAAAACTGAAAATATATACATGGTGTACTATTTAGAAAATTATGTTAATAAGTTATTTTGGAGCAAGGGTGCACCCTGTATACTTCTAATCGACTTATGCAGATAGTATGGATTATTTGAAAAAACTTTTATTCGACATTTTTTTTTGTAAGCCTAACGGAAATCGAAATATTAGCAAGTTACGTTACTTTATGTACACACTGTATGTGCGTATGTATGTATGTATGGGTTTATGGGTAGATATGTGTAAGTATGCATGTGTTACTTTAAGTTAACCTCATCATGTATGCTAATCAGATATAGTCATTGCAGTGAAATGTTTAGAATACTTCATTATCATACGTAATATAACAAGTGATATGATTATCATCGATGATATTTTCGAGTGAAACCGAGCTGCAGATTTAACGAGTCCGAAGGACGAGTTAAATGAGCTGTTGCGTTTTTACGAGATATATCTTCGATTATTAATCATATCACGAGCTTTTATTTAATGAGAGAATATGATGAATTTATAGTGACGTAAACTGTCAATATGAAAAATTACCCTTAGCAACGAACCAAAATAAGGTGATTATTTTTTTCACTTGTCAAAATCTGACATTTTGGTGGTTTTAACCAATAGCAATACATTATTCTAGCCAATCATTCGGTATTATACTGATAATTATGCTTCCTCATCGATAAAACCTTGTTTACATCGAAACGTCAAAATTTTACTTTGAATTTGTCATTATTGACAACTAAAAGCGCTTTCAAAAATCCTTTTAAATTGTTGAAAAAAATAATCTTCCCAAATACAACTCGCTCTTCAAATTTTATCACATAATTTTTTATTTTCATCACTCAAACTTGTTTATTTGAGGCAAAAACATTCAAACAAACCGAATTTAGATAAAATCACTCCTCCTAACGGAGTCGTGATTTTATCAAATCGGTTTGTTTTCATATTTTTGCCAAATAAACAAGTTTTCGTGGAAAAGAAAAAATTATCGATAAAATTTGAAGCACTCGTGGTATTACCTTTGATAATTTCTTTGTTTTTTATCATCGCTGTGATAGACATGTATCTAGGGAGATTCTCAATATTGATTGGTGGAAAACATGTCACGTGACATATGAATTATATTCTCATACGTAATATAACAAGTGATATGATTATCATCGATGATATTTTCGAGTGAAACCGAGCTGCAGATTTAACGAGTCCGAAGGACGAGTTAAATTTGCTGTTGCGTTTTTACGAGATATATCTTCGATTATTAATCATATCACGAGCTTATATTTAATGAGAGAATATGATGAATTTATAGTGACGTGAACTGTCAATATGAAAAATTACCCCTAGCAACGAACCAAAATAAGGTGATAATTTCTTTGTTTTTTATCATCGCTGTGATAGACATGTATCTAGGGAGATTCTCAATATTGATTGGTGGAAAACATGTCACGTGACATATGAATTATATTCTCATACGTAATATAACAAGTGATATGATTATCATCGATGATATTTTCGAGTGAAACCGAGCTGCAGATTTAACGAGTCCGAAGGACGAGTTAAATGTGCTGCTTCGGTTTTACGAGATATATCTTCGATTATTAATCATATCACGAGCTTATATTTAATGAGAGAATATAATGAATTTATAGAATTATATTATATGAAACGATTAGAACACATTTTTATACTTTCAATATGAACTGTCAATGTGACAAATTACCCTCAGCAACGAACCAAAATAAGGTGATAATTTCTTTGTTTTTTATCATCGCTGTGATAGACATGTATCTAGGGAGATTCTCAATATTGATTGGTGGAAAACATGTCACGTGACATATGAATTATATTCTCATTGAAATATTTTTTCTTTTGACCTTTTTTTTATAACAAGCAAATTTTCGACGGATAATTTTGGATGATTCTCAAAATAGGTGAGTTCATAAATTTTCAGCAAAATTAGTCAAGGTGCGTGAGGTTCCATTCCAGAGAAAATGAAGCAGAGCTCCACATCTCTATGCCACAAAAACTTTTTCGACGCATGCGACGGGGTAGTATAGAGCAATCAGATTTTCACGACTCAAGAAGGCAATGAAAACTGTGTCGATCTGAAGTAGTTGGTGAGAAATTGCGAAAATTTTAGTTTTTGTCCAGTATCCATAAGGACATTCCTCAAAAGCTTGTTTTGTAACGTCTTTGTCGAAAAGTGAACTGGCGAGATAAAGATGGTAAAAATAACAAGTTACTGGTGCAATTAAACTGTACTCACAGCTCGACATAATGGAAATATATTGACGAAACCTTGGCAAGATCAATGTTCAATCAACAAATTCAAATACCCTTGACTATAATAACTGTATTTTAATTGTAATAATTTATTTTGTTCGGAACAGTACAACATAGATTTATTTTCGTGTGTATTCTGTCATTTAATATGCATTTTTTATCATACTTGATATTCAGGTACACCTGTTAGTGTAACGGTACCGGTACTGTCACCGGTAACGGTGACAGTTCCCTAAATAAGGGATAAATTTTATAAAACTTACATGTATTTTTAATTGAAAATTTTAAAAATTTTATAAAAGATGTGTTGTGAACTTTTTAATGGAAGTTGTTTTTTGTAATCGCCTGACGAGTAAGTAATTCTTTTTAAAAATTTCCTAACTTCAATTTAAAACAACTATTGCTTCCTTGTGTAGTGTGCATACTGGAGAATTGTACAGTATTCTACAAGCTTTTAAGCACATCAACCTTTCCAATAAAAAAGTTGCCATCTGTACAGACTCTCTAGCATCTATCCTATCTATCAAAGAATTATTTACTGAACATCCCATTGTCCAAGAAATCCATCATTCTTATCACCATATTTATTCCCTAAACACCACAGTCACCATTATATGGATACCCTCACACATTGGTATACCTGGAAATGAACTGGCCGATCTGCATGCCAAAATAGCTTCAACTACTGCCACAATTACTTCCAATATCCAATTTTTCAAGGATGTTAAGGCAGAAGCAAAAAGAATCGCTAGACATACGTGGCAAACTCACTGGAGCTCCACCAGGACTTCCCTAGTATCCATCCAGCCTACTCTCAACACACCTCTGTTTACTGAGCCCACTGAACTCTCTAGACAAGAAAGATCAATAATACGGAGACTTCGAATAGGCCACACCAAACTCACGCACAGCTACTTGATGACATCTAGCAACAGACCTTCCTGTCAAAGCTGCCAGTGTCCACTCACTATAAAACACATTCTGGTTGATTGTCACCAATTTAACACACAAAGACAACATAAGCTCAAATCCCAGCTGCAAGACATCCTAGGGTACCCAAACCAAATCGAGACAACACTGAATTTCTTAAAAAATATATCACTGTATCATAAGCTTTAATCTATGTTTTGTAAATATCTGTATTAATTACTGTTTCCTATAATCGTCCTGTGCAAGTGGCCATAGTTGCCGAGCACATAAATTGAATGAAAAAAAAAAAAAAAAAAAAAAAAAAAAAAAAAAAATATATATACTCTCTTTGCATTTGATAAAAAATTTTATAAGCAAACTTTTGGTACTCCAATGGGAGCGAATATTTCTCCAATTCTAGCTGCTTACGTTATGGATGATTTGTTAGACATTGTTATTTCGGTCCTTTCTTTCCGTCCTCATTTCATTAAAAAATATGTAGACGATATTATTGTAGCATTACCAAATACGGGCATCAATGAGATATTAGAAACATTCAATAGTTATGATCCCTACATCCAATTCACTATTGAAACAGAAGATTCAGAACAATCTGTTCCTTTCTTAGATACCAGACTTATTAGAAATAATGATATAATTACAGTTGACTGGTATCGAAAACCCTGTTGCTCAGGTAGATATATTAACTATTTTTCATACCACAAATTTTCAACAAAAATTAATCTGATTAAACAAATGAAAAATAGAGTACTTAATATCTCAGATTATACGTTACATGATAAAAATTTACATATACTATCTAACTTATTTATTGATAATGGTTATCCTAAAACGTTGGTGAACAAAATTTTGTTTAATACTCCTCATCCAATAGATACAAAAATTAATAATAATCTAATTACTACTATCCCAGAAAATGCAACAAATACAACTACAACTAATATAATTTTTGCATCATTACCCTATTTTAAGGAGCTTACACCTAGAATTTCTAAAATTTTAAAAGAAGTGACTGACATCAAATTTGCATATAAAAATGTTCTTTCTCTCAATTGTGTTTATAGTAAATTAAAAGAAATTGATCCTATCACTGATCTTTCCAATGTAATATACAGATTAACATGTTCCACATGTAATTCTGTTTATGTAGGTGAAACTTCCCAAAAAATTACCAAACGTATAGCCTTACATAAGAGCGATGCAAGGTTGTATCCAGAAAGATCAGCACTAGCTGAACATGTTTTTTCTACCAAACATGTAATAGATTATAAAAACTTTGAAATTCTATACAAAGAAAATAACTACTCTAGAAGGATTTTCCTGGAAATGGCATTCATTTCAAAACAAGATAATTGTTTGAATAAAAGAACTGATATTAAGAAATTGAATACAATTTACAGTTATTTATTATCATTCGACAAAAAACTAATAACAAATCTAAACATTACAGAGAAGAATTCTTCTATTGACTTTTAAACTAATGGTTTATCGCTATGAATATACTTCCGTACTAGATATGAATAGGTTACTATGACTAATATAAATTGACAAATTTTCACAATTGTCATTTTAATTTTATATTTTCAATTTATACCTATACCTATATATATATAACATTTTTTCCAATATTTTTTTTTTTTTTTTTTCACAAATGAATATATTCTCCATGTATACAATTTATAGATATTAGTAATCTCAATTAGTTGTAAGTATGATTTGCAATTATTTAATTATTTTTCAATTATACTTGACTTATAATATCTATGAATAATTTTCTTGTAGTTCTTTGAAAATGGTTAGAATAATAAACCGAAAGCTCAGAATTAACTAAAAAGAGTACACTTCATTTACATTGCCGCATTCCCCACAAAATTTGAAATATATATATATATATAGTTATAGTAGATATTTCCCCAATAATCCTGTCCTTGTATATATATATATATATATATATATATATATATATATATATAGGTATATATTCCGTTCATGTGAAATATCTAGAAAATTATGAATACATATTTGTCGTCCCGAAGAAACCCGCATGCATGATTTCCAGTAATCTTATAGATGCCCTTAATACATTTCTGTTGATAATTGGCTTATAATAGGTGGATGTCATTCAAAACGAGATATTCATATTGATCACTACCTCAATTTTATAAAATTGATATTTTCTCCCTTTGCATACTCCATTGTATCTCGTCTGGAAAATATCAACATCAGAAAGATTTATAATGGAAAAGTACATTATCTTGTTGCCTCTCCTTGGGTATAATTACTGCCTGTAATACCACATTAGACCCGAGGCTAAAGAAGCGCCAGTGAGAGGGATCAGCTGGAGGTTACGATGTGGTCTGGGACAATAACCGGTAGCCTGGTTGCCATTGCCACAGCCGACTCGATCTTGAGATTCCGCCCAAGGCACGGTACGGTGGTTTATCATTTGAGATTACAAGAATGTTGAATAAAGTGGAGAAATATTGACAAAAGAGGAAAAATAGAGAAGTTTGATTGCAGTTTTTTATTGTTATTGATATTCAGTGATTCAAAAAGGTAATGAAATTTTCTGCCATAGCAAAAACATTTGTTTAAACAGTGACAGATCGTGATGAGAAAATCTGTTCAATTTGTTAATTTTAATTGATCTAGTTTTCCAAATAATAAAATAAAATCAGAACAGACTATACTCTGTCCATCCAAGAAACGGAATGCTTAAAAACATTATCACGCACAGTTCACATGATCTCTATGACGAGGCTGCTTGTACAGACCAACCCTATAGCGATATAACAAAAACAATCAATTTTTGCAGCTAAATCTTATTGGCTAGCGTAAGAAGACATGTTTATTTTGGCCAATAGATGCAAAGGCGCGTGGTTTGTTGGATGGATGTAGTATAGACGGAAATAAAAGTACAACAAATATCACTCTACAGCTTTCGCAAATAAAATTTGCTTTTCAGAAGTAAATTATATAATTTGTTGTGTATGTCAATATTTTTGGATGGTTTATGCCACATAAGATGATTTAATACATACATGAGCAATGGGAGTTTGCTTTTTTCTTTCTGTATTATTTACATATAAAATGTATGAAAGCAAAAGTTACCAGAATTGAGTACGTAGTTATTATTAATGAATATTGAGATTTGAGTTTTCAAGTATTCATTAAAAATAGTTGTCTTCAGATTGCAATTGCAAGTTGGTCACAAAACATTTTTCGAAAAATACATCGATCTTATGAATAGTCAGCAGCCGTACTGAATGCAGAGAACTGTATGAAAATGAGAAAATGAGATTATTCACAATGCCAGATTCAAAATAACAATATTTGAAAAGTAACTGAACTGGAAACTGGATGTACACCATTTCATAAGCGTTTCCGAGAAGAAACAAGAGAGCCATTGTTAAATGGATACATAACATTATAAGCAATTTTTAATCTAGTTTTCTGCGGAACGATCCAAGGTGTTACAGTTTCCACAGTTTCCTAAAAAAATTCTAGTTTCTATTTTCCACAACTTTTGTGAGGATTAATCTCTCATAGGAGATCACATTTTCACGGAAATCTCACGAAGCTGCTTTTAACCATGAAAACTACTTCCATTTCACTATTTCACTTTATATCATGCCTAAAAGTCTTTTTTTTCATTTAGTTATAACCCTGACTGATTTTTCCAGATTTTCTTCAGCTGCTATTGATATTTTTTCAGCCTGAATATTAATTACGATACTAGACTATTTTCTATATCTTTCTTTCGAACATATTTTTTGATACTACTTATTTTTTCCGAATTTTCAGAAAATTGATTAGCCTGAGCTACCAAGTATAATTTTCATCATCTCCTTTGTATTTCGGATCCTCCAATCAGTCTAATAACAACACAACTTTTGTTTTATCATCTTTAAGATTACTGCAAACAGTGCAAAAGGAAAATCTTCCCCTGTACATCAACAAAGTTTTCCGATAACATTTTCTTATTCCTGCTCTTTCCTCAACCGCACACTAATCACACCGAGTGACAACTTATAATTTCTCCATTAGTAAAAGAAACCACGTCTCTACTACCTTAACTCTCGTGATCCGTGTTTATCCAGATTTATCCCGAATGGAAAGAGAAATGGGAACAACTATCGTCAACTTAGAGAAACTAACTTTCCAAAATCCATTCGAGTAAACATCTTCGGTTTATATCTTTCACGATGCATTTACTTCTTGAGAGAAAGTAAATGAAGCAGACTTGCTGGTTGTATCTGGATATATGAAAGTGTATGTATGTGTATCTATAAGTAGATAGTAACCGGGGGACGGAAAGCCAAAGTTTATGCTTTTCAGCTATAATTAATTCGATGAATTTAAGTAGATAATAAACAGAAAACGTAGCATGTGCTATAACATGACATGTTACGTTTCAATTGAATTTGATTTATTTTATCCTCAAAATTTATAGACCACAATAGATCTGAAAAGATCGTTCATTCGTTTGGGTTCTGTTGAACAGCGGTGACACATGGAATGAATATTCGTACCATTTTCCATATTATCTAGGTCCATTCTAGAAGCTTAGTTGTAATTAGTAATTGTTGTTATTTCTTCCCCAAAGTGTTTCCGTCTGAGTTATTGCAAGTTCTCACAGAAGCAGAATATGTGAGTAGGTGTATGATCACGTTCACGTTGTTTGCTCAAAAATTCACCAACTTTTCCCATTTTGTGTAGATGTTTCCTCAGGGTACAGCGTACAATGACCAGATTGGTAACTGTCTTCAAATGTCTCTTTCTCTATCTCAAAAGCCTGATTAAGAGTTTTTTATCTACCTTGCACAAAAAATACTTTGTATGAAGGTGATATTGTATCAATCTCCACTCTTGTCCTCCTCCACCAAACTATCGTTTCATAGAGTGTAAGGCCAGTGTACCACCTGGAGTAGTATAACCCAGGTTTTACCATAATTTTTGCATTGCCAAAAAAACCAACCAGAGCATGAATTATTTTTTCTCAGGTATGCTCAGTTCAGTTGAATAGGCAAATTGGAAACAATCAATATCTCGGATACAAAAATTGCAATAGATTCCAGAACTGCCACGGTGCGTTGGCTCAATTTTCCGTTTCAAGTATTTCCTATTCCCAATAAAACATCCTGTATAATTAATCCAGGTTGAACAGGACTTACTATCCCCTCTATTACCCTGTTGTTCTTCCAACAGAATCCTGTCAAAGATAATCATAATAGTATTAGACGAATGAGTCCATCGTGGTTAATCGGCACTGACTTACTAATTACCAGTGCAGTAACAATGGACGAATACCGAAAATAAGGGATAGGGGATTGAGAAAAGGAAATACGGAAAACAAAAGGTAGTGATTATGATTAAAGTTGTCAGGGAGGAGTGAGAGCTGTTTCGAATTATTGTCGATGAATTATTAGCCAACAGAACGTATCGGTAAGTGAGTTGTGTTTCTTTATATGATCAGTCCAAAAATTGAAAATAAATTGTTATTGAAGCTTGTGAAGTCCCAAATTATTTGAGTTTGGAAAATTTCTGTAAAGTGCCAACCTTAAGACGATTATTTTTTTCACTTGTCAAAATCTGACATTTTGGTGGTTTTAACCAATAGCAATACATTATTCTAGCCAATCATTCGGTATTATACTGATAATTATGCTTCCTCATCGATAAAACCTTGTTTACATCGAAACGTCAAAATTTTACTTTGAATTTGTCATTATTGACAACTAAAAGCGCTTTAAAAAATCCTTTTAAATTGTTGAAAAAAATAATCTTCCCAAATACAACTCGCTCTTCAAATTTTATCACATAATTTTTTATTTTCATCACTCAAACTTGTTTATTTGAGGCAAAAACATTCAAACAAACCGAATTTAGATAAAATCACTCCTCCTAACGGAGTCGTGATTTTATCAAATCGGTTTGTTTTCATATTTTTGCCAAATGAACAAGTTTTCGTGGAAAAGAAAAAATTATCGATAAAATTTGAAGCAC
The DNA here is from genome assembly GCA_963978555.1 of Galerucella nymphaeae. Classification (NCBI taxonomy): domain Eukaryota; kingdom Metazoa; phylum Arthropoda; class Insecta; order Coleoptera; family Chrysomelidae; genus Galerucella; species Galerucella nymphaeae. The sequence goes on from OZ021708.1 coordinate 7,723,086, forward strand.
TCGTGGTATTACCTTTGATAATTTTCCACATTTCACGACACTATAACAGTTGACAGGTTACACTGATTTTAGTGGCATTTATGTATGTAGAAGACCGAAAACTCCTGGACTAGAAATGGAAAAATATTTAAATGGTAATATAATAGTTGTAATGTACTTATAGTATATCATTCAACAAGCTATAATGATGGCTATTATTCACGATGGTGCCTTTTTGTCGCGAGTCACAGGCAAGGTGAGTATCGGAAGAAAAGTGTACTCTCTTGAGATTATCAAGCTCTTTTGAATATTTATTCACATTTTCAGGGAAATACAAATGTAAGAAAATGATAAAGTTTACAAAACAGCCCGCTACAATAGTTTTATAACGATTCTTTTTCTTGATACTCTTTCCACCATGACACTTGAGAATGTGATTATGATTGATTGGTATAGAAAAGTGAATAGATCTAGGAGATATCTCAACTACAATTCTTACCTTAAATTTGGCATGAAAGTGATCTTGGTTAAATGAATGACAACCAGGGTGATGAGTCTTTCCGGCCCCATTTTTGGGAATAAGAATCGTGATATACTTTTTAATTCGTTCCTCGATAACTCCTTCACCAAACATCATCTCTTTTTGCAGAAATTCCATCAATTCCAGTAGTTGGAGCAGATGTAACTGAACGAAGAGAGTAAATTAAGTAAAACAGCCTAACTTCAAAATGTAATCAAATTGAAAAAACATTTGAACTACTTTGTACTATTATCACATTTACATTTACATTTCTTTATAGTGGAATATATTACCCCATATATATACTTTACGAGGATCTTAAAAACGTGATTTTTCTGTTTTATGATTATATTTACACGTTATTCACGGATACATTCTTCTCATAAACAATTTTAATGTCAAGAAAGTCATGCCAAGGAACATAAACAATGACCAACGGTCGGAAAATATCAAATCCCTTATATCAGTGGACTCTTGAAAAGTATGACCCTAATTTATATTCATTTGTTGACAACAAACTGAAGTTTGGTATCAATTGAGCTACGATTACCGATCCATAATCAAATATACCAACCTTCAATACCAGGAACCGGAAGATAAACATCCTTCAGTGAATATTTAATATCTTCTTGACCAGACGACTCACCTCAAAGAGGCCACTCGTTTATTTATTAAAGAAATTCCGTTGGTAGAATGGCCACAACGGTCAGACCGCTGTCAACATGGAGGACCACGAAACCCCTTCACCTCACACAGACAAAAAGGGCTTCCTTATGACCCTTTTGGTAGTATAAACAGTGAAGGACTTGCCAGATTTTCCTGAATAATTCAGAAAATGATGGATTGGAATTTCGAGATTTTATTTATAATGAATATGTTATTATTCCATTTATTTGTCTTGGTTAGGTAATCAAGTTATTTCCACTATCTGCTCACTTTTTTAGTGAACATAGGCAGCCTTATTAATCATAAATACGATAACATAATTCTATAACTAATGGCTACTAAGAACGTACTTCAATACAATTTCACTTGTTTTATCTGTTTGTCTCTTTCAATTTGACAATTAAGGTTTGAAATTGACGTTTTATGAGCATTTTTTATTTTCATTTTTCATTTTTCATTTCATTGAAGACTTAGTGCGAATTATTTTGTACAAAATGGGAGAGCTGGAAGAAGCAAGAGCTGATTTACAAGAGCTCACAGATGGTTAATACTTTCGAGAGTTTCTTGAACTTGAAATGATTCTTAGATCAGTTACCTATTATATGAAGGAAATTAAAACCAATAAACTGAACTTCAATAATTATAAAAAATTCGATGTCAAATTATTTCACAACTCTTATTCCACAAACCAAATACAATCAAAAACACTTCAAAACACACAGCATGGAACTGAATGTGAATGACAACAACGGAAACGAAAGGTAGAAGTGTCAACTGAAATCCAATGGTTACGAAACCCTTGATCGACAAATTGTGTTACAACGTCAAAAGACTTAACTGTGGTTAAGCATAGTTTAAACTTCGGTCCAGTGACCAGTAGGTTGACCTGCTGAGTTACAACAGACCCAGAAATATGTTTTTATGAGATAACCATGACAACAATGTAAAATAGGTAAACGGCTATATTCACTCTTATTTCTCTTTCTGAAATTTCTTTGATATTCTGTCATGTTCTGCAATAGAATATATACTAGCTATACTACGCTAAGACCTGAAGCTCTGGACTGATTTCTCCCCCTTTATTGATTACAGAGGGTTAGTTTAACTTGTTGTAAAAATATATCCAAATCTATTACTTAGGATTCAGCATCATCCTAGTGTTAAAATGTTAAATGTATTTATTTATATGCTTTTCACTAATACAGTTTTAACGTTATGCTAGAACAATCTAAATTATGTCATTAATAAGGCTGAGGGTTTTCAAAACCGTTCTCATACTTCGAAATAGGAAAGTATAATAATTTGAACAATTGAATATATATTCACTTTATCTCATTTTCCTGTAACAATTTTCATATTTAATCAAAGCTTGTTATCATTATAATGTCAAAATAAAAGGATTACAATATTATAACGCCTTAAAATTTGGAAAATACTTTTCAAATAGTAGACCTCCAACTAAGAAGCAACATCTTCTTCTCGGGCGATATGCCCCGACAGACAACTTCTAGGTTGAACGGGGTTATGATGTCTTCATGATATAACCAGCCATTCTGGTTTATAATTAGAAGGGACAACTTATTCTGATTCAATTGAGTGCTGTCGATGGAATGGATTGTAAATCTATAATTAAATGCGATCAAAAAATAGCCACCACGAGTACAAAGGCTTGTTGTTCGGGTTATCAACCTGGCAGAAAAATAATTAGCATTAAAACTAAAGCGGATTTCATTATAATATCCAATATAATTTTAGATAATATTTCAATTAAACTATTACTGCTTAAGATGAGATTTCTACTTTGCGTAGTAAACTGCCTAAGTACTTGGTATATTTTTGTCGCAGTCGTCCTCCAAATATGTAAGAAATCCACCATTCCATCCAACTCTGATCCGGTTTGGATCCCTCATTTTACCAATCAACAGACTGCCCAAAATACACGAGAATCCAGTCAACAGAATATTGGCTAGGTTTTGTTATTGAATATAAAGTTAAAATTGAAATTCGCGCTGTTGCCATGAATGTTGTTGTACTTTAGAAGCATTTTAAAAAAACCTCGATAACATCATTTAAAACCAGGAGAAGTAATGAGAAAAGTCCTATTAACACCACTGAAAGTTACCAGATTAGTTGCTTGAGGGTGTGTTTCGAATAAGTAGTCAGTCGTGTTCTAGAATCTATTATGCTGCTTGAAGAATATTGCAACCTAAATAGTTTAACAGTGAACATTGAGAAAACTAAAATCATGGCTTTTTCCAGGGGGGGCTTCAGTTTTGATAAAGGAACGTTCAAGTTTAAAGGTGAAAACATTGGCTTTGTAAACAAATATGTATATCTAGGTGTTACAATCACATCCTCTTGTCTTTTTCGTGAAATGGCTTCTGTTACTGCCGAAAAAGGAAAACAGGCTGTCGGTGCTATCATACCCGTCCTAGCTAAAGCTAAAGTCGACACATGGCACCCTAGACTAAAAATTTTTGGAGCACTTGCTTTAAGCACCTTGTCGAACTGCATACCTGTCTGGGGCCTTCGATATCACGATATTTTTGAGCGTGTACAGACTAATTTTTTAAAGCGTGTGCTTATGCTGCCCAGAAACACTTCTGATTGTGCTCTTAGGATAGAAACAGGACGTGTTAAATATCTATATAATATATTCAAAATGACATTAAACTAGTTACTAAAAATTCTTTCCATGGAAGATAACAGATTGCCCAAAATATGTTTTAACCAGCAAAGACATTTGCTGTCTTGTGACGAAAAATTTAACTGGGCTTTACAAGTCAGAAATCTTTTTTATTTTGTTGATGCAGCTGATGTTTGGGAAATCTTTCAGTTAATACCTTAAAACAATCCAAAAAAAAGCTTCTGGAAAGATTATATGACAAACTTTTCAATGTAGACTGTGAAGCTGTCTCTAGCTCTACTTTTTACTCCTTATACACCAACTTTTCTTTTTCCAAAAGCCCTAAAAATTATCTTTCTTTAAAACTTCCTATCCAGGTCACTCGCACCATAGCTCAATTAAGACTTGCTAACAAGTATCGCTCAAAATTTACATTGAATGGAGTTTCGTACGTTATTAACCCAAATGAAATATGTACTGTATGTAACAGGCTTGAGTTTGAGACGATTGAACATTTTCTTTTTGACTGTCCGATTTTCACAACTATGAAACCTAATAACTGCGCAACTGTATCTAATTTGGGAAGTCTAGTTTTTCAATTAGAAAACCTAAATGTAACCTCGGCAAAAAGCATATCGTTTTATATATGGAATATTTTAAAATTAAGGGCATTTATTCTAAACGAATGAAACATTACTTTATTATCATTACTTTCTTCTTTTTAATGTACTAGTTTTAGGTTCCTTTTTGTTTATGTAAGTTCGGCTATTTCTTACATTTTATTGTCACACTTTATATTAAGCATTAATTTTTTTTTCCTCTCTCTTTTCAACTATATAATAATATTAATTCTAAGTTTCTATAAAAAAAGTTTTTCTTGTATTTTAGATCTTAGATAAGTCAATTTTTTTGTACTTCCAAATCCTTGCTGTAAAACTTCTGTTTTTATAAGCAATAAAGATTATTATTATTATTATGCCTTAATGGATAAAGAAATCAGCCATACAAACTGATGAGTCGATGTCTCCTCTGGTATGTAGTAGATTTTTCAGATGTAACTAAATATTGAACAGGCGGGTATTCTGTCACATTCAAACCTTTCTCGTGTTTCGTATTTGAAATTTTTCATTCAAACTGATAGATTAGGTTCAACATACACATCACTATAATACGGCTGTGTTAAATTGCAAGTAACTAAATGTATTAGAAAGAAAGCCCATGAATTATTTTTCCAAAATATGCTACAATATCCACTCCACAACAACGATATTTGGGAAACGTTTCTACAAGAAATCCTGTTACTATTTAATTTCAAAATGAGTATAATTCATAAACACCACATGAAACATACATCTATCAACTTAAATGTTGTCTTTGTGGCTTCCACCCCACTCCACTCTTTTTGGCTTTCCATCGACAACATACAAATATGGTCATTGTTAATGGTGGGGAATTAGACATAGTCAGGTTACTCCAATTACACTTATTGCAAAAAATTTTTGAGAAAATCTGGTTTAGTAGTACAACGCGGTTTTTGATGAAATATTTTTTTAGATTAATTCGAGGTCGCTGAACACGAAACTGAAGAAAATAATGTGCGCTCTCTTACCAAAAACGAGTTATGAATTTTTGAAAATTTGTTCAGGAACGGTTCAGATGAGTACTGCACTGATTTTATTGACACATTATAATTTTTATAATGATATGTTATAACTGATATACAATGTTAATAATACACTATATTTGCTTTTTGCGATATTAATTTCACACGCACACGGAAAAAAACCATGATATTGATATATATCCCATGTAAACTCTTTTTCCTCCTACCCCTATAGAAAGTACACACTTTCCTCCCTCAAATCAGGGAGGAAACTCATACTTTTTCTCCCAGGGAGGAAAAGTACTTTCCTCCCTAGGAAGGAAAGTATTTTTCCTCCCTCTCATTTCAAGTAAGTTGTAAACGATGAAACTTGTGAATTCATTATATTCATATTGTTTCCATAATTTCTAGAACATCCTGTATATCCTGTTTTTTTTGTGAAAATCAAACATTAATGATACTTCAACGTAGTTCTTCAATACAAATTTCAGCTTCAGGAATCTTAGATAGGTATACGTTTTTTGAGTTCAGAATAAGAAAAGCATAGTATGCTGTGGCTCACTGACAGTAAACACAGCGATTGACTTTTGAGGTGCAAAGTCGCTACATTCATTGAACTTAGTTGAATTTTTGAAAAATGGAGAGCGGTTCAAGTGATTTTGAATTTCCAAATACACCACCTAATATTAAAAAACATACTAACATAGCGTCATTAACCTTACTACCACAAAAATCTAAAGATAGGTATGAAAAACAATATACACAATATAAGCAATGGGCTGAATTATATTCGTTACCTATTTGTGTCGTGAATAAATTTTCAAAAAAAAGTGGGTAGGAGGAAAAATCATATGTATCACATGGGAGTAAAGTGCCTTTTCCTCCCTTGGATGTTTACTGCCCTCCGCTTCGCGTCGTGCAGTAAACTACATCCTGCGGGAGGAAAAGTGGCACTTTCCTCCCTAGTAATACAAATAGCTATTTTCTACTAGCGTGCGAAAATAGTCACTTTTCCGCACTGGTGCGGTAAATTTGTAGAGTTTTTGGGGAGTATACTGACATTTGAATATTCAAAAATATGTATTTGTATGGTTGTAGTTTACCAAATGACTAAAAAATTATTAGAATTCTGCTATATTTTTTTTATAGAAAGAAACATTTTTTCAATAATTTTTTATAGCCCTGGTAAAAGCTTTATGCCAAATGGATGTCAAATAATTATAATAATCGAGTTGTTGATATGTATTTAATAATAAATATTTCTTTATGTTAACTTTTGGTTTTTTTCCAGATGTTAGTAGCAAAAAATAGTGTACCTAACACGTGAGTAAAAGTATCACTTTCCGCACTAGTTAGGTGAACTACTATTTTCTACTATAGTGGGGGAAGACTCACTTTTCCGCACTAGTGCGGAAAGTAAATTTGTTAAGTTTTTGAGGATTATACTGACAGTTGAATATTCAAAATATACATTTGTATGTTATCTGTCATAACTGTCAAAAATTAAAATTATCAGATGGCATTGCTAAAGTGTTGCGTAAAACTGGGCGCAATCTAACCAGTCTACAAAATAGTTATCCTTATTATTAAATGAGTTTACTAGAAGTTACTAGATTAGGAGTGTGTTCCAAAAGAAACTAATTGGCAATAACGTGAAGTATTTATTGTACTGCCTGAAGTTGTTGTAGCCAATGAGAATCGGGACATATCTAAATATCGTATCAACATTGACCACACGCCATGGCGAAAGTAGTAACGAAATGTTATTGTGAAAAAATGTAGAATATAATGAGTAGTTCATGTGGAACGTTTATTTTATCATATAAGTGGCACATGCAGCAGGGACTGCAGTATGCTTGGAGAGAATTGAATAACAGTCCATAGCTGAGAGGAAGCCTGAGCCCTTCTTTGGGAACATTATTTAAACTACTTTACATCTAATAGGGTACAAGCATAAAATAGTATATTGTGCAACTAGTGGGAAAAACTTAATTTTTCTCACAAGTGTGCGTTTGTGGCACGAGCCTGAGAGGCGAGTGCCGCAGCACACGACTGCAAATTAATGGATAATTTAACTATTTTAAAGTAGTATATTTTGAACAAAATAATAAAAAATAAAAAAGAAGGTACCAGAGCTGGGACTCGAACTTGGGCCGCTTGCGTAGCTATCAAGCGCGTTAGCTACTGAGCCATACCCGCTAACGTTCAGTGTAGATTCAAAGTAGGTAATTATACGAGACTTCAACCTCTTTAAATTATACCAAATTTACTTATTCAAAATATGTTAAAAATGTATTTTTAATTATTTTTTTTTATATTGTAACACAAAATTTAGTTGAAATTTCTTTAAACTTACAGAAACACCTTCTCTCTACTTTTAAAACACTACCATTTGGGTACTTTTAACGTTTGACGTTTTATGACAGGAGTCAAAAGCATTCTATAATCGAGAATTGTGTTGATTTTCCTCTAACGTATCGTGGCCAAAGTAGTGGGAAAGATTTTTTCCCACGGCTTGGGCAACTTTTCTCACGGCTTAGGCAAAGTGACACTTTGTAGTTTCGTAAATTGTGGGAGAAGGACTATTTTCCATAGCATTCGTAGAAAAACATTATTTTCTTACTACCACACATCAAGTTTCCACTGAATATAGTTGGTATATATTATATATAATACATAGTTTAAATCGTACCTACGATAATGCTTCAACTCCTCTTATTTCCTCTGCATTGAAGCAGCTGTTTGACTTCATAAACTCAAGCAGCATAAATGAATCTACGCTTGCGCTCGTGAGACAATACTTCCCACTCGTGTGAAAAATAGGTAACTTTCCGCACTCGTTACGTAATATACAATTTTTTTAAGTTTTGAAATATCATGGAAATATCGAATATTTATGTCCATTTTACGTTGACTTTTAGAAATAAAAAAAAGCACAAACAAACACGTGATGGTCTTAAAGAAACATATAAATGAAGCAATGAATAGTAAATTTAAATACAATATAAACACAAAAATACACAAAACCTAGTGCAATACTGGCCATATTGACAAAAATAAACAAATGGCATGACATCACATGTATCATCGGTAGCGTTCAGAAATCCTCGGGTGGTGGTCGGAAAGTAGGTACATTGAAATTAGAATTTTATTGTAAAATTTGGAAGTAATTCCCAATGGAAGCTTTTTTATTTCCTATTATTAGTTATTTTTAATATCAGCTTTACTATTGCAAATTATTATCTAAGCAATATATGAAATATGCGTGTACTCTATTGCAGTCAACATAGTAGACATTAATAGAATATCAATATTGCATAGAATATTACTGAGTACTGCTCTGCCTAGTTTATGGTGGTGATAAAATCAGAGGTCTTGGCGTATAAAGCAATTATAGCATCACTAATGTTCTGTCCGTCGTAGTCCATACTTCCTCTATTTTAGCGAAACCCAGTAATGACATTTGGTTACACTATTGAAGGACCCGCATCTCCACTAATGTTTTCTTGATTCAGTGATAACTAGAGATAAGGCAATGTAAGAAGCACGAATACTTTCAGGAAACTAAAATGCATTATAAGTTAAGAACCTAATGTATAGTAGAGTTTATTTAACCATCCTTTGCCGTTACGTCATAATCGGTGTTTCTGCTGTTTAACGTTTGTCTTATATTAGTTGGGAGTTATTTCACTCTTAAAAATCAATGTCATATTTGTAAAGATTTGTTTTCAAAATATAACAACTGAGTTGTGAAAAGTAGGTAACAAATAAAATTTTCGACGACATTAGTTAAGACCTATTTATAAAAGTGGAAAGAAAGACGAGATGACAAACTACAGACCAATATCATTAATAACTTGTTTAGCAATAATACTAGAAAAAGTGATTAATGCACGGCTTAATACATTTCTAAACAAATACCAGCTAATGTCAAGGTCTCAATTTGGTTTCCAAAAGTGCAAGTCCACTGATGATGCTCTACTGGAAGTAATAAATACTTTATACAAAAATATTGATGAGGGTTTACCTACAATTGCGGTCTTCCTAGACTTAACAAAAGCCTTCGACACCGTGGACCACTGCCTTCTTTTGGAAACACTAGAAGACATTGGAGTTAGAGGTACAGCACATGCTTTTTTCAAATTTTATCTAACAAACCGATCTCAGAAAGTAAGAGTGGGTAATAAATGCAGTAAAGAACAAACAGTTACGTGTGGTGTACCACAGGGTACGGTTCTGGGCTCTGTTTTATTTAGTATCTATTTAAATAACTTATTTGTGGTTCAAAGTAACAGTAAAATCATCAGTTTTGCAGACGATACAGTTCTGATATACAGTGATCAGAATTGGTACGATCTAAAGTTAAAAATTGAAAATGATTTAATTTGTATAAAACAGTGGTTTGACTTTAGGCTTCTTTCAATCAATTATAAAAAAACGGTTTACCTGCCTTTTGCATCCCTAGAACCAGATCTTCCGAACTACACCATTAATGTTCAAAAAAATACCAATATTCAACCTGCAAAACAAATAAAATATTTAGGAATTATGATAGACCCACATCTTAGATGGGATAATCATATTAACTACTTAGCTCAAAAATTGAGGTGTATATTCTATAAATTTAAACATATCTCATATCATCTACAATATAAACAAAAACTAATGGTTTATCGAAGTTTAGTTGAATCTCACCTAATTTACGGTCTAATCAGCTGGGGTGGAGTGGCGAAGACTTACTGTAACATTCTCCAGGTTTCGCGAAAAAGATTCCTCAAAATCCTTCTTGGAAAAACAAGAAGATATAACAGTGAACTTCTATATACTGAAACGAAAATATTAGACGTTAGACAATTATATTAAAAAAAAGCGGTATTGAAACAACATAAACTCAAATCAAATCTGCAAATTCAAACTCACAATTATGCGACAAGAAACAAACATACTTACCTGAATCCAGCAATGAAAAAAACAGCTGAACAAAGAAGCTTTTTGTTTCTTGGACCTAAGCTATATAATGCTATACCCCAACAAATAAAATGTGAATCTTCTGTAAAGGTACTAACTCTAAAACTCCATGAATATATTTCCAAAACAAATAGACACGCTATTCACAATCTTATCGAAAATAATGATTAATAATGTTTCTATCAATTTCTATTCTATTCTATCAATCTTTTTCTATTTTATTAATCTTCAATTACATTATAAATTTCTATTTATTATTATGTATTACATATTATTATTTACTTGTCACCTAGTATAAGTCTTATAGTATAGTATTACTTCCTTGCAAACAAACTTTATAGGTTTCGCAAGTGTATGTATTTATTTATTTCGCATAACGTCGTTTTGTTTATCTTATGTATTTATGTATTTTTTGAATTATGTGTAAATAAAAAAATTATTATTATTGAATACGTTAATGACGTCAAAATTCCGTCTCATCCATTTTATGAATGAGAGATCAAAATGGATAATGTATGACGTAACGGCAAAGGATGGTTGAACAAACTCTATACAATAGCCCTTTTGGTGTGAGTTATCATTTGTGACGTATATCCGGGTTTTGGGTATGTCGTTTATTTTATTTGCTATTTTCACATATAGTTAACCTTAAATTTGATAGATAAAATTATCAAGATCATGTTCAGCCAAATTCGAAAAGGCTACGGAATTAATATTTACCAGCTGCTTCAAACTAAAAATTCACTCTCCATAAATAATAATTGACCGTGGGCAGCAAAGTACAGCCCTGACGGGACATTAGAAAAATAAGTGAGACACATTGCCGCTACAAAAGGTACGTCTGCATCATATTTGAAACTGTCAGTTTCCGATATATTATGAACGCACTCCTTATGTCATCAGTTATTTTTGGTTGAGCGTTAATTTCAAGCAGATGGCACTTCATCTTAATAGGTAATTCCAAACAGGAAATATGTTAAAGACAATCTCCTGGGTATACAAAATTATGTTGCACAAGTTTTGTTGAACTAATATCCAAGGATTCTCAAAATATTTGAATTAGTCCATTATTGAGCTATGATAATAATAGAAAAAAATATCACCACTAATAGGGAAATTCAACTTCTCAGTTGACTAGAAGGAGCAATAATTGTCAACTCCACAGCTAGTAGTAGAGAAACGAAGTTGCCTTATTTACAGTATGATGAGCTCCATTTCGGCGATTATATGTCCCTTATTATCTTCATTATCCCTCACTATCACAAAAAAGTGTATATATAGAGGTATCCTCATTTCTGGAAGCAAGAACTATCCTCTGGAAACGAGTGTACTAGGCTTCTGATTGTGAGAGATAAGCCTAAGACTCGCCCTGGTAACTGCCTACTCATCCCATTAAATATCACTTTCGGAACTTGTTACGTAAATATCCATTTATATCCCACTTCTGCCACCAATACTACTCTTACACTATCTCAACTTTCCTCATTTCGATAACTTTAATAATACAATACTAATGACGTCTCACTTTCAGAAAAAGGAGCTCAAAACTCTCCTTCAAAAACTAAAAACTAACGTCCACTCTTCCGATATGTAGTTTTAAAATGTTCCAGAAAGTTCTCGACTTTTCAATGACATTTCTACATAATTCCAGACGTTTTGCTTCTACTTTTTCTTTGTGGACCTTTACATATTTCCCAGTGAAAGTACGACGTAACAATATTTTCATAAAAATGGAATTGGAGACTCTTGTGAATTTATAGCTGTCCGACACTGAATTTAACAATAGGAGGGGACTTCTCAGAAAAATCAAGAATTTCTGGTTTTGCTGCCTTATACTTAATGGTTACTTATTGATTTCTAGATAAAAGGAAAGTTTTTCGTACATACACCATGGTGGTGAGCACATTTGTAAGCCTCAAACTTCAATTCCGCTCAGGGCCAAGCCTCGCGCGAAATAATTTTGGTGCTCGGTCAATAAAAATAGTCTCTACCCACCTTTGGTGTATTATAATTTCCCATACCCACTTCATAAGTCTCAATATATTGATATTTTATTGTCCGATTGCTCCTTTTACTTTAAGAAAATCCTGAACTAAAATAATCTAAACAAGATTTTTCTCCTTATGAATAACGAGTTAATAGATTTCCCGAAATGCTTTAAAGGGTTCTTCACTTCTTAAAGTCAAGAGCATTAGACTCTGCCCAATCCTCTGTCTATTTTGATACAGTCGAAGAGTAATTGAATATACATGTCAACATACTTGTTGATAACGTCGCTGTTTCGCATGAAAAGTTGGAAGAAATTAAGTCAGCTATTCTGTCACAGTCAGTAAGTAAATTCCATTCTAATGGTGTTGAGTCAGAAGTCAAACCATACTACAGTTATCAATCGGAATTACATGTTGTTAATGGTATTGTCATCAAAAATAACCAAATAGTGATTCCTAAATCTTCACAAAAATCGATATTAAATATAATCTATGAAGGTCATTTGGGTATTGATAAATGTCACCGTTTCGCTCGGTCAGTAGTCTATTGGCCAGAGATGTCAGTTAACATGAAAAATTAAGTGGAAACATGTCAGTCTTGTTTTGAATACGGAAGGTCTAAAAGTCATGAGTCCCTTCTACCACACGAACCGTCTACGCTTCCATGGCAAAAAGTCGCCGTCAATTTTTTCCATTATTCCATATTTACTATCGGTGGATTTCCATTCTGTTTCTTGGAATATATCCAATGACCAATACTAACGCGAAGGAAGTGATAATGATTTCAAAATGGATGTTTGCCATTCATGGCATACCTATGGTAGTTATGTCTGATAATGGTTCCCCATATAGGTTATTATTTTCAAATGATTGGCACATTACAGCTCAAACGTCCAGTCAAAACTATCTTCAAAGCAATGGACTTGCTGGAAGGACTGTACAAACCATTAAAGGTTATACAGAAATGCTGAACTCGTTTGTGGCTGATGTCTCGTACTTTAAGGACGAAATTACCTATATGTGAAAATGTCTTAAACATAGATTTTGATCAGTATAATGATTTTATCAAAAAAAACAAGTGAAAATACAAAAAATTCTAATAATAAACCAGTCAAAGATTTGTTAACATTATAATGTGAAGATGAGGTTAATTATCAGAAATGTCCCTCGTCCCCGTGGTTTTATACCGTCAGAACTCCTGACGGTGTTCAGTATCGTCGCAACAGAAAATATATTCCAAAACCGGCTTCCACAGCACTTAGTACTCTTTTAGAAGATAACGAAAGTTCAAGCATGAGTTCAAGTAGTCTCATGATTTAGAATCACTTACTTCAGAGCTTGATGTTCTGAAGTTCTGTTCAAACCAAAAGTGGTAGAATAATAGTTAGACCCACACGGCTTACATTTTTAGAAAATGACTGAGGTTATTCTGGTAAACTGTTCACTTCCATTTTTGTTATTTGTCTTTAGTGTTTTTTATTTATTTATAAAAAAAGAGGTCGTGTTATGCGAAATCTCCTTAATGTTATTTGTAATAGTTTCGTTGGAAACATGAGACGGTGACTCGTTTTGTGGACTCGTTATTTGTCAGCTTGATGTCTCAAGTTGATCTAAAATGGATATTGAAAAAATCATTTCATTAAATATAACAAGATCCTTTGTTCATAAATGTGAGAACCAGTCTGATCAACAACATGGGACTGGTTCTGCTTTGCTTTTCTCATCTGACCTTTACTAAGAATCCACATATTATTCAAATCCTTTGGTTTATAAGAGTTGATACCTTCTTCTTCGGAATATTTTCTAAGAAACTATAACCTATTGGATGGTCTCGCAGGATACTTCATTAAACAGTTTCACTGATTAGCTTGTTTGAACAAATCCAATTTAAATACTTGATAAATATATAAATTATTAAATATGGATTTTGGGGGAGTACTTAAATAAGTATCTACTTACAAAAACTCCCCCTTGATATAAATGTTTCAAGTATTTTTTTTTCGACAAAAGAAGATTTCACAGTTCATAAAAGAGACTGGAGGGTGATTATTAGAGGCAATCTCGTTAAAAAACAAAACACCCCAAAGCTGTGTTGTTTTCTAAATCGGCCGTTTCCTTCGAGCAACCCCTGGTTTTTAAAAAAGACGATTTTTTCATCATAGTATCTGTTGGAGAGCAGTCGTCTCATTTGTTTTCTCCAGCACTCTTTTGAGTCATAAAGCAGCAATCAACACGTTGTGCACTTTTAGGGTAAATACGTTCATTTAAAATTCCACCCACTTATTGAAGTCCTCAGGTGTTTAAGGGCCGTTTGTTTGGCTGTTTCTGTCAAAGTTAAGAGCCTCAAACTTAAGATTTTTATAAGTACATACGATACTAAATTTTTATGCCGATAATAATTATTCTCAAATAAGGGATCATTAGACAGCAGCACTATAGTGTAATGGTCATGGGGTATTAAAACCATTATATTTTCTAAATTTTTCTCGTGATCGTAAAAATAGTGTACATAACTCGTTGGAAAGTGAATTTCACTCATTCCATTTCCATACTAACCGATGTCAACATTATTTTTCAAAAACCATCACATTAAACAAAATTTGTTACATTATCACATGGTCGTTGGGAAAAAAATGTCACTCTCCGCAGCTATTACAAAATTATATTTTATCAGTCAGACAAATAGTAGTGACCAGAAAAATTATTCAGCACAGAGTATGAGAGAACATAGCAAAGAATACACAACAATAAGAAAAGAGGCCATGCGAAGATTTTCCCATGACTATTTCTGCTCTTTTTGTTGTATACCACCCCAGCAAACTCGCTCTTTGCTGACAATAGTAATGTGTGCGTTTCGAAGATAAAAAGCCTGTTGTGGACAGCTCTGGGAGGTCATCTACTAAGGTTGCCCATAGTTCCAGCCACCGTCATCAGGAATAAATTTAAAAATTTGTCCCAATCTGATATTTAGAGAAAATGATAATATTTTGAAGTGTAAGGCGGTGAAAAATTTTACAGCATTCATCTTTATCAGATGTGCCGTACTGGTCTCAATGTCTAATAGAAAAATGTTATTAAAAGGCAAATCCTCGCAGTTACCTAAATAACGGAGATTTTTTAATAAAAAAGATTTACTTTCATTAAATACATTGTAGGATGTACATGGGAAACATCAAAAAGATAAAAATTTTGAAACGCTGAAAAGCCACTTGTGTTCGTCAAGTGAAGAGCCCCTTCCTTATGAAATTATTGCGCGCGGCAGGTAAAACAAAAATAGGGAAAGGAACAACGGAAAATGCGTCGTTAAAAAGAAAATTGTAATCTTCTTGAATGTTAATGGATTTTTGTAGTCCAGAAATGAACGCAGCGAAACGCGAGTTTATATTGGTCTGGTGTGTATAAAATATTGCTGATTATATTCGAACGAAACATTAAACTTCTTGAGGCTCGTTGTACGATTTTTGGTAGGTGTAAAGCCTCAGGGTGTACGTAACAGAGTTGATAATGTGATGTTCTGCACCTCAAAAAATTATAATATATGCTTATTGGCCGATTTTTTTATGGTTAAAGATGAAATTTTTATACGGGGTCAATTTATTTTCAAAAAATTATTTCTTTATGGGTGTAGGAGAAAATCTCTATGAGGTGTTAATTTATTTGCCAAAATCTCCATTTGCCATGATAGTATAATATAATTTGAAGAGGGGTTCTCATGAAATTAAAAATTTCCTTCCACAATAGGAAGGATTATTTTATTTGTGTTTTCACTTTTGTCGGTAGTATTATTATTTCCAATTTCTCCTCGTAGATTTTTTTGTCTACTTCCTCAAGCTTCAGGTACGAATAAGACTCTCACTTTTGTATGAAAAACCTCAATACAGTAAAACATATCTCAAGGTTTCCCAACTTTTACCATATAAAATGGCGAGAACGTTTGTATAGTAAGCTTACCAGCTTTAAAAAATATATGTGGCTGGCCTGCTTCTTTCTCATGTGAATTTTAAGAGAATATACCTACATATGAATGTATCATATGATGATGATGGAAGTCCAATGGAACATTTTACGATTTTAATAAGAAATTTCTAATGAGCATTAGTTTATTCAATATATGTGGCTGGCCTGCTTCTTTCTCATGTTTATTTTAAGAGAATATACCTACATATGAATGTATCATATGATGATGATGAAAGTCCAATGGACCATTTCACGATTTTAATAAGAAATTTCTAATGAGCATTAGTTTATTCAATATACAATCTAAAAATACCAAAATTCTCACAAATTGCAAAAAAAAACTGCTCATGTAAAATCCGCAAAAAGTATTTTATCTACTTTCCCGCATTTTCCATTATTTCCGATCCATATCCGGTTCAGATGATTCAATCCAAAGAAACAAGGATATGGAGCAGTGATTCTCATGATTTTCAATGTCGCAGTGCATTAGTATGTGACAATAGAGATAAAAGAGTACAACGATTGTCAATCTATAGTTTTTCGCATCGATGGAAAGCATTTTCAATTGTTAAAGACGAATAGAAAGTTTTCCAATACATAGATTTTCTTTTCTGTATACTTTTATTCGGAAAAATAGTTCATTCATTTCTATTTGTATTAAAATTTATCGTATAACAGCGACTACGAAGCAAAGGAACTGGTCTTATGTTATGGAACTCGATCCATAAGGCACACGTTCCATTGGTTACTGAAGAAATGTTTTTGAAACTTGGTACTGAATATACTATTTCGGACGCTATTAACTGTTTATTATAAGCACTTGCGTACATCAAAGATCTTCTTTCTATTCCATTTTGGAGTTTTCCCGATTTCAAAACTCTCGTCTTATTGACAAAACGGGTCAAGAATATTTATTCACAAAAATTAACAAAATAATCCGTGGAAATTAACAGAAAACAGAATAAAATGGGGAATCCCGACAGACGTCAGATTTATAAAATTATGTAATACATTTGACGTTATAGATATACGTTCAGGGGCGCTATTCTTGACCGTTCGCATCTTTCAAGGTCCCGCGCATCTCATGATTATGCGAATGACAATTACTTTTGGTATTCTTGACCATTCGTAACTATGCGATTATGCGTATTTTACAACGAGTGGTGTTTGTTGATCGCAACCGATTTGCGTATGCGATTCAATAGAGATTTAATAGGTTATGTTCCTGAATTTTGTATGCATTAAGTTGTTTAAGACGTTTATGTGAAGTATATATTTCTCGACACTCAAAATTAGAAAAAAAATCAGTATTATTCTTATATTACTATCATTATACAAGTGATACTAGTTGTGGTTTGATAATCATTTTTTGGAAAGGATGACCTACAATCTATAGCTAATTTGGAGGATTTAAAGAATGCAGAATATGAACAAATTAATAGGCTGTAGAATTCATTTTTTTAATGAATTAATAAACTTTTCAATTTTCAATAGCTCATTCACATTCGAAATCATAACAAACTGTCACTCATAACGTCAACTAACGCTGAATTGCGCTGTTGTCGAGTATATTTGAGCAGTATAATAATACCATTCGTATGATTTTGCGTAGGGTGCTCGAGAATATAATTTTAAGGAACTATTCGCAAATGGAGCATTCGCAAGCTTGCGTATACGTGACGTTGCGAACGATGTCAATAATAGCGCCCCAGTTAATTTCTCGGTAGCATAATAGTAAGCATCCCAGACTCTCAGTCCTCTCAGTTTCAAACTGACACTCTTTGTAACTATGCAACAAGTATGTATAACCTGATTTTGAAGCATTATACAGGGTGTCCCACGACGAGTGAAAACTATCTGTATATGGCAAAATACTTATAGTAAAATAATGAAAATTTCCACGTTTGGGTTTTCAAATACGATCTTTTCAACTAAAATATTTTCAAAGATGACCGACTTCCGGTTCTACCTGAAGTCGACTGTAACTTCGTTATTTTAAATAGAACACCCTGTATATTAATACATTTTTGAAATCTACGTAATATTTTAGTATACTTTTGTCTGAAAACTTTTTCCGAAAAATGATTGAGATTGATTGATTGATTGATTTTTTTGTAGAAAATTTGACCGTTTAAGACCCTTATAAATTATTTTTTTACGAGGTGACCCTTGAAGATATGAAAATGGTTTCTCTTCGGTTGCCTTAAGCAAGGTCAAACGTAATCGAATCTATGTTGAAAAATTTTTCATTTTATACAGGGTGTGTCTGAAAAGTGTTCAAAGTTTAACTTCATAAATATCAAATTTCTTCATTTTTTTAAATAGAACCACCCTGTTTTTTCTATTTTAATGCATTCATGGGAAAAAATGAGGCAAGTTCATGTATACTTTCCTATACCTAAACGTTACCGTTATCCAGATATAAAATGTTTTATGTAAATTTTTAGAGATGCAGGTGTGGTCTAAATTTTGATGCAAGCACTGAGAAATAAAAATTATTATGTGAATTTACTTTTAATACATGGTAAATATGACAAAGTTTTTACAAGAACATTTGCTTCATTTGCAGTAAGATATCCAGATTGACCGCGATCGAAATCGCTCATTGTTAAAAGAATACTTAACAATTTGAAGCTATTCGGTTCATTTTAAGCAAAAGTTAATCGAGTTAAACCATTTGTGAGAATAATAAGATATGCTACAAAATTTTATGGAAAATTAAAAGCCAAAGAAAAATAGTCTGATGTTTTAAAGTAAATGTTCAAAATTGCTCCCTTGAACTTCAATGCATTTTTCAACCCTTCTCAGTATACCTTCATTCGTCGCACGGCTAATCATCATCTCAGAAAGGGAATTGAAGGAATTTCGAATTCTTAGCTCACAATCTTCTCTAGATGTTAACTAATGTCAGTTAAATAAGTGTCATTTATTACACAGCCTACTAAGAGTATACATGAAAAATTTAAACTTGTTAAAAAATATAATAACAATTTAAAACCTCAAATATCTCGGGAACGACTAAAAGTTGGAATAGGATTAATAAAAACAATTTGATTTGATTTTTTTTTAGACAGATGAAGAAAGACTTTTTTATTTCTTAGTGCTTGTATCAAAATTTAGACCACACCTACATCTCTAAAAATTTACAGAAAACATTTAATATCTAGATAACGGTAAGGTTTAGGTATAGGAAAGTATACATGAACTTGTCTTATTTTTTCTCCTGAATGCATTAAAATAGAAAAAACAGTGTGGTTCTATTAAAAAAAATGAAGAAATTTTATATTTATGAAGTTAAACTTTGAACACTTTTTATACACACCCTGTAAAAAATGAAAAATTTTTCAACATAGATTCGATCACGTTTGACCTTGCTTAAGGCAACCGAAGAGAAACCATTTTCATATCTTCAAGGGTCTCCTCGTAAAAAAATAATTTATAAGGGCCTTCAACGGTCAAATTTTCTACAAAAAAATCAATAATTCAAAAAGTGTGCATTTTTCGATAAAAGTTTTCAGACAAAAGTATACTAAAATATTACGTAGATTTCAAAAATATATGAATATACAGGGTGTTCTATTTAAAATAACAAAGTTACAGACGACTTCCGGTAGAACCGGAAATCGGCCATCTTTGAAAATATTTTAGTTGAAAAGATAGTATCCGAAAACCCTAACGTAGAAATTTTCATGATTTTACTATAAGTATTTTGCCATATACAGATAGTTTTCACTCGTCGTGGGACACCCTGTATACTTATAGAATTACTACTGACAATTCAACTCATGTATGAAAAACCGCATATGCATCAGTGTAATTGTCACCTTGACACCGGCAAAAGTTAGCTTTAACTTTTTCAGCGATAAATTAACTTCAATGTTAAAATGTCTATACCTGGAAATGTTATTGTCACTTTGACATCGATAAAAAAGGTGCATCCTTTTTTATCGCGATAAAAACCTCTCTTCCTCAATTCTAGTAAGCGGACGTCACTTTTACACAATGACAATGAGATAATTATTGTTGTTGTTCATCGATATAATTATTCTGTCGTTAATTTATCTTGCCAAAAAACACTCGAGCTTTTCTTTTATTAGATAAATTTCTCTTCAACTCAAAATTTTGTCAATCACTAAATTTGCTCGAAAAACTGACATTAGATAAAATCGCTCCACCTTCGGTGTCGCGATTTTATCATGTCAGTTTTTCTCGTAAAATTAGTGATTGGCAAAAGTGTTTCGTTGCAAAGAGAAATTTATCCGATAAAAAAAAAGCTCTTGTGTTTTTACTGTTGATAAATGCACTTGTGGTTTTTTCACTTATGCATTTGTTACCATGATAAATAATTTGACATGTTTGTCAACAACTTATTGAATTTCTAAACACTAACAATGAGCCGATTCATTGAATAGGCCTCTTGCATAGATTTTTATTTTTACCCTAAAGTATTCTGAAAACCTCTTAAAGTATAATAAATATCCTTCCACATTTTTTTTCCAAGAAGTACTCAAAATTATCTCATGAATTCCCTAAGAAATTTTCACGAAGCCCTTTAAATTTGACGTCACACGAAAACACAATGAAATTGGTCGTGACGTCACAAGGTACACCTGGTACACCTGTCGTCCGCTAAATGTAAACTTCAAATCTGGTTTCCCGTTTATCCATTTTAAAAGCATTTTTACTTGAAATATTTTAGCATCAATTTATTGTTCAATAGTATTTACTGTTGTGTTTCTTTGTTTATCGTTAATTTTAAATATTAAGATGTCTGAAGGATTTTCAAAGGCACAATCTGATAGTTTACCTCTGGGTCCTTTTTTGGAGTTTTTCTTCAATGGGTAGCTTAATTAATGTTTTTCCAAGAGTGGAGATTGTTGTACTTCCACAACCTGGCACGATACAATAACAATAAACCATTTTTTCTCAAAAAATCACCAAAAACAACGTCAAAATTAACTTTGATAGACGTCAAAACTTGGCATAAGTGCCTTGTGACGTCACTGTTGCATGAAATGTGTTTTTGGCGGCATTTTAGTCGTTTGAATTTCAATTATTTATTACGACTTTAATATCAAACAAAATTTGAAAATATTCCTGTGGGATGATATTTACGTATAATTGATCATTTTAATGCAATAAAAAAATTATCCGCAAGGGGCCTATTGTCCTGCCGAATTACACTCGATGTTTGTATTGATATCGGGTAAATTTGTGTTGTTCAACTTCTAAACTGTTTCCTTTAGCAATTAGACTCGAAAAACTGTCAACCTAAAAACGCTCCACCTTCGGTGTCGCGTTTTTAATAGTTGACAGTTGTTCTCGTCCAATTGCTAGGAAACAGTTTCTCATTAAACAATCCAAATTTACCCGATTATTTTTTTCACTTGTCAAAATCTGACATTTTGGTGGTTTTAACCAATAGCAATACATTATTCTAGCCAATCATTCGGTATTATACTGATAATTATGCTTCCTCATCGATAAAACCTTGTTTACATCGAAACGTCAAAATTTTACTTTGAATTTGTCATTATTGACAACTAAAAGCGCTTTCAAAAATCCTTTTAAATTGTTGAAAAAAATAATCTTCCCAAATACAACTCGCTCTTCAAATTTTATCACATAATTTTTTATTTTCATCACTCAAACTTGTTTATTTGAGGCAAAAACATTCAAACAAACCGAATTTAGATAAAATCACTCCTCCTAACGGAGTCGTGATTTTATCAAATCGGTTTGTATTCATATTTTTGCCAAATAATCAAGTTTTCGTGGAAAAGAAAAAATTATCGATAAAATTTGAAGCACTCGTGGTATTACCTTTGATAAAATACAAACCTCTTGTGCAATTATAAGTGATTATTTTTTTTCCTATCATTTTCATCCAATCAGAACGATCAATTTAGTTAAGTTACCTTGTATAATTTCGATGAAACCTGATTATACATAGAGTAGCTCTACCAATCAAAAATTTCACAAGTGATTATACATAGAGTAGCTATACCAATCGAAAATTTCACAATGCCTTAATTTCTATAATAACTACTTATCTATGGTAACCACATCGAAATCAATGGTCAGATTATTTAAACTGTCAAACTGACACTCTTTTTAACTATGCAACAAGTTATCGATCTATAACCTGGGGGTCAAGTTTTGAAATAAGATGAAAATCAATTCATATGCGAAATATTTCGATTATCAATTCACCAGTGAAATACAATACCTGGTTTTCAGAATGAGTGAAATGAAATTTATAATGAAATGAAATAAATTCACTGCTTCGAATTTAATTGACTTTTTTAATTTGACAACATCGCTTAGATATTACAAAATCTGGAAAAAGAAGAATATGACTGTTCGTTTATAAAGAACAGATTAGTAGGTTTGAAAAAGAAGAAGAACTTAGTTAGTTACAAACTTGGAATCACTTCAACTCAAGCAAATTGACACAATTCTAAGGTTAGCTTATATTGTTGACAGTAACTCCTAATGTCATTATTACAAATAATATTGAAATTTAAGAATAGTTCTAGAATTTCAATTTGGTTATATACATTTTTATTCCTTAGTAGCTTTGTCTATAGCTGATATTCTCGTAGTAGCTGCCAAATGAGGTTCTAATATATTTATTAGTTCACGAGCACCTTCCTTATGTAGGTAATTTATAAATTTTAAGGAACTGGTGATCACTCAGGTTGAAAGGATCTTGCCTAAAAGATGTTGTACTGTTCTTGTTGATAATAAATCATCCTCCACTAGGTCCACTACGTTGTTTACCACTATTTGCTGCAGTTCCTCCAAATTGGACATTTCATTCAAAAAACGTTCTCGGGTCAATCTCACTCATTCACTTAACTATAATAAATACCAAATATCAGACTAATAACAGCAAACTAGGCTTGAAAACAAGAAACTTCACGTAAAATACATAGAAAATCACAACACTAACTACGGCGATTCTAAAATCTCTGAAAAATTCGCATGTGAAAAGAGCATTTCGACAGCTAAACAGCGTCCGAATTATATTAGTGAAATATTTTCGAATTCGAATTTATTTCACACATGAAATTAGTTCAAAACTTGAGTTGATCGAAATATTAGCTAATTCACTTGTGAAATATTTCAAAACTTGACCCCCAGATTATTTTGAAGTACTCATAGTATTACTACTGTTTTTTCACTTATGCATTTGTTTATCAATTATCGCAGTGCTGGTCATGTGCTGGTTACCATAATAAATAGTTTGACATGTTTGTCAACAACTTATTGAATTTCTAAACACTAACAATGAGCCGATTCATTGAATTGTCCTGCCGAATTACACTCGAAGTTTGTATTGATATCGGGTAAATTTGTGTTGTTCAACTTCTAAACTGTTTCCTTTAGCAATTTGACTCGAAAAACTGTCAACCTAAAATTTCAATGGTTGACAGTTTTTCTCGTCTAATTGCTATATTATAAGTGAGAATATGATTCATATGTCACGTGACATGTTTTCCACCAATCAATATTGAGAATCTCCCTAGATACATGTCTATCACAGCGATGATAAAAAAACAAAGAAATTATCACCTTATTTTGGTTCGTTGCTAAGGGTAATTTTTCATATTGACAGTTCACGTCACTATAAATTCATTATATTCTCTCATTAAATATAAGCTCGTGATATGATTAATAATCGAAGATAAATCTCGTGATACCGAAGCAGCACATCTGCAGTTCGGTTTTACTCGAAAATATCATCGATGATAATCATATCACTTGTTATATTACGTATGAGAATATAATTCATATGTCACGTGACATGTTTTCCACCAATCAATATTGAGAATCTCCCTAGATACATGTCTATCACAGCGATGATAAAAAACAAAGAAATTATCAACTTATTTTGGTTCGTTGCTAAGGGTAATTTGTCACATTGACAGTTCATATTGAAAGTATAAAAATGTGTTCTAATCGTTTCATATAATATAATTCTATAAATTCATTATATTCTCTCATTAAATATAAGCTCGTGATATGATTAATAATCGAAGATATATCTCGTAAAACCGAAGCAGCACATTTAACTCGTTAAATCTGCAGCTCGGTTTCACTCGAAAATATCATCGATGATAATCATATCACTTGTTATATTACGTATGATTATTTTTTTCACTTGTCAAAATCTGACATTTTGGTGGTTTTAACCAATAGCAATACATTATTCTAGCCAATCATTCGGTATTATACTGATAATTATGCTTCCTCTTCGATAAAACCTTGTTTACATCGAAACGTCAAAATTTTACTTTGAATTTGTCATTATTGACAACTAAAAGCGCTTTCAAAAATCCTTTTAAATTGTTGAAAAAAATAATCTTCCCAAATACAACTCGCTCTTCAAATCTTATCACATAATTTTTTATTTTCATCACTCAAACTTGTTTATTTGAGGCAAAAACATTCAAACAAACCGAATTTAGATAAAATCACTCCTCCTAACGGAGTCGTGATTTTATCAAATCGGTTTGTTTTCATATTTTTGCCAAATAAACAAGTTTTCGTGGAAAAGAAAAAATTATCGATAAAATTTGAAGCACTCGTGGTATTACCTTTGATAAATTAACTCCAATGTTGAAATGTCATATACCTGGAAAGGTTATTGTCACTTTGACATCGATAAAAAGGTGCATCCTTTTTTATCGCGATAAAAACCTCTCTTCCTCAATTTCTAGTAAGCGGACGTCACTTTTACACAATGACAATGAGATAATTATTTTTGTTGTTCATCGATATATTCTGTCGTTAATTTATCTTGCCAAAAAACACTCGAGCTTTTCTTTTATCAGATAAATTTCTCTTCAACTCAAAGTTTTGCCAATCACTAAATTGGCTCGAAAAACTGACATTAGATAAAATCGCTCCACCTTCGGTGTCGCGATTTTATCATGTCAGTTTTTCTCGTAAAATTAGTGATTGGCAAAACTGTTTCGTTGCAAAGAGAAATTTATCCGATAAAAAAAAGCTCTTGTGTTTTTACTGTTGATAAATTAACTTCAATGTTAAAATGTCATATACCTGGAAATGTTATTGTCACTTTGACATCGATAAAAAAGGTGCATCCTTTTTTATCGCGATAAAAACCTCTCTTCCTCAATTCTAGTAAGCGGACGTCACTTTTACACAATGACAATGAGATAATTATTGTTGTTGTTCATCGATATATTCTGTCGTTAATTTATCTTGCCAAAAAACACTCGAGCTTTTCTTTTATTAGATAAATTTCTCTTCAACTCAAAATTTTGTCAATCACTAAATTTGCTCGAAAAACTGACATTAGATAAAATCGCTCCACCTTCGGTGTCGCGATTTTATCATGTCAGTTTTTCTCGTAAAATTAGTGATTGGCAAAACTGTTTCGTTGCAAAGAGAAATTTATCCGATAAAAAAAAAGCTCTTGTGTTTTTACTGTTGATAAAATTTGAAGCACTCGTGGTATTACCTTTGATAATACCCCTTGATTACATTAAAACGTCAAAATTTTACTTCGAACAACAATACTCATTACAATAATGTCAGATATTTTTTAGATTTCCCTAGTTCTCATTGAATCATTGAGGAAGATACTGTTGGGTGCTTTAATATATCAGAAAATAAACTAGAATATCTATTAATTTCACAGTTTATATTGAAATAACTAACAGCTCTCTTTTATCTATAATTAAAATTAGGCGTGCGCCAAAGTTACTTTCTGCTTAAGAGCGCCAATATTGTCGAGACAGCTCACGGAAAACACATTTTATATGTGTCATTACTTTTAGCCACTCCTATGACATCGTATTTAAGCATGCTCCTTTCAGTTCCACTAAACATTACTTATTCTATTTATTTTTCTAAATCGAACAATGTCGGCATGATAGCAACTAAGTATTTCAATTCTACGCACAATTTAACAGAAATTTCACAATGTCCAGTAGGGATATTGAGTGAATAAACTAAACTGTGGCCTCACACTTGTCACTTCCTTGGAATTTCTTGTACAACCAACTCAAAGTAGTTGAAATTCTTCTACAGATTGCTTTGTCAGTCGCTGATTGTCCTGCATGTTTGCAGAAATTGGTGAGAAATGACAAAAGAGAATTATTGTACACAGGAAAAACATGTATACCTACCTAATATTTTAGGAGTTTGTAAATTTCCTAAATGATTTATCGACTTTGACGGGTTGAATATAAAATTCCAAGCACGATGCAAAAGCCTTGTTAACATTGAAGCAAATGACGGAAAAGGTTTATTAATTATTAATTTGGAATAAAATTGTTACGTCAAACTTCACTGGAAAACAATAGATTGAAAAGGGAAGCTGATTTCGAAATTTGGTGACTTCGGACAAACTATAAAAGATAAAGTGCCTCCCGCTATTTGAGAGTAATTTTAACCTAACGTCGTAAATATATTATGTGACAGTTAACTACGAAGTTTTAGGTTTTATTAAAAATTCAAGATGCCTGTGTTTGCCCCCGTTAACCGAGTAGCTGTTTTCCTCAACTGGGTGTTTTTTGAAATCACGCCATCTAGAGCTCGTACAAAGATCTAAAATTATCGTAATTTATAGGGCATTAAACTCCCTTCAAAATGATACTTTTTAAAATCCAGGAGGCGACTCAAAAGTTATAACCATTTTATTGAATAAACTTTTCCACTAAATACAGCCGTAAAAATGGTTAGGAAAATAGATAAATGGGAACGTAGAAAAACCAAAAACGTGGGACATGCGGAACAAAGTAATAAGAGGATTATCAGAAAATTCATCCTCTAGCAGAGAAGTGGTGAATTTAAAAAAATTTTCCCAAAAATCTCCTCTCACGCTACTTGGAGATACAATTTTTGTACTATAAACGGTTTTAGAGGTGTAGGGGGTTATATCTCTAAATCAAGACTTCGTTGCTTTATAGTTATTTATGAACCAAGGGCGCAATTGAGGTGTTTGCGGTCCGCCGCGTGGAAATTATGTACGATCGCGAGTAATTATGTAATTCAGATATTAGTTAAAAAAAATAAGAATAAATTGAAGATGCACCTGCTTTCGAAGTCAAACAAGCAACAAAACTGGTGGTTGTTTGTGAAAATTTGACTCACCCGCAAAATCAAAATAATAGACAGCTATGCATTACCATTGGAAACTGCGGCCTCAGCAACCGAACAAACAATAAATTATTTCTGTAATATATAATAATAATAATAACAATAAATGCTTTTATTGGCCAAACATACAGTGCATACAAGTAAAGATATACATAAAAAGGTTCATGTTACACAGCAGTTTGCCAAATGGCAGGGTTCAAATTTCTTGAGTAAATCAAGAATTTGCTCTTCCACTCAACCAGTTAAATACTTAAACCTATACACTATAACTATGAATACAATTCAAAAATAATACAAACTACAAAAAGTATTGTTGTGTGTGAAAATGGATTCATCCAGCAAAAATGCGAGATTCCTAACAAAAAAGATTATGGAGTCAGTAGCAGATGCCACATCAGAATTATTACCAACAAAGTCGAAAAGCAAGTACATGCAAGAATTTCAGAAATTTTCAAATTGGTGCAAGGAGCAAAACGTAGATGGTTCCGTTACTGAAGACGTGCTACTAGCGAGTTTTTGGGAAATATCCAAAAAATATAACGGATTGACGGCGGGCCGAAAAGTATCAAATTGCGCCCGCAAATTAGGGCGCAAATAGGTAGTTTGTGGCCCGATCGTACATAAAATTTTATTGAGTTTTTAATTATAAAACTGAACAATCCCGATGGTGAGCACGTATTGAACGGATTTAAATGCTGCACTGGTCATGGAACGTGTACAATACACCGCAAAACTAATAATCCACTGGAATTTTCGTTTTTCTCACAACA
The DNA here is from genome assembly GCA_963978555.1 of Galerucella nymphaeae. NCBI lineage: Eukaryota > Metazoa > Arthropoda > Insecta > Coleoptera > Chrysomelidae > Galerucella > Galerucella nymphaeae. The sequence goes on from OZ021708.1 coordinate 7,751,299, forward strand.
AAATGAAAATGGCATGAAGATGAAAAATTAAAATAAAAATGTTTTCCCGATTCAATAAGTTTTTAATGAATGGCAATGACATAATATATGATGACGGTATTTAATCGTTTTAAATTTGAATTCCGCCATATTGTAGCGAGAAGTTTGTCAAAATTTGACATAGTTGATAGTTTTTGGTTTATTAATAAATAGCGAATTTTTTAGAAACCAATTCAAGCAATTTTCATTAGTAGGTTTGCTCTACACACCAAAATACAGCGAATCACTTTTACCTGTGAATATAAACACTCATTGGAGCCTAAGAAACTTCATGGTGTACAAGGTGTTTCCAAAGTCAACTGAAATATTGTTGTGGAAGATTCGACATTCAATTTCAAGACGAGTGGTTTTTATAAAAAAATGCTTTTCGTCAATAAGATACATTATCTTGATAAAAGCACTAATATTGTGAACAAAAGCCTAAAAGTAGTACACTCCAAAACAAATGTTCAAAATATGCACCTCCAGCTAACGCCTAATGGACTGTCGGGGATGTTCAAGGAAGTATTGCAAATAGCATTACAGCCTCGTATGATGCTATTTTGAATATCTTGTGTATTTTCCACTTAGAAAGCATTGGAAAACCAACAAGTTTTTTTTAAGCGAAAATTCACGACATATTAAAGTCTGACAAAGGATATATAAGTTTAAGGATTATCATAATACCGGTTAGTCGAGCAGCCATTAAAGCACTGAGCTCTTGTATAACCAGTTCCAATATGGTGTGGATCACCTTACTGTAATGAACTAGCAAAAAAGGAGACTTGAACACCCTTATGGGGCCGCAACCCTTTTATGGTAACAGATGTAATGTAGTCTTGGGAAATACAGGGTGTCCCACGACGAGTGAAAACTATCTGTATATGGGAAAATACTTATAGTAAAATCATGAAAATTTCTATGTTTGAGTTTTCGGATACGATCTTTTCAACTAAAATATTTTCAAAGATGGCCGACTTCCGGTTCTACCGGAAGTCGACTGTAACTTTGTTATTTTGAATGGAACACCCTGTATATTAATACATTTTTGAGATCTACGTAATATTTTAGTATACTTTTGTCTGAAAACTTTTTTCGAAAAATGCACACTTTTTGAGTTATTGATTTTTTTGTAGAAAATTTGACCGTTGAAGACCCTTATAAATTATTTTTTTACGAGGAGACCCTTGAAGATATGAAAATGGTTTCTGTTCGGTTGCCTTAAGCAAGGTCAAACGTAATCGAATCTATGTTGAAAAATTTTTCATTTTATACAGGGTGTGTATGAAAAGTGTTCAAAGTTTAACTTCATAAATATCAAATTTCTTCATTTTTTTAAATAGGACCACCCTGTTTTTTCTATTTTAATGCATTCATGGGAAAAAAATAAGGCAAGTTCATGTATCTTTTCCTATACCTAAACCTTACCGTTATCCAGATATTAAATGTTTTATGTAAATTTTTAGAGATGCAGGTGTGGTCTAAATTTTGATACAAGCACTAAGAAATAAAAATTATTATGTGAATTTACATGGTAAATATGACAAAGTTTTAACAAAAACATGTGCTTTATTTGCAGTAAGATATCCAGATTGACTGCGATCGAAATCGCACATTTTTAAAAGAATACTTAACAATTTGAATCTTTTCGGTTCATTTTAAGCAAAAGTTAATCGAGTTAAACCATTTGTGAGAATAATAAGATATGCTACAAAATTTTATGGAAAATTAAAAGCCAAAGAAAAATAGTCTGATGTTTTAAAGTAAATGTTCAAAATTGCTCGCTTGAACTCCAATGCATTTTTCAACCCTTCTCAGTATACCTTCATTTGTCGCACGGCTAATCATCATCTCAGAAAGAGAATTGAAGGAATTTCGAATTCTTAGCTCACAATCTTCTCTAGGTGTTAACTAATGTCAGTTAAATAAGTGGCATTTATTACAAAGCCTACTAAAAGTATACATGAAAAATTTACACTTGTTAAAAATATAATAACAATTTAAAACCTCAAATATCTCGGAGACGACTAATGCCCATATTCACCAAAGTAAAATATCTACAATTAACTTTTAATTGTGGTTAAGCAGCTAATTTCGTATTCACCAATTTTTAAATCAGAGAATTAGTGCTTAAACAAGAAATTAACTTAATCGGCCAAATTTGAGCGGTTTTAAAGATAATCGCCGTTTATTCTGACAGAAGTGAACATAACAATCAAACAATATAAATCAAACCTACAAATTTATCTTGTCCTTTACAATTTTTGATTTTTCGTTGGTTTATTTTTTTCTGGAACAAGGAAAATATTGAAGATCAGCTGTGTATGACGATGATTTGGACGTTATGGACATTATTGCAGATGACTTTACTAGAAAGAACTAATTATTTTCAAACAATGGATGAATACAACTTTTATAAAAGATTTAGACTGATCAAGCCTATTTGTAATTAGTATGATGACTATACCACCCCAGTAGGGTAGTCCCAAATAAAATACCAAGTAACTTTGAATTAAAAGGTTTTTTTATTTTTTAGTAACAATCCAGTAAGGTTAAATCGATCTTTAAAAATGTAAAGTGTTAGCAATATCTGCGAATACAAGCTAAAACATTCGTATTTTGGGTGGTGACACTGAGAAAATATCCATGTTGCCAAGTTGTAAATCAAAGTTAACCCCTGATTGCTTAATTTTACCAAACAACAATTTGGTGAATAGCAATTTGACTTAATCAAGATTACTTATTCAATCACAATTACCTAATCATGATTAGAGTTGAAGATGGTGAATACGGCCATAAAAGTTGGAATAGGATTAATAAAAACAATTTGATTTGATTTTTTTTTAGACAGATGAAGAAAAAGACTTTTTTATTTCTTAGTGCTTGTATCAAAATTTAGACCACATCTGCATCTCTAAAAATTTATATAAAACATTTAATATCTGGATAACGGTAAGGTTTAGGTATAGGAAAGTATACATGAACTTGCCTTATTTTTTCCCCTGAATGCATTAAAATAGAAAAAACAGGGTGGTTCTATTTAAAAAAATGAAGAAATTTGATATTTATGAAGTTAAACTTTGAACACCTCTTATACACACCCTGTATAAAATGAAAAATTTTTCAACATAGATTCGATTACGTTTGACCTTGCTTAAGGCAACCGAACAGAAACCATTTTCATATCTTCAAGGGTCTCCTCGTAAAAAAATAATTTATAAGGGTCTTCAACGGTCAAATTTTCTACAAAAAAATGAATAACTCAAAAAGTGTGCATTTTTCGAAAAAAGTTTCTAGACAAAAGTATACTAAAATATTACGTAGATTTCAAAAATGTATTAATATACAGGGTGTTCCATTCAAAATAACAAAGTTACAGTCGACTTCCGGTAGAACCGGAAGTCGGCCATCTTTGAAAATATTTTAGTTGAAAAGATCGTATCCGAAAACCCGAACGTAGAGATTTTCATGATTTTACTATAAGTATTTTGCCATATACAGATAGTTTTCACTCGTCGTGGGACACCCTGTATAAGCAAAGCTGGAAAATATCTGACCATAAGAGGGATCTAGTGAAGCTTAGGCAATAAAAGATGCTGCTGAGAAACTACAACCCGTCGATATCAAATGAATATTGAAAAAATTAATAATATAAATCATAGTCTAGTATTTCAACGATCTCTTAATAATATGGAATTACTTCCAATGTTTAAAACTGATATAGTTGTAATTTCACCACACACCACAATAACTTTCATTACGCGATTTTGTTACTTTTTCAATTGAATTATCCTCAATGATGAAAAAAAAAAACAATTTAATTTTTCTTGAATATATTCGTACAGCGTTTTACTAACTCAGTAGCTTTCTCAAACAAGTGGAGGTATAATGAAAATTTTGTAATGTATACAGTGCATTAATACAGGATTCTACGGATATTGACAGGAGTATTATAATCTATTCACAAGTGAATCAAACAAACAAAAATTGTCTAACTTTGGGATTAACTGAAGTATAAAACGATTTTATCTAGAAATTCAATCACACAAGTTTTCTAGGTTAAAAGGTTAAATAAGAGAGACTTTTTTATATTTATTTGGTCGTTGAAAAGATTATCTAAATATCTGTTTTTATTTATCTCCAGAGCTTCTGAAAGATTTTATTTGCAGGATGGAGGTTCTATATGCAAAATTTCAAAATTTGAATTGAAAATGTGTTGTTTTTCTAATACATGATTGGAGTAGTTGAAACCTAATTTTTGGTTGTTATAGCTATGTTTGTGTTCTGAAATTCTAGTTTTGAATTCCTGAAAGTTTTACCTATATAAATTTTATCACAGTTTTTATGACAACATTATAATTTATAAACTCATGATTTTTCTAATTCTGATTATTTAGATTTGTTGTTTTTAATAAATTTGGATTAATTGTTATCGGTTTCGAAGCAAATATTCAAATCTTATTTTTCCAAAAATGATTCGATTTTTAAGGTTGGCATTCCAAAGTTTGTTAAGCTTTTAAATTGATTATTTTTGTTTTTATTAGAAAGAAATACTTGTTCGAAACTATGTTTTGGTTTCTTTTTATTCATGATATTGTCCATTAAATTGGGATCGTAATTATCATCAACTGCTTATTGTTTTATGATATTCAGTTCTCAGGTATTTAGTTATATTATCTTAATCAAGGAAATGAGTTTGAATGATAGTTTTCAATACAGTTATTCTTGAATTTAAATTCACTTCTTAATATATTGAAAGTGTATCTAGTAAATATCATTCAAAGTGTATCTAGTAAATATCATAATCACATTTATCTTTACTTTATTCATTTCAAAATTGAACAATTTTGATACCAGATCCCATATCATCATTTCTATTAACAAAGAAATCGACAAATTGCTTAGAAAGCCCACTAGCATCTCTCACAAGAAATACATGGCTATTATTCTCGAATTGAACACCAGAGAAGTTATTATTAAGTTGTTTTGGATTGACTACATCGTTCATGGACAAGCATTAAGCAGCCCTTTCATTTTATTCCACTTCAACTAGAAGCAATGGGGAAATTTTGAAACGATTCGATTATTATAACTGTGCGTGATATAAAATAACAGTGATTCTAGTGAAATTTTCAAAAACATCCTGTTTCTTCCACCAAGTTATCAAAGTCGAATGATTTTAATATAACACTAGACCCGCCACTGATCTTTAACTCCCTGCCAGCTTCTCATGTCCACTCGGTGGTGTTTGTATAGTCCGGCATCCTATGACAAATTGCTAGTCAAGGTATAGCCGTATAATAAACGACCGGCGTTTAGCGCAGTGGCCGGCAGAGGGCAGACTAATGATGCCCTCTGTCCGCCCTTTAACGCCCTTATTGCTCACTCCTTTGATCTACTGCCGACACCTTCCGCCAAGGTCTTAGTGCTCACTTGATTGAGATCCGTTTCGTTGATTGCCACCGAAGGACTAGAGCGTTCTGAGCTTCTATCGGACCCCGCTTTCGAATATTGACAAGGAGTAAATTACTTTTGGATATCAATTAGTCAAAATACGAACATCTATTAGTTTATAGCATCTAAATACCCCAAATCTATATGCTACCTGTTGAAATGGAAACTTTTTTTGAGTTTAATGTTGATATACAGAGTGGTCCTAATTTTCAATTGTACAGTACAATCTTTACATCAAAATATTGGGACTTAAACCAATTGACCTCAATGAAATGTTGATATTAGGAGAGATACAGGGTGTGTACGTATCAAAAATAATAGTTATCGTCCACACAACTACATTTTTCGAACATGATTTAATTAAATAATAATCATGTAGTTAATCACTAAAATGTGATTATCTCTAGAACCGTTAAGATTTGGGAATACTAACAGATATAAATTAAATCACAATATTTTGAAGTGAAGGTTGTACTGTAGTTCCATGTACAATTACTAAAGGACCACCCTGTATAAACATTTAATTCCAATTATATTACAAAGTAACGCTCGAAAGTAACTAGTATTAAAAATACTTTTCCTATTTAAAATATGTGTGTTTGAAATCCTTTGGAGTTATTTCATGCTGTGAAATAAACTGAACTCGAGAAATTATTATTTTAGGTTATGTTTAATTAAATGCTGATTAGTTTGCTTTTCAATTCTTTTTTGTCGAATAAATAATTATTAAATTGCGTGGGATTTTATTCGACAAGGATAATAATCAAGCCACTGATGTCACGTGGATGTAAACCCTGTTCTTAACCCTTAGATAAATATGTGCCCTATATGAGATGGACAAGAGTCGAAGTTTAATAGGAACTGGAGAGAATTCAAGGGATCGGAAAGAGGATGAGGGCGAGATTTGATGAAGGTAACTGGATATTTTGGAAATACTACAGCATATAACGAGATTTTTTCTAAAAGGAATTTTATCCTTTTTTGATTAAGTAGGTATGTTAGGAAAGTTTGGAATGTTTTCCAGTACTTTTATAATTAGTGGTTTTTTAGGGGAAATGCTTTTCTCAATATGACTAAATTAGTTGAAGTTTTTGAATATTTTCAAATATAAGCAAAAAATAAGCAATATTTGAGTATATATTGTTTCACAGTAGATCAATTATACTATTTCCCTCGTCTTAATTTGTACAAACGCACATTATAAAATTAAAAATGTTGTCTAGATGTAAAAACTGTTGGACTTGGACACCAGAAAACAACGCAAAGCAATTTTTTCATTTCATTGTCTATAAATTTTTTACCATTGTTTTTAAACAGTGCTAGTTGGTTGAAAGAAATTGTCAATGAATGGGATAAATATGAAGCTGCAGATATTAAAAGTATGACAGGAGACAAAACAGCTCCAGCAGAGGCAGTATTGTTTCAGCATGTTATGCGAGTGAAATGGCAGGTGAATAGAAATGGTCTTGAACAAGATTTGGACACATCATTTGATTCAATCCAATACAGGATGGATGGAAACTAAACTATAATATATTGTGTTCCAATTTTTTCGAAGAAGATACAGCAGTGGGAAAGTTACGAAAACTCATTTGTTGCTACAGTGGTAAGTTACCTTGAAGTGATAAGGATATGATGTTTTTGCTTGTTACTTTGTCCGGCTTTAATTGCAGCGATCTTTGCTGTTGGTCTAAAAAATGTCAAAATGCAGAAATACTAGTGAACGATATTTAAGATTGATTATAAACTTCATCCAGAGTTGAAAATTTCAATTTCACGTGTTTTTTTTTAGTGGAAATCAATAATAATTTTCCTTCCAACATATTAATATATGTATTTCTTTTGAAAATTAGTGTTTGTGAGGATTCTATTCGTCAAATGATAATTATACGAAATTGAAAAAAATGTTACACTTTACTTCGCATTCTTCTTAATGTGTCCAAAGATTTCCTGGCAATCTCTAAGTGTATGAGAAATATATAACAAAACTTAAGAGGTTTTTTCTTTCATTCCAGAAAATCTACATTTAAAACTCTACCTTAGCATTTATTTTGTTCTCATATAGTTTTCCAGAACATTTGATAGTCTTATCCCTATGTTTTGAAATTGACTGTCATGACTGGGAGTCAATTTGATATAAATCCTCATTTAAAAAGTTGTTGGAATTGTCGGTGCTAGTTTCCTACTTAAGAATGGAACAATTGCTTCAGGCAACGTACATTCACTGCATATAACCTTTTAAATGGTCTGCCTTGATTATCACAATGTGAAACGTTCAAAAACCAGCTTACATTCCCACTACAAGCCAAATCTTAGTCTATATTCAATAACCAGCGAGGCAAAGGGTTGACTTCTTGTTCTTATTATCCTCGTCCGCCTTTATATCCTCATATCCTTTCTGGGACGTTATCCAGCCACCCTTTAACGCACCGCAACAATGCATCAGGAAGCACCGTAGAAAGCTATGTTGGCGAATGCATTGTGTCCGATACCGCGATGTAGATGTTCTTTGTTTCTGGAAAGGGCGGCCAAGCGTTATTCGCCCCATGGAAAAGGAAATTGCGAGACGGGACGATACACAAAAGCTAAGAAGGACGTAAGGACGATGTGGTAATTAGAATTAAAATCATTGAGATGACGGTGTCAAGTCTTGAAGGGTGAAGATCAAATCGAAGTAAGTACAAGGATTATGTTTATGATAAATGTTTCCAGAAATTCAGTTTATGGGAGAAATTAAGTCATTATTTATATAAATTATCCTCTATAAACAATGAAATTACCCATCAATTCGATTTTTTACGACGATCTACAAGAGAGGCCGCTTTTCCCTAAAGCAACACATTAAACGCCTTGATAATCCACACGTTTAGCCATTAAAACAACATAAAATTTTCATATAAAGCGCTTATTTTTGTAAGTATATACCTCAACCTTATTATGATAAGAAATTTACAAAATATTTAGTAGATTATTTTAAGATTACCCCAAGCATAAACACGTAATTTCAAAGTCAAATCGAGAGGGCTACAGTAAGGTCGTATGCACAGCACAGTACAGTCTAGCCCTTGGCAAAAACGTCAAAATAGTCCAGGCACTGAAGCGAATAATATTATGGAAGAATTTTCACCTCGGGAAATACTCCTGATGAACGAGTTCCATACAAGGGAGTTGCTGCCAGCATAACGAACAAAAAAACACTGAAAAAAGTTAGTCGTATGAGGAAGTGGTTTTTCCGACCAATTTTTGGTTTTTCTTATATGTTTTGAGTCCTTTCACACCCACGCTGTACCCGAAAAGTTTGGTGATCTTTTTAGTTTTAGGTATTTGGCATCTTAAAACTAATGTCAGCTGTCAACACATATTTGTTTGGCTTTGTTTGTGTTTCTGGTACTCATATTGAATACCTACTAACTTTCATTCAACCTTTGTGATTTGTGAGACTCTGATCTGCTTTTATAATTGCAAATTCCATCGAGAAGAAATCAATATGTGTTGGCAGCTGTCATTAGTTTTTCGTCAACTGTAAGATGTGAAAATACCCAAAAATAAATAGACCTGCTAACTTTTCGGGTACAACTTCAAACTTTTCGGGCACAACATGGATGGTAAAGGGACTCAAAACATATAAGAAAAACCAAAAATTGATCAGAAAAACCACTTCATTATGCGACTTACCTTTTTCAGTATTTTTTTGTTCGTTATGCTGGCAGCAATTCCCTTGTATAGAACTCGTCCACAGTTTTCAATATCTTGGTTCCAGAAACGCGCGTTACATTATCTAAAGTGATGATGTAGTGATAGTGTAAATTGTGTTCAATGTGGAGTAAAATCCAGGGTCCAATACCAATGTAATTGGAATGGTACCACCTTGGTTCTATGCCTAACGTATCGTAAAAGGAATCGTTAACACCCTTTTAAAAGCTTGCATAAAGCTGAGTAAACGTTTACTGTGCTATGTTATAATTCGTGGAAAACGGTGACGAAGTGAATACAGATAGACACATTCTCCTAGAACATAACAAACTTTTCCAACGGAATGGACCAACAGGAAGATATTGTACCAAACCACCAGATTTTCCAATTGGTCGCATTCATAGGTTAAGCTGCTAACCCAGCGGTACTGACTTTTTGCTCATTTTAAACTGCTGAGCATCAGATGTAATCTTTGTAGTTGTCAAAGTGTTGGGTTGGGTTGAGTGGTGTTTTTTGGAAATAAATGATAATAATGAAATTAGGAAGATTCCATGTTAATGATCAATCAAATGTTTATATCCAACGAAACTGGGTGAATATTATTGGAAACTTAGGTTATGTTCCACCACTATATCTAAGCAATACGCTTAAATGGAACTGACTGACTGGCAGTAAATTCAAAATGTTTTGTGCTCAGATTCAACCATTTAACTTGGCTGAATAAGACCAATATGCTTTTTCTGACTAATTATCACATTTGATAATTTGAAACACAGCTGTACCTAGGGTATTATATTTGTATAAAAAAAAATTTCAATCGGTTTTTTAACGGTGGTCTATTTCTGCACTTTAGGGCTAATCACCGACGCTAATAACGTATATTCTTCATCAAAAGATTGTACCTACGTCAAACTAATTTCCAAGACTATAAACTGAAACCCGTGGTAAAACCAACAACAATACATCCAGCGTGATAATTGCGAGGGGCTCACGAAAGCCAAAGAAGAAGGCCAGTAAGCCGGTTTTGTGGGAGTTAGAAAATGGGGGTTGTTGTATGGTAGATACTCCTCTGACACCCCCGAGGCGACCATCCTCAGTCATTAGGGTGCAACGCATTATCTCAAGGATCTAGTCGGCCGCTAGGGCTGATCCTTAGGAAGGTATACACTCTATTACATACTAATGTTATTTGAAAGGAAATTATTCCTGAACACTGGATCAAGTGCAGATTTAGCCAGAATAATAATTATCTGATATTCTTTGCCAATTAAACGTATCTCACTCACTGTGGATAGTTTTCTTAAAACTCAACCCTATTAATCTAAATACTCGTCTTCAAGAGTTGAAAATTTATTTCCAAGCTTCTTTTCTACCAAATTCCTTCCTCTGGACACCTTTTCTGATGTTTAAAGAGACAGATTCTTGAAGAACGTTGAATGAAACAGCAATTTAAAGCGTTAACACAGGTAGACAATGTTGTTTACTAAAATGATGATAGTGGGAATCATAGGGATTAGTACGGTCTCTCAAGCAGGTATACTTGACCACTATTGTCAGTTCTATTGTAGCTGTTAGATAGTGAAGAGCACTGCGTGGGTACCTACTTTCATTGTTTTTACTGGATACCAAGAAATAATATATTTCTCCACTACTAAATAATAATGCAAAAATTATTTTGAAATATTAAGCTGCCTTTTAATTCTTCACACCAGTAAATAATAAAAAGAATTCACTCTCGTTAGCCAATCACATTCTATTACCATCAGATCATGCTAAAATTGATAAATTGAATCTTCTCCAATCTTCTCTTCCAAAACGTCAAATATCTAATAATGCAAATCGCGTTTGACAGCGCGTCGCTTGAAACGTCAAAATAATTATATAATCATAATTCCACGTATATTGTAGGAAAAAAAATGGACAACAGTAGCGATGGTGAAGATTTAATATGTACGCCTCCCGAAATTAATTTCATATTGTATAAATGTGAGGGTTTCCATTAAAAATATGAGTTACGTATATGGCATGGGCTCGATCCTCACAGGAAGTTTTTTTTCAGTCGTGGAGAAAGTATAGTATATAGTATATATATCTACTTGTGTAGAATGGCTATTATTCACTTGGAAAATTACAAATCCGCGTTAATAATAGATATCATTCAGCACTCGTTAAAGAATATACCTACCTACTATTATAGATGCAAAATATAGATATTATTTTTCCTACAGTGATATAAAAATAAATGGAATTCAAATCAAAAGTGACAAGAGAATTTGGGAAAAATGGGAATCTTCATCCTTTTCTACTCCAAGCAAAAAAATGAAACTTTAAAAACCCAAAACAATCTTGGATAATTGTGATAAAGGTGTTCTGAGAATATATATTTTGAATATCAATTTATTCATAAGAGAGAACCTACCTTGAGCAATATACATAAAATAATTCACGATGAATATGGCTACACAGGTTTAAGGAGTTTTTACTTCTATAATATGAATAACTTAACTTAAAAAAAGGCCAATTGCTCCTCACTTCTTCATACTCTATAGAAATCAATGATTTGACGTCCTTTGATTCCAAACTTGAATTCTTAGAGGACACGTACCGCTTCATTCCATTCCACACTATTCCTATTGGGTTCAGTTCACAGTAAGTGATAAGGCAGAAGTCTCAAGATGCGAACATCAAAGTGCTATTATTCGTTATTCCTGGTATTTTTTAACAATGTATTCTCAACAATGTTTCTCCTCAGAAACTAAGTAGAAGTGAGGGGGCACAATAGATCTTTTAGGTCTCAGTGAATGTTACCCCAATCATACATACATACATACATTCTCAACATTCCGGAATAGTGGGCAGTTCAAATGGATTATTACAATAAAATGAAACAAAGTATGGTTTTAATTTTTATATTGATGAAGCTGGTATGATAAAAATAAAAGGAACATCTAATTTATAACGATATTCCTGAAAGCAAATTAATTTTGTCAATATTTATATTCATTGTACAGTCTGTACAATTTTCAAATTGTACTGGAGGGCAACGAGAATTTATAGACGTTGAAGCTGCATGGCTAATTGTTTGGTTTATCTCGTTACCACTTCTACATTTCAATATAAACCTATCTAAACTTACTTGATTACAACTTGAATGGAATATTTTTTAATTAATTTTTAAATGTAAATCAACGATCGAAGAAAAAATAGTATGTATAATTCGTGAGAGAGGCATATTCCTAAACTCCTGTGTTACCATGTAATCATCACAGTCGTTTGGGAATATGATGCTTTTCCCACTGATTATACAATATACTATTTTTAGTCATCTTTTCTAAAAGAAGATTCCCATATTTAAATTTGTCGTTTCAGCCACTATTGCTTAGAAAAAATTTTTTAAGGGATAAGATACATTGTTCATTTGAATGTGAAATATCATCTGTTATAAACTCCCTTTTAACATAACCAAAACATATTTTAAATATTATATCAACTTATATTCTCATCCAATCAATTCCTTCGCCCCTTCCATTCCCTTCAACCTCTAAGGTTGGACGAACGGGTCAGCAAAGTCTTTGATGGTGATTGGAAGCTAAAAGCCAAACTTCTACTAAATATACAACAAACTAACAAAAACTCTTAACGACGTTTACGATCAACTAAATGACATGTTATCGAAGTATACTGCTAGCCACTGACGACGCTATGAAGGTTTCGGTTTTCCAAGCATCGTCGGTGTATGAAAAGTGAGTATTGAACGAAACCTAATTTATAGACGGCCATTCGTTCGCTTTGACATCAATTATTTAAAGCTTAGGTCATGCTAACAGAGAGATTCCGATTTTTAAAATGTTCAAAATAAAGTTTTTTATTTCTTCTATATACAGGGTGTTTTCAAATGACACTTACAACGTTTGCATGTAGATACTTCTCGAGAAATTGGACAAAATGATATTGAGGAGAATGAATGAGTAATGAGGATTGAGGAGTCCAGCTCATTCACTGTTGTAGTTATAAAAATTCAAATATTTCTATTTGATAACTTTAAAATAGATAAATGAATTGATTTGGCTAGTCATTTTTAAATTTGAAAGTACATATTTTAATGGAAAAACATTTGTCAATTCATGATCCAGTGGTGTGCATTTGGAAAAATATGTCACTTTTCTCCTTCCATTTATTGAACCACTGCTATTTTCAGCTTTTTACAATGTATTTTGTATTCCCAATAGTTTTTACGTGAAAACCGCCTGGAGCTATTGCCTGGTGGCCAAAAGCATTACAGGCTTACTGAGACAGGCTTGTTTGGCAATTAGTGGTGCTATTAGCTCCACACTGTCAGCATCCCTGGAAATCCTTCTGGACCTACCTTCTCTCCATATATTTTTGGAAAGAGAGGCTAGATGAACAACATACAGAATTGCGCATATTTCTAAATGCACAAATCAGGCTTATACAGAACGAAGGAGAATGCTAGTGTACACTGAAAGTCACAGTGTTCTGGGAATGACTTCTGACATTATATCTCCAACGACCTGCCTTATACCGTCCTAATTCATAATAAAGATGAATGAGTCCTCCGTAAGATGAACTATTGGAAGCAGACAGCTGTTGGTACACAGACGGCTCAAAAACACCTTTGGGCTATGGTGTAAGTGTATACGGTGTATACGGGTACAACCGTATTTCGGGCGGGAATTTACGCCATTGTTTCACGTGTGGAGAGATTAGAGCAAGCCAATCTCATACATAGAACAATAAAAAATTTCTCGGACAGTCAAGCGGCTTCGAAAGCACTTAGCTCTCACCATGTAACGTCGCAATTGGTTTAAGACCGTCAAAAAAGACTCTCCTTAATAGGGGAACTCATAAAAGTATTGCAGGTCTGGATCCCCGGCCACTCTGGCATGGATGAAAACGAGAATTCCTACTTTCTTGCAAGGGAGGGTGCTGCACGTGTTTCTATCGCACCAGAACCCACAATTGAGATCGTAATATGTTTTACCAAACAAACACTAAATGCCTGGACAGCAAGAAGAGCTTTAGGCTCCTGGAATAATTTACCAGGATTGGTTCATTCGAAGGCTTTCATACCTTCCTCAAAGAATGTCTCCAAACAAGTGCTAGACTATAGCTGGCATGATCTACGTTGTCTAACAGGCCTTTAACAGTCCACTGACATCTTAATCGTCATATGCTGAAACTTGGACTGTCGAAAGATCCGACTTGCCGTCTTTGTCAGGAAGATGACGAAACAGCAGAGCATATAATTTGTGCCTACCCCGCCGTGACTCGAATCAGGTATCTGATGTTTGGCAGGGTCCCTCTTTCGCCCTAGGACCTGAAATATCATTCACCAAATAAATTAATCGGATTTGTTAAGAAACTGAATTTGTTTGGTGCAATCTGAATACTTGTGAGTCACAATAAACTCTTGCAAGTCGCAGTGTAGGGCGTTATAGATCCACTTACCATACGCCTAGCCTAACCTGGATCAAGAATCGAAAAATGTTTTCCATCAAAGTATGTCCTTCTACATTTAAAAACAACCTGCCAAATGTTAAATCCATTTTCCCAACCATTTCGAAGTTATTCCATTGAAACATTTAAATTTTCATAACTTCAACCCCTATTACAAAAAGTGAGTAAGCTTATATCATTCTGTCCAATTTTACGAGAGGTATCTACATACAAACGTTGTTAGTTTCATTTGGAAACACCCTGTATATTATTATATGAGTATATACAAAGTACTATTTTACCATAAGTGATATTTCATGAGCTTTTCCCACTTTCTGTAATATTTCCCTTATTGTTTCCCAAGTCTTCCTAAGCTCACCTCTCTTCTTATTCTTTTGAATTTTCGCTCCCCATATTCCTTTAGTTGATCTAGTCCCCTCCATACGCTGTGAAGTTTACTGTATTTCCAGCTCTTCTCTGTGTTGTGTTTATTATTTTATCTTTTATGTTACTCTCTCATTCGCCCTGGATACTCCATTTATATTATATCATATTATAAAGCGCTATGATTGAATAAAGATGATCTTAAATATAATGAAGTTTTGATGAGTTTTATGCTTAAAATTTTTATCTGAAGTTGTTTTCGTCTAAATCTGATCGTAAGTCCTGAGCGCGTAGGATAATTTTATATTTTTTTCTAAGATTTACAAAAATAGTTTCCATGGACCTACTTCCTGAGAAAACTTCAGGATATCCATGGCTTTCGCTCAGGTAAGCACTTCTCTTCTATCCTCTTTTATCCAAAGGTAATGTGCACTAGAATTTCGAATTGCTATGGAATCCACAAGAATATGAATACCTGACTTTCTAGCTTAATAAAAAAACTTCAATCAATTATAAACAGGAGTTTCACTCCAAAAAACTTCTCATAGCAGTTAACCATTTCTTTTTCTTCGAAGTAGTAGTACTTCAGAAATACAGTGGAGCAATAAGAGACACAAAATGTGCCTTGCTGCTCTTAATGGTCGCAATGAGCAAGAATAGGAGTGACAGAAATTGAATTATATTGGGATAAGCATACTTATAGAACTAAAACCAGTTCTAGGGACAACAAAGATAGTAGTTGTATTTAGATTTAAATAAATGGTTTTATCATAAGAACATGCTTCCCATTTGAAAAATTGTTGAGTTGTAACCGAAGGAAGTTGAAGGTTGAGATCACATATTCTTGTAAAAGAATGTCAAATTTATTGAGTTTGACTTGTTATATCAATTTGTGCCAACGCGAGTTACAATGAGTGTTTTTTGTGATGTCAGCCTTCCTCTGTGGCCATACTTGTTTAATTTTTCCAACTAAGCTTTGTTTCTTCATTAGAACGAATCAGTTCCTGGTCCTTTATTCCACTTAAAAATCTTATGATCACATTATGTACAATTTGTTGTTTTTGCCATTCTTAGATTACTATTTCCAATTCTCATTTAAACAATAATGGGGTAAGTCGATGTCTTTATATTCATTTGATTCGACGTAAAGTTATATAAACTAATCTGTTTTGTCTGGAATGTTAGAGAAGTAGGTATATTATTCAAAACTGTCAGTAATATGAGAAGCATCTATTTGGCACATTTACCATTTTGTTATCCGTAATCACGATGTACTTGGTATAAATAAACCATTAAGATCTTCGAAACAAGCTTAGAGACAAAGTTCTTACGGTAATCACCAACATTAAGGGACGACATACTGGTTTTGGCCAATGGTCGCACCTGTGCTCTGCTCTATGCTAGTATGCATTCCACCAAACTTTTGTAATTCTAAAATGATGAAGGAGCTGTTCGGTTAACGGGCTAATGACAATTTAGGTAACAAATTATTTGTACACAAGTTGTTCATGTTGTACAATGGCAATTTTTTCTGCCGGTCATTGAAGTTGGTATTAAAGAAGTTCGCATGTCAATTGGAGCATCTTATTAGTTAGATGAATAGTTGTTAATTTATCAAAGCTGTAAGTCAAGGAACTTTCAGAACCTATTGAAATTAAAAACGGACAGATAGATAGGACAATGCATTTCCCCTATTATTGTTCAACTGTTTCTTGGTAAAAGCTTCCATGACTGCTGGAAACAAAAAATTCAATTCAATGTGGATCAACCCATTACGCTGGAAAGAACGAATATTATGTATAGGTAAATCAGGAGTATATGGACCAAGTCAGACTCGTGCAAACGCGTACTTGGAAACAGGGATAATTGATAATACCCCAATAAAGTTAGGACGGGCAAGAAGCGACACATGCATTTAATTACACTTCAACCAGCGCTTATAAGAAAATTTGGAAGAATTTGTTTATTATCATGTACAACAAACGATAAAGTGGCGTCACATAAAAAAAGCGGTTAGACAAGTTTGCCAATTATTTTTTACATTCCATTATAGGTCAACCCCGATCAGAATTTTTAACAAAGAGGTTGTTTCAATTCCTGTCCGACACTGAAATTGTTGACGTCCACTTAAAGTGAATAGATAAATATACAAAAACCCACACTTTTTATTGAGCAAGTGATGTTTGTTCAATTGATAATATCCGCTTAGAAACCCTGTTTCCGAAAGTAGGTTCCACTGGGTCATTCATTAATTTGGGTTGGGCTTAACAGCCCAGGCACTTTATACTAAATAATTTCCCATATTATTCACTTTCATTCGAAAGGCTCAGTGTCTTCTACATAGGCTCTTAGTTTTAGTGGGGAAATTTCAATTAGCTGTTATGATTATGTATATCCAAATAAGCAGAGTATGTGAGTAGGCATTCCAACACTCAGTTGATATTTTTTGCACTCTTCCGGAGCTGGTGGAGATATTGTCGTAATCAGTTCCAGAAATTTATTTCGCAACATCCAACCCCACCGGCTCTAAATAATCCCCAAACCAAGTTTGAATTTCATAATATACACGGCCGGTGTGCTAATGAACCGATGCACTTGTAGAAGGAAGGTTTATTGAACAAAGATGATTATCGCAGTTTTCAGATTTTGGAGCATATACTTTGTTATTTATAACATGCGACCTAGTGATTCCTGTACAAAACTGGAAACGCGGAACGGAACTAGTGGTTGATCTTGCATTATGCTGTAATTCTCAGTCCTCTATCTTAAATACATTTCAGTGTATGCAAAATGTTTGAAACGAAAATTGTAGAGGATTTCATTCCCTCCAATATTTATTATATGACCAAATAACATCAAATCCACTGGGAAGGAGATAATTGAAAAAAACTGATTTCTTTGACATTCGACATCTTAAAACGCGGACACGAGCATTCATGTGACACTTAACCAACTTTTTTAACGTTAAAATAAAGGCTTATACAAGTTTACAGCTCATTATCTTTCATTCCATTTCCTTTTTTGGCTTATGATTTACAGTCCCATGGCTAGAAGATAACTTAACAATAACTTTCATGTATTATGCAGCATGCAGTTTTTTGCATTTTTTAGCACTTTTTTCAAAAAAATGCACTTTTTTTTCAAGCTTTGAGCATTTTTTGCGTTCATTACAAATTATTTAAAATCCTATTGAACAGAAAGTTTTCATTGTAATTTATAAAATCTGTTTGGGCTTGGAACTACATGCTACCCAAAAATTGAGGAAACTTGAAAAATTAGGTACCTTCCTACTTAATTGAAATTTATTCTAATCTGCAGCATATAACCTGTCCAACTCATGGCATTGATAAAGTGGCAGAATGTATAAAAGAGCAGTTTCCTCCGAAGAATGACCTAATTAACAATGTAGAAAATGTATTTTTGAAAGCTCCGACGCGAGTTCAATTTTACTAAGGAAATTTTCCAAATCTTGCCTCACCCACACAACCTGTAATAACTCGTTGGAGTACCTGGTTGGAGCTATATTTTATGCTGACAATTACGACGCCATTAAAAATGTGATTGACAATCTCAGTTTCTTAGTCTCTTCATCTACATCTGTTTTCAATTCGAATCTTTTTCCAAATTTAATAATAAAGAATAATTCAATATTCATGAAAAAAAATTATAGGTTTGTATCTACAACTATTAAAAGTTTGTAAAAACCTTGTATTCCATTAACGGAACCCTATCATAGTGAATTATTGAAATAATAATAGTAGGTGTTATATCACTATACATATTTTCTGCCATTTTTTATAGAATTTCTGCATTTCTTGCTAAAATCTTTGCACTTTTTGTCAATTTTGGATGCATTTAAACGCGCATATTTTTTGCTTTTCCGGCAACATTTTTTCCGTGCTTCAATTATGGGCTTTATCTACAAGACCTTTTCTTTATCGAATATTTTTCATCGAACAACAATTCAACTACACAGATTTTTCATAACTATATGAAAATCATTTAAAGTCACCTACAATTTCTACCAAACGAAAGCTTTAGGAATACTTCCACTCAAATAGTTGAAAGGAATTCGACATGAACCCATTTAACGCAAATATTGAAATCTTCAGAGGTAGACATGTATATTTGACATTTTGCGGTGATGTAACCTTCTTTGTAACCGTAGGCTTCAAAGCAGTGGTAAGCGTATGTCTCTTCTGCTTGTGGTCTTCGTCTCACCACTTTGTTTAATGAAAATATGTCAAGCCACAAGCAAGACTAGAACGAGAGAAAGATTGAACGTGTCTTTAAAACAGTATTCCTTCAAACGTATTTAAAATATCTATTTTAAAAATAGTTTTATTAAAAAACAAATTAGGTACTGTGTCAATTTCAAATCAATTAGATGTCAAGAATGGCGTGAAAGATTCCTGCCCCACCTATAAAAATTTCAGAAGCTTGTAAATATGCTTTTCGACATAATTTTCTGTTCACAAGATATAATGCACTGTATACATTATTTGAGAATTTCAATTAGTCAAATATTTTCGGATGTTTTCATTTTTCAATGTGGACATCAATCCTTGTCTTCCCGCAGTAATATTTTCCCTCTATCCATAACATCGGATTAGAAGAGAAGTCGCAATATTTATCCAGAGATTTCCGTTGTAAAGAAGGCGACACTATCGGTCATTTGACCCTCTCGAAAGGACCACTTCCGGTATTACTGCCACCCTCAAGTTCCGTCAATTCAATAAAAGAGCACCCTGCTTCATGCGAAAAGTGTCTGCATATCTGTTTTGATTTCTGGAGGCAACTTTCTGAATTTTCTTATTTGTTACCATAGACGGGCGTCTTTATTCCTAACAAAAAGTGCTTAAAAATGATGATAGTATTCCATATAAAATGTGTATCCTCATTACCAAACTTCAAGGGCCTGAAGAAGAAAATTGTCAAAATAATTTTTTTCAAAAACGTGTGCGACATATACAAGGTGATTCTCGAATATTAGGACATAGGGTAGAGGCGAATGATTTGAATAAAAATACGATAGGACAAAATATGCGTTGAAAAAAGATTGCTATGAAAAATGATACAGGAAGTTCAATTTGAAATTATGTTTTAATTTTTTGTTGATAATTTCACTTTATCAATTGTTATCAAAATAGGCATAGAGGCGTAACTTTATGAAAATAATATGATTTTACCTACGACCCCCCCTGTAATCAGTCAATAACACACAGTCGGCGCTAATGTAATGACGTATATTACGCACGTTGAAAAAAACGCACAGCTGTAAAGTAAATCGCACGGCTTCTCGAGCAACTGTCAATAGACGTCGCCATTTTATTCAAAAATATGACATAAGCCGTCAAAACATCAAACTTAAGTAGGCTGCAATAGCGATTTGCGTACGAACTGCCAAGAAACTTCCAAACCACTTTCTTATCATTCTTATAACTGGTTTGTGTATTTTGTGGAAAGTTTTATTCAATTAAAAAATATCGAGTGAAATTGAGATGGATTTAATATTATCACGGAAATCGCAGAAATAGTCAAATATTGTTGATGTTGTTTAAGGCCTTGTACACATGACGGCGTTAGACGCCGCGTTAAGCGCGCGTTGGCAAATTGTGAAACCGTACACATGAGGGCGTTGGACGCCGTGTCGAGTGCACGTTGGCTGACAGCGCAAGACACGGCAATCACGGCATCCGGCAGTTGGACCAGCGTACTCAGTGCGAACACATGGAGTTAGAGGAGTTTACCTGTTTTTGGTTATTGTACCGTAGATACAAGGCTCGGCAAAGAAGACATAGACGATTGTGGGTTCATCCCCTAATAGATGACCGGTTAACCATGGGTTCATTTGTGACGCTATATTTACCTAAAAGTGTCTTCTCTTCCTTTGTCATGTTTTCTTCTGCAAACACATCCACAATCTCCTGCCAAGCAGACTTTTTCAAAACTCTTTTTTTATAATCTGGACACTCCATGTCCCAGATGCATCTTCTTTTTTCGACTTTATCAATAAACAATTCTGTGTCAAACGCTTCCGCATCCATTGTACATTCACAAACGGATCAAAACAATGGTAAGATCATGGTAAGATTACTCACAGATCAGACAATTCACGTCAAAACCGAGCAAAAGCGCGCGCTCGACCGAGCACATGTGTACGTTCTAATGCCCAGTATAGTAACTCGAAGCGCGCTGCAAACGTAGCGGTTGAAGTGAAAACTACAAGCGTCGCGTTTTGGCGACGTTTATTCAAAGCGCGCGTTTGCATGTGTACGATCCCATTTGTTTCTATGTATTTGGCTAACGAGCGTTTGACAAACGTGCGCTCAACGCGGCGTCTAACGCACTCATGTGTACAAGCAGTTGGTATTATCAATAATAAGAGTATAAACACAAGTAGAAGTAGGTCGTAGGTAAAGTATAGTACGTAACTCGTGCTGTAAAGCATTTAACGCACTCACGGAATTACGTAATTTTTGCATTCGTGCGAAAAATGCTCCTTACCACACACGTTACGTAATATACTATTATGTGTTTTATGTGTTAATTTGTTACAGGAGGAACCACGTGAGTGACTCTGCTGGTAACTACTTTGAGGAATCTTTTCAGTGATTTTGCTTGGAAAATATGATCAGAACCTTATTTGTACCGTGTTTGTCCAAGAACATTTGATAATTTTAACATTTTACGTTTACAAGTATGATGACGTACATTATTCACAAGTGAATAATAAGTGTGGATGATGCAAAGGTCACATGACACATTATAATGAAGATTATTCCTACAAACGACACAATATATTGAATAAAAATTTTCGGATTCGAGCCCATGACTGAAATTCCTAGCCTCTCCAAGTCAGAGCCGCAAACCTTGAAGCTATGAAGACATATAGATAGTACTAAGATGTTTTTATGTATAAGAGTAGATCGTTGTATGTGCAGCTTTCCATCCAGTGTATATGATGTTTGTCAAAGGCAAAAGTGACGTTTTAAATAATTTATTGCTAATTGCAAGAATTTCTCAATAACTACTTATACTAGTGTTCGATTGATATTACTAGAAAATTAAATATGAAAAGTGAATCAGACAGTGAATTGAATATATAATTTGTTAAATAACATAAAAAGTAATAAACTATATAAATGTAATAAACTGCATTGTTTTAATTTGACAAAAAAATGTATACCTAAACAGGTAATTCGTAGTCGTGGACAAAGTATAGTATTCAACTCGCATACAATGGTTTTTATTCACGCAGGTGAATTCACTATCGTGAATAATAGCCATGATTATATGCTCGTTAAATAATATACTATATTTCACAGCAATATTTTATTATGATGAATTTAACGAGAGGACATTTTTCTTCTAATATTTTTTCGACAAAATATGGTTTTTGTGTAAATATACACGTATTGAAGTTCGTTAATTACCATTGGTAATCCCATATTTTGATTTAACGGCATCCAATTGATAATTGAAAAGTTAATGTGAAAGCGTCCATCCATTAAGATTTTTCAAGAGTTATTTTTGTCTCAACATTTGCTTGATGAAATATGGATTCCGTCTAAATCTAGCGCTTTTTAAATCAATGTGATTTATTTCAATTTATAACCACAATTTCAATGCTACGTTCAAATTTCACAAAGTTGGAATTATCCAATAGGACGACTGGAATATTGTTGATCGTATTCATTAGTCAGTTGACCTATATATAGCAGAAGTTGGTCTTTGAATAACCGCAAAATAAACAAATAGAAGTTTCAAGGAAATATTCGACAGCAGAAAATATTGTAGTTTACTGATTATTTCTCATTCTTATTTATTAGTTGATACATAATGTAAGCATATTCATCCATTTTTCCAGCTTGACTTTTAAGAAGAATTAACCAATAAATGAACGTTTTTCGGAAATTTTGGTACTTCAAGTTTATTAAATCAATGAAAAACTAGTACGCCACTGTTATCCGATATTTGATATATGGAGAGACAGACGAATGGTTTTCGAAATGCCCTTTTTTTTTGGAGAGATCCCGTGGTTCTGAATGGTAAATATGAAAAGAGGGAACTTCTCCTCTTGCTACTTTTTTATGGATTACTATTCTATTTCCGATTATGCTGAATTTTATGATTTAAACCCGTCGGATTGTTTGTTTGCGGTAGGTTTTCGAAATTTGTTGTGATATTAGGAGAAAGGAAACGATAGAATAGGAATTCATAGTTTTATTTACTTTGCATAAGTATACCAAAGTAAACCTTAAAAAGCCGATGAATAAATCCAATTTGCAACCAAAGAGTCCGAACATTTTGTTCCTGAATAGTAATCCAGAAGAACATACTGATACAACTGGGACAACACTGGATGTCAAATTTCAAATGAGTTTGGATAGCATGAAACAGTTGATAATGCATGCAGGTGATCCTGGAGACATCACGTTCAGCGATGGTTCTAAAACAAATCATGACACTGGGGCTGGGACTGGTATAAGAGGACCTAAAAGAGAATGGGTCTGCATTAAAACTTATCACTACGTCAAGACTAGTCGAAAATTGTCGATAATACCGTAAAAGGCTGGCAGAATTGCAGACAATGTCTCTAGTATGGGTGCCGGGAGATGAGGAAATAGAAGGATAAGCTAACTGGAGAAAGCTTAAGAGTTCAAATCTATGGAATCACAAAAGATTATACAAGAAAGAAAATCTGGAATTGATTAGACAAAGAACGCCAATTCAAATGAAGAATAACCAAAGGTCACCTCCATATAAAAAGTTCACACCCACTCACATACTCAGATTCTGTGAGAACTCACAAGAACTTTGCACTTTGCACTCTGGAGAAGTAATAATACAACCATTTCCCCAAAAATTCCCATTGAATAACCTGCCAGCTTAACTAGTGGCCTATACAAGGTGGTCGTCAAGTAATTGTACGTAAAAGTACAGTACAATCTTCACTTTGAATTATTGGGATTTAAATCAACGAGCCTCAAAAAATGTTGATAATAAGAGAGACACAGGGTGTTAAACATGAAAATTTAATTCTCGTTTTCCATAATAACTTTAACGCTTTTCGACGTATTAGCACAAAAATTTGATGTTTATCGTTATAAGAAATCATAATTTTCTACCTATTTCGGTGTATTTTGTAGAGGGCGCCACATAGGCCACGTATGCAGTAAATGTCGCAAAGTTTTCTTGTCTCTCACATTAGCTACTTCTGTAAAAAAATAGTTAAAGCCACATAATTACTACAAAAAAGGTATATCTGTTAGTATCCCCAAATCTTAACGGTTTTAGAGATTATCACATTTTAGTGATTAACCACATGATTATTATTTGGTGGAATTATGTTCAAAAAATGTATTGTGTACGATAATTATTATTTGTAAATTAGAAGTACCATACATACTCTCCATGTTAACAGCTACTATACTCTAATACTGTTCATCTTAATACTAAAAAAATTATCGTACGCACAACTGAATTTTTTTAACGTAATTTCATTGAATAATAATCATGTAGTTGATCAATAAAATGTGATTATCTCTAAAACCGTTGAGATTTTGGATATTGAGAAATTCACCTTTTTTGTTGTAATGATGTGGCTTTAATTATTTTCCACAAAATTAGCGCTAATGTAAATAACAAAAAAGTTTTGCGTACATTTGACATATGTGGCGCTCTCTGCAAAAAATGTCTAAATAATAATAAATAAATAAATAAGTAATGATAAATAATTAGTATATTATTCAACGAGCGTGTAATGATGGCTATTACTCATGAGAATGAAGTTTGCGACGTGAGCCGCAGGCGAACGTCGTAATCATTCGAGTGAGTAATAGCCATTACACGAAAGTAGAATACTATACTTTTTCTATGACTGAGTGTTCACCTATCAATTCAAACGAACGAGATATTTAGAGAATATTTTATTGAATAAACTTAATGCTTTAGTCAAACAATTCCATTTTGGAAGATACAATGGAAATTCATTTATTGCTTACAATATTGATGGTGAAATTTGAGCAGTTGAATTCGTTTTCACTTTCTGTATCCATTCTAATAAAAAGTCAGCTCTAAATCACCTTCGGTAGGTAGGTATAGGTACTGTCAAAGTCAAATTATGACATTTCATAGCGAGTCTGATTCAAACATTACACCGAACATAGTCGTGTGTAATGGCATTCTTTGACGGTGATTGGCCAGATAGTCGTGTGTAATGGACCATTACACACGGGGCGTGGCTTGTTTTGTGTAATGCATCCAGTTACTCAACAAAAATGTTACATAAAAAGAGTCCATTTCTCAACAGTCATAGAAAAATGAATTTAAATTATGATTTCTTATATAACCCCACATCAAATTTTTGTGCATATACGTCAAAAAGCGTTAAAGTTATTGTCAAAACAAAAATTGAAATTTCATGTTCATCACTCTGTATCTCTCTTAATATCAACATTCTATTAAGGATAGTTGATTCAAATCGCAAGATTTCAAAGTGGAGATTGTATTGTACTTCTATATACCTTTACTAGATAGTTTAGGACCACTCTGTATGGAGAACACGAAGCTTCTGGAATGAAAGTAGAAAGCATTGGAAACGGTAGGAAGATTCAGTTTAGCACAATTTCAATGAATGGAGTCCGTATTGTACCCTTGAGAACTATATGGACAGTCCTCCCGAGTTTTACACTTAAGTTTTTCTATCATTACCGCAAACTTTTTGCATGGACCACCCTGTAAAAAAATAAAATAAAAATACTTGTTTCATTATGTAAGTCGTTGATTTGAAATTCCCTGTAGACCCTTTCGCCGGCTGTGGGCCGTGTTATCCTTACCACAGACTTTCAAGCCGATGCAGAGCGGTTTTCATCCAGACCGTTCTTCTGGATTTCGGATAGCAGTTTAACAGTTCCGCATGGGAGTGCGGGAACATCTGGAACGGACAGATTCATTTTGGATTACGCTATTTCCCTTTTCTGGGAAAAGGTTTCCACGCTCGTTGATCGCTGACTGGCTCCTTGTTCATGACCGCGAAACTTTATCCAGGTGTCTACCAGTTCCTTCTGACGTGTGTTAGTTAAACTCATCTACTTACGCCAAAACAAATTCAATGTCGCAAAAATAAAAACATGATACTTATATCGGAATATACAGCGAATGACAAAATTTTTCAGAGCATTGGATGGAATAGGTACAGAAATATATGAATACGTTAAAACTAAAGTGGAGAGCAAAATATTTATTGAAAATTCAATCAAATGTCGATAACTGAGATTTTGTAAAAATGGGAAATTGAAAAATCTATAGTCTCTTGAGCCGGGAACACATTGTTATGATGCTACGCCACGCCACTGCATCCGACATAATGTGTCAGAAATGTACTTTGTGCACACTGTTCCCACGTCATTCGATACGACGCGACGCTACGTTAGGTTACATACTGATAGAAAATGATACCAGTTCAGACACTGTATGTATGTGTATGTGTGTGTGTTTGGGGTAACATTCACTGAGACCTAAAAGATCTATTGTGCCCCCTTACTTCTACTTAGTTTCTGAGGAGAGTCTCTGAAACTAGTAGCTCCTTTAGTCCTATTTCCCGGAGGAATTTTAGGATATCTGCAGGCTTCAGCTTAGGTAAATGTTCCTCTTCTATCCAGTAATCTCCCAGGTACTGTGCTCTAGGATTCTGGAGTGCTGTGCAGTTGGAAAGTAGGTGGATGGAGGTTTCTTCTTCCATGCCACAGTATCTGCATTCTTCTTCCTCCACTAATTTGAGCTTTTTCAGGTGCCCATTCAGGCGACAATGTCCCGTTAGGATCCCTGTTGAAACTCTTAGTGCAGTCTTACTTTGACTTATGCATTCATTTGATCTCCTTAGGTTGTAGTCACCCAGGAGAATCTTTGATTGTCTAAGCCCTACTAGATCTTTCCAATGGTCAGATCTTCTCTTTCTTTCGGCTTCGCCTATTTCTTCCAATATTAAATTGGAGCTGATTCCGCAAAAAGGTTCAGGCCCCCAGAAAGGTATTTCCGACCCCCTCTTTGCTAGTTCATCTGCTATTTCATTTCCCTCTATTCCAGTGTGTCCTGGAATCCATAGTAGGGTAACTATATTGTTCTCGCCTAATTCATTTAGTTTGTCTAGGCATTCCCAAACCATTTTAGAACTGATTACGCAAGAGCTCAGTGCTTTGATGGCTGCTTGACTATCTGTCATTATGATAATTCTTTGTCCTCTGTATCCTTTATCGAGATTGAACTGGGCGCACTTTCTTATGGCGTGGATTTCCGCTTGAAAGATACTTGGGGTTTTTCCCAAGCTTTCGGAGTGTTTGGTTCCTGGCCCGAACACTCCTATCCCAGTTCCTCCTATTGCTTTTGAGCCATCTGTGTACCATTAAATGGTATTCTTTCCAATTCTGGTAATGGTTTTCGGATCCCATTCCTTCTTGTTGCTTAATTCTGTAACGAATTCCTTCGAAAAGTTGTACTTTCTCATCATACCGTCTTGTGGCATGTCCCAGGTTGTATGATTTCTAAGAAGTGAAGAGGTGATTTTTCTTTTAATGATTCCCTCTCTACTTAGTCTGTATCTTGTTTTTTCTGCAACACTTTCCACCACCATATGTAGAGGGGTGAGGTTGAGAATTACTTCCATTGATGCCGTTGGGCATGTTCTCATTGCTCCTGTAATGCATATACAAGCTAGTCTTTGAATTTTGGAGAGGTTTTCTCTCGTTGTCAATAGACTAGTTCTGCTGCTCCATGCAATGGCTCCATAAGTGATGATTGATCTCACTATGGCAGTGTACATCCAGCTTAGGATTTTTGGGTTGCAACCCCAATTTCTCCCTGCCAGATTCCTACAGACCATAAGAGTTCAGACACTATGGCGAGTAGTAGTGCCTCAAATGAGTGGGCAAAAGAACTAGAATGTGCAGCATCAGCTTAACTGTTTTTGGAAAGGAAAGAAAGAAGAAAATGTTAGGTAAATCCAATAAATTTAGAACGTCACTTTCATGGAGAATATCACACGCTAATTGACCTTCTCGAAATGGGTGGGTTCCACATTCTCCTCTCATATTCTGGTCTCTATAGTGCTTGCTTTTTATATTATGAAGACACTCGTGCTCCCGAACTAACTCAAATAATAAAACTTCATCGACTTTGCCGCCATTCTATACCTACATATGATGCCACCTTCGCGTGCACATAGTTACTACACCTTACAACGTGCCACGCGACGTGATATAATATGATGAGAATTAGACAAGAGAGGATTCGTACCATGTCGAATGGCGGATGAGATTCCATTAAAACAGTGTACGCACACATCTATAAATAAATATGCATTGAAATCCACGGTGTCAGATTCTTGCGTGGTGTAGCATCGGAACATAATCATAATAGCTGACGGAGGCAGTTCATCAAATGAAGATTTTTTAGATGATAAAGACAACTGATATTATTTGTTGGATCTTCCGTTTTTATTTATGCATTTATTTATGACAGATTTTGTACGTTCAACTATCCATTTCGCTCTTATCCAGCCACCAAGCATTTGTGAACCAATTGTCCATGGAGACTATGTGAGGAGATCTGTCTTCATGTACTACAGTGTCTCGTCATGGTAGGAGACCTGATTTTCCTAATCTCAATTCACGTGTTCGTTTTAAACCAACTGCACTACAAGTGATTTTTATCAACGCACACGCTACCCATTATTTAATTTTGAGCAATTTGAATCTTTCTAATTTTTACTTCCAGTTTTCATTATTTATGATCATAGGCAATGTTCACAATTTCACTAGTGTCATATAGGGCGAGTTGTACCAAACACCTAAACTCGGTTTAATGTTAACTGATGATTAGACTGATGTAATTGTTGATAATAAATACATCAATCAGACACAGTCTAAACATCAGTTATCATTAAACCGAGTTTAGGTGTTTGGTACAACTCGCCCTTATAGGGTCTAATGTTGGATTTGTAATGCCGCGCCTCGGTGGAAAAAACAAACTACTTTGAGGACAGGTTTTGTCAATTTTTCTCCTTGCAAATGGTAATCGCGCCCAGGGGACCAATTCTTGAATATGTTTGAATTGATTCACATGTGAAAATAAGAGGGTTTTCATGTGCTGCACTGATTTTGTATTCTTGAACTTTCACACACGAACTGTTTCATATGTTTTGGAGGTAAATTCATTCACGTGAATTGTCCTTCCATATGTGGATATTTTCTCCTATTCTAAGTTATACAGGGTGTTTTCAAAATAACACTTACAACGTTTGCATGAGCTACCTCTCGTAAAATTGGACAAAATGATATAAGGATTGAGGGGTCCAGTTTATTTACTTTACGAAATACGGGGTGTTAAGGTTATGAAAATTCAAATGTTTCAATTTGATAGCTTTAAAATGAATGAATTGATTTTCCATTTGGCCAGGTTGTTTTTAAACGTGAAATGGCATATTTTTATGGAAAAACATGTTCCAATTCTTGATCACTAATGAATCAATTTACGCAAGAATTGGCACCCTGTAGTCTATAAAAAGTAGATACCGAGTTATAAATTTGAGAACCACAGACAGTAACACCGAAATACTTAAAATCGTATATTTTGTGAGTATATTTAAAAGATAAAAGGCCCAGTATCAGTATCCTTTTCTTGCTGGGTAACCCCGTCCCTGTTGATTATTTTTCCCCAAAACTAACCGGAGTTTCCACAAAATATGCGAGAGCAGCTCATTTTATACTGTTATTTAAAGCATTGCAATTGATATTTCGGCGTGCAAACAAAAACTCACTACCCAATTAGAAGACAATCGCTGTCGGCAAATATATAACAAAAGTATCACGGTGGCTAGTTTTAAGCAAAAGGCATCAGGCACTCACTGGCATAAGGCGAGCACACTCTCAGTCGACTGTGGGTCTATTATTAGATGAAAATTGAAACGTAACTGCCACAATGGCTATTGTTAAGGCAACAAATTGTTAAATTGTAAAGTCGGGTTTCGAGGTGCGAAATAATTAGGCAGCTATCAAAACAGTGGTGGAACGACAAATATTTTTTTAATATTCAAAATATGCCATCCGGAACTAATTGTAATTCAATTATCTCCACTAGTAAAAATGTGAACATTAATCTCAGAATACTGTACTTGTATATATAATACCAAATTCTTACGGACACGAAATCATATCAACCCTCAGTGAAGGATCGGACAGACAAAATAGCATCTCTCCCGAATGGTATATACTATTTTTCCATGGTCTTATTAACTTAAAAACACATATTTTGTCAAGAACCGGTGACGGATATCAAACAAGAAAATCAAGAATATTGACAAAGAATTCTTAATGATTGAAGAGGGATAACTTTTGTGGTTGAGTATTTCAATTATTGGGTATTTTCATTTTTTATAGGTTGAATTTATTCTGGGGATTGCCGGAGCTTGTCGGAGTATGGCGTGCCGTTTTGGTATTTAATAACATCGTATTAAAAACAAAAATAAAAATATCTCTATTCTTTCAAAAATTTATATTCCGTAATCATTTTGTCCTAGAATTAAAATTATGTTTTTCATAATAATAATTATACAGGAATTTCCATTGTGAAAAACAGAATATAAATTGCCGATTTAAAATTATTAAATACATAATAGAAATTCATGAATTAAAATTATGAAAAACATGATAGGAATTCAATTTTCATTATGTATTGAGGTTGCCTATCATGCAGTAATACAAGTACCTGAAATCGGATACTAAATGTTTTACCGGCATCACTGCTTCTGGAGACAAATAAGAAGAATAATAAAACATCATTTTTCTGTGGCTGTTTGTTTACCTTACTATATAAACTACAAACAGAGACAACCCTGTAAACTATTAAAAAATCATTATTGAAGTGAGCATGAATTGTGTGTTACGGTATAAAAGTAAGGGTTCAAAAGAAGTCACTAGTACTCTGCTCAGAATTCGGCGTAATATTGTAGAGTTTTTCAGTCAAGCAATCATATTGCTCCTGATATTCTATCATCTTGCTTAACTAATCTCGATAGAATTGAGAATTCAATTCCTTCTGATACTTTCAATCCGTTAAAACATACTTGGGTATACCAAAACACTTTAAACAGTTAGCAGTGTTGCCGGCTGAACACCAAGTTTCGCACTTTCGGATGCATGCATTACTGCAGGATAGGCAACCTCAATACATAATAGAAATTGAATTTCTATTATGTTTTTAATAATTTTAATTCTTGAATTTCTATTATGTTTTGCATAATTTTAAATAGGTCATTTCTATTATGTTTTGCATAATGGAAATTAAAATTATTGAATGAATAAAACAAAACGGATTTGTAATATGTTTTTCATAATATTAATTCTCGAATTTCCATTATGTTTTCAATAATTTGAATAGTTGAACTTCCATTATGTTTTTCATGATAATAATACAAGTATTTCCATTATGAAAAACATAACAGAAACTGCCGATTTAAAATTATGAAAAACATAATGGAAATGCAAGAATTAAAATTATGAAAAACATAATAGAAATTCAATTTTCATTATGAATTGATTATTACCCACAATTTTGCATTGAAAACCAATGGACAAAGTCTTAATACATAATAAGAATTCGAATTCGAATTTTTGTTATCTATGTATTTCATAATTTTAATTCTTGCATTTCTATTATGTTTTTCATAATTTTAAATCGGCAGTTTCTATTATTATTATTATTATTATTATTATTATTATTATTATTTTATTGCTTCTGAAACAATGTTACAGCAAAGAACAATATAATTCTATATATTATATATATATAAAAAAAAAATATTTAAAAGGGTAAAGGTTAAGAGAGTCTTAAATACTACACACAAAACATTATTCATTTAAGACAAATTGGCGTAATTTCAATATATTCCAAATATATTCCGCAATTTTCCTAGCCTCAAAAATTGTGATTTTATTCAAGGCATGAAGCAGTGAGTTCACATTTTCAAGGCAAGGGATATTTCGTTTCATTGTTGTATAAATCGGACAATCAAACAGTATGTGGAAAATAGTTTCCTTTTTATGAATATTACAAACAGTACAATCCAGATCAGGGTCAATAACGTATCCAATACCATTCAATGTGAATTTAATTTTAAAGTGGTTAGACATACGCAATTGAGCAATAGTGCGGGTAACCTGGATGGGTAATTTTAAAGCCAGGTACGTGCTTGGTTCACAGGTGGTAGGAAAGGAAGTATACAAATACATAAAAGAATATCGGGACGCAACACTGACATCTGATTCATGTAAATATGTATAATATTTGGACAACAAGTCTTTCCTCTGAGATATAATAGAATGATGATTCAAATTGTACCATATATGGTCACAGTCAATATCAACAAAGAACTTTTTTAACTGAACAACCCAGTTATACTTCATATCTGTAGAGTTGACTAAACGCAGTTGCTGTTTAAAACAGAGTTTAGGAAAGCGATGATTATCCATTGTAAGTATTTTGTGTATCCAGTTAAGAGACATTTTAAAAATATTAAATCCAAACTTGACTCTTCCAGTCTCTAAACGGATTATAGCATCTGGAGTATTGATGGGAACTAAAAGAACTCTTTTCAAGAAATATAGCTGAACTCTTTCTAAAACATCTAAATACCTCACTCCCCAAACTGAAATACAATTAAACATGACACTGAGGGCAAGTGACTCAAACAATTTGATTCTAGGTTGCCAGGTATCAATTTTTGTTTTGGACATTATTGGTAAGAGAGAACCTATTGCCTGCTTACCTTTATTAACATTTAATTGGGCCATTTCATTAAATAGACCTGAAGAAGTGAAAACTACACCTAGATATGAATATTTATTGGTTGTAGTAATCAATTGGTTATTGAAATAAAACTTAAAGTAAGGTTTCCGGAAACCTCCTCTAGAAAATTGCATGATTTTTGTCTTCTGTAAATTCATGGTTAATTTATTAGAACTGGTATATTTTTCCACAATTTTCAACTTTTTCACAACATCAATCTCAGAGTGTGCCAAAATAACAATGTCGTCAGCGTACATTAGTGACAATACATCATTTTTGTCATCAATATTTATACCTTGCGCGCCAGTATCGTAAAAAAAGGTTTCAAAATCTGCTATAAACAGTGCAAACAATAAGGGGCTTAGAGGTTCTCCCTGTAGAACGCCCGTAGTCACTTCAAACGATTTAGTTAGGCCATCAGAACCCTTTATTTGCACAGTTGCATGCAGGTAAAGCATTTTTATTACACGGAGAATTTTTGCTGAAATTCCTAGTTGAAATAATTTCTTCCACAAATCCGCATGATCCACCGAGTCAAAGGCTCTTTTGAAATCAACAAAAATTGCATATAGTTTCCGTTTTTTATGTCTTATATGTTAATTTATGACGCTGCTCAAGGTAAAAACATTATCTTGACAACCTCGGCCTGAACGAAAGCCAGCTTGACACTCTGGCGGAATATTACATTCATCTGACCATTGTGACAATCTGTTTAATATAAGTGAAGTAAATATTTTAGCGCAACAGTTAACCAGAGCTAATCCTCTATAGTTTCCAGGATCATCTGTCGAGCATCCCTTATGCAGCATAGTTAATAAAATCTTAGACCAAGATTTCGGAATAATAGCAGAATCGAAAATTGAATTGAATAATGATGTTAAATAAATAATCCAGTTATTTGGAAGATTTTTGAAAAACTCATAAGATATTCCATCGCCTCCAGGAGACTTGTTATTTTTACATTTATTCAGTACTTTATAAATCTCATTTGTGTCGAAAGGAGTATCCAAAAAGGGGTGAGTGACATCCTGAAAACTAAGAATCATCGTTGTTCTAGGTGGGTATATGTTTTGATAAAAATTTTCCCAAATATTCAATGGTAGAGCTTTACGATTGTTTGTGTTACGAAATTGTTTGATTGTCTGCCAGAATTCCTTGGGATTATTCAAGTTAGATAGTTTCATAATAATTTCGGCTTCATATTCTTTTCGGCGCAATTGAATAGTACTTTTGTATTCTGTTTTTAAATTCATGTATACTTGCTTCGGTTTTTCAGAAAAGTTTTCGTTTCTACAAGCTTTCAAAGCTTTCTTCATTTTATTTTTCAAATTAATACATGAGACATCAAACCATGGTTTATTAGTATGCGTTTTTCTACTTAGCGAAGTGGAACTATATAAGGTATAGAGGTTTAAGTCAGTAGCTGTTTCCTTTATGGCTTCACAAAAATTAATAAATGACTCCTCTGGATTAGAGATAAAATAGGCTCTGCTCGATTGATTCATTGTTAATTTGTAGCTTAATGATAAACAGTTTTTCCAGCTCAATTTCTTATGCTTTTGGATATTATTTCTTATTATTTTGCTACCTAGATATGATGATGTAACACCAGATGATGTAACACCAGAACTAAATTTACAGGAAAGTGGTCAGATAAAAAATCATCTTCTCCGACAAAGAAATTATTTACCTCAGAAAGGAAAATATTATTGACCCAGACCATGTCAACCACACTATTGCCCAGTTTGCTTACATACGTAAATTTACCAGGTCTGTCAAGTGTAGTTCTACCATTAATAATTGAAAATGAATTCTCATAATAAATTCAATTAATTGTCTACCTCTGGAATCAAATATACTGTCTAGGCTAAGTCGATTATTAAATAAATTTGCGTTTTCTATCATTTCAACAGGGACAATGCCTTGATCTGAAATCCTGCAATTAAAGTCCCCACCGAATATGAACATAGTGTTAACATAAGTCTCAGAAAGTTCGGCTAGTAAAACTTGTAGGGTATCAAAAATCTGTGTCAAATGCAGAGAAGGTTTAAAGTAAATATGACATAGAATAAATTTATAATAACCTCTAGTAATTAAGCAAATGATATAATGAGGTGAATTATGTAAAGTGGTCACAGAAAAGTGATCTCTGTGAAAAATACACAGTCCACCACTGGGTCTTCCCAACGATTTCAACTTTATCGCCTTTGAATAAATGTATTTAAAATTATTTAAAAAATTTGGTACATCAGTTAAATCGTTGGTAAGCCAAGTTTCACTTAGACAAAGAATATCGAATTCAGTATCCGATTCCGACAAATTAAATAGGTTTCCATAGCCATGACAGTTCCAGAAAGTTATTATTGGTTTTTTGAAGTGTCATATTTATTTGCTTTTGCTGAATTTTTATTAGGGGATTCATCATCTTCGCGACTTCTTTTCTGAGTACTTGTTGGTAAGGAGACTATTGAAGGACAGCCAAAGTTAAATTTAAGCTTAACATTTTCACCAATCACTTTCCGTTGATTTTTTAAACCAAAATAGGCATTGCACCAGAAAATTGAGTTTTAACTATAGGTAATTGATTCACATGGTGCCGCAGAGGTACTCACACATGGAATGGCTTGATTTTTGGCGGTTCTCTATGTTTCGACGTTCTTCGGGCCGAAGGTGGCCGAGAAGACGGCGGTCCTATTTAAACCATTCAAAAAATTTGGCGGGGTCGACGCATATGTTAAAATGATTTTAACATACTGGGGGGGGGAGGAAGGAGGCAGAAGCAAACAACAACAAACAAACAAAAAATCAAATGAAGAGGTCAACACCAAAGAAACAACACAGGCCAGGATTATCTTCCAGAATATTGCCCGTTGGCGATCAGACTAGCCATGGGTTATTGCCAGGAAGTTCTCCAGACCCAGAACATTTC
The DNA here is from genome assembly GCA_963978555.1 of Galerucella nymphaeae. Lineage (NCBI taxonomy): Eukaryota > Metazoa > Arthropoda > Insecta > Coleoptera > Chrysomelidae > Galerucella > Galerucella nymphaeae. The sequence continues at coordinate 7,787,078 of OZ021708.1, forward strand.
TGTGATGGAGAGTAACTAAGTTTCTAAGGGGAGCAGGGCTAATTTCACAATGGGGCGAGTGTATTCGCCATCACTCGTCTTTATTCTAGCGGCTCGGAACTTACCGTCACGACCAGGGATAAGTTCTAAAATTCTAGCAATAGGCCAATTAAGGGGAGATCTATCCTCGGAGAGGACCAGAACTAAATCTCCAACAGATAGGTCTTTTTCAACCTTTTGCCAATTGGGACGGTGCTGCAATTGGTGCAAATAATCAATAGACCAGCGCTTCCAGAATCTCTGTTGGATCTGGGTACATTGAGTCCAAAAGGATAATCGATTAGAAGGAGTCTCACTAATATCTTTTTCGGGAAAGGCTGTCAAAGGACAACCTATTAAAAAATGACCTGGGGTCAGGGGTAACAAATCGTTAGGATCGTTGGATAGAGCGTACAACGGGCGGCTATTTAAAATGGCCTCAATTTGAATGAGAATGGTGGCAGTCTCTTCGAAGGTGAAGATAGACGTACCTAATAATCTTACTAAGTGGGATTTGGCGCTCTTAACAGCTGCTTCCCATAGACCCCCCCAATGGGGTGAGCGCGAAGGAATGAATTTCCAAGAAATTTCTGTTGCAGTAACAAAGCTAGACATTTTTTCCAGAGTGTCATTAGATCTGCGAGATCTCTCAATTGGTTGCGGGCACCAATAAAATTCGTGCCCCTGTCACTATAAATAACCTTAGGGTTACCTCTACGACCAATAAATCTTTTTAAACAAGCTATAAAACCATCAGTAGTTAAGCTGGTGACCAATTCAATGTGTATAGCTTTCGTCACCATACACACAAAAATAGCTATATAAGCTTTAAGCAAGGGGCCTTACGAAGTCTAGAAGAGCGCAATGAGATAGGTCCAGCAAAGTCAACACCAACTTTAAGAAAAGCACGAGATGGTTGAATACGATCAGCGGGTAATGGGGCCATAATTTGTGAAGAGAATTGGGCATGAAATCTATAACAAGTTAGACATTTAGCGATAATTTTCTTGATGGTACGTACCCCACCAAGAGGCCAATAAATTTGACGTAGGTTAGCTAAAACATTTTGTGGACCACTATGACCAAGTCTACGGTGTTCACTTTCTATAAGTCTAGTAACTATAATATCATTAGAAGGAAGTAACATTGGGAATTTCTTATCAAAGTTGAGTTCGGCATTCTGGAGTCTGCCACCTACGCGTATAATTCTATGTATTATTGTCTAGGAAAAGATTAAGCGGTAAGAGTGATTTGTTTACAAGTGCTTTATTCAGAGATAGAAGTTCTATTTCTTTAGGGAAATGCTCTTTTTGAATTTGAAGTATAATAAATTCCAAGGAAACTTGAAGTTCCTCTACAGATAGGGGTCCAGTCAATCTTTCACTGACCCTGCGACAATTATTAACAAACCGAAATAGATAAGCAAGGACTCTACGCAGTTTTTGAAATTGAGGAAACTCTGGGAACCATTCCTTTAAGGGATTAACCGGACTTTTAAGAGCAGCTAAGTTTACTTTTTTAACTTCGGACAATACATCAACCGTAGAAAAGGTATCTAATGAATTATAGTCTTCAGTTTGACATAAAAATTCAGGTCCATGTAGCCAGAAGTACTGAACATTCTTGGAAAAAGTTCCTCGTGAAAGAATGTCAGCTGGATTCAGATGCGATCTAATGTGTCTCCAAGTTGAACCTGCACTATTCTGTTGAATAGTGAGGACGCGCCGAGCCACAAAAGGAGTAAATTTACTCGCCTCGTGTTTCACCCAAGATAGTGAAACCAGGGAGTCTGACCATAGGTTTATGGATTCAAAGGAATAGCAAGAAGAGAAAATATGTTTTATTCGGACAACTAAATTGGACAAAAGAACCATAGAATTGAGCTCTAGTTAAGGAATAGTTAATTTAGCTTTCAAAGGGCTAACTCTAGACTTAGAAGCGACAAGAGAAGAAGAAATAGTGTGATCAGTATAATAAGCTACTAGATATATACAACAACCATAAGCCACTTGGCTAGCATCACAAAAGCCATGCAAAGAGACATGAATTAAAGTTTTATTTTGTGTTAAAAGTCGAGGAATTGCGAGCTGAGATAAGTCAGAAAGATTTTGGAGAAACATGTTCCATTGCTTCAGAATATTGACATCTTTTATAGGAGAATCCCAGTCTAACTGAAGTTGCCAGAGAGACTGCATAATAAGCTTTCCAAGCACTATCAGAGGGTTTATATACCCAAAGGATCAAAAATACTAGCGATAATGGACAAAACGCTTCGTTTAGTCAAACAAGGCAGATCAGGCAGGGCTGAAACATTAATTTGAAGTAAATCAAGGGAAGAATTCCATTTTATACCAAATATTTTACAAGGAGAATTTTCCAAATTTAAATCTAATTCGAAGTTAGGATCAAGAGAGAGAGTCTCTAGGAATTTCAACGAGTTTGAATGCCACTTGTGTAGTTTAAGCCCATGTTTACTAAGTACGGGGTTTAACTGGAAATAAAGAGTTTCTATTCCGTCATAATTGTTGACTCCACTAAGGATATCATCCATGTAGGTTTGCGAAAGCAGGGCTTTCTGAGCTAGAGCAAAAGATGTATTCTTTAAAGCGACGTCTTTGAGGACTCTAGTCGCTAGGTATGGGGCGCAGTTTTGGCCGAAACTAAGCCAAGAAAGTTCTATGCATTGATAAGCGTCTGCAGGACTATCACGCCACAGCACATTTTGCAAGTGACGATGAGCTGGGTTTATTTCAATCATCCGGTACATCATTTGGATGTCCGCACATAAAACATAACGAAAGGATCTAAAGCGACAAAGTATGTCGAATAAATTGTCTTGAACTTGATACCCTTTATAAGTAAGGTCGTTGAGAGAGACCCCAGTGTCAGATCGACACGAGTAGTCGAAAACTATTCTACATTTAGAGGAAACAGAAGCAGAGCGTATAACTGCTCTGTGAGGAACAAAATATTTAATCTCATTAGTGAGATTACAAAACAACGAAAGCGGTACCACTCTAGCATGATTCAAATGAATATAATCAGTTAAGACTTGCTTGTATGTTTAAAAAAAATCGGTATCCTTTTCAAACTTTTTCTCTAAGTGATTGAAACGACGCTTGGCTATCGAAAGTGAATGGCCTAATTTTTTAATTGGATCTACTATCAAAGGCATGTCTACTTGATACCTTCCAGAAGGTAAAATTTTGGTGGTTTGAAGAAAAATATTTTCTACTAGTTCATTTTCAAAGGAGGGACCCTCTACACTAGGAATGTCCTCGATTTTCCAAAACTTCTCAATTAATTCATCAATTCTAGGATCATCAATTAAATCTGCATTTTCTAGTGTTAAAAAGGACAGAGCTAAATTCGTTTTATCGCATTTGTCTACACGCATGTCTGGAACAGGACCAGCTACTACATAACCTAAATGAGTGTTGATAAACGTGGGCATATTATTACCCATCCTGATTATTTCATCTTTTAGAAGATTGAAATACACATCCGCCCCCACTAATATTTGAATTTCTCCGGGTTCAAAAAACAAAGGATCAGCTAAATCCAATTTGACATGATCAGGTAAGCAAAGTTTATCGGGAGGTATAACAAATTGAGGTAATTTATGAGTAATTTGATCAATGACAGAGCAAGTTATATTGAAAACCTCTGATGGTTCCACTAAAGAGCTGAAAACAACATCTATGACATTATTACTATGGGTACATCGATTATTACCAAGACCAGAAATATTTACTATGTGAGATCTATAAGGAGTACCTAAATAATCAGCAAGAGATCTTTTAATTATACTCATTTGACTTGCAGAGTCGAGAAGCAGACGAACCATTATGGATTTACCATTTTTGCAATGTACATTTACCATAGCAGTGGGTAATAAAACAATTTTATTAAACAAACTAGTTGCGGCCAGTTGTTGCTGGACATTGGAGGAGGAGGCAAAATTATTTACTTGCGAACTGTTATTTACAATAGCATTGCTTTGGGAAGGATCTCTATTTACAACATTTGAAACTCTATTACTATTGGTGCTCGGTCCAGGATCCGGAGAACTTCCAGAGTTACGAGCGGAAGGAGCACTCCTATTTGAAGAACCACTACTATTAGCAGAACGAGAATTAGAATTGACTTCAAAGTGAAGGAGAGAGTGATGAGACTTACTGCAACTCAAGCAACGATGAAGAGATTTGCAGCTAGCAATTAAATGCTGACCACTTAAACAGTTTAAACATAATTTGTGTGTTTTTGCAACTTTATGCCTGTCAACAGGAGAAAGAGCTAAAAATTTACTACAGCGATATAAAGAATGGGAGGTATCTGAGCAGAGTACACAACCAGACCTATTTGATTGAGAGGAAGAAGACGATTGGATATGTGGCTTATCACTAACACTAGTATGCAATATGACACGAGGTTTACTATCCTGCGATTTGGATTCCTTTTTATATCCAGAGTCAAAGAAATTCAAGTTTTCTAACATAGTATAGCGTCTTTTAATAAACTCAAGAAATTCAGAAATATTTACTAACTCCATCGGTTTTCTTTCGTTTTCAAATTCACATCTAGTGATGAAATCTAATTTTTGTTCTAATAAAAAAACCACCAGAGTCTCAAACTTAAGCTCTGGCTCCAAGTTCAGATTATTTACTTGTTCTAGTGTCTTTTTGGATGCGACGTAGAAATCTCTCAAACTAGCCGCATTACTCTTAACTATAGGTTTTTGATCCAACAGTAATGAAAATAAAGAATTTAACAATTTAGATTTATCCTCATACGTATTTTTTAAAATGTCTAAAGCTACCTCTAGATTCCGATACACTTAAACTATCTATTAATTCGAGTGGCTGACCACGAAGCAAACTCTTCAAGTAATAAAACTTTTCGCTATCACATTGAAGTTTAGGATTTTTTAAAACTAAAGCAGAAAACAAATCAAGAAAGGACGTCCATTCTGACGCCACTCCTGTAAATGGTTTGATATTTATTTTGGGTAGGACTACGTTAGAATTTTCACTGGGGCGAGATGTATTTTTATTAGCTTTGTCAAATAAAGAAGTTAATTTTGCAATACAAAGTTCAAATCTATCAGAAATGAGATCCTCTGGTCCACTATCGGACAAAGTTTCATCAGAGGTTGTGGCCATACCTAAAATTTCAGATTGAACTGTTTGATAATTACTATAATGTACTAATAAATTATCTAATTTAATCTTAAGAAGGTAAGATTCTTCATCACCTGAAATATTAGCTAAAAATCTTTCAAACCGTGTAAGCTGGGCCTTAGCACCGGTGCGTTTATTTTTTAGATTTACTAATTGCGAAATCATCGTTATCAAGAGTAAGTAACCGGATACAAATTAAATAAATTTTAAACACAGTTAAACAGTTGGTCAATCGAATACAGCAATATTACAATTGCCATAAATAAATACCTACAACAATCACAATGGCATAAACAATAATAAGTAATCAAATCAATCATTCAAAATATCAAACAAAAAATATCAAATGCAAAAGAGAGAACTATACCTATTAGCAAATCAACACATTTAGTAATTGTGAATTAATACCTTTTAAAAATATCAAATTTAACGCAGTTCTATTCTATTCCTAAAAAGTATTTTCAATAAAATAAATTAAATGAAAAATTGCAAGTCAATTTCTGTTCCAACAACATTCCTAGTAAAAAAAACCATCATAAAAACAAAGGGTAAAGTCAGTAAAGTTTCATACAAAACAACAAAAAAAACTTTAAGGCGCCGACAAAAAATGTTTTCAAATTCCATTTTCTGCTGCTGGCGACGCTTCATGCAGGTGCGTTCAAAAAGAAAGGGTAAAGCCGCTATCTCTTTTCCAAAAACGGCAGTTGAAATAATACAAGTAAATGTCCAATCCCACGGAGCGCGGTGTTGCCAAACCAGGTCGTATTTCCCGAGCACTGCGGACGGCACTTCGCGCACAAATTCTTGATTCTTATCAGAGAAATATAAAAATTGTTTTTGCTTCAGTGAATTTAGTCTATATTAATTATTAGCAATTACCGAAAACGAGTCCAATCAAATGTTCAAAAATTAGGTGTGCAGAAACTATCCAAGTCTTTCAAATGAAAAAATGTCAATATGACAGGTCGAGTTATCCGGCTCGAAGGACCACAAAAACTATGTATAAAACATCTTTGACATTTCACTAAATTTTATGATGGACTGCAAATGGCTGCCAAAGACGTTAATACTAGCCTTAATTGAATGTGACCTTCAAGAGCTTATAAAATTTCGAAGGACCACCGTGTTACCACGGAAAGAATAAAATAAAACTACCTATCAAAAAGTATTCTAGCAATTTATGATTTAAAAGGTTAAACCAGTAGGTACATAAGAAATCAAAAAGTCATATCAAATACGGTAACATATCAAATACGGTAACATATCAAATACGGTAACAATCAAATACGGTAACAATATCGCACAAATATCTTTATAAATAATGGTACAGAAAAGTATAATAGGTAGAAATCCACCTCGCATCCAAATGACCCCCTAGTTGGCAACACCGCGAAAAAATGAAGCCGGTGAATTGAAGAAAATAAAGATTTCCAATAGAATATATAGGAAAATTAACTATCTTACCAAATTATATTTCACTAAAACTACTGTTCACTATAACTAGATCTATACTTATGTATATATTTTAAACCAAAATAGGCATTGCACCAGAAAATTGAGTTTTAACTATAGGTAATTGATTCACATGGTGCCGCAGAGGTACTCACACATGGAATGGCTTGATTTTTGGCGGTTCTCTATGTTTCGACGTTCTTCGGGCCGAAGGTGGCCGAGAAGACGGCGGTTCTATTTAAACCATTCAAAAAATTTGGCGGGGTCGACGCATATGTTAAAATGATTTTAACAAAGCATAAGCGCCTTTTTTTGTACTACAAAGCAGAAAAATGTAGTTCGCAGTCAGTTGGCAGGAATAACATGAAAAAATTCCGAGTGTAGTAAATTCGTACTTAAAATTACCTAATGCTGCGTGTTATACTGGTCACTGACTACGAAGATCCTCAACGACATCACTGGCAGATGATAGTGTGGATATCACGACAATAAAGCGTCCTGCTGGTTGGGAAACAACGACAGTCGCTGAGAGTTATGTCGAGTACTCCATTGAAAATGAGACCAAAACTGCTAATTAGGTTTAAGTAGGTAGGTACCACTACTAGCGCAATCACAAAAACTGTGAATGAAGCGATAATAGTATTCTTTCTTAGATCAGTTTTGTGAATTTTACAAGTGTAACATTTAATTTAAATGTCAATAAATAATTTCAATGTTATCTTTTGCATTATGTAAACTACTTTGGGAATAATCGACTACTTCTGTTTTAATTTTGAGTTATAATTAATTCTCATATAATTATACATATTTTCATATGTTTGTTGATACATCAATATCAATATCAAATACTATGAAAATACCAGCGGACTCGACAGACATTGTCCTATACCCATACAAAATTTTCAACTTTTTTGAATGAGCTGTGAATATTCAGACCGTACTAAATCGTTCCAATTGTTTAGAAAAAAGTTTAGCATGTTTATTTCTAGCAACATCAATTTTCGTCTTCATCAAGTACCTACTTGCAAAACATAGTATATAATATAGTAGTTTACCTAACTAGTGCGGAAAGTGATACTTTTTCGCACGCCATTGCATATAGCAGCAATCGCGTGCGGGAAAGTCACTTTACGCACGTGTTAGGTACACTATTTTTTCTACTAGCATCCGGAAAAAAACCCAAAAGTTAAAATAATTTATTATTAAATACATATCAACAACTTAATTATCATTATTTGACATCCATTTGATAAGGCTTTTACCAGGGCCATAAGAAATTATTGAAAAAAATGTTCCTTTTTATAAAAAAATTATTGCATAATTCTAATAAATTTATTGATTTTTCAGTCATTTGGTAAACTACAACCATACAAATATATATATTTTAAATATTAAGATGTCAGTATACTCCCCAAAAACTATACAAATTTACTTTCCGCACTAGTGTGGAAAAGTGACTCTTTCCGCACGCTTTTCAGTGCGGAAAAGTGACTACTTCCGCACGCGTTTTAGTGCGGAAAAGTGACTACTTCCGCACGCGTTTTAGTGCGGAAAAGTGGATCTTTCCGCACACTAGTAGAAAAAATTCGTTTTTAATATAAACATTGATCATAATGGTCCAAAGAATTTAGAAAAAATCTAAGTTTGTAGTTGAAATGAATGGAAATTATCATGTGAACAAATAAAAATTAGATTTTCAAAAAACATATTTTGTCATTATAAACGTCATAAAAATTTACAGTATAATTCGCTGTTGGGTACCTACTCACCAGGAAAAAATTTCCACTAAAATCCATCCGTTGCGATAGTGTTCTGATTGGTTAAAAAAATCACATGTGTGGAAGTTTCGTTGTAATTTTTTACCAGCAAATGATCAGTGTAATTTTTGGTCGATTTGAATGTTTTTCTCGTTACGATTGGCTGACAGAATCGCTTAAAGAATAACCAAAATAATGTTATTATGATTATTATTTATTTTCTCAAACTCGGAAACAATCAAATTGTATTAAATTGTTCAACATTCTCTCCATTGTGTGACAGCTGGGTCGTAGTCGATCTGGTTATCTTGTAGCGAATAAAAAACATGTTCCAGTAATAACACCCTGTCAAATTCACCATCATTGTTCAATTCCAAACGATCCATTTTTATGTACGATGCGATTCACTTCGAATAATTCAATCATGACGGGTAAATAAACAGTATGCCAAAAAAAAAGAGTGAATAACGCAGCCTACACCTTTGCAATAATAAGGCTCAAATAATTATTATTTCCAAATAAATGTTAATACCTCAAAGACGTTTAATAAGTAATAGATGAGAATGGTATTAGATAACCTACATCCACACATTCGTTTGAGTGGTACAGTTCATTCGAAAACTGCTGAGACGCAGACGTGGTGGAAGATTCGCCTCACTCTGTCCGATCATCAACGACTTCAACAGAATTCAACATCGCTAAAGTAAAGAAAGCTCACCATGATAGTCAAAGACAGGAGTTTTAAGTAAAGAAAATTATTTGGATTATCGACTCTGTTGAAAAATAATTAACATCCAAAGTGTTATCAATAGTAATACCCCTAGGGTCTTGATAATACCGAGATAATTTTGTCATAGAGAATGCTGAAAGCGTGTTGCTTGATAATAGCCCAAGGCCGCAGGCCGAGGGCTATTATCCTTGAGCAACTCGCTTGAAGGATTCTCTATGACAAAATTTTGAGTATTTATCAAGGCCCGAGGAGTATTCGATAAGATAATTTTTTACTTTGTAGATATCAAAAAATTGATTGTCAATCTGACGTTTAATAATTTTAAATACACAATTTATTAGTTTTAATCATTTTGACGTTTAACCAAACTGAAAACACGACATGTAGGGTATTATCGCTGTAATCCAGAGGTGATTGGATGAAATTTGACACATGACTTAAAATTAAGTAATTTGATTGGTTACTATATTTAGTAAAAAATTATCACATGAATACCAAAACTTTAGTTCAAATGTTTCATTTGAATTCCATTTCAAGCTGCTTAACTTTTTTATTTTTTCGTTTTATTCACATCTACTTTCTTTTTTATCGCGCCCGAACCTTAACTTAATAAAGTACAAAACGCAAAGTCCGACTACCGCTTTCATAACCGCCACCTTCACCAAGCAAATATATGTAGATTCTCCAGAAGCGGCCATGGAATGGTGAATAACACAAATTCGATTTTCAGTTCTTCGACTGACTACAAAGGATAGTTTGGTGGACTTCTACGGCATGTGGGCTAATATTTGCAGCTCGAATAGACCTGCGAACACAATCAGGCACGTACTCTGTAGTAACTTGCAAGGGATGTTGCCCCTTCCGGAGGATATGAGCAAAAGGCCTCAATCAACAGTGCAATCTTGTATTCAAATCACTATACTCGAATTTACTTTTAGATCGCAGCATTAGAAATATGTAACAACGTTTTCTATATGAGAAAATAACTAGCAATGTTATTGCCGATTCCCATGTAACATATTGCTTATTTGTGTGAGTTGTTTTGAATTACCTATGTATATTTCCAAGAGAAGATTGTATAAATTGTACTTGAGTTTACATTTCGTAAATACTGACTATATTATTTAATAACCACAAAACCACAGTGTAGTATAGTTTATGTGTGTTTTGAACTGTCAATATCTGTCAAATTCTATTCATTACAGCCTTCATTAGGTCTTTTCAATTCATTACACACAGGTTATGGACCTAGCTATAAACTAGTATAATATTGGTAAGAAACCAGGGTACGAAATTCAGCTATAAATCAGCTACAAAAATTGTGTTGTTCTACTCGTCGTATTGAGGAAAAGTAAAATGGCGGCATCTGAAACCTCGTGGCACATAATGTCACACTGCTTAACGGCCCCGATTCTCAAATTGGGAGTCTCTCGGGTGAGACTTCTTTTGTTTAAACATTTAATTGCCCTACTGTAGCCGAAAAACAAGCGAATTGGAAAAAAAATATATCAAAGCTTGTCTGGCAAATAACATGTTGGAAATAATAAAACTGATTAATAATAGATTAACAGATTTTGTAGAACGCCATGAGTTACTACCAGAATGCCAGTCGGGATTCCGTAAGAATAGAAGCTGTGAAGACAACATATTTGTGTTGTATACCGCTGTAAATAACTACCTACGATTCCCCAACAGAAAAATATTCGCTTTATTTGTAGACTTTAAAAAAGCATTTGACTCAGTGGACCACAACCTACTTTGGGAAAAATTATTTACTAATGGAGTAAGTGCTAAGATCACCAGACTTTTAAAACTTATGTATAGTTCAGCTTCTATATTTATGGAACAAGATGGTACATTATCTGATAGAATTAAAGTAACAAGAGGCGTTCTACAGGGTGATACCCTAAGTCCCCTAATTTTTTCAATTTTCATATCAGATATAGAAATTTATTTTAAAGAACAAGGTGCTAAAGGTGTAACTCTAGACGATGGTAATAATATACATATGCTCCTGTATGCAGATGATCTAGTTATATTATCTGAAACTCGAATAGATTTAATACGAAACCTACAACTTCTTGAATCATACTGCAACAAATACAAACTAGAAGTCAACTCGACAAAGACAAAGATAGTTATCTTTCGTAGAAGCCCAAACATCGGTCAACACCCCCAATTCATTTACAAAAACAGCCATATTGACGTAGTTAATACATATGAGTACTTAGGTGTTAACTTCTCATTTAATGGTTTATTCCTAAGTAACCTCAAACAACGAGAGCAAAAAGCTAGATTATGTCAAGGAACTCTATTAAACACTATAAAATGCTCAAAAGTTTCATCGATTGAATCCATAAAACTGTTATACAACAATATAGTGATACCTACGTTTACATACACAAGTGCCATATGGGCTCTTCGATACTTAGAACAAGTCGAAAAAACTCAAAACTATTTTTGGAAGCTTCTTTTATTTTTGCAAAAATCAACAGCTGCACACATAATAAGAATCGAAGCGGGTATATGTAAAATTGGGTACCACGTAATAAAACAATCTATAGAACTGCTACTAAGGTTAAAATGTAAAGACCATAACAGATATGCTCACCGGGCCCTTGTATGTACAATAAAACTACATGAGGCGGCCAATAACGGCAACCTAAAATACAACTGGGCAAGTCAGTTAGTCCACATTTTAAATGCTTACTGTGATTTGAATGTAAATATTAATAATATTAATCAAACCATAAAAAATACTCTACTCAGTAATTACCTTAACAAAAACTTTGAAGAAGATGTAAATAGAGTATTACTCAGCACGCATCATCCATCATATAAATATTTATTGCATGGTGATTTTAACGGTAAAAATTATTTACATACCACAATTCCTCTGCATGTTAAAAGACTAATAGCTCAACTCCGTACATCAAACTCCGAAAAGTTATATATCTATGTAAATAATAACTCGTATAGGATAGATATAAACATTATTTGCTCTATCTGTAACCACTTAGTACCCGAAACCCTCAAACATATACTGCTATTCTGTACGATGTATAAAAACCTACGAGATCATTTTATCCAACCTCGAGGACTCTCAGACGATTTAGACTCTTTATTGTCATCTACAGATCATACAGTACTCAGTAATATATACAAATTTATAGGAGGAGCAATGAAGCTTCGGTCATTTATTATAAACGAATAACCTATTAATAGATTCAACACAACCATCCAACCCGTGGTAGGTATGTTTTGACTGTAGTAATTATGATTTAATTTACCTGTTTTCTTTCTTTTTTTTTTTTTTTTTACTATGTGTACCTAACTACGAATAGCCACTCACTGTTCATGTATTTACATTTACGTGTGAACAATAAACATTTCAATGTTCAACAAAAAATAATAAAATGCAAGGAAACAGCCAAAGACATTCTTGAAGCTTCAAGTTAAGTTGTCAAGTTAAGGGATGGTTCGGAAAATTAACGAGAATATGGGAATGGGAAGATCAGTATACAAATGAATTGAAAAATTGTAGTTATGATATTCTCTTTTTTAGACTAAGTTTATCAAATATTAATAAATCTGTAGAAAGAAAAAACTATTGTAGAAATTATAACCCTTTATTTTATTTACAAATATTCTGAAACTCCTTACCTGAACATATCTTGATATTTTTAAAGACAACGACGGCCCTGCTTTATTTACAAAAGTAGCCAAACTTACTAGAGCAGTTTGGCAATGCTATTATCCTTTATTCGTGTACTGTCATATGAATGTGAATACAGTCCAAAATATCGGAAAAAAAATAAATAACATTTCTGTTTTTTCCATTGGACGCTAAAATTAATTACCATAATTGTCTTTGTCAATTATTAATGTCAGTTAAAAGCGGCTCTAAATGAAAAATTATCGGAATAATGCTACAAGTTGTAAGAGTACCTCCAATTAAGATTCTCGAAGCTTTCAACAATGAATAAACAAGTCGGAGAAAGAGAGGGGAAAAAACAAGCAAAAAGTTTCCGACAAAACGAAGAATAATTACAAGCGTCAAGTGGTCCGTGAAAAAACAAATGAAAACATAAAACAAATGATGCCTAACATTCAGCGGTGGTTTGGTAATTTTGGTTGATTTTGCAAGCGCCAAGGAAAACTTCTCGTCCTTATTATTTCTCGGAATTCGTATACCTACTACGAAATTGAAATGGCCAATATCTATAATTTTATTCAATTCAAGTGTTTTTATTGGTAACAGGAACATTCAACAGACGATTTATTTGATTTATTCAGTTGGATATTCCACTGATCGATTGTTTAAAATTACAAGTTAGCATTCAGGTTTATTCGAGAACAATTATAAAAAAAAAGATGAATAGAATATAAATATGTTTTAAAATTTTATTGAGCAAATGACCAGAGTGTGCGAAACGTATACATAAAAATAGAATTTTTGTTGCTTTGAATATCTATAGAACATTCTATTCCTTGAATTCAATAATATCTAAAGTTGATTTCTAAGATTTTTTTCAAATCAATAATAACATGGTGAACTTAGCTCAAGCTCCGCACTATCTGAAATAATTTCATTCATACATTTTTCCGCATCTATTTTCTTTGATCGCCGCTAAAATACATCGTCCACATTTAAATTTTGCGTTCCAAGAGAAATTGTCGACCGATAAAAGAAACCAGCTCAGCAAGGTATTCTTGTTGAGACAAATGTGAAAAATTACCTAGCGAAAATTTTCTTGGCTAAATTCCTTTTTCGACTGGCTAATCAACTTCAAAAATTTAGTTCAAGTATAGATTTAAACTATGCGGTCTGAGAATTATGACTTGAGTCGACTGAACATGACAGTTAACTTTTACATTTGATATATTGGCGCCTTTTCTGGTAATTTTTCAGGTTCATAAATGAGATTGAGCTATTCACAAACATAATAACAAATGTGAGCTCACTAGTTCCTGTTTAGTCTTGTTTCTTCCAATATATGGAAATTAAATCAATAAATATTGAAGTGATTGAATTTAAACAAAAAATATTGGAATCATGACCAAAATAAAGTGATTATGAGTACGAATATTATTGAAAGTGAGTCAAAATGTGGAAACACCGATTTTTGTGTTGTTGTTGTGTCAACGTGTTGTGAAACTGATAAAAATATAGTCATTAATTTCCATCAAAATCATATTTATTGAAACGTTGACAAAAATGGATACAAGCAGTAAATCGTATAAAGTAATTTTTGTATCTGTTAATAATAAATGTATACTTATCATAGTCTAATCAAAAAGTTCACAAACTTGTTAATTATTCATGAAGCTCCTAAAAATATGAGGTATGACCTCGGACTAGCGTTTTGTTAATAACGCGAAAGCTGTCAATATATCAGGAATTTGGAGATCCTTAAAGAAGAGGAAACTTCCAATAAAGAAGTTCTGACTCCCGGAACTATATCTCTATATTATTGAATCAATTCAGCTTAACAAAGTGTCCTTGAACTTCCTTGTTTATATTTATATGTTTAAATAATTGTTTTAAAAATGTTTTGCGTCTTGAAGCCCTTGCTTTGTACATAGGTACTTAACAAGATCAAAGAAGTTCAAAACATTTCAATACTTGATAAGTGACATAAGCGACTCGAGCTTTTATCACATTTGTACTACTTATCTGATTTCCACTATACTGAAAATGTACTATTAATTATTACAACGTTTAACATCCTCTTCTATTCAACTATTTTTCCATATCGTATTCCATGGACGCTAGTGTCGCATTAGCAAGGTCATGCAGGTTCTCTATGTTGTTATTCGCACCACTTAAAAGACAACCCTTGTACTTGTATTTTAAGCCAGTATGAATCAATTGCTTTCTCATTGAAGTTTCAAAAAAACATCCTGTATATTCTTCTCCAGTGAAAGGCTTCACTTCAATGTTTAATTTGAGAATAAATGTTTAGTGAGAATATCCTAGTTTGAAAAAACTATTAATAAATATGACGTCAGCCTGTTTGGCCTATAGAACATTTTTGGTACTTGAAAATGGTCGTACCGAAATTTAAAGGTGATTGTAATTATTAATTGATCAAATCATGGAATACGGCAAGGGAGACTTTCATAATATTATCTTTGTTTGTTTTTATGAAAATGTAATTTCAATGTGAGACGAAACTGTTTAAAATGCAAGTTTTTGACGTTGTTTATGTAGAGACGCCTCTTTATATTTAATTACTATCAACATGTGACGTTTTAATCATTATAAGTAGGAAGCTACCAAGGAGTTTATCTTCGGAACTTTATTTGTTTTCTTGCACAAAGTCTGCAAACGAATTACCTTGATGAATAGCAAATATTTTCACAAATATTTCTCTCGAATTCTCGTATTCGAATTGGATGGTAACCATGTTGAGAAATGCTTTTCGGTTACTTCTTGTTTTTCTTTCATGTAGATGGTTTCTAAAGGAAATTATTGGGAACATTTTTAGAAGTTTTATTAAAGAATAACCAATTAACTGCCAGGAATCGTTTTTATTCGTTATTTGCGGTATCCTTTGAAAATAAAACTTCGTAAATTCGGTCTTATGTCTGGAAAGGACAAAAAATGTTAAACTTCTTTCAAGAATTTTAATGTATATGTAAAAATGTATACAAAAATCAAATGTATATAGGCTTCTTTTTGTTTGACTAGGTTAATTATATTGCCAGATGTGATAGTTTATTCAAGCATCCAGCTAATTCACAACAGAGTCAATTTTATGAAGTTTTATTCAACAATATTCAAAGTATTTTTTTGTTTCGCCTCTCCGTAAACCAAACCGGCAATTTTCATCAAATGTTTTAAATATAATACCTACTAATTAAACTTAAATATAACATTATATTAAAATCGCGTCAACAAAACTAACTAAGTGATGAATAAAGTAAAAATTCAGTTATCTACATGTATTTCAATTTTTCTCTCTACAGGTGAAAATAATCCAAATTCAAAAACAAAATATCGAAAAACCGAAAACATAAACATTTTCTGGGAAACGAATAACAAGGCATGCAGGCAGTGATTTACTGTAGCCTGAAGAGAGCAGAGAGCTGAAGGATTTTTAATAGATTGAAACCGAGATAAAATCGAGTAGTGATGGGCAAAATATTTCTTGAACTTGCGGCCTTGGTCTTTGTATAGCAAGACCTAGATCGAATAAACAAGAAAAAGATCAAAACCAAGATCGAGAACGGAAGACCAAAGTGCAAGACTTAACAAAAAACTACAACTTCCCTTCTAAATACCATGGTATATATAAAAATATATTAAGTTCAGTAGTAATAAGTAACTATTTGAGGAATACCAGGACCGAGACCAAAACTGAATACACAAGACCAAAATCAAGACTACAAATATTGCAGCAGGATCGATACCATCACCATTACTGTCTTGGTATTGGTCTTAGCTCTTGCTTTGCTCATCAGTAGAATCAAGCATAGCAGTATATTCAGGCCTTTACTAAGTATGTCGGGTCAAAATTCTTCAAATTTATGCACCCCATATGCTTCCAAATCCAATTTTATATCAAAATTACAGCCACAGTATTGCTACAGTAGAATTGACCGACAACTCACAAAAATAATCAAATCAAATAACTATCGTAAAGAGATAACCACTTTTGAAAATTTTTGGTGGCCGTAATTTTTTGAAGGGAGAAATGAAAAATAGTTGCTTCATGCATTAAAGGTTAGGGTTATCCAAATACCCTCTTACCTGAAACAGAGCATCTTAATTCAAGCTGAACATTTGCGAAATCAAGTAATATTATTAGACGATCTAGACCTGCGAGACCCTTATAAGTTATTTTTTCCCGAGGATACCCTTAAGCATATGAATATGGTTTTCTGTTCGGTTGCTTTAAGCAAGGTTATTTAAATCTAGGCTGAAACATTTTTCATTTTATACAGGGTGTGTATCAAAACTGTTCAAAGTGTAAATTTATAAATATCAAATTTCTCAATTTTTTTTAAATAGAACATAGAACCACCCAGTTTTTTCCATTTCAATGCATTCAGGAGTAGAAAGTAAGGCAAATTCATGTATACCTACTCTCCTATGCCTAAACCTTACCGTCATCTATATATTAAATGTTCTTAGTAAATTTTCAGAGATGCGGGTGTGGTCTCTTATTTTGACACGTTGATACAACCATATCTTATTATTGCCACAAATGGTTTAATTCGATTAACTTAAAATGAACCGAATAGCTTCAAATTGTTAAGAATTTTTTTCAATAATGTTCGATTCGATAGTGGTCTGTCTGGATATCTTACTGCAAATGAAACTCATGTTTACATAATCTTTCTCATTTCCTAGTGCTTGTATCAACTGGTCAAATTGAAATTTAGACCACACCTGCATCTCTAAACTGCAACGTTTTAATTTTTTACAAATATATCAATAACTCAAAAAGTATGCATTTTTCGAAAAAAGTTTTCAGACAAAAGTATACTAAAATGTATACTAAATGTTCGATATTTGAAAATATTTTAGTTGACAAGATCGTATCCAAAAACCCAAACATAGAATTTATCTTGATTTTAGCTCGTCGTGGGACACCCTTTATATCACGGTGCACTCCAACATTCTGAAGTAATCATACGAAAGTGAAGAATGAGGATCTCTACACCCGCTGGTCCAAGGACAGCTGACATAATCGTCTGGATTTTATATCCACAGGATCTCCAAAATCACATTATATGATGTTATTATTTTAATAAGAGGTGCACATTTCTAACATTCCTCTGGCATGCACTACTTCCATGTTTTCCACAATGTTACTGACTTTATTCAAATCATAAAAATATTAAAAGCCCTGCATCATTTTAACGATAAAATTAATAACAAATATTTATAGAAACTTTTTGTTTTAAAATCGTAGGGTAAGCACAACAATATTTGAGATTACTTTGGAATCAGCTTGTATAGTGCGAAAATGAACAAAAACAAGCTAATTTTCAAATATCAACTCTGATTTTTCTCTAATCTCGATAACTCGTGACCAGAGGAAATACCAGTCAAATATAACTTTTCGCCCAGTATATTAGCAAACAATGAAGGCAGACACATTTTAATAGCCATTTGATATAAGGAGTATGTCTATTTCATGTTTTCATGACCTGTATCACACAGAGTATAAGACCTGGTGTATTTCATGGGCATAAACTGGCGCGATCGATGAGATATCCTATTTATTCCCATAATATCGAAATACTCGATATTTAAACGTCTTTCGACGCTCTAAGTTTCAAAATATCTTGGACATCGTTAGCTGTATTTGCTTCGGGGTTGCTAATTATATAATCTTGAGGCGCGCATAGGAATCCAAGGGGTTGTTTGCGGGGTAAAAGGAGTAGTAGAATATGGAAAACTGGCTGGTTTAAAGGAAACGCTTGGTTGGCTTCGTTAAGGGTGGTTATGTTTGAGTTAATTATGATTTTTCAGCGGAAGAAGTAGCTCGGATTGAGTTACGAGGAGGAAGAGAAGTCGGTAAGTACTTTTTACTCTTCTATTCGTTTCGGTTTCGGATTTTAAAATTCGATGAATACAAAAAGAGCAGTCTTAAAATTGCATTATTGCGGCAATTATTGTGGAGTACAAGAAAACATACAAAACGGAGCTTTGTTTTTGGAAATTATTCGTTTGAAAAATACGGGGGTTACCTAATTGATTTAATACGTTCATTAGTTTTGCTTTCATACTGATTTTAATCAATTCTGTTGATAAGAAACGAAAATTCTATATAATTAAACAATTAAAAATTTTGTCTGTCAAGATTTATGAAAAAGTAGATACTATTTCTGAAGTCTCCACTTCTTAGTCCAATAAAATGGGCCTTCACTACTACCTACAAAAGTTGCAAATATCACTCTAAAATAGAAAAATAAATATCACGTAATTATGCAGTTTACAATAAGTTTACACCCTGAATTGTTCGGTTTAAGGCTATTGTCCATTGTGGAGATAGGTCTGTACCCGATAAGGCTCTAAGTAGACATGAAGATGAAACTTCTTTCTATAAAACGGTCATTAAGTTTTTTTTCAACAAAAACGGCTTATAACATTGATATTCTTATAGAAAAATTCCATAAACGTAAATTGCCTAGTACATCAATGAAAACCAATCCAATATATTAGTTAATCTCCAATATATGTCCGTAAAATCTCTCCGAGAGCTCTCCAAAACAATAAGAGCAATAAAACGGAAAACCTTGGCCATTATATCTTTCTAAGAAATAAAAAAAATACAATCAGTACAGCGGCCATTACATCCACATCCTACTTATCCGAAGTACATAATTCCAAAAGAGTTTTCATGAAAGACAATAAAGCCACAGTCTAAGCCCACAATTATAACTTTGCTACATACAAATTTTCACTCGATTGTGACGTATCAACAGCGCATTCACCAAATTTGTTTGAAATCGACCCAGGAACGCTTAATTCTCAGTAACAATACCTCCATAGAAACAATATTGTTCATTAATCCTCGATATTGGCAGGTAGATTATTTTTATCGCATGTCAGAAATTGCTCTGGAACTCCGTTATTAAAGCATTGGTTTAATCTCGACGACGCTCAAAGCGTCACGACGTACTCGGACGTCGGGATGGACCGTGGGAGACGATTATGTTTATAAAAGGATTAAATAAAGCATAATGAATTATACTTCGCAAATATATTCCATTTTCATATTTAAATCACTACAGCGATACATTAAAGGAAGTAGTAGCATTAGCATCTTTTAGTTTCGTTAGTGAAATTAAATATTTAAAAATAATCCACTAGAGGCCGCATTAGTAGTGGGTACAAATGTTTTGATTTTGTCACTTAAATTATAGTAGTTAGTTACTTCAAATTAATAGGAAATACATCGAAATCTAGTTATTATGGTTGGGTTAAGTTAGATTAGGTTAGGTTAGGTTACGCAGACGATTTAGCGGTAATCAGAGAGGGTGATATGAAATGGGAAATGGAAACCAAGGTAAACAAGGTATGTAAAAAAGTGGACTCATGGATGATGGAAAATGACCTGCACTTAGCCTAAAACAAGACAGAGCTGCTAGTATTAAAAGGACCAAGGGAAAGAGCAAACATGAATTTTATGTGTGGGGGAAAAGCTGACCCCAAAGGACTCAGTGAAATATTTGGGAGTGTATCTAGACTTAGGGCTAAAATACACAACGCATGTGAAAATGGCGGTGCAAAAGGCGGAAGGGAGGATAGCGGCCTTGACCAAAGTCATGCCGAACGTCGGAGGGCCGAGCTACGGTAAGAGAAAAATGTATATGGAGGTATTCCATTCTACATTGTTATATGGGGCTCCCATATGGGGGAGAGTAATGGAGAATAAAATATATAAGGAGATTATGAGAAGAACACAAAGAAAGCTAATGTTGAAAATGCTGAGCGCATATAGAACGGTGTAGACGGTTGCTCTGCAAGTCATATCCGGGACACTACCGATACATCTCTTAGTAAGGGAAAGGAAGCTCTTATACGACAATATCAATGATCAATGCCGGAGGCATGGCAAGGAGAGTGGGAAGTGTAAAGGCACAGTGGACGAAAAAACTGATCCCAAATGAGAGAGAGTGGTACAGGTGGAAGTACAGAAAGACAAACTTCCACGTTACACAATTTCTCACCGGACACGGGGCGTTTCGTTCCTATACGCATGAGATTGGCAAAACTCAGGGCCATAAATTACCTCATGGCAACCTATGCCACGAATACAATGAGGTCTATGATGCGGAGCATTGTGTGTTCAAATACCAAATCTTTCATGCTGGAAGACACAAACTTTTAGCGCTGCTAGGACATGTCACTCCAGAAGACATAATGCAAAAAGCGTCAATCTCGGCCGATACATATAATGAACTAATGCACATTATTGGGAGAATAATAGGGTACACGCATATTTCATATTTTGCTTAGAAATTAATTTGTAATAGTAAAGTTGATATCAAAAATAACTAATAATAGGAAATAAACCAGTTTCCATTTCAAATAACTTCCAAATTTTAAAATAAAATTCAAATTTCAATGCACTTTCCGACCAACACCCGAGGATTTCTGAATACGTGAGACGTAACACATTTAAAATTGTCATGGCCGGTAATGCATAGGTTTGGGTAGATTATCCCTCAGGATATAGCTCAAAAAAGAATGGAAGAAGAAGAATACATAGGTTATGTGTAGTTTTGTGTTTATTATTGTATTTTAATTATCTATTCGACGTGAAAATATCATTAATATGTTTGTTCGAGACCATTAAGTGATTGTTTGTGCTTTTTTAATTTTTAAAAGTCAACGTAAAGTGGAAAGTGGACATAAATATACAATATTTCCGAGGATATTTCAAAACATTTAGAAGAAAATATTTTATTCACTAGTTTATAGTTCAGTGACGATCCGTTATAATTTTTGAGTGAAGATATGGCTAGCGAAGGTTTTGTGGTTGGTGTAGGGCTCTCGGGTCTAGGATACTTCTAGAGATGATATGCATTTTTGCTTGCGCCACTAGGTAAAGTAAGAAATATTTTTTCTGGAATTTTACGTTTCACTAGACGTCGATTTACACTCTGGAACAGTGCAATACTTGAAATGTGAAGTTTTTTTTAGCTTTATCCATTTTTAAGGCACTCAAAAACAAATTGAGTCACAAAAACTCAAAGCGCAATACACGATACACGAATAAGAATGTAAACAAGTACGTATAAATGTGTGACGTCAACAGTGACGCCAAACGCGTTTTGGCGGACTTTCAAATTTTATGATTTTTAAAGTCGTTTTAAAAGTAAAGTTGATATTTTTTTGAAAAAATAAGTATGCAAGGTGTTAGAAGACCTGATAAAACGTCGATTCCCACCAATAGCAAAATTTATGCCTGTACCCTATTAAGACCTCAAGAGGAAATGGAGAGGAGAATGGAAAGCGGATAAAATCAGACCGGGATAAACACTGCGTAGAAATGCCAGATTTAAATGTTTTCTGAATACGGAAGTTTCATTCGTTACGGAATTCGTTTGGGACACTTTTGGTTTTTTTAGTAGATAGGCCCGTTTTTAAGGGTAGTCACACACTATGTAGTGGTGGTGAATAGCTTTGATTATTCAGTAGGACTTCATGTGCGTAAAAACATTTTTAAACACCCCACCCAACAAATGAAGAGTAAGGTTATGTTAGGTTAGGTCTAGGACTATTTTGGTCCAGAAAACTGTCATAATACCAAGCCCACATAGCTTGTTTTCAGATTTTATGAATTTTGGTTTGCAGTTAGAGGTGAAGATGTCGAGATTATCACGACTACACTTTCGTTACTGGAAAACATGTATTGATAGTGATTTGGTGTTCTTCATTCAGTGATTAAGCTCTTAGAGCTCTCGGACCGAGAACATATACTCAGTACAGATGAGGCACAAATACGCCGAAACCAGTTTACAAGTTATATCATATCTAATTGCATACCAGGCTGGTTGGTGTAAAATATCTTGTAGATATACCAGCCCCGTTCGACTTTGAAGTGTAATTCAATAGCCGTCGGTGCCTATAGCCCGGAAAGTAGTTGTTGCTTCCTAGTTGAACCGTTACTGTTTTTGAAAAATACGTTTAAAAACTTGTAGAGCGTTAAAATAATTATTATTCTACGAAATCTATCAAATGAGGAGATTATTTTATTTGGAAAAACAATACATAAGAGGGGACCATCCAACTTCAAGCTACTAGAACTATACTATGTTCAGATTTGATTTACTTTTGTTGTGAACTAAAGTACGTAGGCAGTTAAATTTACCTGAGCAGGTCAGACGTTCATTTGATATATCCGGATACGGAAGATAAATGTGACTGCACAGTGTCACTTCTTTGGAAAACATACTTACGATAATCTCATATTGACTGGAGTTGATGAAACATTTAAAACATCAATTCAATGTAACAGATTAGGCAGAGATTAACCTATCCTAACCTTTTGGGTTTCACAGACGTTAAAAATTAGTTGAAGCATTGATCTATTTAACAATTGAAAAAAAGCATGGTTCACCTCAAAAACATAAGAAATAGTGTGCAACAATTTTCTACTCCTCCGCCAACAGAACAGTGGAAATTTCAGAACAAATTTGTCAAACATTGGCTCGTTTGGGTTCTTCAAACCGGGTAATTGCATTCAAATACCGGTTTTTATAGAAATTATGTTTGAGGTTGAAATTTATGGAACTCCTGATTCTACCTCAATAATGTTGATTATTGATCGATTGATATTTTATATGTGAAATCAGGAATCAATCAAAAATGATTTTTACAAATATCGATATTTAGATCTCTTCGATGCTCACCTCACGAATTTTCCTAAATAACGTGAAACTCAAAATGACAAAACTAAATTGTCAGTTCCACAGAGGTATATAATTCCAAAATTTTTGGCTTAGTTCATTCGCTTAAAAATTTAGTGGCTATCAGTCACTTTCGACGGGAAAAATGTAAAATCATTATATTTTTCAAAATCATAATATGTTGATATTCGGAAAACAGCGAGACTTCAATATTTGAATGTAATATTTAAGGAGAAAGCATTCACCCTATAAAAGACCAGCTGTTGAACTGCCCAATTCTATATAATAAATTATATCTATATAATTAATCTTTCTCTACAGAGAACGATTGAGTTGAAAGCTATGCAAAATGTTTGATCTGAGAGAGATAGACATACTTTGAGATGTTCACTTATGCAGCAAGCCCTGTGAGGTTTTTAGTTTTTAGATTTCCAAAAGCAGAGTTTCAACGGACTAATCGAGTTAGCCTTTATGTTATAGCTTGACGGTTTACGTCCAATATGGCAAATTAAAATGAAGTTCTTTTCTTTTTCTCCGGTATACGGAACGGTCATCACGGATAAGTAAGAGGTTGCTAGTTTGGATTTATCCATAAGCGTAGACTGGAATTATCATTGAAATTTTATAAGAATTATAATTTATGTAAAAAAATAGATTTTGTAGTACGTACCCAAGTTGTACTTAAGTGAGAGTGAGTTTATGTATCGGTGGCCCAAATTTTTGAAACTGGTGCGGCTGATTGATTAACTCGACACCTCAGCATTCAGGCTTTTTGGTGTACCGATAATGTGGAAAGACCAGTATATCTCATCAGACTCAAATTTTTCACTAGGTCATTTTTGGAGAAATCCCATTGTGTGTTTTAGTCCCAAAAGTCTGTGCTCTACATCCGAAGATAATGTGTGAGGCAGTTTCATCTTCTTCCATGCACAACCAACAGATAGGTTGATCCCTATATGCGCCAATTGTACGCTTGTATTAGCTTAGGGTATACAGTGGCCGGTAAGTGATCCCGGCACTTTCCTCACCTGGCCCCCGATGAGATTTAATATTTCTTCATTCGAAGACTCTGAGGATGTTTCTACCAGGAATTTGCTGTGTTACTGCTTTAGACGGGGTTTCAGTTCGTTGGAAATTTTTGTCCTATCACAAGCAGCAGTTTCTGATATCGAAAACTCTAGTTCAGGCAAAGTGGATGGGATCCACTTTAGTGTCATCCTAATGTGGTTTGTCAGGGTTAAGAGATTTAAATGAAGTCACAGACCATTCTAGATCTTGGGGCATTCTAAATATTTCACACCTGTCTGGCTATCTTAAATGCCTATGGTAGCTGTCCACATTTGTTTTCACTCCACTCACATGTTTGACGATTTTCCCTAATTATCTTATTAGTCATCCGACCTAAACATTTTGAATTCATTTTTTTAATGTTGTACTGAACGATGAAATTTATCGTCAAACAAATTCAACAAATAAAATGAAAGTACAAAATTAGTGCAATTAACTGGAAATATTTTGTGAAGAAATCAAAATTTCAATCATCGATGTTGAAAAATGTATCAACCAAGCTCAACTTTCATTCAAATTTTAAGTTTTATTGGTGAACAAATGGAAATAAGGTTAAAGTTCACCTTACATCAACCAATATTCATTTAAGAAAACGACAGCAATACTATCCTATGAATAAAAAACGATAATTTAAGTGTTACTCTATTGTGATTTTCCAGGGTTAATAGTTTCTGAAGGGCTAGTGACTGGCAGTTCCTTCAGCATATTTCCCAAATGAATTTTAGGATATCCGCAGTCTCAGCTTAAGGTGAGTGTACTTCTTTTTCCATCCAACATAATGTACAATCTTTCTGCTTCACCAGCTTGATCCATATAAGGTTTGCGTTTGGGTGACAGTTTCCTGTCAAGAGGTGTGCTATAACTCAATGTAGGTTGACTATAACTAGGCATTCATTTGATCTCATCTGATTGTACCAGTAGTAACTATGATTGTCTCATCCTTACTAGATCCTCCCAATAGTCAGATCATCTCTTGTTTTTGACGTTACAGTGGTAAGGTTAGGTTAGGTGTAGGGTGAGTGGGTCAATAACGCCCTCCACTGCGACTCGCAGGAGTCTATTGTGGCTCACACGTATTCAGATTTCACAAAACAAATTCAGCTACTTCACAAAGTCGATTAGTTTATTCCGTATGGTACTCCAGGTCCGAGGGCGAGAGAGATACCCTGCCAAACATCAGAAACCTGATTCATGCCGCGGTGGAGAAGGCACAAATTGTATGCTCTGCTGTTTCGTCATCTTCCTGACAAAGACGGATCTTCCGACGGTCCAAGTTTCAACATATGATGACTCAGATGACAGTGGCCTGTTAGACAATGTAGATCATGTTTGGAGACACTCTTTGAGGGATGTATAAAAACCTTTGAACGAATCAATCCCGGTAAATTATGCCAGAGTCCTAAAGCTCTTCTTGCTGTCCAAGTATTTAGTGTTTGTTTGGCAAAACTCATTGCGATGCCAATAGTAGGTTCTGGTCCGATAGAAGCACGTGCTGCACCCTCCCTAGCAAGAGAGTCTGCTTTCTCGTTTCCATCCATACCAGAATGGCCAGAGATCCAGACCAGCAATACTTTATTGAATACTCCTATTGAGAAGAGGATTTTTTGGCAGACTAAAACCAATTTCGACGTTACACGTGGAGCTAATGTGGAGATGAGGGTTCCGGCACCCAAAACGTAGCTCTCTTTGTTATTCCATATCTTAATTTCCCTTTATTTCAGTGTGTCCTGGAAACAACAATGAGGTAACGATGCTTTTCCTAGACATTTCTAGACCACATAAGAGCTCAGTGCTTTAATATTTAACATTTTCCTATGGCGTGAATTTCCACTTTAAAGATACTTGTGGTTTTTCCCAATCTGGCTTTCAGAATGTTCGGTTCCTAGCTCGTACTCTCTCATCACAGTTCCTTGCTTCAGAGCTATATACGAATAATTGGATTTGATGTCATTATTTGCAAATCTGGTGATGGATTGGGATTCCATTAGTTCTGGTTACCGAATTTATGTGGAAAGTGATACTTTTTGTCGATATTTTATAACGCTACTTCACTGGTAGGTCATGTTCTCTCCTTTTAATTCACTGAAAACTCTCTTATCGTCTAATACGGCGTTTTCCGTCCTGTCTAGCTCTTAACGTGAATGTGTGTGCAAATTAAAATCGGAGCGGTCTTGATCTAATTACGCAATCCGGATTGCGCTGCCCATTAACTTGAAGGCTGACGGATAACGCGTCTTTAATCTAGAGAGCCGTGTTCACTCTAACTCCCTCCTGTCTACATTTTCATAACGCTAATTTTGACGTAATATCAAATAGTCAGTCGCTGGTTGATGTTGAATGAGCCCATTGCAAGTCTAATGTAGGATATTTGTCTCCATATCTACAAAGTTTTTGGGAAACACTATATAATATTAAATAATATGTATAAATGAGGATGTAAATGGCCGATATTCGATAGCATTCTACAACTTTGCTATAATTTGATCGTATCAATTTACATTTTAAACCGAATTTTTCAGTATACAATACACAATCCCACTTAAAATCATTTTTAAATTTTCCTGTCATATAACTTTAAAGTTTAATTGGAATTTCATACTGAGCCGTTGCTTCATCCAAAGGATATTGCTTTCTTAAAATATCAAATACATTAACGTGATGACATGGCGCAGTCTAAAAGGTGATCCGACCGAGACGTTAACGCGTTTCCATACGAGTAATCTTTGGCGACAGCTGGGATCGTGACCAGAAAACGGCATTTCGTCTTGTTAACGAAATTCGTGAAGACCCCTCACTTTGAATTAGGAGGAGATTATTTGTATCATCTTACGTAATCAGACTAAAATGAGATAGTAAGACGCCCGATCGTTGATTGGATATACAATGTTCTATAAAACTTTCACAATATCGTATATAAATATATAGACAAAGATCAGTCATTTCAGTAACGAAAAGAACGAAATTAAGGAATTTTGTACAGATAGAAACTTTCCACATTTATTATTATCATAACAATCTCCTTTGACAGTATTTAGAAACTGTTAAAATAGTTAAAAACTCAGTTCATTTTGATTCAAAGGCTTGTATATTTAAAATTTGAGGCAGCCTTGGAAATACATATCCAATATTATAAATTTTTGTACCTTTTAGGCGGTAATATAATAAAACTTACAAAATATTAAACAAGCAAAACTTAATCTCCTCAGCGTTGAATAATTGATAGCGTACTAGATTTTAAAGAAGTGGGAGGTTCTCCACCCTTCACTTTGAACTGTTTATTTTCAAGGCCTCATACATATACGTCCTTAAATTTTGTTTTAACGGGAATCCTCAGTAAAGAAGTCACCAGATTAGGAAATATTTTGATAATTGTTAAACCATCCATGCAAAAGGTTTCAACTTCAACCCACACTTCTGCAAATATATGATGCTTCAACGCTATACAGAGTGTTAAAAAAAGAAGGAAGGCTCAGGATGTGGAGTTTACTCCAGAGCACTAAGTCTAAGGAAAAAGTGGGGAGTGGGATACAATACCAGCGTGGTTCAAATAGAACTGATTGGTATCTCAATTGCCACAAATGAACTAACCAGAAAAGGAATTTCTGGCAAAAACATAACAATCTGCACTGATAGTAGAACAAGCGCTATTAGCATTGAATGAACAACGTATCAGGGCTAGTACTAGAATGCCACCAAGATTTAGCTTACGCCTTGGCCTAAGTGCTGTGAGCCTACACTCACCCTCCCTACTCTACAGATACAGATTTGATGCTTCAACATCTTCATAGAAACTCAAAGTAGGCCAGTTAGACAAATTATCTGATGTACCCTAACTGTTGCTTGGTAGCACTCCTCAGACTTGAATTGAAATCTAAAACTTTTCTCCAGTCCAGGTTTTATTGGTTGAAATTAAGTGTGTCGTTCCATCAAAATTCCTGCTGAAATGGTCAGAAATACATACTCGAGACAATTTGTTGTGGAGAGTGCATTTTCTCACTTTGTTTCCAGATCTTAAGGCCAGAAGGAACCAGGAAGCTGTTTCTTCCTTTGGAATACTCAGTTGAGACGGTATAAATAAAAAGTGGTTCAAATTATTTTTGATTCATTCCATTCGCCTCATTTTCTTTTCCATGTCCCTATTAGACATCACATTTTTTTAGGATAATGTCAAAATATTGAAATTTTGGAAATAATTTTTTCTCCGACTGGCAGCAAATATTAATTTTGCTGACTGATATCAATCAGCAAAGTATTACTTTTCCTGCCTAGGCAGCAAAGTGAATACTTTGCTGCCTAGGCACGCAAGTGATTACTTTGCTGCCTGTGATTATACATTTCCATAGCAACCAACCAAAATAAAGAGATTGTGGGAATTGTAATAATTTGCAAATGCAATATCCTCATGAACAATCGGAGAAAAAATTATATGTTCAACTTGGCAGCAAAGTAGATTGACGGTAGTCAATCTACTACTACTACTAGCAAAGCAATCAAGCAAAGCAATCAAGAATTGGCAATCTACTACTACTAGCAAAGTAGTAGATTGACTGCCGTCAATCTACTTTGCTGCCTAGTTGAACAAATAACTATTCCTCTACCGACAAGATATTGTTTTGATATTGGACCAGATTGTATCTGCTTCGTGCTCTAATCTATTTTGGAGAATACAATGGAAAATAATAAATAACTTAATTGATACCAGCAAACCCCAATGGCACAACACTGTATGTAACTTACCTGCAGAGCTAATTACTAAATCAGCAACGGAGTTTAGGGAGTTTGGCGTGTGCGGTCATTCATTAAACTTCGCGAAACTTTGACTTCGGGAGTTTCTTGCCTCTTCAAGGAGCTGTTACTCATAAAAAGACGAAAGTTGTATAGTTTTTGTTTTCTTTCCACCCGCCTTTTACTTTTTTCAGAAACTACTGAATATTATATTAATTAGTATATTGTACAGCGTTTTCAGTATCCTATCAAGAAAATTAAACCTCTGTTTATACCGTCATGGTGATGAGACCTAGCTGTGCTTTGTGCGGGTTTTTTATTGGTCCAGAGCAATGGGGAATGATTATCCTTCCTCAGTAGAGTAGGATTGCGTTTTCTTCAACTAATTTCAAACTGGTGTGTAAGGAAGACCGTAGTTTCTATGGAATGAAGGAAGAAACCTGGATTAACATATTTGGAGAGGAGGGCACAGGATGTCAGGTGCTATTAAATAGAAGAGAAAGACTCGATTAAACTGAAATATTTTGAAATTCTTCTTAGGAATGGGTCTAAAGGGAATACTAGTATCTGATACTGCCGCAGTATCTAACTAAAAGGAAAAGGCGCAATAGCACTGGGAGACAGTAAATACAATTGTTTTATGATAGAATTAATTTGATGACAAACAAGTTTAGCAAAGATTGAACATAATCAAATGGAATATAGACATTATCACGAAATAAAGCAACCAATTTATTTAAAAAAATTCAATCTTAATCAATGGTTATTCAGTTTTCTTGGTATAAAATACTGAAAAGATTCATGGCGGCAATTCTGTGGACGTTTTAATTTTAATTTTCTCGTCGACCGTTCTTCTCAGAATCTCGCCATGATTGTTAATTAATTAATAACTCTGAAGAGCGGTCTTGAGGGTTGCATCATCCCCCAGACTTCTTTACAGTGCAATTAGTCGACGGGTTATTAAGAACTACGAGTTTCTGCATTACGTAAATATGTCCAGAAAAAGGGGCTGAAGGTTAACATTGTAGTGTTCGGAGTTTATAATCTGCTGTTATTTGGGAAAATTATTAATTCCAAGGGTAAATATTATTAATTATAGAATATTTTAATCAATCATTAAATAGTTTAAAGGATGGCCTTACCACGGTACAATTTATAAAATTTGTTGGAGCTTAACGAAGAATGGATGTTACACTTCCCTGATGGTTCTTAATATTTTCATTTATGTCCAATTTTGGTGAAATTTTTAGTGCGTTTCAATTATTTAGATTCACAATTGGTACGAGTAGGTGCATTATAATAGTTCACACTCAACTGGACGAATTAGCAATTAGCCTTGGACAGATCACCGTCTTTTATAAATTTTAATTCTGCTCTTTGCACTTATAAATTTTTTATGGGATCACAATTAATGAAAAACCTTATATAGGCGTACGCCACTGAATTTCAATTGCATTCTACAAGTAGCAAAAGGCGAGGTTTGAAAGGTCTGAGCAAAGCACACACACTATGTATATAATGTTTGCTGTGTGCCAAAACGAGGCATTCCTTTAGAACAACCCCAAGGGCTCGTAAAGTCCACTTTACGATGATAATTACTAAGCCGCGTGGTTGGTCAGGCCACACTAGTAAGGGTGAAACTGGGTGCAATTTTATCACCTCTTCGTTGTTATTTACGATGAGAAAAGCGTACTTAAAGGTGGAAAAAACAAAATAAAATGTTCCATTAGATCTTATTGAGTTCCTTAAACTAGTCAAATTTTTTGGAACTTGTTCAAGTTTCGTAACTTTTCAGTAGCCATTTCTCATTATACAATTATTTTAACTTTAGTATCTATGTCAATCTGAAGATTTTGGTATTTTCCCTTTTATGATGATTGGTTGAGCAGTTAAGGCGTGAAAGTTATCCAATTTGATGATTGGTCGATTGATTGAACAAAATACAAAGCAACACAACGTTAACAGTTTTGCAGAATTACAGGATATATAAAACTTATTGTTTTAATTATTTCAATAAAACAGATAATTACGAGAATACATCTCCTTATCATAGTAGTTCCTTAATAAGAAATCTAGGAAAGTTGAATCGATTTCCTCAACAAACCTACTTATTCCATTCGATTTCCCACAAATACCTGAAAAGCCGCTGTTGTTTTTTCCAATAAGTTGTATTTTAAAGGTGAGTGAGACTGTAAAGTGACCAAAAAACAAATCCAAACTGATAATAGTTAAGTATTGTTCGGGTCGGTTCACATGAATCATTAAATTCACTGTACCTGAAATAGAAAGCAAAAATTGGTCCAATGTGTGGACCGCATGGTCTGGAATAGCTCAAATATACTAATTATGGTCTTTACAATACAAAGAGTCGAACTGATACAGTTTTGAGTTTTTTTTTGTACTACTTCCAAATTACCTTGAATTGAAACGTGTTTTTTTTAATGAGAAGGGAATTCCCCTTAGCTACAGTGAGGTATTATCCATCAAATATTCCTGATCTTTTATATAATAATATATAACCTTTCTTTTTGTAGTCGTCGTTCTCGTCCAGCCACGTTTTGTTCGAATCAGGCAACGAAATTTCGCCCTCGGGTGTCGTATTCAACACACTGTTCGGATGAAGAAGAGATTTATACTCGAAACACTCCGCCGGACACTCTGTTATAAAATATTGTATGCATGGGAAGAAACGTCCGGGGGATACCTTAGCATAAACGAAATTACCTTCCTTTTGGATTATTATTGGTTGAATTTATGTTTAAATATGACCAAAAATTTCGGAAGAATGCTTCCGAAATCTCTTCGTCAGTTTCGTTTATGTGGACCGAATGAATCATTCGATTGGGGAAGCAAATCTTCCACCACATCTCGACTGGTCATGAGATTTCATTATCAATGCAAAACTTAAGATAGGTACCTTTTTTTGTATTTCGCTTTGTATTTCGCAGTGGGATAAACAAAGTGGCTGCACCTAAAACACCATACTATATTATTTTATTTTCCTTTGTGAAAATGTGACCTTTGTAACCAGAAGTTAAAAATTTTGAATCAAACTTCTAGTGTAATTATAGTGGACTTTTTATATGGATAATAAAATTCCATATACTTATTTTAATATCGCAATAAAAATATTCCTGTCTCTTTTACCGGCAATATTAGGATGCCGCATACTTCTTTAGGTAACAAATTTGCATTTTAAAGGAAACCCTTCCTCATACTTCATGAATACTAACAAAAAATGCACGTCTTCTGCAATCTAATAAGTAAAACCACTTTGCTCTCACCAGCAAGTCGTAAGTTACAGAGGAGAGTTTTTGAACCATCTTTTTCAATTTTTTTATCTGGTTTTATTTTTCATTAACTATAATTTTGATAAATAAAATTGTCACAATGAGAATTAATGGAAACGAAAAACGTCAAAATATACAGGCTGTCCCATTCAAAACAACATTAGTTGTTATAAATATATCTATACAACTGTTATAATTTGAGGAGTTGTAATGGCAAGTTGACATGCAAAAGGCTGTATCCTTTATAACTTTTTGCGCGTTATTGTCTTATATGTTTCTTATACTTTCTGGTATTCGTAATACCGCGTTGCTTGTGCAGAGTGTTTCGCTGTATTGAATATACTAAATATTTTACTGTACCTATGATGTTGTTTTGAATGTTTAATTTTTTGAATAAGTATATTTTGGCACTAAATTTCACCAAGTAGGACTATATTCTGTTTTGGAGGCATTGACCATCAGCTTATTCTTATTTAAGAACGGAATTATGTGTGGATTTGTGCACACATTTAACAATTATCAATTAGCGATTAACATTTATCAATTATAAGTTGAACTACTCATATGACTATGACTCCATTTATGCACACAATTAACAATTATCATTTAGCAATTAACAATTGCGAAGCTGGCCAGCTTTCAACTTCTTGAACTAATTGTACCGAATTTTCATCTAGTGCGCAACTAGTACGCAGATCCTGAAATTTATCTCACTTTTCCATAAAAAAAGTGGTTGATTTAGGGTTATGTTGTGTGGCAGCATCATTATCAAGAGAAAAAAATCTCAGCTTTTTCAATTCTACTATACATCTTCTAAATTGTTCCAATAGACATGAAAATGTAGGGTTATTTTAAATGTAAATCACCAGAATCTCGGGCTTGTGCGCGTGCTTACCATTTTCTCCCAATTTATAATTGTGTCTGCATAAACGATGGCAGTTCTAATAATTTTCAATTGATAATTGTTAAATGTGTCTGCATAAATCCACACTATTTAACTGTTCAAATGATTGTTCACTCTTCCTAAGCAAGATTCGCTGTTCTCTCTGTTTGCATTATACAAACGTCCAACCCAATTAATGCCGTCAGATTTGTTCTAATTTTAAGAAATTCTGCCGTAAACAGTGACCTTGCGGTACCCCTACCTTCGCGCTATGGTCCTACTTCCACAATTTTCATGTAGAACTGAAAATGATACTGAATAGCCCGAAATGCAAAATTTCGTCAGCTTAAAAATTAGTCCTTGCCATACCCTTTTTTTTGTGTGATAACAAAAATCTTGTACAAAACGATAGGTACTGGTCTGATGTTATAGCGACCTGTCATGTGTCGGATTCAACCCCTTTCAGGGTCACCTACCGACTAAAAAAACTTTCACATTTTTTATACGAGGCGTACTGGAACCGTCTTTGTATTACTTCAGCACACTACGGTGATCTTTTCTAGCTAGTCGGGTTTTCTCTCTTTTCCTTTTCTTTTGTCTCGATTAGACCTTATTGCTTAGTATCCATTCTGCCATCCTTGCTCTGACCTTACTATACTTTCAATCATGTTTGCTACAGCAGGATGCCAAATAAGCGCAGCATAGAGTAATTGCGAATGCATTACACTTGATAATATACGGAGCTTAGAGGATGTAGCACCACCCATATTCGGAAGCAGTCTCGACAACACACTGACGGTATTCTCAGCTTTTTCTATAGTCTTCAAAGAATGTCACTTTTGTGCCACCACACTCCCAGAGATTAAGAGTTCTTTGGAAGGATAGGGATTCCTTTCCCTGTAAATAGGATTAGCGATACCTTGACAATGATTGAAGGATGTTTCCTTAGTAGTTGTGCTGGGCAGCCGAGATGGTACTTAAGTGGATAGGTTATTACTTATGATATATTTTGCACTCAAGTATATAACGGACCTTCACAAAATACACAAGTTATTAATCAAATGAAATGAATAAAAAAAAGAAAGAGTTGAATTCTCAATGTGGAGGAGGGGAGTTACTAAATTCTCGAATTTCTCAATTCAGCCCATTAGTCTGGTAAAAATTTAAAAATCCCTGCATCCCTTCATCCCAGGGTATTATTACACTCTCTGCCAACCTCTATAATATTATCTCTCTTTTTGCCTCTTACTCCCTTCAGTTTAAATATTAATATCTGTTTGCTCTGTCCACAAAATGCGATTGATTTTGCGGCTATATTATTTGCCTTCGCTTTATTTTACATCCCATTGTTTGGAAGAATATTGAATTTTATGATATTTCTTTTTTATTACTTTTGCAGAAACGACTCCCCTTTTTTTTCAATGTAAATAATATATGTCGTTTTTGATTCATAGAATAGTTTTGTTGTGGTTTTTTGAATAAATATTGGTGGATATTATGAGGTACATATTACCTTATTTTTATTTGTTTACCCATAAAACTGTTGAGAAAATTGAATTTAATGAATAATTCAAAAGTTAAGGGTGTTCCACGGTCAAATTTTCTACAAAAAAATCAATAATTCAAAAAGTGTGCATTTTTGAAACAAAAGTATACTAAAATATTACGTAGATTTCAAAAATGTATTAATAGACAGGGTGTTCCATTTAAAATAACAAAGTTACAGTCGGCCATCTTTGAAAATATTTTAGTTGAAAAGATCGTATCCGAAAACCCAAACGTAGAAATTTTCATGATTTTACTAAGTATTTTGCCATATAAAGATAGTTTTCACTCGTCGTGGGACACCCTGTATATTAAGCCTAAGCAAGAGCCATCTAAAAAACATGTATGCATACACAAACTTGCTAAATAGGGATGAACCTATTTATCAGTTATGCTTGGAAGCAGAGGAAATAGCCTCGAAAGACTTCTAGGATTAGAACTTGCAAAGGACCACTAGTCTCTTCACATAAACGATGCAGCCAAGAGGAAGATGAGTGTGAAGGCACAGGTGCCAAGGATTTAAATACGCTGGCAGATCTAATGAATCTATTTACTGTAGTACTATTTCTCTGGACCCAAATGTGCATAATAAACATTACTATGGTACATTTAATATAGATTGCTTATGCTCAAAGATCTCATCGCAAATATTCGCTTTAAAGCAGATTAGAAATTTTTTGAGTTTTTACATTGCAAAAAATGGCTGTTCGTATCGTCGCAAATGTTCAATATGGCGATTCATGCCAGAAACTGTTCAAGAAGCTCCAAATCCTTCCGCTTCCTTGTATATACATTTATGAATCTCTGGGGAATATTCATCTTAATATTGATTTGTTGGTATCCCACGCAGATATGCATAATTATAATACTAGAAATGCGACCTCTCTTGTACCACCGAGATCAAGAATCTGCTGATCGCAAAACAATCGAGTAGACTGTAATTTATATAATGTATTTGAAAAGTATAGTAGGGAAAAAGCCGTTGGCGAGTTAAGTAAGGGTGTTTTCAGCAAACTAGCAAAACGTTTTCTGTTGCAACACTGTTTTTATAGAGTGAATGATTTTATTACTTTTTGCAATAACTCTCAAAACGCATAGTACAGTTTTTCCTACTACTTTACTTTATATATTTATGACTGTATGTACTAAATATTGTATTTAAGGTCTATCTAATATTCTGCTTGGTGTGCGTCATCGTTTGTGACGTATATCCGGGTTTTCGGTATGTTCATTTTATCTGCTATTTTGACATCTATCTAACCTTAAATTTGATGAATTAAATTATCAGGATTGCATTCAACCAAATTAGAAAAGCATATGAAATTAAAAATTATCAGCTACCTTTTCTTCCTGAAAATACTTAAGAACTTAAAAAAAATGCTGATGTTTTTTCGTATATCTAGGCATAAATTTGTATTATTTGAATGAATATAACAATAAGATTAATATTCACTTTTCATAATTGATAATTGACCGTAAACAACAAAGTACAGACCTGACGAGAACTGTCAGTGGGACATTAGAAAAAGACGTAAGACACATTGCCGTACGTACGAATTTTAATTTAAATTTATCACGTACTTTCTTTCTTTCCGTTTCTTCAAATGTAATTTGTTAGAAGGACATCAACAATCCTGTTGATATGTATAGGAGATGTTGGTGACAATTGACCTGTAGGTATCTGAAGAATTGCCCAATTGCTTTAATTGTATGGATTATTCGACAACTATATCACTGGATTTATTAGTGGTTATTAATTTATACAGGCTGTACCGTCACATATGAATGTGTATTTCTAAGACAGATTGGCCGGCTCGTTCAACAGATATTACCCCGTTAGTTTTTTTTTCTTTGGGTATATGTAAAAGGGTTAGTTTATGTTTCAGCTTGCTTGCTAATCCGTTACACCAGAAAATATTGAAGCAGCATGCACAAAGAATTTACTTGGAAGATTAGAATGCTGCATTATTGGTGGATATCAATTTGAGCATCAGCTGCAGTAAAAGTGTTATTGTATTCCAATTTTATTTGTCTTTCAGCTATTTTTTTCTCAAATAAAAAACATTATGAAAATTAGTTTGTCGTTTCCAAGTAACTAACACAAAAAGGTATCGGCGAATTGGTAGAGATATATACTAGCCAAAACCTCGTGTGCACCCTGTGTATAAGATACAACTTGTGTGTAAGTTTTTGAACATTAAAAACCGAGAGTGGTATGGATTAGAAGTT
The DNA here is from genome assembly GCA_963978555.1 of Galerucella nymphaeae. Taxonomy (NCBI): domain Eukaryota; kingdom Metazoa; phylum Arthropoda; class Insecta; order Coleoptera; family Chrysomelidae; genus Galerucella; species Galerucella nymphaeae. The sequence continues at coordinate 7,824,331 of OZ021708.1, forward strand.
TCGGATCAGTTACTTTGTCAGCAAGATTCCCATATTTAAATCCATGCATATGTAATTGGTTTATTTGAAACCAATAGAAACACGCAAAATATGGGAAAAAAAGAATTCTGCAATTTGCAAGAAAGAAAATACATTTGTTTATAAAAACGAGCAATCGTCATATAGAGCATCTGTTATAGTTTGAGGTTGAGAGTTGATATTTTTTTAAAAATTATTTTTCAACTTTTTTGGACAATGAAACCCAAATTTTTCACTTTAGAAAATCCAGTTTTTTTCTCAATTTTCGAAGTTATCTATAAAAATTCAAAAATCAATCATTTATCAATCAATAGAGAAGTATATATAGTTATTACAGTCATATATATATAAATTATTAGAAATATTTGCCAACTCAGTAATGGAGAAGATTTATGTGGGAATGTGACAAGAAAATACCAGAGAGTACTCTTTTTAAAATTTATTGCTGAGCACGCATTTTATGAAGGTCATTCAATTGATTATCAATCAGCCAAAGTATAAATCATAATTGAGCCTCTTACTCTTTGGTTAACTGAAATATTAACAAAATCTTATGACTATGATAATGAATATTATATTAAAGACTCCTTCGAAATTAACAAAACATACAATAACATGATATTGCCACCGAACTATGTATCACTTTTTAGTAATGTTCACTTAAGTATATGTTTAACTGCTCTTGATTACAAATGGAATGATATAAGTAAAAACTGCAAACTAAACAAAGAAACTTTTTTAGAATTAATATCATTTATCTTTATAATAATAAAAATTACCAACAGACTTTTGGAACTCCCATGGGATCTTCAATATCACCAATACTAGCAGACTACGTAATGAATTATATCTTAGACTTTGTTATATCTGTTTTACCATTCCAGTTGTTTTTCATAAAAAAGTACGTCGATGATATAATTTTATCTCTTTCTTGCGATGAAATAGATAATATACTATTCTACTTCAATACATTTGATCCTTATATACAATTCACTATTGAAAAGGAAAATTCAGAACAATCTTTACCTTTTCTTGACACCAAATTCATCAGAGATAATAATAATGAAATTTCCATTCACTGGTATAGAAAACCAATAAGTTCAGGAAGATATATAAATTACCATTCATATCATCCTCGCAACACAAAAATCAACTTGATCAAACAGATGAAAACTAGAGTCCTTCAAATTTCAGATCCAATGTTCCACCAAAAAAACCTAAAAATATTGTACAATCTTTTCCACGATAACTCATATCCTCCATATCTTTTGAGACGAATATTATATAATACTTTTGACAGATACTCTGACATTACTAATAATAGATCAAATAATATTAAAACTGACAATATTAACCCTCCAATTTATATGTCTTTACCATATATGAAAACAGTAACACCTAAACTTTCAGGAATCTTTAATAAACATAATATCAAAATTGCAAACAAACAACAACTCACGATAAAATCAATTTTCAGTAAAATCAAAGATAAAACACCGATTAATAAATTAACTAACACAGTTTATGAAATTCCTTGCTTCAACTGTGATAAAAAATACATTGGTCACACTAAAAGAACATTAACCAATCGAATCTCCTCTCACAAAAGCGATAGTAAATTGTATCCTGATAGATGTGCCCTTGCTGAGCACGCATTTTATGAAGGTCATTCAATTGATTATCAATCAGCCAAAGTATTAATCACAGAAAAAAATTATAAAAACGTCTATTTCTAGAAACCGCATTTATTTCACAAGAAAATAATTGCATTAATAAAAAACTGACCTGAATAACCTTAGTGTGATGTATGCCTATCTCCTAGATTTTGAAAAACAATCTTTACAAAATTTAAATTTCAATCAAAATTAATTAACCTTATTCGAATAGACCTTAATATCAGAAATAAAAAAATGAAAGAAAAATTTTTTTTTTGTTCTATGTCATATTGAATGTCATAGATATTGTTTTTTGAGTTTCATTATGAATTTTATATCAATTTTTTATACAATTTTTTACTATTATACCAACATCCTCATTTAGATAATGTAAGTGAATTTATACATTAATTTATTTAATAATTTGACCATATACATTTTTAGTCCTTGAGAATGAATATATAATATTCGAAAGCTTGGAATAAATTTTAAAAAGAGTACTCTCTGGTATTTTCTTGCCACATTCCCACATAAATCTTCTATTATATATATATTTGTCATTCTATAAGTGATGATTGGTCTCACTATGGCTGAGTGAGTATCACATATACCTCGGGATCCTTAAATAAAGCCCCAATCTTTTCTTGTCAGGTTCCTGCATTTTATTTAAGCTATTTTCCTACAGATTGTTACTATTCATGCAGGATAAGACCTAGATACTTAACTTCTTGTCTTCATTTCAACTCGCTTCCATCAAGTTCAACGATTTTGAAGTCTACTGGGATAAGATGCAAGTGATATAGTTTCTATGGAGATGATGTTTATTCCCAGTGAAATAAAATGTTCTCTCGATTTTTCACTTCTTTGGAGAGCGGACATTCTGTATTCACTAACATTTAGGTGTACGTAGTGGAAATTTTTACAAAAACTGAAACTGTTTCTAACCTTTTCAGTACAACTGAGTATCTTTTATGTTATGCAGCGCTACATATTGAAACTTTTCCAACAAAACGTTGTCATGAAAGCAGAAGAGAGACACGGCATTTACTAGTTTTCAGCTTTTCATTCTAATTACGTAAAAGTTACATAATAAGCAGCTCGTCCTAATGAAACAAAGAATGTTGAAAATTAGTTGCAAACGTGAAAGTCGCTCATGCGAAAATGCACTTCTGACGACGACATTAGAGAATTTCAGTTCCAAAAAAAAATGTATACGAAACAATTTCCGGTGAGCGCAAAAACCCATTTTCGAACTTTCAAATTGAAGTGAGAACTTCCTCGAAGAACTAAAAGTATCGTCTGAGCTCAACACGTGTAGTTACCAGACTAGATATTTTTGTTTGTTTGTGAAATATTATGATATTGTGAAGTTAAAATGTATGATATCGATTTGAAAAATGTGATTAACTATTTCCTTACAAATAGCGGATTTGTATCTAATCTCTACTTCACGAAGAAGTAGTTTCATGTTAAAAACTAAAGTATGGAGTAGTTTTTAGATGATGGAAATGCGTTAAGACCTTACACTTCCAGGTTCAACAGCATCGCCATCAAATTTTTGTTCAAAACACACGAAAATTCGTGCTTCTATAAAAAGTGGATCTTTGACTCTTCATCGATACTTGTAGTGCAACTATTTCCATTCCCAAAAGCAAAATCAGTTCTTATTTAATAAATAAGGTTTCATCAGGATATAAAAAACAGAATACATTGGTTTTTTTAGGAGCCCTTCGTCGTCTCTCCTCCCTTCAATAGTGAGTTCACATGTTCCGCGACCACCTTATCAATATCCCATTTAGAATGATATATGTACACAAAAAATTGATATTTTCGAAAATTAATTTGCAAAATCGTTTGATGAACTGCATTCTCGTCACCTTGTCTTAATAAGCGACACCTCCTTCCCCCTATAAGTGCAAATTCATTTTATGAACTGCCCCCACTTGGAGTAGTAAATGGGTGATCTTTGCCAAAATACATAGCTATCTTTTGAACAGATCGAGGAAAGAAATTATGGTGGAGTTGGTGGATAGTCTTAAATGTTAATCTTCACTCAGCAGCACGAGCGTTACTTTCGTACCTCACCAAAACCGCATATTGTTCAAAGGAATAATTTGCCATTCTGATAAAAAAATAAAAATCATTCTACCCTTTTTACGCAGGAGCAGCTGTTTAACTCCGAAGCAATTTGACTTGATTTCAATTCTTGTTAATTTGTCAAAACCAACCAGGTGATGTAAAAATCATTTTAATTTTGTCGAAAACTTGGCTCAACTCTTTCGCGACGGCACCGTGGTTTTGAAAATGTGCCCACTGTACGGACGTTTTGAGTTTGGCCAGGGACGGGTGTAGAGGTTATCCGGTACTTAAAAAACAATAAAAATTGGCTTTCTTTGTCAAAGATGTCTGCTCTTGCAATAGGATATATTGTAAATACTAGAACAAATTATAATAAAGATATTTTATAACCATTTAGACTCTTATGTAAGCTTTGGAAACCACGTGTTTTGCAACGATCACAACCATACGCTTCCGATGCACGTCGTTTTACTTACGACACCGAGCGGACTTCTCAGACATTAGTATGTGAGCCGATTTGTGACGGAATAAGTCGACAACCGTATACCAGCCACTGTAACCTTAAAAGGGGGTGATTTTAGTCGGCAGTGGTCTTGAGAGTGGAAAAAGTACTGAACGTATATATCCGACAGCCGTCTGTGTGCCATTTTTTTGGGAACCGTGTAGGTATATCCGACGTCCGTCGCGAAAGGGTTGATAGTAACAAGAGCACATTTATGGAAAATACCTATTAATTGAATTTAATGTAAAATTTTCAAAAAAATTTACACCAGAAATTTAACCCAATTTACCCGTTGTCTCTCCCAAGTTTGAAGTTTGTAGGTAGCGATTATTTTTATATATGCGTGATCCTTAAAGGGGCTCCCTTAGGAGAAACTGAAAGTAAATTAGGTTAGATGAACATGAAATTACACCCAGTGTCTGTACTTTGCATTGGGCAGAAGAGTTCATGTACACCCTGTATAGCATTTCATTTTTTCCATAAAAATGAGTTAAGTATTTTCATCAATCCTATATAAAAATGTTACACGTGAAACACAAATTTTTTTTTCTAACTCCTCACCTCTGAAACACCCAAAAACCCAAGTCCCAACTCCCAAAATTCCTCTCGAACGTTTCATCTACCCAACTTCGCCAACAAATTTTAATGCTGAAAAAGTTTTCCAAACTTTCCGAGGGGTCGATTAACTCCAACTCAAAGCCCCACAGAAACTGTACCGAACACTTTTCGAGCTGGAAAATCGCTTTTCACCAGAATACAGGGTCTTCCGTAAGAGTGGAATTTAATATTGAATGCATTGTTGCAACAATATCGAATGCAAAAATGTATTTCTGTATGCTCGGAGGCGGTATGTGGCAAGAAAACTCCCCCTGTTGTCGGGTACTGGCTCGTTCGACGCCAATGACGCTTAGGGAGGCGGCGCGAGTTGGTAACGCGACGCAGGTTCGAAAAAATCGGGCTGACCTCGATATCAAGTTTCTGGACAGGTGAGAACTAAACACATCACGTATATTCAGAAGCAGAATTTTTGAAAGTCGGATTTCAGATTGATATGCAATCTGTTCGAGACTGCACGTGCTTCCAGCGCACTATTCAAAGTTTCGGAAAGTTCTAACTTTATTTTCCAAGTTGCCAGGAAGTTTGGAAAGTTGGAAATCAGTTGTAGTAATGTATTTGTTTGGCGATATAGTTGTGATCTGCAAATGCTGGCTTTATTTTATTAAATATGTTTACAAGTATTACTAATTATATTATATTATATTATTCAATGAGGTAGAGTCATATCTGAAGATATTGCAGTTTTTTTGTGAATAGAGCTAGTGACTAAATAAGCATGACTAGGAATTAAATTGAATTTTAATGAGTAGATTCAGAAATACTGCAAGTCAAAGATTCATAGTTTTGTCAATGGCCTATTTCAAAAGTTGGGAGCTCAACTAAACCCCTACAGGGTGTTTACAAATATGTCTGAAATATTGTTGTGAGTGACTGGTTATTTAATTTCAAGACGAAAGGATTCTGAAACATGTCTGTCGTTAACGAGATACAGGGTGTTTATTTTTTCGTAATAAGAGATGTCTAGCTGTACTTATCTGGACCATAATGGTACTGGTTTCCAAAAGAATATATTCATTTTCAGTATCAAACCAGTTAAACAACACAAAAATAAAGAAAAATTCCCATCATTATAGTTTCGTGATTGCACCAGTTCTGCTTTCGTTTGTGTTCAGTTTATAACGATGTCTGTGTTTACTTCTGCTGAAATAACTGAGGCGTTTTTAATATGTATTAGCCAATAGTGAAGCCTTAGAGACCAGACGTATGTATGCCCTACGCTATCCAAATCACCGGTTATCATATTCTGAAACCTTTACCAAAATACAACTCCGCTTACAAGAAACTTTTTCTAAGAGAAAATTTATTGTATCCATATCATGTCCAACGTATTCAGCATTTGCTACCTAATGACTATCAGCTGAAACATTTGCTCCTGAATGTACTTATTTTTTGTTTATGTCTATCACAATGTCATTGCTCCTGTTACACTGACAGTTGGTTCATAGAGTTGAATGACGATCACCAACAACAATATTTCGGAATACCCTGAATACTGTGAGGAGAAAAAATAATACAATCTGCACATCCACCCTATTTAATTTCCGAAAATTTAACTGTGTAATAATCTTCACAACTGAAGGGTACGTTCATTCATGTTTCTTGTAATGACAGAAAATTACATATTCGATTGAACAAGTTTTATTATATAAAAATATTTTACAACATTGTACTATCCTACTTTCCATACAGAAAAATCGTAAAAGCCACACTTATATAGCGATCGCGTCCTTTTGATAAGTTCGTAAAATTTTAAGTACGCTATAAACTGATTCATGTTCAACGTTAACGGCCGAGATTATCCCTAAATTTGTCTTTCCCCGTTTTAATAGTCATGTCAATACGTTTTACCACGAATAAATAGAGTGTATACCTTTCTTTTTTCCTTGTTCGAAAGGAAAGAATGTAATTTCCATGTCTTCACTCAAAACTGATTTCCGCCCAAAGTATCACCTTGATGCAAAAAAAAATAAATTTGGAATATAATGTATGTAGGTTTATTTTTGTTTGTCTGGATGAAAATTAAATAATACTCCCAGAGGTGAACCAAACAGTTTTATTTCCAAAGAAATCCCACCAACTTACATTCAAAGTTGATCGTCTTCCAGTTATACATATGTCTTAGTTTTCTCCTAGTCATCAATAATTTATGTATTTGAGATTAGATTAGATTAAAATTGGAGTGGCTCTTTGTCCTATCCCACTGCGACCTTTGCAGATCTATTGTGGTCCTCCCTATATTAGAGCTCGATATCCAGCTTTATTCTACAGCACTACTTACTTTCACATCAAACTCCGCAACTAACTTCTTTTTCAAAATCATCCATTTTGTAATTCTTCTTGCTGACTGAATAAACAGCCCAGCAAGTTCTTTCAATCATTTTCCCGCAAATATCAACTTCTGTAATTCACCCCAACCTGTCAGCTTGGATATTTCTTCGAAATCTTCAATCCACTTTCGAACTGGATAATTATTATGTCTTCCATCAAATGTTCTAATACTATCCTCAACGACTTTGAATGTCGATGAGAACGAACCCTTCATCTGCATACTTTTAGAAGATTCGCTACGCTTGTTCACCTCCATTATTTTCATCGTCATCAGAATTCACCTCGTAATCCGATTCTTCTTCAACTCCTTCAGCATCTGTTACCTCATTTTCATCAAGTAGCTTTAGGTTATTCATAAAGGAACAAATGCGTGTAACTACTTCTTCATCACTACCGGAATAATCAAGGTCAAGTATATTACAAATAGCAATAAGGTCAGGCAACTGCACTTTTTGTTTTACTTCGTTCAATTATTTCGCGAATTCTTTTTGTCTAAATGGCAACCAGAAAAGTCACGTACGTCTTTCCGTGTTTCCCTACTTTCCCCCCCCCGGTTTCCATAGACGACTATATGTAAAGCCTTAACTACTTCAACTGAACTACTGGAAATATGTTTCCCGATTCTTGTAATATCTTCCAAATTAGTCATTGTATGTGAATATTATTATTAAATATTATAAAAGATGAAGCAGTATTAAAATAAATGCGTTAGAATATAACCAATCAAATAATACTACAAAAAGAATTCACCTTATGCCTCAAAATTCAAATGAAATAACAAGTAGAGTCGCAACTTATTTTTTTTCTATTATTCGGTAAATATAAAAATGAACCTGAATATTGCGACGTTTACATAATTATAAAGAAAAATGAATTTAAAACTCAAAATAATTGATTCCGTAACCAAATCAAAGTTATTATAACAATTATGTCTTCGATTAACAGCTGGTGCAATATGATCATCTGGAGTCTAGCTCGTCTATTGGAAAAATAAATCGTACCTTGTTTATTCCACAATAATAATGTACAATTACGTCTGAATTTACTTAAAGTCCTCTTACTTCTCCTACAAGTCTTACTTCATGGACTAATTGTATTTGAAGTCGTCTTACTCCCGTCTTTTCACGTCTTTTGCTGCTTTGCTTGAATTATTCCTACTTGAGTCTTCTTCAATTGGAACAAATGTGTCTCTGAATGACATGAGTAATTATCCTCTAGTACCTTTTCTAAACAATTTCGCCAAAGTGTTCGGAATAGTCGTCCATAATCACCTTGCGTTTCATGTCAGTAATATCATCATACCTAAACAACATGGTTTCGTATCTGGTAGGTCGACAGTTACAAATTTATTTTGCGTAACTCAATCCATTTGTTAAGTGCTGGAGAAGAAAAGTCAAGCTGATATTATCTACACTTTTTTGTAGTTTTTGACAAAATTGACCATGGCCTACTTTTACATAAACTTAATTCATTTGGTGTAAATGACATAATTGCTATACTTAGTTCATATCTTCATGATCGCACTCAAATATGTTCAAACTTCAGGATACAAATCTCTTAACCTTTTCTTTAAACTTCAGGTGTCCCACAGGGCTCCATATTGGATCCCTTACTTTTCAACATTTTTATAAATGACATTACCTAAGATCTGGATGTCGACATTGATAAAGACATATATGCTGATGATATGAAACTATACTGTGAAAAAAACTCCGTTAATGACTGCTTCAAACTTTAGAGTAGCCTTAATTTGGTCAATAATTGGTGTATCAGAAACAAACTCCCTATGAATCTAAATAAATGTAACGTAATGTCCTTTTGTTGGAAAGAAACAACTGTCCAATTTGATTACACCTTGTGCAGCATTGTACTCGACAGACCAGATGTCCTGAAAGATCTGGGTGTTTACAAAGAGTACAAAGAAGATACCTCAAGTCGGCTTCTTATATCTTGGACGGTCTTTATCCCGTTAGTGGCACACCTCAAGAACAGTTTTATTCTCGTTTTCATAGCAGTAGTTCACTTCGTCGTCGCTCAACGCATTCGGTTATGTTTTTATATAAAATTGTTAATTATATTTTCAAATGTGACAATATTGTATTGTTACTGAATTACAGAGTTCCTAGAACAAATTCTTAAACCTTTTCTATGAATTATCACAAAGGACAAACGTTTATAAATTCTCACCATTAAACCAGTTTATCATTAAGTAAGATTGAGTCAAGCATGGATATTTTTTGCACAAATAATAGACAAATAAAACGAATTTGTCTCCGGGGTAATTCATAGGAAGGACTTAATTGTATTATTTTTTTTTCTCTCTTCTCTGTCTTTATTATCCTGTGTTTGTCCCTATCCTGTTATTGGGCTTGCCCAAGGATATTGTGATTAAATCAATAAATAAATAAAAAAAAAATTATGATCTAGCTGTTTTTCCAGCAATAACCAAGTACATAGAAAAAATCGGAACAAAACAATAGGAAAAGAATATTCTAAGACCTGACCAAACAAATTAGGTGTTCTTTATAGAGATAGTATGTAGAGTTGTTCACATAACCTCTTGTATATAAATACTAGAACTATTGGTTTAGGCTGACTGAAGACATCACTGAAATATTTGCAAAAAACTAGCAGCACTCCGACTACAAATTCCTCCAGATCGACGATGTCAATGGATCTGTTCTTTTGAAAGATTAGGTGATAAAAAAAGCAAATATAAAAAGTTTTCCATGAAATTTATTGTATAAATATCAAATTTATCTATAACTAATTGATATATAGACGTGGTTTTGTTGAATATAATAATGAAAAATACAAACCTTAGGAATCCAGCAAATGTGGACATTCACCAGTTTATAACATACAAAAAGGGAAAGGCGAATCATGGACATTAATTCATACAAAAAAAGGAAATAAAACTCAAGCAGCACGACGACTACTTTTTTTTTCTTAACAAGTTTTTCCGAGTAATTTATATAGTCCACGTAGTCTAAGTGTCGAAAATCACTAAGACTAATAAAAATAGAGCAATAACGTTTATTGATATTGGACATCCTGGAAGATAAGGCACCCTTAAGGTCATTCGACATGATTTTTATGGCTAGAGACTTTTTTATGGCCTAAGCATCCCATAGACAAAAACCATTAAGAAAAAATTATATAAATTTTAAAATATCTGAGATCTTTTTTATGGAATGGAATAAATCATTCACCAGATAACATAAAATTCATTCAGGGAAAAAAGGAACATGTCATTAGGAAATTTGTATTTTTACACTTTTTAAAATAATTATTTTTAGGAATAGTTGTTTCTCTGAAAACTCTATTGTTATTATAATTACTGATGTAATCACCTGATTCTCAAAAATTCATACAAATAAGTAAAATTTCCTCATAATTCGATTGGTGATAATAACAATCTTGTAATGCATCAATTATTTCTGGCTCAAAATCCATAGAAAGGATGGGATAGGAGTGTACGGGCAAAGAACGGAAAGTTTCGAAAGCTTGGAAAAATCTCAAGTATTTTTCAAGATGAAATTCACGCCATAGGAAAGTGTGCCTAGTAAAAACAGAAGCGATATAGTAGACAAAGGATTGCTATGTCGGGTAGTCAAGAAGCCACTAAAGCACTGAGTTATTGCGAAACCAGATTCAAAGTAAGAAAATCAAAGGAAAACTCAATGAACTAAACTAGAACAACATCGTCACCTTAATGTTGATTTCAGGAGACACAGTAATAAATGAAATAAGCTGGCAAACATTTTCGGAACCGATATCAGCTAGACACAGTCTAGTAGGGTTGAATGTGAAAGGTTCTCCTGGGAAATAACAACCAGGTTAAAACTAAGCCATACTCAGAGTTTTGACAGGTGTCCTTACAGGACAGGAATGGACATACACATACATGTGGATTACATTACAATACAGAATAATAGGGCACAACATCTAGGAAACTAGGATAGGAGAGGTACTCTTACCTGAATCGAAACTAGCGGATATTCCAAAAATACCTCCAGAAATTAGGTCTATTCAATGTAAATATTATTAGTCTCTGCGATTTTTTTCATGAGTTAAGTAGAAGGAAGGGAGTGAAGTAGATCTTGACCTTATGAAATGCCACCCCAGTATACATACATAGATATGTCAGGTAATTCGTTGCCATTTTGTGTATATGTTCATTGAAGTATAAAGAAGTGTCAAGTAATCTATTATTCGGTCTATTTATTTTAGACTTATTCTTTTCGGGTCTGTTTTTTCTGAGTGTAGTATTTCGAGATATATTTCTTTTGAGTCTGCTTTGTCCATGTCCATTTTTCCGGTGTATTATTTCCAGGGTATATTTAGCTTTGCAGAAAACATTACTTAAGAAATATTCAGCACAACAAACTTGATACAAATAATAGAGTAACCTTCAATTTTCCGTCGGGAAGCAATGCAACTATCGTCTCATCGTCAATAATCTTAATTTCCGTGAATTGCAACCATAAAATCTTCAATTTTGACAAATATTATAAGAAAACATGAATAGCAGAACACGAAAATGGTACAAAATTTACTTTATCTTGATGCAATACAAACACGATGTATCGAAACTTTCCCCGAAAATGCACACCTTTCCAATGTAATTTAATCAAGTTATAACACCGAACTAGTAACCGACAAGCTAGATATTTATACAATTCGGGCAATAAAGTACAGGCATAAATTTTGCTATTGGTGGAAATCGACGTTTTATCATCAGGTCTCCTAACACCTTGCATGTTTATTTTTCCAAAAAAATATTAACTTTACTGTTAATACGACTTTAAAAATCATAAAATTTAAAAATCCACCAAAACGCGTTTTACGTCACTTTTCTACTCGTACAATCTTATTCGGAAATATCGAATATTTATGAACACTTTCCACTTTGAGTTGACTTTTAGTAATTAAAAAAGCACACACAATCACTTAATGGTCCCAAACAAACATATAAATGATATTTTTACGTCGAATAGTTAATTAAAATACAATAATAAACACAAAACTACACATAACCTATGCATTCTTCTTCTTCCTTCCTTTTTTGGGCTATATCCTGCATTACCGGCAGAAGTAAAAGTGTGCCATCACACGTATTATCGGTAGCGTTCGGAAATCCTCGGGTGTTGGTCGGAAGGTGCATTAAAATTTGAATTTTATTTCAAAATTTGGAAGTAATTTGAAATGGAAACTGGTTTACTTCCTATTATTAGTTATTTTTGATATCAACTTTACAATTACAATCTAATATCTAAACAAAATATGAAATATGCGTGTACCCTATTGGGAATAAACCCACTCTCGCTCATGCTATTTGTTAAAACAGATTAATTTCAATTTTTCCACAGGAAAAAATAGATACACGAGGGATATTTGGTAAGATTATTTCCTGAGTTAAATAAACATTTCATTTTGACAAATTTTTTTTTAATTAAAATAATAAGAACAATAATTAACAATATATCTTTCAAGCTAGGAAAGGTTAAGAGCCAATGCGCTCTGATTTACCCGCGTAAGATTGGAAAGTTTCGAAATTTGGAGGAGGATAGCCTCTGATTAAAATCCAAGCGTTAAACAAGGCAAGAGTCAGTCAGTACACTCTGTGCAAAATATGTATGTACTCCGTAAGATGTCGCTTCAGACCGTAGCATTAAAATTCAAATTCTTACGCACCCTCAATCACATTTTTCTCATTAATTAATAAACATAATGATTTCAAATTTTGACAGTATATTACTAGTGTGTAGCTTCGGAGACGATGCATATTTATTACTGCACTGATAAAATATCAACAAAATTTATTTCAAATTTCACAGCACAGAAATTTTTTTTCCAAAAAATAATATGCATCGTCTATTCACTGTAATGGTTCATATAAACCCTGAAATTTTGAACGTATTATCTTAACTAATAAGGGAAAAAAATGTGTTTGAAGGAAAAATCACTTATTTTTCAAATTTAAAGCAAATCTTAAAATAATTTCTATTTCTGTTCATACAAGTTTATGTATTGAGTAAATACCTATCAAGTTTCAATCAACAGAAAAAAAACACATTCTACAGGGTCTTTTAGTACATTTTAGCTTTTTTGGCGAGAGCGCACACAGCGCATTGCCTCTTAATACTTCAATCATTCCAAATTACAATTAATATAAAAATGAAACTATTGTAGGTTACAGGAGTATTGTTAGCCATATCGGTTGAATTGTTTTTAATTATGTTTGTAGTAGCACTTGCATGAAATTTAACCAGTGTTGGTCAAATTCAAAGGGAAAAATGTGTATTATTTTAAATAAAACACCCTATAATTTTCAATCTCATTTGAAAGAGCAATCATTCTCCTCTCCAAAAATGTATAAAATTTCACTATGGTATTCATTGGGGCAAATAGAGATGGAATCACATCTTATATCAGTATTTTGCGTTTGGCAGAAGAGTTTCTGGACAGTCTGTATACCACATAGAACGTACAGTAGGTAGACACAGTTAGATCGTTAAACTAGTAATTTTAATTACAAATGTATTTAATTACTTGAACATTTTCAAGTCCTCTCTGGAAAATGAAATAAAAAAAAAACATTCAATTTATGGTAAACTACTTTCCAGGATGCCGGAATCGTTCGGAAATGGAGAAACAAATTAAATTCCTTTGAATCCCGCATTGACAGAAGGATCGAAGACGGCTTTGTACATTTTCTTATTCTCGAGCAATGAAATTAAACGATGAAAAAGAAAAACATCGCTAACTTGATTAAATCGGAAACAATAAAGAAAACTTTACTTACGCCCGCGTCCTGGTCTCATCCCTCTTTGTATAACACTTAATCTGGGTCTGCGTGAAAAAAAAATACAAAATAGACACAGTAAAAAATGCTACCATTAAATTTTTCCAGATTGTAAAGCTTCTCAAAGGTATGTGAAAATGTTAAATGGGTAATATGAAACTTCACAAGATAATTTCTTGCAGATTCCTCGACAGTACCAAAAAAATCGATGAAATATATTATATATTTTTTTTTTCAATTTTCAGAGATTGTGCTGATATCCGGAGAAAATGAAATTTTTTTTAGACGTACTAGTTAAATATTACCTAAAAATTACTAATACGAACTATGATAGGTAAGTTTTTCAGAAAATTTCAAATGATTATTTGCAAAACTAAAAATTATACAGCGTCTTAAACCTCAGCGTTCTAGTCGCTCGACGCTTGCACTGGGCGTGTTTCTCTTGGATTTCATGCAGTGAGCGAATAATGAATATAAAATTTTCTATTGATAAATTTTTTATAAACAATGATCCAATAAATAAGAATCGAATTCAATATTTTTAAAATCTGAATATTCATAAGATCAATATCATTGGTGTCCAATTGTTTTAATTATAATTATTGGATTGTTAATTTCATCTAAAATATAAATTAATCGTAATGAAGAGATTGCAATGAAAATTAAAGTAATTGTTGGTAAAACTGTTCCAATAATTGCAATTAATTGGTCTTCAAGTGAATAGCGGTGTAAAAATTTATTAAAAAATAAAGAAAATAACAATTGGCCAACAAGTACTCTAATAACTAAAATTATTAGTGTATCGTCATGCCCTATCTTGTAATATAAAATTTTTTCAAGTTGAAATTTCTAAAAAAATGGGTAATCTTTATGTTTGGGGTTTAAGTCAAATGCACTAATATGCCATATTAGAAATTAGCAGATAAATAGGTAATTCAGAATAACTTTGTTCTGCAGAATACGACGTCATAGCTTTTTTTATCGGTAAGAAGACTGCATACGTAGCGTTAAAAAAGATGTATGATGAAGAATTGAGTGATCTTGCCAATCTATGCAACGTTCCTGTTGAAAAGGCCATCAAGATTGTTAGTAGTTTTCTATCTGTTTTGTACGGTTCACGTAACAAATCTAAAGCTATTCGCACAGATATTAACTCATTAAAGTATAATTTAGCTTTATTGAAAAATTCATGTATTGATAAGTAGGTAACCACCTTCTAAGCCTGCATTAGAAAAACACGTATTGAGATGCATTTGGCAAATCAACGGATGAAATCAGGCGACATTTTCCACGATTTTGACAGAAAACTTGGAAGAATATGGATGGTTGATCGACGAGGGGAATGTGTTACCTGATTTTTACAATGGATTATCAGCAATAGAATATTTACAAAATTTCTCCGTTCTTGTACTCAAAAATCTTCTTGCTCTACCGACGTGTGTCCTTGTAAAAAATCTAGTTTGGAATGCTGTGATTCATGTATTAATAACGTAAACGTAGGTAGTTTATGATGAATGTACATAGTGAATAAATTTTCATATTCATAGGTACATGGTTTTCTACTATTATTTATTTTATCATTGTTTTTAAAATAGTAGTTTACCTAACTAGTGCGGAAAGTGATACTTTTCCTCACGCTATTGCAGATGGCCGAACGACGCTAGCGGAGTTCGACAAGGAATTGCGTGCGAAAAAGTCACTTTACGCACGTGTTAGGTACACTATTTTTTCTACTAGCATCCGGAAAAAAACCCAAAAGTTAACATGAAGACACATTTATTATTAAATACATATCAACAAGTTAATTATCATTATTTGACATCAATTTGATAAGACTTCCACCAGGGCCATAAATAATTATTGAAAAAATGTTCCTTTTCATAAGAAAATTATAGCGGAATTCTAATGAATTTATTGATGTTTCAGTCATTTGGTAAACAACAACCATACAAATACATATTTTAAATCTTCAAATTTCAGTATACTCCCCAAAAACTGTACAAATTTACTTTCCGCACTAGTGCGGAAAAGTGATTCTTTCCGCACGCTTTTTAGTGCGGAAAAGTGGATCTTTCCGCACGCTAGTAGAAAAAAAAATTATCAATAGAAAATTTTAGATTCATTATTCGCTCACTGCATGAAATCCAAGAGAAACGCGCCCAGTGCAAGAGTCGAGCGACTAGAACGCTGAGGTTTAAGACGCTGTATTATTTTTAATTTTGCAAATAAACATTTGAAATTTTCTGAAAAACTTCTTTGTATATTACACTTGGAGACTACATATGTAGAAATTGAAAATCAAAAACTTTGTCACTCAACTTTTGCAAAAGTATGCACAAAGTCAGAAAGAGTAGTAAAAATGTTTCCGAAATTTCCCGATGGGTGGGCAATTGCTTTGGAAATTTCGGGTATATTTTACTGCCTCGCAAATGAGCTCAAAAATGTGTGATTGAATTTTTATGCAAAAATATTGATTAGTTCGTGAATGGCAGCGAGTTGAAGTTCGATATTCGCGAAAAAATGTTTTTCCAATTTTTCACTTAATTGTAGATTTTAACAATGTTTCTCCAATTTTAGAAAAAAACAAACGTCATATTCGTATCCAGCACCCTCGAAAACATAAAGTTACATGATTTTTAGCGATTAGAAGTGATCTGGTCACTTTTTCGTTTTCTAAACGACTTTTTGGGGGTGTGCCGCTCGCCCAATAGAAATACATATTTTGAATATTCAAATGTCAGTATACTCCCCAAAAACTCTACAAATTTACTTTCCGCACTAGTGCGGAAAAGATTCACTTTCCGCGCGCTAGTAGAAAAAACATTTTTCGCAAGTGTTAGGTACAATAGTTTTTCCACGAGCGTGAGGATTCACTTATTCACGAGCAAAATAATTTTTGAAATGCACTGACAGTTCTCTGACAATACCAGTTTATCATTAATTTGATATATTGGTGTGGAAATTTTTTTCCACATGGTGCGAAAAATATTTTCCACGCGGTGCGGGAAAACCAATTTTTTCTCCGATTGGCAGCAAATATTGATTTTGCTGACTGATATCAATCAGCAAAGTATTACTTTTCCTGCCTAGGCAGCAAAGTGGCTACTTTGCTGCCTAGGCACGAAAGTGATTACTTTGCTGCCTGTGATTATACATTTCCATAGCAACCAACTAAAATAAAGAAATTGTGGGAATTGTAATAATTTGCAAATACAATATCCTCATGAACAATCTGAGAAAAAATTATATCTTCAACTTGGCAGCAAAGTAGATTGACTGCCTTAGCTGAATTCCTAGCCTCGCTACGCTCGGCTATGAATTCAGCCTCGGCAGTCAATCTACTACTTTGCTGTCTAGTTAAACAAATAACTATTCCGCAATAAAATGCGTGTGGAAAATTCAATTATCCGCCCTCTCGTAGAAAAAGAACATACTTTACAATACGGTTGACACTCCTTTGACAATAGATATTGACGGCTGAGTCTGCTATGTCCTAGTCGCAATCTAGTCAGTACAACTTCTTTGAACCGATTGAAATTATCAATATGGAAGTTATTAGACATAGAGTTGAAAGAACTAAAAACAAAAAAATTCTATCAAAGCCGCCATATTTCACGTTCAACTATCAAATTTTCTGTGCATCAACCGGTATATGGTTAGGTGATAGAATGGTATGGAAGGAGATGGTCAACTCGGTTAAAGATATTCGGAAGTGGTATGAAAACGCTGATCGACTGTTTCAAAAATAACTATCCATTTTTTTCATTAAACCAGAGTGAATTTTAGGAAATTGAAAGTGCATTTGAACTTATTTTTCAACGACGTTTCCAAATCTGTTATTATTTTTTATGAACGCTTTATGGTGAAAAAGTTAAATTTGACAGTTTTGTACGGGAATCCCTATGCCGTATCTTATAAATAACACAATGTATAGCAGCAAAAGTAAAAATAATTCTCAATATTTGACCACATTTTTTGCAGTGTAAAGATTCCAGAAATCGCATAATGATGTGTTAAAGCAGTGGGATCTATGTGCGTGTTCAAGGGATCTTTCGCTGGTTTATTTTTTTCAACAACTCTATTACAAATTTATATACTTGTCATGTTTGATGACATCAACGTTTTTATTTCCAGAGCGATCGTAAAATAAATTGGAATGTTTTAACATGAATGAAGTAATATCGTGAAAAGAAGAGATTACATTAATTCTCATAATAAGAAATCGAGTGGTTATGATTTGCGTTTGCTTCAATCCGTTGAATTTTCAAGCAGCCATCGAAACACTGAGTTTTTGTATAATTAGTATAATTACAATGCACCGAGGACAAAATAGAATCTCTTCCGAATGGTTTATACTATTTTTTCCACTATCTCATCAACTTAAAAACACATTATTTTGTCAGTATGGAGTAAGTAGCACCAGAATTATTGTATTCGGATTTGAGCCTTTATTCAGTAGTCGTTGAGATATATATTATAATTACAAAATAAGCAAACAAAAAGAATTGTCAAATTAATGGTGCTACTTGCATTTTAGTTTAAAGTTTGTTTAGTGCATAATGAATAATTGTGAGTCGGAAGAGATTGCTTTAATGTAAATGTAAATGTAATATTCCTTTCAAAATTAATTTGGAAAATTGTACAAATATACTATTTAATGTACATGTCAATAAATAATTTCAATGTTATTTTTTATGCATGAAAAACGTTCTCCATCATGTAAGCTTTCTTGGGAGCACTATACTCCCTTGGCAATAGTCGACTACTTATGTTTTAATGTTTATGTCATCGAAACTGATTTCTAGTCCTGACCGTGGAAAAAGAAATTCAATTTACATATTTCTGGAATTCATATAGCACAACACCTGGGATACTACTGGATAGACTCTACACACAAGTCATCGTGAATTGAGGGGTCAGATTGGTCAGATGCACTCACTGATGATGGTCTTATTGCACTGAAACATCGAAAAAATGAATGGAAGTGTGGATATTATCGATGCTGTAGAGTTTAAGCTGAAGTGTGGATATAATTGTTGGAAAACAATTTTTTTCAGAAAACTTTCACATTTCACCTAAATTTTGATGTGTTTTTTATCGACAACCATAAAATAGCTAATGGTGTATCAAGAGCAGAAAGTAGTACTTTGGCAGTCGAGACGAGTCGAATCTGTCAAGACTACCAAAGGTTTTTCTGCTCGAAATACACACAAGATTTTTTCTACGATCACATCGATCAAAATTAATTATTTGTGCTTAGCACTTTACAGATTGCAGTTTCATGTACCTATGTACGTAGGCAACACTTATTACATCAATGTCAGACAAAAGCCCACTTTGAGTGGTGATCGTAGGAAGTATATATTTGGTAAGCCAATATAAATACAATACACTAAGCAATCAAACTTGAATTAATAAAGAATTCATTCAATAATATCACGATCTTTCAATACTTCAATCTAGCATTACACAGAAATTACCTGCAATTCAATATTTTTCACATGTCGATAGTAAATTGTATATTATTATACTGTCAAGACGACCATTACCACGTCATAAAGTTATTAATTATGCTCCATTAGGAATAAAATTGTTCGTAATAATTGTCTATTCTTATTCCCTTCAATAATTAAGATGTTCCTCAACCGTTTAGAAATTTAAAATGTTTTTCATTATTCACTACCAACAAGATCGTGAATAAAAAGAAAGTTGAAAAACACGAATAAAGAAAGTATGAGAATATCTAAGTAAAATTGTTTTCACAATATTTATATTCTATCAAATGAATGACGTAATACAGAGTGGCCAAAAAGTTTAGAAACGGCCAGTTATCTCTTACATTGTTAATCCCAATTACACAAAATTTGGGGTATACCTATTTTAGGATACGGAGATTCCATTTTTGATATTCGCAATGTTGTCTTATATTATTGGTAGCTTTGGGTTTTCAAATTCATTACACTGTAATTTCAGACATTATTGGAATCTCCTATTTAATACAAGTTCAACCATATTTAAGGTTTTTAATTACTCATTTTTTTCATCAACTTTTAACGACTTACTATATTACTAACTGATATTTCTAGTTATTTTTAGGGTTCCGCACCAGAAGGTGTATCGCTTGAATCGTTATAGTTAGACAGCTAAAATTTTCACAGATGATATAATAACAACAAATACTAAAAACAGAATAAAATAAATATTTGAAAAGGTGATTTTCTTGCCCGTTCTGAGCAATATATGCTTAAAATTGGGAAATAACATAGTTTTTCGATTTTATTTCATCCAAGTCATGGAACGAACACTTTGTATACCTAATTAAACACCGCATAACCTTTTCGTTAATGATTCAAAGAAACTTGATGAATAAACAAAAGGTCCAGAAGGACTACGGAAGGAGCAAAGCCTCTGGGCTCTTTCTTGCGGCTACCAACCTCCCCTCTTCCCCGTTCGTCAGACATCCCTTTAAACCTATATGGGCCAACTCACGAGAATTTCTAAAGTTCCAAGTCGTCTTTGGTCTTGTTTGAATTTTCGGTTCGATACACATGGCCCACGATATGCGGGCTTTCTTGAAACGTCAGCCTATTGCATTTTGCTTACCGTTACTTTATATTTATGTACACATTTCTGAAACTTTAACTTTATTAAAAATACTGATAGCTTCAGGTAAACAAACAGGAAAAATGAAAAAAATGAAGGTGATCAAAACACCAAAAGGTCAATTCCAATAGTGTATTGAGTACTTTGAAGAAAATCGTGATTTGGGTACTATTTCTCGAACATTTTAAAGTTGAAAGTTCCATATTTTTGCGTGTAGCCGGGACTATTTTATAATCGTTAATTTTTTAATAATTACTTTTTTTTAAATGGGACTGGGTAAATTTTGAGAAAATCTAATTTGAAGATGTAATTTTTATGCTAATTCCAGTTCAATTAAGCAAGCAATTTTCTAAACCCTCAAAAGGGGTAGCTGCAATTCTTAATGTATTCTAATAGCTCGTAATTGAAGGTCTAAAGAGATGTGTTTCTACCCTAAATCCTTAATCTTCTTCTTTGCGTTAATACTCTCCTATTTATAAGTCACTCTAATGAAAAGGAAAATTATACTAGCACCCTCAAAATTTGAATTATTATGAAAATCGAATGAAATTTGATGAGTAATAAAAACATTTAACAAACTAACAACCCAAAATTGGATATCTATAATTTTAAACATACATTTCTCCCAAACCTCATATTCTGTATATTTATTTTTTTATTCACTGTTCACATATTATCACTAGCGATCTGGCTTCGCTGGGTGTCGCCCACTTCGCATATACAATATACCGGGTGTTTCTAAAATCATGCGAAAAATTCAAGTCCAAATTACAATTTGTAAGTAAGTCCTGTCAAAATTTTCAAGTTAAAACTGTTCAGGTATTTGATGCCGATGCCGATGGTTCTTGTTTGTATAAAACTCTCCAACTTGGTTTAATGATAAACTGATAACTGGCTCTGACACATTGATGTATTTTAATAAACAATTATTCAACAATTGAAATTGAAAATTTAATAAAAAAAAATGATAATTGTATAAAAATTCAGCTTTATTTGATTGCTTTATTTTTTCCTTCAAGCGTATAATAATGTCTATATTATTTTCGACATTACAGATCGTAGGAATAACCTATTCTTTTACTAGTAAAATGATGAACAGTATTGTACAAGTAATAAAATAATGAGAACTGATAGCAACATCTTATCATGGGTGTTGTGTCCAAGTAGGTAGGAACTGTCATTTAATTTTTATTTAATTTGAAGATTGTCAGTATTGAAAATGAATTATATAAATCTTTTGAAGTAGAAGAATTTCAATGTACACCTCCGGAATTTAAAAAACTGCAGCTAAGATGAGGTTTTTAGTTTACAAATTAACATAATCATGTAAACTTTGGACATGTGTTGATTAATTAACAAAAACATAGTGAATTGAAGAATATGAGTCCATATTTTTTGTCGTCGGATTATTCTGTATTCATGTGTCTGGATAAAAACGAAATTTTTCATTCCTCATTATTCATGTTCACTTGGTTACATTTTATTATGCTACTTCGAATGCGCCTTAAATCATACTTTCCGGTGGTTCAGGTAGGGATTGGAATAAAATGGCACTGGTGAACCGATCCATAGTGTGGAATTCCAATTTAATATGATTTTTTTATAACATATTTTGATTTTAACACATTGGATATCAATTGCAAAGTTACCTACCTATCGAACACTATTACAACTTTCCAATTATAATGACGAAGCAAAATAAAACCAACACCGGCTACCAACAAACATCGAAAAGTTACTAGAAAGTTCTCCAACAGATTTCCAATAGTTGCCATTTATGTTTCGGACGTGCCTAATTAAAAATAAATCAAATTTGATGTATAACAACCTGTTCTAATAGTGTATGTGTTTATTGATGTTTGATTTCAACTTCGGCTTCAACAGAGAGGGTCAGTTGGTTTAATTAGTTGGCAATAGAGAAGCCGTTGAAAACAGCTGACAATTTGAAAACTTGACGTACAAATTTCGAGAAACCGAAGCAATGTTGCAGTTTCTAATTTATATTTAATAATCAAACAGTATGTTGTGATGTTATGAATATTTGAATGTTATAAAAGGGATACTCATTGTCGTACAAAAAGATAATTGTTCCACACATATGAGTATGGAAATTTCCAGAGACAGTTATGAATATCTTACCAGAAGCACTACAAACTGTGGAAAACTGGTGCCCTGAAGAGGACCTTCCAGTTAATAAAAAAAAAACTAGTTTCAATGAATAGAAGAGTTCTCACGCAAGATAAAAGTCGAAGAATATCTAGGCGTTTGGGAAAAATGAAATTACTACCTGGACAATTAGGCGTTTCTGGCAATGCAGAAAAGTTATAGGGAAAACCTGGGACACCGAGGTGGTTCACAAGCGTTACACAACTGTAATCAATCGAACGATAACCTATGGAATGATAGTTTGCAGGAGGAGTACAGAAGTGTCTTCTGCACTGGATATATTAACAGCAATACAAAGATAAGCAAGTTGATGTATGACATCAATACAAGCAAATATAGTCCTTTCTTCTCTGAAACTCTTGTAAAGAGTAAGGAGGAGGAGCAATGTTCGAGAAGATCAAAGGTAAATGAGTTCAGATAACATGACACCACACAACTTATTCACTGAGCAAGTGAATATCATCATCTTATCCTGGATGCATCAGTGATAATTCTATAACAAACATAGTTAATGTGCCAAGTACAAACAGACCAAAAAATAAATAACATTAAGAATCCCCCAATAGGCTGGTAAGAGACAACACATTGTCTCTAATATGGTTACCTGAAGAAGGAAACTTCATTGATCCAAAACCGTTTTGTGAAATCACAAATTATTAGAGATTAAATGAAATCCGGAACAGGCTAGGCAAAGAACACCGATTCAAATTGATGTTGACAGAAGGTCATCTCCATACAAAGAGTTTACTAAACAATATAGCTCTTAATCAGGTTGTTTAAAATGACAACGAGACATTTAGAAAACATCTAAGTCTAAATAATGTGGAATCGGGGATAAAACACTCACAGCCTACTCGCATACTCTACTGCTTTCAGTAGAACTAAGGACTCAGACAAAAACATTTTAGAGAGTGGAGCTACTCAAAATCTTTTCAGTTAAACTAGTGGCCTATACAGAGATCACAAAGCTTCTGACATGGCAGTAAATGTCATTGGAAATTGTTGAAAGATTTAGTTCAAGTACCTGGGCTGTTGAGCATAACCCAAACGAATTGATGAACACCTGAGTGAGACATCTTATTCTGTTTGTACTATAAACTGGAAAATACAAAAACTATAATATTACTGCTTATTATCAATGTTCCTCATGGTGTATTTGTTTTGTTTTTCATTGGAAACTCAAAAATGTTTTTTGAATATTCTTATTTTCAACGTTCTAGCTGCCGTTTTCAAAAATTATTCTATTTTGAACTTTTTCCCTGACATGCCCTAGCAGGTATTGAAAATCCAAATCCAATCATTCTATAAAAGTGATACCGAATTTATAAAGGGAAAACTCACTACAGCTAGTTTTGGATATCAAAACTAAGAATATATAAACAAAAATAATTCAAAACAGGAAATGAAAAAAAAAAACATCAAATGATTGTAAGTTGTAGTAACTGAAAAATAAACACGAGGGAAATACTTCAAGATTTAGATACCTAATCGAAGATGAGATAAAACGGGATCTCACCCTTGATTTTTTTGTCAGATAATATTATTTGAAATATATCCATCACCTGCAATTGCAAATGGGATTTTTTTTCAGGAAACGCGTTGATGAAAAATAAAGCAGATCTTTTAAGCCAACTTAGTAATTTACTTTTAGACAGGTTGACTTTCGCTTAAGAGTTATTTCCAAATAGATACTAGAAGAATGATAGGCTGACGAACTTTGTAGCCACACAATATAATGTGGTCCATCGATTCAGTTTTACTTTGCAGAGATGAAAGCATAACTTGCAGTGTCCGGTAAAAATTCCAGCTCTAGATCTGATCTCGTCATTGTTGATGACCAGCAAAGCTTCTACTTTCAGTAGACCTTTGCTTTTCAGTCTGTTTGATATGATAGTTTCTCTTCATCACATTTAATGGAATTCATAAATTGGGAAACTCACCTCATGTTCTGGGATGCTACTATAGTCCGGTCGTGTTAGCCCAAAAACTGTCAAAACATGGATGTGAGGGCAGACCGGAGTGAACTTGGCAGCCAAAAATCAGCAGCCAATTTCCGAAGTTACACGAACGATCATAGACGTAGTTGGATATTTTTTTTTCAATCAGCACGTAACAAGGCATCACATACATTGTTGAAAGAATAAAAAAATATGGAGAATATAATTTAGGAGAATGGCTTCGGTGCCGTCGAAGGGGAAGAAATGCTACCCCCAATATTTAGAAAAATGACTTCAAACCGAAGGAAACCAGAAGCCAGGTTGAAATTTATACAAAGAATGTACTTACTGATGAGGATATCACATACGGGAGGAAAATCGCTTCGGTGCCGTCGAAGGGGTTGAAATGCCACCCCTAATATTAAAAAAAATAATTTCGATCAGAAGGAAACGAGAAGCCAGGTTGAAATTTATACAAAGAATGTACTTACTGATGAGGATATCACATACGGGAGGAAAATCGCTTCGGTGCCGTCGAAGGGGTTGAAATGCCACCCCTAATATTAAAAAAAATAATTTCGATCAGAAGGAAACAAGAAGCCAGGTTGAAATTTATACAAAAAATTTATTAACTGATGAGGATATCACATACGGAAGGAAAATCGCTTCGGTGCCGTCGAAGGGGTTGGAATGCCACCCCTAATATTGAAAAAAATAATTTCGATCAGAAGGAAACGAGAAGCCAGGTTGAAATTTATACAAAAAATTTATTAACTGATGAGGATATCACATACGGAAGGAAAATCGCTTCGGTGCCGTCGAAGGGGTTGAAATGCCACCCCTAATATTGAAAAAAATAATTTCGATCAGAAGGAAACGAGAAGCCAGGTTGAAATTTATACAAAAAATTTATTAACTGATGAGGATATCACATACGGAAGGAAAATCGCTTCGGTGCCGTCGAAGGGGTTGAAATGCCACCCCTAATATTAAAAAAAATAATTTCGATCAGAAGGAAACGAGAAGCCAGGTTGAAATTTATACAAAAAATTTATTAACTGATGAGGATATCACATACGGAAGGAAAATCGCTTCGGTGCCGTCGAAGGGGTTGAAATGTCACCCCTAATATTGAAAAAAATAATTTCGATCAGAAGGAAACGAGAAGCCAGGTTGAAATTTATACAAAAAATTTATTAACTGATGAGGATATCACATACGGAAGGAAAATCGCTTCGGTGCCGTCGAAGGGGTTGAAATGCCACCCCTAATATTGAAAAAAATAATTTCGATCAGAAGGAAACGAGAAGCCAGGTTGAAATTTATAAAAAAAATTTATTAACTGATGAGGATATCACATACGGAAGGAAAATCGCTTCGGTGCCGTCGAAGGGGTTGAAATGCCACCCCTAATATTAAAAAAAAATAATTTCGATCAGAAGGAAACGAGAAGCCAGGTTGAAATTTATACAAAAAATTTATTAACTGATGAGGATATCACATACGGAAGGAAAATCGCTTCGGTGCCGTCGAAGGGGTTGAAATGCCACCCCTAATATTAAAAAAAATAATTTCGATCAGAAGGAAACGAGAAGCCAGGTTGAAATTCATACAAAGAATGTACTTACTGATGAGGATATCACATACGGGAGGAAAATCGCTTCGGTGCCGTCGAAGGGGTTGAAATGCCACCCCTAATATTAAAAAAAATAATTTCGATCAGAAGGAAACGAGAAGCCAGGTTGAAATTTATACAAAAAATTTATTAACTGATGAGGATATCACATACGGAAGGAAAATCGCTTCGGTGCAGTCGAAGGGGTTGAAATGCCACCCCTAATATTAAAAAAAAATAATTTCGATCAGAAGGAAACGAGAAGCCAGGTTGAAATTTATACAAAAAATTTATTAACTGATGAGGATATCACATACGGAAGGAAAATCGCTTCGGTGCCGTCGAAGGGGTTGAAATGCCACCCCTAATATTAAAAAAAATAATTTCGATCAGAAGGAAACGAGAAGCCAGGTTGAAATTTGTAAAAAAAATGTACTTACTGATGAGGATATCACATACGGAAGGAAAATCGCTTCGGTGCCGTCGAAGGGGTTGAAATGCCACCTTCTGATCGAAATTATTTTTTTCAATATTAGGGGTGGCATTTCAACCCCTTCGACGGCACCGAAGCGATTTTCCTTCCGTATGTGATATCCTCATCAGTTAATAAATTTTTTGTATAAATTTCAACCTGGCTTCTCGTTTCCTTCTGATCGAAATTATTTTTTTTTAATATTAGGGGTGGCATTTCAACCCCTTCGACGGCACCGAAGCGATTTTCCTTCCGTATGTGATATCCTCATCAGTTAATAAATTTTTTGTATAAATTTCAACCTGGCTTCTCGTTTCCTTCTGATCGAAATTATTTTTTTTAATATTAGGGGTGGCATTTCAACCCCTTCGACGGCACCGAAGCGATTTTCCTCCCGTATGTGATATCCTCATCAGTAAGTACATTCTTTGTATAAATTTCAACCTGGCTTCTCGTTTCCTTCTGATCGAAATTATTTTTTTTTAATATTAGGGGTGGCATTTCAACCCCTTCGACGGCACCGAAGCGATTTTCCTTCCGTATGTGATATCCTCATCAGTTAATAAATTTTTTGTATAAATTTCAACCTGGCTTCTCGTTTCCTTCTGATCGAAATTATTTTTTTCAATATTAGGGGTGGCATTTCAACCCCTTCGACGGCACCGAAGCGATTTTCCTCCCGTATGTGATATCCTCATCAGTAAGTACATTCTTTGTATAAATTTCAACCTGGCTTCTCGTTTCCTTCTGATCGAAATTATTTTTTTTAATATTAGGGGTGGCATTTCAACCCCTTCGACGGCACCGAAGCGATTTTCCTTCCGTATGTGATATCCTCATCAGTTAATAAATTTTTTGTATAAATTTCAACCTGGCTTCTCGTTTCCTTCTGATCGAAATTATTTTTTTTAATATTAGGGGTGGCATTTCAACCCCTTCGACGGCACCGAAGCGATTTTCCTCCCGTATGTGATATCCTCATCAGTAAGTACATTCTTTGTATAAATTTCAACCTGGCTTCTGGTTTCCTTCGGTTTGAAGTCATTTTTCTAAATATTGGGGGTAGCATTTCTTCCCCTTCGACGGCACCGAAGCCATTCTCCTAAATTATATTCTCCATATTTTTTTATTCTTTCAACAATGTATGTGATGCCTTGTTACGTGCTGATTGAAAAAAAAATATCCAACTACGTCTATGATCGTTCGTGTAACTTCGGAAATTGGCTGCTGATTTTTGGCTGCCAAGTTCACTCCGGTTGAGGGCAGTAGGCGAGATTTTTGATGGAATCCCCAAAAAATATCATGGCTAATGATAATCCGTTGCCTCCATCGGTTTTTAGGTTGTGCTAATCGCACAATGGCAATCCAAAAATGGGCCTATTATTTTTTCCATTAGATTCTTGTTCCTAGAATTGTTGATCAAGTTTGGAATTCAATAACTTGGGATTAAATGGTCCGAATTGTGCGTTCAAAACTCCAAAAAACAATTAGATCACTCAGCAACTAAATAATATATCGAAACCGCGTTTGTTGCATTCGGTTTGTGAATAAATAACGTTTTATGAGAGAAAATATTGATTCGCATTGCATTAGTATGTGGAGGCAATCTTATTATCATAAACCATGATAGTTTTGAGGAATTGCATCAAAAATCTCGCCTACTGCTCTCACACATACCATATTGCTAACCCCACTGGACACCACTTCTACAGATAGTAATGTAGTAGTCAAGAAATGAAAATGTCATGAAAACAGTTGAATCTTGTTGGATCTTCATCTAAACTACGTTTTCAGGTCGAAAAGATAAAAACCTTTTTTCCAACAGAGGTGAGTACACTCCATTTCCAGAATTAATAAAATTAACACAGCAGAAACAAGGGATTCCCTACGGATAAAAGGAAAGGGGTCTCAGGAAGGACGAAGAGAACAAAAATGAATGAGTTTTAGAAGAAATCCGGATTCAAATTAACTTAAATAATAAACGTCAAGATATAATTTACAATTCCCTGTCGTTTTTGGCTGGTACAGGGCTACGTCGCTAACCCTTTTCTTATAATTAATGAATGAGTCTTGTAGGTCCCTAGCACTTAGAAAAATTTACAGTTGATGTGTCGTGTTTTTTGGAGATTGGTTTGCTAAAATATGTTCATGCTTATAGTTAAGTAACTGACCATACTGTGTATTTGATATACGGGGGAGTACAATCATGATGCGACATAGGAATTCTTGTACCAAACTGTCAAACTCCAGCTAATTTTTCCACTAAATAGCGTTCATGAAAAATAACAGATTTGGAAAGATCGTTGAAAAATAAGTTTAAATAATGTACTTTTAATTCGCTTAAATTTATTTTTTATGAACTTTATTTGATGAAAAGCTCGCGTTTGACAGTTTTGTACAGGAATCCCTTACTTAATAATGGAATAAATATTATTTAATAGGTAGTTCGTGTCTACCCTTAAATAATTCGTTTCGTCCACGACTATTTGATAATTTCAACATTTTACGTGTACTTCTTCAAGTATAATGACGTACATGATTCATCAGTGACTAATAGGGACAGTTCTGAAAATCACCACTTATCCGTATACGTATCGTAATGCGCATGTACAGAAGCGATATACGGGCTTCGTTACATGCTCACTTTAAAAATACCATTTTCGAGTAGATGTCAAGATAATAGTAATAACTATTTTTCAAGTCAAAAATTAAAACACATGTATGGTTACGAGCGCAGTACGAGATTTACGAGTAGTCCACCAAAACAATAGGAGTAGATCCTCGAGTAGATCGTATCATATGCACTATTTATCTAGTGTGTATAATATGTCAATGTAATATGTCATATGTAGTATGTATAATATGTATGTGTGTATGTCAAAAGCAGAAGTGACGTTTTAAATAAATCATTGCTCATTTCAAGAATTTCAATAACTATACTGGTGTTTGATTGATATTACTAGAAAATTCAATGTGTAAAGTTAATCAGACAATGAATTGAATACTTATTGAATATACAATTTGTTCAATAACGTAAGAAGTAATAAGCTATATAAATGTAATAAACTATAGTGTTTTAGTTTGACAAAAAATGTATATTTAAACAAGTAATGTATAGCCGTGGACAAAGTATAGTATTCTACTCGCATATAATGGCTATTATTCACTTAGGTGTTTATGTCAACACACTTTCGTGGATAATAGCCATTATTAAACAGGGTGGGGCAATCTTCTGACATTGGAGGATTACATCGTTGAGGTGAGAGATAAAACTAAAAGTTTTGTGTGAACTAATGAGGGCACATTTTGAAAATACTTTCGAAACGTATTATATTTTGTTCAAAAATCGAAAAGACCTCACCGAGAGCGTTACAAAAGTATAGCAGTCTAATATATTACATAAGTGTTTTAAAAATATATGGCCAATTATTGGCAAAAAAGGCCTTTTTTTATTCAACTTTTTATTCAACATACTGCGTCAACCACTAGGGTAATTATTTAAATTTATCCATATTGCATTGCACATACTCTTTCAAAGGACAAGAAAAAGGGAGAAAGCAACCGAGCGAAATGTAGTAAGAAAAGTTTCGATTGAACAGAAAATGAAGCGGCATGAAGTATGCGTGTAATGTAGCGGAAAATAATGACGAATCGACCCTGTCTCTTGCTTATAACAGCTAATATAGGAGTCGTTTATTAATTTCTACTTGATGGGAGTTCTCCGGAAAGTTTTCCCGACTGTTCATTAATAACGTTCTCACCTCGAAGTTGGTGGTCCGTTTCAAAAACAGAAAATTACCGTGAATAATAGGAACAATAATACATCATCGTTTATTTATTTTTATCAAATATATTGAAGGATGGAATGAAACAATTTAATTTGTTCCAATCTGCATTATAAGTATTTGAACTTATTTTTTGTAACTGGCCTGTTGTCTCTGCCAGTGCCAAAAACGTAGAAAAAAAAATATATTTTCAATTCAACGACGCATTTCGCTAACACAGTAACTTCCTCTAAAAGTGAGGGAATAATGAAAGAATTTTAATTTATACAGTTCATGAATGCAAAATTTCAGGATTATTAACAAAAGTCTTAAAAAACGTACACATGGAAATAAAGTATCCTAAGAAGAGTGATTTAATACGGAGTTCTACGAATATTAACAAAATTGTTGAATATGTTTTAAAATTGAATTGATGAGGCTTTTACTTGAGGTAGATCCATTCTAAATGCTGCAATAATATACTTACATAAAAACAAAAATAATCAATTTAAAAGCTTTACATACTTTGTAATACCATCCTTTAAAATTAAATGATTTTCACAAACTTTAGACTTGAATACTTCCTCCAAAACCGACGGAAATTTGTCCAAATTCATTAAAAACAACAAATTTAAATCTACAAAATTGAAAAAATCAGAGGTTTATAAATTAAAATGTGGCAATGACAACTGTGATCAAAATATAGGTAGAACTTTTAGGAATTTCAAAACTAGAATTTCAGAACACAAACGTAGCTATGACAAACAAAATCACATTCCAACTACTCAAATCATTGGACGTGATGCAGTTCCTCGCATCTACCTGCGTTAATCCCTTTTCGAACGGAGGGTAGGATTAAGACAGGTCTGCAGTTCCTCACACTATTGTTTGTAGGGTAGCACAATAATGCACCTGTTTATAATAATTTGTCTTCAGTTTCAATTTCTTCAGTTTCAATTTCTAACCTAACCTAACCTAACCTAACCTAACCTAACCTAACGAAAATCATTGATTTAATGTTGTGTTTCTGTTTTTTATTTTACTTATATTTGTTCATATTTAATATTTACTAGCGGTATTTCTTCTGCTGCGGTGTGTTTCTGTTTGTTTATTTCATATGTATTTGTTCTGTTTGTTTCTTTTTTATTTTGTATTTTATTGTTATTATTTGACAAAAATATACCTGATACCTAATCCCTTACCCTTCGTATGCTGCGAGGAACTGAACACAAATTTTGTACCTACCTGTTAATGTGCGAGGAACTAGACGACTCCGAAATCATTTATTAGCAAACCAATACTCTTTCGATTCAAATTTTAAAATTTTGCATATCATAGAGCCTAATCACTCAAATTAAATCTTTTGAAAGTTCTTTAGATAAGTAAAAACAAATATACAGATAATCTTTTCAACCAAATAGATATAAACAATTCTCCCTCATTAAACCTTTTTACCTAGAAATGCTCCCGGATTGTTGTGAATGAATTACCAGGTAAACTTATTAAATACTTCAGTTAACCCCATATTTTTACACATTTTTTCCATTTTTATTTTATTTTCATATAAATAGACCATAATTTTATTGTTAATATCCGTAGAATTCAGTATTAAGGCAATGTATGAATTAAAAATTTCTCATTATACCTACCTCCATTCGTTTGGGAAAGCTACTGTGTTGGCGAAACGCGTCACAACTTTAAGTTTAATATAATGTAGATTTTTACAAATTAAATTGTTCCATTTTATTATTTAACTGATCTCAATACATGCTGAAATTTTGAAGTGAAAATATCACATGGTTTCAGAGAAAATGGTATCGAGAGGAAGATTTCTACTTTTATTTAAAATCCATACCATTTTACGGTTATTGTCTCTCAAATTTCAATATTTAAGTCGAAAGTATGTTGGTTTCTTAATAAATATTTCAAATAGTTAGACTTTATTTTTTGTAATTTTTAATGAATTTGGATAAATTGTAATCGTGTCCAAGGTTCCAAACATGATTTAATTTCCAAGGATGGCATTCCAAAGTATATCAAGCTTTCAAATCCACTATTTTCATTTTCACCAGAAGTAAGTACTAGTTCTGAAGTATGTTTTAGTATCTTTTCATTTCAATAATATGGTCAATTGAATTTGGATCATTATTACTATTAACTGCTATTTGTTTTATGATATTTTGTTCTTTATGTAAAACACTATTATAAGCTGCTAACTCAGGACTGAATGGGTAGACCGAACTATCATGAATTGTAATTTTTATAGACCTATTTCATTTCACGGTTAATTTGCTATTGTTTAAAATTGATTTTGATAAAATAGCTGTGTTAGCGAAAATCGTCACAAGTTGAATTGAACATTAGTTCAAATATATTGAAAATTTGAACAAATTACATTGTTTCATTCCATACTTTTAGTTTAGTTTTCAATTTTCGGATGTATCATGATTTTGGTGGTAAAATGACAAATAAAGAATGTGCAGCGTGATTACAATTCTCTTGTTACTCAGTATTACCAATCTATTTTGAGAAAAAATACAAGCAGTCCCAATTATATCCTGTTCACAGGTGAAGCTAATTTCTCAAGATATGGCATTATGAGTTTCCATAATAACCACAAACATCCACATGCCACCATTGTATCACTAAGCACTCTGATATATTCTGGGTGGAGATATTTACAATCACTCATTCCCAAAATCCTGATCTCAAATTCACTAGATCTTTAAAACCGAATCAAGATTAATGGTAATGTGTCCAATTTACAATATGGCGATGGTTTTGACAACAATTACGCCACTTCACGTGGGTTCTTACGTGAAACGTATTCTACGATTGGCAATACTCTTGGCAATCCATAAGACATCTAGCGTATGTTTATATCTTATGAGAAAGTGCACATTTTGAGCATTTGCTCTGAAATGTACCACTTTCATGTTCATCACATTATTATTACTTCTATTAAAATGATAAAAATATTGACCACCCTGTATCTTATTAACAATAAAACATTTTTATAGAAACTTTTCGTCTTAAAATTGAAGAAAGGATTGTCCATAACTATATTCAGGATTACTTTGCAAGCCCCTGTATATACTTCGTGAATTGTGATGAACGTTAAATAATTTTTCCTTGTGTTGTGAATATGAAACTACTATTGAAAATTGTTTGCTTTTTGATATGCTTGGTATAAAAAATATTTATTGAATTTGTTTCAACCACTGAGGTAATGAGCAAATATGCAATAATTACAATTTTTATAGGTGTTATTTAAAGAATATGTACAAATTTAATATTTTGAAGGTACAAGTTCCCGACATTACAGGAGTGTCAAGCAGATCTATAAGATTATCGCTAAAATTACATATCTACTTTTCCTCATTCTTACCTTTATTTAGGACACTCAACAAGAATATGTTTGACAATTAACTGCACTTGGCACACGCTACATATTGGAGCGTTTTCTTCCTTCAGCAAATATTGATGTATATATGTTACAGGGAAGGTCGATTGTTAGTAACAGTTGACTCTTCCTAGGCAGAGTCAACTCTTACTAAACACATCAGTAAAACTTGATTTGAAATGAATAAACACCGTTTTTCTGGGTAGAGGTAACTATGACAGCTGTGATTTAGTGAAAGTTGATTAACTGGAAGATTAACTTGAATCACTTGATATTCGTGTTACAAAGTATTAAATATTTTCCAAAAATGGGAAGGGCTCATTTACATATTTTTTTTTATTTTTCCATTGGAAAGAGCACATCATTTTGAGGCTCTGTGCAAAAAATTAGAAGTCTGTGAGACTTATAAGTCGCCTAAAATTAATTATAAACATGAAACAGCGCTCCTCTCCAAGATCCTGGCGTGACGTCATTATATATGAAGCATTACTAGTCTCACGTTCAGAGAGCGGATACAGCCAAGCGCCGCGCCGATCGTTTTGTTGAATACTTAGCCAGTGTTATGTTATCTATGTACTTGGCTAGTAACAGTATTTTTCTATGACTGTTGAGAAATGGACCCTTTTTAGGTAACATTTTTGTTGAGTAACTGGATGCATTACACAAAACAAGCCACGCCCCGTGTGTAATGAACCATTACACACGACTATCTGGCCAATCACCGTCAAAGAATGCCATTACACACGACTATGTTCGGTGTAATGTTTGAATCAGACTCGCCATGAAATGTCATAATTTTACTTTGACAGTACCTACCTATACCTACCGAAGGTGATTTAGAGCTGATTTTTTATTAGAATGGATACAGAAAATCAAAACGAATTCAACTGCTCAAATTTCACCATTAATATTGTAAGCAATAAATAAATTTTCATTGTACTTTCCAAAATGGAATTGTTTGACATATAGCATTAAGTTCATTCAATAATATATTCTCTAAATATCTCGTTCGTTTGGATTGATAGGTAAACACTCAGTCATAGAAAAAGTATAGTATTCTACTTTCGTGTAATGGCTATTACTCACTCGAATGATTACGACGTTCGCCTGCGGCTCACGTCGCAAACTTCATTCTCATGAGTAATAGCCATCATTACACGCTCGTTGAATAATATACTATTTTCTCCGATTGGCAGCAAATATTAATTTTGCTGACTGATATCGATCAGGTAATACTTTTCCTGCCTAGGCAGCAAAGTGAGTACTTTACTGCCTGTGATTATACATTTCCATAGCAACCAACCAAAATAAAGAGATTGTGGGAATTGTAATAATTTGCAAATACAATATTTTCATTATAAAAATCGTAGAAAAAATTATATGTTCAACTTGGCAGCAAAGTAGATTGACTGCCTTAGCTGGATTCCTAGCCTCGCTATGCTCGGCTATGAATTCAGCTTCGGCAGTCAATCTACTACTTCGCTGCCTAGTTAAACAAATAACTATTTCTTTGTCTATTTATTATTATACATTTTCTAATAATATAGTCCCTATCACTATTAAAATTATGATAGTTGTTTAAAGAAATTTGGAGAGTATGCTTTAGTTTCATTAGGGAAATATTTGTGTTGACCATTGAATATTTATTCATCAATTTACTTGAAATTTGTGTCACTGGTTAATCTATTATACAGGGAGTATAGGTATATTACAGTTTTAGTAAACTCTAAACAGTGTTGTCTTTGTTAAATGAAAACTATAAGACTATAATTCCCCTCATTTCAGCACTAATAAATTCGTGATTTTGATTAAAAAAGTCCATAATCATTAGCAAGTCCACTTGTGGCAGATTTGAAGAGTCTCCTCTAGTAAAATTCGGTTCACAAATTTTATTTTATTATCACAAAAACTCTGTAAGAAGTAATACAAAAGAAATAAATCCGATGCGGCTGACGATACAGTCTGAAGCGCGCTATGTGCATACATATCTAGTGACGTCACAGTCACAGTCTTCGCCCCGCTCTCGGTATGCTTGTTTAATTGGTTGTATCAGGAGAACGACATATTCTATTGACATGAAATTTTCAGAATCATATTTTTATCCTTAGTACTTTGTTTTACGACAGTTAAAAATGATTTTAAAATTTTAGTGAACGAGCCCATTCATTCAATACTTTGTTACGCGCATATCAAGTTAATCAAGGAGAGAAAGTGTATATAATCATTGGAATATTCATTAAAGAATATTAAAGATCTTAAGGAGATGGGTGATTGTGATGATTATATTTCCTTCCCCTTTTTCTCACATTCACCAAAACGACATGGTCATTGTGAATTCAATGTACATTCCCCTTCTTTGAAATTGTGAATGTTAGTTGGATGCGCATTACCCAAACGAGAAGGCAAATGTGCACATTTACCGAAAAATATGTACATTGCCGCAATATCTGTAATGCATTAGGGTAGGGGTTTAGTTATGGTAGGTTAATTTTTAGAACCCCCAGACAGTGAAAGTATACTTTATCTAGATATAGTCAACTGTGACTAGTACATGCTGATCAAATTTCAATACTTTTAGGTTTTTATAAACTTTTACTGAAAAGACCAGTAGGTTATAGTCTACTCTACCTTGGGAGAGTCAACTCTTACTAGAGGATCAACTTTCCCTGTAACAAACAGATTGCGAAAAAGCTTATCGAACCGTGCGGATTACACAAGTACGACAAGGAAAATATGAGAAAAACAGCTTGAAAGAGAGAGAGAGAGAAAGAATAATTGTGCGCGGTCATTGAGGCGTGTTCTATAGGCTAGCCGAATGTTGATTGCCCCCTTATTTCAATCGCTGTTGCCAGAAGCGCAGATTTATTTGAACAAATGATATTTTTGTCACGTTATCGTTGACTTTTTTCGAACTCATGCACAATAGGTAGAGATAAACACTTTAATCCGGCAACATTGTCCTGTTAATGAAGGCCTCGATGACCGCACACAATTATTCTATCTCTCTCTCTCTCTCAAGCCGTTTTTCTCATATTTTCCTTGTCGTACTTGTGTAATTTGCACGGTTCAATAAGCTTTTTCACAATATGCATATATCATCGGTCCTATCTTAAAACGTGATAATATCAATTGGTGCTTACGTAATACTAAAGCTCTTGGAAAAATAACTAGCTTTAATTGTTCCAACTTAGCTTCGGATCCAATATACAATTTTTGCCACACATTTTTTGTTGATTTCTCCTATTGTGAGATTTTTAAGGTGAGTTTTTCATTGGTCAACTGTTTCTGTGCATCTAATTTATGTGAAAGGAGTAACACAAAATTGATAATTCCGCTTTTCGTTAAATGGATATTTCCTTTCATGTTCGTTACAAGTGCTGAATCTGTGTAGATTTGAGTTATGTGTGGAGTCTTTATAGTATATGGATATTTGTAGCAATTTTCTTTTAACCAGTACCTGGGAAGGAAAAATTACAGTAGGGAGGTTCGAGTAGCCAGGGAGGAGATCTGAGGGAAGGTATATGAACCTTAGGGAAGTTTATAGCTATTTCACTGCTGATTTCGTTGGTGGTTTTTGGATAAATATACTTCTGAAGCGAATGGAAAAAATATATTATGTAAGCTGAGATTTTTTGGGATAAAAGTACTTAAGAAACGTAAGATAAGATAACATATTCACATTCGACAAACATTGAACTGAATATGTGGTGAAATAAAACAACTTAATTTGCTTAAATCCTCATTAATACAATGAAAAAAAAATTAATTGTTTCATTGCATCTTTCAGCATGGATCTTCATAAAGTAAAATGCTCATTTATTCAATTTTGAGTAAGTGGTAGTGAATTATATATTATTATTGTTTCTTTCTGTGATTGTTGCATATATATTGTTACTATTTCTGGAAGTGTACATAATAATTATTATTCTTCGATTTTTATAGCGAGTTATAAATAGTAAATAGTGATTTATTATAAGTCACGCTGTGTTTGCTTACAGATGCCATTAATTGGAAAAGATAGGAGTAGATGAAAAAAATATGTTTTTGAATTTGTAGAACAGAACACCCTCATTGATTATTTTTTCCATAAGAGTCTCAATACAATGTAGGTACCTCAAAACTCACATATATAAGAAAATTGAATTATATCGACAAAACTAAGGAAATGTAAAAAAACCTTCCACCCTTTGGTTTCCCATGGGAAATGGTCTATTAGCCATCAACCGTTCGAATATAAGACACGTTTTCGATGTTCCTACTGTGTCATTGGAAACATGGAAAATACGTAAGTGGACAAGGGACCGATATTTCATTCGCCTCGGGGCTACTACGGAACATCCATCGAATCAAGAGTGCCATGCAATGTCTTCCAGGAGACCAGCTACGGGTCCTTGAAGGATTTGGACGAACGGAAAGATAATACAGATCCGTATTTTACAAAAAAATCTTTTGTATGTTTCGTGTGGTCTATTCATTAGTTTTTTTGTTATATATTGAGAAATTGAAACACAATTTCATGTAATTTTATTTTATGTATTTTTATTTCAACGTTAACGTTGTCAAGGTTAATTAATTCAAACTCGGGTCCCTATCTGACGCTACGAAAAAAGTTTTAAGGTACATTCTCAGTAGATCATATCCTTGGTGAAATATAATATTTCATTTTATGACATTCTGACAATATGATAGGCTACTAGGAATGGGATCCTGTGAAGTGCATGCTCCAGGAACCGTTTAATTGGGATAGCGCTTTTCCTAATTTCGGAAATGTTGTTAATACAACTTTTTCCCTACGATCGGGAGTAGAAATCAGTTTCTATGACATAAAAATTTTAAAACAGAAGTAGTCGATTATTCCCAAGGAAGTATAATGCTTCCAAGGTATTTCACTTTTTAAACCGATTGTAGGCTATATCATATAAAGATCTTGACTTTGTAGGCAGCAAATTGCTTATTGCAATATTTGCAGAATCTCTTTTGACTCATTATTCATGCATTGAGCAAACTTTAAACTAAACCAAACTTGCACCTCAATTTGACAATTCTTTTTGTTCGTTTATTTTGTAGTTATGACAATAACCCAATGACCAGTGAATAAATGCTCCGAATACAATAATTCTGGTGCTACTACTTCATATTAACAAAATATGTGTTTTTAAGTTAATGAGACCGTAGAAAAAATAGTATATACCTTTCGGGAAAGATGCTGTTTGTCCTCGGGCTTCAAATGTCACCTCTGTAAAAATAACGCATATCTCTCCCTTATAGTACAATGTACATATATTTCACATTTTACCAAGGATATGATCTACACTAAAAAAAATTGGCAACAAATGTTTTGAAGATTAAAATATAATTTATTGTCTAATTGTCAAATTTTTCCGTAGAATCAGATAGGGACCAGAAACTATAAAAAAATTACTTGATTAAACTTGATAACGGTTGCTGAAACGCTATTCAAACGCTCGAATCAATCAATTTTCATTGCAACGGTGAGTTATTTTGGTTTGTTTCCAGTTATTTCGAAAAAACACTAACCTGGTAATGGATTATTTTCCAGAGAATTTAAAATTTGTCACGGCATAAGGACTCTCTCAATACTTTGACAATTCTACAGCACAGAAGGCACTAAGGGACCTAAGGACGTACTAAGGCTACTTAAAATTGTGAAGAATAGTTATTTTTATGCTTATGCCGCAAAATACCTACCTTTTCAACAAATAGTCATCGCCGAGGCCACTTGCGGCCGAAACAAGATAATCTTGAGGTCTTTCGAAAGTTTCTCGGCCATGGCTTACACACTTTTTTTGCAGTCTTTGAAATTATTAGAAAAGATAATTGTAATCAAATATACTATCGCTTTGAAATCAACAGCAGTTCAATTTATTCAACAATGTCACCGCCGTGTGCTATGGAAATGATACGTTTCAATATGTACAAAGTATTTTGATAAAGCGCAAAATGTCGGATACTGCATGATAGCGATATTTCAGTAATAATACAATGTACTATTAATCTTAATATTTATCCCAAATATATAAGTACTTATGTACATGCTGGAAGTGGCGTATGATTTCGCAGCCGTTGCTATGGGTGACGGCCGCGTACTTTGCTAAGAAGATGAAATGCAATGAAATGCACTTCGGGTGCAATTGTCCGAGAATTACATTTTTTTTTCAAATCCACTCTATAATGCAATAAATGAAGGGTTCATTGAACAATTCAATATTGATTTGTTTTTCTTACTTGGTAACGACTTCAACGTTATAAAACCAGTAAACTAATTCTACCTTTGTTTTTATTCCAACTATTTATAACTTAAATGCAATTTTATGTAGTTTCCTTCTATCAAAAACTTGAAGCCGACCCTGTCTTTTCGATTAATCCTGGACATTTATACTTTTACAATCTCTTGGAGAGTATCCTCAAACGCAAAAGCATTCCTTTAGTTTCTACTACAAACGTAAATAATTTAATTCGAGAAATTTGTTTTGAGGTTGGTACCATGCTTTAACCACCTCACTCGCTTACGGTATCGGTCAGAAATTCATTACATTTTGCTATACTTTGTGTTTGTGCTGAAACAAGACAGATGACACTCACCAAAAACAAGAAAAAGTTCTTGGAAAAATAAATTAGAAAAATATTCTCATCTTGTTACTCCTACCTTTACTTTGTGAAATTTTTCATTATAATCCAAACAAACTTTGAACTAATATACTAGAAACTCTCTTGCTAAACGCAAACTACACAGATGGGTACTAACTGTGATTCTATGTTCTTCTTACCTAATTCATCTTCATCCAAAAGTTCTTCCTAAGTGAGCTAGTCCCTTTAAAGATGATGCTGTTAAGTCAGATTTTAAGCATATCTCAAAAAATCCGCTACCCCCAAACTTCAAACTTGGTAGAGTGTATAACCCTGAAGTGATGAATTGTTTACTACAAACACTCGTTTTTTTAACACCATCACAAAAGTTCAACGTGACAGGAGAAACCAATAAATTTGATTGAATTTTTTGGCTCATCACTTTTTTCACGAATATTCTTGTAAATAATCTTCATTTTCTCAGAAAATAACAGAGTTGGTAAAAAAATTCAATTAACTAAAAATGTTCCAATAATAATTAAAAACGTTCATTAACAACAACAGTCTTTTTAATAATTCTAAAGTCTAAAATAAATTTTGCTGTGTACGAAATTATAGCATCAATTACATTTGGAACGTCCAACCCTTACTTAGGCGGTGTCAAGAACATTTGCATGTATTAATGGACGTTATCTAGATTAAGACACCTTAGAGAATGTCCTTAGCACTCTACAAGGGATCATGGATCTAAAGAAGGGCCATTTGGATTTTTAAAAACACGGCTACTGGGATTTTCTCCTCGTTTAAAATACTTTCAAGATACGAAAAAGAGCAATTTTTGTATTTTGCATTTCAGTTATAAACAGAAACTTTCATTTTACATTTTATTAGATTCACTGTGTATCACGGTAATTTTTTTAATGATGTTATTATACAGGGGGAACAATCAAACAATAGTTATTTGTTTAACTAGGCAGCAAAGTAGTAGATTGACTGCCGAGGCTAAATTCATAGCCGAGCGTAACGAGGCTAGGAATTCAGCCAAGGCTGGATTCAAATTTTGATTTATTCACCTAACCTAAC
This sequence comes from Galerucella nymphaeae, assembly GCA_963978555.1. NCBI lineage: Eukaryota > Metazoa > Arthropoda > Insecta > Coleoptera > Chrysomelidae > Galerucella > Galerucella nymphaeae. Next base: position 7,865,970 of record OZ021708.1, read on the forward strand.
CTTACCGGTTTATTATTAATTTGAAATATTGGTGTGGAGAAATTTTTCCACACGGTGCGGGAAAATCAATTTTCCACAATAAAATGTGTGTGGAAATTGTTATTTGGTTAACTAGGCAGCAAAGTAGTAGATTGACTGCCGAAGCTGAATTCATAGCCGAGCGTAGCGAGACTAGGAATCCAGCTAAGGCAGTCAATCTACTTTGCTGCCGAGTTGAACATATAATTTTTTCTCCGATTGTCCATAATGAGGATATTGTATTTGCAAATTATTACAATTCCCACAATCTCTTTATTTTGGTTGGTTGCTATGGAAATGTATAATCACAGGCAGCAAAGTAATCACTTTGCTGCCTAGACAGGAAAAGTAATACTTTGCTGATTGATATCAGTCAGCAAAATTAATATTTGCTGCCAATCGGAGAAAAATTCAATTTTCCGCCCGCTCGTAGAAAAAGTATTTTTCAAGTCTGGCCACTTCATGAGGACTATAAAAGCACTTAACTGTCATGGTTCACACATAATTTTTTATCTTACACAATAATTGTTGGTAATGTTCTTTTTATAAAAATTTTATTTCATAATTCATTACTGTTCTTATCCTATGGTAATATTTCATATAAAAATTGTACTTACCTATAAATATTTATCACTCACTGCTTAAAATGGCAATATTTCATGATTCTGGCTCCATAACTTCAAACATTAAATTACGATATTGACAACTATACCTTGTTTTTAAACAAAGAGGAGCATTTGAAGAAACCTCAAACACACCACTACAAGTTAGATTGGGAGAGTGTTCCAGAAGGATTGTGTTGAGACTATTGAACTGATTGACACTTATGTGAAATATGTATTGTACTGCTCGCATTTGTCGTGGCCATCAAAATATGTCACAATACCTAATCGTAATTGGCACATTAGGACATGAGGCCAGACAATGGCGAACACAGCTAACAAATGTCACATTATTGTGAAAACATTGTGGTTATATTATGTAAAATATTATGATTGATCCCAATGATCATTCAATGATTTGCGCATAAATAAGTATAGTATGTATGAAATGAAATTAAATATTCAGTTGAATCATCCTTTGTTTACACTGGAAGTTTCGGTATAGGACAAAATAATGCTACACAGGTTTTGATTTAGGAAAATACGATAATATTGTTGGTACCGTAATGTGTGTAAAACTATCATTAGAAATGAGATTTTACTTGTTAACTTTTAAACTTTGCTTCTCTGTCAGCGATAAATGACCCAAACTTAATAATTTCAAGTGCACTGGTACTTGGAGTATGATCTGGGTCCATATTTGAATAGCCTAACAAAGCAATACAACACAACAACACAAAATAAGGAGTAAAAAACACAAATACAATAATAGGAGGTAGTAAGTCCGAACACAAAATGGAATAGCAAACGCAAACAGAATGATAAATAGCAAATACGCAAAAGTGTTAGTAAAAATTGGAATATTTGTATGTAAATAAACACAAATGTCAAAACTGAAAAATAGCGTTGTCAGGTATATATCAAAAGAGCTGTGTGAAACGGGTGGCTATCTGACCAACTTAAACTCAAATCGCTCCTTAGTTTAAAAACAAGGTATAGAACAAAATATAGGTTATCGTAGCACGAGTTATATTTGGAAGAGAATACCTATAATTCATAAGTCACGTGACATGTTTTCCACCAATCAATATTGAGAATCTCCCTAGATACATGTCTATCAAAGCGATGATAAAAAACAAAAAAAATTATCACCTTATTTTGGTTCGTTGCTAAGGCTAATTTTTCATATTGACAGTGATTGACAGTAAGTATTTTTTTATCTATGATTGACAGTTCATATTGAAAATATAAAAATGTGTTCTAATCGTTTCATATAATATAATTCTATAAATTCATTATATTCTCTCATTAAATATAAGCTCATGATATGATTAATAATCGAAGATATATCTCGTAAAACCGAAGCAGCACATTTAACTCGTCCTTCGGACTCGTTAAATCTGCAGCTCGGTTTCACCTATGTCCATAATAATTATAGTATGACAATTCATGAAATTTCTGACAGTTGTGCGAAAAAATATCAGTATATTTAAATGATCATATAATGGACAGTGTAGACACATGTACTTATGTACCTTTATTTTGGATTATCAAAAGCTATCCACATGAATTTTATAGCATTACAACCTATTATTGGTTTTTAGTGATGAAGAAAAATGTTTTTGAACATTCTCTTAAGGATTATTCACATGAGTAATCTTAATGGAATAATTTTTATTATCGATTAATGAGAATGTAAAACCTGTTCAAACGCTTCGCTTTGGCCATTGCTAGTACACTGTTTTATGTTATTTACAGGTGAATCATACGCGTCATCGTCCCAAACTACAGGGACGGACTCTGATTCGGATGACCCCTCAATAAATCCTGCTCCAGCAGCCAAAGATGGAGGGGCTCAGAATATTTTAGAATTGCTATTTACCCACCATAAGCCGGTATAAACTATGGAAAACGTTACATGAGTTAAATTTTAAATTTGAAGAAATGGGCAGACACTCAATGCTAATTGATTCTGAAGAAATTGTATGTTGGAGAAGACAGTACCTCAGAAGAATACAACAAGTTAAAGCTCAAAATAAAAACATTTATTATTTAGATGAAACATGGGTTAATGAAGGACATTGTGTAGGAAGAGTTTGGAAAGACAAAAATATAAAATCATCCCATCAAGCTTTTCTAGAAGGATATACTACTGGTTTTAAGGAACCTATAGGAAAAGGTAAAAGATCAATTATTTGTCATATAGGCAGTACAAACGGTTTTCTTGAAAATGGTTTACTCTTATTTGAATCAAGAAAAACCGTTGATTATCACGAAGAAATGAATGGAGACGTGTTTGAGGAATATTTTGAACAGATGATTCAATTCATACCAAAAGGATCGGTTATTGTAATGGACAATGCAAGTTACAACCTTTACCAACCACTAAATGGAAAAAGGATGATATTGCAAAATGGTTATCTTCTAAAAATTTATCCTTTGACAATACAATGCTGAGGGCAGAATTGTTAACTATTGCTAAAAAACATAAGCAAAATTATAAAAAATATAATATTAAAAAAAAACGAGAAATTGAAATCCTTCGTTTACCACCCTACCATTGTGAGCTGAATCCGATAGAATTGATATGGGCTCAAGTTAAAGGTTATGTTGCCAGAAATAACACTACTTTTAAATTATCAGATGTTAAAAATCTCTTCAATAAGGCAATATCTGAAGTAACAAGTGAAAATTGGCAAAAATGTAACGTTACAGAAATAAAAAAAAATGTGGGAGCTAGATAACATAATTGATATTACTATAGAGCCCATTGTAATTTCTCTAGAATCAGATGGTGAATCTTCTGACACAGAGTGCGAGGAACCATAACTTCAAAATTATTAATTTATGTACTTTAATTTTATTTTTAGATTTTTACAGCCTTATTCATAGTCATATTTAGTGGCTACTAACACACCACTAACATCCCACTAAAGAAATTCGTATTCATAGACGTATTTAGTGGCTACTAAGATCTTACTAATTTTAGTGGGCAATACATTTCTTAGTGGCGTTACAACGGGTATTTAAGTTACTTTTATACCTTACCTAAAAAGTCAACAAACGTCAAGCACGTAAAATCGAGCGTTCACTTCGTGTTTGTTACTGTATACCTACCTATCTTCTACATTTGTAAAATATGGAAATAATTCCTCATGTAAGTATATATTTTGATTGGCAGTATCTGCAGAATATTTAATCAGTTAATATAAATTTCTTCTAGAGAAAAAGAACCCGGTCACAAAATTGGGACAATTATCAAAAGGATCTATTTATTGAATTTTTAAAAGGCGATCCCCATTATCGAGAACGAAACCTCTATTTTGCAGTCTATAATTTGTTATAATGTTATGTATAGTTACAACTGCAACTATAGCTGCTTTTGTTGTATCCAAATTTATGTTTATCCCATTAAAAAAACATCTAAGATGTTTCGGGTAGATATGTGTGCCCTATTGTATCTTTCTTCTGCCTAATTTCTTGGATTCATTAATGGCGTTTTTGTAAACCAAAGGATTTTGCTTTTCCAAGTAAACTTTCGGATTTCGGATCAATACCTAATCTAACAACCATTTCTTCAGATTCTTGGCCTCTTGCTTTGCGGCATCCGGCCATCCAACAACCAACATCTCAAATACAAAATAAAAATTCCATTATTGCCGCATTCATTTTTCTGCTAATATTATTTTAACTAGTGGGAAAAAATATGCGACTATGAATAGGAAACGTTAGTGGCTTGTTAGTATGATGTTGGTGGCCACTAACTAGTGGTGTTTTCACATTATTTTAAGTAAACGACTATGAATAAGGCTGTTATTTTTTAAGATTTAATATTGTCGTATTTTTTGCATGTTGCTCGTCAAATTTTATCTTTGCAGTTGGTTTTTTTTCTCATATACCTACTTAATTGTTTTTTTAGCTCCTCATATTAATTTATAGATAATTGTAATTATCTGTACTTACATATTATATACATATTTTGTAAATAAACATATGCCTAAAACAAAATGCCTAAAATAATATTGACTTTTTCTTCATTTTACCCAAATTAAATTACTACTTACTTCTTCAATTAAAAAGAAGGATAAAACGTCAAGAGCAGGAACTTCTACACTATTGGTCAATAAGAAGCCAGGAGATCCGAAGCTAGGTCAGTCAAACTCTCGGCGCCTGCACCACAAGTCTCGCATGAAAAAGGAAGAGGGGAGGCTACGTCCAGCAAGTTCATACCGGAATTAGGGTATGAGGTACATACTGTATATAATAATAATTATTATCATTATTATGCTGGTCGCTTATCCACATATGTGGATAGATGGTCACATATTACCCATGATATTACTCTTCTTACTTGGTTGTCTGGTTATAAAATGCCCTTTATTAAGCGGCCTAGGCAAATACGCTTACCTAAGCATTTTTATGAATTGCAAGAATCAGTTAAGCTGAATGATAGCATTAATCAATTAATCTCTAAAGGAGCAGTGTCAGAAACACCTCCAAAACCTGGACAGTTCTTATCTTCCTTTTTCTTAGTGCCAAAACCTTGCAGATCTTTCAGGTTCATTTTAAATTTAAAGGCGTTAAATGAGTTTCTGGAGCCACCCCATTTTTAACTGGAAGATTTCAGAACTGTGTTTAAACTAGTCTATCCTACCTGTTTCTTTACAAAGATAGATTTAAAAGATGCATATTTCATGTTACCGGTGCATAGGAAATTTAGAAAATATCTCACATTCAGGTTTCATGGAGTTTTTTACAATTTTAATTGTTTGCTCTTTGGGCTCTGTACAGCTCCATGGGTTTTTACGAAGATTATGGGTGGGTAAAAGAACAACACAATAAAAACTGGAAGAATACGCCTAAGCAAACACATGGGACGATTCATAAAAGAACCATCAGAAAAAGTAGCGAAAAAACTGCTCTCAATGATCTGGAACAAATTACGCAGCACCAAAACGGGGCTAAGTACGGGACACTTTCCCTCAAAGGAGCACCTGAACTAAACAGGGCTGTATAATGGAGACCTTACATGCAGAAGATGCAAAAAGAACACCGAAACAGCTCTGTATATACTATGCTACTGTGAGACGCTGGACCACAGGAGGCAGAAACTGTATGGTAGACCTCAAATGACTCCAAAACTTCTAGTCTTGAAGGATTTAGGTTCTATATGCAAAATTTCAAAATTTGAATGGAAAGAGTGTTGGTTTGCTAATAAATGATTTGAATAGTTGGAATCTGATTTTTGGTTTGAGATCTGAAATTCTAGTTTTAAAATTCCCAAAAGATCTACCTATATTAATTTTATCACAGTTTTTATTACCACATTTTAATTTATAAACTCCTGATTTATTTAGTTTTGAAGATTTGTATTTGTTGTTTTCAATGAATTTGGATAAATTGTTGTCGGTTTTAAAACAAATATTCAAGTCTAAAGTTTATAAAAATGATTTGATTTTTAAGGATGGTATTCCAAAGTAAGTTAATCTTTTAAATTGGTTATTTTTGTTTTCATCAGAAGGAAATACTTGTTCTTAAGTATGTTATTTTTTTATTTAACAAATTAAAATTGTTTGATTCCATAATTTAGTATGGATCTACATCAAGTAAAAGCCTCATCTATTCAAATGATAAAATGATTGTATTTTTGTGTTTTTGTATTTTTTTCCCTATAACTGCCAAACTACTAATGGTTGAAATATGTATCAGAAGCAGCAATGCATCTTTAACATTGGGAAAAGACTTTCAAAAATATGTGTCCAAACTTTTTTTGCAAACTGCTTTTATTATTGAAAATGATGTATATGTTAATGTTAATATGTCACAATGACCATTTGACTATACTCAAGGGCCTCCATACGAGGTAAGAGTATGTACAGTTTTTCATGACCCCCTGTATTTTAGATTGGTTGTGAGCTAATGCTTGAAAAGCGAAGCAAATTGACAGGCAAGTATGGGATATTTTCGTTATAATTGTTGGAAATCGCTCGTCTCTACGAAAATGTGTATAAATCCTTTTTCTACGACAACCTCGTTAAATGTTCATTTAATAACCGTAACTTCAATCATGAAAATAACATGGTTTTATCCAGGGTAGGGGATCTCTAAAGGCGCATGGGTGCTGCCACATAAAAAGTCCCGTCAGTACTAAAATTTGTAATTTGATGAAAACTGTAACGCCATTAGTGGTAGTTGCAGATTCTTCCACATACATATTAGCGCTGACATCCTAACCTGACAACTGCCTGACAACCACTGACAACTGCTTATTTGTGTGTGTGTGTTGAGTATTAATTCGTATTTGGATTTCATTGTTTATAGTGGGACTTTTACTTTAAGAGACAATTTCAAGAATATTGTAACGTTTATTTTAATTTATATTTACAACTAATTAATTTATATTTACAGATTCATATGTACTGTCCTTAATTACTAATTTATATTAAACACTAAACTAACTAACTACACTAATTTATATGAACGTCACTGATTAACACAATATCGATCGGTTTGCTAAGCACTAGATGTCCATCTATGTTACTATGTCTCAACTATCTGATTATTATTGACTGTTCACTGTTAACTGTTCACTGTTTACTGTTTTCTTCGCCCTGTGCGGCGATGCTTATATGGCAAAATGTAGATTTCTAGAACACTCCCGATGTTTTATCGCTAGACGAGTTTCTGGACTGTTCTCGTCGGCCCGTATTCTCGATCATCGTCGAAATCTCTGGAATGTTATCGGCTAGTGGCTTGAGGGGCCGCAGAGCTGGGGGGTCGCAGGGCAGGTAATCATAGTCGTCTCATGCGGGAATTTCACTGGGACACTCGCGTAACATTGCCCCCTCCTTAAGAGACAGTTCCTCCTGGAACTAACTAGGAAATTGAGACGAGATGACTGTATCGGCAACTGGTTCCCTTGTTACATTTTCCAGTTGCATGGAAGTAACATGCGACCGTCTTCTCCGTTGACTGTGCCTCCTGAGAATGTCCGCAGACAAGTACCTGCACTTCGGTGTCTCGGAAGATTACTTCTACCATGTTACGGATTATTCGCCAATCTAAATGCCTACATTCAATCTTGGGCATGGCTAGCCTATGGACGTTTAGTTCAAGCACATGCTCTCTCAAGTTTAGTAAAGCTTCCCAGACATTCTCGTACGTTGGTCTTTCGTCGAAGGTGTTTCTCGTCACTAGGTGGAAATTGTGACGGGTGCCATCTTGTACCTTCAAAGCTTTACCTGGTACTGGTAACTGGTTTTCCAAACTTCGTGCGCCACTCTTCTTTATTAACAGAGATGGCAATCCACGCGCATCGGTTATGCTGGCAGGAATGTTTATTGCCAGTGAGTATTCCTCCGGCACGGTGAGCAGATCTTGTCGTTTCTCCGTGGTGACGCCGTATCTTGCTTTTCCGGTACCACCATAAGCACCCATAAACTCTACAAAAGCAGGATCGGCTACTTCTTGGAGTTGTCTTATTTCCTCATCGTGGTCACCCTCGAATGGCGCTAATCGATTACGGTGTACCACCTTTGGCTTTCCGTTTGGGATCTTGGTGATGCGATAAATGACGTCGTTGATTCTTTTATTTACAAGGTACGGACCGTCCCAAGCTTTCTGCAACTTTGGAGAAAAACCCTTTTGTCTTCTTGGGTTATGCAGCCAGACTTTGTCTCCTTCGTGGAAACCTCCTTCTGTAGCTTGCGTATCGTACCTTTTCTTCATCCTATCGCTAGCGATCTGGAGATTTGATCGAACCAACTCGTGTATGTCGTCCATTCGTTTTCTCAGCTGGGTTACGTAATCTTCACCAGCTATGTCTTCTCCGGGTCGGCATCCAAATTCAAGGTCGCAGGGTAATCTCATTTCGCGTCCGAGCAGAACTTTTGCTGGTGTTTGGCCGGTAGACTCATTGATGGCGGATCTGTAGGCCATCGCAAATAGCGAGAGATACTGGTCCCAATCTCGCTGATGGTTAGCTACTACTTTGGACAAGTATTTGCCAAGAGTTCTGTTCATTCGCTCAACCATTCCGTCCGACTGTGGATGTAGAGCAGTAGTTCTCGTTTTCTTCATGCCGAGCTTATCACAAACTTCCTGAAACAGCTGGCTTTCGAAGTTTCTGCCCTGGTCGCTGTGTATTTCCAGAGGCACTCCATATCGGCAAATGAACTCCTTAACAAGCACGTCGGCAACAGTTGCGGCTTCTTGGTTTGGAATGGCATACGCTTCCACCCATTTTGTGAAATAGTCCATCACCACCAAAATGTACCTGCTGCCATCTGCTGTCGGTGGAAACGGTCCGGCAATATCCAGGGCAATGCGTTCAAACGGGCTTCCGACATTGTACTGCTTCATAGGAGCCTTTCTTCTCCCGTGCGGTCCATTGGCCGTAGCACAGGTAGTGCATTTCTTACACCAGTCTTTAACATCTTCGGAACTGTGCATCCAGTAAAACCGTTCTCGCACCCTCTGGAGGGTCTTCTTCACACCTAGATGTCCTCCTGATGGACTGTCGTGTAATTTCTGCAGTACTGCTACTACCCTTGATATTGGAATCACCAACTGTCTTCTACTTTCCGAGCCATCATCGTTCTCGATTACTCGCTGTAGCAAACCGTTCTCCAGAACCAGCGAGTCCCACTGGGCCCAATACGATTTCATCGTTGGCGAGTATCTTGAAATCTCCTGCCAAGTAGGTCGACAGTTTTCCTCTTTCCAATGTCGGATTTTCTTCAAGTCGGGATCGTTCTGTTGTTCCTCTTCCAGTTTTTCTGGTGTCCATTCGTCGCTGGTCACCGTGGTTCTTCGAATCGCAGCTTCCTTAGCTTCTGTTTTACTGCAGTGGGAGCATTCTTCAGGACGTGGTCTTCTAGACAGGAAGTCATTGGAACTTTTTCGGGTCGAATCTTCTTTACTAGTTTTTCATGCTGGATGTCTTTGTTTGTAGCAGTTTTTGGTCTCTTGCACGAACTGCGTACATGTCCCCTTTTTCTACAATTCCGGCATCTCACAGTTTTCGGCTTTTCGTCGCGTTTTTGTTTGCGGTTTTTCAGCTGTGACTGGTACAGATGCTCCAGGTGTTCCAGGCCATATCTCATATTCAGTCGCTTTTTTAGTTGTTCAAAATCATCAGTCTCTTCTACTGGAATAGTCTGAAGGATATCCATGGCGTCTCCCCTCAAGGCAAGAGTTAAATTTAACGCTTTTTCCTTCTCACTCCAGTTGTTCGCCTTTGATGCCGCCTCTAATTGCTTAAGATAGTTCGGCCATGACGTTTTTCCGTCGAAAGTTGGCAGTTTTACTCGACTGTTGATATCGTTTTCTATTTTCGGTTTCAATTCCACTTTTTCTGCCAGTTTGCCGTTGTTCGGGGCTTGTCTAGTTGTTGTCTCCATGCTATTACTAGTCATCTTTTCGACTTCTTCGATTTTTTGTTTCATTTCTTGTTCCATTCTCTTCATCTTTTCTTCCATGTCCGACATTTTATTTTCTATGTCTTCCGAAAGTTTACTTTCCATGTCAGACATTTTATTTTCTATATATGCCATTTTATTTTCTATATCCGCTGAAAGTTTACTTTCCATGGATGAAATTTCGTTCTTCATGTCCGTCATTTCATTTTTCATGTCTGACATTTTGTTTTCCATCGAAGACATTTTGTTTTCCATGTCTTTCGAAATTTCGTTTTTCATGTCCGACATTTTGTTTTCCATTGAAGAAAATTCGTTCTTTATGGAGGAGGTTATAGAAGCGGACGCTTCGTCGGTGAATTCAAACGTTTCCGGGTCCAATCCATTATTAATCATAGCATTTTTCAGTCTATCGACTAACACCGACTTGGTCCCACTTGTGTCCAACTCGTAATCCTCCAACTCTCGTCGAAGTTCTGAAACTTTTAATTCACAAAGTTTCTTCGCCATCTTCCTGTATATTTTTTTAATCCCACTTCTGACACCAATGTAACGTTTATTTTAATTTATATTTACAACTAATTAATTTATATTTACAGATTTATATGTACTGTCCTTAATTACTAATTTATATTAAATATTAAATAATATTAAAAGAACCCAATAATAAAAGACGAAAAATCAAAGAAAGTGCTTTAATACAACTAAATGCAGATAAATGTGTAGCTAGTATTTCAGCCGAATGTAGTCAAATTTGGTTACCAATGTTAGAAAGAGAAATTTCCAATAATCAATTACCTGCTTTATCAGGATAGCATCATAAGTTTTTATCCAGGTTTTCTTATGATTTATAATTTGAATAGTTGTTAATCGATACACAATTCAATACATAAAATCACAAAACTGAGTATACATACATATTTTGAAAACTTAAATATTCATAAACAAAAAAAGTATCAAGAAACGCGTTTTATTAACAACATTTCCAATATAAGCGAAAAAACGCGCTATCCCAATTTAAAAACCGTTCCTGGAACGTGCACTTCACTGGATTCCATTTCTAGTAGACTATCATATCGTTGGAATGTCATAAAATGAAATAATTCATTTGACATTTTACCGGGGATATGATCTACTATGAATGGACCTTAATAAAAATTTGATAACAAAAATTTTGCAGTCTTAAACTTCAAAATATTTTTGATTGTCTAGTTGTCAAATTTTTTCCGTTGTGTCAGTTAGGAATAAAAATCAATTTTTACATATTTTTTCTTGAAAACGGTAGCTGGAACGCTACCGAAACGTTGAAATAAAGAATTCAAAAATATTGTGGTTTAATTTCCCAAGAAATTAAAAAAAGAATGAATAATATACCACAAGGAACATACAGAAGATATTATTGTTGAATTCCTAACATTTATTTTTTTTCATGTTTGTCATTGAAATATGTTTCATTTATTGTATACTTTTTTTATTCAATAAAATATGTAAACTTGATGATTATTGCTTTATTTTTCGCAATTCAGGCATTATATGAACCATTTTTTGACATTTCATTTAATTTTACTTGACTTTTCATTGTTATTATTGTAATATCAATCTAATGTTGAGTTATTTTAAATGAAATATCAAAAAATGGATCGTGAATGTCAATTTGTGATAAAAGTAAAATTACAGTAATTTTGAATATACCGCAAAAACTGTAAAATTACAGGAATCTTCTTTTTCGGCTGTTATCGAAGTTCACAACCTGATTTGTGCCAGAGGTACTGACGGGACTCTCAAGGTAGCGCCACCCGTAAGAATAGAGGGCGTCACGGGTCAGTTTCTCATCTATAAGTATTTTTTTATCTGGTTTTATCTTCCTAGTTTTAGTTTTAAATTAATCTAAATTTCAATTGTTTCTAACATGAATCTACCTTATCTGTTAACTTCGATCTCTCAAGGTCATACATTTTTGTTACCAATACGTCAAAGATATTGCGTCGGACTTCGCTTCTTGTTGAGGTGGTGTATTCTTTATCTTATCTATTCAGGAGAATTGAAATTTGTAGTAACTCACTAGACAATTATTTTATATTCACCGTCCAACAACATTCAGGCAACGTGTCTCACAAATCGCAAAACGTACTACTTTTCTATGTGATATACAGATTGCGAAAATTTTATTCGCGACATACATTTTACACTAATACGACTAGGAAAATATTAAGAAAACTACTTGAAAGAAAGAAAAGGATAATTGTGCGCAGTCTGCTGTTGCCAAATGTACTTATCTGTGAAAGATATTCCCAATTTTTATCGGCAACAATGTTTAATACTAATAATTGTTAAATCGAAATCAATGTATAAATTTTATTCATTGCAGATTGTAATGTGTCCAAAAATTTTCTTGTAGTACCTATATTATTTTTTTCTTATTTGTGTTGATCTGCTATTTCTCAAAAGTCAATAATATTAGGTACCAATATCGATCGATTTTCTCTCACCATATACAGCATTATCCCATGTTAAAAGTCAAATGAAAAATAAGTTATTTATTCCTTAGAAAGTACCAAACATTCTAAGCTTGCAACGCTGTTTTCATATCAGATCGGTAGCTGGAACTTAACACACGCCAAATGCTGACTGCGAACAATTGTTCTTCTCTTTCTTTCAAGTAGTTTTTCTTATATTTACCTTGTCGTACTGGTGTAAATCGTCCGAGTCGAATAGAGTTTTCGCGAACTGTAAGAGTCCTGCAATTTTAGTATCTACGCTAGCCACGTTGCTGTTTTCACCCCTCGAATCAAGGTAGACCTACAATTTAAGCAAATACATATTCAACGAAATGTTTTTTCTTGTACTACATATTCCCAGGGCAGAAAACCTGGAAGACTATTTGATAAAAGAAAAAGACTAAACCGAAGCCTACAGATATACTAAATTTCCTCAGAGACTAAGAAGAAGAAGCACGTCTTAAGACGCTTCGACGAAAATTATATGGACAATACATCGATTAACTCCATTAGAAGTTCGATGGTGGAGCACGACAAAAAAACTTCATTTCCACGTTTTCTGTATGTGAGAAAGTTAATTGGAATCTGATGTAAGCCACGAATTGAAAAACCCAAAATATATAATTTCGTCATCAGGGTGCGGAAAGAGTGTAGAGAGCTCGCATCGCCTTTGGCAGTGGTAAAGTGAAATTTTAAGTGAAAAGTTGGATAAGTCCAAAAATGACTAAAAGCTTTACTTAAAAGGATCAGTTTAATTGGATTTTACAAAATATACAGAACAGACTGAGAGTATAGTATTTGGAAAGTTATTTTGTTATTGATAAATTCAATATACATTATAAATTCATAGAATCTTAAATATGTATATTAAGAAAGTGCTTGGATAAAAACTTGTAAGTAAAAATTGTTACAGACCGGAGAGATATACTTTTATGAATATACTACCTTTTTGATCATATTTTTTCATTCAGATTTGATAAGGTTTTATTATGGTACTCTGAATCTAGACTGCATTCTCCAACTCGACTCTTCTCAAGTAGCTAATCAGCTCCGAGACTGATTCTTTCATGTAATTTCTTCGTGTCGATTGCTTTTTCTTGCACTGGCATAGGATGTACTCTGCAGGATGTACTCTTCTAGGTGACATCTGCACATAGCTTCGTCTCTCAACCCAATTAACCTTGCGTGCCTTTAACATACATATTTCAGCTTTAATAGTTTTTCTTGCGATCTACCGTAAAAGTTGGCGAATGTTCTCCAATGAACTTTTCCGTCTCTCAGTCCTGGCCAGCCACAAAAGGGTTTCTTGTCCAATGAATAGCATTTTCTGATCATAACCGTGCAATTATGTTCAAGTGCATTCAACTAGCTTAGAAGTGACCTCTATATAATCAGGTACCTTCAGTGCAGAATGCAGTATCGTGAACCGAACGCTTTCCATGAGCTATGTGTATGTTGTGTATATTGAGGCATTGAAAATAGTAATAATTTCTCTTCTTGTACCACGCTCAAAAGTTTCGTTTATATGCTAAAATAGGCCTGTAAAAATATGAAGCCTCAATATCAAGGTTGTCCGCATCGTACTTTTCGATTTTCCGTGAGAATAACACGTGAAAATAGTCATTTGTTTAACTAGGCAGTCAATCTACTTTGCTGCTGAGTTGAACATATAATTTTTTCTCCGATTGTTCATAATTATATAGGAGGATATTGTATTTGCAAATTATTACAATTCCCACAATCTCTTTATTTTTCCTGTAGTGTGTAGTAATTTTACAATCAATGTTAATAACAACTAAACATATGTTTTTAAATTCTTGTTAAAAGTGTTATGTAATAATTGCTAATAAATGTTTACTTTAAATGTTTTATTCCAATTGAGTATAATCACTTTGCTGCCTAGGCAGAGAAGTACCCACTTTGTTGCCTAGGCAGGAAAAGTAAGACTTTGCTGATTGGTATGTGTCAGCAAAATTAATATTTGCTGCCAATCGGATAAAAAAGTTGTTTGTTTAACTAGGCAGCAAAGTAGTAGATTGACTGCCGAGGCTAGGAATTCAGCTAAGGCAGTCAATCTACTTTGCTGCCGAGTTGAACATATAATTTTTTCTCCGATTGTTCATAGTGATATAGGAGGATATTGTATTTGCAAATTATTACAATTCCCACCAACTCTTTATTTTTCCTTAAGTGTTCAATTAAAATAGAATTTGATAGAAATCGCAGTTGTTGGAATGGTTGATTGTTATGGTAATCAGGGTAGGGGATCTCTGAAGGCGCAATGGTGCTGCCACATAAAAAGTCCTGTCAGTACTAAAATTTGTAATTTGATGAAAACTGTAACTCCATTAGTGGTAGTTGCAGATTCTTCCACATATATATTAGCGCTGACAACCACTAACAACTGCTTATTTGTGTGTGTTGAGTATTCGTATTTAGATTTTATTGTTCATAGTGGGACTTTTCTTTAAGAGACAATTTCAAGAATATGTTTTGTGAAAGACTGTAATGTGAGGTGCATACGGTAAGCTTTATCTTCATTTCAAAACATGTTCCATCAAATAGGAAGTAACAGAAGTAGCAGTTATTCTTCCACACAACTTTGAACTTCCCAGCATTATTGTTGAATTCCTAACATTTTTTTTCCTGGTTGTCATTGAGATATATGTTTCATTTATTGTATACTTTTTTTATTCAATAAAATATGTGAACTTGATGATTATTGCTTTATTTTTCGCAATTCAGGCATTATTCGATCAATTTTTTGACATTTCATTCAATTTTACTTGACTTTTCATTGTTATTATTGTAGTATCAATCTAATGTTGAGTAATTTTAAATGAAATATCAAAAAATGGATCGTGAATGTCATTTTGCAATAAAAGTAAAATTACAGTAATTTTGAATATACCGCAAAAAACTGTAAAATTACAGGAATCTTCTTTTTCGGCTGTTAGCGAAGTTCACAACCTGATTTGTGCCAGAAGTACTGACGGGACTCTCAAGGTAGCGCCACCCGTATGAATAGAGGGCGCCACGGGTCAGTTTCCCATCTATAAGTAGTTTTTTATCTATGATGGAAATGTCCATAATAATTATAGTTTGACAATTCATGAAATTTCTTACAGTTGTGCGAAAAAATATCGGTATATTTAAATTATCATATAATGTGCAGTGTAGTAATTTTACCATTAATGTTAACAACTAAATTCTTGTTAAAAGTGTTATGTAATTATTGCTAATAAATGTTCACGTCAAATGTTTTATTCCAATTGAGTATAATCACTTTGCTGCCTAGGCTGGAGAAGTAATACTACTACTACTACTACTAAGTTTGCAGGCGAACCTTGTCCTGGACAAACTCAAGCCAAGGTTCCGGCACTGAGGCCACTGGCGGGCCCATTGTGCCATTCCTGCTACCTAGACATCCATAAAGCCGAGCCCTTCTATAAAGGCCACAACCTTTTTCAATGGATGCCTGCTTGTGTCTCCAGGGGCCAAAACAGGGACTCCGAAGATTCGCCTGCGTAGTACAGCCCAGTGTGGACACTCTAGGAGAACATGAACTGACGTTTCGTCAGTCATGCCGCAACCCCTGCATAGGGAACTTTCCTCTACTCCTAAGTTGTGGAGATGTTTCATCATACAGCAGTGCCCCGTTAGGAGTCCTGCTATCTTCCTTAGCCTACTTCTTGGTAGTTCAGTAGCTGCTCTAACGTGTCCATCAGTCCATCCCTTCAGTAAAAGTTTGGATTGCCTAGGACCCTGCAGAGCATTCCAATGAGCGAGGTGCTGTACGGTCTGAATGACCGTATCGCCCAAGTACACCGCTCGTATGTGACTATTTCTTTTGCTAGAAGATAGTCCTCTTCACATGGTCGCTGTATGTTTACATATCCCATGTCAGGACACACCCGCTCGATTCCCTCACAACCGGGGAAGTGTGTCTCTAGTAGATGCCGCAAGGTATCCACCGGGGTTTCGGTGAAAACACCCGGTTCGACTTCCATGCAGCCTATAGCGCTGTCCGGTGATTTCGTTAAGATCCGGCGCAGCCTTGACATTTGAGGTACCGATACGATATCCTCGCAGAAGGCCCGCCAGGCATCTCTCCGAGCCAACCTAACAGCACTCTTGTACTCATTCCGTTTCCGGCGGTATTGCTCCCAATCCAGATCCGACTTCGTCTTCCTAGCCCTATTAAATAGGCGCCGGGTATGTTCCCGTAGCGAGTCTAGAGACTTGTTCCACCATTTGTGGCCCTTACTTTCCTTCCTCGTTTTTTCGGCGCAATTTTCTTCATAAGACGAGACAAGAAGTAATACTTTGCTGATTGATATGTGTCAGCAAAATTAATATTTGCTGCCAATCGGACAAAAAATTATTATATGGACGAATCAACTAAGGAAATACGCATTTGACATATACATAAATTTGCGGGGTGAATAGACTAGCATTTCAAAATTCAATTTGACAGCTTTTTTATCCGTTCGCGTATGAATAAAGGCCACTTTCCATATAACTATAGACAGTGCGATATACATTATGGACATTTCCATAGCAACCAACCATTCCAACAACTGCGATTTCTATCAAATTCTATTTTAATTGAACACTAAAGGAAAAATAAAGAGTTTGTGGGAATTGTAATAATTTGCAAATACAATATCCTCCTATATCATTATGAACAATCGGAGAAAAAATTATATGTTCAACTCGGCAGCAAACTAGATTGACTGCCTTAGCTGAATTCCTAGCCTTGGCAGTCAATCTACTACTTTGCTGCATAGTTAAACAAATAACTATTTTTTAGATTTTCATAAATGATTATTGATTAAATGTACTGCAATGCCCATTTTTGAAGAGAATTGAACGATCTACAAAAAGGTTCAATGTAATTTTTCTATAAATCAACTCGAAACCTATCCAAGCTATTTTTTGGAAGATGATGCCTTCATAGTGCATGGCACATTGAAAGTCACCAATGATTCAGCTGAACGAGGAGTCGCTTTGATTGAGGAATACAACAATGATCCTACTAAACATGAGGAACAGAAAAATACGAACACTGTGTATTGCAAGAATAATTAAAATGATGTAAAAAGCAAAAAGATAAAATAGACAGTATAATACAAAAATGTTTTAGTATACCAATCATCTTGCCTACGAAGACCAAAGCAAAGTAACGAACTGAAAAAATTATTAGAACCAACATAAACCTTGTTCGAAGATGAAACATTTAAATTACCTAACCTTTGAACAGATAGATTTTTTTGAAAACGCACATGAACATAAAGAGCTTGTCAGCTTAGTAAAAAGTTACACAGAAGATCTTAATGAGCTACTAAAAATTTTATCAAAAATGCATCAGTACTATACCAAGAGACTCATGAAAAATAGAAGCACCAGAATTCG
The DNA here is from genome assembly GCA_963978555.1 of Galerucella nymphaeae. NCBI lineage: Eukaryota > Metazoa > Arthropoda > Insecta > Coleoptera > Chrysomelidae > Galerucella > Galerucella nymphaeae. The sequence goes on from OZ021708.1 coordinate 7,883,919, forward strand.
AAAAAAACTATTGAAATAATTTGACATACATTAACTCAGTAGCTATTATCCTAGAAGATTCGGACACCTCAATAGAATCGTCACAAGAATAAATAAAAAGAAATGGAGTACATACTTCAGTGGAATATAAAAGGATGTTACGCTAATTTTGAAATGTTGAAACACATTATCTCCCAAACGCATCCATCAATCATGTGTCTTCAGGAAACACTTTTCAAAAATCCTTAGAACACCTATTACTTGACAAATTCTTCCTGTTATGCAAAACACAGGCCTGTTGTTATTGAAGCAAGCGTATGCGTAGCTAAACAATTGACAATAAACACATACAATCAGGAAGTAATTGCAATATTTGTGAATATTCCCAAAAAAATATACATTTGTAATATATACATTCCTCCAGATGAAAATATGGAAGAATTTGAAAATATAATTCAACAGATTCCTACACCAAGAATAATCTTAGGAGATTTTAATTCACACAGTCGTATGTGGGGATCAAGCGGATGCAACAAGCAAGGCAAAATTATTGAAAAACTTATATCTTCCTAAGATCTAGATATACTAAATGACGGTAGACCCACTAGAATTAGTAAATTTTCCGGTTCCGAATCAGCTATTGACGTTACACTATGGGATCCGTTGCTATCACCAAGTTTGGAGTGGGATGTAATTCAATACTTGTATGGTAGCGATGATAGCGATCACTATCCTATTGAAATTTCACTACCAGTACCACAGGTAACAGATACCACGAGCTCATGAACAAAATGGAAAGAGTACACAAAATCTATTGAAGTAGTAGTTAATAAAATACAAAATATACATTTTGATAATGCTGATAATATGTTGAGTCTCTTCTCTTTCATTATCAATAGAGCAGTAATAATAAACATAGGAAAACCACAAACATGGGAACACCACAAACCATAATCCTGGTGGAATTCTGATTGTGATGAAGTTATCAGAAAGTATAAACATGCTTTTAACAAGTAGAAACAAAAAAAAGCTAGGTATTTACTTGAACAAGCCAGAAGAAAATCGTGTCAAAAATTTATTTCCAGTATAAATAATAATACACCTATTAGCACTGCATGGCAAAGGTCAAGAAAATTATCGGGTAAAAGTCGAGCACAAACTATTACGTTCATAACAAAGGATAATAAAATAATACATAATAAAACTGAAATAGTAGAACAATTTGTCCGGTACTATGAACGGAATTCCAGCAACCACAACTATACAAAGGACTTTCAAACCATAAAACTAAATCAAGAAAAAACCCGTCGGAATTTCACCATAAGCCAAGAACCAGCATAGAATCCTATCGTTCTATATCACTTACCAATGTAGTGTGTAAAATCCTAGAAAAGATGGTTAATAAACGACTTAAATGGTACCTAGAGCAAAATAAACTTTTGATTCCGCAACAAAGTGGTCTCCGTTGTAATAGACAAACTATGGACAATTCATTAGATTTAGAATCCCGTATAGATAACACAACATCATCCAGAAAAATTGAACCCAATGGAATACCCCAAGAAGAACAATGCAGCTCGATAGTCAAAGGCAGGCTTTACATAGATGACTTGGTTTTATTAATGAAATGAAAAAATACAATTTCGATGCAGAATCACTTACAAAAATCTATAGACAAACTAGAAAAATTGTCAGGAACAACGTGTCTACAATTTTCACCAGCAAAAACAAAATGCATGTTATTCACCCGGAAATGCAGACCAACCGTTCCTTATTTAAAACTGAGTAATACACTACAACCAACAACAGAGATCCGATAATTATGTATGGTTTTTGACAAAAAGCCAACATGGAAGAAGCATATTATGGAACTGAAGAAGTCATGCCAAGGCGGACTGAACATAATGAAAACTATAGCCAGCCAAAAATGGGGCGCAGACGAAGCAGCATCATTACATGTGTACAAATCCTTGATAAGGTCCAAAATATACTATGGAGTTGTCGTGTAATCATCCGCAAAAATGTCGGTTTTCACCCAATTGGAACCAATCCAAAACAACGCCCTACGTATTGCTACTGGAGCTTTTCGAACTACACCTACAAAAAGTCTTCTTTGTCTTACTGGTGAGTCCTCTCTAAATACAAAACTCATAAAGATAAATGAAACTCCACACAAATTAATTAAAAAGTCCTTCCAGCATGAGCTTAACAGATATGAAAACTGCCATGTAATTTAAACTGATGCCTCCAAATCAGATGATGGAGTGGGAGTTGCATTTAAAACCCCATGTATCTCTAGTCAATTCAAATTACCAGCAATGAGCACAATACATACCGCTGAATTGTTTTCAATACTACAAGCAAGAGTCCATGTTAAAAATATCAACCAGACAAACACATTAATAATAACAGATTCACTAAGCTCAATCCAGTCGATTCAACAACTTTACATTAAACATCCAATAGTCAATCTCATTAAAACAGAAATGGATAATACAGGGTGTCTCATTATATTCTGACTGTTTTCAAGAGCTTATATCTTCGAAACGGTTCTAGATAATAGGATGCGGTTTTCACATTTAGGTTTAAAATTACCGTAAGTTTTGTTGTGACACATTTATATAAATGGCCTACCTCCGGCTTACCCGCTAGAAAAGTGGCGTATTTTCAGAATACAGTAGATATAACTTTTTAAATGGTACACCCTGTATATTTAGCAATTTCTTAAAAGACACATATTTTTACTTTATTACCTTAAAGTTCAAAATCGGTGCACAGAAAGCGAAGTTATATAACTTTAACTGGGATACTGTAATGATTCAGGTATGAAGTTGAAAATGTCATAAACAAAAACTTTATTGGCTAGTAACTAAAAGTGAACAGTAAAAAACATATGGTAATTTTAAACCTAACTGTGAAAACCGCATCTTATTATCTGGAACCGTTTCGAAGATATAAGCTCTTAAAAACAGTCAGAATATAATGAGACACTCGTTATAATAAAACTAAATCTAAATATTGAGTTTATGTGATGTGATGTTGGTATTCGAGGCAGATCTTCTAGCGCGGCAAGCTTCTACAAGTGAAGGTTCGGTGAATGTACCAAACGTTGTACCTAACGATTTCAAAGTATATATAAAAACAAAAGTGGGGCAAATGGGCCGTGGAAAAATGAGTGGGAAATGTTCAATTTTTAGCTCCGCGAGATTATATGCGATGTGAAACTGGACTCAGGGAGGACCAAGTGAAAATCAATCGACTCCGATTAGGGCACATCAATTTAACCCATAAGCTTTTAATAGCAAAGGAAGATAGATCAACTTGAAATGTATGTAGCACGGACTTGACAGTAAAGCACATTATTTGTAATTGCCTCAAACACCTGGTATCAAGACAACAAAATAAATTACCAGGCAATTTGAAAACTGTTTTGGGTGAGCAAATGGACGCAGAATTGCTAATTAAAGGACCCTGCTCCATTTTATAGGTAGTCCTGGTTCTCGTACGATTTTCCATTTTTTTTTATATGTTGGCATCTTGAAGTTGCGTCCTGAGCATAACACTCTGCTTCCTAGCACTATAAATCTCGCAATAATAGCAAATATCTTGTATGTCAGGGGCTCATGATGAGGTCGGCCACACTTCTGTTCCATCAGAACCGCAATTTCTTCAGAGGGTGCCTTTGCAATGGTCAATTTGTTAGGACGATGTTTCAACAGCAAGCAGAAGCAATTAAACCGAACAAAATCATCAACAATCACGTTAGGTAGGTTGGTTGGATCCATCTAACTTCCAAATTCCTCACGAGTGGGCCCCAAAAGACTTTTCAACATTTTATTGATACCACAAACCCATCTCTAGTAGTAGTTTACTTGAAATAAACTAACTCAGTGCATCTGTTATATTCTTTCACAATATAGATTTGGACATCACAGTACATGAACCGTAAAATGGCGTGAAACGCGTAAATCGTCAATGTGAGGCATGCGTGCAATATGTAGAACAGCAATGCTACCAACAGCGTTACCGATCTCATTAGATTTAATTTCACTAGTGTGTTTAGAACTGATCCGGCTCTTTAGGTGGCACTGACTGACTGACATGAAGCGCTACGGGTTAGTTTCCCATCTACAGATCGCGAAAAGTCTATTCGAACCATACGATTCACACAAGTAGGACAAGGAAAGTATGAGAAAAACTACTTAAGAGAAAGAATATTTGTTCGCAGTCAGCGCTTGGCGACCAGCTACCAATTTGATGTGCCAGTTTAAAATGTTTGGAATATAGAATAAACAACTTATTTTGAAATCGACTTTTAGCACGTGATAACGCAGTATTTGTTGGGAAAAGGAGAAAATCGGGATTGGTAATATTATTGACTTTTGAGAAATAAGTGAGATCAACACAAATAAGAATAAAATAATATAGCTCAAGGAAAAAATTGGACAAATTACAATCTGCAATAAATGAAATCTGCTTTTGATTCAACACAATATTAAAAAGGTACTAATAATTATAATTTGTATTTAAAATTGTTGCCGACAAAAATTGAGAATAAATTTTACAGATAAACACATTTGTCAACAGCTGACTGCGCACAATTATTCTTTCCACTCCCAAGTAGTTTTTCTCATATTTTCCTTGTCGGCCTTGTATAAATCATATGGCACGAATATACTTTTCGCGATCATAATATGTATCTTTGTTATGGAGTGAAAGTATTTCGCGAACATCGGCAGAAATAAAACAAGATCAATTCAAATGTGTAAACATTGAAAGGCGATCTTTGTTGACAAAAGATGATATTACAATTTTTTATACTCTGAGAATAAACTGTAAGATTAATATAAGATTCTATTATAGTTGGGTACAATATTATAATGATTAATAAAACTCCGTGACACTGTCTCTAAATTTTACTATTCTACTCGATTCAGTATTATGGTTATTTCTAGACTAAACATTTTTAAGTTTCAACTATCCAAATCCCAAACAGCCCTCCTCACTCTTCACCTCGGTCGTATATTATATATTCTATGAGGACGGTGATAGAGATCGGATAACTAACACCGTAAGTGTTCGAAATTATATTCCATCTCAGTCTTGTATAATAGATACGTTTCTCAAAATAAAATATACCTAACACTCGGCCATCCTGATCATTTGGTCTGTCCTCAGACCCTAAATATATATTATACTAATAGAGAGACTAAAAAGATTTTTAAAATAACGTGAATCAAAACAACGTATGCATTAGCTAATAATGATAACAATACACAAGAAAAATAGAATATAACACTCGGCCTTCCTGACAATTTCGTCTGTCCTCAGACCCTATATTATATCTAACTTAACATAAATTCAATATTACATCGTTAGAGCAGTTTGAGAACAACAAAAAAAAATTAATCATGACACTCGTTATTTACAGGGATTATATTTGCTAAATAAAAATACAAAGACAACGGTGCCAAAAAAAAAAACACATTAGCGAAATTCGCTTATAGGCACGTTGCCAAAAAAAAAACACAGTAGCGACTTTCGCTTATGGGCACGTTGCCAAAAAAACACAGTAGCGGCTTTCGCTTATAGGCACGTTGCCAATAGAAAACACTGTAGCGACGTTCGCTTATAGGCACGTTGCCAAAAAAAAACACAGTAGCGACTTTCGCTTATAGGCACGTTGCCAATAGAAAACACTGTAGCGACGTTCGCTTATAGGCACGTTGCCAAAAAAAAAACACAGTAGCGACTTTCGCTTATAGGCACGTTGCCAATAGAAGACACTGTAGCGACGTTCGCTTATAGGCACGTTGCCAATTATAAAAAACACTGTAGCGACGTTCGCTTATAGGCACGTTGCTACTAATCCTCTTCGCTCTGTATACTTATCCATTTTTTTACATGATCTGCGGCTACAACAGTTCTCTTACGTTTAAATCCCTCCCGCAGATCTTCAACTTCGTATCTATCATTGAATAATACCTTTGTGATGCGAAAAGGACCTTTGTATTTCGGATGAAGTTTATGACTACCACCAGTAGTTGGTATACTCGTTATTAATACCCGTACTAACTCTCCTTCGTCATATTTGGTAGCATCTCGTCTTATTTTGTCGTAACGTTGTTTTTGTTTTTTCTGGTCTTTTGTTATATGGTCTGAAATCTTACCTCCTCAAGATCTAACCTATCTATTTTATCTTGAACTTCATCCAAAACTCTTGCCTCAGCTGCATGCTTTGAATTATAGCCAATAAGCGCTTTCATAGGGGTCGAATTAATGCCTTTATTAAAGCTAGTATTGAGTGCACTTTGCACTTGTTTTACGTATTTATCCCAATCTCTTTCGTCTTTGCCTGCGGTCGTCGTTGCCAGGGCACTTACAATCGTTTTATTGTAACGTTCGCATTGGCCATTGCTTCTTGGTGAGGCAACGGCGTTTAGAATATGCTTGATTCCATACGTATCACTAAATATCTTAAATGTACGGAATGTGAAAGCTGTTCCTCTGTCGCTTATAATTCTTGTGGGTACTCCGAATAAGTGTATTAAGTCAGTTAAAACCCTAATAACATGCTTACCCTTTTGATTATGTACTGGCTCGATTAAGGTGAATTTAGTAAATGCATCAACCATTACAAAAATATACTTATTTTTCCTTTTACTTGTCACAAATGGCCCAACATGGTCTACGTGTAGTGTATGAAAGGGAATCGGGTGTTTCTCAATGGGGTTCAGTTTACATTCTCGTTTTGAAGACGCCTGTTTGTAGTACATACAACTTAGGCATGCATTCACATATTTTGTGACAAATTTTCTCATTTTTGCAAACCAATAGTTTTCTCGAATTCTTTGTAGTACTTTTTCTATACCGAGATGTCCAGAATCATCATGGCACAGACGACAAATTTGCATACGTGCTGCTCGAGGAACAGCCCATAAATTGACTCCGTTTCCTAATTTCCTGTATAACTTATTACCCTTCAACTCGTATTGATCAAAGTATAATTTGTTTTCTCCATTCTTTATTTTACTGGAGAGAATATTTCTAATTCTACAGACCTGTTCATCTTGCAATTGAGCGGCGGTAATCCAGTCCGCTTCTGTCAAATCTATTTGAAAAACTTCGACTTCTATAAGATCAGTGCCGGCTATGGGGTTTCTGCTAAGTGCGTCAACATGCATCATTTTTTTACCAGCCCTATACTCAATTTCAAAAGTATACTCCTGAATCTCCAGCCACCATCTTCCAATGCGTGGAATTAAATCCTTTTTAGACAAGGTCGTCCGCAAAGCGTTACAATCAGTGACGACTTTAAAGTTTATACCCAACAAATAGACTCGAAAATATTTCAAGGCACACACTACGGCCATAGTCTCGAGCTCATATGAGTGATACTGCCTTTGGTCACATGTTGTTTGTTTGCTATAATAGGAAACAACATGTTTATTACCGTCAGTGTCGTATTGAAATAATATTGCTCCCAGACCAATAGAGCACGCATCTGTATGGAGTTCGGTTTTCAGTTTAGGGTTATATATTGCAAGAATTGGGCAAGATGTAAGTGCCCGTTGAATTTCATGGAACGCTTGTTTCTGTTGTGTGTTCCACATCCAAATTGTATTTTTGCGAGTTAATTTTGTCAGGGGCTCAGCAATCATGGAGAAGTTCTTAACAAATTTTCGGAAATAACTCGCTAACCCAAGAAATTGACGTACTTGTTTCACGTTGCCAGGATAGCGCATATCCAACACCGCTTGAATTTTCTTATTGTTTGGCTTCACTCCTTCTGCACTGATTTCTCTCCCAAGATATTCTATAGTTGTTGCAAGGAATACGCACTTACTGATTTTCAAGGTTAGATTATGTGCACGAAGTTGAATTAACACCCTTTTTAAACGTTCCAGTCCCTCCGCTACAGTCAAAGAAGGAATTATAATGTCATCGATATATGGAAAGGCAAATTCATTCTTCAGTGGTCCCAGAACCTTATTTATTAATGATTGAAAAACAGAAGGAGCATTTGCTAGTCCGAAAGGCATTCGTAAAAACTCGTAATGACCATCCGGGGTTACAAATGCGGTCTTTTCAATGAAATTAGCAGCCATACGAACTTGATAAAATCCCGATGCCAAGTCTAAACTCGTAAAATACTTATATCCTCCTAATCTGTCAATCTGGTCCTCAATATGTGGCAGTACGCCACGGTTTTTGATAGTTACTGCATTGAGATGCCTAAAATCCACGCACATTCTATAATCTCCATCTTTCTTCTTAACAAGAGTAATCGGGCTAGCGTAAGGAGAATCAGATTCGCGGATTATTTCATTATCCAAAAGATCTTGAATCATATTTCGAAGAATACCCCTCTCCACTTCTGGCATACGATAAGGATAACGTACGACCGGAGTGTCGACTATACATTTTATCTCCATTTCTACTGTATTCGTATTACCTAAATTTTTCATGGAAGATGATATGCAGTCTGAAAAATCATGTATTAAGGAGATACATTTTCTTTTATCAGCAGCGTAAATAGGTCCCAAATTTATATTATTTAAATCCGAGGTATCACAAACTTCAATCAAATTCACAGATAGGCTAACAGGAGACAAACTGTATAAAAGTAATCGGTCATCACGCTTAACCATAACTACGTGCTCCTGGTTAATAAAATCTCTACCTACTAATAAATCATATTTAAGGTATTTGTCGGGAACAATTATAGCATTTACTCGTGCCGAAACCCCTTGTATAGTAGCGAATATTTCACAAAAGGATCTACTATTTAAAAAGGTGCCCATAAAACTACACATAGTTATTTCTTTCGAATCTATATATTGTAGCCCGAATTTCCAAACGAGGGAATCTTTTATAATTGTATTTGAACTGCCAGAGTCTATTAAACAAATTATTTTTTTGCCAAAAATTCGAGCATGCTGTAAAAATATATTAGGGTGTATGTCTTTTGTTAACAACTCGACCTGATGTACTTCTTTCTTCGCTAAAAAACATTTTTCTTTAGTATGACCCAGTCTTTTGCAGTTTGTACATTCAAGGCGTTCTTTTCTGCAATTAACTGAAATGTGACCTAATTTACCACAATTGTAGCACTTTACACGTGAACCAAAAACATTTAAATTGTTACGATTAGAACTAGTCGAGATTGAAGGTTTATGTTTCGCATTGTTCACATTAAAACTTTTTATTTCGTTAGGCATGTCACCCACGGTATTAAGATAAGCGTAAAGATCGTTGACATCCTTATGTTGTGCGGCCCTAACGGTTCGTGATATATTCTCGTCCTTAATACCACCTATCACTGCATCAATCAAATACGCATCAGGTATTGCTATATCAAGTGCCCTTAACTTGGACATTTTCTTGAAACAATAATCCCCTAAGTTTTGACCCGGTTTAGTTTCATAATTAGCAGCTTCCTTCAATAAATTAGAAAATGGAACAGACTTACGGAAATAAAGGCTCATTGATGTTTTAATTTCATTCCAGCTGGAGTCGTACTCCACGTTTTCATCATACCATTGACGTGCATTGCCTCGTAATCGACCAGAAATGAGCCGAAGAATAGTATCGTCATTCCACTGATACCGTTCTGCTAGGCTATCCACTTTATTCAGACACTTATTCACAATCACATTATCCCGATTTGGATCAAAAATAGGTACTAAAAATTCGTCCCCCGCGCGAATGCTCATCGTACACCCCTTTAGTTTACTTATTTCATTTCTTAACCGTTTTATTGTCCTTTTTCTCTTTGATCGGTTATCGGAACTCGAACTTTCACTAACACTTGTCGACGACGAGGATGAACGGTCCCGGTTTCGTTTTTTATGTTTTCCCATGGCGAATAATAATTTCAACTATTTCGAAAAATAATTCCAACTGATTTTAAAAAGTATCCCACCGCTGCTTTGTAAGATTAATATAAGATTCTATTATAGTTGGGTACAATATTATAATGATTCATAAAACTCCGTGACACTGTCTCTAAATTTTACTATTCTACTCGATTCAGTATTATGGTTATTTCTAGACTAAACATTTTTAAGTTTCAACTATCCAAATCCCAAACAGCCCTCCTCACTCTTCACCTCGGTCGTATATTATATATTCTATGAGGACGGTGATAGAGATCGGATAACTAACACCGTAAGTGTTCGAAATTATATTCCATCTCAGTCTTGTATAATAGATACGTTTCTCAAAATAAAATATACCTAACAAAACTTTTAGTTCGTTTTGCAGGATTATTGAAAACGGCTAAATTGAGAATTAATCCAACTTTGACCTTGAATAACTTCCGACTGAATTGATTTATCGAAAAAATAACATCGATGGGCATTTCAGTACAATCTATCATATTAGTTATAAAAATAAGGAGAACAAAAACTTTTCTCCTGTGTTATTCATATGGGAAATCGAAAGGTGCAATGCGGACAACCTTGATATTAATATTAAGGGATCACATTTTCAAAGGCCTATCTTGGTATTCAAACGAAACTTTTTAGCGTGAAACGTTTAGTCATATTACAATATTTTACATAATATACACAAGGCTTAGTTTATTTGATTTATTTGGAACACAAGTTTTATTGGAAACTAACTTATTTTTGGTCTTTAAAGAAGTGTTCAATCCCTGATTATAAACAATTCTTCTTAAACCAAAGATTATAAAAAAATAATAATGCAATAGATCGACGATACAATTCACAAGTTACTTAATTCAAGGGGTTAATGCGAGGGTTAATGGATTTGAACTAATTAATGAAAAGTAGATAATTTTTGAATAAAAATGTCCATTTACCATGAAAACAACATACAATTTGAAATAAACATTTATTTACAAAAATTTGTGTCTACCATGGACGTAATATGAAATTTGCTCAAGGAATCGTTGATATAATTTTCAAATTTCTGCTTACCATGGGCGTACGATAAGAAATTTCAAGGGTATCAAGTTATTTGGACAAATTTCCTCCCATAATGAGATATGATAAAAATTTTGGAAATGTCCATTTAGGTACCATGAAAGTGTGATAAAAGTAATTTAAGGTATTAATTTATCTGAACAAACTTCTCCCATCATGGGCGTACGACAAAAATTTTAACAGGAATTCATTTATTTGTAAGAATTCTATATCAAGAGCGTACCACAAAATTTTCCGAGTTGGTTTATTAATGTGATAAGGTTTCCTTTAACTGTGGAATTGAGAAAATAAATTTTGTAAAAACTTCATTTGTTTTTATTTCCATTTCTGTCTGCAGTAACCATGGCTAGCAATTTGCTTTTTCCGTCGAAAATATGTTCGTTTGCGTTAATCCGAGGTTTAAACTCTGACCAGATTAGTGTAAGACCTTAAGAATCCAGCACATTGACGCTTGTGCTCTAGAATTAGCTAAAATTCAATCAGCTTCCTACTTACTGGGGTGGCAAACCTAAATTCAAACTCAATCGGAGACAAAAAAGAACGTAGGTGTAATGGATACAGCAAACCTAGCAATTGTTCGTACTATCCAAAAATACTATTTTATGGGTATTCTCACACTAAATAAGGCTACAATGAACGTTAAAGTTCAGAAACAAATAAGTAGTTTGCTGATAGTTGTGGTCTCGGTTGTGGTTTTTAGATTGATCCCAACACTAGATTCCATCTTTCAATTCAAAAATTATAAATAATTGCTTGGTACGACTCGATTTCCTGGGTCATCATATTGATATTGCAAAAATAAATGTGTTGCTTGATTTATGCCTTATGCCTCACGATTTGCTATCAAAATCGAACCATCCCCCTTTTCGAGTAACTCTCCGAAAATATAAAACCGATTATTACAAAATCCCGAAAACATTCAAACGAAGATTATAAATTCATTAAGAGTGAAATTGAGAAATTACTTGCAGATTGATTTAATTGAAGAAAGTAGATCGACATGGATTGCTCAAACGTTTGGAGTAATAAACGAGAACCACAAGAAGAGGATGGACTATGATAATTTCCGATCAAATTCACAATATTGAATTCTTACCCCTACTGATCTTGAACAGATAGTGTCAAAAGTTTCTCAAAATTTGTTTTCCAGTGCCGTAGACTCCAAAAAAAGCTTATCATCAAATTCCCCTAAAAGAAGAGGATAGAACTATTACTGCTTTCGAGGCTTGTGATCGACATTACCAGTTTTACCGCCTTGAATTTTGTGTCACTGATGGAATCCCTTGTGAAATTAATGAGGTTATCTCAAAGGAAAAACTGGAGAAAACATATGCTCACCTCGACGATGTGATAGTTTGTGAAACCTCCAGCGATTTATGGAAGCAGTAAATAGTAAATAAATACTGTTTCAAAATAAATCAGAAGAAACGCAGTTATACTCGAACATCAATAAATAATCTGTTTGGATAAGTAGAAAACAATACCATATCACCTGATCTTGATCGTCTGAAATCTTCGCTTAATTCACTCCCACCGCCCCAAAGAACAAGAACATATATTATTGGAATGTTTAGACATTTTTCCAGAAGGATATCCTACTATTCTGATAAATTAGGAATGTTTTTCAGTACCAAAACATTTCCGTGTATCTCCAGAAGCGAACAATGATTTCGAAAATCTTATAGCATTAATATCAGAAATGTGTAGTAAAACTATTAATGACAAAAAACTCTTTATAGTGGAAAAAGATGCCTCTGATATTTCTTTTTCAGCTGTTTTTTCTGAATCTGGTCGTCTTGTCGCTTTCTTTTCGCAAAAACTCAACGATAGTGAGCGAAAACTGTAGAAAATGAAGCGTATGTTATAGTGCATGACTTAAAAAATTGAGACTTCATTTGATGAGCAGACATTTCTTATGAATCACTTTCTGTATACTTCATGTTTGACATGAATCATAAAAGCAAGATTAAGGATAAAAAAAGTTGCGACTAGAACTTTTTTGTGTACTTTTGACATTGTGTACAAAATTTGGGAAACGATATTTCTTTGCTGATGACTTTTCAAGGGTGTAAATCCATCAAAGCAAACAAATTCTATTCACTTCATTGTGACTTGTGCCACCCAGATGTGACTCGGATTATTCGTTGGGTAAGAACTCATAAACTTCCATTTTCGTTGAAGAAATACGCGAAATGACTGCATCCTCTGTACTTCATGTAACGCTGTGGAATCAAAATTCTATAGAAACAATAATTCTTTTCAAAGTCACCCATCGTTTCAAAAGACTCCGGAATATACAATGGTCGATGAGTATTCCAGATTTTCATTTGCTTATCCTTGTCCAGATATAATTTCTTCAACAGTCTCGTTGACTTATTTTCTTTGCTTGGAATACTTTGTTATATTTATACGGATAAAGGTGACTCTTTTATTATAAAAAATCAAATTTTTCCTCCACACACGCGTGGTTGCTACATCTATATGTCTACTGCATACAATCCTCCTATGAATGAACCAATAAAGGGCGAAAATAGCTTTATTTGGCGAGCAATATCTCGCCATCAATGAAAGCAATCTGGAAATTTTTAATTGGAAAGTAGTGATTCCAAATGCCTCACATTCCATTGAATCTCTTCCATACTAACGAAACTCCCCAGAAGAAGAATGTTTGAACATAATCTACTAATGATTGTTCTTCACCTTCCTGGCTGGTTCCTTTCAACAAAGTTTCTATGGAGAAGCATTTACGATCGAGTAAATAAGACGTCAATCCGTAATACGCTAGAAAATAGTTGGAGAGAAAATCGTGTCGTCAATACACTTGGCTTCTAACGGTGAAGGAAATTTAAATCCTGATTTTCATATGAAAACCTCCGAAGATAACTATTCTCAAGACAACTCTATTCATCATTTAACCAGGGAACGTCGACTAAACAATTCAAGAACTACCACATGAATTATTGAAGGGGTAGTATTACTATTGCTCTAGCTCCAGGTCTAAGATGTGTTTGTTCAATTGCTGAAATGAGGTTTTAGTAATGAGTTTATGATATTCTCATTCAAAACTAGTTTTACATTACTACTAATGTTTTGGTTCCAATTGAAACATTACGTCGAAGATACCACGAGGTTAACTTACGTTCACGATAACTTTTTATGAGAGTTCCCTTGCCAAAAACTTATATGCTGCTTGGAATGTTAAATAGAAGTTCACATTGTTCACAGATGAGTCGAGATACGGGATGTTTTCTAATAGTCAACGTGTTCGTGTATGGACTCTTCCTCTCTAGTGTAAAGAAATCAAAAATCAGTTAATCCATTCAATCCTTTTTTTTCTTTAGACTTTAGACAATAATGCTCGACCGCACGATGCAAGACAAGTAGGAAACGCCATGGTCTCCTGCATTTGATACTGCCCCCTGGATTGTCCGACATCAATCCCAGCGACCTTATGGAAGTATGCAGTTGCGTTGTTTGGCTGTTATTGATGGTAGAGGAAGGAATACTCGTAATTTATCCAATTTAAAGGTACACTATCTCTAATTGTTGTTTTTGTTATTGAAAACTGCAAACGGATCGTCAAAAAGGCCGCTGAAGTTCTAAGAAAGTAAGAAATTTGTTATAGACGGTGACTTATCTGACACAAAATGTGTTAAGAATATTACTGAAAACGTCTTCCAAGTGTATTTAAAAAAATCTAGCTAGCCTAGGAATTTCGCCATAAAACACCCATAGCTAGAGGTCCCTTTAAAATTGAAAAAATCATTTAAAGATGATCTAATTTTTAAAGAAAAAATAGCAATCCAAAGTACTGAATAGCTGCCATTTATTTTAAGCCTAAATTGACAGTTAAGGTTATTACCACCACAGTGCTCCATTAATCTCCATAAGACGATATTTTCTTGAGGTATAGTTCATACAATATCCTTTTTGGTGTGCGTCATCGATTGTTAATGTCCTTCTAGCTTCTAGCACACTACGTTGAAAGAAATGGAAGAAAAGGCAGGTTTGTGACTAATCCTAATCAAAATATCACGATAATGAACTGCTTAAAGATATCACAAACGTCAGTCCTAATCTTTGACTTACAAAAATTTGATTGATTGATGTTTAGATTATGCTCAAGCGCAACCTACCAATCGGGCGTTCAAAATACGATGAAGGCGTTCCTTTCGTAGCGGCAATGTGTCTAACGTCTTTTTCTTATGTCTCACTGACAGTTCTTGTCAGGTCTGTACTTGGTTTTTTACGGCCAATCATTATTTAAAAAAAAAGTGAATATTAATCTTATTGTTATATTTTTTTAAATTATACACGATATACAGATACACGGAAAAAACATCAGCATTTTGAAAGTTCTCAAGTATTTTCAGTTAGAAAAAGATGCTAGTAAGTATTCATTTCATAGCTTTTTCGAATTCAGCTGTATACGTTCCTGTTGACTTTATTCATCAAATTTAAGGTTAATAGCTATGTCAAAATACCAAATAATATAAACGACATACCCAAAACCCAGAAACACGTCACAAACGATGGCGCACACCAAAAAGGATATTGAATGTACCATATAACTCTTGTCACAACATTTTTTGTAACGAAGAAAAAATTATTTCTGAAGAACATCGACATATCAAGAAAGTTTACAATTTTTTGGAGGAAATGAGAGAAATTGACCTAAAACCGTTCCTCGCAGTAAACTATTGTTAAATGAAGATTTATGGAATATTATTTGACACTATTATTGTAGGAATTCAATCCAGGTGTGAAAATGATTCGACTATTAGTGAAACATCAATAAAATATGTTGTCCCATAGAGGCAATAAACTTTATTTTTTCCATTAAATTCGAAAGAATGACGGCTGCCAATAGTTGGCAATTTGTGGAAATATCTCTGGGGAACTTTAAAACGTATCATGGAATGAGATTTATCATTTTTTAATAAATAAGTTGTAAATAGTAGACGATGATGATATAATTACTATACAAGGTGTCGGAGAAATTTGAAACAAAAACCTGAAATATGGTAAAGTGGCAGGAATAATGGTATTGTCTTGCTTAAAATATAGCGTTGATTTTTGATTGCAATTATCACTTAGGTCATGGAATATTTCCAACAAATATTTCAAGACAAAGTTGCTGTTACCCATTCCAATAGCTATAGTACATTTAACAGCCTTCTTGGCGTGCGTCATCGTTTGTGACGAATATCAAGGCAGCCATATTAGAAAAAGTTATGAAATTAATAATTATCAGCTTCTTTTTCTAACTGAAAATACTTCTAAAATGCTAATCTTTTTCTGTGTATCTAGGCACATTTTTGTATTATTCAAATA
Organism: Galerucella nymphaeae; assembly: GCA_963978555.1. Classification (NCBI taxonomy): domain Eukaryota; kingdom Metazoa; phylum Arthropoda; class Insecta; order Coleoptera; family Chrysomelidae; genus Galerucella; species Galerucella nymphaeae. Next base: position 7,900,181 of record OZ021708.1, read on the forward strand.
TATATAACAATAAGATCAATATTTACTTTCCATAAATAATAATGGACCGTAAACAACAAAGTACAGACCTGACGAGTGGGACAGTAGAAAAAGAAAAAAGACACATTGCCAATACGAAAAGTACGTTTGCATCCTATTTTGATCGTTGTTATTTCTCCCGATTGGTAGGTCGCGCTTGCGCGTAATCTACACATCAACTAATCAAAGATTATGGTTGACTAGTCAAAGATTAGGGTTGACGATTATAATACATTTAAACAGTCTATTATTGTGATATTTTGAGTGGGATTAATCACAAACCTGCCTTTTTTCCATTTCTTCTAACGTAATGTGTTAGGACATTAAGAATCGATGACGCACATCCAAGTTTATTATATAAACTTTATACATTTCATAGCTGTTGAGAAGTTATAATTTTTGTAGCGTTACCTAGTTTCCAAAAAAGTTAACTCAAGTATGTTTGGTAGTTTGGTTTATCGCGGAGTTATATTTTCCTTGTATTATAATGTAGCGTCCATTGGCTTGTGCTGATAATGGGAAATCTTGTAGTGACATCCTCACAAAAAAACATGTACATCCTGTTGCTCAGATAGTGAAAAAATTCTTTTTTCAAATATTTACTGCGTCAGAAATTATATTCAAGCAATGCTTTGGCTGAGACATCTGCTGTGACAAAAAAATCTTGTCTTCAGAATAGAACACAAAAAAGGTTTAGTGATTCTGTCCTATAAAACTGTTGACGAAATAGGCTTGGATTTATTAAGAATAAAAATATATCAAATGTATGGAAAGCAGTCAGTGGTTTCCCTGGAAAAATACTAACCATAGTTAAAAGGAATTTCAAATATCAAACAATTAAGGCGAAATCAAATGGAAGTATCGCTTCCTGCTTGTCTATTGATTTAATAGTAGTGATGAATTGCAGCAATATCAATTGCCCCTGTTATCAAGTCTCTTATTCGCACTTCAGTGGCTTAAAGTGTATTTTATACAGTATCATTCTCAAAGTATGCACCATATTATGTGTAGGTATTATATTTAATATGCTGCAGCATGTAATTTATCAGTTTTTGAGGTATCAGTTAAAAAGAAGATTGTGACAATAGAAGATATCGATAATTTCTTTATATTTGTTCAGAAGTATAAGCTGATTGGTATATGATTGTGGATTTTGGGTAAGAGATGTGGCAGTTCATACAGATGGGAAGTAATAAATAATAAGTTTTAGATATTTAGGTCATTGCGTACCAGTCCGTAACAGTCCAGTTAGAAGAAACTGCTTTTGTAGGTTTTAGTTATTGAATAATGTCCAGTGACTCATGCAGCCGTAGTCAAATTTGCTTCTTATTAGGGACCTGTTTAGTGTTAGCAGATGTTTTGTGTCAGCTCCCCAGAAGTTTCTGGAAATAGTTTGAAGAATATTCAATCTCGTTTGGCAAGAACGTTTTGTTTCGAGAATATACAGTGTAGTGAGAAAGTCTGGCACTAAGTCATATTCTTTCAACAGAATAAACATATAATTATCAAATTTTATAGGGTTACTTGCTACCCTGTGTGATTTCCATTTTATTGAATAGTCAAAGGCCCACCCAAAAAACTTTTCCAGTGGTTGTGCATTCAGAGTAAGGTGAATTTGTTGATTGCTAAATACCATGTACCAAGTTTTTTTCAGTACAGCATTGAAAACCAGTTGTTTGTGAATAGCTTTCCAGTGTATATAAAACATTTCAAAGCATTTGAGCAGATCTCTATTTTTTGTAAATGTATACACAACAATGTGCAGTTTTAGGATATTGGCCACGTTATTTTTGGCTATTGAAAATTGAGTAGGACTCAGTATCGAGCCTTGTGGAATACCATTTAGTAGAATTATTTTAGTATATGTCCAGCCGTTTGCACGTACATGGACCACCCTGTATACATGAAAATTATTTTCAAATGTTTGTTTCTAACTACCCTTTCCATATACCTTTTAAATAAATATGTGAGATATAAAATAAAAGTTATAGAGCTACGACAGAGGTTTGCCGGACCCTGTAATACCAGCTCTCGTTTTTTAATTTTTGAATAAGATACCAGGATTAAACCCTAACGTTTCCAAATTTCAGATTATCAGTGGTATTACGTTATTTACGCACTGAAGGCATGTTTACTAGTAGTCAAAGCTCAAGCTATATCGTTGTTTCACCAGGGTACTGTCTATGAAAAATAGGATTGAAAATCCAATGACAATATTTGGGTATTCAAAAAAATAAATTTACTTACCTTAGACACGTAGACTCGTCTAACAGCATTTTTATCACGTGAACATCCTGGGGTGATTTCCAACAGGTGCTCAATAGAGTGAAATTTCTTGTTTCTTTGCTTGTTAGCCATTATTTAATTATTAGGGTAGGTATATAAAACTTGTGAGATATAACCGATAAGTCTTTCTATAATGATATTTATTACCAAAATGTATTATAGCGTCTAACCCTTTCGATGTATTCAAAACCCACACGAATCACGAATCTTGTTTACGGTATTTTTGCTAAGAGATCACCGATCACTGTGTTTTTAATTATTTTTAACATAATCATAGCTACTTCAATTGGTTCAGTACATCCGTTTAAGATTTTGTATAATCTTTAACACTCTTTTAGACTTTTCCAAAAGCTATTTTTTGTATTTAAAATTGTTTACAGATATATTGTGTAAATAATAATTTTATAAACAAATGCTTAATTAATTCAACATTCAGTTGTTCAGCCTTGTACACTTTAAATTACTCACAATAATGTGTAAAAATAAAATTATTTTCAAATTATTGTGACCAAAAGAAAATGTAATTGATGTATCAAGTTACCTAGAGACAAATACATATTTTTTTAAAATATTCTGATGTATAGTTTTTATCTTATTAGAAACAAATAAAAAAATATTTAGGTTTAATATAAATTAGAACATTTTCTAATACCATCCATCATTTTTCATCCTACGTCAACTCAAGCAAAACATAACCTTAAACTTACGACAACAATCCCCTAATACAAAGTTTTAATCAAGTGTGTATTGTGCATAATACAAAATGATAAAAGTTATTTGATTTAATTCACCTTCACAAAAAGGAAATTTGCAATGCACTTCAACACTCAAAACTACCGAAAAAGTAAAATTACACTAGTTTTTAATAGTTTAATAAGTTATAGAAAGTTCATTGAAAGAGACCGTAATTTCGCGTGTGAAAACTTTGGGACTCGAGCTTTCCAAAACAGTGTTGCCAACCAAATACGGAACGATGAAACGTATTCAGTTTCAGTTTTAGGAAACCAACAGGTTCACAAACTACTTTGATTGTTTTGGCCATATTATTATATATTTACGTTCATTGGTCTGTCTAGAAAATATTTTTTTTTCAATTTTGACCAGACATTTGACTATTAAGTTATGGTAGGTTATTAAATTCTATCAACTAGTAGATGGTGAAGTTTATAGTTTTATAAAAATAAATAAAATAATAGTTTTATAGTTGTTTTCCTTATTGAAAAAACAACTATAAAATAAATGTATGTAGGAGGTATAGGTTAAATTGAACGATATAGTTAATGCAATCTGTAAGCAACAACATTCATGACAATAGGTCAATCTTTTGTTTTGTTTAAGTTAAATATATATATATATATATATATATGTGTGTCGTATAGTTGGAACATAAAACTATCAATAGAGGTAGTTGGATAGCTAAGAGCAGATGCTGTTATTTAAAGTGCAGAATAATAAAGAATTAATATCAGAATTATCATAAAAAGGAAACTTTTTATATGAAATATCTTTATTACTGACAACGCCGCGTAACAAGAAGAAACTTGAAATGAGAATGAAGGCACAAATGCGCAGCTACTTTTGGAAATCAATAATATTATGTACCTTTTCACTAAAAGCTAGATGTAATTCTTAATGTATTAAGTTTTTGTTCACTTTTACTGTTAATACATGCTCAATTTAGTATTTTCCAAGCAAATAAGTAGGCAGTTAGACTTCCAATTAAGTAGTTTAAACAAAAAATAGTCGCGTATCTAGGTAGGTACCTATTCCATATTTCAATTTAAGAAATCTAAGTAATTATTTCTGAAATTATTTCAAAAAATAAACATCCTTACATTCTTTAACCATTTTTTAATGTTTTTGAGTATCTATATTTTTTGCTCAAAAACGTATACCAAATAATCTGATTACATACTTATATATATAAAAGTTTCAATTGTTTGAGAAACCTGTAAAAGTTTTGAGACTGCGTATTACCGTTGATGAGTACGTTACAAACCATTTAACAAAAAGTACCTATTTTGACCTAACAGTACCCACCTTAATGGATGAAACTATACAGATTTATGTTGTATCAAATATAACTATCTCAATTTTTATCATTTTTTTGGAAATTAAACAATCTATTTTATACCTATTTGGTGCCGTTTGTTGAATTTTTAGTGTGGGATATAAGACAGTTTTTTTAAGCTAGAAATCCAATTCTTTTTCATTATGGTAAAACTGAACACAAAACTTTGAAATAAAATTATAAACAAAATTTGTTGTTTGATTTTCAAAAAAGACTGATAATCCAGACAACCAACACAGAAGATATTATTTTTATTGCTCATAGACATTAATTTCTATGGAATTTCTTATTAATCATAATATAGAATACCTACATCAGGATTTTAACAAATACCTTTTTCCTAAAAAAAGTTGAAGGAGATAAGTGTTTCGAAACTGAAACAGCTTTTTTAAAAACAATTTATTTGTTGTGAATTACAAGTACATCTAATCTTAACAATGGTTAGACAGAAACTGAAAAGTGAAAATATAATATAATAAAGATTCACAAGTGCATTATAGATAACGTTAGAATGCTTGGTAAAGGTGTTATTCTGTAGGTGTCATGACATTGTCATCTCGTAACTCCTCCATCCCTAAAGCGGCCCTTACACACGATCAATATTACTGTAAATATCGAAAAATATTGTCAGTAATATTGATCGTGTATGGAGTGGAATGATGGAATGAAGTTAAGTACTGACGGTTATTCGAATATTTTAATATTTTGGTCATCAGTATTGACAATACTGTCAGTATTCCGTATTGACAGTAACACTGACCGTGTAAGGTCCGTTTAAGACGCAAAAATAATGGAATGATTTTGGCGATTCGGATCTATTGGATTTTCTTGAATTTTGATTACCTCTATTGTTTGATTTTAATTTCTTTCTTCTGAACAGATAATATTGTTATGATTGGTACTTTATAGATGTTTGTTTGAATTTCAATTGGATTTAATTGCTTTACAATTCTATTAATTTCGTAAAGATCATCAAATTTTATTTCTGTAAGATTTGAAGCTTGGTAGTTATTTTGAGTTTTAAACTGTTAGATTTCCAATTTTGGTAGAATGAGTGATTTGCCTTTTTGGATTTCTTTTTTGTGGGAATATTTGAGTTCGTTGATGGTTAATTCACAATCTTCTGGAATATTGATTAATGATGGCATTTGGACTTGAAATATTCTGTTACCTCGGCATTTTGATACGACATCTTGGGATTGTACGGGGATGATCATTACTTGGTCATTTGTTATTTGTTGAACTATGGATTTTTGAATGTTCACTTTGGTTGCGTGGCATCCTTTTGGAGATTGGCCTCTTATGAGTTGCAGTGTACAGTTGTACAGTTGTCCTCTGAGGCGAATTTTTGAGCACAGTAATATATGTCTTCTAGTTTTGAACATTCTTCTTTCTCTAATTGGGTTTCTTCATTGTTGCGTGCCAGGTATGGATAAGTTGGGGTGAATACTGTATTATTTTGGATTATGGGAAATATATGATGAAATTCTGAGGGTTTTGATTTTAGGATGGGAACATGAATAGCAAATATTAGTTTGGAACCGGAAAAGGTTACTTGGGCTCCAAGAAAAGTATAGTATGTTAAGATATTATTGAATTTAGGGATTTGGTTAACTTTATATATTTGATTTAAATGTTTGATCAAATCTAAAATTTCGTAACTTGATATTATGGAACTGTGAAGAGTATTTAATTTTGAAAAGAGAACGGTATTTTCGATATTATCAATAAATGATATTAGATTTTGGCAATCGAGATTGATCTGACTTATTGTTCCTTGAAATGTTATATATCTACCTAAAGAGTCAATTTGATTCAATATAGACGCTTGAAATTTTTCCAAATTATTATGAAGTTTTTGTTGATTTTGACAAAGTGTTGTCAATGATTGATTATAGTGATCAATTAATTTTTTAAACAAAGAAGTTTGTAAATTTAGTTCGTGTGAAACATGTTTTTGATTCTCTTGTAAAAGTTTAATTGCATTATCATAACGTCACCGTCATCTGAGTCTAAATTTCCAAATAGCCATTTATTGACTTTGCCTAATCCATTGATTAAGCCTCTTTTTGAACGCATATGGGGATACAAGTTTTCAAATTTTCTTTCTAAAGAATTAATTAAAAATTCAGTTCTTTCTATCATATTCTCACTTAAACCATGATCTGAAATGGGATTGGAACTATTGATTTTTACTACTGTTTTTTGTACAATGGAAAAGTGAGATTTTAGTGTATCTATCAGACTATCTGTTTAACCACTTCCTTAACATCTAAGTAGTGAATAAATATATGTTTTGAATATATAATTCTAGCTTCACCTATTTCTACTGGAAGTATTATATTTTCTAAGTGCATGGGTGATACTAATTTCTTCCTTAAAACCATTTATTTTGAATATTAGAAGGGCCAGCCACATCAGGAGTGTTAGCAACTTCATCGTCCTGTGGTTCCTGTAAAACGTTATTCAAATTAATTCTAGGTTTCCTAATAATACTTTTATGATAGGTGCCTTTATTTGTTTCTAATAAGACACCTATATCATTTACTACTTCCACCTTTTTCAATTTCGGTAGTTTTTTATCGCGGAATTTAGTCTGTACATATGCTGATTCTTGTGCTGATAAATCGGGGGGATCATTTCGATTTTGTTTAACTTTTGTAATAAAATTTTCTTTCACTTTTTCGTTACGTTCTTTTATTAATTGGTATAGCTTTTTTGTAGCTTTCTTGTGGTTTTGAACATAATAAGATAAGACTAAGTGATCATTGAGATCAAAGGGGTCCGGATTATCTATAATATGACCTTTGATAATTTCGAAAGGGGTATATTTTGTGGCCGAATGTATAGAATTGTTATAGCTTAATACAGAGTGTTTCATTATTTGGGTAGGAGATAGTTCCTTGTTTTCTTCTCTTAGACATCTGAAATGTTCTATTAAACTAAAATGAAAACGTTCTACCGGCGAGTTGGAGTTACTATTTTTTGCTGTCGTGTAATGAAGTTCAATTCGGTGTAATTTACAAAAATCCTCTAAGTCTTTATTTTTTAACTAGGTGCCAATGTCGGTAGTTATTTTAAAGGGGAGTCCGTGGTGGGTTATGAAGCTTAATAAACTGACAACTACTGGAATGCCGCTAACGGTATTAATGGGATAGGCTTGACCATATCTGGAAAATGAATCAATAATAGTGAGAAATAGGGTATTGGATATTCTAAACACATCCATGTGTATATGATCAAAGGGCTTGGAAGAAGTTGGTGTCAAATTAAATTTGACTATGGGTGGGTTACGGTCATATTTATTTTTTAAACATACCTCACAACTATTAACAAATTTCTCGATGTCTTCCGACATTTTTGGCCAATAATAAACTTTAGTTAAAGACATTCTTAATTCGTAAATTCCTCGATGTCCTTTTTGGTATACGTGATAGTACTGCATTTTCTCTTGCTGCTCTTTGATTGTAGGAATATCGCTCAAAATTTTTGTACAGTGAATAAGTTTGAATTTTCTTTTCTACATAATGTGTCGCTAATATCACCACAGGTTAAAATTATTTGATTTTTATATTGGTTCACTGGTCTATCAGTAATAGGTATGGAAAGGATTGGGTTCTCTATGGAGGCATGTACTGTCTCTAAATCGCTGTTTGAAATACTATCATCTAATAACGGGGGGTGAATGTTGACATTTTGGATTATGTTAATTTTATTTTGATCGTTTAATGTATTATTATTTGCATTTAATGTATTTTCAACATCATTAGGTGACAGATTTGGCAATTTCGTCAGGTTTTCAATTTCTTGTTGAATTATAGAATCGATATCATCTATATTGACATCTAATGAAGCGGTTTCTAAAGCGTTTAAATCATGTTTGGGAGGTGCTCTTGACAAATCATCTGCTACTTGGTTAAGTTTGCCTTTTTGATACTTGATAGTATACTCGAATTCTTCTAATTTCAGCCGCCAACGACGTGAATTCGGCTCTTTAAGAGAAAATAGCCATTCTAATGGTTTATGGTCGGTCAAAATTTTGAAAACGCGGCCAAATAAGTATGGACGAAAATACTTACATCCCCAAACGACTGCAAGTAGTTCCTTTTCTATTGTCGAATAATTAATTTCGGCAGAATTTAATGTTCGAGATGCGTAACATATAGGGTGATTATCTTGACTCAGTACTGCTCCTATCGCGTACTAGATGCGTCTGTCATAATTTCAAAAGGTTTTCCAAAATCAGGGTGAGCCAATATAGGCTCTAGCTGATATTAGTAAATTTTTACAATTATTGAAGCGATCGATAAATTCTTCATTGTGTTTAACTTTATTGTCTTTTTTCAAACAGTTTGTTAAAGGTTTTTTTAATTTTGCGAAATTTCGTATACATTTTCGGTAATAACCCAAAAGTCCAAGAAATGATTTTATTTCTTTCTGAGTTTCCGGAATTGGAAAGTTATTTATGGCATGAATCTTTTTTGGATTTGGCTTAATACCCTGGGGTGTGACAACATGTCCTAGAAATTCTACCTCCTTGCGCAAAAATTCACATTTGTCCAACTGGACTTTTAGGCTTGCTTCTCTTAACTTTTCGAAAACTAATTTTAAATTTTGGATGTGCTCTTGCAATCCAATGCTAAAAATAATTATGTCGTCCATGTAAACAAGACATATTTTATTTTGGAGGTCTTTCAGGACCTCGTCCATGACTCTTTGGAATGTACTGGGTGAATTACGAAGACCCATTGGCATTCTTAAGAATTCATATTTTCCGTGATCGACATTGAATGCCGTTTTATTAATAGAACACTTACTCATTTCAATTTGATAGAAACCACTAGCAAGATCAAGTGTACTGAAGTATTGGGCTCTACCCAATTTATCTAGAGTTTCAATAATGTTTGGGATCGGCTTCTGGAAGATATTCCAGTTCTGGCTCGAGCACCTGACGAGTGCCTGCGTAAGTACTACTTCGCAACTCCGTACAGGGCCATGATCCGGGATAGATAATCCTGGGAAAAAGAGAGGAATACACAGCCTAATGGGACTGTCTGGTACACAGATGGCTCATGCTCCAGGGACTGGAATTCACTCCAGGAACCCAAGAACACAAGTTCGTGTGATGGTGTATCTGCATATCAGGCCGAGATATATGCTATCTTGGAATGTGTGCAGATAAACCTAGACAGAGGTTATGTGGATCGACGCATAACCATATACTCCGACAGTCAGGCAGCAATCAAAGCCCTGAGTGGGTACACCAGCAATTCAGGACTCGCTAATGAATGTCGAGAACGACTTGCTAATCTTGCAAGGCGCAACGTGGTGCGGCTAGAATGGATTCCAGCCCACTCTGGTTTTGAAGGCAACGAGATGGCGGATGCACTGGCTGCGGAAGGGGCGGAAGCTCCCTTCTGCAGCCCGGGCCCGACCCTGGGCCTAACAAAACAAAGAATACGCAAGGAGACGAAGAAGTGGCTGAAGAATCAGCACCTCACTCATTGGAATGCTCTGCAGCGTCCTAGGCAGTCCAAACTTTTACTGAAGGGATGGACTGATGGACACGCTAGGGCAGCTACTGAACTACCAAGGAGTAGGCTGAGGAATATAGCAGGACTTCTAACAGGGCACTGTTGTATGATGAAACACCTCCACAACTTAGGAGTAGAGGAAAGTTCCCTATGCAGGGGTCGCGGCATGACTGACGAAACGTCAGTCCATGTTCTCTTAGAGTGCCCACACTGGGCTGTACTACGCAGGCGAATCTTCGGAGTCCCTGTTATGGCCCCTGGAGACACAAACAGGCATCCACTGAAAAAGGGATGTGGCCTTTATGGAAGGGCTCGGCTTTATGGATGTCTAGGTGGCGGGAATGGCACAATGGGCCCGCCGGTGGCCTCAGTGCCGGAGCCTTGGCTTGAGTTTGTCCAGGACAGGGCTCGCCTGCAAACGTAGTAGTAGTATGTTTGGGATAGGATAGCGGTCGCTAATTGTTTTTTCATTTAGCTTCCTGTAGTCCACTACGAGACGCCACTTTTGTTGACCCGAAGGATCCATTCTCTTTGGTACTATCCAAATTGGAGAGAACCAGGAGCTAGAAGAAGGTTTAATAATACCTTTTTCCAGCATATCTTGTATTTGTCGACTCACCTCTTCTTTAATAGCGTGAGAATACCTATATGATTTTACATGAACTGGTGCTTCGTCTTTGGTCTTTATGACGTGTTTAACCTTAGACGTGAATGTAAGTGGGTCAGCCGGTTTTAAAAATATTTCTGGAAATTTTCGAACAAATTGATTGTACTACTTTGCTCTTCACTGTGTCGTTCTAATAAGATGTTGAATATCATCCTTTAAATTATTTTTAAATGAATTATTAAAGCATTCAAATTTATAAGTTTCATATGAATCCGATACATAAGGAATAGAATTTATTGGTCTCAATAATTTGATGCATATATTTTATTGGTTTCATTAATGAATTCAACTGAATCGAATCCATTTTTGGCCTGAATTTAAGGGGAATTATAGCGTTATCACTGATTAGTCGTTTATTTTTCAAGTCAATGTTAAAATTCATTGCAATTAAGTCATTAATTCCGATAACATCATCGAAAAATTCGTGGAAGTCATACAATATAAACTGTAACATATGATTATAATTAAACTCACGGAATGCAGGCATTTCCGCTTGAAATCTGATATTTTTCGTACCTAGAGAAGTTGAAAGTGATACATTCGACTGAAAAATACCGTTGGGAAAAAATTTTTCTGCAACAATAGGTTTTAAAATAGATTTTGTACTACCCGTATCTATAAGCAATTTTAATGGTGGATTTTAAATTTCGATATGGGAAAGTGCGTTATTTGAAGTTATATTGAGCTCAGTTAAGGTGGGCTCATCGTTGAGGCTCTGCTCTGAAAATTTGGGTTTTGATAATCGATTTCATCGGTTAATTGGTGATTGCCACCGTGATGGTTACCATAATATTTTTCAAAATTAGTATCATCTTCATCACAATCATCAGCAAATAATTCTTCAGATGTGAAGTCACGTCTTTGATTATTATTATTTGGAAAGTAATTATTATTTCTATTATTCTGATTCGAAGTTCGTTTACTATACATTGAAGGGATTCTGGAAGTTGTGGACGTGGGTTGTGGTTTTGGTAGTTGATTTTGAGGAATTGGTTTGGGTTTAAAGCCATTTCGCGGTGGTCCGAAGACTTGCGCATTTGTTGGATAATTATTTTTTCGTAAAAATGGGCGTTGTTGAATATTTATTGGCTGAGAAGGCCATTCATATTTTTTAGAGTTTTGTCGATATTGACTTGTATTAGGAGAATTGAATTGTGAATTCGATTGATTATTGTTATAATTATTATTATTAGGAAAATTAAATTTTGGAGATGAATATAATCTTTCAAAATTTTCAAATTCGCCTACATATGCTAACGCATCCTCAAGGGAATTTGGTTGTTTTAAATGTAGGTTGTTTCTTAGCATCCCTGTACAGCCGGCTATGAATGTATTTAAAGCAGTTTTGTCACAGTGGTGCATGATTCAAGCTTGTATCATTACTTATTCTTTGTATGATACTGCTTCTTAAAATTTGAAGCCTATGTTTTGGTTATGTTGCATCGATTCAATTGTGTGGACTGTATATACTTCAATATTGTGTGTAAGCAAAGCTTACTGGTGAAATAAAACATACATCTTAGTGAGTACCACGTGTATTGTTCTAACTCAACTCAACCTCTTTTTTCAACTACAATACAACTACAATTGCCACGTGGCGACGGTGGCGACTCTCCTCGATCTCCTTCTCTTTCGAGTCATAACCGCTTACATCTGCCAGCGGCGTAGCAAAAAATGGGGTTTGGACATATATTTACAAATAAACATTAAAACTAAACATAGCGGCGGCCTTGAAACTATCCAGTTTTCAAGATAACATATAAATCAGAAAGTTTGAATTGTTTATCTTAATGCAACGTTTAAAAGGAGAAAAAATATAGAATGATAAAAAAAAATAAAGTTATTGTCTTAGTCACTAATCGGAAGAACACAAATTTTAGAAATGGCACGTTTTGTAACACCATTCACAGTTTTTATAGTCACTACTCGCACGATTCCGTCATAGCCAGGGTGTGTCTGCAGTACTCGACCCAGCTTCCAGTTCATAGGGGGCAAGTTGTCTTCACGCAGAATAACCATTGTACCAACATTAATGGTATTTTGCTGTACGGAAGGCCACTTTTGTCGCTGCTGAAGGAAGTTCAGATAATCATTGGACCATCTGGACCAGAAATGTTGTAACATCATTTTTAGGTGCTTGTAACGTGATATCTGTATTTTGTTATTGTCAGGAACAGGGGGTTCAGGCAACAATTGCATGCAAGAACCAATTAAAAAATGACCTGGAGTTAAAGGTTCCAAATCTTCAGAATCTTCTGTGAGGGGTAAAAGCGGACGGGAATTAAGGACGCTTTCAATTTGTGATAAAAGCGTGTAAAATTCTTCGAATGTAAGATAAGTTCCATGGACTATTCTTTTTAAATGGTATTTCGTAGAACGAACTGCTCGTTCCCATAGACCTCCCATATGGGGAGAATATGGTGGATTAAAATGCCAAGTGATTTGGGAATCTATTGAATAATTTTGAACATTTTCATCCTTACAAAAATTAAAATATTCTCGTAAGTCTTTCTCAGCCTTTGTAAAGTTGCTAGCGTTATCAGAATAAATATGGCGACACAAACCACGACGAGATATGAATCTCTTTAAAGCATTAAGAAACCCTTCTGAGGTCAAATCGCTAACTAATTCTAAGTGTGTAGCTTTTGAAGAGAAACACACGAAAACGCAAACATAAGCCTTGATATATTTTTTACTTCTTATTTTGCATTGCTTTATTAAGTAAGGTCCGGCGTAGTCAATACCTACTGTGTGAAATGCTCTAGCTGGAGTGACTCTAGAGGCTGGTAAATCAGCCATCTTCTGAAAACTATCATGAGGTTTGACCCTAAAGCATTTAACACATTTTCTAAGGACTCGTCTTATCGCTTGACGTCCAGAAAGAGGCCAAAATTCCTTCCTTAAACTAGACAGTACACTTTGGGTGCCCGCATGTAATAATTTTTTATGCTCATAATTAATGATTACTTCAGTTAACGGATTTTTAGCTGGTAATATTATTTGGTGTTTCCTATTATAATCTAAATTTGCTTTATGAAGTCTACCTCCAACTCTCAGAATTTGATTTGAGTCCAAAAACGGCGATAAAGATAACGTTTTGCTCTTGTTAGAGATTGGTTTAGATGACCGAAGTTTATCTATTTCAGCTTTAAAACTGTTATACTGGACAAGTTTTATTAGGACAATTTTAGCATGGTCAATTTCAGTAATTGTGAGTTTACCTAGTGTTCTATTTTCTATTGATTTTTTACAATTTAAGGAAAAACGAAGTAAGTATGCGACAACATGTAGCAATTTTTTATAACTTGAATATCTTGTGAATATATCAATTTTATTGAATGCATTATTTTCTAAAGAAGTACAAGATATTACATTTTTGGTTTCAGGTAACTCATTTACGTGAATTGAAATACTTTGAGGCAGTTCCGGCCAATCGGCAGGATTTGATAAAAATGATGGTCCTTCCCACCATAATTTAGAATCACCTATTTTGGAAGGTTCGACTCCCCTGGAGACAAGATCCGCAGGGTTTTTGCTAAATGGTACATATCTCCATTCATTCTGACTAGTTTGGTTCTGTATTTGAGAAACTCTATTTGACACAAATGTTTTTAATGTGCTTGGTTCTCTTTTTATCCAAGCTAATGTGATAGTAGAATCACACCAGTAGACAATTTTATCGAAAGATAGCCTTAAAGACTCTACTACCTTTTTGGTCAACTGAACTCCTAGAAGTGCAGCCATAAGCTCGAGTCGTGGCAATGTTACAGTTTTCAGAGGAGCTACTCTGGATTTTGCACATGCTAAACGCGACAGATGCTCACCATTATTATTTTTTGATAATACATAAACTGCAGTTCCATAAGCCGACATGGAGGCATCACTAAAGCAATGTATTTCTATAACAGAGTGTCTGATAATTAGTAAATGCCGTGGAATTTCAAGCTTATTAATTTCAGAAATATTTTCATAAAATTTAAGAAATGAATCAACGTATGATTTGGGTAATACATCATCCCAATCTACTTTTAGAGACCATAGTTTTTGTAATAGGATTTTAGAAATTATTGTGACTGGACTAATTAATCCTAGTGGATCGAAAACCTGTGATATTATAGATAACACAATTCTTTTAGATAAATTGTTGAACTTAATTTTTGTTGCAGAATAACTAAAAATATCTTGATCTGCGAACCAAAAAATTCCCAAAGTTTTTGTGCTATTTGTATCCTTTACCATAAATTGTGACGAGTTATAATTAAGCTTTAAGCTATTAAAGATTTTAGGTTCATTTGAGGTCCATTGTCTCAGAGGAAATTGACCTGAATTTAGTATTTTTATTATGTCTGAGATCAAATTTACAGCGCTATCTACATCATCAGAACCAGAAATCAAATCATCCATGTAAAAATCAGTTTCAATGGCTTCACTGGCCCGCGGAAAATTTTTTGAATTTTCTATGGACAATTGTTTCAAGCAACGAGTTGCCAAAAATGAACTAGGACCTAAACCGTAAGTAACAGTTTTAAGTTCATAATCGCATAACGGAAGTGAATTATTCTCACGCCATAAAATGTTCTGATAAACGCAATCATCTGGATGCACGCTGATCTGCCTATACATCTTTTCGATGTCGGCTGTGAATGCAATTGTATGTTTTCGAAACCTGAGTAAAATATGGAAAATGTCTTGTTGTATAACGGGGCCTACCATTAATACATCGTTTAAAGATAAGCCGGTACTGGATTTACATGAGCCGTCAAATACGACTCTTAACTTAGTAGTTAATGAGTTTGATTTTAATACACAGTGATGCGGCAAAAACCATTTATTATCACTATTCGATTCGTCGTTTGAAATAACCATATGATCTAATTTCAAATATTCTTGTATAAATTTTGAATATTCTAATTTTAAATGACTATTTTGTTCTAATTTTTTCTCTAAGGTTTGAAATCTTTTCAATGCTATAGCTTTGTTTTGCCCTAACGATTCACAATTTTTTTTAAAAGGTAATCTTACTCCAAATCTACCGTTACTTTCTCTATAAAAATTTTTGGAAAAATGCTCTTCGCATTCATTTTCTTCCTTTGAAAAAATAATGTTTTTATCAGATATTTCTTCTATCTCCCAGAAGGATTCTAATTGTTGCTGAATATCTATCTTACTCAAATGACAAAAGGAAGTATTTGCCTTGACATTAAAATTTCCAGAAATTATCCATCCTAAATGAGACTCTTGTAGAATAGGAAGGTTTTTTCCTAGCTTAATTTGATTACTTAATAGAAGGTCATAAAATATATTGCAACCAAGTAAAATATCAATTTTAGATGAAGTATCAAAATTTTTATCAGCTAACATTAAATTTTCAGGTATTTTAATATTGGCGCTATCTAAATTATATTGAGGAATATTTCCTGTGATCTTATCCATAATTAAAAATGGTAATTTAACTTCATATGACGTAAGAATAGATTTTATTTGTACATTCATTATTTTAGTTACGTTTGCTGAATCTAGCTCGCTTATACCTACTATAGGAATAGAAACCTTTTGAAATGGTAAGTTCAATCTGTTAGCAATTTCTGTTGAACAGAAAGAACTTTGACTTCCAGAGTCCAGTAGGGCTCTGCACAACACGGGTTTATTATTGACGTCAAAGACCTTGATTATAGCTGTAGATAACAGCAGACAAGTATTTGTCATAATATTTGTTGAATTTAGGCTCATTTCTTTAATTGGCAAATTCAACTGAGGTGATTCTGCAATAGCTGTTTCTGAATTATTTTCTCCTATTTCGAACTCGTTCCTAGGATCAGAGTTAAATTTAGCGGACATTACTTTGTGTTGATTGTTATCTAAATGTAATAATGCATTATGTTTCTTATTGCAGATTTTACAAGAATAACCTCTACAAACGTTAGCCATGTGTCCTTTACGAAGACAATTAACGCAATTTTCTAATATGGTTTAATCTAGACAAATTGTCGAGCTTTAGAAATTTTTCGCAATAATAGATTAAGTGATTTGTTCTATTGCAAAATAAACAATGTTGTTCTCTATTTTCCACTGAGGGGTGGCTATGTATTTTCAAGTGCCTTGAATTATTATTATTGTTATTTTGGGTTTTGTTTACATCTGAATGTTTCTTATCTATTGCAGCTAAAATACTACAGTTATCTTTTAAAAATTCAATAAACATGTCAATTGTTGGAGATTTAATTTTATTTACCTTTGTTTTCCACTCTTTCCTGGTAAACTTGTCTAATTTTTCTACCAATAAAAACAATAAAATTGTGTCCCAAGTATCAACCAGTTCTTTTAACTGTTTCAATGCTCTATAATTTAACTGAAAAATGTCTAAAAAGTTTCTCAAGTCAGTGAAGTTTTCTCTACTAATTTTTGGTAAATCAACAATGTTCTGTAAGTGAGTTTTTATTAATTTTTTAGTATCTTCATACCTTTCTTGTAGCATGGTCCATGCAATTGCATAGTTTGAGTCAGTACTTTCAAGGTCACTTATTAATTTTGCCGCTTCGCCTTTCAAAGCGGATTGTAAATAAAAGAATTTTTCTGTAATAGATAAATTTTGATCATCATGAATTAATGATTTGAATCTGTCATGAAAAGATGACCAACAATTTTCATCTCCCGCAAAGGTGGGTAATGATATTTTTGGTAATCTAACGTTTTGCGATAAGACCGGTCCCTGTCTAGAATTAACAGATTGGCTGTTTATTGTACTGGTTATGACTGGACCTTGACTTTCATTTATTAACATTTTCGCCTTTGATAATAGCTCATAGTATTTGTCTTCGAATTACTCGCGTTCGGCGTAATTTTTTGGAAGCGTTGCTGGCAAATCATCTAGCAATTCTTCAATTTCCGATTGAATTAAATCAAAATCATCAAATAATGTTTTAAATTTTTCCAGTCTATCAGATATCCCACTATATCTGGATTGATCTGGTTCGACTTCAATTAGATAAGATTCGAATCTTTTCAAAGCACCTCTGACCGTACCTCTTTTTTTATTAAGAATCTTAATTTTATCTGATTCGGTCATGTTGAACAGAAACTACGTACGCCTATGGAATTTCTATTTATCGATTTCGGTTATGCATGCAGCAATAAGCCCTTCCTTTACTGTCAAAATTAACTAGCGCCAAATTTTAAATTCAACCAATCACGAATCGTTGATTATATATATATAGCGGTACAAATTCGCGGGATAACACTTTTCACCTTACAAAGTAAGAAATAATTATTTGTTTAATTTTATGATATTTTCAATACAAAGTACTGGCTTTATTTGTTTTTGTTCCTAAATTAACTAAACACAAAGTGTTCAACAACTTTAAACTTTTATATATTTATCAAACCTAACCTTAAAATTTTGTTTCAAGCTTTTATCACAAAGTGAATGCTAAAGGTACTTAAAATTGTTAGGAAATTGTTAATAATGGTAATATGGATTGGACTCACAGTTAAAAACGGTGGTATTTGCTTTTTCTTAGCTGGAATTATCTTTAATATTGTGTGTAAGCAAAGCTTACTGGTGAAATAAAACATACATCTTAGTGAGTACCACGTGTATTGTTCTAACTCAACTCAACCTCTTTTTTCAACTACAATACAACTACAATTGCCACGTGGCGACGGTGGCGACTCTCCTCGATCTCCTTCTCTTTCGAGTCATAACCGCTTACATCTGCCAGCGGCGTAGCAAAAAATGGGGTTTGGACATATATTTACAAATAAACATTAAAACTAAACAGCCTATTTCCAAATTCTAGTAAATTTTCATTTCTTTACGGCGTATTTCTCAAGTTCTTGTATTAAACAATCTAAGTTACGTTTATCTGAAAAACATTGTACTAACGCATTTTTAAAAAGATTCCAATTAGTTAGTTCTACCCGATTTCCTACCATTAACTCAGCTTTTCCAATTAGTTTCCCCTGTATGCATTCAAATATGTGCTCGTTCAACTCTCTACCACAATTGCTATAGGTTGCTATTAAACTTTCACATCGAGAAATAAAAGTATTTAGTGTATTAATGTCCCCGTCATAGGGCTTAATATTTTCTAGCTTTGACTTGAATAAATTCCAGTTAACGGATGGTAGCTCTTGTGCTGCCGTTGCCATTTTCTTAATATTACTTAATTTTTTATTTGATTCTGAATTATTTTCACTCTTACTTAAACTCAGTTTATTGGAAAAGTTTACCAAATCAGGATCACTCATAAAATGTAACTTCTCTATTCAATATACGGTGAAAATTAATATTTATTTTGAAAAAATTCTTAACAAACTATCCTTCCTGAAAACCTTAAAAGGGTTAGGAGGGTGAAAAGGAACTTGGCACTCACCTCGATGGTCGTTGATACCAGTTTGTTCCCCTTCCGACTGTTCACATTATGTTTCGTCAACTTTGCGATTTATTTGTCACGCAAAATGAGATACCTACATAGACTGCGCAACTGACAATGGATGTTCATATGTATATCTTTTTTTTTGTATTAAATATGTAGAAACAGAGGCTGCAGCTCAAAACTGATCCACTCTTTTCCTCATCAACAAAATAATATACCACAGTGGAAGATTATAAGGGAATAAAAAAACTGGGGTTTGGTTTAGGTACTGAAAATGTATGGAGTTTTTTCTAACGGTTTTAATTACTTAATAATAGTATACCTATGGTGGGAACTACCTACCTCAAAGGTAATGAAAATCGAATGGCGTCTTAACAACTGTTAGTCAATATATGAAATTGGGCATTATATAAACTTTATATATGGAATAAAACACAAATTATAAACTGACTACCTATATATTATATAAAACGCGCGTAAAGAGTTATTCAGTTTATTTTGTTTATTGTTTTCAACCGCCATCAGCTGATTTTATAGTTGTAGTTATTATCATTATTAAACGTTTAGTAGCAATGGAAGAAGACAAAATTAAAAGGTAAGTACATTATTCAATCAATAGATACCTATGAAAATTGAGGTAGGTATATTTATTATTCAAATATTCTTTCAAGCATAATAGGCGAACGGTGCACCCCTAAAAAGATGCATGCAGAAAAAAACGAGTTGACCGACCACTACAAAACGCAAGGAAAAAACCAATTGGGATCGATTGATTATGTGATTAGGAACAAAAAACCCCAATAACACTTTTTTGTCCTGTCAGTCATTTGTTATTAACCAAAAACTTGCAGAATTACGGAAAATGAAAAAATCGTTTCGCTAATCATTTCTTAAGGTAAAATGGATAAAAATAAACACTTTTCGGCTCTCGATATTTTTTCGAAAAATGCTTTGTTTTCAAGTTATCGGCAATTCAAAGTCAAAAATTGACCGAAAACTTGATTTTTCCTCGGCTTCTACCACAACTTTTTAAAATTTTCAAAATGCAAATTACACGTGAAAACATATACTATGAGATGGTATTTTTTATTTTCTTGCTACATTCATTTACCTTGTCGAATTCGTCATACCAAATTCGCGAGATTTACGGATTCCAAGGCGAATTTGCCGTAACGGAGTGCGTAACGTGTACTGATTTGCGGAACTATTTTTCTATTAATAATGTTAGATATAATCAAGGATGTAAGTTATTGAATTATAATACGTTTTTTTTTGCTATCGCTAATGTTTTATTAATTTATATATATATAACAACAACAACAACAACAAACAAAACTTTATTTCAGAAGTATGTTACAAATAACATAAAACGAAATAGGGTCAATAGTAACAACAAGATACAATATTGTAATTTAATTAAAGAATTCGCTTAAGGTATAAGGTTCTAACTCAACTAGAAATTCAAATAACTTCTTTTTTAATTGTATAATATTGTCGATATGTTTTAAAGATGAAGGAAGACTATTATAAATACGGATACATGTATAGTATGCCCCATGTTCTGTCATTGAAAGTCTGTGGGATGGATACACATAATTTATTGATCTGGTTGTGTAATTACTTTGAGGTTTATCTTTCTCAAAAAGTGAACGATTTTTGAAGAAAAATAACACCGATTCTTGTATGAAGATTGCTGTAGTCGTCAATATTTTGTTCTGTTTAAATTTATTCCTACAAGAATCTCTCACTTTCATTCCCAATATTATTCTCAAAGCTCTTTTTTGACAAATAAATAGTTTACCGACATCAGTGCAGCTTCCAAATAATATAATACCATATCTAACATGACTTTCAATGACAGCATGGTAGACCATTTTTAAAGTCGAAAATTCCAAATATTTTTTCAGTACAATTAAAGTGTAAGTTGACCTAGATACCTTTTGACGAACATAATCAATGTGTTGCGACCATGACAGGGTACTATCCAACATCATTCCTAGAAATTTAACATTTTCTTGTGGTCTGATATGTGTGTCATAAATTGTATATACATTTGGTATGTCTAATTTAGACCTATTAGTTTTAAATATTACCAAGTTAGTTTTATCTTTATTGATAATTAATTTATTCTTTGTGAACCAATCGATACTACTATTAAATACTTTGTTCGACCTGTGCTGTAAATCAGCAAAGTTATCACCTTTCACCAATATATTTGTATCATCCGCAAATGTTGTTATTGAACACCAACATGGATTCTCAACAATTTCTGTTATGTTATTAACATATAGTATGAACAATATTGGTCCCAACACACTCCCTTGAGGTATTCCTAGACCTATCTCAATACTGTCAGAAGTCACTTCATTATTATGGAATTTGAGTTTAATTTTTTGTTGCCTATTTGATAGGTTTGATTGTATCCACTTTAATATTGATCCTCTAATTCCATAACAATCCAACTTACTTAACAGTATATCATAGTTTATTGAATCATATGCTTTTGATAAGTCCAGGAACAAACCCAAAGGAATGTGTCCTTCTTCCAATGTTAATAATATTTCATTTGTAAATTGGAAAACAGCTGTTAATGTTGATTTATGTTTAAGATATCCATGTTGAATATTATTCAATTGATTAGTCGAATACATAAACTCCAAGATGCGCGAAACAATGGTCTTTTCAAATATTTTGGAAAAAGATGACAACATGCTTATTGGTCTGTAGTTCTCGATTTGTGACTCATCACCTTTTTTGTAAACTGGAACTACCAGTGCAATTTTAAGGTCATCAGGGAAAATACCAGAATTAATTGAATTATTAATAATGTAAACTAGTGGAGTGGATATCTCATCTACAATATATTTAATGAGACTCATTGATACTTCATCATGTCCTGCACTTTGTTTATTTTTCAGTTCCCTTACGTATTTTAGTAGTTCTTTTTTGTTTAATATTGTGTGTTGAATTGTTTTTTTAGAATATGGTATATTTGATGTGTAAGGTCTATTTTCTAATTTTGACAATAACTCTAACGCTGCGTTTGCAAAAAAATTGTTAAATTCGTTTGATTTTTTGACAGCATCTCCTTCTATGTTCATTTCTTTTTTGTTTGTTTTAATTCCTCTAATTTCTTTTACTATTGCCCACGCACTTTTAGATTTATTGTCGGAATTCTTAAGTCTTTCTGAGTAATCATGTTTTTTATTGTCTTGAAGTAGCTTATTGTACTCTTTTTTCTTAAGTTTGTATGTTTCATTATACCTATTATCTCTATTTTTAATTATATATAAAACATCTAGTTCTCTCTTACATTCTTTAATTTCATTATTTGTATTTAAGCATCTGTTTTTAGTTATCGTAATTTCTTTTTTAATATTAATAGGGAAATATTGATTAAATTTTTCGATTATTGTAGTTTTGAAATAATCCCATTGATGATTAATGTCAGTTTTTGGTAGATTATATAATCTGTCCCATTTTATTCCTTTTAACGAATTTTTAAATGATTTTTGGTTTTTTTTACTGAAGTTTCTAAAAGTATTTTTTGTATCATTATTTTTGTCTAGAAAAAATTGAAATTTCTGCGCAGTATGGTCCGAGATTAAAGAATGTAAGACAGTTACTTCAGAATCACCCTCGAAATTTGTAACAATGTTGTCTATACAGGTTCTACTAGTACTTGTTATTCTTGTGGGTTCACAAATAGTATGGTGCAGATTATATACATCTAATAAAGATAAAAGGTCTTGTGAATATTTAGTATTACTTAGAAAATCAATATTATAGTCACCTACCAGAAAAATCCAAGCTTTTTCAGTTGCAATATGAAGAAGGAGATCTTCAAGTCTTTCCAAGAATAATGCTACATCAGCACCTGACGGTCTATAAAGGCAAATGATTATTATTTTATTCCCCTTATTTTTTGTCTCACAACTACAACACTCGAAGATATTTTCTATTGCAAATACATTAATATCACTTCTTTCTTTACACTGAAGCTTCTCCGAAACATAAATGACACTTCCTCCATGAGAGTTTTCCGCTTCTCTACAAAAACTTGTTACTGGCCAGAATCCCTTGATGTTATAATTTTTTAATTGCTCACTTGTTTTCCAATGTTCAGTGGCGCAAAAAATTTTACAAGAGGGTTCATTACTTAGTAGAATTTCTATTTCGTCTATACTGTTTCCAATTGATTGTAGGTTTTGGTGTATTAGTGAAGTTAATTGTTTCGTACGTTGTTGTCTTTTTGTTAATATTGACCCGTCATTTGGTTTTAAAAATTCTGTTCAGGATCTGAGTAATTTACATATTTACGATGCTTTTTAACTTGTAAAATGTATGCTGGACAATTTATATCTCGTGCACTATGTTTTCTCTCAACTAGTCTTAGTTTTTTACAATTTGGGCAGTCTAGTCCTGCATTTTCTGCACAGTTCCTGGTTTCATGTTCCCCACTACACTTAGCACAACAATTTGGAGCATTACAATGTTTAGCAACATGCCCAAAGTTACAGCACTTAAAACACATGGCAATGTTGTAGTACTCTTGAACATATAATTTAGTTAAATCAAAACTGATTTTTTCGTTTTTTATGAACCATTTAAATATTTCCGGTCTCATTTGCAATACCCAGTTTTCTTTTCTTTGATTTCTACATGGTCTCTTTGTTACATATCGTATATCTTCGATTAATTTTTCACCAAAACATATTTTGCTCTCCGGGTTTTGCTCAATTAATTCTTCTATAAACTCCTTTGGGTCATATCCCTTCTCAATTCCCGTAACCAATATCATAGGATCTGTATTTTCTTTTTCCTTTAGTAGGAAACCGCCTTCCTTGCCAAGTATATTCTTTATCTTAGTTTGTTGTTCTGCATTGTGACACTCCATGACTACAGTTCCACTTTGTAGCTGTGAGACTCTTTTGACATTTTCAGTGACTTTATTTTTTACAAGACTCCGCTTAATTTCATGTAAAACCATTTTTGCATCTGTTTGTTCATTTATTCTTATCGTCATTTCGTGTTTAGTTTCTTTTGGGGGAGTTTTCCATTCTTCTTGCTTCTGGTTTTTTTTTTAATACGTTTTCTGGTTTTTGTCTCTACGCCATAGAACTGTACGTCTTTTCCCCCATACTCTCGTGCTCTGTACTTTTCTTCATATTTATGTTACCTTGATTAAGCATGGTTACCCATTGAGCAAGTCTACAATTTTCTATCTCCAAGTGTCCAATTTTATAAGCCATTTTAGTCATGATTTTATGAATATTAAACAGAGCACATCTAGCTTCTCTTTTATCACATTCCTCTGTTTTTTTGGGATCACCATTTTCTAGCATAGAATGGATGACTCCTAAGGAATTTAGAACTGTTTCAAGTGATTTTAGTGTATGTTCTTCGTTCTCTTCAGATTCATTGAGATTCTGCTCTAAATTTAATTCTGTGTTATTACAATCTTCTATCTGTTTTCTAACTTTATGTCTTTCAGTATCTTCAGGAGTTGTGTTTGACCTTATTCTTTTTCCATTTTCTTTTTGGTCTTCTCTATCATCTTCATTTGGTGTGCGGGTTGGGGAGTGTGATAATGAACTTCTTGGTCTAAATACATCAGATTCATCCATTTTCACAGTACTATTTTCATCATCGCTTTTTTGAATATCCTTGTTTAATCCATTTTCACCAACAATCATTTGTGAAGAATTTGACCGGCCCCTGTATGTATTAACATTAAATTTATCGGTTTTGGACTTTTTTTGCGATCTAGTTTCCACACCGTCCAGTATACTCGATTGATTTATTAATTCTTTATCTTGATTGTTTACAGAATGACTTGATTTATTATTTACCGGTAAAACTACATTTGACCTTACTTTAGGCGGTATACTTCTTCCATCACTATTTTCACTCATTTCTACTAACGAAAACTGCAATTAATTTAACGAACGGAGAACAGCAGAAACACGTCTGTTCACCTTGACATTCACATATATATATATATATATATATATATATATATATATATATATATATATATATATATAAATATATATATATATATATATATATATATATATGTAACCGTACTTGTTAACCCTAGATTGCATAATTTAATTAGCTTATTAATCACTTTTATTATTTGTAGTTACCACTTCCATTCCATTCATGCTTAGTCGTATTTTTATTAGTTAACTCATTTTTGTATTGTATAAATCAGTTTAGAACTGGAATCCAAATTGTTAAGTTGTTATTAATAAAGTTAGTTTTTAAAAACACTTTCTCAGTTAATTAATAGTTAAGTGGCGCAGTCAGTAGGATAGTCAAACGGTCGTTAAAGTAGATAACAGTCGGTTCATTTCTATGATTTATTGACTATCTGAACCAAGTGAAGTGTAAATTTCAATTTTGGAACTCTTAGTTGGGTGAATTGAGTAGCTCAACTAGAAGATCTTGGTGGTGCAAGAAGACAGAAAAAACTCAAGAGCAGATTGTGTATTCCTGTCAACTTCGAGCCAATGGAAAGGATCTTTCTTCTATTACTGTAAGTGTTTTATATGTCGTATAGAGAAAATATACATTTTAACTTAACTGATACATCTGACGATTCTGACTCAAATTCTGATTCAAGTATTTCCAGTTCTATCTCAAATTTTAATAATAAGAAAAAAATAATTTTAAATTCTCCAAAACTTTTACCTTTAAATTTTACAAATAAAATGGCCACTCCACAATTACCTATTTTAAAAAAAGAATACCTGGACATGATTCCAGACTTCAATGGCAACAATGCTTTACTTCCTAGGTTCATAGAAATTTGTGAAAAATTGGTAACCAAATTTTATAATACTATAGATGTAGGGGATTTTCAAAATGAATATTTGATGTCCAGCATCTTGGCTAAAATAAAAGGTGAAGCAGCTATAAATATTTCTTCTTGTAATATTAAGACTTGGGAGAACCTCAAGGATGCTTTAATCAATACATATGCAGACAAGCGAGATATTTACACTTTAAATATTGAATTATCCGAAATGAAACAAGGTAATGAAACACCTTTCGAATTTTATAATAGAATTCAACATATTTTGAACTTACAAATTTCTTATCTCATGACGCATTCAAATGTTCATGAACATAATATTTTAGGTAATTATTTTAAGAATTTGGCGCTCAGAGTATTGCTACGCGGTTTGAAGGAACCCTTAGGTACATTAATGCGCACGAAAAATCCCGAAAATTTGAATATTGCTTTGAATATTCTAACAAACGATTTTCAGGTTTATATGAGTCAAAATAACCATCCAAAAAATTTTTTTTCAAATACAAATTCGCAGAATTTTTCAAACAAAAATAAAAGTAACTTCCAAAATAATGTGGTACATACGCAGCCACCTACTAGGCCAAAGCCGATGCAGAACTATCAAAATACAAATAAAAATTTTAATTCTAATCCACAAAATCATCCATCAACTTCCTTCAATTCTCCTAATAGGAGTTCAACCAATTTTTCTGGTAATGTTTCGAATGTTTTCAAACCTAACCAGAATCAAAGATTTCAAAATCCCACTCCAATGAGCATTTCTACTAGAAATACATCTAGACCCACTCAAAATTTCCAAAATAGATTTCAAAATAATTCCTCAAATCAGCAAAGAAATTTTATCTCGGAAGAACTTCATAATCTAGATGATTTTGAAGGCACACCCAAAGATTCCGATAATTTTTTAGAAATACCAGCCTCGGTACCCAACGAAACACAATAGAACTTTTAAACTTAAATAACCCAGAAAGCATACTACCCTAAATTTTTTTTCCAGAACAAAATTTAAAAGTATTAATTGATACCGGTAGCACAAGATCTTTTGTGACACCAGTGGTAGCAGAAAAATATTTTAAGAAATCTTTTTTTCGAAAACCGTTCAATGTAACTTCAGCTCTTGGAAGCTGTCAACAAAATTACTGCACTTTTATTCCTATTTCTAAAATATTTAATTATAGGGAACCAATAAATCTAGAGTATTGTGTTTTCAAATTTCATGACCATTTTGATTGTCTATTAGGCTTAGATAACTTAAAAAAGATTAAGGCAAATATTGATTTAAATAATAATATTTTGATCACTCCTTATAGTCAAATTAAAA
The DNA here is from genome assembly GCA_963978555.1 of Galerucella nymphaeae. Lineage (NCBI taxonomy): Eukaryota > Metazoa > Arthropoda > Insecta > Coleoptera > Chrysomelidae > Galerucella > Galerucella nymphaeae. Next base: position 7,927,276 of record OZ021708.1, read on the forward strand.
TAAATTACTTCAATATAAAAACTGGATCCACGAATTGCATAGTAGTGCCTCCACGTTGTGAACAAGTAATTAAATTAAATATTAAAAATGTTAAAAATGGTGATGTGATTATACCATACACTCGAATTGGAAAACTAGAAATACCAGAGTGTTTGGCAAATGTTGAAAATAATTTAGCTTTATGTACAATTTTAAATGCTTCAGAATCTGCTTTTAGAGTAGATCTTAGCCCTTCTATTGATGTTGAGAAGTTCGATGAATACGAACAACCACTCAACCCTAATTTTAATAATATTTATACAGAAAATGTCAAATTCGATATTTCAAAAGTTAGGACATATGAATTCCGAAGAGAGTCAAGCAATTTTAAATTTATTACAAGAGTATAGTGATATTTTTCATGTTGAAGGAAATCAGCTAACCTTCACTAGCAAAATAAAACATCATATAAAAACTTCGAATGAAATTCCTATTTATTCAAAATCTTATAGATATCCGGAAATTTACCGAACTGAGGTTCAAAATCAAATTAATAAAATGTTAAATGAAAATATCATCAGGCCCTCTAGTTCCCCTTGGTCTAGCAATATTTGGGTGGTCCCAAAAAAGCTAGATGCTTCCCAAAAACCTAAATTTCGAATCGTTATCGATTATCGAAAACTTAATGCTATTACGATCGGTGATCGATACCCATTACCAGATATTACAACGCTACTAGACAAGCTAGGACGTTGTCAATATTTCACAACTTTAGATCTCGCCTCTGGCTTCCACCAGATCGAGATGGCTGAGGAAGATATTCCTAAAACAGCCTTCAACACAGAAAATGGGCACTACGAGTATGTGCGCATGCCCATGGGTCTTAAGGGAGCTCCTGCTACCTTCCAAAGAGTCATGGATAATATTTTAAGAGGTATACAGAATGAAAAATGTTTGGTATACCTCGATAACATAATTGTGTTCAGTACAAGTCTGCAAGAACACTTGAGTAATCTGAAAGAAGTATTTGACAGATTAAGAGATTCCAATTTTAAATTACAAATTGATAAATGCGAATTCTTACGAAAAGAAGTAGCATATTTGGGGCACATTGTCACCCCAGAAGGTGTAAAACCCAACCCAGATGAAGTAATAGCAATAAAGAAATTTCCCATACCAAAAAATTCAAAGGAATTAAAAGGATTCCTCGGACTTTTAGGCTATTACCGAAAATTTATCAAAGATTTTTCAAAATTAACCAAACCGTTAACTAGTAGATTAAAGAAAAACGCGGTTATTAACATAAATGATTCGGATTATAGAATATGTTTTGAAACCTGTAAAAATTTATTAATAAACGAGCCAATACTTCAATATCCTGATTTCACGAAACCTTTTAATCTCACCACAGATGCAAGCAATTACGCTTTAGGCGCTGTTTTGAGTCAAGGTAAAATAGGTTCTGACTTACCGGTAGCTTACGCTAGTAGAACTTTAAATGATTCAGAATGTAACTATTCTGTAATAGAAAAAGAACTTCTAGCCATCGTTTGGGCAGCCAAATATTTTCGCCCATATCTTTTTGGTAGAAGATTCACTATAGTTACAGATCATAAGCCACTTCAATGGTTATTTTCACTAAAAGATCCTAGTTCCAAACTTGTTCGGTGGCGTTTGAAACTAGAAGAGTATGATTATGACATTGTTTATAAAAAAGGTGCTTTAAATACCAATAGTGATTGTTTATCACGAGTACAATTAAATAATAATGAAACTGATGTACAAGAACCACAGTGTTCTAAATATTTTTTAGATTATATGAACAAATTTAATAAGACATTATCAGAGGACATTAATGACAATGAATCACTAATAGTTGAAACAGGTAATGATAATATTAATAATAACGAAGATGATGATGATATTACCGTTCATACAAATGTAGAAAATCCTGTAATAGGTATACCAATTTCAGATTCAGCTGTAAATATTGGAAAAAATCAGTTAATTTTTTCAGAAGTAAATTTCGAGCCAGCCGCACCTACTATTATCAAACTTTATGATACTAAGCAAAGAATTTTAGTACAATTTTCCAAAAATAATTTTGAGAAAGATGTTATTAACTTTGTTAAAGAATTTGTGGTACCAAAATCTAAATATTTCATTTATTTTGAGGACCCTATTTACGAAAAATTTAGTGTAGTACTTCAAAATTACTTTAAAAATTCACAAATTAACTTTGTTAAATGTAACAAAAAGCTAATCGATGTTCCTTTAAACGAAGTTAAAGAAGTCATTCAAAATTACCACGAAGGTAAAACTAATCATAGAGGATTAGACGAAACCGAAAATCGATTGAAAGCTCTGTATTATTGGCCTAATCAAAGAGCATCAATACAGACTTTTATAAACGAATGCGAAATATGTCAGTTAACCAAATATGACAGAAATCCTATAAAACCCTATCTAAATGTTACTCCTACAGCTACGAAACCTTTTCAAATTTTGCATTTAGATACCATAACTTTAGAAAATACTAAATTTTTGACGTTAGTAGATTCATTCTCTAAATACGGCCAACTTTATCAATTGAAATCTAATCAAGGAATCGAAGTAGCCAATAATTTAATTAAATATTTCACACATCACAGTGTACCAGAACAAGTAATTTCAGATAATGGTACTGAATTAAAAAACTCTATTGTAAAAGAACTATTAGAAACGCATAAAGTAAAAATACATTTTATCAGTTCACAACATCCAGAATCGAATGGAATTGCTGAGAGATTCCACTCTACTATTATTGAACACATCAGACTATTGAACAATCAAATTGATTTTAAAAATGAACCTATCGAGAATAAAGTTATTTATGCATTATTAGCTTATAATAATAGTATTCATTCGGCGACAAATTTAAAGCCTAACGAAATCATTACGGGTCATTTAAATAGCAATACACCTTTTGATATAGAAATAGATCAGCAAATAGTAAATAATTATGTTCAAAATCATAGAGATAAGATGAAACTATTATATCCAAAAATAAATCAAAGATTACAAGAAAAGAAGTCAAAAGTAATTACTAAATTCAATAAAAATCGCGGAGAATTACCAGAGGTAATACCTACAAAAGTTTTTGTGCGTAATAAACAAGCGCAAGGTAAAACTAAAAATAAATATAAGAGTGAAGAAATTAAAAGTAAAAATACTAAACTCAAAACTGCAAAAATTGTGACAAAACATAAGAATACTACTGAGAATATTCACTTGTCGAATATAAAACGTCCTAAAAAGACTCCGTATAAATTTATTTCAGGTTCGTCGAAATAAAGGACATCACCCATAACTTGGGCATTCTTCCTATTAATCTAGGACCTGCCAAGTTACAGAAGTCAAGTCACACTTTTGTCCATTTTTATGACCTTAGTCAATTATTCATAGAATATAATAAGTTAAGTTCACAATACATGTGCATTAGAATCAATATTTCTAATAATACATTTTTAAGGAGTAAAACAGATAACATTGTAAATATAATTCAATTAACAAGAAAAAGTATAGAAGAAAAGTTCAGTAATCTTAATATTCATTCTATGACGCATAGAAATAAAAGAGGTTTAATAAACGGTTTTGGATCAATTATAATAACCATAACAGGTAATTTAGACTCTGAAGATGGTGAAAAAATTAATTCAATTTTAGAACATTTAAAGGAAAATCAAGGCAACTTGCAAAATCAAATTAAGATGCAGTACTCTGTCAGCCATCAAATTATAGAAAACTTTAACAAAACAATTGAAGATATTCAAAATAACGAAATTATATTAAAAGAAAAAATTTTTGAGATAAGCGAAACTTTGCAAGTTCAAACAAACTCTGAGAATGTTATTTATTTAAAACAAGTGTTAAATGATCTTTTGATAACGTTTAACGTAATATTAGATTTCATGGGAACAGTAGAAAACTCGCTAACTTTTTGTAAACTGAGAATCCTACATCCGAGTATAATAAAAGCAAGTGAACTATTTCTAGAATTGCGAAAAATATCTTCTCATTATAAAGCTGAATTGCCATTTGAGATAAATTATGAGAATATTTTAAATTTCGAATCAGTCATAGACGTAACATGCAAAGTAGAAAAATATAAAATTAATTATTTCTTATCAATTCCCATAGATTATAATATTCAGTTTGATATGTTTTATATGTTACCCATACCTACCCAAATAGAATCAGAATTTGTAACTCTAATACCGAATACTAAATATTTTTTAAAATCTGATAAATTAATCAGACCTCTAAACGACATATGCACGCACAGTAATATTTTCCATTGTCCCAATCATCTCCAGAACAATAATAATCATCTCTGCGAAGAACAAATCCTATTAAATAGAAATTCTTCAAAGTGTCAGTACATAAAAATAAATATTGAAAATAATCACATAGAAATTATACCAGAAATCAATCAATTTTTAGCCATATTTCCATTTGAAGAAAAATTGATGATAAAATGTGCTCGGGAAACCGAAACCAGAAATTTAAAAGGAATTTTTCTAATAGAAAATACACCATGTAAGATAATTTTCCAAAATCAAGAATTAACATTTCAAGATAAAACATTTGGACAACCATTTATAATCAACAAACTTAATTTAGATTTTCATCAATTAAATGTTTCTTCGATGAAAATTGATTTAAAAACTCTTAAATTGAAAGATATTTCACCTCCGCTAATGGAATCAATACCAAATGAAAGATATTACTTTCATATCCCAAGTGTATGGACTGTTTTTATCTATATTGGTTTAGTTATAATATTAAGTTGCATAGTATATAGGAAGTTTATTTCAAAATATGGAAAGAAGAAGAACAACGGACCAACAAAAGGAGTTCAGCTGCCAGAAGGAGCTTCATTCTGAAGGGGGAGGTGTTACCGTACTTGTTAACCCTAGATTGCATAATTTAATTAGCTTATTAATCACTTTTATTATTTGTAGTTACCACTTCCATTCCATTCATGCTTAGTCGTATTTTTATTAGTTAATTCATTTTTGTATTGTATAAATCAGTTTAGAACTGGAATCCAAATTGTTAAGTTGTTATTAATAAAGTTAGTTTTTAAAAACACTTTCTCAGTTAATTAATAGTTAAGTTATATATATATATATATATATATATAATCAAAAACCCTTTTTATACCCGAAGGTGTAAAGATAACGCGCTCTTATCTTACCCTTCAAGGTGGTGTGAAAAAATAGATTAAAATTTGAAAAATTCCCATTGAAAGTATAGTCATTTGGTATATAATTAATGTATCCTTGGGCGGGCTTGTTTCCTATACAGAATGTATTATATTTCTATAGGGTGGTTATATAAAAAATATGGGGATTTACCATTGAAGTAGGAAACAACCATTATTATATTTTTTTATTTAACATATTAAGATTTATTTTAAAAATATTATATAATTGTTTTTTTAAAAACACCTTGTATATACCCTACAACAATATTACGTTTTTCGCTCTGATAAAAGAATCGTATACTGAACGTTAAGGCTTTTCAAACGATACGATGTTTTGAACATTATACATATTCATCAAGAAGATTTTTTGTTTCATAATTTTTAAGACATAGAGAAATACTAATATTATACATGTCAATATTATGATTTACTACTGAACGTTAAGGCTTTTCAAACGATACGATGTTTTGAACATTCTGTATATTCATCAATTTTTAAATGAAGATTAAAACAAATAATATTAGACATGTCAAGAGAAAACTAGATGGTCTTCATACTCTTATGAAACACCCTGTAAGATAGATACCCTTTTCAAATATGTCACTTATCTTTGTACACCATGTTGAAAGAATGAGGTGTTTTTTCAACGATGTCACTTTTCACCGATTAGATGATAAGGCCTTTTGAACGAGTATGATTGGTTTTAGTAAGAGGGATGGTGGGCGATGAACAGGGGGGGTAGCTGGAATTTTTTCATTACTAGACGATAAGGCCTTTTGAGCGAGTTTGCTATGATTGGAGTAAGAGGGGTGGTGGGGGGGTAATTATAATTTTTCTATTATTTTTCAAATACACTGGACGTTAAGACCTTTTTAACGAGATGTCGTTTGCTATAATTGGTTAACTTTAGTAAGAGGGATGCTGCGTGGAGGATGACCGGGGTTAGAATTTTTCTATTATTTTTCAAATACACTAGACGTTAAGGCCTTTCGAGCATATGTTACATTTCAATCCACCCTGTATATAATAAGGCCTTTCGAGCATGTTACTTTTTATCCACCTGGTATATAATAAGACCTTTCGAGCATGTTACTTTTTATCCGCCCTGTATATAATAAGGACTTTCGAACATGTTACTTTTTATCCGCCCTGTATATAATAAGGCCTTTCGAGCATGTTACTTTTTATCCGCCCTGTATATAATAAGGCCTTTCGAGCATGTTACTTTTTATCCACCATGTATATAATAAGGCCTTTCGAGCATGTTACTTTTTATCCACCCTGTATATAATAGTTAAAGCCTTAAATACACTAGACGTTAAGACCGCGTCGTTTGCCGCGTTGCCGTCCGGTTGCCGGTGTGAACCCACCTTAGAATCCAATTTTCGGAGTTTTCGAACCTTAGCTTTTTCGACGATTTTCTTATGGAGATTACCATGTTATCGCCTCCGCCATGAGGCCGAACTCTTGCTGCACCATTACTTAGGTATCTGTATCTAAGTATTCTGTTCGTCGATGAATTTTGTCCATTTCTTTTTATTTTCTGTCATCTATTTTGCTTCTTCCCATTTTATATTTCTCCTTTCTAGTATTTCTGCCACTTCTTGGTTCCAAGTTTTCTTAGGTCTTTCTGTCTTCCTTTTTGTAGTTACTCTGGCTTCCCACACATCCCTGACTGGTCTGTTGCTCATTCTTGTCAAGTGTCCGAATCACTTAAGGTTTTGTTAATTCAATGCGAGTACTGGTTCTACTTCCATTTCCTTTCTCACATCCTCGTTTCTCATACGATCTCTTCTCCGATAGACTGATTTATATACCGTAATTTTAGTTTTTGTACTGATTTCCTTTTTTCCTATAAATACTCTTGATATAATGAATAATACAGTTTTGAAGCATTGGTGATCCTTTCATTTATTTCAATATCTCCGTTTCTATTTTATTTATCTTTATCCCAAGGTATTTAAATACGTCTACCTGCTCGATTTCTTCTTCTTGTATCCTTAAATTAATTTGTTCATCCTCTGATCCAGTGGTCATCACTTTTGTTTTCTGATTTCTATTTTAATAGAGTAACATACAGTGATGGGCAAATGTGTGGAACCAAGTAAATATCTCTGGAATTATTGAAGATGTCAAAATGAAATTTGGAAGGTGGATACTACAGTAGATTGCCTATTTGATTTCATATTTTTTAACAATTTTGAACTTCCGGTTTTACCGGAAGTAATGTCGATATTAAAATTTGCAATGGAACACCCTGTATATTATTTCAGTTTCTGATGAAACATTTTATTACGAATACAAAAATATTGGGTTTGATATTTTTTATTTCAATACCTACCGAGATGTTAACATAAAAGTAACTAAGGAAAGGAAAAATCTAATATCCATTTAGGAAACATTCATAATTATACTTCACATCTGGTTTCCAATATATAACACACTGTAGTATATTCATCATCTACAAAATGTCCACAACGTTAAAAGAAATAAATTTTTCGCACCCTGTATTGCCCGGCTATCCAGTCTATCTAGGTACCTCTGTCGTATCTCGTCGTCCCTTAACCCCTCATTATTCATTGTTGTGCGAAAGTGTTCACAAGTGCAGTGTTACAAATACTTAAAATACAGAAAAGAAAACGCAAATCTAGAAAATCTAAAAACAAGTAGGTACAAACAATTATTTGGAAAGTTGATGCGTAAGCTGGAAAGCAGATCTTCAGAATGTAAATAGAATAATTATTGTTATCTTGGTGGTAATAAATGAAGACAAACAATACACGTAATTACTAATTCAGCGCGAAAGAGTTGTCCTTTTTGGTAATTCTTTCCACAATAAAGACTGATAGACAGAATATGCAATAACTCTACTTTATGTGGGTTGTGTAAGGCAACGTTCGTACTGCCGCTTTATGTGGCACAGAATGTTACGTATTCTGCCACCCTGGGGATGAAATTCAGTAATAAAAATCAGCGATGCGTTCATCGATCGTCTGTAACGTGGACCTTATATTTTTTTTTCTAAAACTTAATATGCAATAACTCTACTTTATGTGGGTTGTGTAAGGCAACGTTCGTACTGCCGCTTTATGTGGCACAGAATGTTACGTATTCTGCTACCCTGGGGATGAAATTCAGTAATAAAAATCAGCGATGCGTTCATCGATCGTCTGTAACGTGGACCTTATATTTTTTTTCTCTTAAACTTAATTATGCAATAACTCTACTTTATGTGGGTTGTGTAAGGCAACGTTCGTACTGCCGCTTTATGTGGCACAGAATGTTACGTATTCTGCAACCGGGGTTGAAAATCAGTGATAAAAATTAGCGATGCGTTTATCGATCGTCTATAACGTCTTCCTTATCTTTTTTTTCTTAAACTTAATATGCAGTAACTCTACTCTTATGTGGGTTGTGTAAGCCAACGTTCGTACAGCGACTTTATGTGTCACAGATTGTTAGTATTGTTACGTATTCTATCACCGGTGTTAAAAACCAGTATTAAAAATCAGAGATGCGTTTATCGATCGTCTGTAACGTGGACCTTATCTTTTTCTCCCTAAACTTACCTGGCTTGTTTATGCAGGGTTTTCATTATCAGTAAAGAGATTAAAGGGTCCACATTTTATTGTTTATAAAATATATATTTTTGTCGCTGCTTCTACACGATGAGCGAATAAAATACTTTTTATTGTTATCATTGTCATCCTGAAAATGGTGAATTTCCCATTGTTCAGATGTTGAATCTGGATGTTCTTCAAGCGGTTCGGTATACGACTATAGTTCGGACAATACCATAGAGGACCAGGGTAATGTACGTTATACAAGACCGGAACAAGTTCTACAAAAGAAAGCGATCTAGATGACCCTTTAGGCGCTTACCCAGAGAGAGTGAGGGGGCAACAGGTCCTCCTTTAAATGACCAGATTTTAACACGTTGGTCTTTTCAAAGAGACCAACCAATGGGACCATACTACAAGTTCCTCAGGTTAATGCTGAAGTGCAAATTCTGCTTTCAAATAAACAGAAAAATGCCGATATATATTTATCCAAAGTTCAAAATAATTTAGGAAAAGGATTAACCGCTTCGGGTCAAGCCCTGAACAATTCTCTGGACAAGCCGGAGAGCGAAAAATACAAAACCTTCAACATCGCAGAGGGTTCTGTAGAAGTTACACAGTTAGGTAACTTAGCAGGCAGGCTGCAATATTTTGTTCCACAGTGGCTTCAAATAACTGGAAACCCTTTCATCATAAATTGCATTAAAGGCTTCAAACTACCGCTCAGTTCCAAACTGACCCAAAGAAATTTTAACCAAAATGAAACATTCACTGTAACTGAAAAAATCTGACGTTTTTACAGGATTTTACGATAAACCTGCGACCAAAGAGCAAAGTTTTTCAGATTTTTTACTAAATATGAACAAATAAGCTATTGAAACCTGGTATGAGTAGTGAGAGTCATTTTTTTTCTCTCAACAAATACACTAAATATCTTCTGTATGTTCCTTGTGGTATATTATTCCCAAGAAATTAAAAAAAGAACAAATACACTGTTATATAGAATAAGTGTTCGCACTTTGTTGCCTTTATATATTATTTTTATTTATTTTTGCATATTTTTTATATTGATGTGTTAATTTATTTTATTTTTGTTTTTTGGCTCTTGATGTATAATCTCACAATTATCAAAAGATATCTTAACAGGATTACACTTTCTTTATGAGTGACCACTTTCTATTAGATCGTTGCTTTAAACATCTACAGTGTGTTATATATTGGAAACCAGATGTGAAGTATAATTAATGGATTAAACGACTTACCTTAAGGAAGTTGAATCCAAATTATACGAGCATCTGGTTTCCAATATATATAAACTCCCTCCCAACCCTACACTACTATACAGACTTATAGACTATCCCATTGGATTTATACGATCTAAACACAACTAATAATGAGGGGTTAAGGGACGACGAGATACGACAGAGGTACCTAGATAGACTGGATAGCCGGGCAATACAGGGTGCGAAAAATTTATTTCTTTTAACGTTGTGGACATTTTGTAGATGATGAATATACTACAGTGTGTTATATATTGGAAACCAGATGCTCGTATAATTTGGATTCAACTTCCTTAAGGTAAGTCGTTTAATCCATTAATTATTGACTGGAACTAAAGTGATTTCCAAAACATTGAAACTCAACTAAACTAAAATTGATCTATTAGATGTTCAAACTGAGCACCGTTTACTTCTTGACAATAGGCAAGTCGGTTCGTAAATTCTCTAGTAACATTAGCTATTACTTCTGGTGGAATTCTCTAGATCTCTTGAGTTATTCTTGCAGATAATTCTTCCAAATTATTTGGTCTATCAACATAAACCTTAGACTTTAAATAGCCCCACAGAAAATAGTCCAGTGGATTGAGGTCGGGACTTCGTGCAGGCCATTCATAAGTACCCCTTCTTCCAATTCATCTGTTATGAAATCTCGAATAATGCGAGCGTAATGGGGTGGTGCTCCATCCTGCTGGAACCAGATATTATTTGGTAATTGTCCATTTACCTCCAATGCCGGAAATCACTTAGTTTCAGTTAATAATTATGAATGTTGAATGGAATTAATGATATTAAATTTTTCCTTTCCTTAGTTACTTTTCTGTTAATATCTCGGTAGGTATTGAAATAAAAAATATCGAACCCGATATTTTTGTATTCGTAATAAAATGTTTCACCAGAAACAGGGTGTTCCTTTGCAAATTTTAAAATCGACATTACTTCCGGTGAAACCGGAAGTTCAAAATTGTTAAAAAATATGAAAACAAATAGGCAATCTACTGTAGTATCCACCTTCCAAATTTCATTTTGATATCTTTAATAATTACAGAGATATTTACTTGGTTCCACACATTTGCCCATCACTATATAATCTTCAGCCTCTTCTACGTATTATAATTAACATTATTAATCGAAAAATAGTTCCGCAAATCAGTACACATTGCGCACTCCGTCGTGGCAAATCCGACATGGAATCCGTAAATTTCACGAATTTGCTATGACTAATTCGACAAGTGTAACGGGTCAAAAATAACGTTACGAATTTCACATCTCTATTAATATTAATTAATATGAAATAATTTTTCATAGCTTCTATGTGTATCGTTCTCCATCGAATTGACTTGCCATGTTGCCAAATGACCCTTTTTAATTTTTGTTAGTTATTATTGTCAATTATTATTTTTTGTTGCTAAATTCAGCGCAATTTAGGTTTATAAGAAGCTGATTAAATTCTTTAGGATTTTAAACTTTAGATGACAGTCGCTGTATCTTATCCTAAGTTGTTTTATCGTGTTTTCGGTATTTTCTACGGAAACGCCATCTAGGTGAACCCAGTAGGAATTGTTGATACAATTGTTGTAAGCTTGGTTTTGACGGAAGCGTAAAAGGTACATTATTCCAGTAAGTTCGGTCAATTCTGCTTTTGACCTTTGTACATTGTAGTGTGACTTTCAATTTTAATCGTGATTTTTTTTGAAAAATCATCCTCCATGGGCTTTATTTTGAAAGTCGATACCATATTTTGGGATTAGTAATTGTTTTGTGGCCAATAGAATATTTGGTATTTTTGGTTATTTCCCAAAGTTATTGCTTGAAACATAGGATTTTTACATGACACGTGCAAAGTGTCTTCTAAGTGCTACGTTTACACCGACAGGTATGTACTTTACGATTATTTCTTCCTATTACTTCACGCTTCCCATAAATATATTGCGAAATACTAAGTCATTAATAGAATCACATTCTTTTTACGAGTTCCGGCTGTTTCATATTGGGAATTTTTCGTTCTAGGAAGAATAGAGATGAATATTGTTTGCTATTAGCTCCAAACTAGATTCCACTAGTAGATACATCAACCCAAAAGCCCCTTGGCCAGGGTGAGTAATTTAAAACTATTATTTTTTAATATTTTTCGCTTTATTGAACACGATTTTTATGAAAAGCTATTCCCACCTCTAGTTTTTTTGGTGGGCTTAAGTTTGGTCTGGTTTTTGTGTATTGATCACAAATGGTTGCCCAACCTGATAAATATCGTCGAAGTTAAATATATTATCAGTGGCATTTATTATTTCCTTTAAACAAATATTGATATAATTAATTATGCGTCGATTGAATTTCGTTCTCTTTAATAAATCGTTACTATTGTTAAACAGGTTATTTTAGGGAGTCATTTAAATAGAAATAACAATTTGTTATACTTCTGTTACAGAAATCATTTTATTTATATTTATAGGGTTTTTATTTTGGGATATTGAATTGGTACTGAATTCCTTCCGTTCGATCGTTCTCCTGGGTGGTTATCTTCTTCATCATACGCAGCTGTTCGTCTGCATTTGCTAAATCTATGCTCCCAGAAGCCGTACACCGAGCGAACTGACCGTCTGTTTTTGCTGCTCTAAAGTTAGAACTCCTGGAGCAGGACACCAGTGTTTCTGCCGCCGGAAGAGTCGACCAACCACCGCTGGGAACAAGCAAGTTTTTGTATTTTTGTTGAATTCTTTATTTTCGGATTCTTTATTTAATAATTGGTATTGTATTTGCTCCGGTATTCAATGACATTTAGTAGTTCTGTAGAATATCGGCTTACTTGACGTAAGTTAAAGTAAATTTTCTTAGTTTTGCTTAACTAGAGATATCTATTATTTTTTTGTTTTGTTACGCAGTAACTTATATTATGTGAGCGGGATACTAGGGTATCGGATCTTATTACTTTTTATATTATGATCATAATTATTTTATTCTGCATAAGGGTTTTTGCCTGAGCTCAAGCAACGCCATAGTTATAAATTTTATTACCTGCCTACGTTTGCCCCTTACTGTCTTGATGACGAAAGGTTATTGTTGCAACAGTAGTAGAGTTAAACCCTTAGAGTTCCGCAAGGTAAACCCTTACTTAAATGTGAAATTCGTAGTTCATAGTTTGGTGTTAACATCTTATTAGTGTTTACTTCATTGATTTCCATTTACGTTTTTCTTAACTTTTAATTGGTAAAAATAATCTCCTCACTGTAAACAATAAGTTTACAGAACTTTTGGGAATGTAATTAAATTAACTTTGATTAGAGAGACTTTGTTTTTTTGTTTTTGTCTTGATACGACTTTTTACTGGCCTTTTATTAAATTGGTGGCCAGTATAACTACGGTTAGGTGCTTGGGGTCAATTTAACTGGCGCCCATTTAAACATCGAAATAAATTTAGCTTAATTCGAGAACGGACCACTCCCGTCTCCACTTGAGTCTAGCCGCGAGCCCTAAAATTTTAGACAGCGAATTGTCGCGTTACATAACTGGCGCCCAACGTGGGGCCGTGTTTTCGAAAGTTTAGAAAAAAATTGTCTTCGAATTATTAAGTTTTTTTTCTGTAACTTATCAAGACTATAACATTCGCGGTGTCTTGGTTTCACTTTACAAAAATATAAAGTTGAATATATTCTCCAGTTATTTGATTTTTGGATAAAATAGAAGGTGAAGGAAACTTCCAATTAATTAATTCGAACTATTTGTACATTTGAAATATTGCAATAGATTTTTGTTTTGAACTTTACTGTCGTTCTAAGTGCGACCTTTAATTTAAATGAAAGACTAGTTGTTTAAGTGAGGGATTTGTTCTAATTTTGACAGGTCGAGGTACTTAGATAAAATAGATTTAAGAGTGTACCTTAGTACAAGTAAATTATTTTTGATTTTTCTTTTTGTATAGCGCTTACTGTTATTGTATTTTTCTTCCCCGCGATGTCTCGTAAAATGGTAATTGGTCGTCTAGACAAAGATGAACTTGAATATGAACTCAATGTTAGAGGTGTTGAAATAGGAACTGTAGACGAGATGAGACAACGGTTAGTTATGACAATGAGACTAGAGAAGAGCGGTGAAAGTTTTAAATATCCGGATTATCCCTATCCGTTCGATGAGGATGCTGATGCAGTCGAGAAAAAGTGCGATGAGCTAGATGGTCGAATAAGTTCTTTTGCAGGTGGTCCGCAGAGCGGAGAGGCTATTAAACTTCAGACCAAACTGTCGCATATGTTTGGAAGGTTGGACAATATGGTTGTAGGTGTGGAAACAACTAACAGATCTCGGAAAGCCACTTTGCTAGCTAGAGTGTTGTCGCTGTTCGATTCGTTGCACGATAAACTTCATCCCCCACTTCCTACGAATGTTTCAGTACAGATACCTCCCGCTTTGGGTGCTTTGCAGGCAATAGTTACAAATCAGTCTTTTCAGAGTGGTGCCGTTAATGCTGCTAGTTCTTCTCCAGTCTCACGAGTGGTTCCAACTTCTTTGCCTCAGGGAAAAATGGTACCTCCTCATAAGTGGGGATTGGAAAAGTTTTCAGGTACTCCTAAATCACTGTCTGTCTGTGCTTTTTTTGAGAAGGTTGATGAGCTACGAATAGCGCGCCATGTATCTAATGATGATTTACTGGAGTCTGGTATAGATTTATTTAGCGATAAAGCCTACCAATTTTATAAAGATGTGAAATTACGAGTAAACTCCTGGGATGAGTTAGTAGCCGAATTCCGCTCGGAATATCTCCCAGCTTATCATGATGATGTACGATTTGAAGAGTTGCGGAAGAGGACGCAGCATTCTTCAGAATCAATTGGGGTCTATTTGTCGATAATGAATAGCTATTTTCGTAGACTAAGTTGTCAGGTGTCTGAAGAAGTTAAGCTTGCTATTGTTTTAAAGAATATACACCCTTTCTATCAAGATCGACTCAGGGACCCAATGCCAATTAGTTTGGAGGAGCTTAGAGTAGTTTGTCGACGGATGGAAGAGCGTCGAGACGCCATAAATAGTTATGTGGAGCCTTCGGGAAGGAGGATTGGCGTATTGGAAAAAGATTTAGCATTTATTGAGTCTGAAAAGAATTTCGATGAGGTATACTCTACTAGTTCTTCTTGCCCATCTCCCAAATCTACCTCTGAGGTGGAGACAAAAATTGTATGTTTTAGATGTCGTAAGCCAGGCCATCGTGCCGTGGGTTGTGCCTTGCCTAAAAAGGTGTTCTGTTTCAAATGTAAACTGGAAGGCCACACTGTAAGAAGTTGTCCCAATTGCAATATGGGAAACGGGGTGAAGCGCACCTAGTAGGTCGAATAGGTGGCGCTAGTAAACAGTCGGCCATATTACAACCTATATTGGACTACATCTTAGACCACGCAGTGAACGACGAGAGGCCGTACCTTAAGGTTAAAGTGCTGGGTCTGGAGATTCTTGGCTTACTTGATTCAGGAGCTTCCAGAACCATTTTAGGTAGTAGTGGATGGAAACTAATTCAGAGTTTAGGGTTTACTATAGATGGTAAAAAGAAATCCGGTTGTAGGGTAGCTAATGGTCAGGTTTGTGATGTCACAGGTGGATGCTTGGTTCCCTTTAGCATTCGTGATAAATTGCGAGTTATTTCCGTTTTAATAATTCCTGAAATCCCCCACCTGTTGATCCAAGGAGCAGACTTTTGGAAAGTCATGGGTATCGTACCGGATTTGAGACACAACGAGTGGCATTTTTCAGATTCGCCTGTAGTTCTTAACTCCATAGATCATATTCGAAGTCAAACTGTCCTCAGTGAGATGCAGAAAATAAGGCTGGATGCTTTGATTACTCAAATGTGGTTGAAATCCAAATAAAGGTAAATGAAACTCAAAGTCCAAACCACAATTTAATATTGATTGTTCTTTTTTTTTTTTTTTTTTTTTTTTTTTTTTAAGTTGAACATTTGCTATGGTTTTGATTACCATTGTCATCATGGTTTTAGTTTATGTTGGTATGAATGACAATTGTCATTCGTCTTTTCTATCTAATTAGTATCCGTTTCCTATCACATTTCAAAGTTCTGTACATGTGCTTCAATTAGTGGCAGTGTTACAATCGTCAAGTATTATTATATATTTGAATCTAATGGATTTAAAATTTGTTTCTTTTCAATATGATTATAATTTTACTCATTTTGATGATTTGGTCTACAATTTCTGTGGCTAATAATGAAATCAAGAATTTTTCATCAATTGTAGTCCCTCATTTTGAATTTTATGATACTACACTTTCTTATTATTTCCCAATTTCGGTCCCTTTCGGCCTTTTCAAATGTAAATTTAAAATTGAACAAAAATTTTCGTTGTTTAAACATTATACGTTTATTCAAATTTAGAGTTCTTCGAGAATTTTAAGCCACAATTTCCGTGATTTCTTCATTTTCCTATTCCTTCCTTTTATATATGTGAACCTAACATATTTCTTAACATTAAATAATTAAGTTTCCATGGCCATGGACAAATTTTAACAATTTTCTCCTTGTCTTTTCTTTTCTTTTCCGAACCATTTAAACATACAACAATGATGATGTTGGTGAGCTAATTAACTTACACCAGTAGTAGATGTTTTATAAGGTAACTAATTTATAATTTAATATAATATAACTTAGTCAATTTCATATTTTATGTAAATTTATTTTATTTCATTTAATCTCTATACTTCAAATCATCTTAATAACATAAATTTGTCTCAATTTAACTTTAACTTTAATTCAATTGGATCTTTTGATAATTGTAACCTTTCTATTATAGCCTGATGATGGTAATGTTTTACCGAAACTAGTTGCTAAACTTTTTGGTTTGTTCGTTTGGAGGACAATCAATATTAAATTGTGGTTTGGACTTTGAGTTTCATTTACCTTTATCAGCACAACATTGTTTATCACGCAACTCCCATCAAGCAGAGATACTATCCTGTATCGCCGGTTGTGCAGGCTCACATTGACAGAGAGTTAGACGAGATGTTGAAGTTGGACGTTATCGAAAAGTCTAAGTCACCCTGGTCCTCCCCGATACTGCTCATAAAGAAAAAGGACGGTAAGTTCCGTTTTGTGGTTGATTACCGGAAACTTAATGCTATCACCGAGAGAGATAGTTATCCCTTACCTTACATTTCCCACACTCTTGATAAACTCCGTAATGCTCACTATCTGTCTACAATGGATATCAAATCTGCCTATTGGCAGGTGCCGGTAGCAGAGTCGTCAAGACCGTTTACTGCCTTCACTGTTCCAGGTAGGGGGTTGTTTCAGTTCAAAAGGATGCCGTTTGGACTACACAACGCCCCCGCAACTTGGCAGCGGTTGATTGATACTGTTCTTGGTCCTGATCTTGAGCCTTACGTTTTCACATATCTGGACGATATAGTTGTGATCACTGATACTTTTGAAAAACATCTATGCATATTGGAGCAAGTTTTCGAACGATTGCGTAATGCTAAATTGACAGTCAGTTGGGAAAAATGTGAATTCTGTCGTCCAGAGCTTAAATATTTAGGATATGTCGTCGACCGAAATGGACTTCATGTTGACCCTGATAAAGTAAAGGCGATGCTGTTAATACCTACTCCTACTACTGTAAAAGAAGTTCGATCTGTAATTGGTACTTTCTCGTGGTATAGGAGATTTGTCCCCGACTTTAGTAACATTGTTTCTCCGATTACGGCTTTGTTGAGAAAAGGTAGGAAGTTTAATTGGACCCCAGACTGTGACCATGCCTTCCAGAAAATTAAGGAGTGTTTGGTTAGCGCTCCATGCCTTCATTGCCCTGATTACGATTTGCCGTTTGTTGTCCAGTGTGATGCCAGTGCTTACGGTTTAGGGGCTGTACTGTTAAACGAGCACCCAGATGGTGATCGCGTAATTTGTTACCTCAGTAGGTCTCTCACCAAACAGGAGAGAAACTTCTCCACGACCGAGCGCGAGTGCCTCGCTGTTCTGTGGAGTATCGAAACTTTGAGACCCTATCTTGATCAAATTCCTTTTAAGGTCGTTACGGACCATTATTCTCTAGTCTGGCTACAGAACTTAAAAGACCCCACTGGTAGGCTCGCAAGGTGGGCGGTGCGATTGCAACAATATGATTTTCGGATAATACACCGCAAAGGCAAAGAACATATTGTCCCTGATTGTTTGTCCCGTTCTGTCCCAGTACTAAATTCCGTAGAGCCGGTAACCAAAGATCGTTGGTATGACTCTATGGTAGAGAGGGTTACACAAAATCCGATAAAGTATGCCCAGTGGAGAGTTTGTAATGGTCGACAGTAAATAGGCAGCAAGAGTTCTGGCTCATGGTGGAGGCGATTTGTTCCAACCGTAACCAGAAACCGTTTTTTTTTTGAAGAGCTGGCAACATCGCAACTAAAAAAGTAACCCAATTGTTCCAACCGTAACCAGAAACCGTTAAAAACAGAGGAATTCCGCGTAATTCCCGCAATTAGTGATAGGAATTTCTCGGAAATAACTCGTTTTGATGCTTTTTTAGTTGCTATGTTGCCAGCTCTACCGGTTGGAAAAAATCTTCATAAGAAAATCATCAAAAAAGCCAAGGTCCGAAAACGTCAAAATTTACTCAAAAAGTGGTGGGGGTAAATCATCCCAACGCATATACAGGGTGGATCAAAAGTAACATGCTCGTAAGGTCTTAACGACTATTATAAACAGGGTAGATCAAAAGTAACATGCTCGTAAGGTCTTAATGACTATTATATTCAAAACGGATAAAAAGTAACATGCATGCTCTAAAGGCTTCAGCGTATAAAATATACAGGATGGATAAAATCCGATGTCCTAATTTATCGACTGGTATAATTGAAATGAACAAGTTTCAACTTGTATTATTCTATTATATCAGCTTCCTTGAGTTCATTGTTAATTGCTACTATTTCGTTGTCGTGTGACGTATTACCTGCCTCTTTCGAAGCATCTGCAGGCTATAGACAACCAGCTTATACGAAGTCTGCTCTGCTCCACGTCTTCACTTGTCTCCATCCGATAAACTATGATTTTCTATTTGCTTCATAACCTCACTTTTGTTAATTTGATTATTAAAAATAGTAAGACGAAAATTTCGCTAATCTTGTAATATAAAAGTATAACGTATAAATAAAAAGAGATTGTTATCAATGTAAGGTATCACACACGTAATCGAGACAGATTCGTTGCGATCATTGATAACAGCGGGAGCGCTGATATACCAGGTTGGTTAAAAGTAACTCTTTGGGTTTCAAAAATTATATATACCGTTATTATTGTGATTGGGAATTAGTTTTTTGAGAATAGCAGAAGAGTGAAGATCATGTTAATTATTATATTAGCTGCATTACTATGTCCAGCACTATGCGTTGTCGACCAACAGTGAGCTATGAAGTATTTACAACGGTTCGGGTACGCAAATGAAAATGATTTGACTAAACTTGAGGATTATTTGTTGAGTTTTCAAGAAAGATATAATATCCCAGCAACGGGAGAATTAGATGAAAATACAATTCAACTTCTAAATAGACCAAGATGTAATGTAAGTGAAGCAGCTTCCGACGATGATAATTCTTTTAGAATTAAATCAAAATGGTCAAAATTTGATTTGAAATGGTATTTCCCTCAGGCAACTCCAGAATATCTTGAAGTAACCAAAAAGGCTTTTGAAGTGTGGAGTAACAGTTCAAAGTTTAAATTTGAATTAATACACAAAACACGGCATTATGCTCCCGATATAACTATTACAGTTGTACAGGGAAAGCACTATTTTCGAGCAGATTGCCAAGGTAGAGGTGAATGCTCCAGTAAATTTGATGGTCCCGGAAAGGTGTTGGCACATGCTTATTTCCCAAAACAGTTGTATAGAGATTCATATTGATGGTGATGAGAAGTGGGATTTAAGTTTGGATGGAACAAGTTCAGAAGATCAGACAAGTCTACTTATGGTATTAATTCATGAAATTGGACATATCCTAGGAATTGGTCACAGTGATATTGATACAGCAATAATGTATCCATGGTATCAATTCAACATTGCTCCTAAATTGGACGAGGATGATAAAAGGGCCCTTGAAGCTCTTTATGGACCAATCAATACATATGTAAATAATCCTTTCAAACCCACATCTCGTTCAGCACCATTACCACCGACTACAAAAACACTTGATCGTAGACATCAACCAAATGAACCGGATAAAAATTTATGCGACATAACACCGGAGTATATGTTTATTGCCATGGCTGGTGAATTTGAAAATTACCATTTATATATTATTAATGGAAATTCCCTATGGAAAATTGATTTGAACTCGAAACTTATTCCCTCGCAACCAGAAATACTCGATGATTATTTACCTGAAGAATTGGGTCACGTGATTCAAATTTTTCAAAGCTCTTCAGATAATTTAATAGCAGTCAATGGCCGTGAATACTATGTGGCAAATTTTCCCGCTCTAAAAATACTTGAGGAAAATAATTTAATTATACCTAAAAATTCCCAAATAAACACAATGTTCCAAAGCAATCATGGGAAAATATATGTATTTTATAATAATAGTAATTATATTGAATTTGGCAAGAACTTGAAAACTGTCCAGAATAGAGGACAAATAAAAGATATTTTCCCTGGACTACCCACAGATGTTACAGGAGCATTCCAGTACATTGACGGACACATGTACTTTTTCAAAAACACTACATACTACAAATATAATGAGTTTACCAAAAAACTTGTTGCAGCCGGACCCTTTAATTGGAACGTGTTCGATATTCCATGTCCAAATGGAGACCTTTTAAATCATCTTAAAATTTTATTAACAAAAATAATTTCTTTTTATCAATGATATTTTAAATAAACTCTGTAAATAATTAAAAAATTATTTTTAGCTTAACATAATCAACATATTATACAGTTGAGGTTCAATAAAAATTCTTAAAAGTCTATATTTGTTTTATTAAGAGACCAAAAAGGTTATCTCATGTTCTTAGACGTAATAACATCCGGTACTGTCAAGACTTCGATTTTTATTATCTAATTATCATCTCCACTGACCGCTGGAATCACCTTGAATCAATTAATTTAATTTCAATTTAACACTGCTTGTCTTTCACACGGCCCCCCCAAGATTATTATACATTAATTATATATGAAATGAATATATTTTCAATGGGATAGTCCATCTTTGTTTTAATTTTCAAAATTTAAATGTTTCATGAATTTCCTTGGTTATAAAAATATTTAGTCTATCCACACACTACTTTGAAGACTTATTAGGTAAGATATCAGCGCGTTATCTTTTTTTATGGTAATCTATTAGGGTAGTTAAATAAAATAGAAAATATTTTTCAAAATTTATCAAATTATTATAATACGGTTCATTTCCACACCATCTTATATATCACAATAACTGATATAAGGAGATAGCATATATTTCAAATGGTGATGGTTTGTCATTGAAAATATTAACCGCAGTATCTACAACTTATTTATATTAAAAATGCATATTTATTCACATTCGTTGATAAACATCTAAAAGGATGTATTAAAATGAGGCAACCAAGTTACATTCTTTTAACATGAGTGCATCAGAATGATTGGGTATCCAGTTGTGACATACTCCGGTAGCAATTCATGTTGGCCATGAAAATGGAAAGTGCAGGTGATATTGTTTGAGATATTAATATTACGATTTTTCCATGGCAACGCAAAGTAAACTGATGACATCACGAATTCAATCATTTTACGTTATCAGTTATTTCCATGCCTTTGCCTTGTGAAAATAATATATAAAACTAATTGTAGAGCAAGCTGAAACATTTATTTTCTTTCAACACCAGTATCAACGATTCGTAGCAGCAAGTGCAGTGAAAAAAAAGTGATATAAACATAAAAGTAAGTTTTTCATTTTTTTAATTTATACTATTTAAATACAGTGTGTGCTATTTTTTTTCAATTTTTTCTGCCTTGTTCCATTTTCATACCACTTATCCAATTCATGCTCTTGCAAAACCTGCAATTTTTTGAGTTATTTTTTCCCCAATGCTCTATAATTTTTTGGTTAATACTGAAAAATTGGTTGAATTATTTGATCTTCATTATTTTAAATACAATGTGTGCTATTTATTTTTAATATTTTCAGTTCATACTGATAAATTATTCAAATTCATGCTTCAATTTATACTATTTAAATATGACGAGTGCTATTTTTTAAAATTACCGGGTTCTATTTACAATTTAGTCCAATTAATTACTTAATTATAATCACTCGCTTTTTTTCTTGAAATGTTTTTCGATAATTAATATTTTCTGATCGTCTTACCAACATATACCCTATAAATATCTTACAACAAAGTTCATCTTTTCCAAACTTTTCTCAGGTGTCTCTAATTGTTTTCATGATTAAAAATTGTTTTAAACGTTTTGATCAATGCTAAATTGTTTTTACTAAAAGTGTAAATTATAGTTTTCTAGTTTCCGCAGGTGTCTAAATATGTTTTGGATATTTTTCAGATGGATTTAAACTATTTTCATAAGGTTTTTCAATGAAAACGTGAATATAGTACTGATTTAGTCTTGACAACCGGGAACTTCGAGTTATTGAATCGCATGGCCTAGGGATACAAATATTTTATAAATTTTTTAAAATAGTACTCTTCAAACGATTTTTATTATCACAATTCCAGACTGGCAGGTAGAGATTCTATTAATTTTATCGGTGTTGAAGAAAATAATTCAACTCTTAGAAATAGTACTCCTACGATTTCAATTATTAATTTTTCAATATTAACCAGCGTTCTAGGTGGAAATCAACGTTCTGAATATTCTTTAAATATTACTAAAATTAGATAGGTATTCAGTAAAATTTTTGGATGCTTGAATAAAATCGATATTTTGGTAAAAACAGTTGAATACAACAGATGTCGAAATAAATTTATGTTATTTTACAAGCTTTCCAGAGCTCTCGGGCATCTACATAATTATCATTGGCCTGTGTCACCTTTTCTTTCATTCTCGAAATAGTTCTATCAGATTAAGTACCTTTTTTTGCTTTAGGATGTAAAAAAAACCGGAAAATTGCTTCTTATTATTCATATAGTCGCTTTGAATTGTCAAAATCACACATTTAAATAAAAACCAAGCTTGTGAAAGACGTTCGAAAATTGTCGAAAACTTTCTTCCCCATAAAAGATATTGGAGTTTATTAATATTCGTACAATATTCAGATTTCCATCCAAATACTAAAAATCTTTACATCTATAATTATTCTGTTTCAGTTTTTTGATTTTTTTATCAATAATAATTATTCCAAGGACTTTAAAGCCTTCAACCAAGTCCTCTGGAAGCTCTTTGTAATAATTGGTTTAGGCGAATTTTAATAAATTTAAGTTTGAGGTTATGTTATACTATCAATAAATATTTTTTTCTACATTCATGCAAAAAACAACACTTTTGTGAACCACATTTAATGCAAAAAGTGGTACTTTATTGCACTAGTGCAATAAAATATTTTATTGCACTCATCTGTCATTCTTGTGTCAGTTTTGTGATGATTAATGACAAACATAAACATTTAAATTAAATAAAAATCCATAGCAAATATCTGATCCTGCTTTAATACAACAATAATATATGTATATCTTACTACTTAGTCTCAACGAGTTACAATTATTGCAAAAATCTTTAATTATTTAAAATTTAAATGGTCAAGGCGAAAATCAGCTATGATTGAGTGCTGACAAGGTGGAGGCCATAAAGATACAAAAAAAGAAGAACGGGTTGACTTTGATTAGGTAGGATAGGCTCTTGACATATTTATATTCTAATTTTCCAGTTTTTGCATGAATTTAGAAAAAATATTGTATGCAACTCTTGCAAAACGTGTTTTTTGCACTTGACGTGTTGTCCAACTCGGCCTAAAGACCTCGTTGGACAATTTCACGTCGCGTGCAAAAAACACTCACTTTTTGCACTTGTTGCATAAATAACTATAATCTAACATATTTGAGAAAAATCAATATTAAGTCAATTATAGTTTGCCGTTAGACTAAAAGTATACCTAGCAATAATTATATTATTTTTATTTTGTTTCAGAACTTTGAAACGTTCAATCACCAGAGAGCTTTTCGCCTTCGTTTAGAAATTAAAAAGTACGTTTGAGGATATGTTGATCAATACTTATTTTCTCTAGCATGGTATTTGAGGTTATGTATTCAAAGGCATTAATCAATCATCCAGTTTTCCTACTGAAAGTATACCTTATATCTTTCAATAATGCTTCAGAAGCGTTCAATCGTCTGAAAGATCTTCATATTTCAATATATCAAATTTTTGTGCTATTTATTTTTTGAAAACATAGTCTTTTTTTCTAATAGCTGAATTAACACCATTATGCAATACCTTCAATAAAAAAAACAGTTTATGCTATTAATTTTTTCAATTTTACGTTTTGATTTTATTTAAACATTTGTTAATATTTTCAATTGTTTTGTTGGCTCTGTTACATTTGGATTTTACCTTTTTAGCTAACGCATGGAACATTTTTTTCTAAGTTCATCCAGCAGCAAGCAATAAGTCGCAGCAGCTGAAAAAGTGTAATAAAGTAAGTATTATTTTATGTATTCTTCCCTCCATTTATACTATTTGAGTGTGTATGCTATGTACAAATTATAATGTTATTCAAAGTAATAGGGTAAATAACCATCTTTTAAAATCATTATAACCATAATGAATGATTAAAAGGAATTCTAGCATTTTGTCATTCATCGCAGACTTTCCATGATACATTTTGTAACAGCCCAAATATTTTCCATTAGTACCTCGTAGTCAAAAAATATAGATGTAAAACTGACCCGCCACCTTGAGAGTCTCCTAATCAGATGGTTGTAAAGTAACAGCTGATAGATAATTAGTTTTTAGCGTCAAACTTTACTACAAATTTATGGTCCATTTTTTGATATTACTCAAAATTAATATCAAATAGCTAATAATTAAATGACAAAAAAATGGACCATATAATGCCTGGAAAAAATAGAGCAGTAATTATCAAGTTTTACATCCAAAAAATTATTCAATAAATTAATCGTTTTACATATATTTCAATGACAAATATTAGGTTCGTTCCAACCAGCAATTCTGTTATCGTACGTAACCAGTAATTTAACTATTTAATGCGCATGCGTGAGAGAAATTAGTAAAATTACTGGTAATCTCCAAATCTACCAAATGGTTGGAACGTATTTTGAACTAGTTTGGTAGTTGCACTGATTCTGACGCACACAGAGAAATATTTATTTCTCTATTCGCTATGTGCAAACCTACTGTCGCCCCCTCGCGGCTTAAAAACGCAAGTTACGTCGGAGGCACTTACACGTAAATCTTATGGAAGCAACAATTATTGTAAAGATACGGAGCCTTTTAACTTTTACAATGTGAATAATTTGAAAATATAAATGCCTAATGACATAATGTTCAGTATTTTATAAGCGACTGGGTGATTAATCGTTTTTAAAATGTATTTTTTTCGTGTTGAGTGTAGTTTTGTAGGTTAGAATCAACGGAGATAAACGTTGCCTAAAATCATTCATAAAAATCGATTATTCCATTTTTCATTCTGCTAAATGAAGTTTGTGACTAGAAATAAAATAGCGAAAAGATAAAGATACATCTCGAGAAACGAAGTGTGATGTCTAATGGTCTGAATGACAATTTTTTTCTATTATTATCTGACAGGAGTACTTTGTAACGTCAAAACCTTTATTTGAACAATATTTAACAATTTCAATTTTATAAATGAAAATGGAAAGTACAGGTGATATTGTTTGAAATATTAATATTTCGATTTTTCAAATCGATTCCATGACAGTGCTATGTAAACTAATTTCATCACGAATTCAACCATTTTACATTATAAGTTATTTCCATTTCATTTTCTTGTAGTAGTAGTAATAGATACCAATATATATAATTCAAAGGTGCACCATAAAAAGAAATAGCGTAAAGTATTCGTGGATAACTGGTCTCTAAAACACTTGCTCTATGTTGAATCGCGCGTATTTTAAAGACCTATCCACTTTACATTTTTTCCTTTGTACTAGCTTGTGTTGCGCAGTAGGAAACTTGTAATATTTCACATCAGTGTTTTCCATCCTGTATTTTTACAATTAACAACACAACAACTGTCGTGCTCCATTTTCCCCTTTATTCACATGCAATAAACTACTGCAGCCTCCGTCCGAATTGCGAAAATTCACCACTGCGCGCGCTGGTATAGTTTCGCCTATCCCCTCCAACGGTCGACACACAGCGAATAGACGCACACTTTATTGTACCTACATATTAACATTAATAAAAAAATAAAAGTGTAAAATCAAGACATTTTATTTGTAATTATAAAGCCTTTAGACTTGAAAATATATAAAACTAAATACATCGAACTCATAAAAACCAAAATAAACACTTTCAACCTAAAAATATCAAATTAGTGAAACTTACTTACTTACAATAATAATAATGTCACCTATATCAAAATATCACAATAATAGAAGTCTCTGTAACCTTAATAAATGGCAAAATTATGTGTATGTTCTATTTTGACCATTTTTCAATTACCTATACCTATCATAAGTAGCAGCATATAAAGTGGTTTCGGTCTCCATTCTTCCCTTTTCCATTTTATCAACGACTACACAAAAAAACAGTCAGTAAGAAACGGTGCACACTATTTTCAAAACAGTTCCAAAACTAAAAATTTAATTTTATATCCTATTTACACTTTCCATAAAAATACAAATTTGACAGTTTAAGACGAAAATGTTGTCACTGCGCATGTATCTTAATTTCAGAACTATCGATACTCGCTATCAAGCAAGAATCGTTTGAACGGTAATTTTACTGGTCCACAAACGGGATGGAACAGAGAACTGATAGTAATCGATAGTTCAGAATCAGTAATTTCAGGCGGTTGGAACGATTTTTTTCAACTGCGCATGTGCGTTAGTAATATTACTGTAAATTACTGGTGGTTGGAACGAACCTATTAGGAAAACAACAGTGCCAAGTTCAAAGTTCAGTTTTTTAGTCCATAAGTGTACCAATTAATAATTATTTTTATCATTTTGTTTCAGAACTTTGAATGGTTTAGTCGATTGACAGCTCTATAGAAATTTAAAAGTAAGTTTGAGGTTATGTCAATCACCAGTTTCCTGTCCGAAGCATACTTATGAATAACTCTTTTTCTGTTTCAGAAGCATTCAATTGTGTCCTCTGTTCCTATTTATTCGAACAGTTTTTTATCAATTTAAAAGTAAGTTTGAGGTTATGTTGTACTATCAATTACTAGTTATTCTCATTTTTCAGTATGAGTCTTTTCACGGATTTGGTTCGCTACATTGCAGCGTTGTTGGGATTGGTTGAAGCCAAGCACGACGATGTAAAGATCCGAGAAGGGCTGATTGAATGTCGGAAGGGAATAAAGAGGATATTGAATTCAATGAGATGTGCTAATACTATGGGAGAGAAGCAGCATTTGGAGGCTTGCTTGAGAAACATTAAAAGTCTTAGGGCTCAATTTAAAGCGGCGCAGAAGAAGGGGGCGGGGCTCTCACCACGTACTGCACGATTGATTGAGCGAGTTCGTTGGGAAGATTCAGACTCTGCATTCAAGTCACGCATCAGTTCAGGCGTAATATCGAACCTGAAGCATAAAGATCCTCAATCTTTCTTGATTGATGCTAGGACGATATTTACACGCCGCATTCGAAATGTCTTGAAGAAAGATGTAGCAGTCAAGGTGAATGTGGCGTTTTGTGGTGAATTTGAAATAGTGAAGGGAGACTCGGTTCAGAATGATTATAAGTACTTCACTACCTCGAACTCTGCAATCTATAGAGAGACCGATGTAAGCAACTGGTTCGATTCTAAGGTTACTGCACCAATATTGAAAGATCTTGAGGAGTTTCAGGAACGAGACTCAGGATGGGCGCTAAAGAAAGTGGTGAATCTTGGAGTCAACATAAACAAATACACACCTCAACTTGGCTCATCCTACACTGAACTACCAGCACAAATTAAGAAGAAGAAAGCATGCATCAACGTTAAAAATGATGATGACGCATGCTTTGCATGGGCTGTCATTTCTGCGCTGTATCCTTGTAGTAAAAATGCAGATCGATTATCATCATACCCCCATTACTCTACCGTTTTGAAGTTGCAGGGAATTCAGTTTCCGATGACGGCTCGCCAAATTCCTAACTTTGAGCGACAGAACGAAGTGTCAATTAATGTTTATATCCTGCAAAAAAATAAAAGCTCTTTTGAGACCCTTCCAGCATACCTGACAAAAAATAAGAAAGAACGCCATGTTAACCTCCTTCTAATCCAAGATGATGATACCGAAGCCCTTGTTAGATACCATTACGTCTGGATTAAAAACCTTTCTCGTCTGCTCTCGAAACAACTCAGCAAAGAGCACGGACAAAAATACTTTTGCGATAGATGCCTCCACTACTTTAGGTCGCAGGAGAAGCTTGATAAACATACTGAGGAATGTGTGAAAATTAACGAGACTGCTATCAAGATGCCTGAGCCCGGAAAAAATATTTTGAAATTCAAAAATTATAATAATAAGGAAAAAGTACCTTTTATTGTTTATGCAGATCTAGAGAGCGTGCTAAAGCCTGTCGAAGATCCTAAGAAACCTCAAAGAAAGCAGCATCATGTTCCAGCTGCCGTTGGATATTATGTTAAATGTAGCTATGACGATACTCTTTCCTATTACAAAAGTTATCGCGGGCAGGACTGTATGATATGGTTTGCAAATGAGATGAATAGTCTTGCTGAGGATATGGCTACAGTGTTTTGGTGCCCGTATGAAATTGATATGACATGGTTGCAGGAAGTTGAGCATAAAAGAGCTACACACTGTCACATATGTCAACAGGCATTTACCGATGAAGATAAGAAGGTGCGTGATCACAATCACCTTATTCCTACCTAACTATCGTGGAGCAGCCCATGGACCATGCAATGTCAACTATAAGGACAGTCACGTGGTACCGGTGGTATTCCATAATTTATCAGGATACGATGCGCATCATATCGTTAAGGACGTGGCTACTAGGATGAAGGGAACAGTAGACTTGCTCCCTACCACAAAGGAGAAGTATATATCATTCACCAAACATATTGATGCTTACCCCATACAGTTTCGCTTCATTGATAGCTTCCGTTTCATGAATTCTTCCTTAGATAAGTTGGCGTCGTATCTGACTGAATATCCTAACCTCAAGTCACAGTTCCCAGATTTATCTGAAGATCGTTTTAGTATGTTGACAAAAAAGGGCGTAATGCCTTTTGATTATATTTCATCCTTCGAGCGATTTAATGAAACAGCTTTACCTTCCCAAGATGCCTTTTATAATAAATTGGATAATAAACCATGCCCCCGAAGATATTATAAGAGAGCCCAAGATGTATGGAACAGCTTTCAATGCAGAAATTTAGGAGACTACGTTGATCTATACATGAAGACTGACATTCTACTTTTGGCAGACGTATTTGAGATGTTCAGAACTAGTTGTCTCAAAACATATGATCTTGATCCTGCCCATTACTATACGTTACCCGGATTCACTTGGGATGCAATGCTTAAATATACGGAGGTTAAGTTGGAGCTTCTAACAGACTTGGATATGTTTCTCTACGTTGAACGCGGTATTCGTGGCGGACTAAGTCAAGTTTGTGGTAAAAGGAGATCTACAGCCAACAACCAATATATCAGCAACTATGACCCCTGCAAGCCGAGGACGTTTATGATGTATTTTGATGTTAACAATCAGGTTAGTTGTACTTTTTAAAAAAATGCAGAGTAAAATATTTTGTTTACGTTACAGTACGGGTGGGCCATGAGTCAATATCTTCCATATGGAGGCTTTGAATGGTCGGATACCAATATTGACGTTATGACTATCCCCGATAATGGTGATGAGGGATATATCTTAGAGGTAGATCTTGAATATCCACAACACTGCCATGATTTGCACAAGGATATTCCATTCTGCCCCCAACACATTAACCCAAAGACTATGGAGCCTCCGAAAAAGGTAGGAGAACTCACTAAATTGATGGCAACCCTTCACCATAAGAATAAGTATATAATTCATTATCGAGCATTGAAGCAAGCGTTATCTCAGGGATTGGTGCTAAGGCAAATTCATAGAGTCCTTAAGTTTAAGCAATCACCATGGTTGAAAAGCTATATCGACCTCAACACTGAGCTGCGGAAGGATGCGTCAAATGAGTTTGAGAAGAACTTGTTTAAACCAATGAACAACGCAGTATTTGGTTAGTAGTTCGCTGATTTTTCAAATACCACAATAATTATATTTATCTGTTTCAGGCAAGACCATGGAAAATGTACGCAAAAGAGTTAACATACGTCTTCTTACAGAGTGGAATGGAAGGTATGGAGCGGAGGCTTGCATCGCCAAACCAGAGTTCAAGAAAAGCACAATTTTCAGCGAAAATCCTGATTTGGTGGCTGTAGAGTTCGACAAAGTGCTCGTATGGTTGAATAAACCCATATATGTTGGACAAACTATCCTTGATTTGGCAAAGACGACAATCTACGACTTTCACTATGGATATATGGTCAACGCTTTTCCCGATTGTTCGGTCTTGTATACGGACACTGACTCTCTAATTTATGAGCTTTATCAGGATCCTTACGAAGTCATAAGACATGATTGTCACTCGCGATTTGATACCTCTGATTATCCTGAAGATAACATCTTCAACATTCCTCAAGTTAATAAAAAAGTTCTCGGGATGATGAAGGATGAAAATAATGGAGTGCCAATGACTGATTACGTGGGCTTAAGATCTAAACTCTACACCACCAGAGTGATAAGAACTGAAAGTGACATAGCGAAGAATCGTAAAAAGTTGATTGATGACGGTTATGATGAGGATGAAATAGATTTAGAAATTAAGAACTCCGGTGTTGGAAAGAAGGCTAAAGGAGTTAAGTCGTCGGTTGTGAAGAATGATATCAAATTCGAGGATTATGCTGAGTGCTTAGATAGCTGGAAACAAAAAATAGTATCTCAAAATTTGATTCGATCTGGAAACCACGTGGTACATTCAATAACTCAACAAAAGATCGCTCTCAGCCCTGTTGATGATAAACGCTACCTGATTCCTGGATCGGATAAAACGTTACCATGGGGACATTATTCCATAAATTCTTCTTGCTCCATGGAAGTAGATCCATAATATTTTTTACTCTAGTAAAAAGATAACAAGTTTTTAGTTTAGCATTGTACGATATTAGTTGTTAAGATAGTGTATAGCATGCAAGCTTTGAGGAATTCTCTCTAACTGAAAGTTTTGTTTCCGTAAAATATTATCCGCTTTTAAAAGCTTCTTCTATCTTAATATTAGGGCTTCAAATTAAGATCACAGCGTCAACTGAACTATTGTACATTGTATACAAATATTTTTTTACATAACATTCCAATTGTTTGATTATAGTTTAGATGTTGCCTTTAGCTATTTTTATTTTCCCTGTAACTGAAAGTACTTTCAATAAAAATTTTAAAATGGTTTTTAATTGAAACACCTTGTATATTTCTTATAGAATTTTATCTTTAAACAGTATATCAGTTATTGTGATATATAAGATGGTGTGGAAATGAACCGTATTATAATAATTTGATAAATTTTAAAAAATATTTGCTATTTTATATATATTTGCTATATTATTAACTACCCTAATAGATTACCATAAAAAAAGATGACGCGCTGATATCTTACCTAATATGGTGTGTGAATAGACTAAATCTTTTTATAATCAAGGAAATTCATAAAACATTTAAATTTTGAAAATTAAAACAAAGACCATCATAGACTATCCCATTGGAAATATATTCATTTCATATATAATTAATGTATAATTATCTTGAGTGTTGAATAACTCAGAAGAACATCATCATCAACCATTTTTTTATTTACCGTATACTGTATTACCGAAGATTTATTAAAAATATATGTTGGAGTGATTAGTTTTTATTGAAAAAACACCTTGTATATACCCTAACACTCACATGGATAGTGGGTACGTGACGTTTGACTGCTGTCTCAATATCGCTGTGATCAATTCCTAGGATATGTCCAATTTCATGAATTAATACCATACCTAAGTATACTAGTCTGATCTTCTGAACTTTTTCCATTCAAACTTAAATCTCACTTCTCATCACCATCAATATGAAGTTCCATTTGACGTGACGTTTGACGTGACAACGCGACAATTGACGTGACAACGTGACGTTTGACGTGACAATGTGACGTTTGACGTGACAATGTGACGTTTGACGTGACAGCGTGGCGTTTGACGTAACAACGTGACATTTGACAAGGTGACGTGGGGCGTTTGATAACGTGACGTATATAATAGATGTAAATACCTTCATGATTCACGTGAGACGTTAAGGCCTTTCGAGCATGTTACTTTTTTTTCACCCTGTATAAGGCCTTTCGAGCATGTTACTTTTTTTTCACCCTGTATATAATAGTCGTTAAGGCCTTTCGAGCATGTTACTTTTTTTCACCCTGTTTATAATAGTCGTCAAGACCTTACGAGCATGTTACTTTTGATCCACCCTGTATATGCGTTGGGATGATTTACCCCCACCACTTTTTGAGTAAATTTTGACGTTTTCGGACCTTGGCTTTTTTGATGATTTTCTTATGAAGATTTTTTCCAACCGGTAGAGCTGGCAACATAGCAACTAAAAAAGCATCAAAACGAGTTATTTCCGAGAAATTCCTATCACTAATTGCGGGAATTACGCGGAATTCCTCTGTTTTTAACGGTTTCTGGTTACGGTTGGAACAATTGGGTTACTTTTTTAGTTGCGATGTTGCCAGCTCTTCAAAAAAAAAACGGTTTCTGGTTACGGTTGGAACAAATCGCCTCCACCATGAGCCAGAACTCTTGCTGCCTATTTACTGTCGACTTTTTAAATATGTTAAGCCCATATTTACGGTTCTAGGTGAAGAGTTAGATAATTGGAAAGAGGTCGTGCCTAAGTGTGATAGGATAGCTACGATTCGATTGTCCCATGATCCCCCACTATCAGGTCATTTGGGTATTCTAAAGACCTTTAAGAGAGTTTCAGAGAAATTCTACTGGCCTGAATTAAAGAGTGATGTTGCACGATATGTTCGTAATTGTTTGAAGTGTGCAGAACATAAAGTCGATTTGGGTGGACCACGTGGACTTATGACACCCCAGCCGCGAGCCACTAGGCCATTCGAGATAATGACGTCCGACTTAATGGGACCCTTTCCTAGGTCTATCACTGGACATGCATATGTCTTAGTAGTTACAGATATTTTTAGTGAATTCTCTTTTAGTTTCCCTCTGCGGTCAGCTACAGCTAAGCTGATGATCAACAGGATCGAGGAAGGTGTTTTCCTGGTATTTGGGGTTCCCCGTATGTTGATCTGTGACAATGGTACCCAATAAACCTCGAAGGAATTTTCGAGTTTTATGGAAAAGTATGGAGTTACCGTGCGTTACAATGCGTTGTATCACCCGCAGGCAAATCCTACGGAAAGATATAACCGTACCCTTAAAACAATGCTGAGGACATACATTACCGATAATCAGCGTCATTGGGATGTCAATTTGGCAAAGTTGACTTGTGCTACCAGGACCGCCGTACACGAATCCACTGGCCAGTCACCATATTTTGTTTGCTTTGGTAGGAATATGGTGTTAGATGGCAAGGCTTTTGAGAGGAAGGATAATTTGAGAGAAAAAATAGAAGATTGTGTAGCTAAAGGAAAGGATAAAGAAAAAATAAGAGCCAAAGAATTTTCAGTTTTATTGGAGGATGTTCGCAGGCGATTGGATGACGCTGCCAAGAAAAGTGAAAGGGTTTATAACTTAAGACGGCGCCCAGAACAGTTAGATCTTGGAGATAAGGTGTGGCGAAAGAATTTCGTGCAATCAGATGCCACGAGGTATTTCTCTAGCAAACTAGCTCCGAAATGGGTTGGGCCTTTTGTCGTTCATAAAAAGGAATCGCCTTGGACTTATAGACTTGTAGATCAAGATGGAAGAGACCAAGGTGTTTGGAATATTAGAAATCTGAAACCGGCTAGCGCCAGTGAAAATTTATGTGGGTAAATTTTCTTGTAGTTAGGGGGGTGTGTAACGGGTCAAAAATAACGTTACGAATTTCACATCTCTATTAATATTAATTAATATGAAATAATTTTTCATAGCTTCTATGTGTATCGTTCTCCATCGAATTGACTTGCCATGTTGCCAAATGACCCTTTTTAATTTTTGTTAGTTATTATTGTCAATTATTCATTTTTTGTTGCTAAATTCAGCGCAATTTAGGTTTATAAGAAGCTGATTAAATTCTTTAGGATTTTAAACTTTAGATGACAGTCGCTGTATCTTATCCTAAGTTGTTTTTTCGTGTTTTCGGTATTTTCTACGGAAACGCCATCTAGGTGAACCCAGTAGGAATTGTTGATACAATTGTTGTAAGCTTGGTTTTGACGGAAGCGTAAAAGGTACATTATTCCAGTAGGTTCGGTCAATTCTGCTTTTGACCTTTGTACATTGTAGTGTGACTTTCAATTTTAATCGTGATTTTTTTTTTGAAAAATCATCCTCCATGGGCTTTATTTTGAAAGTCGATACCATATTTTGGGATTAGTAATTGTTTTGTGGCCAATAGAATATTTGGTATTTTTGGTTATTTCCCAAAGTTATTGCTTGAAACATAGGATTTTTACATGACACGTGCAAAGTGTCTTCTAAGTGCTACGTTTACACCGACAGGTATGTACTTTACGATTATTTCTTCCTATTACTTCACGCTTCCCATAAATATATTGCGAAATACTAAGTCATTAATAGAATCACATTCTTTTTACGAGTTCCGGCTGTTTCATATTGGGAATTTTTCGTTCTAGGAAGAATAGAGATGAATATTGTTTGCTATTAGCTCCAAACTAGATTCCACTAGTAGATACATCAACCCAAAAGCCCCTTGGCCAGGGTGAGTAATTTAAAATTATTATTTTTTAATATTTTTCGCTTCATTGAACACGATTTTTCTGAAAAGCTATTCCCACCTCTAGTTTTTTTGGTAGGCTTAAGTTTGGTCTGGTTTTTGTGTATTGATCACAAATGGTTGCCAAACCTGATAAATATCGTCGAAGTTAAATATATTATCAGTGGCATTTATTATTTCCTTTAAACAAATATTGATATAATTAATTATGCGTCGATTGAATTTCGTTCTCTTTAATAAATCGTTACTATTGTTAAACAGGTTATTTTAGGGAGTCATTTAAATAGAAATAACAATTTGTTATACTTCTGTTACAGAAATCATTTTATTTATATTTATAGGGTTTTTATTTTGGGATATTGAATTGGTACTGAATTCCTTCCGTTCAATCGTTATATTATGATCATAATTATTTTATTCTGCATAAGGGTTTTTGCCTGAGCTCAAGCAACGTCATAGTTATAAATTTTATTACCTGCCTACGTTTGCCCCTTACTGTCTTGATGACGAAAGGTTATTGTTGCAACAGTAGTAGAGTTAAACCCTTAGAGTTCCGCAAGGTAAACCCTTACTTAAATGTGAAATTCGTAGTTCATAGTTTGGTGTTAACATCTTATTAGTGTTTACTTCATTGATTTCCATTTACGTTTTTCTTAACTTTAAATTGGTAAAAATAATCTCCTCACTGTAAACAATAAGTTTACAGAACTTTTGGGAATGTAATTAAATTAACTTTAAGATTAGAGAGACTTTGTTTTTTTGTTTTTGTCTTGATACGACTTTTTACTGGCCTTTTGTTAAATTGGTGGCCAGTATGACTACGGTTAGGTGCTTGGGGTCAATTTAACTGGCGCCCATTTAAACATCGAAATAAATTTAGCTTAATTCGAGAACGGACCACTCCCGTCTCCACTTGAGTCTAGCCGCGAGCCCTAAAATTTAAGACAGCGAATTGTCGCGTTACACAAGGTAAATGAATGTAGCAAGAAAATAAAAAATACCATCTAATAGTATATGTTTTCAAGAGTAATTTGGATTTTGAAAATTTGAAAAAGCTGTGGTAGAAGCCGAGACTTTTTTTTCGAAAAATCCATTTTTCGGTCGATTTTTGATTTTGAATTGCCGATAACTTGAAAACAAAGCATTTTTTGAAAAAAGATCAAGAGCCAAAAAGTGTTTATTTTTATCTATTTTACCCTAAGAAATGATTAGTGGAACGATTTTTTATTTTCCGTATTTCTGCAAGTTTTTGGTTAATAACATCGGGACAAAAAAGTGTTATTGAGGTTTTTTTTCCTTATAATATAATTAATCGATCCCAATTGTTTTTTTACTTGCGTTTTGTAGTGGTCGGTCTACTCGGTTTTTTGTGCATCTTTTTATGGGTGCACCGTTCGCCTATAACCTATAAATTAAAATTCCAAAAACGGGCTATATATTGGGAAAAGTAGAATTCGATAGATGGCGCTCTGAAACGTCAATGTCATCTTAGCAACGAGTAAAACAAATCAGCTGATCTTTAATACCAACTTATTTTCTCTTTGTTTTTGTAACTATGGATTAGGTATACACTCACTATTTAAAGTTTATTTGAAAATGCTGAGCCGTCTTTTAGGTGCATAAATGAAGGACAGGCAGTTTTAAATGCTGGCCATATATTTTTGCACCGCACTCTTAACGTGCGGGTTCAAAGGTCATTAACCATATGTATCAAATCAGAAAACACAGTGGTTACCAAAATGTGAGAGTAGACTGCAGATTGACGAATTTCCACTTCTTCTTTCATTCTCGAAATAATCCATCGAACCATTGTCTAATAAAAAGAAATAGTCTGACAACCTTATGGGCTAAAAATTTAACAGTTTTTCGGTAGTTCGGATTGGACGTTTAGGTGGCGTATTGTGAAAGCTAGATTTAACGAGTAGATGGCGCTGAATATAATATTTCACTTCGAATTAGGAAAGATACCTATTTATTTTAAGTGATTATGTTTTTAAACGCTAGATATAACTGACGACAATCTGTATTAATTGTGAGTCTATTTTCGAAATAAATCTACCTGTTTTTGAAGGTCATTTATAATAACCACACCACCCTTAGGTGAAGGGTAAAAAGGTTTTATAGTTATCTCGCATTGATCAAGTATTTAATTCTTGTTGTAGTTGCGTGGATTGGTATTTTGAAGAATTGTTGTTATTTTGATTATAATACGTAAATAGTGGTTGAACGGAATAGAATACAGTTTATCAAATAAATATGCTAATAATGGATGGTTCTGAATTATTTTTTCGTTAGTTGCAGTCACAAAGATGATATACGAACATGTTTCCAAAATAGTTCACAGACAATTAAATGCTATAAACTCACTTTTTTTGGACAGTCTTTATTACTATTTTTTGAAGAAAAACTTATGCATATTATCATTTTTCAGTAGAGATATACCTAGGCGGGTAGTGAACGGAAAGTAAAATACCTACGATTAACTATGATACAATAGGATTGAATCAAAAGAAAAACAAACTGCACGTGGACGTTAATCCGATATACAGGGTGTTTTCAAATGACTCTTACAACGTATACATGTAGAAAACTCTCGTAAAATTGGACAAAATGATATTAGGATTAGTTCATTTACTTTTCGAAATACGGGGTGTTGAAGTTATGAAAATTCAAATGTTTTCATTTGATAACTTTAAAATTGACGAATAAAGTGATTTGACATTTGGCAGGTTGTTTTTAAATGTAAAAAGGCATTTTTTGATAAAAAAAACATTCGTCAATTTTTGATCCAGTGGTGTACATTTGGAAGAATATATCAGTTTTCTCCTTCCTTTTTTCACTGACATTTGTGGCTATTTTCAATCAATTTTATATTCCTTATTTTTTTCACGTAATGTTAGAATGTTCGAAAACATGTTTTGTTTTCAAGATATTTAATGTTTTCATGTTTCAAGTTTGATGTGCAAAGGTTATGTGTTTTTTACGTGAAAAAAATTAAGGTATACAAAATTAATAGAGGCCACCGATATGTTGTGTATT
The DNA here is from genome assembly GCA_963978555.1 of Galerucella nymphaeae. Lineage (NCBI taxonomy): Eukaryota > Metazoa > Arthropoda > Insecta > Coleoptera > Chrysomelidae > Galerucella > Galerucella nymphaeae. Next base: position 7,965,487 of record OZ021708.1, read on the forward strand.
CAGCTAAAAAGTCAATTTAAATTTCAAGATAGCTTCGGGGGTGTATTCATTATTTTAATAAAGCAATATAGATGTTTGGAATGATAGAAAACATGCAAAATCTTATGTTTTAAACAGTATACATTAACTGTCATTCTTGTCAGAAAAAACCACTTTTGGTTGGCCACACTGACCTTAAACTGAACTCCTCTATTGAAAATAGCTACAAATACCAGCAGCGTCAAAAATGGGAGGAGAAAAGTGACATATTTTTCCAAATGTACACCACTGGATCAAGAATTGACAAATGTTTTTTAAAAAAATATTCCTTTTCACATTATTTAAAAACAACCTACCAAATGTAAAATCAATTTATTCATCCATTTCAAACTTATCGAATTAAAACATTTATGGTTCATACAACAGCCTTTTTGGTGTGCGTCATCGTTTGTGACGTATATTCGGGTTTTGGGTATGTCGCTTATTTTATTTGCTATTTTGACACATATCTAACCCTAAATTTGATAAATAAAATCATCAGGATCGCATTCAGCAAAATTCGACAAGGTTACGAAATTAATAGTTACCAGCTTCTTTTTCTAACTGAAAATACTGGAGAGCTTTCAAAATGCTAATGTTTTCCGTGTATCTAGGCCTATTTTTGTATTATTCGAATAAATATAACAATAATATTCATATTAACTTTTCATAAATAATAATTGTCCGTGAACAACAAAGTACAGACCTGACAAGAACTGTCAGTGGGACAGTAAAAAAAGATGTCAGACACATTGACAATACGAAAGGTATATCTGCATGCCTATTTTAAATAAAGAAATTTCTCACGATTGATAGGTCGCGCTTGCGCTTGATCTGAACATCAACCAATCAAATTTTGGTAAGTCAATGATTAGGATTGACGTTTGTAATAAATTTAAACGAATCATTATTGCGATATTTTGATTAGGATTAATCAAAGACCTGACTTTTTTTGCATTTCTTTCCACGTAATGTGTTAGAAAGACATTAACAAACGATGACGAACACCAAAAAGGCTGTTGTATGAACCATAACTTTTCAATACTTCAACACCCTGTTTTTCAAAAAGTAAATGAGCTTATATCATTCTGTCCAATTTTACTAAGGGTATATACATGCAAACGTTGTAAGTGTCATTTGAAAACACCCTGTATATAACAATCATACCATATATCAACTTTGATAAGTAGAAATATATTTTGTTATGTTTATTTTGAGGGTTATTAATATTTTATCATAAAGCCACCTATTGGTCAATAGCATGTCGTATATACAAGTTTCTGAAAGTTTCAAATTTCACCGTAATTTAACTTAAGCCGCCACCTCTCAATATGTATGCATCTCTCTTTTTAGGGTCTCTGTTATACTCATGAGGTTGACAGACTATTTCTTTATATTAGACAATGATCGAACTAAGTACAAAAAAACTGAAAATTGCTACTTATTATTCATATTGTCACTTTGAGTTGTCAAAGTGACAAAACTGACATATTTAAATAAAAACTCTGCTGGTGAAAGACTTTTTAGAATCGCTGAAAACTAAATACATATCCTTCTTTTTCCCGTCAAAATTGCATAAGTCTGTCTTATTTATCTAATGGATTTCATTTGGAAGTTATAATTAAACGCAATAAAAAAAAACTGTAAGTATGTCTTTGTTGAATCGTATGACCCGCACGTTAAGACTGCATCTGACTATATAGAGGAATAAAGAAGTGACACTTTCATAAAAGTGCAATAGAAACAAAAAATAGAATAACATAACCTCTTCCATAATATCTCTGATGATTAATATCACCTCAGAAATGATGACAGTCGAGTTGAATAGAAAAACACAGTTCTAAGCATAGAGAAATATAATATAATGAGAGTCAACCCTGCCACAGACCCTGCAGTAACAGTTGGCATCACGTTGATCGAAGCGCACCCCGAAGGGGTGTTGGAACTAATTTTTGAAGGCGGGATATTTGAATTGGTTAGTTTGGATTGTGGGTAGGTAAATTTTACAATTCGTCTAAAAATTGTCTATTATATATAATTATTTCATTACAAAAAATAAAATTATATTTCATTTTTTCTAATGAAATGATTATAATTAATAAACAATTTCAGGACACATTATTCAGATAGGTAAATGAGAAATCAACACAAATTAAAATTTTCTATTAAACTGTACATAATAACAAATAATCTAATCTATATTATCAATTTATGAAACATTTATATTATCATGAATCTCAAAAGAACATACTTTTACTACTCACATTATATTTAGGAAAGTTAATTCAATATCATATCAAATTTCAAAACTATTCACAAAAACTGCAAAAATTTCAATAAAAAGGAGTTGGAAAGTAGATTCTCCAGACAGGAACAGGTCTGAAATAAAATAAATAAAATGCAGTACCATAAATTACAAATGAAAAAGAATTATTTTTGTTTACTAGTTCTTTTGCAAAGGTGAAACAAATCTAATAAGTATTTTGCATAATGAACCTGTAAATGCATTATTATCAAAATGATCTTTACACAACCTTTGATCTTTGGATTTAGAAGGAAATCCTAAAATTATGAACCACTGTTCACTTCAATTAATATCAGATGGAAGTTTGAAAAATGTTTTATTTTTACTATGAAGTGGCTAAAAATATTAACTATTACAATTTTTTACAATACATTTATGACGAGTAATATCCTGGTGATGATATTTTGAAGGTTCACTTACTTTTATTTCCTTTATTAGGACTAAAATCCCAAAAAAGTCTATAAGTGAAATAATCCTACTCACCATTTTGTTGACACTTTCACTTTGGACACTTTGACTTTGACAAGCAGAAGCCATATTTACACCAGCCAATGTATGATTGATTTTGTATATTTCCATTTTTAATCAGTTAAAAGTTGATATACTAGGATATTTTATAATATTTATCGACATTGAAGGATAAATACTGCAGTGTAATGTAATTTATAATATTTTAAACTATTTTATTCCATTTCCCTTATGAAAAAAATCTTGTAGTTCTCGCGACCGCAGCGACTCGATTTTATGAAGTATTTTATAAAAGGAATCTTGGTAAAAATTGTCAAAGCTCAAGTCTTGAATAATACAATTTATTAATTAATTTTCAGTACATGTGATGGCGGCGATGTCAAACTGTGTGTGTGTGTGTAAATCTTGCGGAAATTACATACACTTAGCATGTACTGTAAACCAAGCATCCGATAACCTACTCTGCAATCTATGTATGAAGAGTGGTAAGTGGAAGTGGAAGAGAAGTAAGGATGTCAATAAAATTAGGAAAAACGTCAAAGAGGCGCTGAAACATCAAGCAAAACGCATGAAGCTCAAGTGATTCTTCGCATCCACGTTTGATTCCAGGTTCCAGAGGTGGATAGAGAGGGCAAGAGGGGATCCTGATATGGACAGTCTGTATATATAAACGTCTGCGCGGTATAAGTATATACGGCATCTTTTCACAAATTGACTGTACTGAAGATATGGATACATTTTCGAAGCAAAAAAAGTGAAAAAAAGAATGAATCCATTAATCGGAAGTATGTGTATCAGCTTCGATATAACATGCCTGAATATATTACTTTCTATACACATTTTCGTAAGGATTGAGGGTGCGGGAAATATATTCCATCTTCAGATAGGGAGAGCAAGAAGCAAAGGGTTGAACTTTAAAAAGTAGAATAGACACTTAGTAATTGCATTCCTTAATGCTAATATAGCTGATGCCTTGAAAGGGATAATTGCCTCGAATTCCACATCAACACTTCCTTCACCAGCATTCCGAACCTTCAGCTATAATCAGAAATACACTAAGCGCCTTTCAATAGTTAAAGGAGAATTTTTTTTAAAGGTGAATAGGAACTTACGGAGTCAAACTGGTTATTATTAATGAGACCAGCTATAAAATAAATATAGCGATGGTGAAGAAAACTTGAAACAGCGCGTTCACATTCAAATTTGTGGAGTACCGACGGTATTATGGGACGTGACTGGAAGACAGACATTTGAGTAGGTACTTTGGTACCGACAAAAGTATAAAACAGTTAATAATTACACATAATATACAATAGTAACTTACTTTATTGAGCGAAATTAAATACCTATACTGTGGATATTTCTAGGTAAAATTGAGTCGTTTTGTCTTTTTTAAGATATTTATATTTTTAGTTAGATTAGGATAAATAATTAACACTGAACGTTCCGTAGACGTATCTTTCGGGTATTTCCAGGACTGAGCGTTCCAGTCCTAAGAAAAACGTTTCTCGGACGTTATATTTCATTAAATATGTATGCAACATTTGACGAAAACTAAAACAGGAAGCAACTTTAATTTGTTAAAAAAAGTTTCAAGTTCAAGAAAAATTCTTCTTTATATCTGTTTCTAATAACAAAATAAAAAAAATCGGGATATAATCATAAACAACTGCATTTTCTTAGTCCATTATACCGTCAAATGATTCTATAACAATATCTATTTTATTCCTATTATATTTCTATAAAATTTTATGAAATTTTTTTATTAATGACATAGTTATTACAACATGAATTTAGAAAATGTAGTATTTTTATTATTTTTTTACGTAGAAAGTAGACAAAACAAGGTAAACGAAAACAAGGACTTAACATATTGCACAGTAAAAATTCGAACCCGATAACTTAACCCGTTCTGGAGTTATATCTGCTGAAAGTAATGTAAAATTGTGCTAATAATTTAGATTGTTGGCAAAGTAGTCTATGACAACACGGTCAATTAAATTTCTTGCCTGCACATTTTTTAAGTTATCAGCTACAAATTTTCACGCTGTATAATTATGTTTGAGTCATAGTCTTTGTTTACCATGATTCCATTTTCAAAATTTTTCTACATACTACGTAAAAAATTAATCAAAATACCACTTTTTCTATATTCATGTTGTAATAACTTTTACTTTCGACCCCCCCTATAATCAGTCAATAACACACAGTCGGCGCTAATGTAATGACGTCTATTACGCACGATAAAAAAAACGCACAGCTGTAAAGGAAATCGCACGGCTTCCCTAGCAACTGTCAATAGACGTCGCCATTTTATTCAAAAACATGACATAAGCCGTCAAAACATCAAACTTAAGTAGGCCGCAATAGCGATTTGCGTACGAACTGGTAAGAAACTTTCAAAACACTTTTTTATTATCCTTATAACTGGATGATGTATTTTGTGGAAAGTTGTATTCTATTAAAAAATGTCGAGTGAAAGTGAGATGGATTTAATATTATCACGGAAATCGCAGAAATAGCTAAATATTGTTGATGTTGTTCAAGTATTATCAATAATAAGAATATAAATACAGATAGAAGTAGGTCGTAGGTAAAGTATAGTACGTAACTCGTGCTGTAAAGCATTTTACGCACTCACGGAAATACGCACGTAACTTTCCCATTCGTGCGTAAAATGCTTCTTACCACACACGTTACGTAATATACCTACTATTTTCATAAAATTTTGGTAGTTTACATTTGTGATGATTTTGAATCCAGAATCTACTTTCGTATTTTTTGTCAAAGAAAAATCAACAGAGAGGGAAAATAGTAATTAAGCTATGAAAATTTGTGCCACCAAAATATCATTTTACAGGTGTATAACAAAGAGTTGGAAATAGACTTCATGATGGGAATGCTGTTAAACGAGATTATTCGTAAGTATAGTTATATTTCCGAGATAATCACTTTCTCGTTTCAATTCATTGAAAAACTTGGTCAGCTACTGGTTTTGAGTAGGTAGAAATGGAAACAACAAGACTGAGTTTGTCATTTTTAACAATTTCAGTATATTGATTTTATAATTTTTTTTAAATATGTAATTGTCTGTTAAAAGATGAGTTTCCGTGTTTTGATACACGAACTTCTGTTCTCAAAGTAATTAACTCTCTTATTAAGTAAGTTTTTTACGGTGGATAAAAGAACAACACAATAAACACTGGAAGTATACACCCAGGCAAACACACATTTTTTCTTCCTTTTTTTTGAGATAACAATCTGATCGGTATCGATCAATGAGCAATTTTAGTCTAACTTATTTTACTAATTTCAATCCTAATACTAAAGGTCTTACTCAACAGTAGTTCCTTATACTCTAATACAAATAGACGACACTAACACTAGTGTGTAAGAACTGCACTGTACTCTGCTTTACACTGACACTTATCTACTAAACTAACTCAAAGGGCTTTGTCCTCTTGAGTCTTCTTGTCTGGTTGGTGTTGTCGAGGAGCTGAATGGCCTCAACATTCACATGTTCTAGGAGTCGTTGTTTATGACCCTTGGCAAACTTGGTGATCGTCTGGTTAACAGTGTCAATGTCCAAGTCCCGATTGAGGTCACTGTTTCGGCAGTACTAAGGAGCTTTGGTGATATCCCTCAGTATTTTGTTTTGGAATCGTTGTATGATCTGGGTGTTGCTTTCTTTGGTACAGCCCCAAAGCTGAATTCCATGAGTCCATACTGGTTTCTGGATTTGCTTAGATATTAGCAATTTATTGTATATAGGCAGAGTGGAATTTCGTCCCAGTATCCAATACATTTTTCTAAATTTGAGCCATAATTCTTCTCTTTTCTTTTTGACATGGGGTTTCCAGCGTAGCCCCGCATTTAATGTAATACATACATATACATACAAAATGGTATTTGGCTGTGTTGGCTTAAGGTACCTGAGCATTATTGAGTCTTATTGGCACTGATTGTCCTCTTTTGTTAGTAAAATTTATGTGCACAGATTTTGATTCGTTGAGCTTGCTTCTCCATTTTTAGTCCATATTTGAATCTGCTTTATGGTTGTTTGTAATTTGGCTGTAGCTTCGTCATGACTATGCTAAGATGCTAACTGCTAAGATGGCTGTGTGTAATAAAATACCTTTCACACAATTAGGCTTTAATTCACATAACTTGACAGAATTATTGACAAATAGTATCAATCAAGAAAACCATAACTATAACTACGAAACTACGATTTATAAACTAATAATTAATATATATAACATTCACCCGGTACTATTTTTTTGGATAATACGTTAAATACTGAGGCTTCTGTTTATTTCTAGTGGATCTACGCAATGACTGATTCTGATCTGGATTGCTAGAAGTGCATGGCTCATTGGCAGAATTTTGTTCTTTAACGTTTTCATCGTTTATTATTGAAGCGTCTTCACCTTCTTCCACATTCGGTAGGTCGTCATCTTCGTCTCGATTGTTCGTTATTAAATTTTCTTCATCATCTTCAGCCAATCGTAAATCGCCTCGAGGCGCTAAATGCTTAGTCGCAACTGTACGTTCTTTTCCATTGTTATATCGTATTAGTGCGTAATCAGGATTTACTTCTAATAGTTCTACTTCTTCAACAAGCGGATCAAACTTACTTCTACGTACAAACTTTTTAAGTAAAACTTTATCAGAATTTTTAAGCCAAGAAGGAATAGAAGTTCCACTCGTAGATCGACGTTGATATGTAAATAAACGTTCATGTGGAGTATGATTAGTTGATGTGCATAATAAACTACGAATAGAATGTAGAGCATCGGGTAGAACCAATTCCCATTGACTTGTCTCAAGCTTTCGAGATTTGAGAGAAAGGCTGACAGCTTTCCAGATAATGCCGTTGTATTTTTCAACTTGACCATTCCCTTGGGGATTATATGGTGTTGTTCGACTTGAAGCAATACCCTTTGAATGAAGGTAATTGATGAATTCTTGTGATGTGAAACTGGTTCCACGATCGGAATGTATGTAATTAGGCATTCCAAACAAACAAAACAAGTGATTGAGGCATTCTATTGCAGTTTGACTAGAATTATCTGAACAAGGGAACGCCCATGGAAATCGTGAATATTCATCTACAACCGTGAACATGTATGAATTTTTAGAACAAGTTGGTATCGGACCCTTAAAATCAATATTCAATCTCTGAAAGGGTGCTGTTGCTTTTATCAAATGTTTATCTTCATCTTTTTTGTAAAATCTAGGTTTAATTTCAGCACAAGTCGGGCATGCGGCACTCATTTGTTTTATTTCCTCCAAAGAAAACGGCAAATTTCGCACTTTGACAAAATGATGCATTCGTGTTACTCCAGGATGACACAATGACGAATGTAATTCAAAGAGTTTGTTTGTAATATTATTACATATTCTTGAAAAAGCATCAGCTGCATTATTTGACTTCCCAGGACGATAGACTATGTCATATTTAAAACAAGAAAGTTCAATGCGCCAACGCATAATTTTTTCATTTTTAATTTTACTTGTATGACTTGTATTGAACATAAATGATACTGACTTCTGATCTGTTACTAGTTTAAAGTGTCTTCCAATAAGATAATGTCTCCACTTCTTTAACGCTTCAACACATGCATAAGCTTCCTTTTTGATAGCAGGGTGCCTTTTCTCAGATTCGGAAAGTGTTCATGAGAAAAATGCTACAGGTCTTCCAGCTTGACTCAATGTAGCGGCTATAGCAAAATCAGAAGCATCTGTTTCTACAATTAAAGTTTCATTTTCGTCGATACTCCACAGAAGAGAGTTGGCTATATCATTTCTTATTTCTTCGAAAGCGTGAACTAATTGTATACTAAGTGGAAATGTTTTACAGTCTATTAAGCATCTTATTTTTTCAGAAAATTTTTGTATCCATTTTGAATAATGTGAGAACATTCCTAATGCTCTTTGAAGACTTTTTGTGTCCTGTGGAATTGGCATTTCTAAAAGAGGCTTAAGTCTATCATAATCTGGTTTCATGGTATTATTTTCTATTGTATAGCCTAGTATGTTAATTGATTTTTTATTATAGTGACATTTATTTTCATTTAAAGTCAGTCCATATTTTTTAGCAGCATCAATAAATTTTTGTAAATTTGAGTCGTGATTAATTTGGTCTTTACCACAAATTGTTACATCGTCTAAATAGGCAAAAACGCCTTGTAGATTTTCTTTTTGAATAATAGAATCAATCACCCTTTGGAAACAGGATACTCCATTAGTGACTCCAAACGGAATACGATTAAATTGATAAAGGCGACCGCCTGCTTCAAAAGCTGTAAATGGTTTATCTAATTTTTGAATTGGCACTTGATGGTAAGCTGATTTTAAATCAATGGTACTAAATATTGTGAATTTTGATATTTTAGCTACTAAAGTTTCAATATTAGGTAGTGGATAAGCATCTAAAAGAGTGAATCTGTTTATTGTTTGTGAATAATCAATAACCATTCGACGTTTGTGATTTTCATTTTTGGTTACTAATACTTGGGCTCTCCAAGGAGAAGAACTTTCTTCAATTATTCCTTCTTTAAGCAAATTACTCACTTCTTGAGTAATGAATTGTTCATCATCATTAGAGTGTTTACGGGATTTAATAGCTATAGGATGATAATTTTCTATTAGATTAGCAAACAAAGATGGCGGCTCAACTTTTACTTCAGCAAGACAGCAAATGGAAAGTGGTGATCTTAAACCTCCAAATGTTACTTCGACTCGTTCATGTTGTTTCATAAAATCATGACCAATAATAATATCTGTGCAAAGGTTCGAAAGAATCAAGACTTTTGTATTTTCATATTCTTCATTTTGAATTTGAAGTTTTATAAAGCAATAACCTTTTATTTCAGATGAACACGATGTAGATGCCATTAAAACTTGTCCATTTGTTTGAAATATGTGTATTTTGTTTTTAAGTACAAAGTCGTAATCCAAAAAAGTGTCAGAGCTTCCAGTATCTAGTAGGGCCTTCGCATTGATTTTGTTAATTGATACATTAATAATATCTTTCGAGAGTGAACTTGGTGTTTTTGATGAAGAAGCGATGAAAAACGTAGATGCGGATGTTGGTTTTGCGGATATACTTGATGTTTTCTTAGATTTTAAGCACACTTTAGCCCAATGACCAGATTTTTGGCAGTTTTTACAAATAGCGTCTCGTGCTGGACAGAGAGATCGTGGATGTCTAGGATGTCCACAAAAATAGCATGTTTGAGTAGATATTTGTCTTAACGAAGCTGAATTCACCTGGACTGCGTCATTAAAATTTGAACATGTTACATTATTTGCAAAATTTGACTGTGACTTATATGAATCTGACTGCTTTTGAGATTCTTCTAAAGATCTGGATGTAGATACCGCATCTTCTAACGATAAATTGTTAAATTCAAGTAAACGTTGTCGGATATTAGTTTGCAAAATGCCGCTTATAAATGCATCTCTGATATAATCGTTTTTGTTTTGTTCACTGGAGACAGCTTTAAAGTTACAATTCTTAGCTAATATCTTTAGTTCCTGAATATACTGATCAATGGTTTCATCAATGTTTTGCTTTCGGGTACTTAGAATATGTCTTGCAAAAATTTCATTTGTAGGTTTAACATACAGTTCTTTCAAAATTTTTAAAGCAGAAGTATATGTTGTAGCTTCATTTATATGTTCATAAACAGTATGTGATACGAAATTTACTAAAAGCATGTACTTATCTCTATCTTCAAGTGGTTTCTCTTTTGACGAGTTACAATCCAGAAAATTTTTGAATGTTTCATACCAGTGATTGAATTCTTTACTAGCAGTTGCGGAGTTTGGATCAGCTTCAAGTTTATCAGGTCGGAAATACTTTTCCATTTTCTTTATGTGAATTAATACCTTTCACACAATTAGGCTTTAATTCACATAATCAATCACATATCAATCAAGAAAACCATAACTATAACTACGAAACTACGATTTATAAACTAATAATTAATATATATAACACTGTGTCATCAGCGAAAGTGGCTATAGTGTTATGCTCCATATCAGGGATGTCACTAGTATATAGAAGGTGTAGGACTGGTCCTAAGACACTTCCCTGTGGTACTCCCGCTTTGATTTATCCGAGTTCGAAATAAGCTTCTTCCTGTTTTATTCTGAAGACTCTGTTGGATATGTAAGAGATAAGCAGTTGTGAGTACTGTTTTCGCAGGAGATGTCTCATTTTGTACTCGAGTCCTTCGTGCCATACTTTGTCGAAAGTCTGTGCTACATCTAGGAAGATTGTAGAATAGACCTTTCTTTCTTCTAGCGTTTTTTCTATGATGTTGGTTATTCTGTGGACCTGGTCTATCGTTGAATGGCTTTCACGAAATCCAAACTGGTAATCAGGTATTAGTTTCCTTTCCTCTATTATTGGTTTTATTCCTTTCAGTGGAAGTTTTTAAATAATTTTGATATTACAGGTAATAGTGAGATCGGTCGGTAAGATGAAGCTTCTTCAGGTTTTTTGCCTGGTTCAGGTATCATAATCACCTCTGCAACTTTCCACATTCTGGGTACTAGAGTAGTCTAAAAACAGCATTTATCAGGTGCGTCAGTTTTATTATAGCGTTCTGGGGTAATTGTTTCAGAATTTCTCCTGTTATTAAGTCAAATCGTGGGGATTTCTTTGAATTTATATTTTCTTCAATTTCTTTAGCTACTTCTTTTGTTGTGGCAGGTCTTATTTCTAATTATTCTTGGTCATAATTCTGTCTTGCTATTTTTTCACCTTCGCCCAGCTGCCATCCTCGTTTCTGATTGGTAGGTTCTGCAGGATAGGTCTCTTTAATCTTTCAGTAGCTTTCCAGCAGGAATAATATCTGTTGCTGTCATTTGTCAGTTCGCAGAGGTAAGCTCTTTTAAGATTCTGTGTGGCATTATTCAGCGTAATTTGTCTGCAGGTGCTCTAGATTCATGCCATTTTCGTCCTAGTTTTCTCTTTTCGGTAAGTAGTCCTCTAATTTCTCTTGGGTAATTATTTCCCTTTATTCTTACTATTGTGCTCGGGGTGAGTACAAAAGAAAACCTACCATTTGCGTCTCAATCTACTTTTAACCGTATTTTTAATAGAGATTTCAATATTTCATTTCACATACCAAAAAAAGATCAGTGTGATCTATGTGAAAGTTTCACTAATGCTGACGAAGAAGGAAAACAGAAAATTATTCAGGCTTACGAAACTCATTTGAAAGAAAAAGAACTCTCCAGAAAAGAGAAAGAAAAAGAGAAAACTAGGTACGATAACACAATTGTTGGTGTGTACGACTTACAGGCTGTTATGCCGATACCAAAATGCCAAATATCAGTGTTTTATTACAAAAGTAAAATTAATTGTTTTAACTTTACAATAAGCGACTTACAGGCTAAAGACGTTGCATGTTACTTTTGGAATGAAATCGAAGGAAAACGAGGTGCGATTGAAATAGGAACATGCATTTTAAACTATTTAGAAGAGATTTCACAGGATAAACCTGAACCAGTCAATGTTATTTTTTATTCCGATAACTGCTGTGGCAGAAAAATAAATACATCCTAACAGCCTAGCATATGCAACACAAAAATTTAACATCGCAAGTATCACTCACAAATTTTTGATCAGAGGCCACTCTCAAAATGAGGGTGATAACGTACATAGTGTGATTGAAAAGCAAGTGAAGCGTTTTCTTAAATCTGGACCTATCTATGTCCCGCATCAATATGCCACCTTAATTCAGATAGCTAAAAAGACCGGGCAACCTTATAAAGTTATTAACATGACCCACGATAAATTTGTTGATCTTAAACTACTTCAAGAACAGTGGGGTAGTAATTTTAATGTGAACGAGGAAAGAAACCAAGTGAAATGGCATGATATTAAGGTGCTGCGTGTTGAAAAAGAACATCCCGTCACCTTTTTCTATAAGAATTCTTATGAAGATGAAAATTACCTGTTAAAACGCTGCCCTTAAAGTTGTTGTGCGTAGTTCGCGACGTTCTGGAAACCAATCGGTATTATTTTCTATTGGTTTGACACCAGCATACACAAACAAGATACCTTTAGCTCAAAATAAAAAAGCAGATATAAAGGAATTGGTTGATAAGAATATAATTCCGAGGACTTATTATGAATCGTACTATCGAGATTTAATTGACGAATTCAAACTAGTATCGGCGATTATTTTCATTTGTTATTCTGCGTAATTTGTAAGCATTCATAATTTTGTGATTTTCACATTGATAAATAATAATTAAGATTTAGGTACTTCCTTCTTGTTTTGGTTTTGCTTAAGAAAGTATATGTTGTTATTTCTTCATTTAAATAAGTCCAATATGTTTGTGTAACGTTTTTAAATATCTTCGTCCATAAGAATTTACAAACAAATATTTATATGTGATTTTCGGACTGATAATATTAGCGACAATCTGTGAAATGACTGATTATTACTTAAGAATAATAGCAAGCTTAAATTCGAAAAAAAATGGTCATTTTCTCTGTTGCTGTTTATGATTTGAATATAAATAAGTTTGTATGATTAATTGATTTTTCAGTTATTTTATTTAATAAATACATTATTTGTCTTTATTATATGGCTTTATTTACATTCTACACCTATAATAATAATAGTGCTATAATGTGAAACTATTTATCAACTCAAAAAAGTTACCCAAAATCATACAAAAACAAATCCAAGTAAACTGTAGCAAGTCAAAATATTTCACTTATAACTACACAACTTGAAATAATTCATAATTTTTAAAAATTTGCTCGGACAATACAGTATCAACTCAAAAATTTGAAATTACTTGATAACCTACAATCTTTGAAACATTTCATAAATTCAGAAATAACTTAATTCTATCAATAATCTTATTACAGTATTCACTTTTTTATTATCTTTAACAACAAGCGCGAGTAATCAGTTTTCTGTGATTTCTGGAAATAGCTTCATTTTGAGTTGATACACTGTTGTAATAGCTGTGCGATATATATTATCTATTTTTTACATTTCTAGTACGGGTTGTAGTTCTTCTTGGTGCTGCAAAAGGCTATTGGCGTTCCATTGTAAAATTCTAAGGCTGTCTGTCATTATGAAGTCTTTTGGGGATAGCTCCTTTATTGCTATATTCCAGTCTGGTAATTCGTTCATCCAAGTTTGTTAATTTCTCCTACTCTACTAGTTGATGACAGTCATAACGTTTTGGATGTCATCTACAATTATTGGCGAGGGTGTTTGCTCATTTTTTGGTTTTTCAGCTGGAGCTCGGCCAGTTTGCCTGTGTTCTGGAAGTGTCAGGGAAGTATTCATTTTTCGCTTCTTACGATTTCTAGTTTTAGCGCGTATCCACTCTGTCGCTTCATTTACGATGTTGGTAGACAGCCTATTTTCTGTTTCTGCGAACTTTCTTCTCAGTTCTTCATACATTTTAAGTATTTCATTCAATTGGATTTGGAGTTGGTTCACCCTGTCAATGGCTTTTACCTTCTCTTCTTCCGATAATTTCCAACTGATATACAGCTGTTGTTGTTATTGTGAGGCAAGCACACATGAGAAAAAATTCACAAAAGAACCACCAGAAAAAGTAGCGAATTAAGAACTGCTCTCAATGAGCAGGAACTAACTACGCATCATATAACGGAGCTTCTCACCTGAACAAAATAGGGCTGTATAACGGAAACCTCACATGCAGAAGATGCAAAAAGGACATCGAAGCAGCTCTGAATATATTACGCTACTGTGAGACGCTTGATCACAGGAGACAGAAACTGTATGGTAGTCCCCAAATGACTCCAGAAGACTTCTACAACCAACCAGCAAAGAACCAGCATATGAGCTAATACAGGTAACGGATTGGCTAAATGGGCTTATTCAGAGGAACCACAATAAGCCCAAGAGGGTGAGGTGGTGCCGGCGAAGGGACGGCTTCTTAAAAAATAGTTTTATTTATATATTTCTATCCAAAATATAACTGAGAATTCTATATTTTTTAGCCTTGAAAATGATAATAAACATTATCGAAAGCTTGGATATTAGTTAAAAATAGTCTTCTTCACAAGCCATAAATTATGTTGGCTGTAGGTACTCAGCTGTAACTTACGCTACTGCTTCTTTTTATATATGCATATCCAAGTCAAAGATGAGAGATTAACTGGGCGCAGGTAAACATGTAACATATATTCCAGGCAGAATTAAGTTGCCGCAATACAACTTTGTGAAAGAGAAATATTAAGGCATGTTTGAAGAGAAGACCATTGCCAAAGACTCCGACATCCAAGAGGCTATGAAAGCAATTCAGTTCCGTGTAGATAAATTCTACATATTTCGGGCTCTTATTTGGAGAGGCTGCAATAGCTAGGCAATCATAATAAACTGTCCTTAGCCTGGTTACCAAGCCGCTTAGATCACAAAGGCAATTAACAGGCAGACTCGTTGTTCTCCTATCGGCACAGAACCTTCCTGAGGTTTTCAGTGATAGGAAAAACCTCTTCCAGTATAAGGAGGACCTGAGGTTTGCCATTCAAAGTCTAGTAACAAGAAACTCTAAAATAAGAGCAGGGCTCACACAATAGACCTACAAAGGACGTAGTGAAGAGGCTCACAGAAGCACAAAAGCTCCATATTTATCTTGTTTCATTTCATACCTTCCCAATTTCGAATAGGGATGACTGAGACTTCCATAAAGAGCTGATATAGCCGTTAGTATTAAAGATCCTTAAGGTGTATACGAACGCTGACTTTGAACAGAAATTCAAATCTGCCTAGGGATCCTTTGCTTCTGTATTTCGGGCGAAAATTTACTCCACTAATATATCTGTGAAAATTGGAGATGAAGCAATTTTCGAGCAGCCCAACGGCTTTTAAAGCACCTTAAAGTGCCTTTGGTCTGGATCCCTGGACATTCTGTTATGTGTGGCAAAGAAAATCCGACTTCCCATATAGATGGTGCCGTAGGGGGTTCTACCGGACGCGTATTGGAATAGTTTACTATACTGTAACGCATACATGCTGTTACAACGCGGAAAAGAAAGACTGAACCAATGCTCTCTCTACCCAGACTTATCTTACCACGACTGAGCACAGGCAGGTGTTCAGACGTATTAACTATTGTATTATTGATACGCTGCCTGTTAAAGGAATTTTATTGTTGATATAGGTGAAAAATACTTGACATCGAACACTATAACTTCATTGTGGACTGTATAAAATAAATGTGAAATGTAGGAGAAATTATTGTATGTGATGTTCACACCTCGACTTGCCGTGTGTGACTGCGCATGTCGACTGCTTCAACTGCTTCTACCAGTTCTACTGCGGCTGTCGGCATTATCCTGTTGGTATTGATAAACATTGAACGCGCGCACGATAATTTTGAATAACGAACACTAAACACTGCCATTCTCGAGACATTGTTTACCGCGTTGCAGTCCCAACCACGTGACTTGCCAACTAGTACAAAAGCAACAAAGCAATATGTTTTTATGCAACAGGATAATTTTTCTATCGAAACCATAAACTCTGTCAAGAATGTCAATGAAACAAATTTAGGTGAAGAGCATTCTGCAGCTGTAACAGAACTATCAGAAATGAGCTATGAAAAATTTAATAAAACTTTAAACAAAATTATGGCCCCCACTGATTTATTAAATTTTATTCATGTATTAAAAAATATCCCACTAAAAAAGTACATTTCTGTTCAGCCAACATCAGCAAGCCTCAGAAAAATTAAACGTGGTTAATCAAAAACTATTCAAAAAGGAAATTTGCAACAATCCTAGAAGGCAAAGATCTTTAAGGGAAAATGTTGATCTTAATAGACCAAATGCAACATCACATGGAAATGCACACTAGGATTATACTTTAGTGGATTTTGCATATTATTATTATGAACGCGAACTACAAAATTGCGAAAGAAAGCAAAATTCAACGTGATTGGGACTACAACGCGGTAAACAATGTCTCGAGAATGGCAGCGGTTCAATAATACAATAGTTACTACGTTTGAATTTGAACACCTACCTGTGCTGAGTCGTGGTTAGATGTCTGGGTAGAAAGAGCATTGTTTCAGTCATTCTTTACCGAGTTGCAACAGCATGTATGCGTTACAGCATATTAAACAATGCCAATTGGCATTGTTTAAGCTAAAAGTTAAATACCTGGACAAAAAGTTTTGACTCCAAATATAGTTTACCAGGAATGGCCTATTAAAAAGTTGTACATGCTTCGACAAATATCTCCAAATAGGTGTTAGACTAAGTATATGGCCTACGTTCTCAAATGACACTTCCAACGTTTGCATATAAATACCTCTTGTAAAATTGGACAAAATTATAGTAATTGAGGGGTCCAGCTAGCCCATTTAGTTTTCGAAATATGCTGTTAAATTTATGAAAATTTGAATGTTCCAATATGATAACTTCAAAATGGTTCAATAGATTGGTTTGACATTTGGTAGGTTGTTTTTAAATGTAAAAGAGCGCATTTTGATGGATATTTTTGTTCAAATTTTGATCCAGTGGTGTCCATTTGAAAGAATCTTTCCACTCCCATTTTTCACGTCACTGGCATTTGAAGAAATCTTTATTTAATTTTGTATTCAATGGTTTTCTCGTAGATGTTGTAAATGTCATTTGAAAACAGGCCACTATCATATAATTATAAAGTTTCGTACTGTCAGATAATCGGACGCATCCTATTTAGTCTATACAACAGCTCCCCTGGCAAATATTTCGCAATCGTATTGGTGAGAATACAAATAGTTGGGTGTTAAGTATGAAAGTATGACGAACCCACCAATACGAACACATTGTTTTTAAAAGGAGTAAATGAAATTTGAACTGAGTACAGAGGATAACGAAACAGCAGAGCAGGCTAGAATCAGATATCTGAAGTTTAGCATGTCTCAAGCAAGTCTCTCTCTCTCTCGCTCGCCCCGAAATATCAGTAATCGAATAAACCAATCGGCTTTATTAAGAAGCTAAATTTGATTGGTGGAAACATAAATAGCTGTGAGTCACAATAGGGCAATTCCACGTTGACAATAAACAAGCGTCTTCCGGACAGCATGTGGTTCTTAATAGTTGTTTAATTTTGATTTAGTGCTTTTTTCAACGTCTTTTTATAATAAGATCATCAAACCAATACAAAACTAACCTATCTGAACCAAATTACAAATCTAATATCTAACCAAACAATTCTGGTTATTGTTAACTGCCAGTTGGTGGACATATCCTATAGATCCGCTTACCACAAACATAACCGTAACATCGTTTTTTGGGTCGCAAATCTTCATTATAGGAATTCAGTAAGATTATTAAACATCTCAAACCTTTTACAATATCATTTATTGACAAATACTATATATAAAAAGTATGTACAAAAGCAGTCTTGTAAATTATATCCTTTAAACTACTACTTGTATACAAGGCATTTGAAGGTTATATAAACATTTAATAATACATTTGTAGTTATCGTAAGAAAATTAAACAGTATATTGAAAACTACTTTTTGCATGCGAAAGAATTACATCAAAATGAATAATTCACAAAATTTACCGCATCTACAAATTTCATCACTGATTTAACTTTTTGAATTTTTAACTGATCTCCAGTATACCTAAAATGGAAGTACCTATTAGAATTTTTCTCCAACTTTTAGACAATTTCTGTGAAAAAGTATTCGAACATCTTGTATATGTTCACTGACATACCAAAAAATGCAACCAACTCCAATTAACAATCATTTCAACAAAATTTTCGCCTACCTTGCCAAATTCTATAAGTACCAAAAATAGGGCTGAAAGCTCTTACTTGGCTATGGCTCTTACCGCCACGATTTTGCAGTTTTTCACCATACGTCACTTGAGTACTTTGACATTTCATGTAAATTTTAATTGAACGTTAGCGTAAAGCAAAATTTTTGGTTATATTTCCGTTTTTTTTATTTAAATGGCGAAAGGTTTGTCAAACATCAGGAATGATCAGAAAACGCTTCATCAGCCTTGGGTCGCCAAAGTAATAGGGTACACGCATATTTCATATTTTGCTTTAATATTAATTTGTAATAGTAAAGTTGATATCAAAAATAACTAATAATAGGAAATAAACCAGTTTCCATTTCAAATTACTTCCAAATTTTAAAATAAAATTCAAATTTTAATGCACTTTCCGACCAACACCCGAGGATTTCCGAACGCTACCGATAAAAGTGTGACATCACACGTATTACTTTTGCCATGGCCGGTAATGTATAGGTTTGGGTAAATTATCCCTCAGGATATAGCCCAAAAAAGGAAGGAAGAAGAATGCATAGGTTATGTGTAGTTTTGTGTTTATTATTGTATTTTAATTAACTATTCGACGTAAAATAGTATATTACGTAACGTGTGTGGTAAGAAGCATTTTACGCATGAATGGAAAAGTAATTCCGTGAGTACGTAAAATGGTCTACAACACCAGATACGTACTATACTTTACCTACGACCTACTTCTACATGTATTTATACTCTTATTATTGATAATACTTGAACACTTTCACTCGACAAGCTTTCCACAAAAAACACAAACCATTATAATAAGTTATAAGGATAATAAAAAAGTGTTTTAAAAGTTTCTTGACAGTTCTTACGCAAATCGCTATTGCAGCCTATACCAAGTTTGATGTTTTGACTGCTTATGTCAGATTTTTGAATAATTGGCGACGTCTATAGACAGTTGCTAGGGAAGCCGTGCGATTTACTTTACAGCTGTGCGTTTTTTTGCCGTGCGTAATAGACGTCATTACATTAGCGCCGACTGTGTGTTATTGACTGATTACAGGGGGGTCGTAGATAAATATCATTTATATGTTTGTTTGAGACCATTAAGTGATGCTTTTTTAATTTCTAAAAGTCAACGTAAAGTGGAAAGTGTTCATAAATATTCGATATTTCCGAATAAGAATGTAAACGAGTACGAGTAAAACAGTGAAGTCAAACGCGTTTTGGCGGACTTTCAAATTTTATAAGTCGTTTTAAAAGTAAAGTTGATATTTTTTTGGAAAAATAAGCATGCAAGGTATTAGGAGACTTGATAAAACGTCGATTCCCACCAATAGCAAAATTTATGCATGTACCCTATTATCTGCCCTTATTGAAATAAGGTGCGCTCTTCTTGACCGGAAGTTCAGCTCACCTCAGTTAATGTGATTTGATAGTGTATATAGTTAACGGAGATATTTGAAAAATAAACAAAAGGGTTCCATAAAGTGAAACTACAATATAATGTATGTCCCAGGTAGTACAATGAACTCACTGCTACTAGTTTCGGTAGGATTTTACCATTATCATGTTATAGAAGGTATATGGTAGACAAAAATATATTTTAAAACCCTAAGAAATGAAATATTTCTTCATCTCTTCCACCCTATTTCCGACTCGTTTCGGATGCCACCTACAGCAAATGCAGCATAGGGGTAAAGGGGGATATGTGTGCCGAGATAAACTGAAATCTCAATAAATAAGAACGCACCTTTAATGAGGATATTTTGTAACGTCATATGTCACTGTAGGTTTTAGCAGCAACTAAATTTTATATCAATGAAATTGAAACTGTAGCATTCCTCAACTTTTTGTATGGTTTTATTTCTGTTACTAAATAAATAGTTTGTTTTCAAGGAACCGCTGCAAAGAACGTTTAGTCACCTAAGCGCACACCAAACTAAATTTAAATTGTAAATAAAGTTAACCAGTTAAAATGTCATTTTCTATGCCAGATAACAACGTCAAATGTCAAATACTTGAGGTATACGTCAGGTCATATCTAAAATGGCTGAAATCTATATATAAAACATAGAAGTTTCACTAAGAGAACGAGTTTCGTTAGAAAACAGAAAGTTGTCAAGCAATAGTTTCAAGAATCGTTCGGCAGCTACCTCGTGTTTACACAGGCGGGTCGGTAAATTTGCTGTTTTTAAAAGGGCCAGAGCTCGTCTCGCTGTTGAAGTGAAGTCATCTACACGTTACGGCATTTGTAGTTCGCTTTTAACAGCGTCCTAGAGATATCGAAAGTGAAGTTTCGTGTTACCTATCAACCCTAAATGTCCGGATGTTTGGATAACAAGATAAACTCTGTTCAGCTAGATTTTTGAAAGAACTTCGTCAATGACTCCTTCACCTTCATCGACTTTAGCAATAATTTCTGAATCTCAAAAAATTACTAAAATTAGATTCATTAGATTTACACAAAACGTTTAGTAATAACAAAGACAGTTTAATAATTGTCACCTTTAAATATGGGTACCATCAATAGTACAGTATACCAATACTACTGTGTCAATAGTGTGTAACCAACATAAAGCACAAAATATCAAAATCGGAATAGATTGTATAAAATTTTAGTTAGAAATTATTTTATAGAAAAGAAATTTTACCAAGAGTATAAGCACAAGCCGACTTCCTCAAAAAAACTACTAAAAATCGATGCAGATGACAAGAACAGTTTGGCAATTGGCAGATGTCATCTGTTGTAGCTACTGATGTCACTGTGTAACCAAAATAAAGCAGAAAATTGGACGAAAACTGAAATCTCCGGTGTTTTCGAAGGTAACTGTATAAACTAGACATTAACAACTATTTTTAATATGAAATACGTTGTTATTACAACAAACTTTGTCCTTTAATATTACAATAACTCCAGGAGTTCATTTTGTCGTCTACTAAACAACTTCCAGCTATTTAAATAGATTCGTTTTGCAAATAAAAGAAATTCTCTTGGAATTACCATAGATTGATGATTTGAATTGAAATAGTTTATTTTTCATTCAGCGCACCGGATATCCGTCGAAGAAATCCAACGTGAAGTTCTAATAGAGTACTGGCGTCCAAATTGTCGCTACAAAATTCAATCATCTGCACCAATATATCTTTTTTGTTTGTCCGCGACTGTGATTGAATTTTTTTCTGGAACAGACTTATGATTTCGTTGGCATCGAAGTTTTCTTCCAGCCAAAGAGTCTCGTGTAACTTCTTTACGTCTTCTAGAGGTTTTTGTTTTACGATTCTTTCAAGAAAATCTCCAAAGCTCTGTCCTTTTAAACGGCTAATAATAATCTCATCAATTTGTACCACTGTTAGAGTATCTAAGTACGGAAATATATCTTTGGGGGTTTCTAAGAGAGGAAGCAGACAACGTTCGAGAACTTTACTTTTTTGGAATTTTTTCATTTTAAGGCTGGCTTTAATTCCTACTTCTAAATCTTCAATACTTTTGAATAAGTCTTGTAATGGCACAATATTCTTAATGTGCTCTACTATAGTATCATTAAATTCTTCTTCCCTTTCTTCATCTTGAAAGATTTCATGTGTTCTCTTCAATATTTCTAAAAGCCCTTTTGATTTCACAATTATTTTTAATACTGCATCATAATCCTTCTCTTCTAATACATCTACTGCTAAGGTAGAGCAATTGGTCTTTACTATTTGTACAAGATTTGTGGAATTGATATGTGGAATAATCATACTAGCCAAGTCTTCTAAAGGAACTTTCTGTAACAAAGAAATATTGCTTCATATTAATCCCATCTCAATCAATAATTTGGAAGAGCCACTAGAGCCAGTAAAAGCTAGTAGGACGAAGATCAACAAAGAAAAATACACAAGTACCGGAGTAAAAATGATACGAAAGGACTGATGGGAAAATATTAATGAACAAACTTATGACGATTATTTTTGTACTATCAAGGTGTTACTAAGGCACAACTGCACCGGTGCTACTTCAGCTTTCAAGTAGAAAATATGTGTGGCTCCGCCGCGTCTCAAGTAGAAGGGCAGGTTTTCTTCAAGTCCTACTTATGTGAAAGAGAGGTTGTCTCGGCAGCCCAGTGTTGTGAAAAAGTTTGAAACAAAATTTTTGTTTATAAAAATACCTGTTGGTCCCTCGACTGACACGCTTGTGATGGATCTTAAAAAATGTATTTACAGCGAACGACAGATTTGTAACTGTTTATTGATTATACCAAATTTGAATATTTTAAGTAAAGGTATTTTTTGAATAATTTGAAGAAAACTCATATGAGGACGGCTTTTTCAAAGTGCTGTAGCTCTCTTAGGAAGAATTTTCAGATTAAGGTAATTTGAGCTAAACCGACTCAAAATCACCTCTACTAACTGTAGTTTCCGTTTGGCAGGAGAGTTTCTGGACACCTGTCTTATGAATTTTGCTGTCTGTGTTGAAGTTTCAACGTTTTGGGGAAATAAGCTTAATATTTTGCCTACATATAATTAGGCATTTTAAGGATGAGTTATAAGTGATTTCTATAAATAATATGAAATTGACGCCAATGTTAATTGTTTAGTTTAGATAAATGAAGTGTGAATAAATAAATAAAGAAGGGGAAAAGTAAGTACACCTACTCAATAATAAATAAATTTTATATCTAAATATATAAAGCATTATTATTTGACTTTTAATTATGCCACCCAATGGAGGAGAAAAAGGAGGTATTTTTATTAAATGTACACATTTTGCTATAAAATATGGCTTGTGAGATGTTAAATCAACGAACATTTTATTTAGATTCAAGTTTAATGTGTAATACAAAAAAAAATCCAAGGCGCACGGCGCAAGTTGGCGGTTACAGGAGCGAAGGGTAGAGAAAATATGATAATTCTATATAAGTTCACCATTTGATACTAAAAATTTCCTTGTGGGGCATTAAATTGAAAAAAAATCTGTACAGTACATAAAAAATGTATTAAAGATAATAATAATAAGTTTAAGCGTCTTCTTTGAACTTTTATTACTTTCATTGTGTGTAAGGTTAATAGATGGCGGCCATTTATCGTTTGTATACGGCAGTAGAAACACCTGGTGCGGTCTTGTTTAAGATGAATTTTACAGTATGTATGTGTGTGAGAGGTTGTGATATTGACTGCGGATCCTTACGGTTCCATTAGCCTAACCATTAACTCCCTGAATTTCCTGTGCTTTTACCCGCCTTGCTATCTTTTACGCGGTTCAAAGTATTCGCAAGTGGTATGAAAATGGAGTTCGTCTTTTTTAAACATAAATATCCATTTGTTTATTGATCCAGCGCGAAAAAAAAGTGCATTTGATCTTATTTTTCAACGACCTTTCCAAATCTGTTTATTTTTTATGAACGCTATTTGGTAACATATTTAGCTTGTGGTTAACAGTTTTGTACAGGAATCCCTAATGTCGCATCTTATAAATAACACAGTGTATATAGTTCCATCTTGTGTTTGTACAATAAACCTTAAATCTTATAGTTTCAATTATGTCTAACTTTTGTTTTGTACAGTACTAACTATAGGCGAGCGGCACACCCCCAAAAAGTCGTTTAGAAAACGAAAAAGTGACCAGATCACTCCTAATCGCTAAAAATCATGTTACTTAATGTTTTCGAGGGTGATGGATACGAATATGACGTTTTTTTTTCTAAAATTGGGGGAACATTGTTAAAATCTACAATTGAGTGAAAAATCAGAAAAAAATTTTTTAGCGAATTTCGAACTTAAACTCGCTGCCATTCAAGGAATAATCAATATTTTTGCATAAAAATTCAATCACACATTTTTGAACTCATTTGCAAGGCAGTAAAATATACCCGAAATTTCCAAAGCAATTTTACTACTCTTTCTGACTTTGAGCATACTTTTGCAAAAGTTGAGTGACAAAGTTTTTGATTTTCAATTTCTACATATGTAGTCTCCAAGTGTAATATACAAGGAAGTTTTTCAGAAAATTTCAAATGTTTATTTGCAAAAATAAAAATAATACAGCGTCTGAGGCTGCTTTTATGCACGCGTTTGTTGTCGCCTGTCGCGTGGCGACATAAAAACGCGGCTTTTGTAGATGAAACAAAATGGAACTTTTGTTTAGCGTTTTTTTGCCGCGTGCCGCTTTCAAATAAAATTTATTATCAGCGGCCATCGTACTGTGCAACATGAAAGTGTGTATTGATTGAAAAATGGACCCGTGTTTTATATATTTGGTATACAAGCATATAATTAAAAAGAGACGCCAGAGACGTTGGAGTGTTTGCATATCATTGAATCCCACAAAGATGGTCGTTTTTCTATTTCGTCGATAAATAGTTCAACATCGAGGTTTTCCATGATAACAACGCACGTCTTCACACATCGATACACGTCTGCAGACTGACTAGCAAAATAATTCCTATCGAAGCATCAGCGACAATAAATGCGTTGCATAAAAGCACCAATTTAATTCAACGTATTTATAAAACGCTTGTCGCGACGCGTTCTCTAATTCCAGGCGACAGAATTTGAGAACGCCGCGACACAGGCACCGAGCGGCATAAAAGCAGCCTAAGGCTGCTTTTATGCACGCGTTTGTTGTCGCCTGTCGCGTGGCCACAAAATACGCGGCGTTCTCCAAACGAATTGCTTTGTATGTACCATTTTATGCATCAACGTCGGTGAGCCGCTCGGTGCCTGTGTCGCGGCGTTCTCAAATTCTGTCGCCTGGAATTAGAGAACGCGTCGCGACAAGCGTTTTATAAATACGTTGAATTAAATTGGTGCTTTTATGCAACGCATTTATTGTCGCTGATGCTTCGATAGGAATTATTTTGCTAGTCAGTCTGCAGACGTGTATCGATGTGTGAAGACGTGCGTTGTTATCATGGAAAACCTCGATGTTGAACTATTTATCGACGAAATAGAAAAACGACCATCTTTGTGGGATTCAATGATATGCAAACACTCCAACGTCTCTGGCGTCTCTTTTTAATTATATGCTTGTATACCAAATATATAAAACACGGGTCCATTTTTCAATCAATACACACTTTCATGTTGCACAGTACGATGGCCGCTGATAATAAATTTTATTTGAAAGCGGCACGCGGCAAAAAAACGCTAAACAAAAGTTCCATTTTGTTTCATCTACAAAAGCCGCGTTTTCATGTCGCCACGCGACAGGCGACAACAAACGCGTGCATAAAAGCAGCCTTAAACCTCAGCGTTCTAGTCGCTCGACTCTTGCACTGGGCGCGTTTCTCTTGGATTTCATGCAGTGAGCGAATAATGAATCTAAAATTTTCTATTGATAATTTTTTTTTATAAACAATGATACAATAAATAATAGTAGAAAACCATGTACCTATAAATATAAAAATTTATTCACTATGTACATTCATCATAAACTACCTACATTTACGTTATTAGTACATGAATCACAGCATTCCAAACTAGATTTTTTACAAGGGCACACGTCGGTTGAGCAAGAAGATGTTTTAGCACAAGGACAGAAGAAATTTTGTAAATATTCCATTGCGGATAATCCATTGTGAAAATCAGGTAACACATTCCCCTCGTCGATCAACCATCCATATTCTTCCAAGTTTTTTGTCAAAATCGTGGAAAATGTCGCCTGATTTCATCCTTTCATTTGCCAAATGCATCTCAATACGTGTTTCTCTAATGCAGGCTCTGAAGGTGGTAACTTATCAATACATGAATTTTTCAATAAAGCTAAATTATACTTTAATGAGTTGATATCTGTGCGAATAGCTTTAGATTTGTTACGTGAACCGTACAACACAGATAGAAAATTACTAACAATCTCGATGGCCTTTTCAACAGGAACGTTGCATAGATTGGCAAAAACACTCAATTCTACATCATACATCTTTTTCAACCCTACGTATGCAGTCTTCTTACCGATAAAAAAAAGCTATGACGTCGTATTCTGCAGAACACAGTTATTCTGATTTACCTATATTATCTGCTAATTTCCAATATGGCATATTAGTGCATTTGACTTAAACCCCAAACATAAAGATTACCCTTTTTTTAGAAATTTCAACTTGAAAAAATTTTATATTACAAGATAGGGCATCCCCTCTAATAGAACAATTATCTCACTTTCATGACCATACACTAATAATTTTAGTTATTATTACAGTACATGTTGGCCAATTGTTATTTTCTTTATTTTTTAATGAATTTTTACACCGCTATTTACTTGAAGGCCATGGCCAATTAATTGAAATTATTGGAACAGTTTTACCAACAATTACTTTAATTTTCATTGCAATCCCTTCATTACGATTAATTTATATTTTAGATGAAATTAACAATCCAATAATTACAATTAAAACAATTGGACACCAATGATATTGATCTTATGAATATTCAGATTTTAAAAATATTGAACTTGATTCTTATTTATTGTATCATTAATTATAAAAAAAAATTATTAATAGAAAATTTTATATTCATTATTCGCTCACTGCATGAAATCCAAGAGAAACGCGCCCAATGCAAGCGTCGAGCGACTAACGCTGAGGTTCAAGACGCTGTATAATTTTTATTTTTGCAAATGAACATTTGATATTTTCTGAAAAACTTCCTTATATAATACACTTTGAGACTACATATGTAGAAATTAAAAATTAAAAACATTGTCACTCAACTTTTGCAAAGGTATGCACAGTCAGAAAGAGTAGTAAACATTTTTCCGAAATTTCCCGATCGATTGGAAATTGCTTTGGATATTTCGGGTATGTTTTACTGCCTTGCAAACGAGTTCAAAAATGTGTGATTAAATTTTTATGCAAAAATATTGATTATTCCGTGAATGGCAGCAAGTTGTATTCGAAATTTGCGATAAATTTTTTTTCTAATTTTTCACTTAATTGTAGATTTTAACAATGTTCCCCCAATTTTAGAAAAAAACAAACGTCATGTTCGTATTCAGCACCCTCGAAAACATGAAGTAACATGGTTTTTAGCGATTAGAAGTGATCTGGTCACTACCATGTCATTTTAGGGGTGGTTGCCGCTCGCCTACTAGAGCTTCGAGGAAGTATAAAATCAATCCCAGGTACATGAAAGTCTTCGCGGACAAGACTACTACTTGAACCCCAAAGAAATAAAATTGAAAGTAAAATAAATTAACTTGAAATTCCAATAAAATATTTGTGAGAGTATCGGTGTACTTACCTCGCGTATTGCTCTTTGCATCACCATTTGAAATTCTACCTGAACATCAAATTTAGATATTTCTACAGTTGCAGAAGGTTTATCCTCTTCCATAGAACAATTCGCTTTTTCATCCAACAAATTATCTCCGATACTTTTTTTCTTATAGTAATTTTCCAATGCTTTAATCACGTTTGCGACAACAGGTACTTTAAACGGAAATCTATTCACTTCGGACTCGCTTAATTTTGCTAAATCTCCGATAGTTTTCACATTTTTCCCGCTGTAAAATGAAAATATAATTGAATTCTGAAAATACCAACAAGTATCGTGACTTACTCCAATTTTTTCATCAAAGCGGTTACGAACATCGGACTCGTTATCCTTTTAACGATAACCAGTACGTCGTCCTTGCAATCAACTAATTTCGGAAAAACGGGTTTACTTTTGTGTAAAATCATAGGATTCACCATTACCAGACTCGGTTCCGTCTCGGGAATATCGGAATCAGTTTCGGTCGATATTTCAGCGCTTGGTGAATTATCGGTAAAATCAAATATATTCTTTAGATAGTCGTCAGATAATTTTCTATCGGGAGTAACGTCAAAAAGACGTTTTGCTTCCAGACTAGGATAGTATTCGTCTTTAATGAAGATTTTTTTGGAAGTTAAGCATGGATCACTGAAGTTGACACGTTTTCTCTACAAAAAAAAAATGTGAGTTGAAAGTGGAAAAGCTATTGGAATTACAAGTTACACACCTTAGGACACGGTGAAATTCCTTCACCATCACTGGTGTCGGAAAATTTTCTCTTAAGGATGCTACTGGCAGGTACAGCAAGTGGACTGGGTATCTCCCTTGAAAAAGTCAATATATCGTTTTCGTTAAAATTTTCCACGACTTCTTGAAAATGTTGTTTCTGTCCGATATTATTCATCAATTTCTTTATCCTCAAAGCTGATGGTGATGACGTATTACCGCATTTTCTTTTAAAAAACGGCTTATGCGCTATACCTTGGAATAAACTAGGGATTTTTATTCTTTCCTGAATAGCAGAATCTTTCATTCTGTTCGATATTATATTTATCGTGGTCGATACTTGGCCGTTCTGTATAGGAGGTTCTTCTTGATCTGTTTCTAAACGGAACTGATTTTCGTCAGTTTCCACCGAAGTCGTGTCAGCTTCACTAGAAGCGTCCAAGTTATCACAGTCATCGGAAGAGTTGCCTTCTAGAAGTAACAAAACAAATAAATTAACCTTTATCAGTTTGTTCCAGCCAGACCAGCATTTTGGAACCATTATATTATTGTTATTTATACAGGGTGAATCACGACTAACGGGACGGAGTTTTATGGCAAAACGGTGGAAATTTTGAAATATTCATCACTTCAGTAGTTTGTACATTGATATAGGCTACATTTTGAAATTATTTTGAAATATACAGTGTTCCAATAAAGTGCGGCGTAACAAAGTTATATTTTTTCTTATGGAACACCCTATATTTGATTGTATTTTCTGATTGCCCCCAAAAAATAAAATACTGTTTCATAATGGTTCCCTATACCTAAATACAGAGGGTTCCGAGTTATGTTGACTTTTTTTAAAATGTGAACATTTCGAAAAAAATTAATAACACATTGATATAATGAATTCTAACGAATTTTCTCTCACAGCTCAATAGTCGGACATTTGTTAAATGTATTCCACGATTGAGTACTGAATATCTCTTTACAGGGTGTTCATAATTTTTGGTTAAACTATTAGATCATTCAATTTGTAATATCGGGCTTATTTTAAATGGGACACCCTGTATTTTAATAATTCACCATGTTCAAAAAAATGTCCTCTTTCGAATGGTATAAGGATGTCCTATACGAGATATTATACTTTTCGCGCAATTTACAATTTTCTTAAAATTGTATGCTAAATCGATTTTAAAACATCACTAACCATATGTATCAAATCAGAAAACACAGAGGTTACCAAAATGTGAGATTACACTGATTGACGAATTTCCACTTCTTCTTTCATTCTCGAAATAATCCATCGAACTAAGTACCCTTTTTTTGCTTGATGATACAAAAAAACGGAAAATTGCTACTTATTATTCATATTGTCACTTTGAAATGTCAAAGTGACAAAACTGACATTTAAATAAAAACTCTGCTGGTGAAAGACTTTTTAGAATCGCTGAAAATTAAATACATATCCTTCTTTTTCCCGTCAAAATTGCATAAGTCTGTCTTATTTATCTAACGGATTTCATTTGAAAGTTATAATTAAAGGCAATAAAAGAAAACAAAAACTGTGGGTATGTCTTTGTTGAATCGTATGACCCGCACGATAAGACTGCATCTGACTATAGTTATTTATGTACCAAGGCAGTCAAGTGATTCTTTATCGGACGAGTCTGAAATTATGAGACGAGCGAGTGAAGAGAGCGAGATGAATAACAGGACGTCTATTCTCGAACAATGAGCGGCATAATTAAGTTTATGGCGAATGATCACATGAGGCGATCGTCGATATATTCTTGTCCCGTGATCTGATATTATTAATCCCATGAAAATCATACGCTCTGGATCGGGGAGCAGAGTCGAATGAATTGACGCTTGCGCAGTAAAGAGGTTTTTTTATGGAAATCTGTTTTCATTTTGTCATAGAGAAATGATTATAAGAAAAAGTACTATATAATTACTGTTTCTCTATGCATTCCGTAATTATTCTGTAATTTCTCTGTTGCTTTGAATCTTAAATTAATGTGCATAGAGCTTTTGTAAAGATTGAAGCGCGACTGGATCATTTTTATTCAATTTTAATCCTAATTGTTTTACTGAATAGACTACCTTTTTTATTATTGGTAATATAACATAACAAATATAAAAAAAATGTTAATGACAAAATTATGACAACCGTACAAAAAAAAGAGTCAGAAAATAACTAAAAAGTAGATCTTTTGTATCAAATAATGCTGGCAACAAAGTAATAATTTTGAACGTTCACATGAAGGTTCAAGAATTAGTCGATATCGACCGTGGGATTCGATAGATCGCAAGGGATAGATCCTATCGTATGATAGAAGCACCGGATTTTCAAGAATAGATACCCAGTTGTGTCCGATTAATACACTTTACTGATGTGGGGCATACAAAATTTTATCGCCAACTGTTCAGAATTCAGAATAAAAAAAACTGAGGTAAAGTGTAACCAAAGTCAGTTTGAGGACCATAAAATAGAGCAATGTTGTCAGATATATTTTCTGAAATTGTTGGGCTCACTTTACATATGTTTCCCATTACTTCAGTATACTGTAAGCTCATGATTTTCTTAGAAAGCTAGTTTGAAAATATTCAATAAAAAATACATAATATAATAGTATATTATTAAACGAGCAATTTATGATAGCCATAATTCACGATGGGTGACGTTTGCGTCACGAGCCGCAGGCGAGAGGCGCAAGTCACCCAAGTGAATTATGGCCATAAATTTCGAGTAGAATACTATACTTTGTCCACAACACTTGATTTCTTTATTAAATAAAAGTCAGTAACGATTTGGTATTATACTAACCTCAAAATGTTCTGACAGCTATATAAAAATATAATTTGACATATTATATAGAGATGGGCGATACTGTAGAAAGTATCAATACAACGTACCGTTATAAATATATTGTTTTAAAATACTTAATATTAGAAAATATCGCTATGAAAAGTATCAATACTAAAAATTACAATATTTTATCTATACGATATATGTCAGAAAGAAATTTCCTGAACAAAATACACAGATTTAATAGTTTATTTCATATTGTAGGTACCCCCATCTCTAGTTCATAATACACTGTAGTGTATTATGGTTCATAATTCACGACAGTTGATATATGGGTACCATATACCTTTTGTTAGGAGGTAAAATATCGGCTTATTATTAGGT
This sequence comes from Galerucella nymphaeae, assembly GCA_963978555.1. NCBI lineage: Eukaryota > Metazoa > Arthropoda > Insecta > Coleoptera > Chrysomelidae > Galerucella > Galerucella nymphaeae. The sequence continues at coordinate 7,997,184 of OZ021708.1, forward strand.
GGTCGTGGACAAATTTATTTGTAAGCATTAAAAAAAGTCGCTTGAAACTGTTATAAGAAAAGAAATTAATTAGAACAACTTCATGTATGCCCGATATATTAAAGAAAATTTTGAATATCTGGCAACGCAGCTGCAGGTGCAGCTGCAGTATCGCCAGTTACCGAGTGAAATATTGCTCATAATTTCGAAAAGTTCAGGTAGGTTCTCAGGCGGTCCACTATAACATAAAAAAATTTTATGACATAGGGTAGATAAATTCTTCATACGACTGTTTACTCTCATGTCTCTCATAAGTCTCATAGGCGTGTGCAATTCTGTTTGTATATTTATATGTATATTTAAAATAATAAAGTAGTATCTATTTCTTGGTTGAGTGAGTTTAATGAAATAATATTATAATATTTATTGAGTGAATTGATATCAATATAATATTTATTTGTTAGTAGACGTTTGGGTAAGTTTTGTGAATATAATTCATTTGTAATTAATTAGAATGGCATTTTGGAGACCATTTGAAACGACAGTCCAAGATGATGCGCGGGAATCTGATAATTTGGCGCCACAAGCAAATGACTAAGCAATAAATGATGATAATGATGATGATAGGGATGAATTTAAGATTTACATGCTCAGTGTCAACGCGTTGTTTTAAATATGTACGCGTGTTTGAAAAAAGAAAATTCTGTAATTTCTGATGATGCGGTTATCGCGAGAATTCACAAATTGACTAGCATTATTTACAAAAAATTGTATTACAAATTTGATGCAGGTTAATTTTATCCACTATATTTATTTGAATTACATTTGAAAAACATTATTTCACAATATTCGAATTTATAAAAAAAATTTATGCACGCCAATAAATAAATAAATAACCAATAAATAAATAAATCGCAAGAAAGCTATTATCGAGCACTAATAGAGAAAAGCATAACATTGACAGACGATGATTGTCGAGTAATGTCAAATTCAAAATACTTTACCTTTCGCATTTTACATTACCTGTCGAATTTTACTTTACCTGTCTCATTTCACTTTGCCATCCGTAAATGCGGCAGATGAAGTACTTTATTGTACGATAAAGTGAACTGTTAGTTTTCTTTCGGGAATCAATCTGATAATTGTCAGCTTAACTGACGGTTGGTTGACGGTTAAAGTTTATTTTTTGAATTTACTCTTCAACTACCTCTCCAAATCTAATTTTTTTTCGTATGAACGCAATTTGATAAAAAAGTTAGCTCGCGTTTGACAGTTTTGTACAGGAATCACTATGTCGCATCTTATAAATAGCACAGTTTATATTAATGGGTACATATAAAAATAATATAAATGAATATAAAATTTTAATAAAACAATCAACTACCCACGTTGACTGACTAAAGCCATTAACTTAACAAAAAAAAACCTCTCCCAAAATTCATGATGAATGGAAAATGTTTCCGTTACATATCCAAAAAGCTGGCATATTACCATATTGGTGACGCGGTGACGGTCACATCACCAAGTTTTTCCTTAGAAAAATTAATCATCAACGCGGCTCAATTTTCATGCAAATTTTCGAAACGGAAAAGAACTGTCAGAAACGATCAGAGAATAGTCGACAATTGCAAACAGTGATAGGAATTACGCGAAAGTAAACACGTTGTTGACCAGTTATTATGGTCTGATCGGTTCTGACTGCGATTGGAACTAACTTCTAACCTTCAAATGTATCATCTTTTTCTTCAATGTCTTGTACAATTTCTCCTTTATCGCCATCGCCTAGTTCTTCAATAGGGTCTGCACCAATCTTGCTCTGTTCTTCGGTTGAAAAGATTAGAGATTTCGAAACGGGAATATCTATCGATAATATGTCTTCTTCGGAATTTCTTCTAGAGGTTATGGGAGATATATCCATAGTGTTATCTAATAATTCATGAGTTCTATTTGGTGTTTCAGCAGTTACGGGTGAAGATAGAATAGCTCGAGATTTTACAGGTGTAACCAGCGATGGTGCCGTTTCCGTGTTTTGAGATGCAGCTGAAAAATCCCAAATTATTGTTTATTAATTATATCTTTTAGGTTAAGTTTGGTTTGTGTGGCTAACTTGTTTCAACAACAGACAAATTTAGCTTCTAGCAAAGCTGATTAATTAATTTGGTGATGAAATTTCAGAGTTTGGGGTCATAAAATATTAAAAATTGACAACCTATGACATTCGAAAATCTAAAACTGTAACTAATTTTATAGAAATATGATGAACTTAACGTCTTTTTCTAATATTCGTACTTTTTTAATACAAATGTAGTTTAACTGACCAGTGACAACACAAATATAAATGACAAGCGAACTATTCAATCAGTACATTGCAGTTAGAATTAAGTTACAAGGTACCAAGAGCGGAGCCTTTTAAAAATAAAAAAAAAATTGGAATTCAATACCGGGTTTGTTATTAGTGACCTTTCAAAATTTCCTTCAACAACTTTTTGGAACCCACATAACACCAATTTTTCAACTTTTGAATCATTGAAACGTTGAAAACAGTCAAGAAAATAACAGTTCATTTCTTACACAGTAGATAACAAGCTATAAAATGCGAATGGAAACGACAAACCAACACAAGAAATTATGATAAAATTCTCTGATTTTGACAAGATAAGTCTGGTAACACCGGACATGGCAGCCAACTTTTGGACCGTAACTTCCCCGATGATTCATTATTCCATTATTTAGATTTTGTTCAGTGGCTGGAATTGTTACTACAAATGTCAAAATCGCAAACTTATTGTAATAGAACCATATGCTACATATCCTACTAAAATAATCCAATAAATACCATGACCCACTTGTAATAAGCAACATTAAGACAGAAATTAGTTTCAAATACATGTCAATTTTGAATAAAAGAAAAAATGCCAGTTGGGTACATTTAAAAAAATTGAGTTTTTGATCACTTTTTCACACACCCTGTATACTACTAACAGTTTTTGACAGGACACCAATTATTCTGACCTTCCTACTAATTTTTTTTGGTATTGGGGTTGTTATCTTAATTTTTTAATAAAAAGGTCCTCTCAATTTTGTAGTGAAAAAAAATTAATATTTCGGAAATTACTGTATGGAGGATTGTACACAATGTGACATTACAATTAAACAAATTATCCGCAAGGAATTAATATACAAGGTATTCTGATGAAAAAATAACAAAGTTGCTACTCATACATTTCAAAACGTTTTCAATGAATTCACCGGAACTTAAGACCCATTTATACCAATTTTAAGAAAAAACATGTAGGTAGTCTCCAATATATAGATAGGGCAAGATCATTGTGATACATCCTGAATAGTCTCGCCCTCGCTTTTGATACAGACTATGAAAATGAAAATTAAGCATCATTATACCTTCACAATTAATATGAATATATGGGAATTTTAAAAATTAATCTGGAGAGATTGAAAAGAAAATATTTAAAAAAAAACATTTGCAGCATTTTTTAAAATAGCGTAGAAAATAATTCATAACATTTACCTAAAATATCTTCGACTGAGTTGAACGACATAGTAGGTTCTAGTTTTTCCTCAAAATATTTACTATCGCTAACAGTAACTGCTGTGTCTTTAGTTCCACAAATAGAAATAGTATCCATATGGCAAATAATCAAATCGGATTCGGTCAATTGTGGTTTTTTGGGTGGTTCGGGCGATATTATGGACGTCTCGGTTTCGCAGTCTTTGAGAGACTCTGTAAGAATATGTTCGGCCATTATTTCCTCATTTTGAGTGCTGTCTTGAGTAATGGTGGTATCTTGAGTTGTATTAACTTCTTTGGTTTCTTCATTGATTACCTCAATTTCATCCTGTAAATCTGAAGAGGGATTTTGCAAAACAGCTTGTTCTTCCTCGAGAATAGCGGAATTCGTTGATTCATTGTCTTTAGCTACTTCTACTGATTTATTTTCCAGAACTGTACATGCTATATCGATGCTCAATAGTAATTGTTTCTTTTTAGAGGAGTTTAGTAAAGGTACAATCTCAGGGAAAGAATCTTGAGAGCTTTCTATTATATCTTCATTTTCGTCATCAGTACATTTTCGTTTTTCCCCTCTGGCTTTGACAGATTTTTCTTTTTCAACTTCTTTCAAAGATGTTTCATTTAAATTTTGAAATTCCTCCTTTTTTCCATCTTTCCATACTTCTGGTACAGTTTTTCCTGACTTTACTTTATCATCTTTGTGAAGTTCTGATAAGTTTGCTGACATATTTATCTTTCCAGGTTTCTCCTTCTTGGGCGAGTCCTTCATTTTATTTTGTCTCTGCTTAATTGACCTTTCACTGCTCTTTGTTGGGGATTCTAATTTCTGCAAAATTTTTGCTGACCTCGATTTATGTAAGGGAGTTGAATCTCCAGTATTTTTTTTATGTCTACCTTTTTTTTTACTAGAATTTTCATCAAATGCCGAAGGAGTTTGTATTTCAACTACTTTACTAGGAGTATTTACTTTGTCAACTATACCAACAGCCAGAGAATCTTGTTTGTGATTTTCAGTGGCTGTTTCTATTTCTCCTTCCTTACAAGAGTTCTCAGTCATAGAATATCTATTGGATTTCTTTTTATTTCTCTTTTTTTTAGTTGCAGATGGAGTTATTTCAGTATCTGCTTTGACACTGGCAGTTGTTTCATTAGTTGGTTTATCTGTAGATACATTTTCTCTATCAGCATCAATTTTATTCACTTTCACAGATTTTTGTTCTTTAATGTTCTTATTCAACTTTTCATCTGTTTCTTTTGTAGTTTTTCTCTCTCTAGTCCTACGAGGTGTGTCGAAAAACTTCTCAACGCCAACTATATCCATTTTCAATCGTCTCAATTCGGCTTTTCTTTTTTTTTTAACTGGATCTTCTTCATATTTTTGAGATGTCAAAAACTTTTTATCATCAGAATATATTGCGTTGAATATAAGTTTACAGTCCACTTCTGCATTTTTGGAGTCCTCTGCTTTATCACCAATTTTTTTAGACTCTTCTACAGACTTGAAACCACCATCACTACTAAAAAGTTCATAGGAAACCATTTTCTCTTCTTTTTCATCAGTTTCAATAACTTTAGCTACTTCTTTAGGAGTTTCAGAGAACAAATTACTTTCTGTGAACTTTTCTCTAGTTTCTGTCGATGCTTCTATTGTTTCCACTACAATCTTTGTTTCTCCAGGTTCCCTAGAATTGGATTTAGAGTTAAATATGTCTTGGCTACAGCTCTGAGACAAATCTTGATATAAAGCTGGAATATCTTCGCGTCTCCTCTTAAAAACTTCTTTTTGATGTTCATTCAATTTATTCAATTCCAATTTTACTTCAGAATTAACTGGAACAAAATCTTGTGAATTTTCCTCGAGAATAGATCTAGTGGTTCTATTTTGAATTTCCACAACGTTAGCACCCTTCTTTTTTGGAGTAGGAGTTTTATTCAACTGACTACCTTTAACCTTGAGCGGGGACATAGTTTCTGGATCTTTTCCAAACAATCTTAATACCTTTGAAGGTCTATTTGGACTAGTAGGTGAATTCTTGCCCAAGCTCGCAATACGCGCTGATCTACCAGATGGTTTAAGGAACGGTTTTTTATCTTCTTCTTTTTCTTTAACACTGTCAGTGAATAGAGCAAGGCATTTAACTATTTCTTTGGATTTGTAACTGTTAGAATTTTTTTCTTTATCATATAACTGTGCTATTAGATCCTTGAGTGATAACATAAACTTTTCTTGAATGGTACTGGAAGAATTTTTGAAAAAGGTTACAAAATGATCCATCAATTTAAATCCTGAGTGTATGCTAAGTATATGTTCTATGCAATTACATATTACTTTGATCATTAGATCATTTTTTTCAGAATTATAACAATCTAGAGATGGCTCAAAATATTGCATTACGAGGGATGATAATTTTTGTTCATCTTCAGATGATAAACTTGGTAGTTGAAGTACCATAGAAACAACTTCCATTAGTTTGGTAACTGAAAATTAATATAAAAAACTATGTGATCAAGAAGGAGATGACATTTTTCATTATCCTTACCAAAATCTGTGGAAAATTTTGCCTCAAACTGAGATACAGCACTTAGAAGTGAAATAATATTTGACGAAGTGAGAGGGTTGTTTTTAAATATTTTTTCCAGTTCTTTTAAAATTTCTATTTTTTTTGTTTCAGAATCTCCAGATAATATTTTATAGAGTTTTATCCAGTGTAGAACCATTGGCTGAAAATTTTAAAATGTATTCAAATTAATAAATAATACCAAATAGATAATTGTTTGACATAGTATAAATGAATTGAAATAGGAATTAAATGAATAACTAATACTTCCGTAATAATGTTTAGGTACCTATCTTATCAAAAACACTTGAGGCTATTTTTATTCAAATGCAATAAGATTTACTGAGATCAGTTTATAAATCATCATGTTCCCAATTCCTTAGTGATTCTTTAGGTTTCCCTTCAAAAATGTTGAAAGTCTGTAACGATTTTTCTTTTGGGACTTTAAATAATGTTTCATAAGACGGTATGGTGTGTGTGAGCATTGTCCAAAAATCTTGATTTTACTGTCAAGGTGTTTTACATGAAAAACATGGTACAGCTTAAATTTAGAACATCCATTGTAAATTTCAGTTAATAAAATAAGAGTATGTTTTTAATATGATTCCCATTTTCTTGGTTCCTGTGGTCAGAGTACTCATTCCTGTGATAGTTGTTTATCAGCCTTTGGTAATGATTCCCAAATAATATCAAAGCTATTTAACAAGCTAAGCTAAGCTTTGAATTCTTTATTCTTCAAAGTAATTTTAATTCATGAGAATATATGCTTTCCAGGCCCCTATATTCTGCTCCACTGTATTCTATTCATATACCATCATATATCAACTTATTCTGATTATGACTTTTGCTCAAGTTTTGCAAACAACTCTATAGATATTAACTTTGTATAAATTCTTCAACTTACTTTTTTAATAGCACCATCCACATGATGCAAATTCTCTGATGGCCACATAAAGAATTCATCAAACTTCACAAACAGTGTCAGTTTTTCCCTTTTGAAATAGATAGTTAATTGATTAGACAGCAATAACCACATTTGGGTGTAGTTTGTAAACTTAACATCTTCTGTTTTAACAAAACTAAGGCAATCTAACATCACATTTACCATTTTAACTTGGTTTTCCTCCAATACAGCTTTTGAAAAATAATGTGCTAATACTTGTGTGAAATGTTCTTTAATATTTTCAGGTCTGCAATTGTAGATATTTACATACAAGTTTATATATAATATATAAAATTCATAGATATACAATTTTCTGACTACTGGAACCCAAAAACTGATAATACATAACTTCAATTTTTTGATAAAAATACGCTTTCAGCATGAGAATACTAAAAATTCACTCACCCACAATCTGTTGTAAGAAAAATGATGAGTAGTTGTTTTAAAACTAGTGGTACACAATCGTATATAACACCTTTGTCAAATTCCATGAATGCTGTGAATATCATTATAAGTAGGTTTTTAAAATACTCATTTTCTTTACTTTGCTGAAAACACAAGAACATCATATGATATGGTAATTAGTTATTATCAAGTATTAATTTCTTTTATTTCTCCACTTTTAATCCAAGTAGTTCAAATGTACAGGTAAAAATAACAAGAAATGTAATTCAAGGTATTTAAAAAGTACATACCTGCATATAACTGTCTAAAATATCAGCAACAATAGCAAAATATGTTTTTTTTTCTTCAGTTATTGAAAGTATTAACTTAAAGAGTGACTTCCACATGCATGTAATAACCTAAAAGAGAAATAAGTGTCAAACATTACAAAAAGATTACCTCAACAAATATCCAAAAAATATTCATGATTCTATTTTTATATTTCAAAATATACAAACCTTGTGTCTTTTAGAATCTAGATCATTTCCTTTCAGAAGGCAACAACACTCTCCGATAGAATTTATGACAATTTTGTGATAATCATGAAAGTTTTCTTTATTCAAAAGTGGTCCATGAATGTGACTATTTTCAGAAATACAATTTGTGTCGTCATGAGAATGTCCTAAAATTGAAAGTAACATATTGGTGCTTCTTTCCCAAATTTGTGGAACATTTTTTGCTTGTCCTGGCCTGAAATATAATTGAAACTATACAGTTTTCTTTTTGAGAAACATTTATACATACAGGGTGTGCCAATTTTACGACAAACTTCAGTATAATGGATTATTTCAAGGGATACTAAAAAATCATATGTTTGGTTTTCAACGGAGTTATGCAACACTCTGTATAGTCCAAGATAATTTCAAAATATGCACCTTAAAGACATCTACCATTTTTGTTATTTGGGTTATTTTGAGGGATATCAAAAAATGTTATCCCTCAAAATAACCCTTATACTGAAGTTTGTCGTAAGATTGGTACACCCTATATGTGAGAAAGTGTTTGTAAAACTCTTTTGTACCTAGGAGAATCATTGATATCACTAGTCTGTCCAAAACAGAATTCTAAAAACTCAGGGAGACATAATAAAGCTTTCTGTTCCAATTTCTCAAGTAGGTACACAAAAATGTCAAATCTTTTACAGATAACAACTTCTTGTTTGGAAAATTTTGCCTTCAGAGGAGTCACTAGAAGTTTTATCTGCTTTTTAGTATACATATGAGAAGAGTTCAAGCTAGCATTGTCAATTAATTCCTAAAAAGAATGGAAATATATTAATTTCACAACACCAAAACTACCGATTCAATTCATCAATGCATTTGTTTTCTAGCAAGTTTTCTACCTTCCAACAATCATATCCTTTCAATCTCTGATCCTGAGATGAGTTTCTAAAAGCATATTCTACAATCCTAAGAAGTCTGTTGGTAAGATCCATTGATTCATGTATTTTTTTAGCACAAAATCTAACTAAAAATATCCATAATTTATGCCAATTTGGATAATTCGTATCTCTCAATTGGCTTATAGCAGGAATATATCTAGAAAAAAATTAATTTATGAAAGGAACAATTATACATTTAGCTTTATAAAAGATTATAGAATGCTTACTTTGAGTAAATTTCCTTAAGAAATACTTCATATTCATTTGGAGATAAATCTGTAATTGATACAAATTCACACAACATGAAAGCAACTTCTACCAATATGTCTCTAATAGGGGCCTCTGTTTGGAGTATCATCATGTTATGGACAATTTCTGACAAAAAGTAATTTTTCTTTACATCATCGGGTAGGTCTTTTTGACAAATTTCCCCCAAAATTCTCATAAACTAAAATATGATATATTAGTTATATATTAATGAAAGCAATTAACTGCAATTCATTACAGCAGACTTTCTTAATTGGAATATGCTTAGTTTATATTGATTTTAACCTCAAAAGATGTATTCATATTATCTTAGCACAATATTTGTAAAACATAGAATCATGAATTAAAGTGTTTATTATATTACAGCAATATATTACCTTTTGTGTTGGAGGAATTTTCCATCTCCTGAGAATTTCCAGAAAGCTTTCATTGTTCAAAATATTATTTTTTAAAGATACAGCAACTTGACTTGAATTATTGAAAAGTTTGTTAATTTCTAGTTCATCCATTTCTAGAAATAAATTACTTAGGAACGTTTTTATTATTTACAAATCACTTTACCGATAAACGTGCACATTTTGAGCATATATTTATGTAAAAAAAGTTCATTAAAATATTTAATTCTGTTCTCTTGGATGATAATTTATATATACTATAGGCGCGAAAGCCTCTATCTTATGGCAGTTGACAGCGTTGACGCAGATGGTGTACTCTCAAGGATATCCTTGGTAGATGGTATGGGTCACTAATATCCTTGGTATGGGTGACTGCGTTGACAGTTGAGTTTGAGTTGAATGAGATGATTTTTTCTTGGGATTGGGCAGAGTAGAATTCAATGAGACCTCTAGCGGAAAAAATTGTAACTGTCGCAACGAGTCAATGTCAAGTCAACATAATTAGCGTAAATTCGTACGTTCGTACATGGTTCGTACCATAGAGAAATATAATATATTGAGAGTTGTCAACCCTGCAGTAACAGTTGGCATCACGTTGATCGAAGCGCACCCCGAAGAGGTGGTGGAACTAATTTTTGAAGGCGGGATATTTAAATTGGTTAGTTTGGATAGTGGGCAGGTAAATTTTACAATTTGTCTAGAAATTGTTTATTATTATAATTATTTCATTATAAAAAATTGAATTATATTTAATATAATTTAATGTTTTATAATGAAATGATTATAATTAATAAACAACTTTCAGACACATTATTTAGGTAAATGAAAAATGAACACAAATTTAATTTTATTATTAAACTGCACATAATAACATGACATAATCTACATCTATATTATCAATTTATGAAACATGAACATACTTTTACTACTTACATTATATTTAGGAAAGTTAAGCCAATATCACATCAAATTGCACATTATTTCAAAATTTTTCACTAAAACTGCAAAAATTTCAATAAAAACGAGTTAGAAAGTAGATTCTCCAGACAGGAACAGATCTGAAACAAAATAAATAAAATGCAGTACCATAACTTACAAATAAAAAAGAATTATTTTTGTTTACTAGTTCTCTTGCGAAGGTAAAACAAATCTTAATAAGTATTTTGCATAATGAACCTGTAAATGCATTATTACCAACCAAAATGATCTTTACACAACCTTTGAATCTTGGATTTAGAAAGAAATCCTAAAATTATGAACCTCTGTTTACTTTGATTAATATTAGATGGAAGTTTGAAAAATGATTTATTTTTACTACGAAGTGGCCAAAAATATTTACTATCGCAATTTTTTGCAATACATTTATAACGAGTTATATCTGGTGATGATATTTAGAAGGTTCACTTACTGTTATTTCCTTTATTAGAACTAAAATCCTAAATAAATCTATGAGTAAGAACCGCTTTACACGTACGAGAATTATTGCGAAATTTACTCTGAAAATTACTCTGGTAATTTTCATAAGAATTTTGGAAACATTTCACTACTTGACTGTTTTACACATAATATTTTTACCACTATAAATTTCATAAGAATTCATGCCATACGACTGCGCAGTGAGATTGTTTTTGGGATAAGTTGTCATGGTTACGATTTACATATTGAAATTTTTGAATAATCAGCTGTATTGGAACCGTTTATTTGATTGATTATTTATTTTATTAATTGAGATTTGCATTTATGCCAAGGTTTTGGCTTTCCTAAATGAAGAAAACGACAATAAATAATGACACATGGACGCCATTATTGTTTTTATTCTATTTTTGGCTTCTGCGTCGATTCTCACGCACTTTCTAAAAATATAGAACATGTCAATATTTTTACTCCGAAAATTTTGGCAATAATTCTTTGATGTGTAAAACAGCAAAAATTATTCTTATGAAAATTTTCAGAGTAAATTTCGCAATAATTCTCGTACGTGTAAAATGGTTCTTAAATAATACCACTCACCATTTTGTTTTGTTGACACACTCTTGTGACTCTTGTCTTTCTTGTTTGACAAGCAGAAGCTAGATTCACACCAGCCAATGTATGATTGATATTGTATATTTTTATTTTTAATAACTTAAAAGTTGATATACTAGGATATTTGATAATATTTATCGACATTAAAGGATAAATATTGCAGTGTAATGTAATTTATAATATTTTGAACTATTTTATTCCATTTCCCTTATGTAAAAAGTCTTGTAGTTCTCGCGACCGCAGCGACTCGATGCGCGGGTGGTGGCGCAGAAACGTTATGCCGTATACCTCCTATGCTTCAATCCGTCTCTTTTTTATTTTGTCTATGGTTCGTACTTTATTTGCTTAATTTTGTGTCAGTGACAAGCTTAAAACCATCTTAAAACTGTGTTTTTTCTGTCATCATTTCTGAGATTACATTCTTATATAATCAGCGATATTATGAAAGAGGTTATGTATTTTTTTATCTATGGTTATGTTCATAAGTTATGTTCACGTTATGTTATTCATTTATCGTTTTCATTGCACTTTTATGGAAGTGTCACTTATTTCTTCTATAGGTACCATGCAAAAATATATGGCCAGCATTTAAAACTGCCTGTCTCTCATTTATAAACCTAGAAGAAGGCTCAGAATTTACAAATTCAAATAAACTTTGAATCGTCAGTGTATACCTAATCCATGTTACAAAAACAAAGAGAAAATAAATCGGTAAATATTACTCAATACAAACGTACCTTCCCTGTAACTTTTGTGGATATAACTACATCAAAAATAAGATAAAAACACGAAATCAGACCTAAACTTGTTTTATTTTTGACAAATATCAATAATACCTAGGTATTACTCCAAAAATAAAAATATTAGGAGTCAAAATTTTGTTTTAACAACACAAAATACTAAAGCACAATCAAAGAAAAAGCAATAGTTTCACAAAACACACATTGAAAATAATCATAGATAATACAAAAATAACAGCAAAATAAAACCACTTAGGGCGAGTTGTACCAAACACCTAAACTCGGTTTAATGATAACTGATGTTTAGACTGTGTCTGATTGATGTATTTATTATCATCAATCAGACACAGTCTAAGCATCAGTTATCATTAAACCCAGTTTAGGCGTTTGGTACAACTCGCCCTTAAATAACAAAGGGCTTATACGGCAGCTGATTTGTTTTACCACAGAGTACACCTGTGGTTTTACTCGTTGCTAGGAAGACATTGACATTTCGGAGCGCCATCTATCGAATTCTACTTTTCCCAATACGACATAATTATATTGCTTCAAGAAATTCCTGGACTTTTTCATTTCCCCTAATCATTAAATATTTTCTGTTTACGAGTTTACCACTTTTTTCTTAATTAAAATGAGTGATAGGTATTAACCCGTAACCGGTTAATAATTTTGTTAACCGGTCATTAATAATTGAAGACCACAGGCAAAGAAGGCGCTATGTCAATTTTTAACGAAATTGAGTTATCAGTGCCATTAGAAAAATTTCAAAAGTTTCATCCTATCATATCGTTCAGTCGGGAGTAATTTCAATTTTTAATATTGACGAACAGCCTAAAAAGGCGCCATGTCAGTGCGGTGCTGGGTAAGAAGGCGCTTAGTCAAACAAACCTTTGCGTTTTAGTTATTTATTTGAATTTCCCAGTAAATTATTGCTCAATTTGTTTATTTTGTGCTTTGTAAAAATAATTATTATTATGTCGGAATCTGAAAATATTGATTTAGTAGTACCTGCCTTGAATTTTTCAACTAAAAAAAGGAAACGGTGTGGAAAATTAAGTGATGTTATGAAAAAAATCAACTTAAAAAGCCATGTCATTGGCAAAGATTGTGGTTGCAGACGTTACAAAAAATAACGAACAAAAATGTAGCGGTTCTAATGCTTTAAAACGGGTTTTCTCGAAATTCCGTTTTTTTGACATAGCGCCTTCTTTGCCTGTGGTCTTCAATTGGTTATTAACTATCAATTTTCAACTAATAAAAAATAGTTTTTCTACATTCATGCAAAAAAAACACTTTTGTGAACCACATTTAATGGAAAAAGTGGTAGGTACTTTATTGCACTAGTGCAATAATAGTATATTACGTAACGTGTGCGGAAAGTGACATTTTTCACACGAGTTTTCAATTATTTAATGAAACAATGAATCCTTAAAATAGCTAGTTAATACTTTCAATCTCCTACAGGTAGGCAACAAGTTAAATGTCGTGCTAATAATAATTTTACTTTTAATTTCCACAGCAAATAAATAACTAATTTTGAACCGCAATATTTATGTAAAACTATTTCCGATGTTCTGTTTGTTGTAAGTTGTTGAAATAAATGTTCGTAATATTTTATATTTTGTGTACCAATATTACCTAATTCTAACTTTTTTATGAAGGTACTTTTTTTCCACTGCATAAAAATCACAATTTTCTGGGCAACTTTCAAAGGTAAGTAATCAAAACCATATAAAGTATTTACAAATACACATATGTAAAACCTCTCACATCTACATAAAAACGCAAGATTATACATGCCTAATTCGGTAAAAGTATATCGCGTAGTCGTAGGAAAAATAGTGTACATAACTTGTGCGAAAGTGATTTTTCACACTCGTGGGATTGTCTCACTCGGCTGCGCTCGTGAGACAATACTTCCCACTCGTGTGAAAAATGTCACTTTCCGCACACGTTACGTAATATACTATTATATTATTATATGGACAAATCAACTTAGGAAATAAGCATTTCACATACCTATACATATTAATTTGCGGAGTAAAAAGACTAGTATTTCAACATTCAATTTGACAGCTTTTTTATCCGCACACGTACGGATAAGATTTTTTTCCGTACGCGTATGAATAAAGGTCACTTTCCATAGAACTAGTCAGTGCGATATATGTCACTTTCCTATTTGGTCGTAGGAAAAATTTTTATTGCACTCATCTGTCATTCTTGTGTCAGTTTTGTGATGATTAATGACAAACAAACATTTATATTAAATAAAAATCCATAGCAAGTATCTGATCCTGCTTTAATACAACAATAATATATGTATATCTTACTACTTAGTCTCAATACGAGTTACAATTATTGCAAAAATCTTTAATTATTTAAATTTTAAATGGTCAAGGCGAAAACCAGCTATAATTGAGTACTGACAAGGTGGAGGCCATAAAGATACAAAAGAAGAAGAACGGGTTGAGTTTGATTAGGTTAGGTTAGGTTCAAAAAACACTCACTTTTTGCACTTGTTGCATAAATAACTATTATTGGATATTTGTGTTCTGCCCATTATTACAAAATTTTTGACATAATTTAAGCTTACTTGAGATGTAAATGCGCAATGCAATAGACCTGGAAAAATTACTGCGCAAACTCCTGGATGTCCGCGATGTACCGACCGATGTTATCAAAGGCACAACAGCAGAAACCATATTATCATTGTCTAATATTATACCTATTACAAAAAAACGTGAAAAAACTATGAACAATGAAAATATTTCATTGATAACAAGCCCATTCTACTTTTTTTTTACTTATCCATCCATGACAGAATAATAATAATAACAATAATAATGTTTATTGCACAAAAAAATCTGTAGTCTTACATTACAGCCTTTTCAAAGAAATTGCTATTTAGCAATTTAATTGCTGGCCTATTTTTAATAATAATTGCGCATGCATTCCGGCCATTTTCACTGCAACTTTCAGGCTTGAAAAATATAGAAATGTTTCTAATTTTCAAGGTTATTCACGCGCAACTTTACGTATTTTTAGTGATTTTAGATTTTGAGTCTTTGACAACATAATTATTTTGTTGGTTATGAAAAATAAAAGAAAATTCATAACCATACTTTAATATTTTGTTTTATTGTAATCTACGGTACCTAAATTCTAAAATTATCTCTCTGAGATTTGTGTAGTGTTGGAAATGGCGAAAAAAATTTCTAGGTAACGTATTCACTTCCCAATGAGCTAATAATAATGTCAAATGTCAAAAAAATCTTGGAAAGCTGCAACTTAGGCTCAAATGTAAGAAGACTGGATTTTAATTTTGCATGCAATTTATATTGCCTGCAATAAAGTTGCTGCAAAAAGGCTGTAATGTAAATACATAAAATAACCTAAAACATCTACAATAAAATGGGTAAACCTTTAAGAAATTTAATTCTTGAATAGGTCGAAAAGATATAGGGTAATAAATATAAATACTATACATAATTAATTTAAAATTAAAAGTACATAACAGATATAAAGAATTAATTTAGTGGTAATCATAAAAAATGAGAGGTAAAAGAACATAGTAAGAGCACAAGTTTTTTGAAATATCACTATCACCTATAGTAAGAAATATACACACATGCACAAAGACATCCAAACGAACAACACATCCACACAAAAATACACAAAACAATATACCTCAGAAAAGAATAAGGTCATTGTATACAATAGGTCCTGGTGGATTTTCCAAAAAAAAATTGTACTGGCGTATTCAGTACACCCTCTGGATCACTAAACACAACTCCGTTTTTGGCGCACGCTTCTAGTTACTTTGCTATTGGCGTTTAAAGTATGCAAATTTTCAAATGACGCGGCAATTGTTTCCATATACACTTATGTGGTCTGTGATACACTTCTCCCGACGCACCACAATCAGTGCTGCCGCTCTGAATTTTTGCAGCGTACTGAAATTCTTAACGAAATGGTACTGAAACGTACTGACAGTTGACAAAAGAATTTGTTTGAAAAAAGAAGAATAGCGGTATGTCTATGAAAAGGGTAATAAGCCGAAATAGAGATAAATAAGAAGATCTATGATCGTAATAAAATATTTCTAAATTCAGAAAACTAGGTATATTTAAAACAATAGATAAATTCTTATTCAAACAAAAAACAGAATGCCAATAGAGAGATTTTAAGCCACATCAAATTTTGACATACGTTAACGCTAAATGTTAAACTGAGCAAGCGCAGTCTTTCCAAAATAGCGGATGTCATTTTTGATTATTTTAGTTTTTGAAGCCATAACCTGTGAACGACGTTATACGTTAAACGTTATTTTTTGGCGTAACTAACGTCAAATTTTCTATTTGTTCATTTTGATTTGTACACATTAATCCATGACATGTAATTGTTGATAATATATAAAATATAATAAGAGGCCGAAATGACTAATAGACCACAACTTTAAGGGGCGCTATTCTTCAAATTACAATATCTTGATAGCATACATCAGACAAAACTAACGTTAAAAATCGTCGTTGACAAGTTAAAACATTCAAATATGTTTATGGTACATTTTGGAATCCAAAATATAATTGAGTGTTGAAATATATTATATAAAATTATTTGTACAAAGTTTCAATACATTTTGGATAGTTTTTCATATTTTTTCTTCCATTCATCGAAATAAACACAATACACTTGGCAATTATGTCAAGACTTACCGCTTAATAAAGTTTCGGTTATTTCCACGTAAATAACGGAGTACGTTATCGCTTATTAAGGTAATCGGTTATTTTTTTACTACTGCGCATGAGCTGAATAACCGATAACGTATAACGTTGACCAAATAAGTGGCTTAAAATCTCTCTAATAATATAAAACTCTTATTTCAAAACCATCAAGTTAGCTTTGAAATTTTAAGACTATGAAGTAGGTATACTTATAGATGTAAAAAACGAACCATAAAAAATAAAAATACATTTATGAAGGAATATCATTACTTTTAATCGTTGAACAGATTTCACCAATTCTTCGAGGGGGGCACCAATTGAAACATTCTGTGTTTTTCAGTATTTGCTTACACAGAAGTAATGCATTACATGTTTCAACAGACAGAGCATTTCGGTATTTGGTTTTGATTAAACTTAATGTTGAAAAAAGTCTCTCAGCAGCTGCACTACTATGCGGAAGTGCGGTGACATTTGACAAATCTGCTCTGCACACCGCCGAGTAGTGGTATTCGATGGCTCTGCACAGTGCACGTCGACCTTAGAGCATAAAACACATGTTCTAAGACGTCGACCATAGACAAATTACTTTCTCTATGAAGGCGACAGTTGTTGCCAGGCTGCCATTACAACATGTTTCGAAAACGTACTGAATAATAATGGTTTTAGAAATAGTCGTACTGACGTACCGAAAGCATTCAAAAGGTACCGAATTCAGTACAAAAGTACCGAAACGGCAGCACTGACCACAATCCAATAACAAACTTCTCAAAACGGGACTGGCGGTGTTGCCAAGTTAGTTGGAATACTACTCAATGGGTATTTTCATATACCTTATTATAACCATTGTCTAATATAAAGAATATATTAGACAATGTTATTACTCTTCTCGAAACGGGACTGGGGGTGTTGCCAAGTTAGTTGTAATTTTGGGTTGGGTTTTTTTATGTATCTTACCTTAACTGAATTCTTTCTCCAAGCTCTTCCATTTTTATTATTCACAATATTCTCATTTAAATCAACATAGAAATATCATATGCATTATACCTAACTGTCACTTAGTTGCGACTAGTATTTTTATAATTATATTTCTCCATAATTGTTTGTACAAATTTTTCCTCACGATATGGTTACACCGTTTTCGAAATATAATGTCGCGATAATACACCTATCACCGTATTGTAATCACGAAAATAATAATTCTTCACGTAATTTCTATTCTACACGGTACGTTGTTAATAACATCATAGATTTTATAATTTTACTGTGGCGAGTATAAAGAAATTCTTAAAAAATCTTGATTTACATTTGGCAACATCGCTGTTTGTACTTAATTTGGAACTGAACGACCCTTTGCCGTTATCATTAATTGTATAATATAAACAAAAACTATTGGTTCTATTGGTTCTGAAATGTAAACAAATCTCTTGAGGCCCTCTTGAAAAGTAAAATATGCTAAGCTAAGGTGCATTTTTTCGTTTCGTTCTTTATTTCAAAGCTGTTTTCATTATGGATGTTTCAAAACCGTCGGGATCTCATTCGAAATTAACAATTTCAAGTAATAGTGAACGGTGTAAGGGATGTGTCATTAAATTTAATTGTTTTTATATTTTAAAAAATTCGGAGGATAATTTATTTGACTTTTTCTATAGACACGGTGTTTTAAATCGCACATTTAATTGCCCTCAGTGCGGACACCTTTTGAAAGTGAGTGCCTTCAAAAATCGGCCTGTGTTTCGTTGCCAGCGGGTAAATAAAATTAAAAAAAAAGGTCAAGTGTGTACCACCAATATTAGTATATATAAAAATTCTTTCTTCGCTAACATAAAACTGGGTGTGGTCGATGTTGCTGAGTTAGTTTTTTTATATATAAATAAATCTCCACCCCGTCTTCAATTTATCCAAAGACAAACGGGAATATCACGTAAGACTTTGATTGACTTTTTTTCTTTCATCCGCGAAGTTTTCATATATTGGTGCGACAAATTTAGTGAAACTATCGGAGGTGAAGGGAAAATCGTCGAAATAGATGAAGCGAAGATTGGAAAAAGGAAATTTAACAAAGGGAGGTATCTGACCGGACAATGGGTGTTTGGAGGCATTGAACGCGACTCGCGAAAATTTTTTGTGGTAGCTGTTGAAGATCGCTCTGCCGAAACTTCAATCGACATCATAAAAACTAAAATTCTGCCGGGTGCCACTATTATTAGTGACTGTTGGCGATCATACGACCGTTTAAGTGAAGAAAATTTCAATCACTTAACGGTAAATCATTCCGTCAATTTTGTTGATCCCGATAGTGGTGCCCATACCCAAAATATCGAAAGGCGTTGGGTAGAAGTTAGGAAATTGGTGCCGCGATTTGGCCGGAAAAAGGAACACTATGTGTCCTATCTTAGTGAAGCTATGTTCATGATGAAATATCCCGACGAACGTGACCGATTTCATGTGTTTTGGGATCTGGTTGCAGAGTTATATCCTCCAATGATAATTTAAGTAAGTAGACACATAGATTTTTACATTTTTTTATGGTTAGGTTATGGTTGGGGTAGGTTTTATTTGGTTAGGTTAGGTTTTTTGCTTCAAGTTTTTTGACTTTTTGATATAAAAAATATTTTTTCATTTTTTTTTGTATAAAAAAAAGTTTGGCAACATTGATTTTCTTCATATTATTGGTTCTTGAAAAATGTTTCACGTTTTTTGGTTAGGTTATGGTTGGGGTAGGTTTTATTTGGTTTGGTTAGGTTTATTGCTCCAAGTTTTTTGTCTTTTTAATATGAAAAATATTTTTTATCATTTTTTTGTATAAAAAAAAAATTTGGCAACACTGTGTTTCTTAATATTTCAATTTTTCACAATTTCCCTACATCGCAGATAAAAAAAGGGCTTGGCAACACTGCAACTTATTGAATTTTACCCATAATCATTTAAAAACTCATGCTTTTGCTTTACCCTTATTTATACCCACCCAGCACCCCTATTCACTCCATTATCCCGTTAGTGCGCCTATTGGGGATGATTAAAATTGCATTTTACAGTCATTTTAAGCGGTTTTCTGCAAAAAATCGCGAAAAATTCGACCAGGACCTGTTGTATACAATTACCAAGAATAAGTAGGTAGGTATTGTATATCATATATTCATTGAATAAAATAACACTTTTCTCCAACTGAAGTAGTTACTATATCAAGAAGGGACATTCTATTTGTTCATGTATGTTAATTCGCGAAGTTGATTTGATATAGTCCTTAAAATTTTTTTTGAATTGGTAGATATTATTCAATTCTGAGATGTGTTGGGGAAGGCGGCCGTAAAGTTTCGGGCCTAAAAATTTAAAATTCTTCTGCCCAATAGATTTCGAAGCTGGTGGAGGTAAGAAGTGGTATGTTTCAGTCTTGTATCATATTGGTGTTCATTTATTATCAAAGTGGTTCAGGAAAAATAGCTGTCTTGGGTCGAAGATCCCAGTTTCAGAGTAAAGAAGATCTGAAGAGAATCGGCTTGATTTACAAAATAGGGTTTTGATGAGTTTTTTCTGAACTATCATTAAATTATGGAGTATGGTTTTTCCGACTGCTCCCCAAGCAACTATGCCATATGATATATGCGATTCTACTAATGCATGATATACTCTTTTCAGATGAGTTTTATTTAGAATATATCTGAGGTGTTTCAGTCTGTAAATTAAGAAGTATAGTTTTCTGATAACATGTGCCACATGCTGATTCCACTTAAGATGGCTGTCAATTATCACACCAAGGTACTTGAACTCCAGTGTGGACTCTATTGAAGAAGAGCAAGAGTATAGCAAAGCAATGCTATAATTCTTATTTACATCATGTTGAACAAAATATAGGCAATAATTCTAAATTATTCTGGAATTATGTGAATTCGTTGCGCAAAGATCATGGTATTCCAAATAACATGTATCTTGATGACAATTTGGCAAGTGATGGTATAGAAATAGTAAATCTTTTTGCCTCATTTTTTTCTTCAGTATATAGTTCTAGTGTGTTGTTAGCAGATATCATTGTGTCAGTGAATAAGTCAATTGATATTAATCCATTCAATATACATCTAGGGGAGCTATTTTCTGAAATGTTAAATTTAAAAGATACCCTGTGTTCTGGACCCGATGGAATTCCTTCCTTCTTCCTCAAGAGGTGTGTACACACACTTAGTGTACCTCTGTGTATGTTGTTCAACCAGTCTCTTGCTATGAAGTCATTCCCTAGCGAATGGAAGAGTAGTTATGTTACTCCCATATTTAAAGCAGGTGACAAATCTAGCATAAAAAATTACCGTCCTATCAGTAAACTCAGCATAATTCCTAAACTATTTGAGTTGCTTATAACTAGATTATTATCTTGGAAATGCAGGAATGTAATTATTAATGAACAGCATGGATTTACGTCTGGTAGGTCAACAGTGACCAATCTGTTATTATATCAGAATGACATAATTACAATCTGATGTTGATTCACTCAAAAATTGGTGTAGGTATTGTTAATGGTATGACACTGAATATTGATAAATGCTATTGCATTACTTTTACTAGGTCATCCAATCCACTTATTCATAACTACAGACTCCGAACTGAATCAATAAAACGTATTAAGTTAATTAAAGATTTGGGTGTATTCTTTGACACAAACTTGTCATTTATTGAACACATCAATATAACCACTAGTAGGGGCTATCAAATGCTAGGATTTTTAATGCGAAATTCCAAAGATTTATCGTTGAAGGCTGTGACAATTCTTTATAATAGTTTAGTTTGTTCTCTTCTTCAATATGCATGTGTAATATGGTCCCCATATTATAGGGTACATATATCTTCTATTGAAAAAATTCAACATAAATTTCTAAGGCATGTAGCTTACAAAATGCATATCCCAGTAGGTGATTATAGGTACAATGATATCATGGACAGTATTAACATTATGTCTTTGGAAAATAAAAGAACCTACACGGAACTTACTGTATTATTCAAGTTAATCTCAGGCACCATCTCGTGTCCAGAACTTCTTGCATTGTTTTCCTTTAAAATTCCCGGAAGAGTCACTCGAAGTTACAACCTTTTGGAAGTACCCCATCACAGTACCAATTATCGTTATCATTGCTCGGTTTCACGGCTTGCACGGTCAGTAAATTCATATTGTGATTTGGGGTATAACTTTACTGGAGTTTCATTGGATAGTTTCAAGAGTAATTTAAGAGTTTTAATGAGCTAATGTTTATTATTTTTATTATTTTATATTATTATCATTTTATTTCATTTTGGTGTATAGTGTATCATTTTACTACATTATGTGTCATTTTATTGTATTTTATTATAGTGTGTTGGCGTTATTTTGATGTTTTTGTTGAATTTGTAACTACAAACTGAATTGTATAGTTTTTATACTTATCTTCATTTGTAAATGTTTTCTTCAAGGGGGTGATCCCGTTTATTAATAAATAAATAAATAAATATTGAGAAATCATCAGAAATTTGTAGGGTAGTGAAAGACGGTAAAGTAGACTTATTAGTGGAAAGTGGAAGGAATAATGTTTTACTGGGGTTTATCGTCAGCAATCGACTCTGAAACCATGACTTGATCATCTCAATTTCTTTTTCCACTAGTTCTTTTAAAGAGTTCCATTTTTGAGCTGAGTAGAAGATTGCTGTATCGTCTGCATATGTTATTATATTGCCTCAAATAAATCCTTTAAATAAACATTGAACAGGATTGGTCCCATATACGGTTCCTTGCGGTACTCCATACTCTACTGTTTCGAATTCGCTATAGACATTTTTCAGTTCAACTTTTTGCGGTCTATTCGAAAGATAGCTTCTGAACAAGTCTAGAGCTTTTCCCCTGATGCCAGAATTGTCAAGCGATTCAATAAGTAGGTTGTGACTGACTGTATCGAACGCTTTCGACAAGTCAAGCAGGAAGACACAGAGGGCAGGCTGGCTTTTGTCTAGTGCTGAATACATTTCTGAAGTTAATTTAAGTATGGCGTCTTGAGTGGAAACACCGTTTCTGAAACCATGTTGTTTACCTGAAATGATTCCATATTTATGAAGAAATGATACAACTGTTTTTTCAATATCTTTTCGAATATCTTTGAAAAGTTTGTTATAACTGAGATTGGTCTATGGTTGATAATTTCTTCTCTGTCGCCACTTTTATATATGGAAGATACAACTGTTTCTTTGAAAGCTGCGGGAAAAATTCCCTGTTAAATACACTTATTGATTACATCAGCTAGTGGTGCTGCAATTATTTCAGCCACCTGTTTAATGGTTTCAGACGTCAGGTTATCAATTCCTGGTGCCTTCATGGGTTTCAGTTCAGAAATGATTGCTTTTATTTCGTTATCATCAACATCTCGTAAAAATAAAGAATTTAAAGGCGGGTTGCGTTTTGGGGCAATGAATCCAGGTTCGGTATTAATTTCTTCTGTAAGCTTCTTTTCCTGTGTGGCGTAGTGTTTATTCATAAGATTTGCAATTTATTCTAGATTGTCGATAACTTTTCCTTCTATTTTTATTCTATTTATTCCACTTTTAGGTCGTTTTGATTTAGAACAAATTTCATTTATAGAGTCCCACAACTTTCTTGAATCACTACCAGCCTGATTTACTTTTTTTACTGATTTTTAAAATACTCCATTTTTGTTTTTTGTCCGGTGGAAGATACTCTATTTCTGGAAGATTTGTATAATGTTTTTATGGTGAATATCTTTAAGCTGAGTACACATGACAAAAAGTCAAGAAATAGTTATTTACGTAACTAGTTATGAAAAGTGCGATATTGTTCGACGAGCGTAATATTTGCCAAAACGAGCGCTAGCGAGTTTTGCAAATTACGCGAGTTGAACAATGTCGCTCTCTTCATAACGTGTTTACGTACAAAGTTTTATCTAATTCCGCGCTTTTATAATATTTAATGAATTTTTCAATTAGAATGAAAATATTAAGGTAGAATCAAATGTTACTATGGAAACAGTCAGAAACAGTTATGTAAAGTCTTTACATAACTGTTTTTACTACTTTACATCCTTTACATAACCGTTTTTTGAAGGTTATGAAATATGTGACGTTACCTAACGTCAAAGAGTAACGTAAAGTGTCACATTTCATAGCGGAATTAGGTAAACAATTTTTTTGTATTCTGTGTAAAAAATTTTTAATTTCAATTGCAAAGCGCTTTCGGCTGTTAAGCCATCTTCAGTGCCTCACCTGCAAGTAAGCAATAGTTGTTTCAAAAGAAAAGTCAGGAAATTTAAAAAAAAATTACTTACTCGTCAGGCGATTACAAAAAACTTCCTCAATTTAAAAAGTTCACAACACATTTTTTAAATTTTAAAATTTCAAATTAAAAACACATGTAAATTAATAATAGCTATTTATGCCATCAGTTACGAAATGCCTAATTTTGGGTAACGCGTGAGATTTTTGCAAAACGAACGAAGTGAGTTTCGCAAAAACTCACAAGTTACACAAAATTTCATTTCGTAACGTATTGCATACAAGATTTTTTCTAATTTTGAAGAAAGTGATGAAAAATAAAATTTAATATAATTGATAAAAATTTGGAAAACACAAATTTATTTTGCTGCTGTTACTTCATGTTAGTTGTCAGTTTGACATTTTGTAAAAAAGTCTAGACGGAAGGTTTTTAGCGAGATTGATGTATTAATTTGAATAATTGCAATATTTGTGTTATCAATATTCATAATAATTGATTAATTCATAATTTATGTTTTTAACTTGTATTATAACAGTTTTATAAATAGAATAATTCTTTTTGTCACTGATTTTGAAATACATTTTTCGTCACCAATTGCATAAAATTTCACTTTATGCAACTAGTTACAAAAAGTAAGACGTTTCATAATGTCAATCAGTTTTAAAAAAGTGTCACTTTATGTGTCAAAATTAGAAAAAATTGTTTTATCCCTTATTTAGGGTACTGTCATTTTATATGCATTATTTTAACATTTAATATTTCGGTACACCTATCAGTGTAACAGTATTAGAAGTGACACTGAATTGACTGAATTATAATTAATTTGAAATCAACAGAAAAACTTACATGGAACTATGACAATTGACAGTCGACCTAGACACAGAGTTAAAGTTATCTAAAGTGAGCATAGAACTAACATATCAAAAATTAGGTTAACTGCAAAATATTTTAAGGGATATATCAAGTAAATTAAGTCAAAATGATATGGTAATTGACAGAAACCACCATGTAAATTTGTTAAATAATTGTAGAATAAATTTGATAAGGTCTAATGAGAACCCATTTTTCAAAAATTTTCAATAAGCTGAAAAGATTAATGGTCTAATGAGAACCCTTTGCTAAATCTTATTCAATAAAAATTCACATAATAGTCCCCAGCAACTCCAAACCATCACTTATAACAAAAGAAAACAATTTCAAAAAATAAAAAATTCTGTAATTTTGGTTATCTCTCGGAGAGATTAACTAATCATCCGTACTGAGCAAAGATATGATTTAAAGTCTAATGAGAACTCTCAATCAAATCTCATTCAGAGCTGGAAAAGATTATGGGTCTAATGAGAACCTATTACTAAATCTTATTCCTACAGAAAACCATCAAAATCCCTAAGAGAATCCAAGAAAATTATATTAGACTATAATTTAAATTTTTTTTTAAGAAATAAATTTGTAAATAAAAAAAAAAAAAAAAAAAAATTAAGTATAATGAACAATTTCAAAATAATAAATTGAAAGTAGGTAATCTCTCTTAACAATCAAAATAATTATTCAACTATCCGATATAGGAATTAATTTAGAGTCTAATGAGAACCCATTACTTAAAACCAATTTAGACAGAAAAAGATTATGGGTCTAATGGGAACCCTTCACCAAATCTAATTCACAAAGTAACTGGATTAACTGCAAAAAGAGATCAGCAAAAACAATAAAATGCATAGAATAAAGTGTCAAAAAATAATATAACTAATAGATAAAATAAACTATATGAAAATCTGAATAAGTGAGGTCTAATGAGAACCCATTGTTCAAATATTCCTAGATCAAGAAAAGGATTTAGGGTCTAATGTGAACCCATTATCAAATCCAATTCAGAAACAACTTCAATAAGAGTCCAAAAAATTTTTTCAAATAAAATCAGGAAAATCAACAATCTTGTAAAAGTTGGAAGAAATAGGTACTATTAATTGAAATTTACCAAACTAAAAAACTTACATTGGTTTCGATATGTGGATGATTGTCTTGTTTTCATAGAGGGAAATTCAGTTACAGCTAACAATCTTTTAAATAAAATAAACTCTATTCACCCTAACATCACTTTCACTTTGGAAATTGAACTGGAAAACAAATTGAATTTTTTAGACCTCACAATTAATAAATCTGATAAATTGGAATTTAGCATATATAGGAAACCTACACAAACTGACCATTTCATTTTCTAATCATCCACATCAACATAAAATGGTGGCTTTTTATTGTTATATTCATAGACTTCTTAACGTTCCACTTTCAACCGGTGTGAAGACAGCGGCCAAAGATAGCGGCTAATATTTCCGAAGTCACCCGAACGCGGGAAACAGTGGCGTACCAATGCTTTTTTGACTTATGGAAAATATCAATTGTTTCATTGAAAATAAGTCTTTTTCAATCGTTGAGACATAAAGAGGTGAAGAATCGAGAGGTGCATATTACATTTCAATGGAAATGAATCGTGTTACTGGCGGATTCTGCTACCCTTTATATTAAAAATTCAAATTCTGTGAGAAATCATCGTCGGAGCATAAACAAATTTTGACAAAATGTTGCAAAACACTTGTCCTCCACTCCACGATAATCAAATTCGACTTCCCGAGGGAACCAGGGGGTGCATTTAGCAACCCTTACATTCAAAATTCGATTTCTGTGAGAAATCATCGTCGGAGCATAAACAAATTTTGACAAAATGTTGCAAAACACTTGTCCTCCACTCCACGATGAACAAATTCGACTTCCCGAGGGAACCAGGGGGTGCATTTAGCAACCCTTACATCCAAAATTCGATTTCTGTGAGAAATCATCGTCGGAGCATAACCAAATTTTGACAAAATGTTGCAAAACACTTGTCCTCCACTCCACGATAATCAAATTCGACTTTCCGAGGGAACCAGGGGGTGCATTTAGCAATCCTTACATTCAAAATTCGATTTCTGTGAGAAATCATCGTCGGAGCATAACCAAATTTTGACAAAATGTTGCAAAACACTTGTCCTCCACTCCACGATAATCAAATTCGACTTCCCGAGGGAACCAGGGGGTGCATTTAGCAACCCTTACATTCAAAATTCGATTTCTGTGAGAAATCATCGTCGGAGCATAAACAAATTTTGACAAAATGTTGCAAAACACTTGTCCTCCACTCCACGATGAACAAATTCGACTTCCCGAGGGAACCAGGGGGTGCATTTAGCAACCCTTACATTTAAAATTCGATTTCTGTGAGAAATCATCGTCGGAGCATAAACAAATTTTGACAAAATGTTGCAAAGCAAAGATTATCGTGGAGTGGAGGACAAGTGTTTTGCAACATTTTGTCAAAATTTGGTTATGCTCCGACGATGATTTCTCACAGAAATCGAATTTTGAATGTAAGGATTGCTAAATGCACCCCCTGGTTCCCTCGGAAAGTCGAATTTGATTATCGTGGAGTGGAGGACAAGTGTTTTGCAACATTTTGTCAAAATTTGGTTATGCTCCGACGATGATTTCTCACAGAAATCGAATTTTGGATGTAAGGGTTGCTAAATGCACCCCCTGGTTCCCTCGGGAAGTCGAATTTGTTCATCGTGGAGTGGAGGACAAGTATTTTGCAATATTTTGTCAAAATTTGATTATGCTCTAACGATGATTTCTCAAAGAATTTGAATTTTAAATGCAAGGGATGCTAAATGTATCCCCTGGTTCCCTCGGGAAGTCGAATTTGTTCATCGTGGAGTTGAAGACAAGTGCTTTGCAACATTTTGTCAAAATTTGTTTATGCTCCGACGATGATTTCTCACAGAAATCGAATTTTAAATGTAAGGGTTGCTAAATGCACCCCCTGGTTCCCTCGGGAAGTCGAATTTGTTCATCGTGGAGTGGAGGACAAGTGTTTTGCAACATTTTGTCAAAATTTGTTTATGCTCCGACGATGATTTCTCACAGAAATCGAATTTTGAATGTAAGGGTTGCTAAATGCACCCCCTGGTTCCCTCGGGAAGTCGAATTTGATTATCGTGGAGTGGAGGACAAGTGTTTTGCAACATTTTGTCAAAATTTGTTTATGCTCCGACGATGATTTCTCACAGAATTTGAATGTTTAATATAAAGGGTAGCAGAATCCGCCAGTTACACGATTCATTTCCATTGAAAAGTAATGTGCACCTCACGATTCTTCACCTCTTTATGTCTCAACGATTGAAAA
This sequence comes from Galerucella nymphaeae, assembly GCA_963978555.1. NCBI lineage: Eukaryota > Metazoa > Arthropoda > Insecta > Coleoptera > Chrysomelidae > Galerucella > Galerucella nymphaeae. The sequence goes on from OZ021708.1 coordinate 8,025,625, forward strand.
TGACTTATTTTCAATGAAACAATTGATATTTTCCAAAAGTAAAAAAAGTATTGGTACGCCACTGTTTCCCGCGTTCGGGTGACTTCGGAAATATTGGCCGCTATCTTTGGCCGCTGTCTTCACACCGGTCCACTTTCAAATAATAATTACAATAAAGAATTGAATATTCTCAAACAAATTGCTTGTAATAATGGATACAATCCTAACATCATCAATAAGTTGATTCAAAAAGTTAAGAACAAAGTTTGACTTATCCTTCTATAGAGAAACCGTTAAGATATGTTGCTTTACCTTTTCTAAATGAAAACATTTCTCAAAAAGTTTCTAAATTGTTTAATAATGGATTTACAGATACGAGGATTTCTTTTAAAAGCACAAACAACTTGAGCAAATTTCTAGTCAATTCAAAGGATAAAATTAATAAATTGTCAAAGAGTGGTATTTACAAGCTTAATTGTGATGATTGTGAAGCTTCATATATAGGTAGAACTTGTAGACCTTTGAAAGTTCGGATATCTGAACATTTCAATAGAAGTGATGTGTCAGCCTTTGGTCATCATATAAAATTTAACAAACATAATTTTAGTCCTAATAAGAATTCAAAAATTTTAAATGAAGTTACCACTATAAGAATTTCAATAGGCTGGATTTTTTGGAAGATCTACAAATTGATAAAGAACTAAAGACCAATGATTTTTGTTTGAACACACAAGTACAATTAAATAGATCTTATGTGCCTTTACACAGAAGATTAAAAGATTAAATTAGTACATCCAAACAAGTTCTCTCTATGATGATACTCGTATTGATCCTCTACGTTTCAAATTAATGCTATAATTTTCTAGTTTTTTAGTTTGGTAAATTTCAATTAATAGTACCTATTTCTTCCAACTTTTACAAGATTGTTGAAACTATCGGAGGTGAAGGGAAAATCGTCGAAATAGATGAAGCGAAGATTGGGAAAAGGAAATTTAACAAATGGAGGTATCTGACCGGACAATGGGTGTTTGGAGGCATTGAACGCGACTCGCGAAAATTTTTTGTGGTAGCTGTTGAAGATCGCTCTGCCGAAACTTTAATCGACATCATAAAAACTAAAATTCTGCCGGGTACCACTATTATTAGTGACTGTTGGCGATCATACGACCGTTTAAGTGAAGAAAAGTTCAATCACTTAACGGTAAATCATTCCGTCAATTTTGTTGATCCCGATAGTAGTGCCCATACCCAAAATATCGAAAGGCGTTGGGTAGAAGTTGGGAAATTGGTGCCGCGATTTGGCCGGAAAAAGGAACACTATGTGTCCTATCTTAGTGAAGCTATGTTCATGATGAAATATCCCGACGAACGTGACCGATTTCATGTGTTTTGGGATCTGGTTGCAGTTATATCCTCCAATGATAATTTAAGTAAGTAGACACATAGATTTTTAATTTTGTTATGGTTAGGTTGTGGTTGGGGTAGGTTTTATTTGGTTAGGTTAAGTTTTTTGCTTCAAGTTTTTTGACTTTTTGATATAAAAAATATTTTTTTCATTTTTTTTTGTATAAAAAAAAGTTTGGCAACACTGTGTTTCTTAATATTTCAATTTTTCACAATTTCCCTACATCGCAGATAAAAAAAGGGCTTGGCAACACTGCAACTTATTGAATTTTACCCATAATCATTTAAAAACTCATGCTTTTACTTTACCCTTATTTACCCACCCAGCACCCCTATTCACTCCATTATCCCGTTAGTGCGCCTATTGGGGATGATTAAAATTGCATTTTACAGTCATTTTAAGCAGTTTTCTGCAAAAAATCGCGAAAAATACGACCAGGACCTGTTGTATTTCTTGCTGGGTTGGATATTTCAGCAGTTGCTGATATAGTTTTTATCGCGATCTTCAATGATTATACTGAGCTCTGTAGTCTGTAACGAGTTATTTTTTTTGTTATAGATACAGGGTTAATCTTCACCACTTTAAATATATTATAACTCGTTACTTAAATTCAAACTCTCTTTTCTTTTATTAAATTGATTTTTTATTTATTGTTAGGTATATTATTGTTTTGTATTTTTTTAGTATAAGACCGGAGGTACGTAAATGAATTCTATCATAAATTTAGTAGTTTCTAAAGTTAAAATTTTTCAATCGATGAGGACATTTGGTATATATACCATTTATTTAATTCCAAAATACGTCTGGTATATGACAAATTTTTTGTGGTATCTAAATTTTACTATCGACAATGAGGATATAAATAGCAGAAGAATTGCTTCTTGCTAGAGAGAGAGCTAGAGAGAGCGAACGAAAGACAGCTGGCTAACAGCTGACCGTACAGAGAGACCGCTAACCGCCGACCGCTGACCGCTAGAGAGACCGACCGCTGATTCACCTTTTACCTTTACCTTTGCCTTTGCCGTTGACTGCTGCTAATTTTTGTACGTAAAGTGTGTGTCCCAAGTTTGTGTTATTCCGATCCGGATTACCGGCATATATTTTCAATTAAAGACAGTAATTCTTTTTAAAGTTGTGACAAAAGTGAACTACGATACAGAAACCGACTTAAGAAGGTAAACATATTTTTATCACCGTTTATTTGAAAATTTTCGTACCTCCGTAAAATAGAAAAGTTTGATATTTTCATGGAAATTTCCGTACCGGTTATTTTTTTTTTCTGTTGTTAGAAAAGTTGTTTTGTTTGAGATTAGGATAAATAAATGTAACTTTGTTTTAGAAAATGTGTTTTTGATTTAAATTGCGAAGTTAATTGGTTTTTAATTATTCGCCGGGTTTATATTGAGTTAACATTTTATTTTCTTCACAAGTCATAAATATACAATTAAGATTTATATGAATTGGTGCATTTTAATTATATTCAGGATCTTTTGTTTCTACACTGTGTGTCAAAACTAGTGGTACCGTTTATAATTTTTTTTTTTGAGTTTACCGGTTTTCTTTAAATTCAAGGGATAATCAGATTTGGAAGTGGCCTAGCCATAATTTATTTGATTACCTGGCAGATTTAAATCGTTGTTTTCCCTTTCCGTGGTACCTTTCTGATATAATTTTTTTTTTTAACAATAGTTTGCCGGTTTTCTTTAGATTCAAGGGATAATCAGATTTGGAAGTGGCCTAACCATAATTTATTTGATTACCTGGCAGATTTAAATCGTTGTTTTCCAGTTCCGTGGTACCTTTCTGATATAATTTTTTTTTCTTAACAATAGTTTGCCGGTTTTCTTTAGATTCAAGGGATAATCAGATTTGGAAGTGGCCTAGCCATAATTTATTTGATTACCCGGCAGATTTAAACATTTTTTTTTAGCTCTCAGGTACAAATTCTTAACACATTTTGTTTGTTTGTCGGAAAAATATTTTGCCGGTTAAATTTAGATTCAAGGGACAATCAAATCTGGAAGTGGCCTAGCAATAATTTATTTGATTACCCTGCAGATCTAATACGTTTACGTCTCGTGTGTCGAGATTAGTTTTCCGTGGTTGTGATAACCTTACCGGCTCTGACCGTGCGTTCTTTCTCCCGTTTTTTTCTTCTTGCTCCTGTAAAATTATTCATAACAGACCACAAGGTAGTAATAAACAAAGTTCCTGATTTTTCCGCTATTTACCGTAACTCATGTTAATTTAAAAATCGATATTCAATTGAGTCGTGTTAAAAATTCGATAAAGAATTGGTTGAAATAATTCAACAAGACCCCTGGAATTTTCCGTAACCTCCATCTGAGGCTATCTGGAACTCTTGACGTTAATGGTCAAGGGGCCGTGGAGCAAACCACGTTAAAAATCTGGCGCCCGAGTATTCCGTCGAAAGATTTTTAGTCAAGGGTGACGTGTTAGTGTGGTAGCAGACCACTTATAGAAGGAAAACACGTTACAAATTTGGCGCCCGAGCAGGGACCCATTTGTTGATTTATTAGGAACCGTTATCATTTTTTTTTCTTGTTTCCGTATAGTGTATTAGAGCAGGTACCCATGTTTTGATTATTAGAAACCGTTATTATTTTTTCTCTTGTTTCCGTATAGCGATTGCAGAGAGCCGATTTTGTTGATTTGAACAAGGACCGTTATTCTGTTTTAGATTTTTTTTTATTGGTGTTTTTGTGTTGTTTTAGGCAGAGATTTTTTTTTTATTCCGTTTCGCCGATTCTTGATTATAGTAGGAACCGTTTTATACCGTTTTTGATTTTTTTTGTTGTTCTGGAATAATCTTGCTGTATTATTGTCATTCTGATTTCGACTGTCTTCCGCCATATGTCAAGGAGACACTCCGAAGATCTTGACTTGCCGTCGCTCAGGACGAAACTAAGGAATCCGAATCCGTTCCTGGAGGTCCTGCCCAGCTACCGACCGTAACTTCCGTGGAAGAAGGAACAGACAATCGAGTGAGCTGGGTATATTTACTGAGAAACGAGGGTCTTAATACCGAATTAGAAAAGAGAAACTTATCAGTTGCTGGAACAGTTCCGGAGAAAAGAAGGAGGCTTGTAAGATTTTTAAGGAAAGAAAATATTCCTACACGACCCGTTTCTGACCGAACCGATACCAGACCCGTACCAACCGTCATGGCCACTCCTACAATAAATGCACACGATTGGAAAGTGTCTTTTGGAAACCGGGGAGATCCTGCCTCGTTTATAGAGAGAATTGAGGAAATTTGTACGGCCAAGAATATAGAGAAAGATAGATTGCTGCCGGTGTTACCGGAATTACTATCAGGTGAACCCGCATTTTGGTACCGTAACAACCGGAGCAGGTACACGACCTGGGAGGAATTTGAAACCGATTTCCGAATTTTCTTCTACCCCGTTAATTACGAAGACGACTTGGAGGCTGAGATAAGCCGTCGTTTACAAAGAAGAAATGAGTCCGCTGCAACATATATAACCGAGCTACAAACTCTAATGCGACGACATGGAAAGCTAACTCCCGAACAACAGTTAGCATGGTTGTACCGCAACTTGTTGCCTGAATACCGTCTGCAAATCAGAAAAACGGACTTTGATGATTTTTCCACATTCTGCCAGGCTGTGAGGGAATATGAGCTCCTCAGGAAGGAACTCCAAAATGTACCCAGCCACAGTGGACCGAATCGTGGACACGTCAGACCGCAGCAGATAGGACCAAGATATGGACCGTCTCACAATTCTGCTCCTGGTCCGTCCAGAGAACCCGTCACCAGTACTAGCCAAACGTCACCGGCCGATACTCCTCTCCGTTCGCCGCCTGATTCTACTCGTCAACCGTCTGGATCGTCTTCCCGTTCACCCATCTGTTTCCGTTGTGGTGAGTCGGGACATTACCGAAACAACTACCAAAACCCGCCGAAGATATTCTGTTCCCGTTGCAAGAAGGAAGGAGTATTTTCCAGAGATTGTTCCTGCAGGAGGCAGGAAAACTAATCCGAAGCTGTCCAGAGGAGAGGCCGACACAGCTTCCGCAAATCTTTGCCTCTCATACCGAAACGCCGCCGGCTGAAATGAACGACCCCCGACCGCACATAGACGTCGAAATAGGAAATCACAAATTTCAAGCATTGTTGGATACTGGAGCCGCAGTATCGTATATTGGTGATCAAGTAGCTAAGACATTTTCCCAAAAGAAGCAAACTAGCGCCCGTCCAACAACGAAGGCCCGTTTAGCTAATGGAAATGTAGTCTCCATCACCGATACTTATGAGCTCAGTTGGGAAATCGATGACGTCAATATGAAGGGTTCGTTAGAGCATTTCCCCGGATTGATAACCGATATTGTTTTAGGACACGATGTTCTACAAAAATATAATTTCCGTTTGGAGTTAGGAACTGGCACTATTTACATCAATAATAAAATAGTGAGGCGTCCGTTACTAGCAAGTCCTGTTGGAGTTTTAGGGTTGGTAAATCAATCAATGAAAGGAATCGAAGTTCCGATGATCACAGAAAACCGTTATTCTGGAAATCCAACCGTTTCTGAAGTCTCGACGTCTTCCCTGGAGTTAGGGCTTGACAAAGAGCAGTCCGTTCTTGAAGTCTCTGCGTCTTCCCTGGAGCTAGGGGTTGACAAGGAGCAATCTGTTGTTGAAATTTCCGAGTCTTCCCCGGTGTTGTTAGGGGTTGATGACGGAAAATCTGTTTCCGAAGTCTCTGAGTCTTCCCTGGAGTTAGGGGTTGATGAGGAGCAATCTGTTTTTGAAATTTCCGAGTCTTCCCCGGTGTTGTTAGGGGTTGATGAAGAAAAACCTGTTGTTGAAGTCTCTGCGTCTTCCCTGGAGTTAGGGGTTGACAAGGAGCAATCTGTTTTTGAAATTTCCGAGTCTTCCCCGGTGTTGTTAGGGGTTGATGACGGAAAATCTGTTTCCGAACTCTCTGAGTCTTCCCTGGAGTTAGGGGTTGATGAGGAGCAATCTGTTGTTGAAGTTTCCGAGTCTTCCCCGGTGTTGTTAGGGGTTGACGAAGAAAAATCTGTTTCCGAAGTCTCTGAGTCTTCCCTGGAGTTAGGGGTTGACAAGGAGCAGTCCGTAGTGAAAGTTTCTGAATATTCCCCGGTGTTGTTAGGGGATGATGAAGAAAAATGTGTTTCCGAAGTCTCTAAGTCTTCCCTGGTGTTAGGGTTTGACAAGGAGCAATCCGTTATGAAAGTTTCTAAATCTTCCCCGGTGTTGTTAGGGGTTGATAAAGGAAAATGTGTTTCCGGAGTCTCTAAATCTTCCCTGGTGTTAGGGGTTGACAAGGAGCAGCCCGTTGTGGAAGTTTCTGAAGTTTATCCGTTGTTGTTTGGAGTTGATCTCGAAATACAAAACCATGAAGGTGCACTAAGCCGTGTAGCCGATGCCTTGTCCAGGAATCCGCTACCCACGACCGCCGAGACCGACCCACCGTCCGCTTTGACCGATGTAATCGCCGGATGTTCGTGGTACCGGAACAAAAAAGAAAAAGTTCTGAAAGATCCAGAGAAGTTTCCAGACTATTGCATTAAACAAGACTGTCTATACCGTTATTTATGGGACATAAATGATTTCCGGGAGCCAGGAAATACCGATCCTTGGAAACTGTGCATAGCAAAACCCGATCGAACCCGAGTCTTAAAAGAAAACCATCATGGTCCAAGCGCCGAACACTTAGGGATTGCTAAAGCCATCAGCCAGATGGCAAAATTGTACTATTGGCCAGGAATGTTCAGGGACATCACCAAATACGTGAGAAGATGTCTGCAATGTCAACAGTACAAAACGCCAAAGCAAAAACCGCCAGAGACCGACCAACCAGGCGACAGGTTAAAATCCCGAAAGCTCATCACCCTGACGGATGATATTTGCTGGAGATGTGGAACCCCAGGTCACCGCCGGGATAGCTGCAGCCGACCGTTTATTCTGTTTTGCTCCCGCTGTGGGCAAGTTGGCCGGATGTCCCGGGAATGCCCATGTGATGAACAAAGGCCCCGTACCCTATCGATGGCAGTCCAAGTCCACCAGGTCGCCCGTTCCAGCCAACCCCAACGTATGCAGGACGCGACCACCCAGTGCAACATCAACACCAAGCGACCCTTACCCATTTTAGAAGCACCTCAATGCTCCGCCAGATCGTATAGACGTCAGTCATCTCGTGGAAGAGGACCTTATCTTCCGGACCGCTCAACCCGAAGTTCCAGAATGTGAGACGGCAACTTCCTGGATACACATTCATTGTTTTTTTGCTCACATAGTGTGTTAAAAAAAATATATAATGATCGAAAGTTGGACTTTCGCTCATTATATTTTTTTTTTTACCGAAGAAAAGGGGGTGTGTAACGAGTTATTTTTTTTGTTATAGATACAGGGTTAATCTTCACCACTTTAAATATATTATAACTCGTTACTTAAATTCAAACTCTCTTTTCTTTTATTAAATTGATTTTTTATTTATTGTTAGGTATATTATTGTTTTGTATTTTTTTAGTATAAGACCGGAGGTACGTAAATGAATTCTATCATAAATTTAGTAGTTTCTAAAGTTAAAATTTTTCAATCGATGAGGACATTTGGTATATATACCATTTATTTAATTCCAAAATACGTCTGGTATATGACAAATTTTTTGTGGTATCTAAATTTTACTATCGACAATGAGGATATAAATAGCAGAAGAATTGCTTCTTGCTAGAGAGAGAGCTAGAGAGAGCGAACGAAAGACAGCTGGCTAACAGCTGACCGTACAGAGAGACCGCTAACCGCCGACCGCTGACCGCTAGAGAGACCGACCGCTGATTCACCTTTTACCTTTACCTTTGCCTTTGCCGTTGACTGCTGCTAATTTTTGTACGTAAAGTGTGTGTCCCAAGTTTGTGTTATTCCGATCCGGATTACCGGCATATATTTTCAATTAAAGACAGTAATTCTTTTTAAAGTTGTGACAAAAGTGAACTACGATACAGAAACCGACTTAAGAAGGTAAACATATTTTTATCACCGTTTATTTGAAAATTTTCGTACCTCCGTAAAATAGAAAAGTTTGATATTTTCATGGAAATTTCCGTACCGGTTATTTTTTTTTTCTGTTGTTAGAAAAGTTGTTTTGTTTGAGATTAGGATAAATAAATGTAACTTTGTTTTAGAAAATGTGTTTTTGATTTAAATTGCGAAGTTAATTGGTTTTTAATTATTCGCCGGGTTTATATTGAGTTAACATTTTATTTTCTTCACAAGTCATAAATATACAATTAAGATTTATATGAATTGGTGCATTTTAATTATATTCAGGATCTTTTGTTTCTACACTGTGTGTCAAAACTAGTGGTACCGTTTATAATTTTTTTTTTGAGTTTACCGGTTTTCTTTAAATTCAAGGGATAATCAGATTTGGAAGTGGCCTAGCCATAATTTATTTGATTACCTGGCAGATTTAAATCGTTGTTTTCCCTTTCCGTGGTACCTTTCTGATATAATTTTTTTTTTAACAATAGTTTGCCGGTTTTCTTTGGATTCAAGGGATAATCAGATTTGGAAGTGGCCTAGCCATAATTTATTTGATTACCTGGCAGATTCAAATCGTTGTTTTCCAGTTCCGTGGTACCTTTCTGATATAATTTTTTTTTCTTAACAATAGTTTGCCGGTTTTCTTTAGATTCAAGGGATAATCAGATTTGGAAGTGGCCTAGCCATAATTTATTTGATTACCCGGCAGATTTAAACATTTTTTTTTAGCTCTCAGGTACAAATTCTTAACACATTTTGTTTGTTTGTCGGAAAAATATTTTGCCGGTTAAATTTAAATTCAAGGGACAATCAAATCTGGAAGTGGCCTAGCAATAATTTATTTGATCACCCTGCAGATCTAATACGTTTACGTCTCGTGTGTCGAGAGTAGTTTTCCGTGGTTGTGATAACTTTACCGGCTCTGACCGTGCGTTCTTTCTCCCGTTTTTTTCTTCTAGCTCCTGTAAAATTATTCATAACAGACCACAAGGTAGTAATAAACAAAGTTCCTGATTTTTCCGCTATTTACCGTAACTCATGTTAATTTAAAAATCGATATTCAATTGAGTCGTGTTAAAAATTCGATAAAGAATTGGTTGAAATAATTCAACAAGACCCCTGGAATTTTCCGTAACCTCCATCTGAGGCTATCTGGAACTCTTGACGCTAATGGTCAAGGGGCCGTGGAGCAAACCACGTTAAAAATCTGGCGCCCGAGTATTCCGTCGAAAGATTTTTAGTCAAGGGTGTCCATAGTGACGTGTTAGTGTGGTAGCAGACCACTTATAGAAGGAAAACACGTTACAAGTCATACATTCTTTTCTTTTTTTGAATCTATTTCTTATAGTTCTGGAACAGTTCCCTATTTGTTGGTCATGCAATTATATTAATTAGTTCATTTGCTGCTGATTCAGCTTTTTCTGCCTTATAAACAGGTAACCATTAAGTATTTTCCAATTTTTTTATGAGTTTGATATACCTACCTAATCTATTTTTTTGTTGATCTTATCAAGGTTTTCTCTTGCGGTGGTGCCTTCATTAAATACGATTTGCAGAAATGTTGTGTAATGGTCTGTAAGATTTGTTTTTACTATTATAGGTAGCATTAGTTCCACGTCTTCATCTGTTTGTATGAAGATGTGATCCACGCAAGATTAATTTGCTTCCATTGAGACACCTTGTATAATCATTAATAGCCGGTAAAAAACCAAATTCGTGTATAATAGTTAGATATTCAGTAGATTCTGCGTTAACTTTCAAGATGTCAATATTTATATCTCCAACAAAGAGTACATGTGATATATTTTTGAATTTCTCGTTGTGGAGAAATGAGCGAAGATCATGGAGGAATTCTAGTGTATTGGGTTTCTTTCTTGGGCTCTCAATTTGTACAAATTATCCAAGTCTGATATATGAACATCAACATCTACAAGTCTTTTGATTTCTTTGCACACATTAGACGGGGACACTTCATCAGAATGAAAACAAATTTCCATAAAAAAACCTCTTTACTGCGCACGCGCCAATTCATTCGACTTTGCTCACCTATTTCGGACCATGCGATCCGGAGCGTATGATTTTCATGCGATTGATAATATCGGATTACCGGCCAAGAATATAACGATGATCGCCTCATGTGATCATTCGTCATAAATCAATGCCGCTCATTATTCAAGAATAGAATTTGATGTAGAGCCGTTCGTCCATATTGTCATGTTTTAAGGTAGGTACACAGTAGGTAATGGTAAGTAAACATAAATCATACGTAAATAAAACGTCAACTAAGAATCGTTCCAACAATGCATAGAGTATGATGTTCATGTATTAATTCACGTACAGGCTCTCGAACGTTTGATTCATACATGAATAAGTTCTCGAACGTTCACGTACTAATCAGAAGGTCATTGCTGGAACAAACCTATCTAAACTGATTGAACGTCAAACTGACAAATGGTTTAAAAATGTCGTGAAGATTTTGTATTGCGTCTAATGATTTAATTAATGATACTAAATTAACAATCCGTTAACTTCAGTAAACTCTTTTTCAATTTCAACATTTACCACTTTTCACAACTGTATAGTTTAAAATAATGGTTATTTTTGTATCTAGTGCGCGAAATTCTACTTTGGTGATCGAGAACTGATTTTTTTAACGAGGCGCAGCTGAGTAAAAAAAAAATAGTCGAGATCACCAAAGTATTTCGCGCATGAGATGCAAACACAATTTTTTCTACAAACCTCAAAAATATTGTTCTGAAATAAATAACATGCTTAGATGAAAAATAGCATTGAACTGGCTTAAACTGTTTTTCCAAATAAAGTAATTACTTAATTATTGTAATACATTAATAAATAAATGATTTCTTGGATTTTTGCTCTATTGAGTAACATAAAGGTTGAAATATAAAAATCCCATATAGTTTATATGCAGTGTGCAAAGTGAGTATTTCGAGATAAGTGTTTCGAGACTGAAACAGCTTTTTTAAAAACAATTTATTTGTTATGAATTACAAGTACATCTAATCTTATCAATGGTTAGACAGAAACTGAAAATATATTATAATAAAGATTCACAATCACAAGTGCATTATAGAAGAAATAGTCTGTCAACCTCATGAGTATAACAGAGACCCTAAAAAGAGAGATGCATACATATTGAGAGGTGGCGGCTTAAGTTAAATTACGGTGAAATTTGAAACTTTCAGAAACTTTTGTGTATACGAGATGCTATTGACCAATAGGTGGCTCTATGATAAAATATTAATAAAACTCAAAATAAACAACAAAATACATTTCTACTTATCAAAGTTGAATAAACATTTCTACCTTGATAAATAACCCAACCAAACAATTCTGTATCATGTTATCTATGGTATAGATAAGTATATTTGAAAATAATTTCTGGACTCAGTTTCTGGTCGGATTTATAGTAAAAGTAATGTTCAGATCCGTATTAGATAAAATTTAGATACCAAATCATAAATTAATAGTTATTTATGCAACAAGTGCAAAAAACACGTTTTGCAAGAGTTGCATACAATATTTTTTCTAAATTCATGCAGAAACTGGAAAATTAGAATATAATATGTCAAGAACCTAACCTAACCTAATTAAACTCAACCCGTTCTTCTTTTTTTGTATCTTCATGGCCTCCACCTTGTCAGTACTCAATCATAGCTGGTTCTCGCCTTGACCATTCAAATTTTAAATAATTAAAGATTTTTGTAAAAATTTTTAACTCGTTGAGACTAATGCTCGTATTCACCAAAGTAAAATATCTACAATTAACTTTTAATTGTGGTTAAGCAGCTAATTTCGTATTCACCAATGTTTTAATCAGAGAATTAGTGCTTAAACAAGAAATTAACCTAATCGGCCAAATTTGAGCGGTTTTAAAGATAATCGCCGTTTATTCTGACAGAAGTGAACATAACAATCAAACAATATAAATCAAACCTACAAATTTATCTTGTCCTTTACAATTTTTGATTTTTCGTTGGTTTATTTTTTTCTGGAACAAGGAAAATATTGAAGATCAGCTGTGTATTACGATGATTTGGACGTTATAGACATTATTGCAGATGACTTTACTAGAATTCAGTGGGAAAGAACTAATTATTTTCAAACAATGGATGAATACAACTTTTATAAAAGATTTAGACTGATCAAGCCTATTTGTAATTAGTATGATGACTATACCACCCCAGTAGGGTAGTCCCAAATAAAATACCAAGTAACTTTGAATTAAAAGGTTTTTTCATTTTTTAGTAACAATCCAGTAAGGTTAAATCGATCTTTAAAAATGTAAAGTGTAAATATCTGCCAATATAAGCTAAAACATTCGTATTTTGGGTGGTGACACTGAGAAAATATCCATGTTGCCAAGTTGTAAATCAAAGTTAACCCCTGATTGCTTAATTTTACCAAACAACAATTTGGTGAATAGCAATTTGACTTAATCAAGATTACTTATTTAATCACAATTACCTAATCATGATTAGAGTTGAAGATGGTGAATACGGCCATAAGTATACATATATTATTGTTGTATTAAAGCAGGATCAGATACTTGCTATGGATTTTTATTCAATTTAAATGTTTATGTTTGTCATTAATCATCACAAAACTGACACAAGAATGACAGATGAGTGCAATAAAATATTTTTTCTACTATCGTGTGTAAAGTAGGTACTTTAGACACACTTTCGAGTGCGTAAAACCTTATTTTACGCACTAGTGCGTAAAGAGTTTTTCTTTACGCACTAGTGCGTGAAGAAAATGTTCCAATATTATTATGTATGTAGTTATTGGTATCTGAATAGGTATAAGTTGGCGGTGAGTGACTGACATTTCTTTAATTGTGAATTGAATCTGACAATTAAAGTTTAAATTGAGATCTTCCGACTATACCTAGGGTATTTTGATGTAAGTATTGAATATTTTCAGGAAACTATGAAATAATTTTAGATTATTATAATTATAAAGATGGATCTCTCAGAAGATTACTTCGCAAATAGTGTGGGAAAAATAAAATGATAAAATATTCTGAAAATGTTCTAGTGGCATGTAACTTTTGTATTTCGATAAAGTTTTCGATAGTAGAAAAAATTTTGTATGCAATTCGTGTGTAAAGGCCTTTTTTTCGACTCATGTGATTGTCAACATTCACATTCGTCAAAAAAAGGCTACTTTACACACTAGTTACATAAATAACTATTATTGCACTAGTTCAATAAAGTACCACTTTTTCCATTAAATGTGGTTCAAAAAAGTGTTGTTTTTTGCATGAATGTAGAAAATAGTTATTTATGCAACAAGTGCAAAAAGTGAGTGTTTTTTGCACGCGACGTGAAATTGTCCAACGAGGTCTTTAGGCCGAGTTGGACAACACGTCGAGTGCAAAAAACACGTTTTGCAAGAGTTGCATACAATATTTTTTCTAAATTCATGCAAAAACTGGAAAATTACAATATAAATATGTCAAAAACCTAATCTAACCTAATAAAACTCAACCCGTTCTTCTTTTTTGTATCTTTATGGCCTCCACCTTGTCAGTACTCAATCATAGCTGGTTTTCGCCTTGACCATTTAAATTTTAAATCATTAATGATTTTTGAAATAATTGTAACTCGTTGAGACTAAGTAGTAAGATATACATATATTATTGTTGTATTAAAGCAGGATCAGGTACTTGCTATGGATTTTTATTTAATTTAAATGTTTATGTTTGTCATTAATCATCACAAAACTGACACAAGAATGACAGATGAGTGCAATAAAATACTAGTGCAATAAAGTACCACTTTTTCCATTAAATGTGGTGCACAAAAGTGTTGTTTTTTGCATGAATGTAGAAAAATTTATTTTTTGACAAAAAATAACTGAGTTTTACAAGAACAAATCTAATTGGAAAATGTTATCAAACAATGTTTCTTTTAAAAAAGATACGATACTGTGTTATTGTTATATACAGGGTGTTTTCAAATGACACTTACAACGTTTGCATGTATATACCTTTAGTAAAATTGGACAAAATGATATAAGCTCATTTACTTTTTGAAAAACGGTATTTTTATAAAAAAACATTTGTCAATTCTTGATCCAGTGGTGTACATTTGGAAAAATATGTCACTTTTCTCCTCCCATTTTTCACGCTACTGGTATTTGTATCTATTTTTAATAGAGGAGCTCAGTTTAAGGTCAGTGTGGCCAACAAAAAGGGGTTTTTTTCTGACAAGAATGACAGTTAATGTATACTGTTTAAAACATAAGATTTTGGATGTCATTGTTTTCTATCATTGCGAACATCTATATCGCTTTATTAAAATAAAGAATACACCCCTGAAGCGTATATCTTGAAATTTAAATTGACTTTTTAGCTGAATACACAACATATCGGTGGCCTCTATATTAATTTTGTATTCCTTAATCTTTTTTCTCGTAAAAAACACATAACCTTTGCACATCAAAAAATGTGTAGTTTTCAAGATGTTTAATGTTTTCATGAAGTCTGCATCCTAATTTATTAATAATAAAATAAAAAAATGCCTTTTTTTAATAACCTTCAAACTACCAAAATATGTATCAGAAACTAATTTGTGAAGCAACAATTGATGCATCTTGAACATTTTGAGAAGACTCTCGAAAATATTTGTCCAAAATTGTGCTTTTATTATTGAAAATGATGTTGCAAACTTCATGAAAACATTAAATATCTTGATAACTACTAATTTTTTTATATGTGAAGGTTATGTTTTTTACGTGAAAAAAATAAGAAATATAAAATTGATTGAAAATAGCCACAAATGTCAGTGAAAAAAGGAAGGAGAAAAGTGACATATTCTTCCAAATGTACACCACTGGATCAAAAATTGACAAATGTTTTTTATCAAATAATGCCTTTTTATATTTAAAAACAACCTGCCAAATATCAAATCAATTTATTCATCCATTTTAAAGTTATCAAATGAAAACATTTGAATTTTCATAACTTCAACATCCCGTATTTCGAAAAGTAAATGAACTAATCCTTATATCATTTTTTCCTATTTTACGAGAGTTTTATACATGTCTACGTTGTAAGAGTCATTTAAAAACACCCTGTATATCGGATTAACGTCCACGTGCTGTTTGTTTTTCTTTTGATTCAATCCTATTGTATCATAGTTAATCGTAGGTATTTTACTTTCCGTTCGCTACCCACCTATGTATATCTCTAGCTGCTCCGGTATCTAACAATGCTAGAAATTTGTGATTACTTATTTCGACGTCTATGTGCGGTCGGGGGACTGAAAAAGGATAATATGCGTAAGTTTTTCTTCAAAAAATAGTAATTAAGACTGTCCAAAAAAAGTGAGTTTATAGCAATTAATTGTCTGTCTGTATATTTTGGAAACATGTAGGCTCTGTTTGTATATCATCTTTGTGACTGCAACTAACGAAAAAATAATTCAGAACCATCCATTATTAGCATATTCATTTGATAAACTGTATTCTATTCCATCCAACCACTATTTACGTATAATAATCAAAAGAACAACAATTCTTCAAAATACCAATCCACGCAACTACAACAAGAATTAAATACTTGATAAATGCGAGATAACTATAAACCTTTTCACCCTTTACCTAAGGGTGGTGTGGTTATTATAAATGACCTTCAAAAACAGGTAGATTTATTTCGAAAATAGACTCACAATTAATACAGATTGTCGTCAGTTACATCTACATCTACATCTACATAATCACTTGAAATAAATAGGTATCTTTCCTAATTCGAAGTGAAATATTATATTCAGCGCCATCTACTCGTTAAATCTAGCTTTCACAATACGCCACCTAAACGTCCAATCCGAACTACCGAAAAACTGTTAAATTTTTAGCCCATAAGGTTGTCAAACTATTTTGGTAGAATGAGTGATTTGCCTTTTTGGATTTCTTTTTTTGGGAATATTTGAGTTCGTTGATGGTTAATTCACAATCTTCTGTAATAATGATTAATGATGGCATTTGGACTTAAAATATTCTGTTACTTCGGCATTTTGATACGACATCTTGGGATTGTACGGGGATGATCATTACTTGGTCATTTGTTATTTGTTGAACTATGGATTTTTGAATGTTCACTTTGGTTGCGTGGCATCCTTTTGGAGATTGGCCTCTTATGAGTTGCAGTGTACAGTTGTACAGTTGTCCTCTGAGGCGAATTTTTGAGCACAGTAATATATGTCTTCTAGTTTTGAACATTCTTCTTTCTCTAATTGGGTTTCTTCATTGTTGCTTGCCAGGTATGGATAAGTTGGGGTGAACACTGTATTATTTTGGATTATGGGAAATATATGATGAAATTCTGAAATAAACAACAAAATACATTTCTACTTATCAAAGTTGAATAAACATTTCTACCTTGATAAATAACCCAACCAAACAATTCTGTATCATGTTATCTATGGTATAGATAAGTATATTTGAAAATAATTTCTGGACTCAGTTTCTGGTCGGATTTATAGTAAAAGTAATGTTCAGATCCGTATTAGATAAAATTTAGATACCAAATCATAAATTAATAGTTATTTATGCAACAAGTGCAAAAAACACGTTTTGCAAGAGTTGCATACAATATTTTTTCTAAATTCATGCAGAAACTGGAAAATTAGAATATAATATGTCAAGAACCTAACCTAACCTAATTAAACTCAACCCGTTCTTCTTTTTTTGTATCTTCATGGCCTCCACCTTGTCAGTACTCAATCATAGCTGGTTCTCGCCTTGACCATTCAAATTTTAAATAATTAAAGATTTTTGTAAAAATTTTTAACTCGTTGAGACTAAGTATACATATATTATTGTTGTATTAAAGCAGGATCAGATACTTGCTATGGATTTTTATTCAATTTAAATGTTTATGTTTGTCATTAATCATCACAAAACTGACACAAGAATGACAGATGAGTGCAATAAAATATTTTTTCTACTATCGTGTGTAAAGTAGGTACTTTAGACACACTTTCGAGTGCGTAAAACCTTATTTTACGCACTAGTGCGTAAAGAGTTTTTCTTTACGCACTAGTGCGTGAAGAAAATGTTCCAATATTATTATGTATGTAGTTATTGGTATCTGAATAGGTATAAGTTGGCGGTGAGTGACTGACATTTCTTTAATTGTGAATTGAATCTGACAATTAAAGTTTAAATTGAGATCTTCCGACTATACCTAGGGTATTTTGATGTAAGTATTGAATATTTTCAGGAAACTATGAAATAATTTTAGATTATTATAATTATAAAGATGGATCTCTCAGAAGATTACTTCGCAAATAGTGTGGGAAAAATAAAATGATAAAATATTCTGAAAATGTTCTAGTGGCATGTAACTTTTGTATTTCGATAAAGTTTTCGATAGTAGAAAAAATTTTGTATGCAATTCGTGTGTAAAGGCCTTTTTTTCGACTCATGTGATTGTCAACATTCACATTCGTCAAAAAAAGGCTACTTTACACACTAGTTACATAAATAACTATTATTGCACTAGTTCAATAAAGTACCACTTTTTCCATTAAATGTGGTTCAAAAAAGTGTTGTTTTTTGCATGAATGTAGAAAATAGTTATTTATGCAACAAGTGCAAAAAGTGAGTGTTTTTTGCACGCGACGTGAAATTGTCCAACGAGGTCTTTAGGCCGAGTTGGACAACACGTCGAGTGCAAAAAACACGTTTTGCAAGAGTTGCATACAATATTTTTTCTAAATTCATGCAAAAACTGGAAAATTACAATATAAATATGTCAAAAACCTAATCTAACCTAATAAAACTCAACCCGTTCTTCTTTTTTGTATCTTTATGGCCTCCACCTTGTCAGTACTCAATCATAGCTGGTTTTCGCCTTGACCATTTAAATTTTAAATCATTAATGATTTTTGAAATAATTGTAACTCGTTGAGACTAAGTAGTAAGATATACATATATTATTGTTGTATTAAAGCAGGATCAGGTACTTGCTATGGATTTTTATTTAATTTAAATGTTTATGTTTGTCATTAATCATCACAAAACTGACACAAGAATGACAGATGAGTGCAATAAAATACTAGTGCAATAAAGTACCACTTTTTCCATTAAATGTGGTGCACAAAAGTGTTGTTTTTTGCATGAATGTAGAAAAATTTATTTTTTGACAAAAAATAACTGTTTTACAAGAACAAATCTAATTGGAAAATGTTATCAAACAATGTTTCTTTTAAAAAAGATACGATACTGTGTTATTGTTATATACAGGGTGTTTTCAAATGACACTTACAACGTTTGCATGTATATACCTTTAGTAAAATTGGACAAAATGATATAAGCTCATTTACTTTTTGAAAAACGGTATTTTTATAAAAAAACATTTGTCAATTCTTGATCCAGTGGTGTACATTTGGAAAAATATGTCACTTTTCTCCTCCCATTTTTCACGCTACTGGTATTTGTATCTATTTTTAATAGAGGAGCTCAGTTTGAAGTCAGTGTGGCCAACAAAAAGGGGTTTTTTTCTGACAAGAATGACAGTTAATGTATACTGTTTAAAACATAAGATTTTGCATGTCATTGTTTTCTATCATTGCGAACATCTATATCGCTTTATTAAAATAAAGAATACACCCCTGAAGCGTATATCTTGAAATTTAAATTGACTTTTTAGCTGAATACACAACATATCGGTGGCCTCTATATTAATTTTGTATTCCTTAATCTTTTTTCTCGTAAAAAACACATAACCTTTGCACATCAAAAAATGTGTAGTTTTCAAGATGTTTAATGTTTTCATGAAGTCTGCATCCTAATTTATTAATAATAAAATAAAAAAATGCCTTTTTTTAATAACCTTCAAACTACCAAAATATGTATCAGAAACTAATTTGTGAAGCAACAATTGATGCATCTTGAACATTTTGAGAAGACTCTCGAAAATATTTGTCCAAAATTGTGCTTTTATTATTGAAAATGATGTTGCAAACTTCATGAAAACATTAAATATCTTGATAACTACTAATTTTTTTATATGTGAAGGTTATGTTTTTTACGTGAAAAAAATAAGAAATATAAAATTGATTGAAAATAGCCACAAATGTCAGTGAAAAAAGGAAGGAGAAAAGTGACATATTCTTCCAAATGTACACCACTGGATCAAAAATTGACAAATGTTTTTTATCAAATAATGCCTTTTTATATTTAAAAACAACCTGCCAAATATCAAATCAATTTATTCATCCATTTTAAAGTTATCAAATGAAAACATTTGAATTTTCATAACTTCAACATCCCGTATTTCGAAAAGTAAATGAACTAATCCTTATATCATTTTTTCCTATTTTACGAGAGTTTTATACATGTCTACGTTGTAAGAGTCATTTAAAAACACCCTGTATATCGGATTAACGTCCACGTGCTGTTTGTTTTTCTTTTGATTCAATCCTATTGTATCATAGTTAATCGTAGGTATTTTACTTTCCGTTCGCTACCCACCTATGTATATCTCTAGCTGCTCCGGTATCTAACAATGCTAGAAATTTGTGATTACTTATTTCGACGTCTATGTGCGGTCGGGGGACTGAAAAAGGATAATATGCGTAAGTTTTTCTTCAAAAAATAGTAATTAAGACTGTCCAAAAAAAGTGAGTTTATAGCAATTAATTGTCTGTCTGTATATTTTGGAAACATGTAGGCTCTGTTTGTATATCATCTTTGTGACTGCAACTAACGAAAAAATAATTCAGAACCATCCATTATTAGCATATTCATTTGATAAACTGTATTCTATTCCATCCAACCACTATTTACGTATAATAATCAAAAGAACAACAATTCTTCAAAATACCAATCCACGCAACTACAACAAGAATTAAATACTTGATAAATGCGAGATAACTATAAACCTTTTCACCCTTTACCTAAGGGTGGTGTGGTTATTATAAATGACCTTCAAAAACAGGTAGATTTATTTCGAAAATAGACTCACAATTAATACAGATTGTCGTCAGTTACATCTACATCTACATCTACATAATCGCTTGAAATAAATAGGTATCTTTCCTAATTCGAAGTGAAATATTATATTCAGCGCCATCTACTCGTTAAATCTAGCTTTCACAATACGCCACCTAAACGTCCAATCCGAACTACCGAAAAACTGTTAAATTTTTAGCCCATAAGGTTGTCAAACTATTTTGGTAGAATGAGTGATTTGCCTTTTTGGATTTCTTTTTTTGGGAATATTTGAGTTCGTTGATGGTTAATTCACAATCTTCTGTAATAATGATTAATGATGGCATTTGGACTTAAAATATTCTGTTACTTCGGCATTTTGATACGACATCTTGGGATTGTACGGGGATGATCATTACTTGGTCATTTGTTATTTGTTGAACTATGGATTTTTGAATGTTCACTTTGGTTGCGTGGCATCCTTTTGGAGATTGGCCTCTTATGAGTTGCAGTGTACAGTTGTACAGTTGTCCTCTGAGGCGAATTTTTGAGCACAGTAATATATGTCTTCTAGTTTTGAACATTCTTCTTTCTCTAATTGGGTTTCTTCATTGTTGCTTGCCAGGTATGGATAAGTTGGGGTGAACACTGTATTATTTTGGATTATGGGAAATATATGATGAAATTCTGAGGGTTTTGATTTTAGGATGGGAACATGAATAGCAAATATTAGTTTGGAACCGGAAAAGGTTACTTGGGTTCCAAGAAAAGTATAGTATGTTAAGATATTATTGAATTTAGGGATTTGGTTAACTTTATATATTTGATTTAAATGTTTGATCAAATCTAAAATTTCGTAACTTGATATTATGGAACTGTGAAGAGTATTTAATTTTGAAAAGAGAACGGTATTTTCGATATTATCAATAAATGATATTAGATTTTGGCAATCGAGATTGATCTGACTTATTGTTCCTTGAAATGTTATATATCTACCTAAAGAGTCAATTTGATTCAATATAGACGCTTGAAATTTTTCCAAATTATTATGAAGTTTTTGTTGATTTTGCCAAAGTGTTGTCAATGATTGATTATAGTGATCAATTAATTTTTTAAACAAAGGAGTTTGTAAATTTAGTTCGTATGAAACATGTTTTTGATTCTCTTGTAAAAGTTTAATTGCATTATCGTAACGGTTACCGTCATCTGAGTCTAAATTTCCAAATAGCCATTTATTCACTTTGCCTAATCCATTGATTGAGCCTCTTTTTGAACGCATATGGGGATACAAGTTTTCGAATTTTCTTTCCAAAGAATTAATTAAAAATTCAGTTCTTTCTATCATATTTTCACTTAAACCATGATATGAAATGGGATTGGAACTATTGATTTTTACTACTGTTTTTTGTACAATGGAAAAGTGAGATTTTAGTGTATCTATTTGTTTAACCACTTCCTTAACATCTAAGTACCTAGTGGATAAATGTATGTTTTGTATATATAATTCTAGCTTCACCTATTTCTACTGGAAGTATTATATTTTCTAAGGGCGTAATACTAATTTCTTCCTTAAAACTATTTATGCTAAATATTAGAAGGGCCAGCCACATCAGGAGTGTTAGCAACTTCATGGTCCTGTGGGTCCTATAAAACGTTATTTAAATTCATTCTAGGTTTCCTAATAATACTTTTATGATAGGTGCCTTTATTTGTTTCTAATAAGACACCTTTATCGTTTACTACTTCCACCTTTTTGAATTTCGGTAGTTTTTTATTGCGGAATTTAGTCTGTACATATGCTGATTCTTGTGCTGATAAATCGGGGGGATCATTTCGATTTTGGTTAACTTTAGTAATAAAATTTTCTTTGACTTTTTCGTTACGTTCTTTTATTGATTTGTATAGCTTTTCAGTAGCTTCCTTGTGGTTTTGAACATAATAAGATAAGACTAAGTGATCATTGAGATCAAAGGGGTCCGGATTATCTATATGACCTTTGATAATTTCGAAAGGGGTATATTTTGGGGCCGAATGTATAGAATTGATATAGCTTAATACAGAGTGTTTCATTATTTGGGTAGGAGATAATTCCTTGTTTTTTTTCTCTTAGACACCTGAAATGTTCTATTAAACTAGAATGAAAACGTTCTACCGGCGAGTTAGAGTTACTATTTTTTGCTGACCTGTAATGAAGTTCAATTCGGTGTAATTTACAAAAATCCTCTAAGTCTTTATTTTTAAACTCGGTGCCACTGTCGGTAGTTGTTTAAAGGGGAGTCCGTGGTGGGTTATGAAGCTTAATAAACTGTCAACTACTGAAATGCTGCTAACGGTATTAATGGGATAGGCTTGACCATATCTGGAAAATGAATCGATAATAGTGAGAAATGGGGTATTGGATATTCTAAACACATCCATGTGTATATGATCAAATGGCTTGGAAGAAGTTGGTGTCAAATTAAATATTGCGTTTTAAAATATAAAGCATAGGTATATTTGGGATTAAAATATTCTCTGGCAAATTTAAAAAGACTTTCATCTAAATTTCTTTGTGGTAAGGTAACATTCAATCTGGTGTTTTCAAATACATTTTCTTTTCTACATAATGTTTCTCTGATATCACCACAGGTTAAAATTATCTGATTTTTATATTGGTTCACTGGTCTATCAGTAATAGGTATGGAAAGGATTGGGTTCTCTATGGAGGTATGTACTGTCTCTAAATCGCTGTTTGAAATACCTACTATCTAATAACGGGGGGTGAATTTTGACATTTTGGATTATATTAATTTTATTTTGATCGTTTAATGTATTATTATTTGCATTTAATGTATTCTCAACATAATTAGGTGACAGATTTGGCAATTCCGACAGGTTTTCAATTTCTTGTTGAATTATAGAATCGATATCATCTATATTGACATCTAATGAAGCGGTTTCTAAAGCGTTTAAATCATGTTTGGGAGTGCTCTTGACAAATCATCTGCTACTTGGTTGAGTTTGCCTTTTTGATACTTGATAGTATATTTGAGTTCTTCTAATTTCAGCCGCCAACGGCGTGAATTCGGCTCTTTAAGAGAAAATAACCATTCTAATGGTTTATGGTCGGTCAAAATTTTGAAAACGCGGCCAAATAAGTATGGACGAAAATACTTACATCCCCAAACGACTGCAAGTAGTTCCTTTTCTATTGTCGAATAATTAGTTTCGGTAGAATTTAATGTTCGAGATACGTAACATATAGGGTGATTATCTTGACTCAGTACTGCTCCTATCGCGTACATAGATGCGTCTGTCATAATTTCAAAAAGTTTTTCAAAATCAGGGTAAGCCAATATAGGCTCTGATATTAGTAAATTTTTACAATTATTGAAGCAATCGATAAATTCTTCAGTGTGTTCAACTTTATTGTCTTTTTTTAAATAGTTTGTTAAAGGTTTTGTTAATTTTGCGAAATTTCGTATAAATTTTCTTTAATAACCCAGAATTCCAAGAAATGATTTTATTTCTTTCTGAGTTTTCGGAATTGGAAAGTTATTTATGGCATGAATCTTTTTTGGATTTGGCTTAATACCCTGGAGTAAATGAGCAGCAAGAGTTCTGGCTCATGGCGGAGGCGCTAACATGGGAATCTCCATAAGAAAATCACTAAAAAAGCCAAGGTTTGAAAACGTCAAAATTTACGCTAAAAGTGGTGGGGGTAAACTATCATATATATGGTAGATAAAAAGTAACATGCCTGCTCGAAAGGCCTTAACGTCTAGTGTATTTGAAAAATAATAGAAAAATTCTAACTACCCCCGTTCATCCCCCACGCATCATCCCTTCTACTAAAAGTTAACCAATCATAGCAAACGACGTGTCGTTGGAAAGGCTTTAACGTCTAGTGTATATGAAAAATAATAGAAAAATTCTACCCCCGTTCATCCCCCATCATCCCTTTTACCAAAAGTTAATCAATCATAGACGTCTCGTTGGAAAGGCCTTAACGTCTAGTGTATATGAAAAATAATAGAAAAATTCTACCCTCATCCCCCACGCAGCACCCCTTTTACTAAAAGTTAACCAATCATAGACGTCTCGTTGGAAAGGTATTTTCTATTATATACAGGGTGGATAACATGCATGAAAGGCCTTAACTATTATATACAGTATCGATCAAAAGTAACATGCATGCCAGGCATAAACGTATATTATGTACAGGGTGAATCAAAAGTAACATATCTTACCATGCCAGTCATACCTACTCGAACGGCCTTAACGTCTATTATATATGCCAAACGTGCTACGTCTTTTCAACATAGGGTATATAGACAGGTGACATCAGTGAAAAACACAGAGCGCTCGAAAGGCGTTAACTATTATATACAGGGTGAGTAACGCTTGAAGGTCTTATTATATTCAGGGTGAGTAACATGCCTGCACGAGAGGCCTTAACTATTATATACAGGGTGAGTAACACACCTGCACGAAAGGCATTATCTATTATATACAGGGTGAGTAACATGCCTGCTCGAAAGGCCTTGAAGTATACAGGGTGTGCCTGCACTTAAGGCATTATCTATTATATACAGGTGAGTAACGCATGCACGTACGTCGTCACGTCACGTCAAACGTCACGCTGTCACGTCACCTTGTCACGTCAAACGCCACGCTGTCACATCAAAGGTCACGACGTCAAACGTCACGTTATGTCATATAAAACGTATGCGGAGAGGAGCGCTTTTGTAATTAACTCTCTATAGCCTGCATATACCCAAGATTTTATTGCCAAAAGTAATTTTTTCTATCATGTATTATTTTTAATAAATCGCGCAAAGTTTTTCTGAAATATTCGAGAAATAATCAACAGATAAAAAGTCTTTATCTCAATGTCATGCCACCGAGCAAAAATTAACAGGAAGTTACAATCTTGAGATAAGACCCGATACAACATCACACCGCAAAAACTTACTTTATTAGTTGGAAAAAACCGAAGCTACAGCCTTGAGGAAGATCTACAATACCCGTTGTAAATAGGAAGTTACAATCTAAAATTAATTTGAAATTACACATTTACAAAATTACACATAGCTACTCGGTTTTAACATATACAGAGTGATGCAAAATTATTCAACTGACGTTGAAAAAACACCAAACATTCTTTTAGGGTGCAGCAAAAATTACGAGGCAAAATCAAGTGACCATTGGAGAGGACATCTAGATAGTAGACCATCTACAGAGTGTAAAGCTTTCAAAAGCATCTAACCCTCTACGAAACATATGCAGGGTGTAGAGTACAAGTGACATCCTTCAAAATTACGATACACATAGCTACTCGTTTTTAACATAATACAGAGTGTTGCAAAATTATTTAACTGACGTTGAAAAGACATTAACGTTCACTACTGTTATGACGTTGAAAAAAACACCAAACATTCTTTTAGGGTGCAGCAAAAATTACGAGGCAAAATCAAGTGACCATTGAGTGTCCGTTGTCACGTCTCGCTATCACGTCTCGCTATCACGTCAAACGCCACGTTGTAACGTCAAATGTCATGTTGTTACGTCAAATGGAACTTCATATATGATGGCGATGAAAAGTTTAAGTTTGGTTGGATCAAGTTCAGGCGATCGAACTAGTCTACTTGTAGTATTAATTCATGAAATTGGACATATACTAGGTATTGCTCACAGTGATCACTCCAAAATATATTTTTAATAAATACGATAAATAAAAAAATGTTGGAGTGCTTCTGAGTTATTTAACACTCAGTGATGAATCCCCATTTTTACCACCCTGTACACGTCTATGCTGAATGTCGAGAAATGGATAATGCTGTGTAGCATCATGTGCCGTTATTCAAGTGACGTTGGAAAAAACACATTCTTTTAACATATACAGGGTGTAGCAAAAAAAAAGTAATAGACATAATATAGGGTGTAGGTATAGAGTACAAGTGGTATCCTTTAATGACAAGTGATGTTGAAAAAAGAACTAATTCATTCAAAAGGGTGTAAAGTTCAAGTAACATCATCTAAAATTACGTTAAATACTCTTTTAACATATACAGAGTGTTATAAAATTATCACACTCTCAAAAGGACCTAATGTTGATACTCTACGAAACACTTGTCACGTCAAATGTCACGTTGTCACGTCAAACTTTATATTGTCGCGTTGACACGTCAAATGTCGCGTTGTCGCGTCAAATGGAACTTTATATTTGATGGTGATGAAAAGTTTAAGTTTGGATGGATCAAGTTCAGGCGATCGAACCAGTCTATGGTAATAATTCATGAAATTGGATATATACTAGGTATTGCCCACAGTGATGTTGATACAGCAATATTAGCTGTATTCTTTTTACCAGACTGTCTCACTTGTGAGAATAATTAAGACAAAGTGAGCTGAGATAAAGTGAGATAAATTGAGAGGCAAATTTATATCTAAAAAAACATGCATGACAGTCACAGATCACAGTTATAAAATAACTTCTAATGTTTATACCTCGCTTGCGTGCTCATTTGGGGTAAGGGGGGGGGGAAGAAATTTCCTCAGTTAGTCTCACTTTGTGCTCAACTCAAGACATATTAAAAGAACATATATTTTTTCCTTATATACTGAGACTAACTGAGAGACTCAGTTAAACGTAGTAAAAAGAATACAGTTAATGTATCCATTGTATCAATTCAACGAGGCTCCAAAATTGGCTGAAGATGCTAAAAGGGCTCTTGATACTCTTTATGGGATAATAACTACAGATTTAAATAATCCAGTCAAACCTAAGCTACCACCACAAACTTCAAAGACACTTCATCAAAGACCTCAACCCGTTATGAATTTACGTAACATAATACCGGATTATATGTTTATTGGGAGGCCAATCTAAAAATTATCATTTATATTGATTAAAATTCCCTATGGAAAATTGATTTGAACTCAAAACTTATTCCCACACAACCAGATATATTTGATGATTATTTTCCCAAAGAAGTTGACTCCATAATTCAGATTTTTCAAAGTTCTTTTGGTAATTTGATTGCAGTCAATGTCCGTAAATAGTATGTAACAAATTTTCCTAGTATGCAAATACTCAAGGAACTTGATTTATTTGTACCCAAAAATTCTCGAATGAACACATTGTTTCAAAGCAATCATGTGAGAATATATGTATTTTACAATAATGATAATTATATTGAATATAACCAAAACTCTATCATCAATAGAGAACATATTTTCTCAGGCATACCAACAGATGTGACAGGAGCATTCCAGTTCATTAACAGTTATATATTTTTTTAAGAACACTACCTACTGCAAATATAATTGTAATGTATTCTGATTAATAATTAAGTGATTAAGACCAGCAGTAGACTTAGATGAATACTTTTATTAATTCAAAGAACACTATTACAGCAAGAACATTGATACATGCACGTGGACTCGTTGACAAGTGAGTCTGTCTTGTCAATAGTATGACAATGTCATTACCGCACTGTTACCAACCTATAATTTAAGGTTACGTTCACAACAATAATGAGTTTACTAAAAACTTCTTGCAGCTGGACCATTTAATTGAAACATCTTTGATATTCAATGCCCCAATATAGAAACCTTTTAAATCATCTGAAGATTTAACAAAAATTATTTCTTATTATCAATATTTTAAAAATAAACTCTGCAATTAGCTTATCTGTCACATAACCATAACACCACCTTGAGTTACAATAGATAAGAAGTTTTTTAACCACAAGTATAATTTTACGCCGAACTAAATGAACATGATAAAACATATGGTCAGTGCTTCTCAAACGATTATTGTATTTTTAATACAATATATTGAACAATGGAACATAAATTTATTGAGGATTGTGACTAAAAAGGTTGCGAACCACTGCTCTGTCATGAAGCATATTTGCACACATCCGCATACACACAATATATAGTTCATATAACAAGTTTATTTAACAGTTCATCCGACCTTATTGAAAGTTGTTTTATACTGAATTAAGTGCATACTTTTCCCTTCTCCGGTTTTTCTTACATTTACGCTATTAACGTTTATGATTTTAAGTGTAAACCAAGGTTAAGAGATTCTATAGTGGGTAAGTATTTTTTTAATTCCAATCTGTAGAATAAACCGATTTTTTCATTTTTTTGATTTTTATAAAGTGGAAAAATACTTGGTGAAAAAACAGTGTTAGTAAAACGAGGATGTTTTTATGGTAAAGTTTTGCTTAATTTGATAACTTCTTTAAATAAAGCAGGTTACGTTTTTGGAAATATTTTCTCTGTAAAAGGTAAATATTATTCGATTTTAAAAAATAAATTGTTATCTAGTTCCATGTAAGTTCCTTATATATTTTAATTTTTCACTTGATTAGATTCTGATTAAGAAATATATCAGATATTAATAGTATTCTAAAAATTCATTTTGTCTGCTTAGGATAGATAGATACTGCATTTAAAAGATCGTTTTAAAACCTCTTCAATATCAATTAAACTGTTATAATACATGATATTTATAAGTCTAATTCTTTAAACTTTTGAAAATTATTCATTATCTAGTTATCAATTTTTATAGTCTTAGGTGGGGAAGCTAATTATTCTAACGGTAGCTGGGAAGTTGAAATAAAAATATTATGGTTTAATTATATGAAAATCATGAAAAAACTTTTAATTTCCACCTCAATAGTAAAGCTGTTCAATCGACTTGTTGAGAGTGGTGTGATTTTCATAATTCTTACCTATGTTTAAAAGTAAAAAAAATATATAAGGTATACCTATAACTATGCTAACTAAGAAAATGTCACTATCATTATGGTATCTAGGTATCTTTGAATTATTAAAAATATTGGTTATTTTACAATTAGATACTTTTTTTCTGTATTTATTTATTTTCTGAATATTTGTATAGGATAGTTGTGTTGTTCCCTACATTTTCCTAATATTATTATCCTCTCTCTATTTCACACTACTACCACTAGCAATAAATGAATACAGAATATTTGAAATATTTTGGATCTTTCATAAAATACTCGATATATGGTGTGGAAATGAACCATATTATAACAATTTAATAAATTTTAAAAACTATTTGTTATTTTATTCAACTACCCTAATAGATTACCTTCAAAAAGATAACGTTCACCAAGTCTTCATGGTAAATAGACTAAATCTTTTTATAATCAAAGAAATTCATAAAACATTTAAATTTTGAAAATTAAAAACAAAGATGGATCATCATATTCCATTGAGAATATAATTCATGTGTCACGTGACATGTTTTCCACCAATCAATATTGAGAATCTCCCTAGATACATGTCTATCACAGTGATGATAAAAAACAAAGAAATTATCACCTTATTTCGGTTCGTTGCTAAGGGTAATTTTTCATATTGATAGTTCATATTGAAAGTATAAAAATGTATTATAATCGTTTCATATAATATAATTATTTAAATTCATTATATACTCTCTCATTAAATATGAGCTCGTGATATGCTTAATAATCGAAGATATATCTTGTAAAACCGAAGCAGCTTTTTTAGCTCGTCCTTCGGATTCGTTAAATCTGCAGCTCAGTTTCACTCGAAAATATCATCGATGATAATCATATCACTTGTTATATCACGTATGAAAATATATTCACTTCATATATAATTAATGCATAATAACCTTGAGCGGGCTTGGTCCCTCCACTTCACACAACGCATTTCTACAGGGTGGTGAAAATGGGGATTCATCACTGAGTGTTAAATAACTCAGAAGCACTCCAACATTTTTTTATTTATCGTATTTATTAAAAATATATTTTGGAGTGATCACTGTGAGCAATACTTAGTATATGTCCAATTTCATGAATTAATACTACAAGTAGACTAGTTCGATCGCCTGAACTTGATCCAACCAAACTTAAACTTTTCATCATCATCAAATATGAAGTTCCATTTGACGTGACAACGCGACATTTGACGTGACAACGTGACGTTTGACGTGATAGCGTGACGTTTGTCGTGACAACATGACATTTGACGCGACAACGTGACGTTTTGACGTGACGTGACGACGTACGTGCATGCGTTACTCACCTGTATATACTAGATAATGCCTTAAGTGCAGGTACACCCTGTATACGTTAAGGCCTTTCGAGCAGGCATGTTACTCACCCTGTATATAATAGATAATGCCTTTCGTGCAGGTGTGTTACTCACCCTGTATATAATAGTTAAGGCCTCTCGTGCAGGCATGCTACTCACCCTGAATATAATAAGACCTTCCAGCGTTACTCACCCTGTATATAATAGTAAAGGCCTTTCGAGCGCTCTGTGTTTTTCACTGATGTCACCTGTCTATATACCCTTTGTTGAAAAGACGTAGCACGTTTGGCATAAATAATAGGTTAAGGCGTTAAGGTTACTTTCGATTCACCCTGTACATAATAGACGTTTAGGCCTTTCGAAAATGCATGTTACTTTTCATCCACCCTGTATATAATATACGTTTATGCCTTCCATGCATGTTACTTTTGATCCACCTTGTACATAATAGACGTTTAGGTCTTGCATGCATGTTACTTTTTATTCACTCTGTATATAAAGGTACTTAAGGTTAAGGTATGTTACTTTTGATTCACCCTGTACATAATATACGTTTATGCCTTGCATGCATGTTACTTTTCATCCGCTCTGTATACAATAGACGTTTAGCAAACTTAATCTTTTCATCATCATCAAATATGAAGTTCCATTTGACGTGACAACGCGACATTTGACGTGACAACGTGACGTTTGACGTGATAGCGTGACGTTTGTCGTGACAACATGACATTTGACGTGACAACATGACATTTGACGCGACAACGTGACGTTTTGACGTGACGTGACGACGTACGTGCATGCGTTACTCACCTGTATATAATAGATAATGCCTTAAGTGCAGGTACACCCTATATACGTTAAGGCCTTTCGAGCAGGCATGTTACTCACCCTGTATATAATAGATAATGCCTTTCGTGCAGGTGTGTTACTCACCCTGTATATAATAGTTAAGGCCTCTCGTGCAGGCATGTTACTCACCCTGAATATAATAAGACCTTCCAGCGTTACTCACCCTGTATATAATAGTAAAGGCCTTTCGAGCGCTCTGTGTTTTTCACTGATGTCACCTGTCTATATACCCTATGTTGAAAAGACGTAGCACGTTTGGCATATATAATAGACGTTAAGGCCGTTCGAGTAGGCATGACTGGCATGGTAAGATATGTTACTTTTGATTCACCCTGTACATAATATACGTTTATGCCTGGCATGCATGTTACTTTTGATCCACCCTGTATATAATAGATGTTTATGCCTTGCATGCATGTTACTTTTCATCCGCTCTGTATACAATAGACGTTTAGGCCTTGCTGTCATGTTACTTTTGATCGATACTGTATATAATAGTTAAGGCCTTTCATGCATGTTATCCACCCTGTATATAATAGAAAATACCTTTCCAACGAGACGTCTATGATTGGTTAACTTTTAGTAAAAGGGGTGCTGCGTGGGGGATGAGGGTAGAATTTTTCTATTATTTTTCATATACACTAGACGTTAAGGCCTTTCCAACGAGACGTCTATGATTGATTAACTTTTGGTAAAAGGGATGATGGGGGATGAACGGGGGTAGAATTTTTCTATTATTTTTCATATACACTAGACGTTAAAGCCTTTCCAACGACACGTCGTTTGCTATGATTGGTTAACTTTTAGTAGAAGGGATGATGCGTGGGGGATGAACGGGGGTAGTTAGAATTTTTCTATTATTTTTCAAATACACTAGACGTTAAGGCCTTTCGAGCAGGCATGTTACTTTTTATCTACCATATATATGATAGTTTACCCCCACCACTTTTAGCGTAAATTTTGACGTTTTCAAACCTTGGCTTTTTTAGTGATTTTCTTATGGAGATTCCCATGTTAGCGCCTCCGCCATGAGCCAGAACTCTTGCTGCTCATTTACTCCCTGGGGTGTGACAACTAGAAATTCTAACTCCTTGCGCAAAAATTCACATTTGTCCAGCTGGACTTTTAGGCTTGCTTCTCTTAACTTTTCGAAAACTAATTTTAAATTTTGGATGTGCTCTTGCGATCCAGTGAGTAGATATACAAAGCCATTTCTAGATCGGAAGTGGACTGCGCATGTGCAAGTTCAGCTAGAGAGAGAGTGAATGAGTGTGAGAGAGACATCGTTCACCATGAGGCGAATTTAATTTTAAAAAAACTTTGACTTAAGTGTGGATCGAACCCCGAACCTACGCGTTCAAAGCAATACATCTAACATAGTATGCCATGATCTCTCATGCATATCGTTACCGTTAGGATGATGAGGCGGCGCGCCACGGTCTATAACATCGCGCACCGTTCGCTTCTTGCTGTAAAATGTGACGTAATCTAGACAGATTCGTTGCGATGATCACAGCGGGAGCACTGATATACCAGGTTGGTTAAAAGTAACTCTTTGGGTAAAAATTATATATACCGTTATTGATATGATTGGGAATTAGTTTTTTGAGGATAGCAGAAGAGTGAAGATCATGTTAATCATTATATTAGCTGCATTACTAAGTCCAGCACTATGTATTGTCGACCAACAGTATGCTATGAAGTATTAACAACGGTTCGGGTACGCAAAAGAAAATGATTTGACTAAACTTGAGGATTATTTGTTGAGTTTTCAAGAAAGATATAATATCCCTGCCACGGGAGAATTAGATGAAAATACAATTCAACTTTTAAATAGACCAAGATGTAATGTAAGTGAAGCAGCTTCCGACGATCATAATTCTTTTAGAGTTCAATCAAAATGGTCAAAATTTGATTTGAAATGGTATTTCCCTCAGGCAACTCCAAAATATCTTGAAGTAACCAAAAAGGCTTTTGAAGTGTGGAGTAACAGTTCAAAGTTTAAATTTGAATTAATACACAAAACATGGCCTTATGCTCCCGATATAACTATTACAGTTGTACAGGGAAAGCACTATTTTCGAGCAGATTGCCAAGGTAGAGGTGAGTGCTCCAGTACATTTGATGGCACATGCTTATTTCCCAAAAGGCAACAGTTGTACAGAGCTTCGTATTGATGGTGATAAGAAGTGGGATTTAAGTTTGGATGGATCAAGTTCAGAAGATCAGACTAGTCTACTTATGGTATTAATTCATGAAATCGGGCATATCCTAGGAATTGGTCACAGTGATATTGATACAGCAATAATGTATCCATGGTATCAATTCAACATTGCTCCTAAATTGGATGAGGATGATAAAATGGCCCTTGAAGCTCTTTATGGACCAATCAATACATATGTAAATAATCCTTTCAAACCCACATCTCGTCCACCACCACCGACTACAAAGACACTTGGACATCAACCAAATGCACCGGATAAAAATTTATGCGACATAACACCGGAGTATAATAATATGTTCATTGCCATGGCTGGTGAATTTGAAAATTACCATTTATATATTATTAATGGAAATTCCCTTTGGAAAATTGATTTGAACTCGAAACTTATTCCCCCGCAACCAGAAATACTCGATGTTTATTTACCTGAAGAAGTGGGTCACGCAATTCAAATTTTTCAAAGTTCTTCAGATAATTTAATAGCAGTCAATGGTCGTAAATAGTATGTAGCAGATTTTCCCGCTCTAGAAATACTTGACGAAAATAATTTAATTATACCTAAAAATTCCCCAGTAGACACAATGTTTCAAAACAATCATGGGAAAATATATGTATTTTATAATAACAGTAATTATATTGAATTTAACAAGAACTTGAAAACTGTCCAGAATAGAGGACAAATAAAATATATTTTCCCCGGACTACCCACAGATGTTACAGGTGCATTCCAGTACATTGACGGACACATGTACTTTTTCAAAAACACCACATACTACAAATATAATAAGTTTACCAAAAGACTAGTTGCAGCCGGACCCTTTAATTGGAACGTGTTCGATATTCCATGTCCAAATGGAGACCTTTTAAATCATTTCAAAACTTTATTATCAAAAATAATTTCTTTTATCAATAATATTTTTAAAATAAACTTTGCAATTAATTAAATTGTTTTTCTGAAATTCCTACGGACGTTACAGATAAGAAACTTTTATTTACCGCAAAAATAGCGCACACGAAGTTGCAGCCTTGAGATAAGAAGTTTTTATCTACAATACCCGTTGTAAATAGGAAGTTACAATCTGAAATTTTAACACAAAAAGGAAACTTGAGGAAAATATAACAGGAAATCACACCGCAATTTCCATTGCAAAAACTCACTATCTCAAAGTTACGACACGTGTTTTTTTTGCACACGGTGGGGAAGGCACACATAAATAAGCAAACGCAAGCCGGGAGAGAGTAGTTTTTGCTGAGAAAAAGGTGAAAGCAGCACACACACAGTCGAACAGAAGTAGCAGGAACATAATCAAAAAGGTAAGTTTTCTCTTATACTGCAATCTTTTCCAAAGCAAATTGTTTTTTCTCTTACTACAATCTTTTTCAAAGCAAATTGGATTGCATAGTTTATTGCTTATTATTGTTTTCAGATGGATTTAAAAAAATTAAATGAAGTTTCTGTAGTTGCAGAAAGGAAACCAATTATAAAATTGAAGGACCTCCAAATTGATGTGCCTGAGAAAATTCTGGCAGCAAAGCTTACCAAAGGACGCTTTGGAGACTCCATTCTTTTAGAATTAAATAATAAAGTTACATTCCTGCCAATTCGTGTGACGAAACAATACCAGGAAGCAATCCTATATTTGTTGGATGGGAAATATTCCATAATTCTGAAAGGATTGGTGGACATTGGAAAGCTCAACCCCTTGATATCATTCGAGATCATTGAAAACTAGGAGATACAAGAAAGAGAGAGAGAGAGGGTGAGTTGTTTTTTCTCTTACTACAATCTTTTTCAAAGCAAATTGGATTGCTTAGATTATTGCTTATTATTTTCAGATTGATTTAAAAAAAATTAAATGAAGTTTCTGTAATTGCACAAAGAAAACCAATCATAAAATTGAAGGACCTCCAAATTGATGTGCCTGAGAAAATTCTGGCAGCAAAGCTTACCAAAGGACGCTTTGGAGACTCCATTCTTTTGGAATTAAATAATAAAGTTACATTCCTGCCAATTCGTGTGACGAAACAATACCAGGAAGCAATCCCATATTTGTTGGATGGGAAATATTCCATAGTTCTGAAAGGATTGGTGGACATTGGAAAGCTCAACCCCTTGATATCATTCGAGATCATTGAAAACTAGGAGATACAAGAAATAGAGAGGGTGAGTGAATTTTTCAATTTTCAAAGCCATGTCAAGCATAATTAAACAGTCTGATGATTTGCTGGTAGCTATTAGAAAAGTACATAAAATTGTTTTTGATAAATTTACTGTAAGAGATGCAGAACTGTGTTTAAAACGGTTGAATAAATACATTAAGGGCGAGTTGTACCAAACACCTAAACTCGGTTTAATGATAACTGATGTTTAGACTGTGTCTGATTGATGTATTTATTATCAACAATTACATCAGTCTAATCATCAGTTAACATTAAACCGAGTTTAGGCGTTTGGTACAACTCGCCCAAAGGCTTGCAGTAGGCGTATAAAAGACGCCAGTTTATGCGTCGGAACTAGACGAAAACTTCAAGCAAATATTGGTCATTTCAAACATTTTCGCAAACTTATTTTAAATACACACATAGGGTAAGGTTTAAATTCTAGACTACGTAGTAGGGTTGAATAGGAAAATATTGCATTGAGTTTTACTAGCAGAATTAAAACGGGAATCATTGTAAATTTATATCATAAGGACTTAGGAAAATTTTTGGATGATGCATATGGCATTTTCAAAGAAAAAATAGTATCATGTCTAACTTCATTCAAGTTTATGAAAGTAAATACTGCTTTTTGTGGGGAATTTATCAAAAAGTCTGGGGATGAGGAAACATTGGATTTATATTATATTATAAAGATAAAATTTTCACAAAATTATCTAATTTTCAAGAAAGAGATTCTGGGGCTGCTTTATGCCGAGTAATCTCATAGGAGGTTAAC
This sequence comes from Galerucella nymphaeae, assembly GCA_963978555.1. Classification (NCBI taxonomy): domain Eukaryota; kingdom Metazoa; phylum Arthropoda; class Insecta; order Coleoptera; family Chrysomelidae; genus Galerucella; species Galerucella nymphaeae. The sequence goes on from OZ021708.1 coordinate 8,062,115, forward strand.
GTAAATAAACTGCAAATGGGTAATGGCTCATCCTTTATCAGATTACCTAAGGAAATCTAGATAAAGCGTGCTTGTATAAATGTGGAAAACTATGACCAGAATTGTTTCTATTGGGCTATTGTTAGCTGTTTATATCCCTCTGAATCAAACTCTAACCGAACCAAGTCATATCCTCATTTTAGCAAAGTTTTGCAAACTGAAAACTTGGAAGCTCCAATATCATTACAAAATATTTCTAGATTTGAAAAAGCGAATGATATTTCAGTTAACGTGTATGCATTAGAATTGAATTTAGTTACTACTTACGTAGTAGCACCAGCTAGACTTACCGCAAATAAACGTGAAAAACACGTAAATTTGCTGCTTATTCAAAATAAATATTTTCCGAGACTGAACGACTATGAGGCTGCAGATGATGACGACAAATCTGAGATCAGATTTCATTATGTTTGGATCAAAGACATGTCTCGACTACTTAATTATCAACTTACCAAAAATGGCCATAAAAAATTCATTTGCGACCGCTGTTTAAATTATTATACAAGCTCAGATAAATCAGCTGAGCATGAAGAACTTTGTTCTGATTTGAATAAATCTAAAATGTCTCCACCTAAATATGAGCACGTTCAATTTAGGAATTTTACATATAAACAAACTACGCCATTTATAATTTATGCTGATTTTGAATGCCAATTGGAAAATGTTGCTACAAATATAGCTCATAAAATAACAAAAACAACTAAATATCAAAAACATGTGCCATATAGTGCAGGCTACTACGTAAAGTGTTCATATGATAATAGTCTTTCTTATTTTAAAAGCCACCGAGGATCGGACTGTATGGATTGGTTTGCGAATGAAATGACTGATGTGTCTAGACTTGTGAATTCTAAAATAAAAACGATTATACCTATGACTGGGAAGCTTGATCTGCGTAATGCAGAAAGCTGTCATATATGTGAAAAAGACTTCGCTTGTAAAGACAAAATCGTTAGAGATCACGATCATTTCACAGGACAGTTTAGAGGATTTGCACACGAAGCATGTAACCTAAACTTCAAAACATTATTTGTTGTTCCTGTTGTATTTCATAACTTAAGTGGATATGACAGTAATTTCATGATGGTTGACCTCTGTAAACGAGGCCGTTTGAGCGTACTTGCCATTAATAAAGAAAAATATATTTTTCTCCGATCGTGGGAAAAGTTACACTATTTTGAACTGTTTTCTATGCGCAAAGCTCAACATTCCCGAATAGTGGGCAGTTGCTAAGCAATTTGAAAATAACAGTGCGGTAATATTCTTACCGCACTGCTGTAGCGTGCGGTAATGTTTCAATTGGATTATTACAATAAAATGAAACAAGGTATGGTTTTAATTTTTATATTGATGCAGCTGGTATGTTATAAATAAAAGGAACATCTAATTTATAACGATATTCCTGAAAGCAAATTAATTTTGTCAATATTTAGATATATTCATTGTACAGTTTGTACAATTTGTAAATTGTACTGGAGGGCAACGAGAATTTATAGACGTTGAAGCTGCATGGCTAATTGTTTGGTTTATCTCGTTACCACTTCTACATTCCAATATAAACATAGAGTAACCTATTTAAACTTACTTGATTACAACTTGAATGGGACATTTTTTAATTCATTTTTGAATGTAAATCAACGATCGAAGAAAAAATAGTATGTATAATTCATGGGAAAAGCATATTCCCAAACTCCTGTGTTACCAGACTCGTCGCTACGCTCCTCATCTGGTAATCATCACAGTCGTTTGGGAATATGATGCTTTTCCCACTAATTATACAATATTACTATTCTTTTACCCTGTATTCCGATGAAAATGATATAAAATTACGATTTATTGATTCATTCAGATTCATGGGAGCTTCACTCGATGAATTAGCATCAATTTTGGATATTAAAGAGAAAAAAAATTTGAAACAAGGGTTTCAGGGTGTAGATGATGAAGCTTTTAAATTATTATCTTGCAAAGGTGTTTTTTGCTATGATTATATTGATAGTTTAGCTAAATTAGAAGAAACTTCTTTACTGCCAATTGATAAGTTTTACAATAAATTATGCGATGACGATATTGGTGAGGCAAAGTACAGTCATGCGCAAAAATTTTGGAATACTTTTAATTGTAAAAATTTGGGTGAATATTCAGACATTTATTTAAAGACAGATATTTTGCTCCTAGCTGATGTTTTTGAACAATTCAGACAAAAGTGTCGAGATACATACCATTTAGATCCTGCATGGTACTATACCATGCCAGGGTATACATGGGATTGTATGCTTAAATTCACTAAATGCAAATTGGAATTACTCAAGGATATAGATATGATCATGTTTATCGAAAAAGGTATCAGAGGCGGGATATCTGTATGTAGCAACCGATTTTCGGAAGCTAACAATAAATACATGCATGACTATGACCCAACAAAGCCCTCGAAATATCTTATGTACGTGGATGTTAATAGCCTGTATGGTTGGGCTATGAGTGAGCCCTTGCCCTACGAAGGCTTCAAATGGGTGAATACCAAGTTCAGCGTTGAACCATGTTCGGGGTACATAGATATTTTGTCGATTCCAGACGATTCGCCAGAAGGTTATATCTTCCAAGTTGACCTCGAATACCCACTCGAATTACATGATACTCATAAAGATTTACCATTTGCTCCTGAACACCGCATTCCGTCAGGATCAAAATTACCAAAATTACTTACAACGCTTTATAACAAAGAAAAATATATTATGCATTATAGAAATTTGAAGCAGGCTCTAAATAATGGATTAAAATTAACCAAAATACATAAAGTGTTACAATTCAAACAGTCAACATGGCTGAAGTCTTATATTGAGTTAAATACTCGTTTGAGGACTGCAGCTACGAACGACTTTGAAAAAAATCTTTTTAAATTGATTAATAATGCGGTGTTTGGTAAGACCATGGAGAACATCAGACGCCACAGATCTGTGAAATTGGTGAGACAATGGGAGGGACGTTATGGCGCCAAAAACTTGATTGCAAGTTTTCGGTTTCATAGCAGAACGATTTTAGATGAAAATCTGGTAGCTATTGAATTAAATAAAGCTGAAGTGACATTTAATAAACCTCTGTATATAGGAATGGCAATTCTAGACATTTCCAAGATATGCATGTATGATTTCCATCATAACTACATGCTACCAAAATTAGGTGTCAACAAGTGCAAGTTAATGTACATGGATACCGACAGTTTTGTCTGCGAATTGCAGTGCGCAGATGCTTATGAAGAAGTAATAAAGGCTGATTTATCTAAATTTGATACTTCTGACTATGCTGAAAATAACTTTATAGCATGCCTCGAGTTAATAAAAAAATTATTGGTCTTATGAAGGATGAGTCAAAGGGTCAAATTATTACTCATTTTGTTGGACTTAGGTCAAAAATGTATACCTACAAGTTGCAAATAAATGATAATGACAGAGAAAATGAAAAACTCCGCCTAAAGCGAAAGCAACTCGGCGAAACAAGAATAAAAAATGATTTGAAAAATTTAGGTATAACAAAAAAGTCTAAAGGTGTAAAATCCAATGTAGTGAAAAATAAAATAACGTATGATGATTATGAAACATGTTTAAAAGATTTTAAAATACACTCATCAAGCCAACGATGTATTCGGGCCTATGCACATAAAGTTTTCAGTATAGAACAAACAAAAATTAGTCCGCATGACGATAAACGTCATTTAATGCCAGGTACATTTGATACGCTTGTTAATTTAGCCGAATTAATGGAGCTATCTCTATTACCGGAGATACTTATGAAATTAATCGTGAAAAAGTACCCATTCTACAGGTGGAGAGCGATAAATAAACAAGCGAAACTAGGACCATTTGCAGACATACAATTCATCGGTTGTTCAAAATTTATAAGAACAGCGATGAGAAACACTCTTTTAAATGCGGATGAAACAAGTCACGAATTTGATGAATCCGAATATTGTGTTTGGACAAATTATTATAAAATAAAAAATTACAACCTTCGGGTTTGTAAGACATGTTTTTCAAATATAAAAAATTTCCACAACTCCCAACAAAAGTCATTGTTTGTTATTTTCGATCATTTTCATGAATTATATGAAGATTACCTCATCATTACAGATGTGTTTCAATCCCAATTTTATTGGTGTCAGAGCTGTTTTAGCCATGTTTTGTGTGATATAAAGGATGTGAAGTCATGCGTGAGTTCACTTCACTCGTATCCAAAAAGCACCGGTTCATCGATTCAGAAGCTAGCGAGACTGAAATCGATGAATTAATGTAAAGGTTGGCTTCGGAAATTACAAAAATTACTCTCCTCTCTCTTTTTTGTGTATTGCTTGAATTTATATATGTATTGCTTTAAATTTATATATGTATTGCTTTGAATTTATATATGTATTGCTTTAAATTTACATCACTTTTAATTTTGTTTAAAATATTATTTCAAAATTAAAAAAATTACTCTCCTCTCTCTCTTTTTTTGTGTATTGCTTAAATTTATATATGTATTGCTTTGAATTCATATATGTATTGCTTTAAATTTAAATCACTTTTAATTTTGTTTAAAATAAAATATTATTTCAATAGGTTGTTTTATTTTTCCTGCTATCCTCCTATTGAAGGAGTTAGGTTACATGAGAAACTCCTCAAGAAAAAAAAATGATGGGTTTGATTTGTGTATTTTTGGTTCAAGAAAACACATGTCAATAATATAACTATTTATTTAAATCATTGATAACTGTAAGTTTACAAAAGTATACAAACTCTCTAAGAGCATTGTTTAACATATCATTAGGTGTAATAGAACAAAATGTATATAAAATTTGTTGAGGATTTAAATTTTCAGAGGCGACATTTTTACAGAAATCCAAAACATTATAATAATATTGAGAAAAATTTAAATTTTCCAACATATCTATACGTTGTAAAATCAAATTATTTAGTTCTAAAATTTGGGACACTTCTTCTTCATCCATATAATATTCAACTCCATATTTCTTGACGAAAATCAACTTACACCCGTCGTAATTTAATGGAGTAATGGTGCAGTACTCTCCACATGGAAACGAATCAGGTTGGAACTTGTCGGCGTCGTCTGTGGCATGAAAGAAAGCATTCATCTGTTGCGTCATTATTGAAATGAAGGTATACCATTCGTAAGTGCTGAAAGATATTTTGCTGCACTTTAGCTGTTGGGATAGAATAACAGCAGGCGTAAATGATCTTGCCGGACTAATTCCACATTTTACTTCATAACCGGAAATTGAATATTGTGTTGAAAGCAGGTACACATTTTCAGACTTTGCAGCAAACTCATAGTTTTTCAAAATTCTATCCAGCTCTGCAGCATAGTTATTATCACTACTACTACTGTCGTAATCACTACTGACACCTTGATAACTCATGTTGCTAACTGAATTTGAGATCTGAAACGACTCCAATTTATAGCGTGTGTGGCCTTTTACGTCATAAAACATCAACTCGATTAATCCAGCTGTTATGTTTTTTGGCTAAGCCCAACCATTTCACGAGCAGTTTCTTGCCTTTACGTCTAAGAACTTTTTCCACCAAGTAAACGTCCGTATTCGATGTTTTCTGTAGTTCTTCATCATAGAAGCAGCCGCTGATTGGTGTTCCATGCATGTCTTCAAGTAAATACGTAGCAGGATTGGTAATTTTAACTTTGGTGATTTTGAATAGTTCTGTAGTCCAATTGGGTGTATATCCTTTTTCAAAGACATGTTTTGCCTTGGATATGCGCACAATGTCACCAACTTTAAATTTTCGCGGGCCTGCTATCTTCAAATGACTATCTCATTAAATTTTGAAATTTGCTATTGTAAAATTCCTTTCCCTGATCAGATTGCAGATTTTTTGGTATTCGTCTAGTGTGAGCGAGAATGTCCGAGAATGCTCGAGTAATCTCCTCTCCGGTCTTCGTCTTTAGTGGGCGTGTCCACACAAACTTAGAAAAACAATCAATGACGACCAGTATCATTTTATGATTCCTATTTTGTGATGCAAAATTCCTCATCTCCGCAAGATCCATTTGCCAAAGATCGTCAAGGCCCTTAATGATAGTGCGTCTCCGAGGGAATTTTTTCCGTATCGGTTTGTGGAGTTCGTTTACAAGCTGAATTTTTTCTTCAGAATACATATTATGACTTACTACCAGCTAGCTTCAGCTCCAGACTGTTAATGCGGGTAACGGTATTAGTATTCATAACCTTAATATTGTCTACAATGCCCGAAACGTTAGTTTTCATATCAGAGACGGATCTGATATTTTCTGTAATTTCTTTTTGTAACTCACGTATGCTTTCAACACACATGTTAATAGAAGCAGTGAATTCTTTTCGAATGAATATTTTGGCTGCAACAATTGAATCGTCAACGTATTTCTTCGTAGCCATATCCGAAATAAATGTATCAATTTCGTTAGTTTTATTTCGTAAGTTAGTAATGTGCGCCTGTAATATGGGGATTTTCGTTTTATGAAGCTCATTTCTTATCTCGTTCAATCCTACAGCTAAATCCTTTATATCACGTTCTTGTTGCTGGAGCACGGTACCATGTGCTTGAATTAATGGTGAGTTGATGGTACGTAGGCCATTCAACTGCACATCAACATATTTTTTTGTTGCAGCATCACTATTTGTTGTTGGTTCCTTAACATTACATATTTTCACATTTTCAATATCAATATTACCGTCCTGAGTATGAGGAAACGTAATTTTCGCAGGTAAACGCGCATAGGGCGTTTGATGTCTATGTCCGAATTTATCGACTGACATAATTGAAAAGAACAAGTTCCAACTTGTATTATTCTATTATATCTGCCTCCTTGAGTTCATTGATAATTGCTACTATTTCGTTGTCGTGTGACGTATTACCTGCCTCCTTTGAAGCAATTAACAACTTCAAACGATCCACCAATTCATTAGCATCATCCCAATAAATATACTCCATAGGTTTATCATTATATCTTAAACGATCGATACCTTTTCCTTTTGCTGAAGGAATTGATTTTAGACGAGTGAATACCTGAGACGATCTAGTCGTCGTTAGAGATTTTGTTTTGAATAAAGGTTTTATGATGTAGTGATATTTTTCAGTACTTGACCACTTAAGACGATTCATCGTGTCTAAATGAACTTCAGTTGTTGTCAAAAGATTTTTATAGTTCTGTAAATCTTGATCATTGTAACTGGGGTCTTGGTAAAATAGAAGCTCATACAAGCCTGGTGTTCCAATTATATATTTTCCTACTTCGTTTTTCTCAGGTAGTATGTTTATATTACCGGTTATTCCATCAAACCCAATTCGACGTTTGCCTAATTACCAACCAATTTCATCGTTGTATATCGGTCCAGAATTTTTATCAATTTTATCATCTTTTTGGAAGTAATCTTCAATGAACTGATGACTGATGGCAGGATATTGGTCCAAATAGTCTTCGAAAGCTTCCTGAAAAATTTCGGGGCGCATCTCTTCTGGAGATTCAGAACGTGTAATATTGCCTGATTCATCGGTTTCGGCTACCGGTTCCGTTTCGAGAAAAGGTGTAAACACATCATCTGGTTCTTCTTCTTCCTTCTTTATTTCCTCTTATGGATTCAAATTTGTAATCGTTTTTTGTAATGTCTTTGAGGATTGCACAATTTCTTCGAGTGGTTTAGATATCGGCTTGAATAGTTTATTAAGAGACTCATCTTGCTCTGATTTACCCAATTTCAATGCTAAATATTTTTTTCGAATTGATCTAGCAAGTTCAGACACTTTTTTCTTACGCAATGCGGTAGCAACCTTATCGTCAGACATATTGGTGTGAACTAAAGAAGCAGCTTACAATTTTATATATTTATCGAATCCTTTGCGATACCTTCCATCATTGAGGGCGAAATCTTTCATAATTACCAATGTACCATAGCGATCACACCAACACTTTGAACACATATTTTTAAATACGTCAAATGTCATGTCAGGAGATACGTGTTCGTCAAATATATGTTTCAAGTTTACCTCATCCTGCTTGAATAATACAATAACATTACAATTGTCGCGAATAAGCTGTTTCGGTATTTTTGAGTATGTTTGGCAAAGATATGCAGCATCGATATCTTTATGTCTACAAATGGAGTAGTATTCACGATTTTTCTGCTGCCCATCACATGCGACGTCATCGAATAAAAAGACAGAATTTGGTCGAGCTTTCTCTGGACTAATTATTTCCTCGTTGTCTTTAAATGGAAAATAGCCAACGCCCTTGACTTGTGCTATAACTTCCTGCAGCAATTGGTACTTTGGTTGGAATAACGATTTTGAATAAACATAAACGATTTTGAATTTCGCACCATTCGGATTAAATAGGAGCGCCAGCACGACATTCGTCTTACCACACCCACTGGGGCCACATATAATGGCACGGAAAGAATTTGGTAACAATTTACCATGTTTGCCGATCGATGACGATGAGGTGAAATCCAGATTTTCAATGGGTATAGTCTGCTCTTGTTGAATTATTTCCATTGTGTGTCGTCGCAAACGTCGTTCCTTGCATCGAGATGTTATTCTAAAAGTGGGAAAGTCCATGAAAAAAGGGGCATCTTTGAAAGACACCGCAACGTTTGCCTTACGAGCCGCCAAAGCACTTATTAAAGAATTTGGTGGGAAAAAAGAAGTCAAGGTTCCTCGAGTGATACCTGTAGCGAAATCCGGAGGTTTCCTACCACTTATCCCTTTGTTTGCTGGCCTTTCGGCACTTGGAGCTTTGTCAGGTGGTGCTGCTGGTATTGCTAAAACTGTCATTGATGCTAAGCATGCGCAAAAGAAATTGGAAGAAGATGTACGTCATAATAAGGCTATGGAACGTGTAGGATCTGGTCTGTATCTGAAAAAGTACCCAAAAGGCGGTTTCGGATTGTATTTGAAAAAGCAAAAAAACTAATAAAGCTACCCAATCACGCATTAACCGACTTTGACATAACACATTACGCAAAATCGCTTAAAATACCGCATTTTCGAGGAGTTTTTATGCGAGACACTCTCCCTAAAGACGGCCCTCGAAAACAAGAATGTGCAGTGGTTAATTTGGATACCTCTAAGAATAGCGGATGTCATTGGGTGGCTTACAGGAAGAAAAGCAATAATGTTGAGTATTTCGATTCATTTGGTAACTTGAAGCCGCCGAAAGAAGTTGTTAAATATCTTGGAAAAATTGCGCGAATTTTCTACAACAATACCCAATATCAAAACTACGATCAAATCAATTGCGGTCATTTGTGTTTGAAATTTCTACAGCAATGACGGAACTATTACTACAACACATCTACCATGGAAAAGCATTGAGCAGTTTTACTGCCGAAGAACTAAAGCACTTTTCCATTGAACATCTAATAGAGTGTGTAAGACCTTGGGAATTGCTGGAAATGTGGCATAAACTTCCCAATGAATATCGAGCAAATTTTGAACTACAAATACGACTGCCTTGTTTCATTCATTACAATCGACCTGATTGGACGACGCATTGTGACGGCCCTCCGAGTTCGCAAGCTACTTGTTTCCTTTGTAAACAAACATTAAAAAAATAAAAAATGATATTTAAATTCAAACATTATTCGTATTTCATTAGTCACCATGTCACAGTTGCTGAGAGTAAACAGCCACAATCATGAATTTACCTTCCAACAATGTCAGAAATATCTGCATTTAAGGTTTTGTCGGTATGTGAGTCAGAGAAACCAAATGTGAAAAATTGGTTGGATCATGGTGGAAGCCCTTGGGATCCCGTGCAGAAAGACGAAGATATGCCGCAGCGGTATGTTAATTCACACACTAGTATACCTAATTTGCTTCCAACTACCAATCCTCTATTAGAAACAGCATCTCCGCTAATAACTAAATTATTAACTAGACAATCTCTACCGAAGGATTTACCGTACTTTGACGGTAATCCTATAGATTGGCCAAATTTTTTACAACAATATAGAAGTTCTAATGAAATTTGTCAATTCAGTAATGAGGAAAACCTATGTAGACTGCAAAAATGCTTAAAAGGGAATGCCAAGAAGGTATGTCAGTCTTTGTTGATTATACCCAATAATGTTGAGAAGGTTATTGATTTATTGCAGTCTAGATACGGCAGACCTGAACAAATAATTTCATTACTACTTACCAATTTGAAACAATTTACCAATCTAAAGACAGAACAAATTGATCAAATTATAGATTTTGCTGATGAAGTAAACAACTTTGTAGCCACAGTGCAATCGCTAAATGAGGAAGATCACCTTCATAATCCATTACTGCTAAATGAATTACTCAATAAACTTCCGATTTCATATAAAATTCAATGGATTGAGCATGTCTCAAAAGTTAGTCCTAAATTCAAAATTTTAGAGTTTGCTCACTGGCTTGTCTGAAAATCCGCTGTTTTGTGCCAAGTTCAGAATAGCAAAACACCTGATTTTGATAAGCTAGAAAAAAGAAGTTATCCTAAAAGTTACTCCAAAAATGTCAGATACGGAACTACTCTCATAACCAAAGATAAGGGAAACGTCAAAACATGTATTTGCGGATGTCAGATAAATCATCAATTGATTACTGGTCCTAAATTTAATGCCTTTTCAGTGATTGAGAGGTGGAATCTTGTCACAGCAAATAGGATTTGTTTTTCCTGTTTGAATCCCTTTCACAATGTTAAATTATGTCGCAAGAAACGTCCATGCGGTATAAAAAATTGCCAGAAATTACATCATGTTTTACTTCATAAACACGATGCTAATCAGGTGAATCAGAGAACAATTCGTTAGAATTAAATGAGTCTCTGGTAACAAAAGGTGAGTCCTCTGCAACCAATAGGCATCTTGCATAGATTTTTATTTTTACCTTAAAGTATTCTGAAAACCTCTTAAAGTATAATAAATATCCTTCCACATTTTTTTTCCAAGAAGTACTCAAAATTATCTCATGAATTCCCTAAGAAAGTTTCACGAAGCCCTTTAAATTTGACGTCACACGAAAACACAATGAAATTGGTCGTGACGTCACAAGGTACACCTGTCGTCCGCTAAATGTAAACTTCAAATCTGGTTTCCCGTTTATCCATTTTAAAAGCATTTTTACTTGAAATATGTTAGCATCAATTTATTGTTTAATAGTGTTTACTGTTGTGTTTCTCTGTTTATCGTTAATTTTAAATATTAAGATGTCTGAAGGATTTTTAAAGGCACAATCTGATAATTTACCTCTGGGTCCTTTTTCGGAGTTTTTCTTCAATGGGTAGCTTAATGAATGTTTTTCCAAGAGTGGAGATTATTGTTCTTCCACAAACTGGCACGATACAATACCGATAAACCATTTTTTTTTCAAAAAATCACCAAAAACAACGTCAAAATTAACTCTGATAGACGTCAAAACTTGGCATAAGTACCTTGTGACGTCACTGTTGCATGAAATGTGTTTTTGGCGGCATTTTAGTCGTTTGAATTTCAATTATTTATTACGACTTTAATATCAAACAAAATTTGAAAATATTCCTGTGGGATGATATTTACGTATAATTGATCATTTTAATGCAATAAAAAAATTATCTGCAAGGGGCCTATTGTCACATATCAGATAACAAATGTGTTCTTTTGAAAATTATTCCAGTTGTAGTGCAACATGGATCAATTAATCTGGAAACTTATGCTTTGTTAAATGATGCTTCTACTATCAGTTTAATAGACACAGATCTTAGTGTAAAACTTAAACTTTCCGGTCCAAATCAACCGCTATCTATACAGTGGACAAATAATGACTTCACTCAAGAAGAAAGTGATTCGGAAGTTGTTAGTTTCACAATAAGAGGGATTAATGCAAAGCAAAGTTTTCAGTTGAGACATGTTCGCACTATAAAACTTTCGTTACCGTTTCAAACAGTAGATGCTGAAGCATTGAAACAGAAATACCCTTATATTAATGAAAATGTTATGTCTATGACAAATGCACAGCCAAAAATCATTATTGGGCAAGATAACTGGCCACTTTTAGTGAATAGGAAATTAATATCAGGTCCTTGGAAGGGTCCAGCAGTAAGTAAAACGTTACTTGGTTGGGTTGTTCATGGTAATTTACTAGATACTTATAGAAACACACAGTACCTACGTAAATCATAAAACATACACATATCAGACAAAAATGATCATACTGACATTATACGAGACATTAAAGACGATTTAGATATCCTACATGGTTTAGTTAAAGAAATGTGGAAATTAGATTAGGTCCCGGGGCGAAGAAATAAATCCATTTCTCCCGAAGACAGACGTGCCGAGTCTATCCTCAACGAAACTATGAGACGAGTGGGTGATAGATATGAGACAGGACTTTTATGGAAGAATCCTAATATTATTTTACCTGAAAGTAGGGAAAATGCATTCCGACGACTACTATCTACGGAAAGAAAAATGGACAGAGACGAAAAGTATGGTGAAATTTATGTTAAAACATTTTTAGAATTGGAAGAAAAAGGGTATATACGTAAGTTATCACCTAAGGAAACCCAACAGAAGTCGGATCGAACGTGGTATTTGCCACATTTTGGGACGGTGAACCCCAACAAACCACAGAAGTTGAGAATTGTGTTTGATGCAGCAGCTAAGAGCCATCATGTTAGCTTGAACGATAACTTACTCACTGGCCCTGATTTATACAATTCTCTTTTTAATATTTTGTTGAATTTTAGAATTAAAAAATATGCCTTCACTGCCGATATACGCGAAATGTTCTTGCAAGTTCGTGTTTTATCTGAAGACTGTTGTGCACAAAGACTATTATGGCGAGGAATGGATCGGGATAGAGAACCCGACACTTATGAAATTGGTGTTGTATTTTTTGGTTCCAGTTGTGGACCATGTCTTGCACAAGAAGCAAAAAATCGCAATGCTTTGGATTTTCAGAAACAATTTCCTGAAGCGGTTAAGTGTATAGTTGAACAGCACTATATGGACGACTATTTGGGAGGGGCAGACAGTCTATCTGAAGCTATCCAACTTGTTAACGATATCATTTATGTACACCAACAAGGGGGATTCGTTATATGTAATTGGATATCAAATTCTCAAGATCCCGTGGACTGGGCTATCTATCGGGCGCGTCCCCAGGTGGCGGATAGGGGAACGGCCAAGGGACTGTCGCCGGTCCCTTGGTCAGTGGCAGAATAAGTAGGGTGAGGGGAGCTAAACCTCCCCAAAAGCCTTTGCTGAATATGCCACCGCGGACCAGCCTACCCAAGCTAAGGTGTAAGGAATCGTGCCGACAGCTGAATGGCCGCAGGGTGTTATGCGGTCACGAACGATCCCCTTGGGGAACCGGGCGGAACCCCATTGTAATTAGCCTTCCTCTGGTAATGCGGGGCTCTGCCAGAGGTGACCAACCCTTCCCTTGCTACTCGTGGGAACACACATGCACACAAACACGAAAACAAAAACAAATCCCGAGGCTGGACAGAAGTGCTCACCTCGATCAAAAGCAGTAACTGGGGATGAACAGAAATGTCCACCCCAAAATACTGCACAGAACGAGGCTGGACATGGAAGATCACCTCGTGATAGAACACAAAGGCGGAAGCGCATTTGCGGCGCCGAAGCCAAAAGGAGGAAGAGAGCGAGGGAATCAGGGGCGGCAGCAACTACAAGTGCTCCCCCCTCCTCCGTCACTCCACCTCCAAAAGCAAAGGCACTTCCTGCGGCGGGCGCCAAGAGCTCCGCCTTGAATAAAGGCAAGGAACCGGCAGCCCCTGCAGGAAAGCGCCTTCACCAGAGCACCTCCACGGAGGGGACTCCGCGAAGACTGAAGAAGCCGCGTACCGACAGAAATGTCGCCGCGTCTTCTAAGACCTTTGCGGATGCCGCCTTGAGACACCTCAAGGTTGCTATCATAGATGAAACTAACCCGTACGGTAAGATTACCTCAGAACGGGAAAGAATCATCAAAAACCAACTGCTAGAGGAACTGGACAAGATCATCTTCTCCGCCTCCAGCAGCAACAGCAAAACGCCCACGTTTAAATCGTGGACATACTCTGGTGAAATCATCAGAGTGGTCTGCGATGATGACGGGACGTTAGAGTGGCTGCAAAAAGCCACAAAAAACCTCAAGCCGTGGGAGGAAGCATCACTGGCGGTCGTCAGCGTGGATGGGCTCCCTAAGCTGACCAAGGCCTCGCTCTGGATCCCGGAGGACGTCCACAAGACGACATCCGGTGAAAAGGAGAGGGTGCTTGGTCGGCTTAGGGCGCAGAACCCTGATCTGACGGTGGCGAGATGGTGCACTTTCCACCATGAGGTTAAGGTGAACCCAGGAGGACACCTCTTCGTCTTCGGGATCGGAGACAAAGATATGGCGGTCCTCAAGAAGAAGTCGATGAGGATGAGCTATGCGTTCACCTCATTGACCATCAGGGTTTCAAGAAAGGAAACAGGGGGTACCTCTGAAGACCCGAGGTCCTTGGTAGACGAGCCACCCAAAGTGGATACTGACTCCAAGGCCACCACGGGTTCCGGAAAGGACGTCGAATCAGTCGATGACCTGACGGAGGAGGTACCCGAAAATAGCGAGGTCACCTCTCCCCTAGCGGAGGAGCGGATGGACCTCTAAAGAAAACCTAATCTAACCAACCTACTCATGGGCAAGGACGTTGGAAAAAAGGTAAATATCATACAATGCAACCTCCAACACAATAAGGCAGCAACGGCAACACTATGTCGGCACCTTGATGTATTGGAGGATGCAATAGCTTTGATCCAGGAGCCCTGGATAATAAAGACCAAAATTACTGGTTTTAGTAGTCTAAAGGGTCAAATTTTCAGCCTACCAAGCAATCAGCAACCTAGGACAGCAGTTTACGTCCCAAGGAAATACAGAGCTTCTCCAATGGCACAATTCTGCACCTCAGACCTCACTGCGGTTAAAGTGGAATGTCCAGATGGAAGAGGCAAATATACGGCGTTGGTACTTGCATCGGTGTACCTACCTTCAGATGCAGCCACCCTACCACCGACTAAAGAGACGGAGGTACTAGTGGATCACTGCCTCAACCAAAAAGTGGAGCTGATATTGGGTTGTGACTCAAACTCCCACCACTTGAGCTGGGGCAGCAAGGATATCAACGCCCGAGGTAAGTCTCTTTATGAATATATAATTAAGAAAGATCTAACAATCTTAAACAGAGGCACGGAGCCGACATTCATTAACGCCCGTAGCCAAACATTAATAGATATTACGCTGGCGACAACCAAAATATCAAACCAAATTAAGGACTGGCAAGTGTCAGATCATATCTCTATGTCAGACCACCGCTGGCTGACCTACACGGTAAGCCAGGATCTCAGGACCACTGTAAAATCTCGCGACCCGAAGAGGACGGATGTAGCTCTCTACAATCGACTCTTAAAAGGTGCTCTGCGGGAAACAGAGGTCCTGACTCCTAGCAATAATGAGGAACTGGAAAGGTACACAGTATCTATCCAAAACAAAATGGACATTGCCTATAAGGAATCCTGTCCGATGAGGATGGTTCAGACAGGTGGCACGACCAATAGCTGGTGGTGCCCTGAACTGGAACACCTCAGAAAGACAGCGAGAACGACCTTTAACAAGGCAAAACGAACAACACTCAAAGAGGACTGGGGAATATACAAAGCCAACCTCAAAGAGTTCAAAAAAGTCTGCAGACAAAAGCAAAGAGAAGCTTGGAGAGCCTATTGTGAGGCAGTCGAAGACTTCCCACAAGTTTCTAGGCTACAAAAGGCGCTTTCAAACGACCAACATAAGAGTATCGGCATCCTTACAAGGGAAAATGGCGACAAGGCCGCCAACCTTCAAGAGAGCGCTGAGATTCTTATGGAAACTCACTTCCCAGGTTCTGTCTCTCCCGGAACGTCAAACTGGATGGAAGTACCAACAACACCCTCACAATACGACTGGCAATTTGCTAGTTCAGTAATTGACGAGGACAAGATAAGGTGGGCCATATCGGGCTTTTCCCCCTTCAAGTCACCAGGACCTGACGGAATAAGACCAGCCCTACTTCAATGGGGAATGGATATTCTTATGCCGCACCTGGTTGGAATTTTCAGAGCCTCTTTGGCTCTGAGGTATATTCGTCGTAAGTGGAGAGAAGTACGAGTGGTATTCATACCAAAACCAGGTAGGATGGATTACACCTTACCAAAAGCATTCCGACCAATTAGTCTCACATCGTTCTTTTTAAAAACAATGGAGAGGTTATGCGAGCGGTACATAAGAGATGAAGTGCTAGTTCACCACCCACTTCATCCAAATCAGCATGCATATACTCCGGGAAGGTCCACTGATTCGGCCCTTCACCAAGTGGTTGGCAGAATCGAAAGATCATTGGACAACAAAGAATCCACCCTGGGTATATTCATAGACATCGAGGGAGCGTTTGATAAAACAACCTTTCCAACAATTACCCAGCAACTCAACTCCAGGAATGTACCTCTGGTAGTAGGAGAATGGATACTCAAGATGCTCTCTAGTAGAGCAATAAGTATCAATGTAGAAGACATCACAGTAAGAGGACTGGTCATGAGGGGATGTCCGCAAGGAGGAGTCTTATCGCCCCTCCTGTGGAACATAGTCCTGGACACCCTGATTAATCACCTCAACAACAATGGAATCTACACAATTGCATACGCAGATGACATAGTTATTTTGCAGACAGGCAATTTTGTGAACACACTGTGCGATAGAGCGCAGGATGGGCTCAAATTAATTGAAACATGGTGTAAGGAACACTCACTTTCGATCAATCCCAGGAAGACTGAGATGGTCCTTTTTACCAGGAAAAGGAGTTTATCGGGTTTAAAATCCCCCGAAATCTTCAAAAGCAAACTGAACTTTTCTGAAGAGGTGAAATACCTTGGTATTACCCTCGACAGGAAACTAACATGGAACTCTCATCTACACAGCAGAGCAAAAAGAGCATATGTGGCTTATGAACAGTGTCGGAGAACAGTGGGACGCACATGGGGGCTGTCACCCCGAGTGGTCTCCTGGATCTACACTGCAATAATAAGACCTATGTTAACGTATGGAGCAATTGCATGGGGACCGAAGGTTCTACAAGCAACGGCCATTCAAAAACTATATCAAATACAGCGAATGGCCTGTTTAAACATCACAGGAGCCATGAGAACAACACCAACCGCAGCAATGGAGCTTATTACTGGTCTGACCCCTCTGGACCTGTATGTCAAGGAGGTTGCGTTGATGGCCATGGTACGATTGCGCACGGCTGGTGTAAACCCCGAAGTAGGAGTGGGCCAATTGCGGTTAAGCCTATGGCAGGAAGCGCTTACTGCGCTACCTCTGCTGCAGGCAGCCAATGATGCAATTAAACCCAGGTTTTTGTTTAATAAACCCTACAAAATACAAATAAAACACAACACAGAGCCAGATGCGGCAGATGCAATACGCATTTATACAGATGGTTCAAAAATGAATGAAGGCTCAGGATGTGGAGTTTACTCGAGAGCACTAAGCCTAAGGATCAAGTGGGGAATGGGAAACAATACCAGCGTAGTTCAAACAGAACTGGCTGGTATCTCAATTGCCACAAAAGAACTAACCAGAAAAGGAATTTCTGACAAAAACATAATAATCTGCACTGATAGTAGACAAGCCCTATTAGCCTTGAACAGACAACGTGTTATATCAAGACTAGTACTAGAGTGCCACCAAGATTTAGCTAACGCCTCGGCAGATAACAATATTATCCTGAGGTGGGTTAAAGGGCACGACAGGAGTAAAGGAAATCGCATTGCTGATTCTTTAGCCAGGGAAGCCGCTGGACTGAAAATTCTTGGACCCAGTGACACCTACGGCCTGACGACTTCGACAATTGCGGAACTAGCCAAACGTTACACCCATGCTCAATCCCTTGAGAGATGGGAGGCAATCAAAGGATGCAGTTTTGCCAGGATCACCCTGGGCGACCCTGGGAAGATGGCGCCGAAAAAATACTTGGCGATGACCAGAAGAAACCTACGTATAACAGTGGGATTCCTGACTGGCCACTGTCAACTAAGGAAACACCTCCATACTATGGGGCTAGTGGACACACCTCTATGCAGGATGTGTGAACAGGAAGATGAGACTGTCAGGCATGTCCTATGCGAGTGTCCGGAGTTATCGTCGATAAGAGAGTGTGTGTTCGGTGAGTCTTGGCCTACACCTGCCGATATAAAGGAGATGTCTCCTGGTGACCTGTTCACCTTCCTGAGAAGGACAGGATGGACGATGACCTAGGAGGACAACTCCTCGGGAGGATGTACAATGGGTCATATGTGGCCTAAGTGCTGTGAGCCTACACTCACCCTCCCTACTCTACAGATACAGAGAAATTCTCAAGATATTTTAGCTTCTATTCAGCCTGATTTAGTAGCAAGTGGCATTAAAACTTTGAAAGGAGAGGTAACCACTGCTTCAGAAAAAATTCTGGGAGTTTATTGGGATCAAGAGAAGGACTCTTTTGAATATAAGACAAAATTTTACAAAGTTGACAAAGAGATTTTAACTTTAGCTAGACGACCAACAAAACAAGATATTTTAAAAGTTATTATGTCCGTGTTCGATCCTCTAGGATTTTTAGCTAATTTTTTAATTCAAGGAAAAATATTACTCCAAGATCTATGGAGAACCCATATTGGTTGGGATGACGAGATTCCAGAAAATCTTTACTGCGAATGGGAGAATTGGATAAGAGATCTTAAACAGATGTACAAATTTCAAATTAATCGCAAATACTTTACACTGGACTACGACGAAAATGATGTGCAACTACACATATTTTGTGATGCATCCGAAAGATCTTATTGTGCTGTAGCATATTTAAGAGTACAAACTGATCAAGAAGTACAAATAAGTTTCGTTTGTGCCAAAACGCGAGTGGCACCTGTAAAACCGATATCTATACCGCGTCTGGAACTACAGGCTGCGTTAGTGGCCGCCAAACTTGGTAGACTTTTAAGGGACAGTCGAAATCTTAAAATAGCAATCCTCACCTACTGGAGCGACTCCTATACAGTTCTTCATTGGCTTCGTTCTGAAGCAAGACGTTTTAAAGTTTTTGTATCACAACGAATTGGTGAGATACAAGAATTGACCGATGTATCCGAATGGCGGTATGTTCCTTCGAAAGAGAATGTAGCGGATGAAGTAACTAAACGAGTTAATGCAACAATTTTGCATGATAATTCGAGATGGATCAAGGGACCGACATTTTTGTATTCTCCGTCACAAGAATGGCCTGTTCAACGTAGGGATCACCGAATAGATCGGGACGTACTCGAAATTAGACGAGTAGAAGACAATGTTGTACTTCTGATTACATCTCACAACAATTTAGACGAAGCACTGTCTCAACCTACAAGATTTTCAAAATGGAATAGATTACTGCGATCGACCGCTTATATTCTAAGATTTATCAGAATAATACGTGAAAAAAGGAAAATTCCAGAAGTACTACAGGTTGACGAACTGAGTAAAGCTGAAAAATTACTTCTACAAAAGGCCCAATTGGAGTTGCTTCCGAATGAATTTAAATTATTAAAAAATTGTAAGCCCATACCCCCTTCCTCGAAACTGTTCACCTTAACACCAGTTTATTCAGACGAAGATGGTCTTATTAAGCTTGGTGGTAGACTCGACAATTCTTCTCTTGACATATTAACAACCAAACCAATTATTTTAGACCCTTCACATATCATCACCAAATTACTTATACATAACTATCATGAACAATTTTGTCACTTAGGACAGGAAACTGTTATAAGTAGTATCAGACAAAAATATTGGATATTTAAATTGAGACAAACAGTCAAAAATATGAAAAGAAATTGTCAATATTGTAAAATAAAAAAAGGTAAACCTAACGTTCCTTTAATGGGACAGCTTCCTTCATGTAGGGTAGAACCCACTATCAGACCCTTTATTAAAACCGATGTGGATTACTTTGGACCTCACGAAAAGAGATACGGTGTAATTTTTTCATGTATGGCTACTAGAGCCATTCATTTAGAGCTTGCTTATGATTCAAGTACTAACGAATTTATAAATGTACTAAGACAATTTGGTTGCAGAAGAGGCTTTCCTCAGGAAATTTACTGTGACAATGGTTCTAATTTTCATGGTGCTGATAGAGAACTAGCCCTAGAATTTGAAAAGTTAAACAAAAATGAAATTATAACATTTTGTTCTATGAAAAAAATTAGGTTTTTGTTTAACCCAGCTATGGCTCCAAATATGGGAGGTAGTTGGGAGCGATTAATACAGTGTGTAAAAAAGGTATTACGTGAAATTTTAAAAAGCGAATACCCTACCGACAACGTATTACGTACTTTACTTGTAGAGTGCGAAAACATCGTGAATTCGAGACCTCTGACTCACGTCAACAGATCATTTGGATCCAGAGGCTCTCACCCCAAATCACTTTCTTATTGGACCTTCCTATGAAGCCGTTCCTTATACAGTTACTGCGGAAGCTGATCTACATCTCATGTCATCCTGGCGAGCAGCACTAAGATTAGCCGATTATTTTTGGACGAGATGGATACACGAATACGTACCATCTTTGATACGTCGTTCGAAATGGTATACCAACAACAAACCAATAAAAATTGGTGACCTTGTAGTATTGGTTGATCCCAATGGAGCTCGGAATAATTGGCAAAAGGGCAAGGTGTCCCAAGTTTATCCAGCGAAAGATGGCAAAATCCGAGTAGTTGATGTGAAAACCAGTACACACACATTATTAAAGAGACCTGTATCCAAGCTTATCGTATTAGATGTTTAGTAATTGCCTTCTACAAATAGCCAATTACTGGGGAAAGATTTGTGGAAGAGAACAGTTTTATTCAAAATTTTATTTTAAAAACACCCCTTATATGTTGTATCTAGGTGTTTTGTTTTAGTTTTAGTAATTGTCAGAGAAAATAAAAGTCTGTCAAAAGCCGATCATTTTAATTTTGGTTCTTCGAACGAGGATAGTAATTAGTCATTTATAGGTAACAGTCACACAATAGTCTTGGGAGAATTTTGGGTTTTTCACCGAAAATACTCGACGCTAACAACATACTCGACGCTAACAACATACCATTTACGAATTCGTCGTACAAGTAGATCCAGGATATTCCATTGACGAAATTCCTCATAATTTGCTCTACTTACCCGTTATACCACAACGTGAAAGTAAATGGGCAGTTCTGGCTCATGGTGGAGGCGCCAACATGAGATTTGTTCCAACCGTAACCAGAAACCGTTTTTTTTTGAAGAGCTGGCAACATAGCAACTAAAAAAGTAACCCAATTGTTCCAACCGTAACCAGAAACCGTTAAAAACAGAGGAATTCCGCGTGATTCCCGCAATTAGTGATAGGAATTTCTCGGAAATAACTCGTTTTGATGCTTTTTTAGTTGCTATGTTGCCAGCTCTACCGGTTGGAAAAAATCTTCATAAGAAAATCATCAAAACAGCCAAGGTCCGAAAACGTCAAAATTTACTCAAAAAGTGGTGGGGGTAAATCATCCCAACGCATATACAGGGTGGATCAAAAGTAACATGCTCGTAAGGTCTTGACGACTATTATAAACAGGGTGAAAAAAAGTAACATGCTCGAAAGGCCTTAACGACTATTATATACAGGGTGAAAAAAAAGTACTATGCTCGAAAGGCCTTATACAGGGTGAAAAAAAAGTAACATGCTCGAAATGCCTTAACGTCTCACGTGAATCATAAATGCATTTACATCTATTACATACGTCACGTTATCAAACGCCCCACGTCACCTTGTCAAATGTCACGTTGTTACGTCAAACGCCACGCTGTCACGTCAAACGTCACATTGTCACGTCAAACGTCACATTGTCACGTCAAACGTCACATTGTCACATCAAACGTCACATTGTCACGTCAAACATCACATTGTCACGTCAAACGTCACGTTGTCACGTCAAACGTCACATTGTCACATCAAACGTCACGTTGTCACGTCAATTGTCGCGTTGTCACGTCAAACGTCACGTTGTCACGTCAAATGGAACTTCATATTGATGGTGATGAGAAGTGAGATTTAAGTTTGAATGGAAAAAGTTCAGAAGATCAGACTAGTATACTTAGGTATGGTATTAATACATGAAATTGGACATATCCTAGGAATTGGTCACAGCGATATTGAGACAGCAGTCAAACGTCACGTGTCCACTATCCTTGTGAGTGCTAGGGCATATACAAGGTGTTTTTTCAATAAAAACTAATCACTCCAAAATATATTTTCAATAAATCTTCGGTAATACAGTATACGTTAAATAAAAAAATGGTTGATGATGATGTTCTTCTGAGTTATTCAACACTCAAGATTATTATACATTAATTATATATGAAATGAATATATTTCCAATGGGATAGTCTATGATGGTCTTTGTTTTAATTTTCAAAATTTAAATGTTTTATGAATTTCCTTGATCATAAAAAGATTTAGTCTATTCACACACCATCTTATTAGGTAAGATATCAGCGCGTTATCTTTTTTTATGGTAATCTATTAGGGTAGTTAATAATATAGCAAATATAAATAAAATAGCGAATATTTTTTAAAATTTATCAAATTATTATAATACGGTACATTTCCACACCATCTTATATATCACAATAACTGATATAAGGAAATAGAACCATGGCGCGTTGTATTTAATATTAAGAGTGGCAAATACATCCCCTATAGGCCTACGGAAAACGAGGGCGCCTACTCGAAAGGTCTTATTATATACAGGGTGCGCCTGCTCGAAAGGTCTTATTATATACAGGGTGAGTAACGCTGAAAGGCATTATTATATACAGGGCGAGTAACATGCTTGCTAGAACGGCCTTAACGTCTATAATATATGCCAAACGTGCTACGTGAAAGGCCTAGTGTAAAATGATTTCCTTCCACCAGGTTAGATTTTACCGTTGCAGCCAGCCCGTCGAACGCTTCACGTCAAACGTGTGAGTATCGCCCTGTTTCAAGATAAAATTCTATAAGAAATATACAAGGTGTTTCAATTAAAAACCATTCTAAAATTTTTATTAAAAGTACTTTCAGTTACAGGGAAAATAAAAATAGCTAAAGGCAACATCTTAACTATAATCAAACAATTGGAATGTTATGTAAAAAAATATTTGTATACAATGTACAATAGTTCAGTTGACGCTGTGATCTTAATTTGAAGCCCTAATATTAAGATAGAAGAAGCTTTTAAAAGCGGATAATATTTTACGGAAACAATACTTTCAGTTAGAGAGAATTCTTCAAATCTTGCATGCTATACACTATCTTAACAACTAATATCGTACAATGCTAAACTAAAAACTTGTTATCTTTTTACTAGAGTTAGTAAAAAATATCATGGATCTACTTCCATGGAGCAAGAAGCATTTATGGAATAATGTCCCCATGGTGACGTTTTATCCGATCCAGGAATCAGGTAGCGTTTATCATCAACAGGGCTGAAGGCGATCTTTTGTTGAGTTATTGAATGTACCACGTGGTTTTCAGATCGAATCAAATTTTGAGATACTATTTTTTGTTTCCAGCTATCTAAGCACTCAGCATAATCCTCGAATTTGATATCATTCTTCACAACCGACGACTTAACTCCTTTAGCCTTCTTTCCAACACCGGAGTTCTTAATTTCTAAATCTATTTCATCCTCATCATAACCGTCATCAATCAACTTTTTACGATTCTTCGCTATATCACTTTCAGTTCTTATCACTCTGGTGGTGTAGAGTTTAGATCTTAAGCCCACGTAATCAGTCATTGGCACTCCATTATTTTCATCCTTCATCATCCCGAGAACTTTTTTATTAACTTGAGGAATGTTGAAGATGTTATCTTCAGGATAATCAGAGGTATCAAATCGCGAGTGACAATCATGTCTTATGACTTTGTAAGGATCCTGATGAAGCTCATAAATTAGAGAGTCAGTGTCCGTATACAAGACCGAACAATCGGGAAAAGCGTTGACCATATATCCATAGTGAAAGTCGTAGATTGTCGTCTTTGCCAAATCAAGGATAGTTTGTCCAACATATATGGGTTTATTCAACCATACGAGCACCTTGTCGAACTCTACAGCCACCAAATCAGGATTTTCGCTGAAAATTGTGCTTTTCTTGAACTCTGGTTTGGCGATGCAAGCCTCCGCTCCATACCTTCCATTCCACTCTGTAAGAAGACGTATGTTAACTCTTTTGCGTACATTTTCCATGGTCTTGCCTGAAACAGATAAATATAATTATTGTGGTATTTGAAAAATCAGCGAACTACTAACCAAATACTGCGTTGTTCATTAGTTTAAACAAGTTCTTCTCAAACTCATTTGACGCATCCTTCCGCAGCTCAGTGTTGAGGTCGATATAGCTTTTCAACCATGGTGATTGCTTAAACTTAGGGACTCTATGAATTTTCCTAAGCACCAATCCCTGAGATAACGCTTGCTTCAATGCTCGATAATGAATTATATACTTATTCTTATGGTGAAGGGTTGCCATCAATTTAGTGAGTTCTCCTACTTTTTTCGGAGGCTCCATAGTCTTTGGGTTAATGTGTTGGGGGCAGAATGGAATATCCTTGTGCAAATCATGGCAGTGTTGTGGATATTCAAGATCTACCTCTAAGATATATCCCTCATCACCATTATCGGGGATAGTCATAACGTCAATATTGGTATCCGACCATTCAAAGCCTCCATATGGAAGATATTGACTCATGGCCCACCCGTACTGTAACGTAAACAAAATATTTTACTCTGCATTTTTAAAAAAAGTACAACTAACCTGATTGTTAACATCAAAATACATCATAAACGTCCTCGGCTTGCAGGGGTCATAGTTGCTGATATATTGGTTGTTGGCTGTAGATCTCCTTTTACCACAAACTTGACTTAGTCCGCCACGAATACCGCGTTCAACGTAGAGAAACATATCCAAGTCTGTTAGAAGCTCCAACTTAACCTCCGTATATTTAAGCATTGCATCCCAAGTGAATCCGGGTAACGTATAGTAATGGGCAGGATCAAGATCATATGTTTTGAGACAACTAGTTCTGAACATCTCAAATACGTCTGCCAAAAGTAGAATGTCAGTCTTCATGTATAGATCAACGTAGTCTCCTAAATTTCTGCATTGAAAGCTGTTCCATACATCTTGGGCTCTCTTATAATATCTTCGGGGCATGGTTTATTATCCAATTTATTATAAAAGGCATCTTGGGAAGGTAAAGCTGTAATAAGGCATTACGCCCTTTTTCGTCAACATACTAAAACGATCTTCAGATAAATCTGGGAACTGTGACTTGAGGTTAGGATATTCAGTCAGATACGACGCCAACTTATCCAAGGAAGAATTCATGAAACGGAAGCTATCAATGAAGCGAAACTGTATGGGGTAAGCATCAATATGTTTGGTGAATGATATATACTTCTCCTTTGTGGTAGGGAGCAAGTCTACTGTTCCCTTTATCCTAGTAGCCACGTCCTTAACGATATGATGCGCATCGTATCCTGATAAATTATGGAATACCACCGGTACCACGTGACTGTCCTTATAGTTGACATTGCATGGTCCATGGGCTGCTCCACGATAGTTGTTGGTAGGAATAAGGTGATTGTGATCACGCACCTTCTTATCTTCATCGGTAAATGCCTGTTGACATATGTGACAGTGTGTAGCTCTTTTATGCTCAACTTCCTGCAACCATGTCATATCAATATCATACGGGCACCAAAACACTGTAGCCATATCCTCAGCAAGATTATTCATCTCATTTGCAAACCATATCATACAGTCCTGCCCGTGATAACTTTTGTAATAGGAAAGAGTATCGTCATAGCTACATTTAACATAATATCCAACGGCAGCTGGAACACGATGCTGCTTTCTTTGAGGTTTCTTAGGATCTTCGACAGGCTTTAGCACCCTCTCTAGATCTGCATAAACAATAAACGGTACTTTTTCCTTATTATTATAATTTTTGAATTTCAAAATATTTTTTCCGGGCTCAGGCATCTTGATAGCAGTCTCGTTAATTTTCACACATTCCTCAGTATGTTTATCAAGTTTCTCCTGCGACCTAAAGTAGTGGAGGCATCTATCGCAGAAGTATTTTTGTCCGTGCTCTTTGCTGAGTTGTTTCGAGAGCAGACGAGAAAGGTTTTTGATCCAGACGTAATGGTATCTAACAGGGGCTTCGGTATCATCATCTTGGATTAGAAGGAGGTTAACATGGCGTTCTTTCTTATTTTTTGTCAGGTATGTTGGAAGGTTCTCAAAAGAGCTTTTATTTTTTTGCAGGATATAAACATTAATTGACACTTCGTTCTGTCGCTCAAAGTTGGGAATTTGGCGAGCCGTCATCGGAAACTGAATTCCCTGCAACTTCAAAACGGTAGAGTAATGGGGGTATGATGATAATCGATCTGCATTTTTACTACAAGGATACAGCGCAGAAATGACAGCCCATGCAAAGCATGCGTCATCATCATTTTTAACGTTGATGCATGCTTACTTCTTCTTAATTTGTGCTGGTAGTTCAGTGTAGGATGAGCCAAGTTGAGGTGTGTATTTGTTAATGTTGACTCCAAGATTCACCACTTTCTTTAGCGCCCATCATGAGTCTCGTTCCTGAAACTCCTCAAGATCTTTCAATATTGGTGCAGTAACCTTAGAATCGAACCAGTCGCTTACATCAGTCTCTCTATAGATTGCAGAGTTCGAGGTAGTGAAGTACTTATAATCATTCTGAACCGAGTCTCCCTTCACTATTTCAAATTCACCACAAAACGCCACATTCACCTTGACTGCTGCATCTTTCTTCAAGACATTTCGAATGCGGCGTGTAAATATCGTCCTAGCATCAATCAAGAAAGATTGAGGATCTTTATGCTTCAGGTTCGATATTACGCCTGAACTGATGCGTGACTTGAATGCAGAGTCTGAATCTTCCCAACGAACTCGCTCAATCAATCGTGCAGTACGTGGTGAGAGCCCCGCCCCCTTCTCCGGCGCCGCTTTAAATTGAGCCCTAAGACTTTTAATGTTTCTCAAGCAAGCCTCCAAATGCTGCTTCTCTCCCATAGTATTAGCACATCTCATTGAATTCAATATCCTCTTTATTCCCTTCCGACATTCAATCAGCCCTTCTCGGATCTTTACATCGTCGTGCTTGGCTTCAACCAATCCCAACAACGCTGCAATGTAGCGAACCAAATCCGTGAAAAGACTCATACTAAAAAATTAGAATAACTAGTGATTGATAGTACAACATAACCTCAAACTTACTTTTAAATTGATAAAAAACTCTTCGAATAAATAGGAACAGAGGACACAATTGAATGCTTCTGAAACAGAAAAAGAGTTATTCATAAGTATGCTTCGGACAGGAAACTGGTGATTGACATAACCTCAAACTTACTTTTAAATTTCTATAGAGCTGTCAATCAACTGAACCATTCAAAGTTCTGAAACAGAATGATAAAAATAATTATTAATTGGTACACTTATGGACTAAAAACTGAACTTTGAACTTGGCACTGTTGTTTTTCCTAATAGGTTCGTTCCAACCACCAGTAATTTACAGTAATATTACTAACGCACATGCGCAGTTGAAAAAAATCGTTCTAACCGCCTGAAATTACTGATTCTGAACTATCGATTACTATCAGTTCTCTGTTCCATCCCGTTTGTGGACCAGTAAAATTACCGTTCAAACGATTCTTGCTTGATAGCGAGTATCGATAGTTCTGAAATTAAGATACATGCGCAGTGGCAACATTTTCGTCTTAAACTGTCAAATTTGTATTTTTATGGAAAGTGTAAATAGGATATAAAATTGAATTTTTAGTTTTGGAACTGTTTTGAAAATAGTGTGCACCGTTTCTTACTGACTGTTTTTTTGTGTAGTCGTTGATAAAATGAAAAAGGGAAGAATGGAGACCGAAACCACTTTATATGCTGCTACTTATGATAGGTATAGGTAATTGAAAAATGGTCAAAATAGAACATACACATAATTTTGCCATTTATTAAGGTTACAGAGACTTCTATAATTGTGATATTTTGATATAGGTGACATTATTAGTATTGTAAGTAAGTAAGTTTCACTAATTTGATATTTTTAGGTTGAAAGTGTTTATTTTGGTTTTTATGAGTTCGATGTATTTAGTTTTATGTATTTTCAAGTCTGAAGGCTTTATAATTACAAATAAAATGTCTTGATTTTACACTTTTATTTTTTTATTAATGTTAATATGTAGGTACAATAAAGTGTGCGTCTATAGAGAAATAAATATTTCTCTGTGTGCGTCAGAATCAGTGCAACTACCAAACTAGTTCAAAATACGTTCCAACCGTTTGGTAGATTTGGAGATTACCAGTAATTTTACTAATTTCTCTCACGCATGCGCATTAAATAGTTAAATTACTGGTTACGTACGATAACAGAATTGCTGGTTGGAACGAACCTAATATTTGTCATTGAAATATATTTGAAACGATTAATTTATTGAATAATTTTTTGGATGTAAAACTTGATAATTACTGCTTTATTTTTCCCAGGCATTATATGGTCCATTTTTTTGTCATTTAACTATTAGCTATTTGATATTAATTTTGAGTAATATCAAAAAATGGACCATAAATTTGTAGTAAAGTTTAACGCTAAAAACTAATTATCTATCAGCTGTTACTTTACAACCATCTGATTAGGGGACTCTCAAGGTGGCGGGTCAGTTTCACATCTATATTTTTTGACTACGAGGTACTAATGGAAAATATTTGGGCTGTTACAAAATGTATCATGGAAAGTCTGCGATGAATGACAAAATGCTGGAATTCCTTTTAATTATTCATTATGGTTATAATGATTTTAAAAGATGGTTATTTACCCTATTACTTTGAATAACATTATAATTTGTACATAGCATACACACTCAAATAGTATAAATGGAGGGAAGAATACATAAAATAATACTTACTTTATTACACTTTTTCAGCTGCTGCGACTTATTGCTTGCTGCTGGATGAACTTAGAAAAAAATGTTCCATGCGTTAGCTAAAAAGGTAAAATCCAAATGTAACAGAGCAAACAAAACAATTGAAAATATTAACAAATGTTTAAATAAAATCAAAACGTAAAATTGAAAAAATTAATAGCATAAACTGTTTTTTTTCATTGAAGGTATTGCATAATGGTGTTAATTCAGCTATTAGAAAAAAAGACTATGTTTTCAAAAAATAAATAGCACAAACATTTGATATATTGAAATATGAAGATCTTTCAGACGATTGAACGCTTCTGAAGCTTTATTGATAGATATAAAGTATACTTTCAGTAGGAAAACTGGATGATTGATTAATGTCTTTGAATACATAACCTCAAATACCATGCTAGAGAAAATAAGTATTGATCAACATATCCTCAAACGTACTTTTTAATTTCTAAACGAAGAGGAAAAGCTCTCTGGCGATTGAACGTTTCAAAGTTCTGAAACAAAATAAAAATAATACAGGTTGTCCAGGAACTTGATGCCAAAAATTCGGGAGCAAATAGAAGAGGTCAAAATAATGTTAGAAGTTCAAATAAATTTTTGTCATACGAGCCTTCGTTTCCGAGTTATAGACCTCTAAAGTTTCGAAATAAAAACCTTTGTTTTGTCATAATTTCTAAACTATACATTGGAATACTATAAAATTCCAGTGACGGATTGCATACATCCATGTCCTGTGTTTGACGGTATAAATGAATCTACATTACGTACAGATAAGCAGAGACGGCTTGTGCCCATTGGTTAATAATCCGTAATTTTAATAGGGACCATCTGAATAATATTTAAATTTCAAAAATAAATTTTCCAATCCATTTACTAATGAGAATGTACTCTTGTTTGAACTCGATAAAATTAAGGGTTTAGGAGAAATTTGAACTTTTAGATCTGATCGCCATATTTTGTAAAGACAGACATTCTGAAGAGAACTATCAATAATTGTCACAACTTATAATTAAAAATTCCTTAAGATTGTATTTAAACGCAATAAAAAAATTGCTTTGCAGTTTTAGTTTTAGTTCAAGCGTTTAAAGTCTGACCATGGGACTGGCTTAAGAAAAAGTAAAATTGAACTGTTTCCATCAAGAAGGCTGCTGTCAAATAATGACTAGCCGGCAAAACGTATTGTATTCTTAATTTACATCGAGTTAGTAGGCGGCTTTATTTATGTCAGCTTGTTGTCAAATTTTTAGAGACTTTATCAAAAATTATCTTTATTATTGTGTTTGATTGTTGATATGGCACAATTTACCTTAAATGAATATGCAGATATGCATTTAATGTACGGTTTGGCTTCTGGTAACTCGTCAGAAGCAAGAAGATTGTATACTTTACGCTTTCCTGGGAGAATTATACCCCATAGAAGAACCTTTGAACGAACCGATCGTAGCTTACGAGAGACAGGTATTTACATAAGCAAAATAAATTATTTTCTACTAGTTTGCATTAAATAATAATTTTAGGAAGTATCATACCAAGAAAAGGTGGCGAAGGTCAACCAAGAACTGCACGTACACCAGCTGTAGAACAAAATGTATTGGATGCAGTCGATGGTGATCCCACAACCAGTGTACGTAAGCTCTCAGCACAATTTAATTTGTCAAAAACAAATGTTCACAATATTCTCCAGGAGCAGCTTCTTCACCCCTTTCATATCCAGAAAGTACATGCCATGGATGTAGAAGATTATCCAGCAAGACTTGCCTACGCTCGCTGGTTTTTAGATAAACAACGGAATGATAATGCATTTGTTGGAAAAGTTTTGTTTACGGATGAAGCCGGTTTTACACGGGACGGCGTAATTAATTCACATAATTTACATTTATGGGCTGATGAAAATCCGCACGGTATTGTTGAAACCAAAAATCAACGACGATTTTGTGTAAATGTGTGGGCGGGAATAGTGGGCAATAATTTAGTGGGTCCATATTTTTTCGATAATATTTTGAATGGTCAGATATACTTAGAATTTTTACAAAACGATTTTCCACCGCTTTTAGACGATGTTCCTTTACAAATTCGAAAAGACATGTGGTTCATGCACGATGGAGCCCCTCCCCACTATCTCATTGATGTACGAAATCATCTTAATAACATTTATTCCAATAAATGGATTGGACGAGGAGGTCCAGTTCCATGGCCAGCTCGTTCCCCAGAATTCAATAGCATGGATTCATTTTTTTGGGGATATCTTAAAAGCTTGGTTTATTCAACTCCGGTGCAAACAAGGAACGAAATGGTGGATAGAATAAGGTTTCATTGTAACGTTATAAAACAGAACCAGGGAATGCTCTACAAAGTACAAAGAAATATCCTTCGCAGACTCAGAAAGTGCGTCGAAGTGCAAGGTGGTCAAATCGAACATTTATTGTAGCAGTTTTAGGTTTTGGTTCTTATTTTCTTACCATTGCATTGTGAAGTATTAAAATTTATAGGCAACTACAATGGCCTAACATGTACGTAATTGTTTTATTGCGTTTAAATACAATCTTAAGGAATTTTTAATTATAAGTTGTGACAATTATTGATAGTTCTCTTCAGAATGTCTGTCTTTACAAAATATGGCGATCAGATCTAAAAGTTCAAATTTCTCCTAAACCCTTAATTTTATCGAGTTCAAACAAGAGTACATTTTCATTAGTAAATGGATTGGAAAATTTATTTTTGAAATTTAAATATTATTCAGATGGTCCCTATTAAAATTACGGATTATTAACCAATGGGCACAAGCCGTCTCTGCTTATCTGTACGTAATGTAGATTCAATACCGTCAAACACAGGACATGGATGTATGCAATCCGTCACTGGAATTTTATAGTATTCCAATGTATAGTTTAGAAATTATGACAAAACAAAGGTTTTTATTTCGAAACTTTAGAGGTCTATAACTCGGAAACGAAGGCTCGTATGACAAAAATTTATTTAAATTCTAACATTATTTTGACCTCTTCTATTTGCTCCCGAATTTTTGGCATCAAGTTCCTGGACACCCTGTATAATTATTGCTAGGTATACTTTTAGTCTAACGGCAAACTATAATTGACTTAATATTGATTTTTCTCAAATATGTTAGATTAAAATATTTATTGATAGTATAACATAACCTCAAACTTACATTTATAAAAATTCGCCTAAACCAATTATTACAAAGAGCTTCCAGAGGACTTGGTTGAAGGCTTTAAAGTCCTAGGAATAATTATTATTGATAAAAAAATCAAAAAACTGAAACAGAATAATTATAGATGTAAAGATTTTTAGTATTCGGATGGAAATCTGAATATTGTACGAATATTAATAAACTCCAATATCTTTTATGGGGAAGAAAGTTTTCGACAATTTTCGAACGTCTTTCACAAGCTTGGTTTTTATTTAAATGTGTGATTTTGACAATTCAAAGCAACTATATGAATAATAAGAAGCAATTTTCCGTTTTTTTTACATCCTAAAGCAAAAAAAAAGGTACTTAATCTGATAGAACTATTTCGAGAATGAAAGAAAATGTGACAATTCGTCAACCAGTGTAAATTCACATTTTGGTTACCTCTGTGTTTTCTGATTTGGTACATATGGTTGGTAACCTTTGAACCCGCACGATAAAAGCGCATTTGATCATATTTTGAAATCAGAAATATTGCAAAGGAACATCGAACTTATGAGAGAACCGTATAATGATCAGGCCAATGATAATTATGTAGATGCCCGAGAGCTCTGGGAAGCTTGTAAAATAACATAAATTTATTTCGACATCTGTTGTATTCAACTGTTTCTACCAAATATCGATTTTATTCAAGCATCCAAAAATTTTACTGAGAATACCTATCTAATTTTAGTAATATTTAAAGAATATTCAGAACGTTGAATTCCACCTAGAACGCTGGTTAATATTGAAAAATTAATAATTGAAATCGTAAGAGTACTATTTCTAAGAGTTGAATTATTTTCTTCAACACCGATAAAATTAATAGAATCTCTACCTGCCAGACTGGAATTGTGATAATAAAAATCACGTTTGAAGAGTACTATTTTTAAAAATTTACAAAATATTTGTATCCCTAGGCCATGCGATTCAATAACTCGAAGTTCCCGGTTGTCAAGACTAAATCAGTACTATATTCACGTTTTCATTGAAAAACCTTATGAAAATAGTTTAAATCCATCTAAAAAATATCCAAAACATATTTAGACACCTGCGGAAACTAGAAAACTATAATTTACACTTTTAGTAAAAACAATTTAGCATTGATCAAAACGTTTAAAACAATTTTTAATCATGGGAACAATTAGAGACACCTGAGAAAAGTTTGGAAAAGATGAACTTTGTTGTAAGATATTTATAGGGTATATGTTGGTAAGACGATCAGAAAATATTAATTATCGAAAAACATTTCAAGAAAAAAAGCGAGTGATTATAATTAAGAAATTAAGCGGACTAAATTGTAAATAGAACCCGGTAATTTTAAAAAATAGCACTCGTCATATTTAAATAGTATAAATTGAAGCATGAATTTGAATAATTTATCAGTATGAACTGAAAATATTGAAAATAAATAGCACACATTGTATTTAAAATAATGAAGATCAAATAATTCAACCAATTTTTCAGTATTAACCAAAAAATTATAGAGCATTGGGGAAAAAATAACTCAAAAAATTGCAGGTTTTGCAAGAGCATGAATTGGATAAGTGGTATGAAAATGGAACAAGGAAGAAAAAATAGAAAAAAAATAGCACACACTGTATCTAAATAGTATAAATTAAAAAAAATGAAAAACTTACTTTTTTATATTTATATCACTTTTTTTTCACTGCACTTGCTGCTACGAATCGTTGATACTGGTGAAAGAAAATAAATGTTTCGGCTTGCTTTACAATTAGTTTTATCTATTACTACCACAAGGCAAAGGCATGGAAATAACTGATAACGTAAAATGATTGAATTCGTGATGTCATCAGTTTACTTTGCGTTGTCATGGAAAAATCGTAATATTATCTCAAACAATATCACCTGCACTTTCCATTTTCATGGCCAACATGAATTGCTACCGGAGTATGTCACAACTGGATACCCAATCATTTTGATGCACTCATGTTAAAAGAATGTAACTTGGTTGCCTCATTTTAATACATCCTTTTAGATGTTTATCAACGAATGTGAATGAATATGCATTTTTAATATAAATAAGTTGTAGATACTGCGGTTAATATTTTCAATGACAAACCATCACCATTTGAAATATATTCTATCTCCTTATATCAGTTATTGTGATATACAGGGTGTCCCACGACGATTAAGACAAGTAATATTTCAGAATTGGGCAGTAGTAGATAATTATAATTTTGGGGGTGTAAATTAGAGCAAATGATGCATCTTTTCTTGTTATTGTATTACCCAATGAGGTATTTGTTTTTGGTCACGTGACGTCGCGTTCAATATTTGTAATGGGACAACCTGTATATTTGTGCCTTTCTGTGTTCCTCCCGATAAAACAATTCCAACTAACTAGCACACTTGGGGTCTAAGGTGATTAATTCAAGAGATACAGGTACTCAAAGGATTGTGAGTTGAAAAATTTATTATTAATGAATCCCTTTAATTTTCGGCAATCTTACATTCTTACATTCGTACGTAATGATTTAGACAAACCAATATTATAATTTTTTATAATAATTTAAATTAACTGTCACAAAAAAAACTTACAATCTTTAAGGAGATGTTCAAATTGATGCCCATCTTCGTAAATGCATTTCTCAAATCTTGACAGTCTTTTTGACTATGCTATGCTATACAAATTTTTGTGGAAAAAACACAATTCTATGATATTTTACCCCATGATATACAGGTCGTTTCATTATTAACTTTCAAGTATTATTAAAAATTATAATATTGATTTGTCTAAATCATTACGTACAAATGTAAGAATGTAAGATTGCCGAAAATTAAAGGGATTCATTAATAATAAATTTTTCAACTCACAATCCTTTAAGTACCTGTATCTCTTGAATTAATTACCTTAGACCC
Organism: Galerucella nymphaeae; assembly: GCA_963978555.1. NCBI lineage: Eukaryota > Metazoa > Arthropoda > Insecta > Coleoptera > Chrysomelidae > Galerucella > Galerucella nymphaeae. Next base: position 8,097,325 of record OZ021708.1, read on the forward strand.
CAAGTGTGCTAGTTAGTTGGAATTGTTTTATCGGGAGGAACACAGAAAGGCACAAATATACAGGTTGTCCCATTACAAATATTGAACGCGACGTCACGTGACCAAAAACAAATACCTCATTGGGTAATACAATAACAAGAAAAGATGCATCATTTGCTCTAATTCACACCACCAAAATTATAATGATCTACTACTGTCCAATTCTGAAATATTGCTTGTCTTAATCGTCGTGGGACACCCTGTATAAGATGGTGTGGAAATGAACCGTATTATGATAATTTGATAAATTTTGAAAAATATTTACTATTTTATTTAACTACCCTAATAGATTACCATAAAAAAAGATAACGCGCTGAAATCTTACCTAATAAGTCTTCAAGGTAGTGTGTGGATAGACTAAATATTTTTATAACCAGGGAAATTCATAAAACATTTAAATTTTGAAAATTAAAACAAAGATGGACTATCCCATTGAAAATATATTAATTTCATATATAATTAATGTATAATATTCTTGGGCGGGCCGTGTGAAAGACAAGCAATGTTAAATTGAAATTAAATTAATTGATTCAAGGTGATTCCAGCGGTCAGTGGAGATGATAATTACATAACTAGATGATAAAAATCGGAGTCTTGACAGTACCGGATGTTATTACGTCTAAGAACATGAGATAACCTTTTTGGTCTCTTAATAAAACAAATATAGACTTTTAAGAATTTTTATTGAACCTCAACTGTATAATATGTTAATTATGTTAAGCTAAAAATAATTTTTTAATTATTTACAGAGTTTATTTAAAATATCATTGATAAAAAGAAATTATTTTTGTTAATAAAATTTTAAGATGATTTAAAAGGTCTCCATTTGGACATGGAATATCGAACACGTTCCAATTAAAGGGTCCGGCTGCAACAAGTTTTTTGGTAAACTCATTATATTTGTAGTATGTGGTGTTTTTAAAAAAGTACATGTGTCCATCAATGTACTGGAATGCTCCTGAGACATCTGTGGGTAGTCCAGGGAAATTTCTTTTATTTGTCCTCTATTCTGGACAGTTTTCAAGTTCTTGCCAAATTCAATATAATTACTATTATTATAAAATACATATATTTTCCCATGATTGCTTTGGAACATTGTGTTTATTTGGGAATTTTTAGGTATAATTAAATTATTTTCCTCAAGTATTTTTAGAGCGGGAAAATTTGCTACATAATATTCACGGCTATTGACTGCTATTAAATTATCTGAAGAGCTTTGAAAAATTTGAATCACGTGACCCAATTCTTCAGGTAAATAATCATCGAGTATTTCTGGTTGCGAGGGAATAAGTTTCGAGTTCAAATCAATTTTCCATAGGGAATTTCCATTAATAATATATAAATGATAATTTTCAAATTCACCAGCCATGGCAATAAACATATACTCCGGTGTTATGTCGCATAAATTTTTATCCGGTTCATTTGGTTGATGTCTACGATCAAGTGTTTTTGTAGTCGGTGGTAATGGAGCTGGACGAGATGTGGGTTTGAAAGGATTATTTACATATGTATTGATTGGTACATAAAGAGCTTCAAGGGCCCTTTTATCATCCTCATCCAATTTAGGAGCAATGTTGAATTGATACCATGGATACATTATTGCTGTATCAATATCACTGTGATCAATTCCTAGGATATGTCCAATTTCATGAATTAATACCATAAGTAGACTTGTCTGATCTTCTGAACTTGTTCCATCCAAACTTAAATCCCACTTCTCATCACCATCAATATGAATCTCTATACAACTGTTGTCTTTTGGGAAATAAGCATGTGCCAACACCTTTCCGGGACCATCAAATTTACTGGAGCATTCACCTCTACCTTGGCAATCTGCTCAATATTTTTATAACCAAGGAAATTCATAAAACATTTAAATTTTGAAAATTAAAACAAAGATGGACTATCACATTGAAAATATATTCATTTCATATATAATTAATGTATAATAATCTTGGGCGGGCCGTGTGAAAGACAAGCAATGTTAAATTGAAATTAAATTAATTGATTCAAGGTGATTCCAGCGGTCAGTGGAGATGATAATTACATCTTCTGTATGTTCCTTGTGGTATATTATTCATTCTTTTTTTTATTTCTTGGGAAATTAAACCACAATATTTTTAAATTCTTTATTTCAACGTTTCGGTAGCGTTCCAGCTACCGTTTTCAAGAAAAAATGAGTAAAAATTGATTTTTATTCCTAACTGACACAACGGAAAAAATTTGACAACTAGACAATCAAAAATATTTTGAAGTTTAAGACTGCAAAATTTTGTTATCAAATTTTTCTTAAGGTCCATTCATAGTAGATCATATCCCCGGTAAAATGTCAAATGAAATATTTCATTTTATGACATTCCAACGATATGATAGTCTACTAGAAATGGAATCCAGTGAAGTGCACGTTCCAGGAACGGTTTTTAAATTGGGATAGCGCGTTTTTTCGCTTATATTGGAAATGTTGTTAATAAAACGCGTTTCTTGATACTTTTTTTGTTTATGAATATTTAAGTTTTCAAAATATGTATGTATACTCAGTTTTGTGATTTTATGTATTGAATTGTGTATCGATTAACAACTATTCAAATTATTAACAACATTTCCAATATAAGCGAAAAAACGCGCTATCCCAATTTAAAAACCGTTCCTGGAACGTGCACTTCACTGGATTCCATTTCTAGTAGACTATCATATCGTTGGAATGTCATAAAATGAAATATTTCATTTGACATTTTACCGGGGATATGATCTACTATGAATGGACCTTAATAAAAATTTGATAACAAAATTTTGCAGTCTTAAACTTCAAAATATTTTTGATTGTCTAGTTGTAAAATTTTTTCCGTTGTGTCAGTTAGGAATAAAAATCAATTTTTACTCATTTTTTCTTGAAAACGGTAGCTGGAACGCTACCGAAACGTTGAAATAAAGAATTTAAAAATATTGTGGTTTAATTTCCCAAGAAATTAAAAAAAGAATGATAATTACATAATTAGATAATAAAAATCGAAGTCTTGACAGTACCGGATGTTATCACGTCTAAGAACATGAGATAACCTTTTTGGTCTCTTAATAAAACAAATATAGACTTTTAAGAATTTTTATTGAACCTCAACTGTATAATATGTTAATTATGTTAAGCTAAAAATAATTTTTTAATTATTTACAGAGTTTATTTAAAATATCATTGATAAAAAGAAATTATTTCTGTTCATAAAATTTTAAGATGATTTAAAAGGTCTCCATTTGGACATGGAATATCGAACACGTTCCAATTAAAGGGTCCGGCTGCAACAAGTTTTTTGGTAAACTCATCATATTTGTAGTATGTGGTGTTTTTGAAAAAGTACATGTGTCCGTCAATGTACTGGAATGCTCCTGTAACATCTGTGGGTAGTCCAGGGAAAATATCTTTTATTTGTCCTCTATTCTGGACAGTTTTCAAGTTCTTGCCAAATTCAATATAATTACTATTATTATAAAATACATATATTTTCCCATGATTGCTTTGGAACATTGTGTTTATTTGGGAATTTTTAGGTATAATTAAATTATTTTCCTCAAGTATTTTTAGAGCGGGAAAATTTGCTACATAATATTCACGGCTATTGACTGCTATTAAATGATCTGAAGAGCTTTGAAAAATTTGAATCACGTGACCCAATTCTTCAGGTAAATAATCATCGAGTATTTCTGGTTGCGAGGGAATAAGTTTCGATTTCAAATCAATTTTCCATAGGGAATTTCCATTAATAATATATAAATGGTAATTTTCAAATTCACCAGCCATGGCAATAAACATATACTCCGGTGTTATGTCGCATACATTTTTATCCGGTTCATTTGGTTGATGTCTACGATCAAGTGTTTTTGTAGTCGGTGGTAATGGTGCTGGACGAGATGTGGGATTGAAAGGATTATCTACATATGTATTGATTGGTACATAAAGAGCTTCAAGGGCCCTTTTATCATCCTCATCCAATTTAGGAGCAATGTTGAATTGATACCATGGATACATTATTGCTGTATCAATATCACTGTGACCAATTCCTAGGATATGTCCAATTTCATGAATTAATACCATAAGTAGACTTGTCTGATCTTCTGAACTTGTTCCATCCAAACTTAAATCCCACTTCTCATCACCATCAATATGAATCTCTATACAACTGTTGTCTTTTGGGAAATAAGCATGTGCCAACACCTTTCCGGGACCATCAAATTTACTGGAGCATTCACCTCTACCTTGGCAATCTGCTCGAAAATAGTGCTTTCCCTGTACAACTGTAATAGTTATATCGGGAGCATAATGCCGTGTTTTGTGTATTAATTCAAATTTAAACTTTGAACTGTTACTCCACACTTCGAAAGCCTTTTTGGTTACTTCAAGATATTCTGGAGTTGCCTGAGGAAAATACCATTTCAAATCAAATTTTGACCATTTTGATTTAACTCTAAAAGAATTATCATCGTCGGAAGCTGCTTCACTTACATTACATCTTGGTCTATTTAGAAGTTGAATTGTATTTTCATCTAATTCTCCCGTTGCTGGGATATTATATCTTTCTTGAAAACTCAACAAATAATCCTCAAGTTTAGTCAAAACATTTTCCTTTGCGTACCCGAACCGTTGTAAATACTTCATAGCATACTGTTGGTCGACAACGCATAGTGCTGAACATAGTAATGCAGCTAATATAATGATTAACATGATCTTCACTCTTCTGCTATTCTCAAAAAACTAATTCCCAATCACAATAATAACGGTGTATATAATTTTTGAAACCCAAAGAGTTACTTTTAACCGACCTGGTATATCAGCGCTCCCGCTGTTATCATCGCAACGAATCTGTCTCGATTACGTGTGTGATACCTTACATTGATAACAATCTCTTTTTATTTATACGTTATACTTTTATATTACAAGATTAGCGAAATTTTCGTCTTACTATTTTTAATAATCAAATTAACAAAAGTGAGGTTATGAAGCAAATAGAAAATCATAGTTTATCGGATGGAGAACAAGTGAAGACGTGGAGCAGACTTCGTATAAGCTGGTTGTCTATAGCCTGGAGATGCTTCGAAAGAGGCAGGTAATACGTCACACGACAACGAAATAGTAGCAATTAACAATGAACTCAAGGAAGCTGATATAATAGAATAATACAAGTTGAAACTTGTTCATTTCAATTATACCAGTCGATAAATTCGGACATTTTATCCATCCTCTATATTTTAGACGTTAAGGCCTTTAGAGCATGCATGTTACTTTTTATCCGTTTTGAATATAATAGTCATTAAGACCTTACGAGCATGTTACTTCTGATCTACCCTGTATATAGTGTATATAATAGTCGTTAAGACCTTACGAGCATGTTACTTTTGATCCACCCTGTATATGCGTTGGGATGATTTACCCCCACCACTTTTTGAGTAGATTTTGACGTTTTCGGACCTTGGCTTTTTTGATGATTTTCTTATGAAGATTTTTTCCAACCGGTAGAGCTGGCAACATAGCAACTGAAAAAGCATCAAAACGAGTTATTTCCGAGAAATTCCTATCACTAATTGCGGGAATTACGCGGAATTCCTCTGTTTTTAACGGTTTCTGGTTACGGTTGGAACAATTGGGTTACTTTTTAAGTTGCTATGTTGCCAGCTCTTAAAAAAAAACGGTTTCTGGTTACGGTTGGAACAAATCTCATGTTGGCGCCTCCACCATGAGCCAGAACTCTTGCTGCCCATTTACTCGTGAAATAACCAACATCACTGTCATAGCCTTAGACCAGGACGGTCAGCCTGTAAACTTTCGTGGAGAACTAAGTACGTTGGTGTTGGAGCTTAGAGCGCGATGGGGCTAATAATCAATCATAAAAGACAATCTGCAGCACTTTCAACTTCATTAGCTGAGCAGTTGCCAAAGCTGAAACAGCTCACGTTCGCAAACAAATTGATCTTGCAATTGCTGGGTTTTAAATTGAAAAATGACAACTATGTATGGAAAACGTCTACGCCAAAACGACATGCCTCCAATGTTTGATATCTATCATAAGCCGATGTTTGATGAGTCAATCCGAAAGGCCGAATATAGAACCTATGCTCCATTCATAAAATCATTCAATTGCAGTGACATTGTGGAGTTTAGCATTAATCAGGTTGATTCGTTCTTTGCAATGAGCGAAGCATTGTTGTGCATTAAAGGTTCGCTTGAAACACACGGAGCTGGTGACGTAAAATTAGCAAACAATGTTGGAGCCTTTCTATTCGATTCATGTACGTACAGTGAAAGTGCCAGGGAAATGGAAACAGTTCGAGATCCTGGAATAGTAAGCGCCGTACGTGCCATGACCTGTTATAACCAAGAAGATTCCAATCATATGGCTATAGCCGGTTGGAATTACCCAAAGATCCTATTTTGAATGTTAGCGACAAGTCCTTCAACCTTCAAATACCTCTGAAACATATTTTCAACATTTTCAACGATTATTCCATGATTACATGTGGACGTCAAACAATACGACTAGTTCGGACACGAAACGATAATGATTGCTTATATATTACTGAAAAGAATGTCTCTGGAACGCTCTCCACAACAACAGCTAAAATTAACATTACAAGCGTTGAGCTGAAAGTTAAACATATCTTTCCTAATGACGACATAAAATTAAATCTCATGAAATCCATTCAAAAAGATCAACCTATAGTTATTCCATTCAGGAAGTGGGAGTTACACGAATTACCTTCAATCACTAAAGGAGCAAGACGTGAAGTTTTGGATGTCAAGACATCCACTTCAGTTGAAAGACCTCGTTATGTTATTGTTTTCTTTCAAACCGACAAACGTAACTCGAGTACAGCTGACCCGACTTTATTTGACAATGCCGACGTACAAAGTATAAGACTGTCACTTAATGGTGACTATTGGCCCAATGAAAGAATGCAATTGGATTTCGCTAAAAATAACTACAATGAGGCATATTTTAACTACACCGAATTCTATCCCAACTACGCAAACTCCACACAGAAGCGTCCCCTGCTGGATTATTCTTCTTTCAAGAAACGAGAATTGTTTGTTATCGATTGTTCAAAACAGGAGGAAAGCATGAAGGCATCCACAGTCGATGTGAAACTTGACATTGAAGCAAACATAGGCTTTCCCGGAAATACCAAAGTCTATTCCATCATAATTCACGATTGCGTAATGGAATACTTCCCCCTCTCCGAAATTGTTAAAAGCTTGAGCTAGAAGTTGTGAGTTGGTGTTCGAGCAGACGTCAACATGAGAGTAGCATTCGTAGACATTCAAGGTTTTGTCGTAGACGACCTTTTCGTTGTCAAAGAACTCACCATAGAAATTGGCTTCAAAGGTTCGCATTACATATTTTCACCACCGCAACCGTTTTCCACATTGAGCAACGCAGACAAAAAGACTACATCCTACTTGGAAAGGAATGTGCATGGCATTCGATATTCTTCAGGAGATGTAGAATATTCTAAAGTAAATGAAATATTGCAAGGCAAGTTATTGCATGCCGCAGACTACATTTACGTTCGAGGACAACAAAAAGCTGAGTTTCTGCAAAAGAAATGTCAAATTTTCGGTATTTTTCCACACATTATTGACGTTTGCAAATTCGATGGCACACCCTGTGAAACTGGAAACTTTGCTCAAGTTCCCAACCCCTGCCACGCCACTGGAGTATATTCGTGTACCGAAAGAAATGTACAACGCCTCCGCTACTGGTTTTCAAATACTGTATTACCATTATAAATAAAGTTTTTTCTAAAAAACATGGGTTTTATTGAAACACTCTGTATATTCATCAACTTTTATATTACATGAAGATTGGAATTTTCGTTTTACAATTTTTAAAATTAAAACAAATACAGCCACTAATATTACACATGACATTGCGAAAACATTATTAATTTCATTTTTTATTTCCTTTTCTGTTCTGTTGAACATGGTGTAGGTTGAATACGTCTTAACGGATAAGTAGTTTGCGGCAGTCTACGGGCTAACTGATGAACCTCTTCAGGCACCCAGTTTATACGAAGAATGCTCCACGTCTGACCTACCTTATCAGATAAACTAAGATTTTCCAGTTGATTTATAACCTCACTTTTATCTTCGTAAAAAGCAATGTCTTTATTTAATTTTCCAATATTCTCAATGAACTCCTTCAAACGATGACTGTACTCTTTTGAAGACATATTACAAAAGAACACCCCGGTGGCACGATGTTATTAAATCTGGCCGCGCCGTCTTATCAGCCTAACGGATCTTTCACGACTACGTCACATTTTACAGCAAGAAGCGTACGGTGCGCGCAGTGTTATTAAATCAACCGTGGCGCGCCGCCTTATCATCCTAACGGATCTTTCTCGACAACGTCACATTTTACAGCAAGAAGCGTACGGTGCGCGCGATGTTATTAAATCTGGCCGCGCCGCCTTATCATCCTAACGGATCTTTCTCGACTACGTCACATTTCACAGCAAGAAACGTACGGTGCGCGCTGTTATCGACCGTGGCGCGCCGCCTCATCATCCTAACGGTAACGAAATGCATGAGAGATCATGGAAGTCTATGTTAGATGGATTGCTATGAATGCGTAGGTTCGGGGTTCGATCCACACTTGAGTCAAAGTTTTTTTAAAATTAAATTCGCCTCATGGTGAACGATGTCTCTCTCACACTCATCGACTCTCTCTCTAGCTGAACTTGCACATGCGCAGTCCACTTCCGATCTAGAAATGGCTTTGTATATCTACTCCAGTGCTAAAACTAATTATGTCGTCCATGTAAACAAGACATATTTTATTTTGGAAGTCTTTCAGGACCTCGTCCATGACTCTTTGGAATGTACTGGGTGAATTACGAAGACCCATTGGCATTCTTAAGAATTCATATTTTCCGTGATCGACATTGAATGCCGTTTTATTAATAGAGCACTTACTTATTTCTATTTGATAAAAGCTGTAACCCTGTAGATGATAACTTTATGAAACTCTATGAAACTAACTATATTAAAGATAATCTGAAGGTTATAAGTGCGAACGGCAGCTGTTTGTCGGAGAGCATTTTTTGGGGGTGCGTAAGGAATACATCACATAACCCGCGGCGCCATGCAATTTCAGTTTTATAGACAAAACCGAGTTATTGAAAAGTATATAGATTTTACTAAATTGCAAAATATAAAAAAAACTTAAGTAAAGAGGTGAGGTTAAACTTAAATAAAATTATTATTTGAATAATAGCAAAGATCAATCCTTTAATAAAATTTGAGTAAACAGTTTACTTCTAACAAGAGGTTTAACACTCTGATGGATTTTATTAAAATATTTAAGTGAGAAATTGAATTAATTAATTCTTAATTAGTAAGATAATAAATCCTTAGAGATTTTCCAAATATGATGACAATAGTGACTTTTCAACACTATAGTACTATAGTTTACATTTTCACAAAATATTATATTTTGTGTACCTATTATACGGTAGGATTGTAAATTTGTTTATGATGAAATTTTGGTTGATCTCAAGTAATATGGCTTAAACCGAAAATACAATTTCCCTCAGACTTTATAAAATAAATAATGAGTAAATTGATTAAATAATCAAAATAGCAAACAATAAAGCAAATAACGAAAGTAAAAATAAAGAAAATTCTGGCCTGTTCGTTGTTCGTTCTTTTAGGTACTTCTTATACTTCTGAACTCCCTCGGTCTCTAGGACACCCTCTTGTGTCTTATCAATGCAATGCAGTTCTACTATAAGGCATTATTTTCTGTTGTTTTGGGCGTGGACTGTATATTCAATATTAGGCATACGTCTTACACAACATAAGAGTAATAGACCATGTTACTTAACGAAATCTATTCTAAAACTACCTTAGAACCCTAAAAAGAAAACTATTTTTAATAAACAAAAAAAACAAAAAAACACATTTTTGATTTTGGAATGGCAAAAAAAAATGGATAAATCAATTTGAATAGGTGCTCACCTTATACTCCACACAAATCACCAATTTGGGATTACTAAGGGTTTTTAACCAATATCCAAGAAATTACCACAAAGTATAGGTAAAACCTACTTCGATTCTTGATTTCTATCAAATGCCGATTCCAAAAATTTCCAATTCAAAGTAATCAAGAAGATCACCTTGTCTTTCTCCCACAACCTAACAATATGCTAAACTAGACAAATTCATGGTGGCCTAACTAGTAGTTACCAATAAATCAAAAATACCAAAAGCCAATGGCGTATCCCAAAATCAACATGTTACACTACTCCCTCCCGAACAAAAAAAATATTGAACAGATGTTCATATATTTTTTATTATGCTCAACTTGTTCGCTTTCCAGTTCAGATCAGGTCATTAGTAACTACGCGTACTACACGCCTAAATAGGAGTCATAATCAGTAAAAGGAAAAATCGGGTAAGACAATAATCGGGATCATTACTCATTCGGGAAAGTTCTACCTCATCTGAACCAAAACGTATAAGAAAAACTATTACTAAATAGATCAGTCTAATTGATAAAAAAAGAAAATCTAAATTTTAGTCTCTAAGACTTAACCTACCGAAACATCAGAATTTGATCTGAAGTAAGGCTTAAGATCTTTCACGTGCCAATTTTCACTAGGAGAACCATCAATATTCTCAAGTGAATAAACTAACCTAGATATTTTCTTAATTACCACAGCAAGGACGTATTTTGGGGCCAACTTGGCTGCAAATTTATTAGCAGCATCAGACAAAATCTTGTTGCGCCTCCAAACTGTATCCCCTATTTGGAATGAGATTTCGCGCTTACGAAAATTGTACGTTTTACTGTTTTTGACATAAGCCTCGTGAAGTTTCCTATGAACTTCTTCAAAAATTGAGGCCATTCCTGAAAGACCGCTTAAATAGTTGGCCCTGTCACTAGGGAGCAACTCCCGACCATTAGTATCTTCAATCTCTCCATAATACTTCCCAGACAATGGAACAATACGATTAAATACTAGAAATGATGGAGAAAAATTGTGTACTTCGTGTTTGGCAGAATTAAGAGCAAATTGAAAACTAGGCAACTCTTTATCCCAGTTAGTATGTTTCGTGACGTAACTTCTCAGGACAGTTCCTATGGTACGGTTTACTCTTTCAACGAAGTGTCCCGTGTCAACGTGTCCCGTGTCAACGTGTCTTGCAAACTGTCGCCCATTATCACAAATAATATACTGTGGGACACCATAAACTAGAAATACTTGCGTCTCTAAAAATTTTGCTGCATTTTTTGCCGTAGCACCCCTCATGGGGTGCAAGAGCGTATATTTCGTGAACCAATCAGAAACAGCGAGTAAAAAACAATTACCTGATAGAGAACGAGGAAATGGACCCATGAGGTCGACTGCTATAATTTGAAACGGATAACTAACCTCTTTTTCAGCTCCCATCAAGCCTGCTCTGGCCTTGTTTGGAGCTTTTTGAGCTTGACAAACTAGACATCTTCTAACATAAGTTAGAATATCTTTTCTCATTTTAGGCCAATAGTAGTTCTCTTGAACTCTTGAGGCGGTTTTATAAAAACCTAAGTGGCCAGCGGGCGGTGGGTCATGACAGGATGCGATAACCTCGTTTCTCTGATCTCTAGGAATCAACAGCTTCCACTCAGATACGTTACTATTGATAGGAAGATAGTTTGGTACGAACTTATACAAAATTCCATCGACAATTTTCCATTGAGGGTAGAGGTCTGGGTTTTCTAGAACTTTATCTCTTAAATCGGTATACCACTCATCATGTACGTCTTTGATTTCTATGATGGAAACTGCGGAAATTAACCTACCACTATTTGTGTCTTCTGTTTCGGTTAGAGGAACACGTGATAATGCGTCTGGAACGACGTTTGAAGATCCAGGACGATGCTGTAGATCAAAAGTATATTGTTTTAATTTCAGGGTCCATCGTGCTAAACGTCCAGTGCTATCTTTCATGTTATTTAAATATAAGAGATTATAGTGGTCAGTTATCACACGAAATCTCACTCCTTCTACGTAGGGACGAAATTTTTCCAAAGAAAACAATAATCCCAAAAGTTCTCTTTCTGTAATAGAATATTTTCGCTCTGCTCGAGATAATGATCTCGACGCATATGCTATAACGCACTCGGTCCCATTTTGTTGTTGTGTCAACATACCCCCTACACCTGTATCACTCGCATCGCAATGGATTGTGAAAGGGAGAGAGAAGTCCGGTGAAGCAAGAATAGGGGCCTCCACCAAAGCTCTTTTTATGGCTTTTGAAGATCCAGGACGATGCTGTAGATCAAAAGTATATTGTTTTAATTTCAGGGTCCATCGTGCTAAACGTCCAGTGCTATCTTTCATGTTATTTAAATATAAGAGATTATAGTGGTCAGTTATCACACGAAATCTCACTCCTTCTACGTAGGGACGGAATTTTTCCAAAGAAAACAATAATCCCAAAAGTTCTCTTTCTGTAATAGAATATTTTCGCTCTGCTCGAGATAATGATCTCGACGCATATGCTATAACGCACTCGGTCCCATTTTGTTGTTGTGTCAACATACCCCCTACACCTGTATCACTCGCATCGCAATGGATTGTGAAAGGGAGAGAGAAGTCCGGTGAAGCAAGAATAGGGGCCTCCACCAAAGCTCTTTTTATGGCTATAAAAGCTTCTTCTGCAGTCGGGGTCCATACAATAACTTGTTTCTTCTTCTTGCCCCTTAACAAATCATTTAATGGAGAAACTAAAGAAGAGAACCCACCAACAAATCGTCTATACCACGAACACAGGCCAATGAATCGTTTTACTTCAGTAACATTAGTAGGACGGGGATAATTAACCATCGATTCGACCTTGTTAGGATCAGTTCTAAGCCCCCTACCATCTATAACGAAACCAAGATATCTTAAGGATTTCTTAAAAATTCACATTTTTTTAAGTTGATAGTTAGTTTAGCTTGCTTTAAAATTTCCGAGACTTCTAACAACAAACGGATATGTTCCTCGAATGTTGAAGAAATAATTAAAAAGTCGTCCAGATATGAAAAAATATTATTTTCATATTTTGGCCCAAACAAAGCATCGCATAACCTCTGTTGAGTCTGCGCACTATTGCAACAACCAAAAGGCATGACCGTAAACTGAAAAAGACCCCTACCTGGTACGCTGAAGGCAGTTTTCTCCTTGCTTTTTTCATCGAGGGGTACCTGCCAAAAAGCTTTGCGTAGATCTACACTGGAAATGAATTTAGCACCTTTCAGCAAATTTAGGATGCGATCAATGCGTGGTAACGGATAGCAATCATCTTTAGTCACTTCATTCAGTCGTCGACCATCGAAGCAAAACCGGTATTCACCACTGGACTTTTTTACAAGTAGGACCGGACTGTTCCAGGGACTCATTGAAGGTTCCACTACTCCAAGAGATAACATTTGGTCCAACTCCTGATTTAGAATATTTAATAAATATGGTGAGAAGGGATACTGACGCTGCTTAAAGGGTTTTGCATCCCCAGTATCTATAGACAAAGTTATTTTGTCGGTGCGACCCAACCTATCGTCACTAGAAAGTGCTTCAAACTGACCAATTACTTCCTCTGCTTTCCACCTATTTTCTGTCGATAAGTCGTCTAAATTACTTAACCCTACTTCCTCTTTAACGAAAGAATTCAGTTCAGGTAAAACATTTAAGCGATTTTTACTTAGTCTGTTATAAACTTCCCAAGTGTTATTGTTGAAATTAATATTAATTTGGAAGAGTCTGCAGAAGTCCATACCAAAGATAAATGATTGCGCCAGTGATGGGACTACCAATGCAGGAACAATCTGACAAATATTATTTATTACGACAGGGAGATCGACCATACCTTGGACAGGCTGCTTTGTTCCATCAACAGTAGATATATGGCCAACTTTTGAAGCATTAATTTTTAAATTACATATAGCTAGTGTTTCAATACCATGAGAACCTACCACCGAAAAATTTGCACCACTATCAAGAAGTGCTACTATTGGTAAATCATAAAGACATATCGAAATGTAGGGGCGATTATCACAAGGTTTTTCAACGAAAAGAGGAGCAACATTTGTATACCCTGACTTATAAAAATTTCTCACTACAAGCTTCCAATTTTCCCAATCACTCAGCACAAAATTTTGGGGAACTCTGGCAGTTTTATAATAATCGTTGACTTTGACACATGGGAGTACTCGAGAGCCAACTACACGAGACTCACAGATTAGTTTTTTTTACACCTATCACAAGTACGAACGGTACACCCCGCTAAACCGCATTTGTAACAAAATTTAGTTTTACTAGAAGATTTACAGTTACGATGGGTATGGTTCAACTGACCACAGCGCCAACAAATAACCTGTTTAGGTTGTTCACTTGAAACATTGGCCAAATTAGAATTATTTTGACCGCAGGAAAATTCTCTACTCCTAGGTACACGGTTATTAGTAGACTTTTCCGCGTGTTACTACTGTCCGGTATATCGGGGGACTGTGAGGAAACCGAAGGGGAACTTTCACCGACATACGCTAATTCTGGGTCAATCGTTGCTAGATACCGTTTATCAGATTCCGAACTTAAACTAAGGACATCGGCTTCTTCCAGCTTTTTACTAAGATCGCTTAAGTCGGTTACTAGATCGATTTCTCTAAGTGCCAACCTTTTCCGATATTCCTGTTGTAGACCGTTTCTCATATATTTCACTTTCGTTACCTCAGCTGGTTGTCGCGAAAGCCGGCTAAATAAACCTTCCATACATGACAGATATAAAACCACAGATTCGCGCTTGCCTTGTCGACGAGACCTTATTTGGTCCCACAAATCTTCATCGAGATCGGATCTAAGAAAATCACGCTTAAGCTTTGAAACTAGGGAGTCCCAATCTGTTAAACTATTTTTAACTTGACGTAACCAAAATATGGCTTTATCAGAAAAGAGATCACTAGCTCCTGCGAATAATTCCGCCTTTGTTATGCCTCTTGCTTCGGCCATTTCTTCTACGCGTTCAACAAAAGAAAGTAACTTCTTTGGGTCACCGTCGAAATTTATTCCTAATTTATAAACAGAAATGGATTTATTGTATCCAGCAAAAACTGGAGGGATGGGATTAATTGTAGGATTTGCAAAACTGGCATTAGCGGTAGAAACATTTAAAGGAGGGTTTGGTCGTCTGATGCGAGAAAACAATTCAGCTTCTAGATGTAAACTAGTAGCATATGACTCATTTTTAAAATCTGTGATAACAGCAATATTTGGATCCTGATCTGATAATTGAATTCTATTAATTCTATGAGTTACATGTAGAAGTCGAGACCTAATTCTTTGATACAACGAATCAACCGTACTTCCTTCAAAATCATTGATGAGGGTCGTAATTGAGTTTAAAGTTTCTCCAATCTCACGTGTTTCTGTATCAAAATCATAATCTGGATCAACTAACAATTTTAAATTGACTCTCACTCGCTCGCGTTCTACAAGTCTAGTTAAAATTTTTCGTTTCTCATCCTGATTTCTAGTTGAAATTACTCCACGAATTCGTAACTCGTAATTTAGCTCATCGCATAATAAATGTTTCGCTTTAAAGTAATCCTCCATTCTAAATTCTGATTAGAAATGTTTATTTTATTAAAAAAATTTATTTTTGGGACAACTGGTATAATAAATTTCTAATGAAAATTATTTTATCACGCTCAACTTCAAATAAATAAACGAGTCCCTACGTACTTGTGATAGTAAAAAAAACACCTTGAATCGCAAGGATAATAATTATAATTATCTATTGTACCAAAAAGAAAACCTGTTAAAAAGACCAGTCTTTCGATTAATATTTAAATTTCAAATACATGTTCTCAACATAAATCCTGAAATAATGAAACAACTTTTTAATACTTAACTAAAAGTTTAACTGCGCTGTTCTATATACACTGATCAACCAAATAAATGTATTATGTTCGAGGGAAAATTTGTACTGTTGAAAAAATTGTTTGACCTCACACTTTACGTTCTTCAATAAAAATTAAACTACAAAAAATATATGTAACGTATTCGAGCCCCACGCGTTGGTGCGTCACTTTGTAACCCTGTAGATGATAACTTTATGAAACTCTATGAAACTAACTATATTAAAGATAATCTGAAGGTTATAAGTGCGAACGGCAGCTGTTTGTCGGAGAGCATTTTTTTGGGGTGCGTAAGGAATACATCACATAACCCGCAGCGCCATGCAATTTCAGTTTTATAGACAAAACCGAGTTATTGAAAAGTATATAGATTTTACTAAATTGCAAAATATAAAGGAAATTTAAGTAAAGAGGTGAGGTTAAACTTAAATAAAATTATTATTTGAATAATAGCAAAGATCAATCCTTTAATCAAATTTGAGTAAACAGTTTACTTCTAACAAGAGGTTTAACACTCTGATGGATTTTATTAAAATATTTAAGTGAGAAATTAAATTAATTAATTCTTAATTAGTAAGATAATAAATCCTTAGAGATTTTCCAAATATGATGACAATAGTGACTTTTCAACACTATAGTACTATAGTTTACATTTTCACAAAATATTATATTTTGTGTACCTATTATACGGTAGGATTGTAAATTTGTTTATGATGAAATTTTGGTTGATCTCAAGTAATATGGCTTAAACCGAAAATACAATTTCCCTCAGACTTTATAAAATAAATAATGAGTGAATTGATTAAGTAATCAAAATAGCAAACAATTAATAAAGCAAATAACGAAAGTAAAAATAAAGAAAATTCTGGCCTGTTCGTTGTTTGTTCTTTTAGGTACTTCTTATACTTCTGACCTCCCTCGGTCTCTAGGACACCCTCTTGTGTCTTATCAATGCAATGCAGTTCTACTATAAGGCATTATTTTCTGTCGTTTTGGGCGTGGACTGTATATTCAATATTAGGCATACGTCTTACACAACATAAGAGTAATAGACCATGTTACTTAACGAAATCTATTCTAAAACTACCTTAGAACCCTAAAAAGAAAACTATTTTTAATAAACAAAAAAAAACAAAAAAACACATTTTTGATTTTGGAATGGCAAAAAAAAATGGATAAATCAATTTGAATAGGTGCTCACCTTATACTCCACACAAATCACCAATTTGGGATTACTAAGGGTTTTTAACCAATATCCAAGATATAGGTAAAACCTACTTCGATTCTTGATTTCTATCAAATGCCGATTCCAAAAATTTCCAATTCAAAGTAATCAAGAAGATCACCTCGTCTTTCTCCCACAACCTAACAATATGCTAAACTAGACAAATTCATGGTGGCCTAACTAGTAGTTACCAATAAATCAAAAATACCAAAAGCCAATGGCGTATCCCAAAATCAACATGTTACAAAGCCACTAGCGAGATCAAGTGTACTGAAGTATTGGGCTCTGCCCAATTTATCTAGAGTTTCATTAATGTTTGGGATAGGATAGCAGTCGTTAATTGTTTTTTCATTTAGCTTCCTGTAGTCCACTACGAGACGCCACTTTTGTTGTCCCGAAGCATCCATTTTCTTTGGCACTATCCAAATTGGAGAGGACCAGGGACTAGAAGAAGGTTTGATAGTACTCTTTTCCAGCATAACTTGTATTTGTCGACTCACCTCTTCTTTAAGAGCGTAAGGATACCTATATGATTTTTCATGAACCGGTGCTTCGTCTTTGGTCTTCATGACATGTTTAACCTTAGACGTGAATGTAAGTGGGTCACCCGGTTTTAAAAATATTTCTGGAAATTTTCGACACAAATTGATTATACTACTTTTCTCTTCACTGTTCATTTGTGTCGTTCTAATAAAATTTTTGAATATCATTCTTCTTTAAATTATTTTCAAATGAATTATTAAAGCATTCAAATTTATAAGTTTCATATGAATCCGATACATAAGGAATAGAATTTATTGGTCTCAATAATTTGATGCATATATTTTTATTGGTCTCATTAATGAATTCAACTGAAGCGAATCCATTTTTGGCCGAAGTTAGTGACTATAAATATCACCTAATATAGTTTTATCGATTAAAATTTCTCCATTAAGAGTAGTAACAGGAATTCTTTCCAAAACTCTTTCATATGGGCCAACTGAAATTCGAAATGTTACATCAGACGGTTTTCTGAATTTGAGGGGAATAATAGCGTTATCACTGATTAGTCGTTTATTTTTCAAGTCAATGTTAAAATTCATTGCAATTAGGTAATTAATTCCGATAACACCATCGAAAAATTCGTGGAAGTCATACAATATAAACTGTAACATATGATTATAATGTTACGTTTATTTTAATTTATATTTACAACTAATTAATTTATATTTACAGATTTATATGTACGGTCCTTAATTTACTAATTTATATTAAACACTTAACTAACTAACTACACTAATTTATATGAACGTCACTGTTTAACACTTTATTGATCGGTTTGTCTTTAGTATAAGCACTACAGTGTCCATCTATGCGACTACGTCTCAACTATCTGATTATTGTTGACTGTTCACTGTTAACTGTTAACTGTTCTTTTCGCCCTGTGCGGTGATGCTATTTATATCCGAAATGTAGGTCTCTGGAATGTTCTAGTCTTTCTGGTGGAGGCGCTAAATAGACTAGATTTCTCTAGGCGAATGGGAGGGGTAAGAGATAGGCGGTCTCTCGAAGTCTCTGGAATGTTTTCGTCGGCTAGTACCGTGGAGGGGCATGAGAAGGGACGTAGGGCAGGTAATCTTGAAATGCTCGATTACGTCATAAGCGTCTCATACAGGAATTTCGCTGGGGCACTCGCGTAACATTGCCCCCTCCTTAAGAGACAGTTCCTCCTGGAACTAACTAAGAAACTGAGACGAGATGACTGTATCGGCAACTAGTTCCCTTGTTACATTTTCCAGTTGCATGGAAGTAACATGCGACCGTCTTCTCCGTTGACTGTGCCTCCTGGGAATGTCCGCAGACAAGTACCTGCACTTCGGTGTCTCGGAAGATTACTTCTACCATGTTACGGATTATTCGCCAATCTAAATGCCTACATTCAATCTTGGGCATGGCTAGCCTATGAACGTTTAGTTCAAGCACATGCTCTCTCAAGTTTAGTAAAGCTTCCCAGACATTCTCGTACGTTGGTCTTTCGTCGAAGGTATTTCTCGTCACTAGGTGGAAATTGTGACGGGTGCCATCTTGTACCTTCAAAGCTTTACCTGGTACTGGTAACTGGTTTTCCAAATTTCGTGCGCCACTCTTCTTTATTAACAGAGATGGCAATCCACGCGCATCGGTTATGCTGGCAGGGATGTTTATTGCCAGTGAGTATTCCTCCGGCACGGTGAGCAGATCTTGTCGTTTCTCCGTGGTGACGCCGTATCTTGCTTTTCCGGTACCACCATAAGCACCCATGAACTCTACAAAAGCAGGATCGGCTACTTCTTGGAGTTGTCTTATTTCCTCATCGTGGTCACCCTCGAATGGCGCTAATCGATTACGGTGTACCACCTTTGGCTTTCCG
Organism: Galerucella nymphaeae; assembly: GCA_963978555.1. Lineage (NCBI taxonomy): Eukaryota > Metazoa > Arthropoda > Insecta > Coleoptera > Chrysomelidae > Galerucella > Galerucella nymphaeae. Next base: position 8,116,904 of record OZ021708.1, read on the forward strand.
TTTGGGATCTTGGTGATGCGATAAATGACGTCGTTGATTCTTTTATTTACAAGGTACGGACCGTCCCAAGCTTTCTGCAACTTTGGAGAAAAACCCTTTTGTCTTCTTGGGTTATGCAGCCGGACTTTGTCTCCTTCGTAGAAACCTCCTTCTGTAGCTTGCGTATCGTATCTTTTCTTCATCCTATCGCTAGCGATCTGGAGATTCGATCGAACCAACTCGTGTATGTCGTCCATTCGTTTTCTCAGCTGGGTTACGTAATCTTCACCAGCTATGTCTTCTCCGGGTCGGCATCCAAATTCAAGGTCGCAGGGTAATCTCATTTCGCGTCCGAACAGAACTTTTGCTGGTGTTTGGCCGGTAGACTCATTGATGGCGGATCTGTAGGCCATCGCAAATAGCGAGAGATACTGGTCCCAATCTCGCTGATGGTTAGCTACTACTTTGGACAAGTATTTGCCAAGAGTTCTGTTCATTCGCTCAACCATTCCGTCCGACTGTGGATGTAGAGCAGTAGTTCTCGTTTTCTTCATGCCGAGCTTATCACAAACTTCCTGAAACAGCTGGCTTTCGAAGTTTCTGCCCTGGTCGCTGTGTATTTCCAGAGGCACTCCATATCGGCAAATGAACTCCTTAACAAGCACGTCGGCAACAGTTGCGGCTTCTTGGTTTGGAATGGCATACGCTTCCACCCATTTTGTGAAATAGTCCATCACCACCAAAATGTACCTGCTGCCATCTGCTGTCGGTGGAAACGGTCCGGCAATATCCAGGGCAATGCGTTCAAACGGGCTTCCGACATTGTACTGCTTCATGGGAGCCTTTCTTCTCCCGTGCGGTCCATTGGCCGTGGCACAGGTAGTGCATTTCTTACACCAGTCTTTAACATCTTCGGAACTGTGCATCCAGTAAAACCGTTCTCGCACCCTCTGGAGGGTCTTCTTCACACCTAGATGTACTCCTAATGGACTGTCGTGTAATTTCTGCAGTACTGCTACTACCCTTGATCTTGGAATCACCAACTGTCTTCCACTTTCCGAGCCATCATCGTTCTCGATTACTCGCTGTAGCAAACCGTTCTCCAGAACCAGCGAGTCCCACTTGGCCCAATACGATTTCATCGTTGGCGAGTATCTTGAAATCTCCTGCCAAGTAGGTCGACAGTTTTCCTCTTTCCAATGTCGGATTTTCTTCAAGTCGGGATCGTTCTCTTGTTCCTCTGGCAGCTTTTCTGGTGTCCATTCGTCGCTGGTCACCGTGGTTCTTCGAATCGCAGCTTCCTTAGCTTCTGTTTTACTGCAATGGGAGCATTCTGCAGGACATGGTCTTCTTGACAGGGTGTCTGTATTTCGGTGGCTTATTCCGGCTCTATGCTCAATAGTGAAATTATATTCTTGGAGCCGCTCTATCCATCTGGCGATTTGACCTTCAGGGTTCTTAAATTGCATAAGCCACTTAAGTGCTGCATGATCGGTTCTGATTACAAATTTCTTTCCATACAGATACTGATAGAAGTGCTCCACGGACTTCACTACTGCCAGGAGCTCTCTTCTTGTGACGCAGTAGTTTTGTTCCGGTTTGGAAAGGACTTTGCTGAAATATCCCAGAACTTTCTCTTGTCCTCCTTGAACTTGTGATAGCACTCCTCCAATTCCAACATTGCTAGCATCAGTATCTAATATGAATTCTCCATCTGGTAGTGGATAGCCGAGTATGGGTGCAGTAGTCAAATGTTTCTTCAAGGTTTCGAACGAAGTTTGGCAATCTTCGTCCCAGCGAAACTCCCTTGCTTCCTCTGTAAGTCGTGTCAAAGGCTTAGCGATATCTGCAAACTTCTTTATAAATCGCCTGTAGTATGTACAGAGTCCAAGGAAGCTTCTAACTTGGTGCTTGTCGGTAGGTCTTGGCCACTTTCGTACAGCAGCAACTTTTTCTTCGTCTACAGCTACACCATCCTTGCTGACTACATGGCCTAGGTAATTTACTTTGTTTTGGAATAGTTGACATTTCTTGGGGTTGAGCATCAGTTGGGCAGCTTGCAGCCTTTTGAAGACATCTTCCAAATTCCTTCGATGTTCTTCGAATGTCCTTCCCAAGACAATGATGTCATCAAGGTACACTAAGCAGGTTTTCCAGGACAACCCTCGCAATACGTTTTCCATCAGTCTTTCGAACGTTGCGGGGGCATTGCACAGCCCAAATGGCATAACGGTGAAATGCCATAATCCAGATCCGGTGGTAAACGCTGTCTTTTCTTTATCGGCTGGATCCATTTCTACCTGAAAATATCCAGACTTCAAGTCCAAGGTAGAAAACAACTTGCTACCGACCAGCGTATCCAGAGTGTCGTCGATTCTTGGCAGCGGATAACTATCTTTCTTGGTAACATTGTTCAACTGCCGGTAGTCCACGCAGAACCTCGTGGTTCCATCCTTCTTCTTTACCAGAACTACCGGAGAGACCCAAGGACTGGTAGAAGGTTCTATTACCTTTTCCTCTTCCATCTCGCGAACAATTCTCTCCGCTTCCTCTCTTTTCGCCTGTGGTAGCCGTCGTGCCGATTGTCTTATCGGTTTAGCGTCGCCGGTGTCAATTTTATGTTTGACAGCAGATGTTCTTCCTGTCTTCCCTCCTTTTGGTACAAAAAGAGAACGATATTGCAGCAAGAGTTCCCTGATTTTCTTCTTCTCTTGTCGGCTAAGGGATTGTCCAGCCACCGCTATCATTTGTTCAAATTTATTATTGGCGTCGTTAGAGGTTGTAGTTTGATGAATTACTGACGCCACTGGTACGCAAGTTCCAATTTTGGTCTATTTTTTTATAGTTACGGGATGGTCATTAACATTTATAATGCGTACAGGTATCTCTTCAGCAGCCATGATTAACCCTTTTCCAACCAGGATTCCTCGACCAACCTCTTTATCGTGATTCCATGGTTCCATCATGACAGGTGTTCCTTCTTCGACGGTTCCTTGTAGCCTTGCCATAGTGAAAAATTCACTCCTTGCGGGTACAACCGTATCCTCCTGTACGGCTACCTGAACACTCTTATCCTCATGTGGGTGAAGGAATACTTCTTCGGAACCTACTTTAATCACTCGGTTCTTGAAATCTAGCTGGAAGCCATGTAGGTTCATAACGTCCATTCCGAGTATTATGTCCTCTTCGATATCAGCGACAACGACAGTGTGGGTGAACTTCTCTGTGCCAATTCCCAATTGAACTGGTAGTTCTCCATGGACGTTGGCGCTTTCACCTGTAGCAGTCTTGAGTCGCAGTCTGGTCGGTAACAGTCGTTTTCGGGAGTTGACAGTCTCGGGGCGAATAATAGTCCTCGTTGCTCCAGTGTCCTCCAATAGTGTATACTTCCTTTCATTAATTTCACCATCCACGTATACACTATCATTGCGACATTTCAGAGAGGCTATTAGGATGAGAGGGTCTTTGGAAGGTCTTCGGGTCGAAGCTGCCCTCTGATGGCCGACCCTTTCTAGTTTTCCTGCTGGTCGTCTTTGTTTGTAGCAGTTCTTGGTCGCTTGCACGAACTGCGTACATGTCCCATTTCTCCACAATTCCAGCATCTCACAGCTTTCGGCTTCCCATTTGAAATGCTTTTCATTATGTTGACAAGCTGGTCGAGCTTGTTCTCCACTTCTTCGTCTGCTACAGCCCTCACCTTACCGTATACTCCGGAAGCCTGTGTAGCAGCTTCGTACTCCAGGGCTGCAGAGAGTACGTCGACCAGTGTCTTATGCCGAGCCAAGCGTAGAGTTCTCTGCATTTCGTTGTCACGAACTCCGTCGATAAATGCCTGTACCCCTAAACATTCCATGACATTCTCCGGTGCAAACCGCACCAACCTCGCAATGTCCGCTTCGAATTCTTGCAGAGTTTCGTCGCGTTTTTGTTTGCGGTTTTTCAGCTGTGACTGGTACAGATGCTCCAGGTGTTCCAGGCCATATCTCATATTCAGTCGCTTTTTTACTTGTTCCAAATCATCAGTCTCTTCTACTGGAATAGTCTGAAGGATATCCATGGCGTCTCCCCTCAAGGCAAGAGTTAAATTTAACGCTTTTTCCTTCTCACTCCAGTTGTTCGCCTTTGATGCCGCCTCGAATTGCTTAAGATAGTTCGGCCATGACGTTTTTCCGTCGAAAGTTGGCAGTTTTACTCGACTGTTGATATCGTTTTCTATTTTCGGTTTCAATTCCACTTTTTCTGCCAGTTTGCCGTTGTTCGGGGCTTGTCTAGTTGTTGTCTCCGAGCTATTACTAGTCATCTTTTCGACTTCTTCGATTTTTTGTTTCATTTCTTGTTCCATTCTCTTCATCTTTTCTTCCATGTCCGACATTTTATTTTCTATGTCTTCCGAAAGTTTACTTTCCATGTCAGACATTTTATTTTCTATATATGCCATTTTATTTTCTATATCCGCCGAAAGTTTACTTTCCATGGATGAAATTTCGTTCTTCATGTCCGTCATTTCGTTTTTTATGTCCGTCGAAATTTTATTTTCCATGTCCGACATTTCGTTTTTTATATCTTTCGAAATTTCATTTTTCATGTCTGACATTTTGTTTTCCATGTCTTTCGAAATTTCGTTTTTCATGTACGACATTTTGTTTTCCATTGAAGAAAATTCGTTTTTATGGAGGAGGTTATAGAAGCGGACGCTTCGTCGGTGAATTCAAACGTTTCCGGGTCCAATCCATTATTAATCATAGCATTTTTCAGTCTATCGACTAACACCGACTTGGTCCCACTTGTGTCCAACTCGTAATCCTCCAACTCTCGTCGAAGTTCTGAAACTTTTAATTCACAAAGTTTCTTCGCCATCTTCCTGTATATTTTTTTAACCCCACACCTGACACCAATGTAACGTTTATTTTAATTTATATTTACAACTAACTAATTTATATTTACAAATTTATATGTACGGTCCTTAATTTACTAATTTATATTAAACACTTAACTAACTAACTACACTAATTTATATGAACGTCACTGTTTAACACTTTATTGATCGGTTTGTCTTTAGTATAAGCACTACAGTGTCCATCTATGCGACTACGTCTCAACTATCTGATTATTGTTGACTGTTCACTGTTAACTGTTAACTGTTCTTTTCGCCCTGTGCGGCGATGCTATTTATATCCGAAATGTAGGTCTCTGGAATGTTCTAGTCTTTCTGGTGGAGGCGCTAAATAGACTAGATTTCTCTAGGCGAATGGGAGGGGTAAGAGATAGGAGGTCTCTCGAAGTCTCTGGGATGTTTTCGTCGGCTAGTAGCGTGGAGGGGCATGAGAAGGGACGTAGGGCAGGTAATCTTGAAATGCTCGATTACGTCATAAGCGTCTCATACAGGAATTTCGCTGGGGCACTCGCGTAACAATAATTAAGCCCACGGAATGTAGGCATTTCCGCTTGAAATATGATATTTTTCGTACCTAGAGAAGTTGAAAGTGATACATTCGACTGAAAAATACAAAAATGTTTCTGCAACAATAGGTCTTAAAATAGATTTTGTACTACCCGTATCTATCTATTGTAATGGTGGATTTTGAATTTCGATATAGGGAAGTGGGTTATTTGAAGTTAAGTTAAGGTGGGCTCATCGTTGAAGCTCTGCTCTGAAAATTTGGGTTTTGATAATCGATTTCATCGGTTAATTGGTGATTACCACCGTGATGGTTACCATTATATTTTTCATAACCAGTATCATCTTCATCACAATTATTAGCAAATAATTCTTCAGATGTGAAGTCACGTCTTTGATTATTATTATTTGAAAAGTAAATTATTTTTTCTATTATTTTGATTCGAAGTTCGTTTACTATACATTGAAGGGATTCTGGAAGTTGTGGACATGGGTTGTGGTTTTGGCAGTTGATTTTGAGGAATGGGTTTGGGTTCAAAGACATAAAGTCTTTATGGCACTGAGTGCCTTAAAATCTTTATGGCACTGCTGGTAAAAGTGAATTGTCAAATTTTGAAAGCAAACGTCAAAATATTTAGATTTTATTTATTATCATTAATATTAATAGAATAATTTGTGCAATTTAACAAATTAATTTCCTGCACTGCTGTTTTACCATTTTCCGTGGATAAGGAGGAATGATGCGCAAAAAAAATGGAATTTCCAGTCGAGGTTGACACCACAATATCAAATGGTTGCTAAGGTACGTAATATACGATGCAATTTAAAATTATCTCCTTTGGATGTATTGATAAAAGTTTTTAAAATTTAATTATTGCATTTTTAAACGTTTGTAGAAAAAATATTGTATGATATACGTGTTAAAAGTACCTTTTAAGGCACTCATGTGAATTGCAGAATTCGCTTCTCTCATTCTGCAAACCTTCACATGCGTGCCTTAAAATTGTACTTTTAACACTTATATCATAAATAACTATTTTTTTATTGGTGAATCCTTTTACCTATTTAAAGCACGCCCCAGCGTGTTTAAAACGAACTTTAAAACACGCGCGTTTTTTAAAGTGACCATGGCAACATCAACATCTCGAGACACGAAGTGTAATGTCTAATGGTATAAACGTCTAATTGACAACTTTTTTATTATTGATCTGACAGCAGTAGGAACTTTGTAACGTCAAAACCTTTATTTGAACAATATTTAACAATTTCAATTTTATAAATGAAAATGGAAAGTGCAGGTGATATTGTTTGAAATATTAATATTTCGATTTTTCAAATCGGAAGAATAGTATATTATTAAACGAGCAATTTATGATAGCCATAATTCACGATGGGTGACGTTTGCGTCACGAGCTGCAGGCGAGGGGCGCAAGTCACCAAAGTGAATTATAGCCATAAGTTGCGAGTAGAATACTATACTTTGTCCACGACCATTAATTTATTTTATTAAATAAAAGATTGAAACGATTTGGTATTACTAACCCCAAAATGTTCTGACAGCTACATAAAAATATAATTTGACATATATAGGGTGATACTGTGTAAAGTATCAATACAACGTACCGTTATAAATATATTGTTTTAAAATACTTAATATTAGAAAATATCGTTATGAAAAGTATCAATACTAAAAATTACAATATTTTATCGATACGATATATTATTATGTCAGAAACAAATTTCCTGAACAAAATACACAGATTTAATGGTTTATTTCATATTGTAGGTACCCCCATCTCTAGTCCATAATTCACTACAGTGTATTATGAACCATAATTCACGACAGTTGATATATGGGTACCATATTATACCTTTTGTTAGGAGGTAAAATATTGACTTATTATTAGGTGGTCGTGGACAAATTGTATTCAATTTGATTCTATTAACATTTCCATGACAACGCAAGGTAAACTAATGTCATCAAATTAAACCATTTTTTTCAGTTATTTCCATTCCTTTTTCTTGTAGTAGTAATAAATATCAGTATTATTAATTTCAAAGTGCACCAATAAAAAGAATAGCGTAAAGTATTCGTGGATAACTGGTCTCTAAAACACCTGCTCTATATCGAGCACCCCGGCCTCGCCGTCGTGCTCGAAAAATCGCGCGTGTTTTAAAGACCTTAATATCCACTTAAACTTTAATATACTATAGTGTGTTAATGTCCCCGTCATAGGGCTTAATATTTTCTAGCTTTGACTTAAATAAATTCCAGTTAACAGATGGTGGCTCTTGTGCTGCCGTTGCAATTTTCTTTAAATTCATATTACTTAATTTTTTATTTGATTCTGAATTATTTTCACTCTTACTTATACTTAATTTATTGAAAAAGTTTACCAAGTCAGGATCACTCATAAAATGTAACTACTCTATTCAATATACGGTGAAAATTAATATTTATTTTGAAAAAATTCTTAACAAACTATTCTTCCTGAAAACCTCAAAAGTGTTAGGAGGGTGAAAAGGAACTTGGCACTCACCTTGATGGTCGTGATACCAGTTTCTTCCCCGAGTTTCTGCTTTCCCAAGGGTTCTATACCTTGTTTTTAAGCTAAGAGGAGTATTTTAAGAAACCTGAAACACACCACTAAAAGTTACTGGATTGGGAGAGTGTTCCGAAAAGGTAGTGTTCCGACTTATAGATCTAATTGACACTTATCTGAAATATCTATTGTACTGCTCGCATTTTTCGTGGCCAATGAGAGTTCAGGGTATGTGTAAATACCTAATCGTAATTGGACTCAGGACATGAGGCCAGACAATGGCGAACACACAGCTACCAAATGTCACATTATTGTGAAAACATTCTGGTTATATTATGTAAAATTTTATAAATGACCATTTGATAATTTGAGTATAAATTAGTATAGTATGTATAAATTATACAATTAGTTCATATGTTAAATTATCCTTTATTTACATTGGAAGTTTAGGTATAGGACAAAATAAAGATAAACAGATTTTCATTTGAAAAAATACGATAATATTGTAGGTACCGTAATTTATGTAAAACTATCATTAAAAATAAGATTTTACTTGTTAACTTATAAACTTTGCTGCTCTGTCAGCGATAAATGATCCAAACTTGATAATTCCCTTCGTTTCGGGGGCACTGGTACTTGGAGTACAATCTTTGGTCCATATTCAAATAGTATATAACGAAGCAATACAACAAAATAAAATGTAAAAAACACAAATACAATATGAGGTGATAAGTCCAAACACAATATGAAAAAGCAAACGTAAACAGAACTATAAACAGCAAATGCGTAAAAGTGGTAGTAAAGATTGGAATATTTTTATGTAAATAAACATAAATGTCTAAGCTGACAAATAGCATTGTCAGTTCTGTCAAAAGATCTGTGTGAAACGGGCGGCTATCTGACCAATGACTAGCCTGCAGAAATGCCAACTTAAATTCAAATCACTCCTCTTAGTTTAAAAACAGGGTATAGTTGGATCTGTTTCTTCTCCAATGAAGGATAACTTGAAGTCCACGAAAGGGTAGGTTTCACAGATTCGCGATAAAGACGTAGAAAAGTCAAAGTCCCGAAACTTATTGTTTTCGACAAAAGCGAAATTTTCACAAATTTTTCACGACTTCGCGAATCCTACTGACTGCGCCAGATAAGTGTTTCGAAACTGAAACAGCTTTTTTAAAAACAATTTATTTGTCATGAATTACAAGTACATCTAATCTTAACAATGGTTAGACAGAAACTGAAAATATATTTTCCTACGACCACATAGGAAAGTGACATATATCGCACTGACTAGTTCTATGGAAAGTGACCTTTATTCATACGCGTACGGAAAAAAATCTTATCCGTACGTGTGCGGATAAAAAAGCTGTCAAATTGAATGTTGAAATGCTAGTCTTTTTACTCCGCAAATTAATATGTATATGTGAAATGCTTATTTCCTAAGTTGATTTGTCCATATAATAATATAATATAATTTATTTATTTCATTTAAAATTAAAAAAAAATAAAAAAAAAATACCGAGCCCGGACTCGAACCACCCTACTGTTTGTCAAAAATCGAGTCTACGGATGCCTAGACCACTCGGCCATACCACTGTTGTAGCTCATGGTTCTTGTCCAAGATGCTAATAAGCGCTGAGGAAATATACACAACAGTTTATTTATTCTCCAAAATAAAAAGTGTTTATATCGACATTTATTGGACTTTCATGTTATTGAAACAATAAATATCCGTTTTCAATTATTTGATGAAACAATGAATCCTTAAAATAGCTAGTTAATACTTTCAATCTCCTACAGGTGGCAACAAGTTAAGTGTCGTGCTAATAATAATTTTACTTTTAATTTTCACAGCAAATAAATAACTAATTTTGAACCGCAATATTTATGTAAAACTATTTCCGATGTTCTGTTTGTTGTAAGTTGTGGAAATAAATGTTCGTAATATTTTATATTTTGTGTACCAATATTAATTCTAACTTTTTTATAAAGGTACTTTTTTCCATTGCATAAAAATAACAATTTTCTGGGCCACTTTCAAAGGTAAGTAATCAAAACCATATAAAGTATTTACAAATACACATATGTAAAACCTCTCACATCTACATAAAAACGCAAGATTATACATGCCTAATTCGGTAAAAGTATATCGCGTGGTCGTAGGAAAAATAGTGTACATAACTTGTGCGAAACTGATTTTTCACACTCGTGGGATTGTCTCACTCGGCTGCGCTCGTGAGACAATACTTCCCACTCGTGTGAAAAATGTCACTTTCCGCACACGTTACGTAATATACTATATAATAAAGATTCACAAGTGCATTATAGATAACGTTATAATGCTCATAATAATGCTTAGTAAAGGTGTTAGATTTCTGTAGGTGTCATGACATTGTCATCTTGTAACTTTCGCACACTACTTCGCGCACGGTGTCATGGTAACGAAGGAGAATGAAAAGAAGGGTCACTTCGCATATAGGGAAGAATCTCGGAGTTGGCGACATCTACAATAGGCATGATGACTGATTTTGAAAAACTGCTCCACGATGTTTTCACGTATATACTTTATCTACAATAAATGTTATTTCTGTAAAAAAAGATGTTTTTAAAAGAAAAATTCAACTTTTAAAAACACATTTTAAATTATGCGCCAAAACGCTAGAATAGTAATGGCGTCCTTCTATGACGTCATCAATTCTTAACAGTGTCAACTGTCGATAGGTTATTTATGATCTGTGTCATGTAGGAAAATCGTCAAAGTCAAACTTGACAGCTTTCAGGTTAAAAGTTTCTTTTGATACATAAACAGAATTTCAAAAACGGTTTTTTGTGGTAATAAAAACAGAGATACTTAATAGTTTATAACGAGAAAATATCACATGAACCAAGAAAAGCCAACAACAACAAAGGAAATACAAAACCATAGATAATATAAAGACGACAAAACAGATGTTCGGGTTTGGTTCGGGTCGGATCATGGGTATTTGCAAAAATATGACGTCACTCTCTTCTGATTGGCGTTTGAGATAAGATGGCGGATGGTTAAATTTTGTACTTATATTTTTACTAAAATAAATGTAATCACACATGAAAATGAAAAATAAGTGATTTCTGTAGAATCTATGTATCTTAAATAATTATATCAAATCAATATTTTGGTGATTCTTAGTGACTGTCATCATGCCTATTGACCGTTCGAAATACTCGGAGTGTGAACAACAAACTAACCTATATGTGTTTATATGGGTGAAGTGTGAGATTTTTATATAATTTTAAGTGATTTATAAGGTTGAAAGTGTCAAGTGATATATTTGGACGTTATTTCATAATGAAACAATAATTGTTTCAAATCTAAAAATGCAGCGGATTGGAAGAGATAATAATGGTCGCGTTCATCCCAACAAAGTTGATCAGGTAGCGATGTTTAGAGTGATCCATCAGGGTACCTATTCTTGAAAATCATACGATCCGATGTTTCTCTCGATCGATGGGATCTATCCCGTGCGATCTATCGAATCCCACGGTCGATATCGACTTATTCTTGAACCTTCATGTGAACGTTCGAAATTAATGCGTTGTTGCCAGCATTATTTGATACAAAAGATCTACTTTTAAGTTATTTCTGGCCTCTTTTTTTGTACGGCTGTCATAATTTCCTGTCATTAATTATTTTTTTTATTTGTTATGATATATTACCAATAATGAAAAAGGTAGTCTGCTTAGTAAATCAATTAGTATTAAAATTACATAAAAATGAGTCATTCGAGCTTCAATCCTTACAAAAGAAATAACCCTACAAACGGCACACTTCCAAGCGATGGTCATATTAAAACTGTACTTCCACCTCTGCCTCCCGTAAATCCTCCATCATTACATGCAAAAAATAATAGTTCTCCATGTCCATGATAAAACACCGATTCAAAACACTGAAAACCAGTGAAACCACTCAAACTCACGACAAAATATTCATTTCAAGTCCTTGCGCATGAATTTTATAGGATTCAAAAAGACAGAGGACTAACAGAATAATTACGGAATGCATAGAGAAGTAGTGATTATATAGAATTTTTCCTCTAATAATTTCTCTATGACAGAATGAAAACAAATTTCTTACGAAATAACCTCTTTACTTCCCAAATGTCAATTCATTCGAGTCTGCTCCCCTATTTCGTACCATGCGATCCGGAACGAATGACTTTCATGCGATTGATAATACCGGATCACGGGCCAAGAATATAACGACGATCACCTCATGTGATCGCTCGTCATAAATCTATGCCGCTCACTGTTCAAGAATAGACGTCCTGATCGTAATTCTGATGAACGGGCTAATAAAACTATCTCTATAAATGTCAACAAATGTCAATAATGCCCGGTTTTATAAGCTCGGGTTACCCCTGCCCCGAGAGTTAACCCTTTGACCGGTGGGTGATACAGCGTTTTATAAAGCGGGGTTAGAGTTAACCCTGCCCCACCATTTGGCTCGGGTTAACTCTCAAGTTAGCAGTTGTCATGAGCAAAATGCTAAAATGTGAAGATAATATATCATATCCGATATGTATATTGTTCTATGATATATATTTTCAATGTGGACATGGATGAAGTGAGAGATATATTTGAAATTTTTTATGATGAGGAAGTTATTATTCAAATGGTTGAGGCACTTCGAGAACCTAGGGTTTTTAGAAATAGAATAGAGTCTTTAGATTACTGGAATGATAAAGAATTCATAGCCCGTTTCCGTTTATCTAAATATTCAACTGAAGATATTATTGAGCTTGTGATAGCTCATATATTTACAACATTTTCCATGCAACTTTTAACAAAAAATGTGAGGTTATAGGTTGCACTCGAATCATAGAAGACACTGTGGACTCTGTTTTATGGACCGAAGTTTTCTTCTTTTATATATTTTCACAGTGATCTATGGATTTTAACCTGAGAGTTAATCCTCGAGGTAACTCGAGATATTTAACTCTACTTTATAAAACCGGGCATAAATACAACAACAACAACTCAATTTTATTTGATATATACGTCAATAGTTATGGAATAAGTATTCTAAACATTTAAAAATGGGAGTTAATCGCAATAAATTAGGCTTACACCACTTTGGAGCTAGGGGTAAACCACTGAATAAAACTCTGTAGACTATTTTCTGTATATTCCAGGTATTGTTCAAGTATTTTGTTTGAGAAAATCTTTATTTCTATTATTATATGATTAAGAAATGTTTCAACAGAAGTTTTCTGTATTTTCCACTGCATTTTCCTTGTATTTTCAGGAGTATTTTCTAATGATACTAGTATTTTTTAGATTATTTTCTGTATTTTCTCTAATTTGTACACTATTTTCTTCAGTGGTTTACCCATCGGAGTGGAACTTCCTGACACACTATATAATCTATTATTAAAATCATAAGTCACCACCATCTGTTCATTCATTTTCACTGAAATACAAACTAAAATATCTCCCAACAAAAATATTTTTATTATGTTTTTAACCTATGACATAAATGACAGTTAATGCATCATCAATCTGTAGCATGTAGCGCATTTTAGTTCTGATTAAAAAAATGGCGACTGATACCATAGCGCTTAATCTGATCAGTCAACAAAACACGCGTTCAGCAGAAAATTAATGATCGCTACGGTAGCGCTATGTTGTGATGAACGCGACCAATGAGATAAGATCACGCAAAATGTGCTGTGTTCCTCAATGCTCATCATATGGTACTTTGGATATTTCCCTACATAAATTCCCTTTGAATCCCAAGGTAGAAATAGCAGAGAATCTTGAAGATAGGGAAGTCTATTTCAAAGTATATGTTTGTTTTCAGCAAGCAATTTCTGAAAGATGATTTTTTTGTGGTATGTTCAATAATTTTCCACGTACCTTACTGTAATTTTTATAATAGATTCTCTTCACTTCAACTTATTTTTTTTATTATTCAATATATAGTTACCTCGACAACACAGAGGGAGCGTTTGAAAAATGGATCCTTTCCTGGCCAGAACCTTCCAGTGACTAATTATCATAAATATATATAGATAGATGTGACCGACATTGCTTCTGGTTTATTATTCTTGCTATATTATATTTTATATTTTTTCATTCAGTCAATTAGTATTATAAATGTTTTTTTAATCATATTCTGCATAAATAGATTAAATGATATGAAAAGCAACATTTGTTTTCATATTATATGAAGTCTTCCAACTATTTAATTATTGTGCAAAACCATACAGACCCTTGCTTATATAATGAAACAATAACTTTTTTATATTATATAGGTATTTATTTTTTATTGTCATACAATACATCTTGTATAATATGATCTGGATGCATGAAAATAAAAACAAACAGCACATATAAGAAAACAGATAAGTCAAACATGTGGAGCTTTTTTCTCTCCAACTGAAATGGCCGATATGCCATTTTAAAATTGAATTATAAAACATTATTACTTAAATCCTACACTGGTGCACCCATTTGTTCTTTTACTTGACGATAACTTCCCAAAAATGTTGCCAAAGCAGAATCATACACCTGCAGTTATTGAAAAAGTGCGATGTTCAACAAATTCAAATGACTGCACTTAAAATTTAATTATTGTTCCTTTTCATTGCCTAAAGCTTACCATAGGCAAGAAGATTGAAGTTTTCTTTGTTCAGTTCAGCTGTTGTATTGTATTTTCTTTTTCTTATTTCTGAGTGACAAAATGACTGAAATGGTTTGGGCCTACTGATTCTCTCTGTCTTTTTTTCCTTTTCCTATTTTTGAGCCAGAGATCAGTACAGCTTACTCGTTCTAACATCTCATATCTGAAACATGAAAAAGAGAGGAGGCAAACAGGGATGTGTGGTGTGGTTTTGAAATCATTTACCTACTCGCTTTCTCAGGTAGCTATATAAGAAAACTTATTTACCTGTTAATATAAATCAATCCTGCTGTACAGGAACTTTGACAAATCCAGAACTCATTGAGTTTTATATGGGGGATTGTAATTTTGTTGAAGATCTCATACATAAGCTTCTAATAACTTTTTCATTGGAACGTCAATTAAACCTCACGAACACGTTCACCCGAGCGTTCACTCACATAATCCAGAATATCCGAAATTGATATCTCTACCTACTTTCACAGGCATTATTAATAGATATTTAATAACACAAATCCAGCAATACAACTCAAAAATTTCGAAAACGAAGCTAATATCTACAAACGACTCATGGAAATAGAATGACAGAATATTTGTTGTTCACACCACACTCCGGACTGTGCATGACGTCACATTGCATGTCGGGGTATGATATTCGGCATTACCCCGCTTCGTTTTACATGAGAAAGTTGGTTCCAGCTGTAATATCTTCAAATTTCAAATAGTTAGTGGTTTATGCTATTGAAGATGTATTCAGTACTTAGATACCGGATTTATTAAAGCAGATTTTGGAAATTTACCTGAACCCGATATCTTCATGGTGATGGACTACTTTAATAAAAACAAAGGTTTTACACTTGGTTTTTGAATTGAAATTTCATAACAATCTATAATACATTGTACATTTTCATCTCCCTCTGAAGGAAATATGAAGTTCTCAACTCCAGAGACATCCAATGCACGAATGGCTAATAACAGTATACTTTTTTGTATAATGCTACATACTCTGGAAAGTGGCATCCCAAAATCGTCTGCTAATATCCCATACGGTGAATTCAGTTTGATATTTTTCAATGTTAAAAAGATATCAAGCTTGCCTAGCTCACATTTGTTAGTTAACAAGTTCACAAGAAATAATGAATTATTCGGAACTCCTAGAATCTAGGAGTTCCCATTGTTTCACCTTCCTTAAATTAAAAATGTATCTGTGTTACAATGTACTCTCGTAGGAGTTCTCACTGTTAGTGAATAAACACCCTGTGTTCTATTTTCTGAGCTTAATGACCAATTACTGTGCTTTAGTTTGTAAAAACTGTGACATGACTTTTAACTAAGCGTTTTTGACAATCAAAAAATCGCGATATTACTACAGGATTTAGTAACTTTTCCACTGTTCAATATTTTAATGTACATATAAGTATTTTTCTGGTGCATTCTTGGATATTATTTATTACTAGTATTTATTAACCGCTTCTTTCTCACTCATTAGGAATATAATAAAATAAAGAAACAGCTCAATCAACAGTCCAGCGTTTTGTTTTTTGCAAAACAATACAACGAAATGCTACTTTGGTGATCGAGAACTAATTTTTTTAACGAGGCGCAGCCGAGTTAACAAAAATAGTCGAGATCACCAAAGTATTTCGCGCATGAGATGCAAACAAAATTTTTTCTACAAACCTCAAAAATATTTTTCTAAAATAAGTAACATGCTTAGCTTTATATGAAAAATAAAAAGTATTTCGCGCATGAGATGCAAACAAAATGTTTTCTACAAACCTCAAAAATATTGTTCTAAAATAAGTAACATGCTTATACTCGATTTGAAATTGGTTGATAGTAATAAATCATTAAAATCCGTCAAACACGTATACAAAGTGGTCTACCTAAATTGCCAAGTTTTAAATAGTATATACATTGAAAGTATAGACCCTTTTGCATTTATTAAACTTTCCATTCCTATAGATCTGATAAGGGCGTCGAATACAAAGCTTAACCCGAGGCTCGAACAATAAGCGGTAGGATTCTACCTGTGATGTTTTGCACTCATGCACGTGCTTTCGGGTGGGTTTAAGTTTATATTAAACACAATAATTATATAATTTAGTGAACATTCGGATGTGTGGCATAATTTGTTACCCTTGTATTTGAATAAATATAATACTAATAACAATAAAGCAACCAATAAACAAGTAAATTTGGAAAAATGTTTTTATTTGAAATTCTATAAAATTTATAGTAAGTCATTACATTTCTTCGCTTTAAATTAATCATCATCAGAAAATGAAATATCTGAGGGACTGTCTTCTTCCCCTAAATTGATAATAAGTGGTTCGACCGTTTTCTCCAGTAAACTATCCAATTGCCACATTTTTCCCCCTCCTTTATTACATGCTCTATACATCTTTGCCACTTCACCGCGTTGACTTCTTGAAGCGCTTATTCAAAGAGTTTTTGAACATCACTCATTTTATAAGTGGTATTTTTTCTAGCCACATAACCTTTCACATGAGCCCATACCAGTTCGATCGGATTTAATTCGCAATGGTAGGGGGGGAGCCGAAGCACTATTATATTTTGTTTTTTGGCCATTTCGTCAACAACATATTTTTGAAACCGATGTTTATGGGTGTTTACAATTGATAGCAACTCCTTTTTAACCATATTGTCCTCAAATTGTATTTGTTTCTCCACAAGCCACTCGATAATTTTTGCTTTTCGCCAAGCAGTTGTAGGCATCTTCTCCAATCTTCTGGAGTGATACGGAGCGTTATCTAACACAATGACGGAGCCAGGTGGAATCAGCTCTATCATTTGTTCGAAATACTCCTCAAAAACATCAGCATTCATATCCTCGTGGTAATCGCCTGTACGAACTGATTGGAATTATAATAGTCCACCTTCTAAAAAGCCATTGGAGCTACCGATGTGAGTTATAATTAATCGTTTTCCTTTTCCAGAGGGCGGATTTATTCCTGTTGATAGACCGTCTAAAAATGCTTGCCGGTGAGAAGTCACATTTTTGTCTGTCCATATTTTTCCAACTGTGTAGCCTTCGTTCAGCCATGTTTCGTCCAAATAGAAAATTGTTTTGTTTTCATTGCGAATTTTTTTCTTGAACAAGCCCATTATCTTATTGAATAATGATAATAGCGATAGACTATATATTTTTTCTACACCCAAATGTATATTATCCATTTTTTGCACAGTTTACAGAATGGAAATGTAGGCCATATCAGTTAACTGAACGTATATGATTCATATACATCATAGAACGTATATGAAATCCACCATTCAGCATTCGCGTTTAGTATTCGTCAACTCCCCTTTTTTGAATTTCGAAGAAACGTCATAATAACTTATCGAAAAAAAGGCTTCCCTAGAAGCACTGGATCAGGAATATTTATATACAATAATAAACATAAATAAAATAATCCGTATAAATTAACAACAAATACTGAAAACAGAATAAAATGGGACTGATAGACGTCAGCTTTTATAAAATTATGTAATTTATCTGACGTTATAAATATCTGGTTTAAGCATTCCTCGGTAGTCGAGTGGTAAGCATACCAGACTCTCGCGCGCTAGGTCCAGGGTTCGATTACCAATGAAAAAAATTTTTTTATTGTTAATTTTATTTCCAAATAATTATTCCGCTTGATATTGATTGGTAAAATTATGAAAATTGTTGGAAATTTTGAAATTGAAGTTATATTACAGTCGAGATTACAGTTTATTTTCGAGATTTTTCAAGTGGGTCGTAGAAAAAATATACTGTTCGACTCGTGTGGATTGTCCATATCACACTCGAACGATTGAGCACTCCGCCTGTGCGATATGGCCATCATATCCACACTAGTTGCACAAACTACTATTTTCCCCCAACGATATAACATTAAACATCATCAGTACAACCATCTATCGCTATTATTTTCAACTACATCGGAAATAAAGATAACGGTTTTCTATATTCCAAATACCTGTAGAATGTTTTCATTCAACGCTAATAGATGATCAACTCAAAGAGAACGGAAAATCAAATTATGTGATACTCTATAAAAAAGAATATAGCGACAAAGAACACTATGTACAAAACGAGAATGGCTTCGGTGCCGTCGAAGGGGTAGAAATGCTACCCCCAATATTTAAAAAAATAATTTCAAACCGAAGGAAACGAGAAGCCAGGTTGAAATTTATACAAAAAATGTACTTACTGTTGAGGATACCACATACGGAAGGAAAATCGTTTCGGTGCCGTCGAAGGGGTTGAAATGCTACCCCACATATTTAAAAAAATAATTTCAAACAAAAGGAAACGAGAAGCCAGGTTGAAATTTATACAAAAAAATGTACTTACTGATGAGGATACCACATACGAAAGGAAAATCGCTTCGGTGCCGTCGAAGGGGTTGAAATGCTACCCCACATATTTAAAAATAATTTCAAACAGAAGAAAACGAGAAGCCAGGTTGAAATTTATACAAAAATGTACTTACTGGTGAGGATACCACATACAAAAGGAAAATCGCTTCGGTGCCGTCGAAGGGGTAGAAATGCTACCGCCAATATTAAAAAAAAATTATTTCATCCCGAAGGAAACGAGGAGCCAGGTTAAAATTTAAACATAAAATAGATATACTGACAAAGAACACTGTACAAAAGGAAAATGCCTTCGGTGCCGTCAAAGGGGTAGAAATGCTACCCCCAATATTGAAAAAAATGATTTCATCCCGAAGGAAACGAGAAGCCAGGTTAAAATTTAAACATAAAATAGATATAGTGACAAAGAACACTATGTACAAAAGGAAAATGGCTTCGGTGCCGTCGAAGGGGTAGAAATGCTACCCGCAATATTCAAAAAAATGATTTCATCCCGAAGGAAACGAGAAGCCAGGTTAGAATTTAAACATCAAATAGATATACTGACAAAGAACACTATGTACAAAAGGAAAATAGCTTCGGTGCCGTCAAAGGGGTAGAAATGCTACCACCAATATTGAAAAAAATGATTTCATCCCGATGGAAACGAGAAGCCAGGTTAAAATTTAAACATAAAATAGATATAGTGACTAAGAACACTATGTACAAAAGGAAAAAGGCTTCGGTGCCGTCAAAGGGGTAGAAATGCTACCCCCAATATTTAAAAAAATGATTTCATCCCGAAGGAAACGAGAAGCCAGGTTAAAATTCAAATATCAAATAGATATACTGACAAAGAACACTATGTACAAAAGGAAAATGGCTTCGGTGCCGTCAAAGGGGTAGAAATGCTACCCCCAAAAAAAATGATTTCATCCCGAAGGAAACGAGAAGCCAGGTTAAAATTCAAACATAAAATAAATATTATGACAAAGAACACTATGTACAAAAGGAAAATGGCTTCGGTGCTACCGAAGGCGTAGAATTACTAACCTAAATATTCAAAATAGCATATAAAATAATATAAAAATTTAATTCAACCCGAAGGAAACGGAAGACAGGTTCGATTTATTCGACACAATTCGCATATCCCATTGATTTTTTTGTGGTTTAATGATACTCCGTCTTCAATTTCAGAAACAGAGCGTAAACATTTTTCATGAATGTACATGATTCGCATTGAAAATGATGATGATCTGTTTGAACTTCGTCTGAACAGAAAAGACATCTATTAGACATATCGGTACTATTTCTCAACAACAGCCTTTTCAAATCTTGCCTGTACATAGTCATACATATATCACTAGTTAGTTGCTGCTGTTTGACAATTTTGGAAAAAAGTATATTATCACGTATACTCCACAATTAAAATTATCCGTTCAAGTCACATGATTCAGTGTTCGAAACTGCCAATTTGCAGTATCCTTTTTTTTCATTCGAAGAAATTCTATCAGTCGAGTAATATAAAATGTTTAAAATATTACCTCATTTCCTAGAGGATCTAGAAGCGTCAGTATTTTTTCCGAAATATCAAGCATGGCTAAAACGAAGTGATTATGCCTTGCAACTGGAAGTACAATTTTGTTATTTTTAATATGAATATTCTCAACGAAACTCGAATGAAGAATATCATTACTGAATATCAAAGAAGATTTGGCAACAGAAATTATTTGAAAATGTAGTGGTAAATTCATGATACATAAACAATTATCAATAACAAAACTGCTTAACCATTCTTCGGGATCTAACGTTACAAAATCATTAATCATCAACTCTTTCAACGAAAAATCAAGATTATTGTTCCGATATATCCTCTCTTGTTTTTTAATTCCTTATAATAGAGGATATTAGTAACAAGACCGTTCTCAAAAAATTCCAGCTTTTCGGAAGTTGTCCATTTTCTCTCTTCCATAGACAATAACTTATTGGGCAATACGAGTGCAGGCAAAATGTAGAAATAATAGAAGCTAGTTAACTTCTTCATCATAATTTTCCAGAAACTTCTATTCCTCGGAACCCGTACAATTTTCAGACCCTTAAAAGGGAAAATCACCAGATCACGCCAGTCTCTATCGGTAATTTCAAGAATACCTTGAATTTGGTAATGATAATTATGATTCATAGAAATATTGGTGTTATCTCGATTGAGGAAATCAAAATTTACGTTCGAAGGATCTTGATGCCTTGCAGTGTAAGGACATTTTATTTCGATGATCCCCTCAGAACCGACGATACCATCCGGAGAAGCTGCCAAAAAAGGATAATCCTTGTGCACAATTAGTCCCGCTTGTCGGCAATAAGAGCTTGTAGATCTGATATATTCATTTCTTGCTACACTCTCTTGTTCAATTCCATGTTTGATTGCAGCTGAGCTAATACATTTTTGTTCAATGATTTTATCTATAATATTAGAATAAGACGAATCATTTCGCACTTTGCATATTTGCCCAAAATTAGATGAAGTAACTCTAATTTTTCTTTCATCGAACCATCTTTGACATTGTCCTTGCTCACGAGTTTTCAACTCTAACTCCTCTCTTGCCCCATTTTCCATTGTTAACGAATTTAAGAACGCTCTACATTTGGATGCAATACTAAAAACATGTTCATTAGTTATTGACTCCTTGTAATCCAGCAAACATAGTTGGCAAATGAAGTTTTCGCTAAATATTCTTTTCTCTTGTCTAACACACTTTTGATAAATCCACTTCTCACATTGGTCGCATTTTATCCAATCTGTAAGCTCGTCGACAATGCCGTGACCACAATATGCACAAAGTGGTAATTCATCATCATCTTCAGGAAAAATTATGCCGGTTTTAACTGGTTTGTTCGGTTCCTTCTCAAAAAATTTGAGGAATCTTCCTTCAAAATGGGTACCTGTATTTTTTTTGGTTTTTTATTCCGTTCCTCTTTTGAGAATTTTTCTTCTGATGGATCCCCTACGGTTAGTCGACTCTTGCCAATTTTCAAACTGTGTTCAATTTTCAAAGATATTATATCTCTCTCAATTTACGTACAAACTGAGAACATCTCAAGTTTCTAGAACCGACCAATTTAATTTTTTTGTTGTTGTTCAAAATAATTTTCCACTATTGAATTGCTTAAAGAGTCTTGATCCGTTAACATTAGCGCACTCCATAGCGGACAAAGAGGTAAGTATTTGAATAATATCCAATCCATAAACTCGTCATTATAATACATATTTTCTTTGATTCCTGAATTTTCTAATTTTATTGAATTAGTCAATTGTAAATATCTTTTATAATATGGACTAGATTTCATGAGACCTTCCGATTTTAGGTTTATCTTCAAAAACACTATAATTTTCGTTGTTCATATAATCCTGATCATGTTGTTCTGCCTTGCGAATTTTCAAAAAAAAAGCAGCAATTTCAGTTTCTCTATTCACGAATTTCGTCTTGAGTAATATGTATATAAGCATATTTGATAGTATTATCAAAATCTTTGAAATTTTTTTTAAGATTAATGCGGCTATGAGATCTTTAAGGAATGTTCTTTGAAATTCATTCTTTGCAATGTTATCGACATCTTTTGCAACCATTTTCATGTAATGCGCACAACAAAGATGAATTCCGACCAGAGATTTATCTTCCAAAGTTTGACCATTTTCATTTAAGCCATAACATTGCTTAATATATTCTAGAAGAGAGCACCTATTAAATGCTTTGCAGGTGGCATGCAAGTTAGCGAAACTGAAATCAGATACCACACCACTAAAGGCCGGCCAATAGTTGTTGATTTCACAGAAATAACGAAAATCGTTCATTAATTTGAATATGGAATTGGCGTCATGGGTTGAAGATATCATAGAAAAAATCGGATAAACTCTCTTGGGCTTTTTAATTCCTATCACGGCAGTATAAAAATATATTCGATTAGAATTGGGTACAGGACTTCGGACTACGCCTCCCGTAGCATCAAAATGTATAAATTGCATACCATTTATAGTGTTCTCGGATTTTAAAACTTCGATTTGCTCATAGCTATATAATTTAACATTGAATGGAACGCTCACTTCTTTAATAAATTCTGGATGATCCATTTGCATGAGAATGATATCAAGCAATTCATTTTTGGTTCTATCCAATTGGGCCATCACTTCAGATTTCATTTTGCGTATTACAGGATCAGATTTGATTTTTTGTAAAGTCTTCGTTTCTTTAATTAATTTTTCATTTGCCTCCAAAAAAGTTTTCTTCTTGTAATTAAGAGGCATTTCATGAATTAGGTTTTTTTTCACTAATGTGCGTTCCACACCTCTTACGTTACCTGCCAAATATGTAGGATGATTGAAATTAATTGAACTGCTATATACTTTAGCTATACGTTTGTTTATAATAATTTTGAATTTTCACATTTATATTTGTTGTGTTTGCATACTGCAAATATATTTGCCGATTTATTTTTTTTTATTATACTTAACATATTTAAAAACGATAACGCACGTATTATTTACATATTTTTGAATTCTATTCCGAATATAATGTGGATAGTATTTATTACCTTCAAAAATCTGACAGTCTTTAAAGGAAATAATCTGCTGTGTTTTATTCAAGATGTTTTTTGAATTTACAGGTAATACTTCTGCTGATCTTCCTGGACTTGATAAATTCAATATAGTCAAAGAAATACAATCTTTTTCTGGTGTTATTACTGGATTATTTTTACTATATCCTGAATTTACATCACCAAACTTCGAATCAGGAATATCCTTCAACGCAGTGTTCACAGACATTGAATTGTCTTCAGAGACAGGAAGTTCGATCGATATTGACATTTCCTCTTTCAGTTCATCAGTGTGTTTCACATTTTTGAAGCTATATTATCTTGAGAATCGTCAAACTGTAAGATTCGTTTGGACTCTTCATTATAATTTTTGTTAGCAATAATGGTTGAACTATGGAATTCACCGTCATCAAAAAAGGTTTTCTTGTGAAATGAATGTTCATTTTCGTTATCCTTGCCAAATCTTGTTTGTTTTTAAAAAGTGATAATTTGAGATCATCGGTAAAAGAATTTCTTTCGCACTTTTCAATCGTTTCTGGAAAATATTTTCTCAAGAAATATGATTTGAAATATGTTGGATGTTTCGTTTATTATACGTGTTATCACACTAGCATATCCGTATTTAGTTGTTTTCAAAGAGGAGGCAATGTTTTCGGCGATCTTCTGTTCAATTTTTTTATCCAACTCATAAGAATTACAATGTTTACGTAACTCTACCCCAATCACTTCGTAAAGTTGGATTTGGGATATGGGACTTTTCTTTCTCACCATTGTATCGAAATATAAATTGAAGATTTTATAGGATTTTTTTGCGTAAAACGCAAGTAATCTAAATATTATAGTTACCTACATACAATAATAAACAAGTGAAAACTTGAAATGGGTAATTCTTATTTGGAAACTAAAAATGAAAACCTTATTCCACTAATTATTAAAAAAAAACAGAAATAAGTAATGCTAAATAAACTTGTAAATAAAGCTTAAGTAATTGAGAATTCAAATATAATATAAAACGCCTTAATTGACGAAGCAACACAATGATATAGATAGATATACAAAGAGGAGATTTGGCTTATGACCCGCAACGAGTATACCTAACCAACAGTGAACATATTTGCCTATAAGGTGCACGCGTGAAAACAAGAAATTGATTTTTATCCATATTGGACGACCTAACCAATAGAGTCGATTCATATTTCATATTGAAGAATAATTTTTGACTAACAAGCTGGGGGTGTGATAATTTGAATTGAATTTCAACGTATTAAGGCACTTTACTAGTGTGAATTTTCAAAAAAAAGAAAAATTTAAGGTATTAAAAATTAAATATTGACATTTTAATACATATTATATCTTCTAATGTGATTTTTCACATATTCCATCGATATTAAACTATTTTCTCGTTTTCTTCGGGATTGAATCATTTTTTTTTAATATTGGGGTAGCATTTCTACCCTTTCGCCGGCACCGAAGCGATTTTCCTTCCGTATGTGGTATCCTCATCAGTAAGTACATTTTTTGTATAAATTCCAACCTGGCTTCTCGTTTTCTTCTGTTTGAAATTATTTTTTTAAATATGTGGGGTAGCATTTCAACCCCTTCGACGGCACCGAAGCAATTTTCCTTCCGTATGTGGTATCCTCATCAGTAAGTCAAATTTTTGTATAACTTTCAACCTGGCTTCTCATTTCTTTCTGTTTGAATTTATTTTTTTAATTATGTGGGGTAGCATTTCAACCCCTTCGACGGCACCGAAGTGATTTTCCTTTCTTATGTGGTATCCTCATCACTCAGTCAACAGTAAGTACTTTTTTTGTATAAATTCCAGCCTGGCTTCTCGTTTCCTTCTGTTTGAAATAATTTTTTTAAATATGTGGGGTAGTATTCCAACCCCTTCGACGGCACCGAAGCGATTTTCTTTTCGTATGTGGTATCCTCATCAGTAAGTACATTTTTTGTATGAATTCCAACCTGGCTTCTCGTTTCCTCCGGTTTGAAATTATTTTTTTAAATATTAGGGGTAGCATTTCTACCCTTTCGACGGCACCAAAGCGATTTTCCTTCCGTATGTGGTATCCTCATCAGTAAGTTAATTTTTTGTATAAATTTTAACCCGGCTTCTCATTTCCTAATGTTTGAAATTATTTTTTTAATTATGTGGAGTAGCATTTCAACCCCTTCGACGGCACCG
Source organism: Galerucella nymphaeae (assembly GCA_963978555.1). NCBI lineage: Eukaryota > Metazoa > Arthropoda > Insecta > Coleoptera > Chrysomelidae > Galerucella > Galerucella nymphaeae. The sequence goes on from OZ021708.1 coordinate 8,142,628, forward strand.
AAGCGATTTTCCTTTCGTATGTAGTATCCTCATCAGTAAGTCAATTTTTTGTATAAATTTCAACCTGGCTTCTCGTTTCCTTCTGTTTGAAATTATTTTTAAATAATGTGGGGTAGCATTTCAACCCCTTCGACGGCACCGAAGCGATTTTCCTTTCGTATGTGGTATCCTCATCAGTAAGTACATTTTTTTGTATAAATTTCAACCTGGCTTCTCGTTTCCTTTTGTTTGAAATTATTTTTTTAAATATGTGGGGTAGCATTTCAACCCCTTCGACGGCACCGAAGTGATTTTCCTTCCGTATGTGGTATCCTCATCGGTAAGTACATTTTTTGAATAAATTTCAATCTGGCTTCTCGTCCTTCTGTTTGAAATCATTTTTTTAATTATGTGGGGTAGCATTTCAACCCCTTCGACGGCACCGAAGCGATTTTCCTTCCGTATGTGGTATCCCCATCAGTAAGTACATTTTTTGTATAAATTCCAACCTGGCTTCTCGTTCCCTTCGGTTTGAAATCATTTTTTTTTATATTGGGGGTAGCATTTCTACCCCTTCGTTAGCACCGAAGCCATTCTTCTTTTGTACATAGTGTTCTTTGTCACTATATCCTTTTTTACAGAGTATCACATAATTTAATTTTCTGTTATCTTTGAGTTGACTAAAATATATTATAATATTTGATGGTATTAATAATATAGAAACATGTATCGGTCAATTCTCCTTTTTTCCATTTTAAATTATATTCTCCATATTTTTTTATTCTTTCAACAATTTATATGATGCCTTGTTATGTGCTGATTGAAAAAAAATAACTACGTCTATGATCGGGAATTGGCTGCTAATTTTTGGCTGCCAAGTTCACTCCGGTATTTATGCACCTAGAAGAAGGCTCAGCATTTACAAATTAAAATAAACTTTGAATAGTCAGTGTATACCTAATCCATATAGTTACAAAAACAAAGAGAAAATAAGTAGGTATTAAAGATTTAAAGTATTACTCAATACAAACGTACCTTTCCTGTAACTTTTGTAGACTATATCCAAAATAAGATAAAAACACGAAATCAGACCTAAAATTGTTTTATTTTTGACAAATATCAACCATACCTATTACTCCAAAAATAAAAATATTAGGAGTAAAAATTTAGCTTAACAACACAAAATACTAAAGCACAATCTAAGAAAAAGCGAAAGTTTCACAAAACACACACTGAAAATAACTAAAACAGCAAAATAAAACCACTTAAATATCAAAGGGCTTATATGGCAGCTGATTTGTTTTACTCGTTGCTAGGATGACATTGACATTTCGCAGCGCCATCTATCGAATTCTACTTTTCCCAATACCACAAATATCTGCTATGTACCAGCTAACAGAACTACTCACTTTATTAATTTTAGAAAATTACAAAAAGTATTTAATTTAAAGTAACATGTGCAATGTGCATTCATTTAACCTCGACTCAACCAATAAGTAAGTTATTCAGTAATTAGAGACTTTTAGCTTGTGTTAAATTTCTCACGTATACGTATACGTAACGAATTGCGCACGTGTAGTCCCGTTACGTCTCAGCCAATACGATGCGTGGAACGTATTGTTACGTACACAACTCCGTATACTTAAACGTATCCGTATCTCGACCAAAGTCAGTTTTCCGTGCTATTAGTACTATTTTGCAGGTCTTCTTTGATATTGGTATGCATCAAAAATAGGTTATTAAAATCATCATCTTTATCGTCTAGCAGCAATGTATTGTTTAATATTGCCCCCATTTTACGTTTTACAAAAATATTAAAAGGTGAAATAAAAAAACTTTGAGGTTATGAGATTAAAAACAGAACGAATACGTTTTCTGCTAAAAAGGTTTTCTTGACAATTTCTTTACGTCAACGTAACTCCAATACGGATACGTGTAAAAACAAGCTATTGTCCAAAACCGGCAAATGGATGAGTGTTTATGGGATCAGAGGAGTCATTGAAGGATGTTAAAGCAGTGAAATACATACTTCTTTCCATTAATGAGAATCTTGAATAAGTGATCGTTGATGCGGTTGATTACAGGATATGGACTTTGATATGGTTGCTCTATCGTCTCTATCGGTTTTCTGACTGAATCTTCTCTTAGAAACACATGGAAACAATCTTGCATGCTTTTTAGTTGAAACATGCTTTCCTCCTTATCATGGTGTGCTGTTTGAATTGGGCGGAGCTTGCAAATGTGTTCTCTGAATTTTTCTTAAAACATCTGTGGATCTGCTGGCATCAATCCATTTATGAAAAATTCACCAGGCAGCCTCAGTGTGGTGCCATATACCAATTCTGCAGGGTTAGCTTGTGAATCCTCTTTCATTGCTGTTCTTAGTCCTAGAAGTTCTGTTGGAAGTAGCTCGTGTCAAGGTTCATTTGAATGGCACGTTAGAGCTGCTTTTGCTGTTCGCTGCCCTCTTTCAATCATACCATTTGCCTGTGGTGATGAACGAATTCTCTTGATTCCACTCAAGTTGGAAAGTGCTGTGAAGAGTGTAGACTCAAATTGTGTGTCGTGATCTGTGGTTATGGTCTTTGGTGAGCCATTCGTATACACCCTATTCTTGAACAATGAGCGGCATTGATTTATGACGAATGATCACATGAGGCAATCGTCGTTATATTCATGGCCCGTGATCCGATATTATCAATCGCATGATAATCATACGCTCCGGATCGCATGGTCCGAAATAGGTGAGCAAAGTCGAATGAATTGGCGCGTGCGCAGTAAAGAGGTTTTTTTATGGAAATTTGTTTTCATTTTGTCATGGATGGATAAGTAGAAAAAATAGTAGGTACCATATAATTACTTTTTCTCTATGCATTTCGTTATTATTCTGTAAGTTCTCTGTTTCTTTGAATCTTAAATTCATGTGCATAGATTTGAAAAAAATACTTTGCGGGAGTTTGAGCTAGTGTTTTTACTATTTTCAGTGTTTTCAATCGGTGTTTTATCATGGACATGGAGAACCATTATTATTTTTGGTACGTAAAGAGAATTTACGGGAGGCAAAAGAGGAAGTACGAATTGACGAAGATTGGGGCTCCAGGTTTTTATGTGTCCATCTCTTGGAAGCGTGTTTGTAGGGGTATTTCTTTTGTAAGGATTGAAGCTCGACCACAGAGTACACCATTGTACTCTGTGGCTCGACTGACAAATTTTTATGCAATTTTGATACTAATTGATTGACTAAACAGATTACCTTCTTTATAATTGGTAATATATTATAACAAATATAAAAAATAATTAATGACAGAAAATTATGACAGCCGTACATAAAAAGAGGCCAGAAATAACTAAAAAGTAGATCTTTTGTAGATCTTTTGTATCAAATAATGCTGGCAACAACGCAATAATTTTGAACGTTCACATGAAGGTTCAAGAATTAGTCTATTTCGACTGTGGGATTCGATAGATCCCATCGTACGAGAGAAAAACCGGATCGTATGATTTTCAAGAATAGCTACCAATGATTGTCCGCCTACACGTTCATAAACGTGTCCAGTTTTTGCTGGAACGCATTTTTATCAGTCCGTGGAATTGTCAGAAGCTGTTGGAACAGAAATTTTGTTATTCGCATGATCGAGACGTTCATGTGCGTTCATGTACGCATCATTTGGCTTAGTTTGGAACAAACCTAATAAAAAAAACCAAACTGAAAACACCACATGTAGGGTATTATCGCTGTAATCTAGGGATGAAACATCAAAAAAGATTTCCAGTATAATTCGCTATTGGGTACCCAGGTCGTCTATTCTTGAACAATGAGCGGCATAGATTTATGTATGACGAATGATCACATGAGGCGATCGTCGTTATATTCTTGGCCCGTGATCCGGTATTATTAATCGCATGAAAGTCATACGTTCCGGATCGCATGGTCCGAAATAGGAGAGCAGACTCGAATGAATTGACATTTGGGCAGTTAAGAGGTTATTTTATGGAAACTTGTTTTCATTCTGTCATAGAGAATTTATTAGAGAAAATGCATTCCGTAATTATTCCTGTTAGTTCTCTGTCTTTTTGAATCCTAAATTCATGCGCAAAGACTTGAAAAAATACTTTGTCGTGAGTTTGAGTGGTTTTACTGGTTTTCAGTGTTTTCAATCGGTGTTTAATCATGGACATGGAGAACCATTATTTTTAGTACGTAATGAGAATTTACGGGAGTCAGAGGAGGAAGTAAGAATTGACGAAGATAGGGGCTCCAGGTTTTTATATGAGGTTTGTTCCAACTAAGCCGAATGATGCGTACATGAACGTCACGATCATAGGTCACGATCATGCGCATAACAAAATTTCTGTTCCAACAAAAATTGGACACGTTCATGAACGTGTCGGCGAACGATCATTTTCAACAGAGAATTGGATGTAGAACCGGTTTGTCCAAACTGTCATGTTTTAAGGTTAGGTAATGGTAAATAAACATAAATCATACGTGAATCAAACGTGAACTTATAAGAATCGTTCCAACAATGCATAGAGAGTATGATGTTCATGGATTAATTCACGTACGGGTTCTCGAACGTTCGTACATAAATAAGTTCACGAACGTTCACGTACTAATCAGAAGGTAGCTGTTGCAACAAACCTATTATCATCGCTTGGAAGTGTGCCGTCTGTAAGGGTATTTTTTTTGTAAGTATTGAAGCTCGACTGGCTCATTTTCATGCAATTTTATTACTAACTGATTTACTAAACAGACTTTTTATTATTTATTATATACCATAACAAATATAAGAAATAATTAATGACAGAAAATTATGACAACCGTACAAAAAAAAGGCCAGAAATAACTAAAAAGTAGATCTTTTGTATCTAATAATGCTGGCAACAACGCAATAATTTTGAACGTTCACATGAAGGTTCAAGAATTAGTCTATTTCGACTGTGGGATTCGATAGATCCCATCGTACGAGAGAAAAACCGGATCGTATGATTTTCAAGAATAGCTACCAATGATTGTCCGCCTACACGTTCATAAACGTGTCCAGTTTTTGCTGGAACGCATTTTTATCAGTCCGTGGAATTGTCAGAAGCTGTTGGAACAGAAATTTTGTTATTCGCATGATCGAGACGTTCATGTGCGTTCATGTACGCATCATTTGGCTTAGTTTGGAACAAACCTAATAAAAAAAACCAAACTGAAAACACCACATGTAGGGTATTATCGCTGTAATCTAGGGATGAAACATCAAAAAAGATTTCCAGTATAATTCGCTATTGGGTACCCAGGTCGTCTATTCTTGAACAATGAGCGGCATAGATTTATGTATGACGAATGATCACATGAGGCGATCGTCGTTATATTCTTGGCCCGTGATCCGGTATTATTAATCGCATGAAAGTCATACGTTCCGGATCGCATGGTCCGAAATAGGAGAGCAGACTCGAATGAATTGACATTTGGGCAGTTAAGAGGTTATTTTATGGAAACTTGTTTTCATTCTGTCATAGAGAATTTATTAGAGAAAATGCATTCCGTAATTATTCCTGTTAGTTCTCTGTCTTTTTGAATCCTAAATTCATGCGCAAAGACTTGAAAAAATACTTTGTCGTGAGTTTGAGTGGTTTTACTGGTTTTCAGTGTTTTCAATCGGTGTTTAATCATGGACATGGAGAACCATTATTTTTAGTACGTAATGAGAATTTACGGGAGTCAGAGGAGGAAGTAAGAATTGACGAAGATAGGGGCTCCAGGTTTTTATATGAGGTTTGTTCCAACTAAGCCGAATGATGCGTACATGAACGTCACGATCATAGGTCACGATCATGCGCATAACAAAATTTCTGTTCCAACAAAAATTGGACACGTTCATGAACGTGTCGGCGAACGATCATTTTCAACAGAGAATTGGATGTAGAACCGGTTTGTCCAAACTGTCATGTTTTAAGGTTAGGTAATGGTAAATAAACATAAATCATACGTGAATCAAACGTGAACTTATAAGAATCGTTCCAACAATGCATAGAGAGTATGATGTTCATGGATTAATTCACGTACGGGTTCTCGAACGTTCGTACATAAATAAGTTCACGAACGTTCACGTACTAATCAGAAGGTAGCTGTTGCAACAAACCTATTATCATCGCTTGGAAGTGTGCCGTCTGTAAGGGTATTTTTTTTGTAAGTATTGAAGCTCGACTGGCTCATTTTCATGCAATTTTATTACTAACTGATTTACTAAACAGACTTTTTATTATTTATTATATACCATAACAAATATAAGAAATAATTAATGACAGAAAATTATGACAACCGTACAAAAAAAAGGCCAGAAATAACTAAAAAGTAGATCTTTTGTATCTAATAATGCTGGCAACAACGCAATAATTTTGAACGTTCACATGAAGGTTCAAGAATTAGTCTATTTCGACTGTGGGATTCGATAGATCCCATCGTACGAGAGAAAAACCGGATCGTATGATTTTCAAGAATAGCTACCAATGATTGTCCGCCTACACGTTCATAAACGTGTCCAGTTTTTGCTGGAACGCATTTTTATCAGTCCGTGGAATTGTCAGAAGCTGTTGGAACAGAAATTTTGTTATTCGCATGATCGAGACGTTCATGTGCGTTCATGTACGCATCATTTGGCTTAGTTTGGAACAAACCTAATAAAAAAAACCAAACTGAAAACACCACATGTAGGGTATTATCGCTGTAATCTAGGGATGAAACATCAAAAAAGATTTCCAGTATAATTCGCTATTGGGTACCCAGGTCGTCTATTCTTGAACAATGAGCGGCATAGATTTATGTATGACGAATGATCACATGAGGCGATCGTCGTTATATTCTTGGCCCGTGATCCGGTATTATTAATCGCATGAAAGTCATACGTTCCGGATCGCATGGTCCGAAATAGGAGAGCAGACTCGAATGAATTGACATTTGGGCAGTTAAGAGGTTATTTTATGGAAACTTGTTTTCATTCTGTCATAGAGAATTTATTAGAGAAAATGCATTCCGTAATTATTCCTGTTAGTTCTCTGTCTTTTTGAATCCTAAATTCATGCGCAAAGACTTGAAAAAATACTTTGTCGTGAGTTTGAGTGGTTTTACTGGTTTTCAGTGTTTTCAATCGGTGTTTAATCATGGACATGGAGAACCATTATTTTTAGTACGTAATGAGAATTTACGGGAGTCAGAGGAGGAAGTAAGAATTGACGAAGATAGGGGCTCCAGGTTTTTATATGAGGTTTGTTCCAACTAAGCCGAATGATGCGTACATGAACGTCACGATCATAGGTCACGATCATGCGCATAACAAAATTTCTGTTCCAACAAAAATTGGACACGTTCATGAACGTGTCGGCGAACGATCATTTTCAACAGAGAATTGGATGTAGAACCGGTTTGTCCAAACTGTCATGTTTTAAGGTTAGGTAATGGTAAATAAACATAAATCATACGTGAATCAAACGTGAACTTATAAGAATCGTTCCAACAATGCATAGAGAGTATGATGTTCATGGATTAATTCACGTACGGGTTCTCGAACGTTCGTACATAAATAAGTTCACGAACGTTCACGTACTAATCAGAAGGTAGCTGTTGCAACAAACCTATTATCATCGCTTGGAAGTGTGCCGTCTGTAAGGGTATTTTTTTTGTAAGTATTGAAGCTCGACTGGCTCATTTTCATGCAATTTTATTACTAACTGATTTACTAAACAGACTTTTTATTATTTATTATATACCATAACAAATATAAGAAATAATTAATGACAGAACGTTCACATGAAGGTTCAAGAATAAGTCGATTTCGACCGTGGGATTCGACAGATCGCACGGGATAGATATATCCCATCGTACGAGAGAAGCACCGGATCGTATGATTTTCAAGAATAGCTACCCAGGGGTGCGTTCATAAACGAATGTACAAAGTAACACTTTACTCTGTAATGGAATTGGTTGACATTTGAAATGGAGCACATTGTAGCCCGTGATTTATGAACGCATTATGGTAACATATTTACTGTCAAATTTTAACTGTCGTCGAGTTTTAAAATTTGATGATGAACCAAAACCAAAGTAAAAGTGTAACATTGGCAGCTGCATTAGATGCAAAATATCTTTCATTTGATGATATTGACGATGAGAGCGATAGTGACGACGAAGAAGAAATGTTAATAGTTTCTCTTGAAAAAATAAATAGTACTAATTAAAATAAATTGTGAGAACTTGGGTAATTTTATATCAATTTGTTAAATTCTCTTGAAATTATATTATATTTCAACCATGTAAGAGCATAAACAGTTAAAGTATCTTAAATGTACAAAACAAAATTTTTATACTATTTATTGTTATAATTCCTATATTACTTTTAACAATGTAGAACATATTTAACTAATAAATGTTAGAATTTTTCTATTAGTTTATCCATTTTTTCAGAAAATACCTCAATGGATCTGTCCCTTACATCTATAGTGCTTTCTCTTCTTTCTTGCCTCTCCTCTTTTTGTTGCTTCTTCTTTAAGATATTTCAATAAAGAATTGTCCTGAGAATATAGTAAAAAAAATGTATTGATACATATTGATTATTCTTGAGTTCTTTTAAAAACTTTGTATTTCTAACCGGTTACAAAAACTACGACTTATTTGACAATTTTGGAGAGTGCAAACTCGGATAAAATATTACCACGCTCCATACCGCGGTCTAGAAATGTCAAAGTATATTTATGAACGCTAGGAAAGTAGTTACAGAGTGGAAAAAAATTCATTTATGAACGATGGTTGTCAAAAAAGTGTGAGAAATGTGTACTCTGTAACGTTTATGAACGCACTCCTGGAGGGAAAAATTTCTACTAGAATTCATCCGTTACGATGGTAATATAACAGAAATACACGTTTTGATTGGTTAAAAATCACATGTGTGGAATTTTCTATGATACGGCCGTCAGCGTACAAAAAAGTACTTTTTTGTCCGCTCACGGCCGTACAAAAAAGTGGCGTCTGTGAAATCATACTTCAACATCATGAATTGACGTTAATAATGTCTACTTTTTTTGACGTTTGCGGAAAAAATCTATTTTACATTGATGTGGACAATGAAGGTATTAATAACTTTTATCAACTGGGACATTCAACAATCAAGCCAATAAAAATAGAATTCTTATCCAGCTTATCCTACTTGAAGAAATTTAAAATCTTGAAAAATTGTAGAAAATTGAAGGGAACCAATATAAGCATCAGTAGAGATCTTACCAGTCTCTAGCGAGAAGAAAATTTCATTCTCAGAAAACACCTAAAGAAGGCTTGAGAAACTTCTACCAACACATCTTATATTAAAGGTAATAAGCTTTATATAAATAATAAGCCATACACAGATCTAGGAATTATCGAAAAGGAGTCCTACCAAAGAGACAGAAACAGTGCCCCTCCTCCTACACCAAATATAAGATACGCACAAGGAGAGGGATCTAGTCATTCGTTTCCTACATGTGAAGAACATCAAACACCATAGAAAAAACGGTGAGGAGACTGTAGAGTGTAGATACTAACAAATAATAAAACCATAAAACTAAATAAAAATTATCAAAAACATCAAAATTGGTTAACAGCAGGTCTTGTCCAGGGTCCAGTTAATAAATAATAAAAATGGATTATATAGAATTTTTACAAAATGAGGGAAGGAAAGAAATATATTTCAAATATCGTAAAAAGGTGAACCAATTAATTAAAACTGCAAAACTGAACTATTACCGAGCCGAAATACAAAGCAAAGCAAATAATTCAAAATATCTATGGAATCTGGGAAATAAAAAAGATAAAGCAACCAACAGCATCAATGGAATAATTACAAGTTTGGGTCAAAGGACTCGAAATAAAAAAAAATTAATAATTACTTTGCTTCGGTAGGAGATAACCTAGCACGAAAAATATCAGTTCCGACAAATCCTCCCTCAAAACGAAAAATAATTTTTGATACTCTTTATTGGTTACCAGTATCCGAGAAAGAGATCAGGGACTTAATATCCTCTCTCAAAATAAACAAAGCACCAGGAATAGATAACTTGAAATCTGAGCTATTTAAGAAATTGCAAGATGAGTTCCTCTCTCCAATCTTTTAAATCTCATCTTTGCTAGTGGGGTTTGTCCTTCTATATTTAAAACCTCTGTTGTCACATCAATATATCAAAAAGATCAAATGTCCAATTATAGATCAATATCTCTAATTACAAGTTTTGCAAAAATAATGGAGAAGGCTGTGAAAAAAGACTGATGGACTTCATAGACAAGCATCAATTATTGTCAGAGCGACAATTTTGTTTCAGAAAGGGCTATTAGTGAATGACGCGATTAAGATCTTGGTTTCCTCAATCTATGACTCGATTGATAATACTGAACCAGCAGCGGTACTTTTCCTACACTTAGCAAAGGCGTTTGATACTGTCACTCACAACTATTAGACGTCCTAGCCTAAAGGATGCAGGGATACGGGGACTCCCATTAAAATTTTTCGAAAACTACCTACGTCACTAACCGAAAATATCTAGCTAGGATAATTGGAGAACTCAGTGAGGAAAATAACTATTTTCTACGACCGGGCGGAAAATTGAATTTTCCACACACATTTTAGTGTCGAAAATTAATTTTCCGCACCATTAATATGTCAAATTAATATCTTCTGTATGTTCCTTGTGGTATATTATTCATTTTTCTACTTCCTTATATTTTGGTGAATTAAACCACAATATTTTTCGAAGTATTTATTTCAACGTTTAGGTAGCGTTCAAGCTAGTACGCGAGCGGCTCGAGTTCGAGTCCCGACTTTGGTACCTTTTTTTTTCATTTTTCATCATTTTGTTTAAAATATACTACTTTAAAATAGTTGAATTGTCCATGACTTTGGTACCTTTTTTTTATTATTTTGTTTTTAAATATACTACTCTAAAATAGTTAAATTATCCATTAATTCGCAGTCGTAGAAAAAGTATAGTGTGCAACACGTGGGAAAAGCAATTTTTCCACTAGTTGCACAATATACTATTTCCGCACTAGTTAGGTAAATAGCTATTTCCTACGATCACATAGGAAAGTGACATATATCGCACTGTCTAGTTCTATGGAAAGTGGCCTATATACTATAGACTATAGACAACCAACTTACTAACTAACTTATCGTTTCTATAGCGACGGCTACGTTATAGTGAGCTTATGAAAATAATTATAACTGCTCACTTACTGGAACACTGGTAGATTTTTTAGTTATTAACTTGCTTCGGACATGAGAAAAGGGGGTAGGGTGAAGGCATGCAAGTTCGAATACAAAATGGTTTGTTTTCGAACATACTGCCCGCGCGGCAGGTGAGACCTTGATATCCTAGATTCGGAAATATATGTAAATGTATTTTGTTGTTACTCAACGCCGCAAAACGTACACGTACCAGCTGATTAACAATATTCTATGTATAAATAATGATAAAACAATTAGAGTAAACAAAATCCTGAGACGAACTATACAATACTAGCAGTGGCCGGTGATGTACCAAACATTCTAAGATGAAAGGGAGGTAGAGATTGAAGGGGTATCCTCGTTAGGGAGTAATACCACCTTTGTGATGGGCGAGTGAGATATCCAGATTGTGTAAATACTTAGACTGAGCGCACTTTTGAATCTTTTCCAGTGAAAACTTGTGTAATGCGAGCTAGTGGCCAATTCATGGGGGGATTACCTTCGTTTGAGAAGTACCACATCGTTAACTTTAAGATTTGGTTGGGGATGCATCCATTTCGGACGGTTCTGCAAACGGTTTAAGTAGTCTGTTGACCAGCGTCTCCAGAATTGTTGTTGCGCCTGAGTACAGAGCTGCCAGTGCTTCAACTTATTGATCGGAGTCAGAGAAATGTCCACTTCTGGATAAGACATGAGAGGGGAGTGCACTAAGAAAAGACCGGGAGTCAAGGGGAGTAGATCGTTCACATTGTCGGATAATGGGAATAAAGGGCGTGAATTTAGTATTGCTTCCACTTGACTTAAAATGGTTGAGAACTGTTCGAAAGTGTAAGATGAATTTTTAACAATCTTGGCTAAGTGTACTTTAGTGCTTTTGATGGCACTTTCCCAGATTCCTCCTCAATGGGGAGATCTTGGAGGAATCCGTTTCCAAGTGATTTTAGATTGAGAGAGAAAATCTCCCAATTGAGGAGCATTATCAAGTAGGTATTGATTAACTTCTTTCAAGTAATTGTCAGCTCCTACAAAATTTGTGGCATTGTCACTGTATATTATTGATGGTAGTCCCCTACGTGCTATGAATCGCTTTAAGCAAGCTAAGAAAGAGTTGGCAGATAAGTCAGAAACTAACTCTATATGAACAGCCTTTGTGGATAAACATACAAATACTGCTATATAGCTTTTCATTAAGGGAGCTTTCTTTAGTGATGAGGACTTAGTGAAGAATGGGCCACCGAAATCTACTCCAGTGTTGGTAAAAGCACGCAAAGGAGTAACCCTTCCTTTGGGCAAATTAGCCATGATTTGGCTGGAAGCAATAGCATTGAGGCGTTTGCATGTGGGACATGAATAAATAATTTTCTTCAGAGATCTGAGGCCATCTATCGGCCAATAATGTAATCGTACATTATTTAGTACATTTTGAGGGCTTGCGTGACCCAATCGTTTATGCTCATGGTGCAAGATCAGGATCGTGAGATGATGTTTGGAAGTTAAAAATATTGGGTATTTTTGGTCAAAGGGCAAGTCAGCATTGGACAATCGTCCTCCTGTTCTGAGAGATTGTCTGGATTTGTTTTATTATGAAAGAATTAGATTGATCTAGCTCTTTTGGGCTCAGGAGACCTGTCACTTTTTCCCTATTTCTGAGATTATAGATGAATCGTGGAACATGAGTAGTTGTCCTTTGCAGCTTGTTTAGAGAGGAACATTTTAAGACAAGACATTGCCAGAGGTATAGTGATGGTTTAGTATTCAAGGCAGAGTGCTTTCTTTCTTCGGGAGGATTGAATATTGGAGAAAAAGAATCGAAAGAGTCTGTCGGATTCTGGGTTGGAGAGAAAAGAGGGGCCTGATTTCCACAGGTGAATAGAATCAGGTTGAAATTTTCCTCTGGACAGCATATCGGCGGGGTTTTGGACAGATGATATGTGTCTCCAGGTTGCTTGTTTCGTAGCAGTTTGAATAAGGGATGCTCTATTACACACAAAGGTGCTCCATTGGGTGGGAGATCCTTTGACCTAGAATAGTGCTATCTGAGAGTCTGACCATAGGGAAGATTCATTTATAGTCAGTACAGGCTGGAGAACTGAGTGAATTCTAGTGAATAGTTGAGATAAAAGAGTCATAGAGCATAGTTCCAGTTTGGGTATGGTGAGCGGTTTCTTAATGGGAGCTACTCTACATTTGGCGGCTATCAAAGAAGAAGTGACAGAGTTATCAGAGTAAAAGGTGCGTAAGTACAAACAGCATCCGTAAGCTGTCGTGCTGGAATCGCAAAATCCGTGCAATTCGTATCTTGTCACGGTTTTGTGCAATATAAGGCAGCGAGGAATCCTTTACTATATAGGATTCAGTGATGGGCTGGTCCCATTCAATACCTTTGGACCACAGTTTTTGCATGAGCATTTTTCCCTGTACTATAACAGGATTCACTAATCCTAAGGGATCATAACACTTGGCCACATGTGACAATATTTTTCTCTTAGTGATAGGGTATATTTCTTGCAATTTAGGTAGAGATACCTGAAAATTATTAGAAATAGACTGCCAGATAAGTCCTAGCACTTTACAGGGGGCTTCGTCGGGATTGAATTCTTTGACGATCGCTTCACATTGAGAGGTAGAGCTATAGAAATTTTCTGAGTTGGATCTCAGCTTGTGTAATTTAAAATGAGCAGGAGATAAAAGATTAACCAGAGAATTGAATAAAACCTTTAAGTCTTGTTCTGAATCTGCTCCTGATAAAATATCGTCTACATAGGTTTGGAAAAGTATGGTTTGTTGCGCAAGTGGTAAGTCAGGTCGGCGTAGAGCTATTTCTTTGAGTACTCTGCAGGCAAGGAATGGGGCACTTTTCTGACCAAAAGAGACAGTGGTCAGTTTGATGCATTGAATTTCGTCGCATGGATTGTCCCTCCACAAAACATTTTGGAGAGAACAATATTTGGGGTTCATTGCCACCTGTCTATACATCTTTGTGATGTCTGCTGTCAGTGAGTATATAAGCTATGGGTGTTCTGCCTATTGGTGGAGGCGCTAACATGGGAATCTCCATAAGAAAATCACTAAAAAAGCCAAGGTCCAAATTAGCGAAATTTACTCAAAAAGTGGTGGGGGTAAACTATCATATACATGGCAGATGAAAAGTAACATGCCTGCTCGAAAGGCCTTAACGTCTAGTGTATTTGAAAAATAATAGAAAAATTCTAACTACCCCCGTTCATCCCCCACGCATCATCCCTCTTACTAAAAGTTAACCAATCATAGCAAACGACGTCTCGTTGGAAAGGCCTTAACGTCTAGTGTATTTGAAAAATAATAGAAAAATTCTAACTACCCCCGTTCATCCCCCACGCAGCACCCCTTTTACTAAAAGTTGACCAATCATAGCAAACGACGTCTCGTTGGAAAGGCCTTAACGTCTTTTATATACAGGGAGGATAAAAAATAACATGCATGCAAGGCATAAATGTCTATTATATACAGGAAGGATAAAAAGTATGCCTTGCATGCCTTCACCCTACCCCCTTTTCTCATGTCCGAAGCAAGTTAGTAACTAAAAAATCTACCAGTGTTCCAGTAAGTGAGCAGTTATAATTATTTTCATAAGCTCACTATAACGTAGCCGTCGCTATAGAAACGATAAGTTAGTTAGTAAGTTGGTTGTCTGTCAAGTTTGACAAATAAAATATATTTTAAGTTCCCGACTATTTTTTAATATAAAATGGATTAATGTTCTATTACAACTCATCGTAGAACCATCTACAATAAAAACTCAAACCTCTTCCTCCGCTACTAAGTCTGTAATCGAGACGCCGCTGGTATAGAAAGTAAGTGAACAACCAAACCAGCTTCAGGAAAAATATACAGTCCACTCAGCTCATTTCCCAAATGGAGGAGAAAAGTGAATGAAAAACAATCCTCCATTTTATGGTCCTTCGAGCCGGATGCCAGTTTTGGTCATTCTTCAAGTGATGCCAGTTATGGTAATTCTTCGAGTGATGCCAGTTATGATCATTCTTCAAGTGATGCCAGTCAAGTTCCTTCTCTACTGCACACCATATTGAAACCGAAAGGTAGTATCTTTTAATACAACTCTGTCCAATTTCACGAAAACTATCTGATGAAAATAGTATCAAAACCATAGTGAAGTGCCGCTATTGAATTCTGCATTTCCCAGGAATATAACTCAATCAGTGCTTAGATTATAAGAAAAGTAGATAAGTCTTTTTAGAAAACCAGCTGTGGCCAAAATAGTATATTTTGTTTGTGTTCTGCTTTAATATGTTTCAGATATTGGGATATTAGAAGAAGTCAAATATTAAAACGTCAAAAGTTGTCGTCTGTTTTAATGTGCGTGATTATTGATTTACTTTCTTTGATTTACTGATTTAAATTTATTGAATGTGTTATTGATTTACACTGTTAATTTTATTGTTCGCATTAGATGGGCCACAGCAATTCTGTTTAAGTATACGTATAAGTTTAATAATACTACAGAAGGTGGTTTCTAGGATCTAGAAGCCAGAAACATTCAACTCTATTGCTCTTATAGTTCGGGAGCTTACACCCGAACTTTCACTGTAATCTGATAACCTTATATCTCGGGGTTATTCATAGTTTGTAATTTGTTTTCTGACGCCCTTATAGTTCGGGAGCTCACGCAATAATTTGTTAGTTGTAATATATTGCTCTTATAGTTCGGGAGCTTACAACCGAACTTTCACATTGCTCTGATAACCTTATCTGTCGGGGCTACTAATTGATGATTCATCAGTAAAAATAAAAAAATAAAAATATGGAATCTCTTAAAAAGAGAAGACGCAATTGTGCATCTCAGCTCGAACGCATAGTAAATTGGTACGCGGCTAACAAGGATTGTCGCGATAAATTCGAATTGCAGGCTCGAGTTGACATGCTCACTCGAACTCTAGAAACTTATATTGATACCCAAGATCAGATAGAAAATCACAAAGATTACAGAGATAAAGATGAAAATAGGGAAGAATTTGAAAATCGCAGTGTGAATGTAATTAGTAACTTTAAACGAATCATAGAATCCGTTACTGTATTGACTCCTAAAGCCGATCCTTCTACTTTTCATGATCGTAACATAAAGCTACCTAACATACATTTACCAACATTCTCTGATAATTGCGTGGAATATCCATCATTCATTGATCTTTTCAATGCATTAATTGGAGATAATTCTAAATTAGCTTCTAGATCTGAGAAATTCTACTATCTTAAATCGTATCTACGGGGCGAAGCGTTACAAATAGTGGAAAAAATACAGGTAACTGATGATAATTACGCGATAGCTTTGAACCTTCTTGAAGATCGGTATAGAAACAAGAAACAAATCGTCATAAATCATTATCAGCAGTTATTGGACCGGGTCCGCATCAGTAGGCATAGACGATGTTCGTTACTGTTCTCGGGTGTTTATTGATGCGGAGGGGGTGAAGAACCAACCCGGCGCGTCTCCAGGTGGCGGATAGGAGGGCCTCTGACGATGATCTATGTGAGGAAGAGGTTGCGGGGAAGTGGGGGCTCGTTGAGCATAAAACCTCAACTGGCAGCCCTCAACCCTGCCGCGGACCAACTTCACCTATCCCAGCTGTAGTATCGTGGCTAAGGGACTGCACATAGGGTTTACGATGCCAGGTGAATGTTCGAGGTTACCTCGAAATCACCTGTTATACCAACGTTCCCCGGTCTGTGGTCATGTCTCGCGGACCGGAGGGAGGGGGGGGGTCTAGACTTGACTGTCCGGACCAAGAGGAGACAACCTTGTCAAAAATCCTGAATCCTTCGGTGGGATGACCGGGCCTAAAGGATGCGTGGCCGAACAGAAGATCGGCATCTACTGGTCATCACCTTGGGGAACTGGGCGAAACCCCATTGTAGGTAGCCTTACCTCCGCATGCGGGGCTCTGCGGGGGTGGACCAAGATTTCCCTTGCTACTCGTGGGATCTATATGGACTCACCAAAAAATAGAGAAGAGGGGAGGGCTCAGGAAGAAGGGACCTCTGAGGAGACTCTGGAGATGGGCGACCTATATAGGGCTCTTACGAAAGAGACTCCTGGGAGGTGCCCTGAAACCGGGTCCCCCGAATACAGCGAAGAAGAAGTTCAGATGATGGGAGCGGTGAGGGCTCAGGCTATGCCGGGAACAACTGCCCCATCACCTGAAAAACCGAAAAGGCACCGCAAGTCTATTTGCGGTGCCGAGAAAAGAAGAAGAAGGGCGGCAAGGGCGACAGAAGGGATACCGAAAGGTGACCCAACTGGCCCTTGTAAAGAGGTGACAAGAGCACCACCAAGCCGGGACACGCATGACAATGCTGGACCCAGCGGGGTCAAGCTTGACGTCACCAAAGGGGGAGCCAAGAGGCCTCGGGTGCATAACACGCCACCAGAGGCCAGGCAGGCTTCCAAGAAGGTATGCACGGTCCCCGGTGAGCGGAAGTCGTACGGGGAAGCTGCAAGCAGCGACCTCAAGGTGGCCATCATCCGCGATGGCTACCCAGACAATCTGCTCACCAGGGAGCAGTATGCGCATATCCTCGCGCAATTGCATGAGGATATGTACAAGACTGGCGCCTCATTTGTGCCAAGTTTTGAGGGACACTCGTTTGCCCGGGGAGCCGTTATGGTGACCTGTGAGGATGGGGGCTCTCTGGCTTGGCTCAAAGTGGCTGCTAGCACGATTAGGAAGGAGGGACTGGCACTCAAAATCATTGAGCAGTCGGCCCTCGAGCAGCTTAAGAAGGCAATGGTATGGGTGCCAGCGCCGATCGAGTCTCCTCCCCAAGAGGTCCTCAGAAGAATCCGGATTGGTAATCCGACCCTGAGGACTGAAGGGTGGGTGATTCGGGCCTCCCGATGGGATGCTGCCTCTTTGAGGCAGAACATTGTTTTGGGGCTCGATCCTCGATCGGTGGGGGCACTCAACCTTATGAAGGGGGAAATCCGGTATGGGCTCGGGAAGGTTAAAATTATCTTCTCGGGAACTACGGAGACTACCCCGGAGTGAATTATTAATGGGTAAGGAGGTACCTTTATGGATTTTTGATGTCTGTTGAAGGGGCCTTGAAATTTACCCAGATTAACTTGCAGCATTGCCGTGCCGCTGCAGGAGTATTCGCGCAGAGGATGGCAAAGCTGCAGACAGGCATATGCCTCATACAAGAACCATGGGTGTATAAAGGTCATGTGCGAGGTTTAGGCACACCCGGGCGTAGCTTATTCTATGCAGTGGGTGAACCTAATCCAAGAGTTTGCATTTCTACGCACTCCAGTGTAAGTGCAATACTAATACACGAACTTTGTTTCAGGGACATAGTAGCGGTGAGAGTGGACGTTCAGGGCAGGAATGGTACTAGGCATAGCTTAGTGGTATGCTCTGCTTACCTGCCTTATGACTCACCAGAACTACCACCTACTGAGGAGTTCCGCAAGGCGGTGGAATACTGCATGGTCAGGAATCTGCCTCTTCTTATTGGCTGTGATGCCAATGCGCACCACACTATGTGGGGCAGCACAGGCGTCAATAGCAGGGGAGGGGCTTTGCTTGACTATCTAGGTACCACTGACCTGCAATTACTCAACCGAGGGACGAAACCAACATTCCGAAATAGGATTAGGGCTGAAGTCCTGGATGTGACGCTTGCGTCAAGTACCGTTGTAAGTATGGTAAAGGACTGGCATGTTAATGATGATCCGTCATTGTCGGATCACAGCTACATTTGTTTCAGTTACAGGGTTGCTGTTGAGGAACAATCAATCAAGTATAGGGACCCCAAGACTACCAACTGGGAACAGTATAAACTGGATCTCGGAAGGAGACTTGGTGGTTTCCCTAGGAACTTGAGCAATAATGATGAAATCGATTGGGCCATAGCGGAGCTGGGCTCGATTATTGTCTCGTCTTATGAAGAAAATTGCGCCGAAAAAACGAGGAAGGGAAGTAAGGGCCACAAATGGTGGAACAAGTCTCTAGACTCGCTACGGGAACATACCCGGCGCCTATTTAATAGGGCTAGGAAGACGAAGTCGGATCTGGATTGGGAGCAATACCGCCGGAAACGGAATGAGTACAAGAGTGCTGTTAGGTTGGCTCGGAGAGATGCCTGGCGGGCCTTCTGCGAGGATATCGTATCGGTACCTCAAATGTCAAGGCTGCGCCGGATCTTAACGAAATCACCGGACAGCGCTATAGGCAGCATGGAAGTCGAACCGGGTGTTTTCACCGAAACCCCGGTGGATACCTTGCGGCATCTACTAGAGACACACTTCCCCGGTTGTGAAGGAATCGAGCGGGAGTGTCCTGACATGGAATATGTGAACATACAGCGACCATGTAAAGAGGACTATCTTCTAGCAAAAGAAATAGTCACATACGAGCGGTGTACTTGGGCGATACGGTCATTCAGACCGTACAAGTCTCCAGGAAAAGACCAAATCTTCCCGGCTCTGCTTCAACAGGGCTGGGATGCAATTGGCACAATCTTGGTGCATATCTTTCGGGCCTGTCTGGCACGCAGGTATGTCCCTGAACAGTGGAGGCAGGTGAGAGTCGTCTTCATACCCAAACCGGGTCGTGCCACATATACGGTGGCTAAATCCTTTAGACCCATTAGCCTAACATCCTTTGTGTTGAAAACATTGGAGAGGGTGGCTGATCGGTACATAAAGGAAAAAGTTGGGCTAAGGTATCCCTTGCACAACAATCAACATGCGTTCAGGTGTGGCAAGTCAACTGAAAGTGCCTTACACCAACTGGTAACCCAGGTGGAGAAGGCGCTGGAAAATGGCATGATCGCCCTGGGAACTTTTTTGAATATACAGGGGGCGTTTGACAGCACCCCTGTAGAATCTATTTGTGGGGCTGCGACAAATCATGGAATAGAGCCAATGATCACTCACTGGCTTGGGGCTCACTGCCTGTGGTTGAGCAGGTGAAGTATCTGGGAGTGATCCTTGATAAATCACTGACATGGAAGGCTCATCTTGACAGTCGCCTAAGCAAGGTGACAAACACGTATTGGGCCTGTAGGAGAGCCATTGGTCCGAAGTGGGGACTGACCCCCAAAACGATCATATGGTTTTATAGAGTGATCATGCTGCCTATGCTCACATATGCGGCTCTGGTCTGGTGGCCGAGGGTAACCTTGGTGACGGCTAGAACGCAACTGACACGCCTTCAAAGGGTGGTCAGTTTGGGGGCAACTGGCTGCATGAGAACTACACCAACTGCTGCGATGGAAGTGATCCTTGGTCTTCGGCCTCTTCACCATGTGATCGAGGCTGAGGCGGGGAGGGCTTTTCTGCGCTTAAAACAGCTGGGATACGTGCGAAGAGGGGAAGAGTGCAGGCACGTCAAGAAGCTCCGGCTTCTGGAAGATATTCCAGTTCTGGCTCGAGCACCTGACGAATGTCTGCGAAAGTACTACTTCGCAACTCCGTACAGGGCCATGATCCGGGATAGAGAATCCTGGGAAAAAGAGAGGAATACACAGCCTAATGGGACTGTCTGGTACACAGATGGCTCATGCTCCGGTGATAGAGCAGGGGCTGGAATTTACTCTAGGAACCCAAGAACACAAGTTCGTGTACCATTGGGTGATGGTGTATCTGCATATCAGGCCGAGATATATGCTATCTTGGAATGTGCGCAGATAAACCTAGACAGAGGTTATGTGGATCGACGCATAACCATATACTCCGACAGTCAGGCAGCAATTAAAGCCCTGAGTGGGTGCACCAGCAACTCAGGACTCGCTAATGAATGTCGAGAACGACTTGCTAATCTTGCAAGGCGCAATGTGGTGCGGCTAGAATGGATTCCAGCTCACTCTGGTTTTGAAGGCAACGAGATGGCGGATGCACTGGCTGCGGAGGGGGCGGCAGCTCCCTTCTGCGGCCCGGGCCCGACCTTGGGCCTAACAAAACAAAGAATACGCAAGGAGTCGAAGAAGTGGCTGAAGAATCAGCACCTCGCTCATTGGAATGCTCTGCAGGGTCCTAGGCAATCCAAACTTTTACTGAAGGGATGGACTGATGGACACGCTAGAGCAGCTACTGAACTACCAAGAAGTAGGCTAAGGAAGATAGCAGGACTCCTAACGGGGCACTGCTGTATGATGAAACACCTCCACAACTTAGGAGTAGAGGAAAGTTCCCTATGCAGGGGTTGCGGCATGACTGACGAAACGTCAGTCCATGTTCTCCTAGAGTGTCCACACTGGGCTGTACTACGCAGGCGAATCTTCGGAGTCCCTGTTTTGGCCCCTGGAGACACAAGCAGGCATCCATTGAAAAAGGTTGTGGCCTTTATTGAAGGGCTCGGCTTTATGGATGTCTAGGTAGCAGGAATGGCACAATGGGCCCGCCAGTGGCCTCAGTGCCGGAACCTTGGCTTGAGTTTGTCCAGGACAAGGTTCGCCTGCAAACTTAGTAGTAGTAGTATTGGATCTTCCCACTATACAAAAGTGCAATTCTCAAAATATGCGACAGTTTTGTGGTAACTCCAAAGCTATACTAGATGCTGCCAATAGTAGCAAGAGCACTATTGGATCCTGGAAGCAACTTCATTCATAATTCCCTCTTTAGCTGAAAATGTGAAAGGAATCTTAAAACCATCTCATCTGCAAGTGGCAGGTATTCTTAATGAACACAGTGTTATTAGGAAAGTGATGGATGTAGATATATACTCTCATCGCTCTTCATCTCAGAAGTTTACTGTTTCTTGTGCCGTGGTGCCAAAAACCACCTCTCATCTTCCTCAAGTGCCAATAAATTCTTCCAAACTGCTCATACCTTATGATATCAGGGCCAAGTTAGCAGACGAAGAATTTGACTCTCCAGGAGAAATATCGCTTCTATTAGGAGCTGATATTTACTATGAACTATTACTCCCTGGTGTTGAATCCTTGGGAAAAGGTTACCCTACTCTAATTCAGACCCGATTGGGCTGGATACTTTCGGGAGCCGTGCCTCCCTAGTGTATATCTGCTCTGTCTCGCTTTGCTCACCCCAGCTACTCTTTCCACACAACTAGCTTCACTCAAGAAGAGAAGCTAGAGGAAATTTTAGAAAAATTTGTAAACCAAGAAAATGGTTCTTACCATTTAACAAATTCCGAACAGGATGATCTGGCGGAACAAATATTTCAAGGCATTACCCAAATTCTCCCTAATGGAAAATACCAGGTAGACCTGCCCATAATTCATCCCCTAGCTCAAAAAAACTTAGGGGAATCATTCACTCAAGCGCAGAACAGATTTCTGTCATTAGAAAAATGCTTACAAAAAAACCCACAACTCAAACAAGAGTACAAAGCAGTACTTGATGAGTACTTACTCTTGGGTCATGCTCGAGTTATACTCCTTTCTCTGCACAACGCTTCTATGGAAAATAAATACTTTGTCCCACGTTTTGAGGGAACAAAGTTCTAGCACAAAAACTAGAATAGTTTTCGACTTTTCTGCAACCACTACTTCGATGCCCGATTTCACCAACCAATTCCTAAAGTTAGGTAATACCTTAACCGGAATTAAGAATTCCTAAGTACAATTTGCGTTTCACCACGCGTTAAGTAATGCTTAAGGACGATAGGAAATACCTAACGTTAGGATAGCTTGATAGGTCTGCATGTGTGAAACGCAAATTGCACTTAGAAATTCTTAATTCCGGTTTAGGTATTACCTAACTCTAGGAATTGGTTGGTGAAATCGGGCACGAGTCTTTCTCTTAACGATATCAGTTTACGAGGGCCCTCCGTACAACCCGAGTTATTTGATATACTTACTCGGTTCAGGCTTTTTAGATATGCACTGAAGTATATAAGCTATGGGTGTTCTGCCTATTGGTGGAGGCGCTAACATGAGAATCTCCATAAGAAAATCCCCCACGCAGCACCCCTTTTACTAAAGGTTAACCAATCATAGCAAACGACGTCTCGTTGGAAAGGCCTTAACGTCTTTTATATACAGGGAGGATAAAAAATAACATGCATGCAAGGCATAAATGTCTATTATATACAGGAAGGATAAAAAGTAACATGCATGCAAAGCATAAACGTCTATTATATACAGGGTGAGTAACATGTCAGTTCGAAGGGCCTTACGAAAATCATATACAAGGTGGATCAAACGCATCTTAGGTTTAACATGAGAGTGTAGCGGAAATGTCAAAACGTGTCCATATACATGGAGTATATGGAGAAGAAGTCTACAATGGCCTCAAACGTCACGTTGTCACGTCAAACGCCACATCGTCACGTCAAACGTCACGTTGTCACGTCAAACGCCACATCGTCACGTCAAACGTCACGTTGTCACGTCGAACGTCACGCTGTCACGTCAAACGTCACGCTGTCACGTCAAACGTCACGCTGTCACGTCAAACGTCACGCTGTCACGTCAAACGCCACCTTATCACGTCAAACGTCACGCTGTCACGTCAAACGCCAAGCTGTCACATCAAACGTCACGTCGCAGTTAATAGACGTCAGTTAATAGTTTGTGTGTGGTACCTTAAAATATTAAAAAGTAAGTTTATTTTTGAATTTCATATCTTTTTTTTTATTTTTTCCACATTGATGCATTAATAATTTCTTGTATCTCAAAAATATCTCAATTTTATTTTTCAATAGAAATTCTTTTTATAAAACATTTTTGCGCTAGTTAATTATTGCGATGGGAGGTTAATCTAAAAATTATCATTTATATATTATTGATGAAAATTCCCTATGGAAAATTGATTTGAACTCAAAATTTATTCTCACACAATCAGATATACTTGATGATTATTTACCTAAAGAAGTTGACTTCAATTATCAAATGTCATTTCAATTTCTTTATAGATGGACCTTACTAAACTGAATGCTGTATCCCTTATAGAAAAGAAAGCAATTGTTAAACTGTCCGACCTACCTAAAGATATACCATTCAGAATTACAGCGGGTCAAATTGTCAAGACAAAATTTGGGTAGGCAGTTCTACTGGAGCTAGAAGATAACGCTGTATTCCTACCCCAGAGGGTGACAGAAGCATACCGGCCGCACGTGTTGGCTTTCAGAAGTTTGAAATATAATAACTTCCTGTAGCAATTGGTACTTTGGTTGGAATAACGATTTTGAATAAACATAAACGTTTTTGAATTTCGCACCATTTGGATTGAATAGGAGCGCCAGCACGGCGTTCGTCTTTCCACACCCACTGGGGCCACATATAATGGCACGGAAAGAATTTGGTAATAATTTACCATGTTTACCAATAGTTGGTGTTGAGGTGAAATCCAGATTTTCAATGGGTATAGTCTGCTCTTGTTGAATTATTTTCATTGTGTGTGTCGTTTTTCGTAGTACTACTCTTTAAATATAGGTGTTACCACTTACGCGTATCAGTCTTAATGTTGGTGTTTGAAGGAGAAGGTCTCTTAAATTCTCTCATCAATAAACTACCTATTGAACTTCACATACCTAGCTATCAGTACTGTGGACGTAAGTACTACCCCCTCCACCCCTTTATGTAAAAAATTGATTGTTTTTTTTTTAGCCGGTACAAAATTGGAAAATCGTCTTGATCGTGGAGATCCGGGCATCAACCCCTTAGACGCTGCTTGTAAACAACACGATATTTCTTACTGGAAGAATAAGTCTCTCGAAGAACGACACAAAGCCGATCGAATACTTGAAGATAAAGCTTGGGCTCGTGTCAAATCAAAAGACGCTTCTCTGGGAGAGAAAACTGCTGCATTACTTGTAACAGGCGGAATGGAGGTGAAAAGAAAGCTGGGAATGGGTTGTCGTCGCAAACGTCGTTCCTTGCATCGAGATGTTATTCTAAAAGTGGGAAAGTCCATGAAAAAAGGGGCATCTTTGAAAGACACCGCAACGTTTGCCTTACGAGCCGCCAAAGCACTTATTAAAGAATTTGGTGGGAAAAAAGAAGTCAAGGTTCCTCGAGTGATACCTGTAGCGAAATCCGGAGGTTTCCTACCACTTATCCCTTTGTTTGCTGGCCTTTCGGCACTTGGAGCTTTGTCAGGTGGTGCTGCTGGTATTGCTAAAACTGTCATTGATGCTAAGCATGCGCAAAAGAAATTGGAAGAAGATGTAAGTAGATAGTATGGCACCTCAGGCAGACATCCGGTCAGCGGCCTTGCATCCGTTATCAGACATTTGGGCAGCGGTCTAATTAGTGCATCCGTTATTTTACGCCATGTATAAAATCATATTTATCAACACAAAGACGATAATCCAATTCAAGGTTTAAGGTAGTGAGATGAGGTGGTGGAATACTTTGTAATACATTCTAAGAGACGTGCCACGTGCCAATAAATTTCTTAAGGTTTTAAGGTAGTAAGAATCAAAAAATACATACATAGAAAATGTTTTTAATATGGATTCAAAATACACAGTGTGGTATTTTGGTCGCTGTGGAAAATTAAAAGAAACCTTGTTTACTAAGTTGACAAATCACAGACTAGTGGTCAGATTGCCAAGTTTCACACACACGTGGATCCCATGAGCCATCATTCATATACAAACACAAAAATGAACGTTATTGAAGCTGATGCAGATATTCTGCAAATATTTTCAGAAATGTGCTACCCAAAAACTTTGAAAAATCATTTATAGTTCTGGTCTGGTCAATATTTTCTACATTGTTGGAAGGAAAAATATGTAATTCAGTTTGATGGAGTTTATCCAGAATGAAATGTCAAATTATTAAATAATCTCAAATTGTCCGGTCTATTTGGTATTTAGACCCACAACAAATGCGAGCAGTGTACTTTTGGAACACTCCCTAACTTTTAGTGGTATGGTTTTCTTGCACCTAGTAAACAAGCAAGGCAACACAGAGTAGATTTCTATATAAAACAGAGTGTTAACAACTTACATCACTCTTCTGAGGGCTGAGAACTGATGAAACCTTCACTCGAAGATATAGTGGGCGTAATAAGTACTTCTTGGACCCCGGAATAGTAGTATTCTTCGTGAATACGTTCACTATCGGCCTATAAGCTCGAATTAACTGGTCATCAAAAAGCAAATGTATTTGCAACAAATCACCGCTTACATAATCGTTTCTTAGATTAAGACAATGGTGAAATCGATGACTGTTAATGTCTATGTTTATAAAGATTTGACAACCGTCCTGGACAGGGGGATGAACATCCAGATGAATATCCGTACCGAAATTTTCACTATAATAAAACTAACCAGGTATTCACATGACATCTCTTAAAACATGGATCTAATGAACCTTAACGGAAAATTGATAACATTTTTGAGGATATAGCAATAAAAATAAGGATTTTTCCATAATCATCCGTGTGGGTACAAAATGATAAACCTTCTCCTTGACGATCACGGTATAAAAGAAAAAAACAATAGTTTTTGCATTATAACACTTGTGAAAAATGGGTAAGAATAACACAAATCTTTTTACAATCATATTGATATAAATATTTTCAGATATACTTACAAATATTTTGAGGGGGCAGTTGCCTCCTCCATTAAGAGTAAGTTTGTGGAATATGTAAAATAGGTGGATTAACTTTGAATTTTCAGAACAAGCAGATAGTGGTACTTGAGGTGGTGGCCCCGGACCCCACCGAAAGACCACCGGGAATGGTTGGCTTGGGGTTGTACCAGGGGGGAGAACCTCTGGTACAACCCCAACAACAATGGGGCAATTATTTTAGTCTGGTTATTTAGGTATAGTTTTTATATATTACCCAAAGCGTTTAATACATTAATTTTCTGTGTTACAGACCAGAATAAAATTGAATCGAGGTAAAGTATTGCATTTATTACTCAAAACAAATATTGAACATTTGAAATTTTTACAGCCGGAGCAAAATTCAAGGTATAGTATAAAGAAGAAAATCTTAATATGTTTTCAATTTTCCTCCTTACCAATCCTACTATCCTCTTTTCCGGGCCGAGAAAGCTAGTGAGCTTCAAGTTGCTTCGGCTGTTACGTATAAACATGTCTAGACAATAAAATAGCTACTAGACATTTTTATATAACCGACACTAGTTACCCAAATTCCTGTACCTACACAAAATTTAAGATATTTTTAGAACATTTTTCAAAAGGCAACAAAGTAATAATCTATACCTTGAAACTCCAGGAAAAACAATTCCACGACGATAAAAGAAGGTATATAATGAGTAAATGTTGGTTTAAGACTCATTAGCAGTATTGAAAAATGTGAGTATCCACCTCACAGACATATAAAATACAATAGACAGAGTTGTTTACAAAATGTGTATGTGCCAACATTAATTCTTACTTTACTACAAATTATTTTGTAGTAGTGCAGCGTTGCCAGATGAATAATGTAAAATTATTTTTAGAAATTTATGTTCAATACTATTATTTTATATTTCTCTACAAACTAAATATATTTTTGCATACATATATTTTTGTCTATAAATATGTGTTGTTATTTGTTGTTTGCTGAATTTGAGTCTCTTAAATTTTATTTTACATACTACAAGGTAGTATAATTTTCTGCTCATCTTTTAAAATTTCGCGAAGTCCGGCAACGCTGCTAACAAACTACCCAACAAGCCGCCGCCATATTCCAATATCATTTCATTGATAATCTGAGTGGCGAGTACTGTGTTTTTGATTTGTTTGCGTGTATTTCAACCAATTTTGTATTTATTAGTGAATCAGAGGTGTTAAAAAAATTATGGTGAGACAGTGTGTGGTGTGCCGGAAAATCGATTATTTGAATCCTAACCTATCTTTTCACTGGTAAGTTGTAGTAAATAAGTTAGTCATAGGCGGGTGTGAATCCTTTTTTTACTCAATATCTAAAGTTATTCTTATAAAATCTGAATTGGCTTGATAAAGAGAAAATTGGGTGAAATTACCACTCACATACTTCTCACTCTCAGCTCCAAGATAAAAAAAAAATACGGAAATTTAATAAAAGCATCTACATTAATATTAGAAGTATTCCAAGGAGCAGAAAAATACTTTGGATTTTTTAATAAAACCACTGGTATATTTAATAAAAACATTAAACACCTGACAACTATATTAACAGTAAATACACTGAAACAATTACCAGCAAGCTTATATGATTATTTTGGAGATCATATATTTGAAGATACGCCAGTTGATGGTCATTGCCACCATCTAATAAGGCTTGTATTAGCAAAGTATTTCAAAATTCGTATTCATCACGAAGTTACCAAAAAAATGGATACAATAAAAGTGAATAGAATACGAAGTATTCAAACAAAAACAATTTTATTTCGTAATCAATGACAACCTTAATGATGTAAAATAAATATGTATTATTTTCCAATTATTTTTATTTCATAAACCTCAAGAATTTGTATCACCTAAACAATATGTATATACATCACTTTTACTGACAATTATGAAGTTGTTTTGATAATGAAAATGTGTACCTTGGAGCAGTAAATATTTCAATGTGATAGTTAAATAAATTGAATTTTTTTATTAGTAACAACAAATTCCAGATATTTATACTAATTTTTGTCGCACAGTTGTTTATCAAGTATTAATTTTAAAAATTGAAAATATTGTGAAAGAATTCCCGAATTGAGTCTATTCAATCGATCGCCCCCCTCATTTCTCCGTCTATGGTGTTGATCTGTCGGTCGCCATATTCCAACAATAGTCATATGCTTTGCCTCCTCACCGCCCCTGATCATAACAATGTTGGAGTATAAACATTTCGTATTTTATGAATGAATAGCTCTGTCTATTGTATTTTATATGTCTGTGATCCACCTCAATGTAAAAGCTAATAGTTGGAAATCTTCTAGTGTTTCAGTTTTAATTATTCATTTGTTTACAGGGCTGGAAAATCACCACCAAAAAAACGAGCAAAATTGGAGGATGGAGCCGGAACAGACAAAGAATACAAGACTGAAACAATAATGGTTCCTATCGAAGGATCTCGCTGGTGTCACAGTTGTGACAAAATATTTTGCTTTTGCATCGAATCCCAAGCAAAACATTACAAGATTTCATCTACACTGGACCTCAAATGCTACGAGAATATGTCTGGTAGTTGAAAAATTGAACCACAACTAAATTTGTTAATTCAAATTCATATTTATTATAATCATATTGGTAACAATGTAACATTTGATCAAGTTTGGATTTAACTTCATTGTCTGTGACAAAGGTTGTCACATTTCATTTATTTTGTATATTAACACTTGGTATTATATTTTTCAATTTGTTTTTATTTGTTCTCAATGTTTTCAATACACATATTGTCATTGTTCAGTCTTCAACTTTAGTGTGAGTTGCAATTTGAGAATATTACAAATTATACGATATTTTCAAAAATTTATATTCAGTAATGTAAATGTTGCATAATAACTAAATATATAACCAATCAAGATATAAAATATGGATCATGCTATTCAAAAAAATTGGAATGAAAAATGTTCATTTCTAAAGATAAATAGTTAACTTGGCAACACTGCACTTGAATAACAATATTGAAGAATAGGTAAGTAACAGTAAGTTCAAAGATAAATTGTTACTCTGGCAACACTGCATTTGAATAACAATATTGAAAATAGATAAGATGTTTCAGTTTGTGTAACTCGACACAATTCAACTGAACAAAATAAAGAGAGTAAGATATTTCAGTTTGTGTAACTCGACACAATTCAACTGAACAAGATAAAGAAAGTAAGATATTTCAGTTTGTGTAACTAGACACAATTCAACTGAACGAGATAAAGAAAGTGAGATATTTCAGTTTGTGTAACTCGACACAATTCAACTGAACACGATAAAGAAAGTTATTTCAGTTTGTGTAACTAGACACAATTCAACTGAACAAGATAAAGAAAGTAAGATATTTCAGTTTGTGTAACTTGACACAATTCAACTGAACGAGATAAAGAAAGTGAGATATTTCAGTTTGTGTAACTCGACACAATTCAACTGAGCACGATAAAGAAAGTTATTTCAGTTTGTGTAACTAGACACAATTCAACTGAACAAGATAAAGAAAGTAAGATATTTCAGTTTGTGTAACTTGACACAATTCAACTGAACGAGATAAAGAAAAGAGATTAAATCTGACATTAAAAAATTGCTTTACATGTGACAACACTGCCAAGAAATCAGATGTTATACACCATCTATAAATAATCGATAAAAGAAAATGTAATTCTTTTCAACAACATAAGATTGTGTTAAATGTTACTTGTAGACCCAAAAAATATCAAAACTGAATTTAAAATATATATTAGATAAGGCAGATAATGTAGGTAAAATGTGAATGCAGGGACGTTACGACATTTAATCAAAAGAGTGAGAAGGTAAAAAAATTAATTATTAAAAGTTAGCAAACAGTTTTAAAAAGCTAAAAAAAAAACTCAAAGTTGAAGATAAAAAAATTCAAAAAAGCAAAAAAATCTATAGCTCGTTTCAACCCAACTGTCATACAGTGCAACAAAAACAAGGGGCGCCAATTTGTAACACTTGTTCTCTCCTCAAGAGACAGATCCCGGCTAGAGACTCTCTCAAGGGTGGATCGACTCCATGTTGATGCCACACTAGGTATGCCAGAGGTTTGACAGACTAAAAGAACTTAAGGGCGCCACTACCTTTTGAGACGAAAAAATAATTTAATTTCAAGAAAAAAACTAAGGTGAAAAAGGTAGAAACACCTTGTAGAATTAAGTAAAATTTAAAAATAAAACAATTACAAATTTACATAAACCCGGACAGTCCCTACAGCTCTTACAGCCGGGTATAAAAGAAATGAAAAAAAGAAGTTCAAATATTAAATTTATTCTGCCAATAGGAGTAGTTGACAAGGAATTGAAAGAACCTGTACTTTTATAAGGTACTTAGCTTGTCGGAGTGGTAGAATGAGCTGTCTGGAAGTTGAAGAAGAGATGTCTGGAAGTTGAAGAAGATATGTCTTGAAGTTGAAGTAGAGATGTATAGAAGTTGAAGTAGAGATGTATAAAAGTTGAAGTATAGATGTCTAGCAGTTGAAGTAGAGATGTCTTGCAGGGTTAACCTGGCAGTATCCTAGCAGTGGTAAACTGGCAGTAAACAGTAACGGTAACCTGACAGGGGTATCCTGGCAGTGGTATCTTAGCAGTAACAATGAATTGGCAGGGGTATCCTGGCCGCTGTGCTTACCTAGAAGTTCAGGTGGATTAGGGATATGTAGGAATTTGAATGTAATGGGGCACATAATGCTGGTTTAGCTTTTCAGGTAAAAAAGGAAGGCAGTTGTTTAAAATAATGAAATTTAAATTTACTGAAAGCTTTCCAATATATATGTCCCATTTAAAACAGTGAAAATTAAAAGTACTAATGACCTTGAAATATTGATTAATTAAAGTAAAAAGTTATGAATAAACCATTTCTAAAAGAATAAAATGAAATATGAAGCCAGCACTGGCAGAATATTTGAAAAGGTTAAAATGCAAAAGTTATCTATCTTTGAAAATAATTACTTAGGTATTCTACAAAAGAAAATCTAGCAAATATTTGCATTAAAAAAGGTAACAGCTATTTACGATAAAAGATTTAAGTTTAAAAGTAATGTACAAGTATAAAAAGAAAAGAAATGTAGTTGACCACGTGGTATGTGTATATTCGTCTATCTATCTCTGTAAAAACATAAGAAATGCACAAAAAAATTATATCAGCCACTACATTAGAAAAAGCTTGATAAATATAAATTATAATTTTGGACTTACCACAGCAATTTAAGATAATACAATTAAATTGAAGAGACGGTATTAAGATAAGTCCTTGCTATTCAAGGGTCGGTAACGAAAAGAAGGAAAATCGAGAATGAGAATCGAGCGTTGACATCATATGTCAATTGTCGCAACGATCAACGATCAGAGAAATTTAGATCACAGAACTAAATTGGAAGTGGTTACTATGACGGCAAGCGGTAAAATTGAAATTATTTCGTTTGAATCGAAACAGGTCGATAGACATGTTACAATTTTTTATGAACCATTGTGTAAACTGTCTACTAAGTAAATCAGATTTATGTAAATGATTGAAATAATTTTAAAACTGATGATTTTTGAACGACTTTATTTTCATTAAAAAACATGTTCCATTAAATAGAAAGTGACAGAAGTAGTAGTTATTAGGGACTTAAAGCAGTTCTAAAAATCACCACTTATCCGTATACGTATCGCAAAGCGCATGTGCAGAGGCGATACGTGGGCTTCGTTACGTTACGTGAGACGTATCAATCCGTCACACGTACCTAACGTACGTATCGCTTTATCGTGTTTCGTGTTCGAGTTTTTTAACGACTAAACGATCTAGAAACGATAAAAGTCACTTCAAGAAAAACTATTCTTCAGTAGATGTCAAAATAATAGTGTCTTACTATTTTTTAGGTTAAAAATCAAAACATGCATAGTTACGTTACGAACGCATTTGCTTTATACTTCTTTTTGATTAATCACGTATCTCCGTTACGTTACGTATACGGATAAGGATAAGTGATCTATATGAAGAACTGCTTTAAGTCCCTATTTTTCGTCATGTTTGTTATTTAATTATGTACAAAAACGTTTCATTTATTTTATACTTTTAATCAATAAAATTTATGAACTTGATGATTATTGCTTTTATCTTTCACAATTCAGATATATGATCCATTTTTTTGACATTTCATTTTACTTGACTTTCATTGTTATTATTGTAATATCAATCTAATGATGAGTAACTTCAAATTGAAATATCGAAAATGGATCGTAAATGTCATTTTGCAATAAAAGTAAAATTACAGTAATTTTGAATATACCGCAAAACTATAAATTACATTTTTTTTTTCGGCTGTTAGCGAAGTTCACAATCTGAAGAGGTACTGACGGGACTCTCAAGGTAGCGCCACCCGCATGATTAGAGGGCGCCACGGGTTTCCCATCTATAAGCATTTTTAATTATGTGTTACAATATATTTAAGGATGTTTAAAGAGATAAACATCATTCTTATTTAGATCATCATTATGATCGGTCGCATTCTGTTGATATTCTGCGTCAGTCATCAAGTTCTGTCACTCAATAAATCTGAAGCTATAGATTATTTAAAGAAATATGGCTACATAAACACTTCCAACGTCAGCAGCGCAGATTTTAAAAGTACCTTAGGAGCTTTCCAAGAACGATATAATCTTCCAGTGAGTGGTGATCTAAATGATGCTACAGTTCGTTTACTATCCGATGTGTTCAAGCCGAAAACAATTACAGAGTTCATGCCAAATGGAACAATACCAACCTATATTGGTATTTCCCTAAAGCCAATTCTACACTTAAACATTTAACGGAAAAAGCTTTTAGTATGTGGGAGAAAGTTTCCAATTTTCAATTCACGCAAATTACCTCTCCGATACAACATAAACCTGACATTACCATTTCCTTTGGACGAAGAGTACACTGGAATCGAGCAGACTGTGAAGGAAATCATGCTTGTCAATTTCCATTTGATGGTTCGGGCCAAGTACTTGCACATGCATTTTTCCCTACAGGTGATGATAAATGCATTGAACTTCATATTGATAGTGATGAAAATTGGGATTTTACTGGACTAAGCGCACCGCCAGATGGAAAAACTAATCTTCCAATGGTATTAGTACATGAAATTGGTCATAATTTAGGTTTAGGACACAGTGATGTTGAAGATGCAATAATGTTTCCTTGGTATCATGAATATGTGCAGGATATTAGTCAAGATGATATTTTGGGTATGAATAGCCTCTATGGACCTAAAACTCCTAAGACATCTGCCAAACCCTTGATAACAACAACCACCACACCTTATAAAAAACATCCTAGTACACCAATCAAGAACTTATGTGATATAACAATACCAACCTTTATGTTTCTGGCGACACTGCACCTACGTTTCCAAATTTCCGGCTTCATGTTGGGCACCAGAATTTTCTATGGAAATTTGATTTAAATGACATGCGAATACCCTCAAATCCTGATAATCTCAACTATTACCTTCCCGAGCAACTGAAGTCCTCATCCATATCCCATATTTCTCAAAATTTTGATGGTTCTCTATTGGTATTCGACAACAGCTCTAAACACTTTCTTACAACATCTTTCCCTGATTTACACATATTGGGAAATAATATTAATCTTAAATTCATGGAAATCAATGCAGTTTTCCGAGACCATCATGGTAGAAATTTTGTTTTTTACGATAACTATAATTATATCGAATTTACCCTGTTTCCGTTCAATGTAAGGGCGCGTGGGCGAATTACTGATCAATTTCCGGGTCTACCACTTGGTATAACAAGTGCCTTCAAGTTCATCGATGGACATATATATTTCTTGAAAGAAGACACATATTATCAATTCAATCAAAGAAGATTATGGAAGCTGGAAAATTTAATTGGAACCGTTTTGGAATACCGTGTCCTGATGGAGGATTAAGAGATCAGTTGAAGAATTTACTTAGTAAAATTATATCTTTTTATGAATAAATCAATTGTTTATTACCTGATTTAATTAAAACCACATTTCCTTAATCTTCAAGAGCATTGTCTCCACGTGAGCATAAAGAAAATGAATGAAAAATACATTATTATAATCATTATCTACTTACACAGAGTCTTAATTACAAAACTCTCCCGACAAAAAGTTTATACAAATGGAATAAAAAAACATTACAAATACTGGAATCCGTCAAAATGATCGATATCACTATCCACCCTAAGAGCTCTAGGAGAATTATGTAGTTTCGCAATACAAGAATCTTTAGCATGGGTTTCAAAAAGTATTGTTCTATAGCAGCTTTGACACCACCAATCTTGTGATACAAGTCACCAATTATATCTTCTGACTCGCAAACATCATGGATTATTGATTGCAATCGTTTCCTCAATCTTCTATGACATCTTTATATCTATCAATCCTATAATAGTTAAAGCTTATGCAATATTCCGACTCATCTTCAAATATGTAGTTCCAGTCAGATCTAGCAAGTACAGCATTTCGGTCTT
This sequence comes from Galerucella nymphaeae, assembly GCA_963978555.1. Classification (NCBI taxonomy): domain Eukaryota; kingdom Metazoa; phylum Arthropoda; class Insecta; order Coleoptera; family Chrysomelidae; genus Galerucella; species Galerucella nymphaeae. Next base: position 8,177,885 of record OZ021708.1, read on the forward strand.
TGTACAGAATGTCTCGTGAACAATGAACAAAATTGAGATTTTTGCAAAAGCGTGACTGATCATTTTGAATAGTTGTATTAAAATATTTTCACTTTTGCAAATTTTCTTGCGATTTGTTTGGTAAGGTTCCATGGTGATTTTGATGCTTCGAAGAAATCTGCCAGACATTCTATATTTTCGCAAGTCATTTTCATGCAGCTTTCACGTATTCATATCTATAACAATAAGAGTACATTTTTATATACATTCAAGAAACATTTATTATTACTCAAGGTATCAAACTTGAACTATCAAAATCTACTTTCTTTTGTTGAATGCTGAATTGCATTTTAATTTCCCCCCTTAGATTTTCCCACAAAGAGCATACACAATACACATTCTACCAAATATAATAAAAACTTACCTCTTTCACGACTACTTTCCCACTAAATACTTCTACGTTGACTGCCGGGGCGATTAAAAAGATCAAAACCCTATGTGAATATTTTGAGGACATTTTTATCTTCAACCTTGAGGAGTAATTGGTCGATTATCGTCTTTTGTGTTGATAAATATAAAATGATTTTTATACAGGGTGTGAAACCACAATTGTCTTTTGTGTTGATAAAATGATTTTTTATACTACATAATTCTCCTAAGCATACCACTGAAAGTTAGGGAGTGTTCCGAAAGTACACTGCTCGCGTTTGTTGTGGGTCTAAATACCAAATAGACAATTTGAGATTATTTAATAATTTGACATTTCATTCTGGGCCATCAAACTGAATTACATATTTTTCCTTCCAGTAGAAAATATTGACCAGACCAGAACTATAAATGATTTTTTCAAAGTTTTCGGGTAGCACATTGCTGAAAATATTTGCAGAATATCCGCATCAGAACGTTCATTTTTGTGTTTGTATATGAATGATGGTACATGGGATCCACGTGTGTGTGAAACTTGGCAATCTGACCACTAGTCTGTGATTTGTCAACTTAGTAAACAAGGTTTCTTTTAATTTTCCACAGCGACCAAAATACCATACTGTGTATTTTGTATAAGCATTTTCTATGATATGTATTTTTTGATTCTTACTACCTTAAAACCTTGAGAAATTTATTGGCACGTGGCACGTCTCTTAGAATGTATTACAAACTATTCCACCACCTTATCTCACTACCTTAAACCTTGAATTGGATTATCGTCTTTGTGTTGATAAATATGATTTTTTATACAGGGTGTGGAACTACACTTGTCTTTTGCGTTGATAAATATAATTTTTATACAGGGTGTTTTTACAGGATGTGTCGAGCCGGATGCACTAGACCGCTGACCAAATGTATGATAACGGATGCAAGGCCGCTGACCGGATGTCTGATAACGGATGCACTAATTAGACCGCTGCCCAAATGTCTGATAACGGATGCAAGGCCGCTGACCGGATGTCTGCCTGAGGTGCCATACTATCTACTGATGTACATCATAATAAGGCTATGGAACGTGTAGGATCTGGCCTGTATCTGAAAAAGTATCCAAAAGGCGGCTTCGGATTGTATTTGAAAAAGCAAAAAAACCAATAAAGCTACCCAATCACGCATTAACCGACTTTGACATAACACATTACGCAAAATCGCTTAAAATACCGCATTTTCGAGGAGTTTTCATGCGAGACACTCTCCCCAAAGCCGGCCCCCGAAAACAAGAATGCGCAGTGGTTGATTTGGACACCTCTGAGAATAGCGGAAGTCATTGGGTAGCTTACCGAAAGATAAACAACAATGTAGAGTATTTCGATTCATTTGGTAACTTGAAGCCTCCGAAAGAAGTTGTTAAATATTTTGGAAAGAGTGCGAGAATTTTTTACAACAATACCCAATATCAAAACTACGATCAAATCAATTGCGGTCATTTGTGTTTGAAATTTCTACAACAATGACGGAACTATTACTACAACATATCTACCATTGAAAAACATTGAGTAGTTTCACTGCCGAAGAACTGAAGCACTTTCCAATTGAACATCTAATAGAGTGTGTAAGACCTTCAGAATTGCTGGAAATGTGGCATAAACTTCCCAATGAATATCGAGCAAATTTTGAACTACAAATACGACTGCCTTGTTTCATCCATTACAACCGACCTGATTGGACGACGCATTGTGACGGCCCTCCGAGTTCGCAAGCTACTTGTTTCCTTTGTAACCAAACATTAAAAAAATAAAAAATGATATTTAAATTCAAACATTATTCGTATTTCATCAGTCATCATGTCGCAGTTGCTGAGAGTTAACAGCACCAATCACGTGTTTACCTTTCAACCTCCTACGCCTATTGTGCTCGATCCGAAGAATGAATACGAAATAGCTCTACGATCTTTTCATTCTTATCACAGTATACCAAACATTGAAAATTGTAAGTTTCACTACTATGATACCAAGGACAAGTTTCAAAGTTTTGATTTTCCCACAGGATGTTACGAAATTGCTGATCTTGAAGCGTTTATCCGAGATAAATTGGGTGCGGGCAATTTACTCTTGATGCCCATTTACTCGTGAAATAACCAACATCACTGTCATAGCCTTAGACCAGGACGGTCAGCCTGTAAACTTTCGTGGAGAACTAAGTACCTTGGTGTTGGAGCTTAGAGCGCGATGGGGCTAATAATCAATCATAAAAGACAATCTGCAGCACTTTCAACTTCATTAGCTAAGCAGTCGCCAAAGCTGAAACAGTTCACGTTCGCAAACAAATTGGTCTTGCAATCGCAGGGTTTTAAATTGAAAAATGACAACCATGTATGGAAAACGTCTACGCCAAAACGACATGCCTCCAATGTTTGATATCTACCGTAAGCCGATGTTTGATGAGTCAATTCGAAAGACCGAATATAGAACCTATTTATGAAGTCATTCAATTGCAGTGACATTGTGGAGTTTAGCATTAATCAAGTTGATTCGTTTTTTGCAATGAGCGAAACTTTGTTGTGCATTAAAGGTTCGCTTGAAGTACACGGAGCTGGTGACGTAAAATTAGCAAATAATGTTGGAGCCTTTCTATTCGATTCATGTACGTACAGTGAAAGTGCCAGGGAAATGGAAACAGTTCGAGATCCTGGAATAGTGAGTGCCGTACGTGCCATGACCTGTTATAACCAAGAAGATTCCAATCATATGGCTATAGCCGGTTGGAATTACCCAAAAGATCCTATTTTGAATGTTAGCGACAAGCAACCTTCAAATACCTCTTAAACATATTTTCAACATTTACAACGATTATTCCATGATTACATGTGGGCGTCAAACAATACGACTAGTTCGGGCACGAAACGATAATGATTGCTTATATATTACTGAAAAGAATGTCTCTGGAACGCTCTCCACTACAACAGCTGAAATTAACATTACAAGCGTTGAGCTGAAAGTTAAACATATCTTTCCTAATGACGACATAAAATTAAATCTCATGAAATCCATTCAACAAGATCAACCTATAGTTATTCCATTTAGGAAGTGGGAGTTACACGAATTACCTTCAATCACTAAAGGAGCAAGACGTGAAGTTTGGGCTGTCAAGACATCCACTTCAGTTGAAAGACCTCGTTTTGTTATTGTTTTCTTTCAAACTGACAAACGTAACTTGAGTACAGCTGACCCGACTTTATTTGACAATGCCGACGTACAAAGTATAAGACTGTCACTTAATGGTGACTATTGGCCCAATGAAAGAATGCAATTGGATTTCGCTAAAACTGACTACAATGAGGCATATTTCAACTACACTGAATTCTATCCCAACTACGCAAACTCCACACAGAAGCGCCCCCTGCTAGATTATTCTTCTTTCAAGAAACGGGCATTGTTTGTTATCGATTGTTCGAAACAGGAAGAAAGCATGAAGGCGTCCACAGTCGATGTAAAACTTGACATTGAAGCAAACATAGCAACATTTAAATTAAAATCATTCAACAGCTTCTTTAGCCATAGTGCTTCACTAACAGCTGCACAGAGTGCAACTAATTCTGCCTCTGTTGTGGATAGTGAGACGCAATTTTGTTTTCTTGTTGCCCACATAAAGGTACAATTATACATCTTAAAAATAAAACCTGTAACTGATTTCCTGTCATAACAATCCCCAGCCCAGTCTGCATCTACATAACATGTCACATTTGGTGCGGGATCTACACATCTCTCATATCTTAATCCTACATTGAATGTGCCTTTCAAGTACCTGAGAACCCTTTTTAAATAGTTCCATGCTTCATCTGAAGCCTTATCCTGATAACGACTAAAATAATTTACGCAATAACATATGTCAGGTCTAGTACCTAACATTAAATACATAAGACATCCCACTAACTCACGAAAAGGTTTCTCAGTTACTTTATCCTTGCTAACACATAGATTAAATTTCAGCTTGGGATCAATTGGAATCTGTGAACTATTAGAGTATTCCATGTTAAATTTCTTTAACAAATTATTTACATAATTAGTCTGACTAAGTTTTAAAATCCCTAATTCCCTGTCATACAAAATCTCTAAACCTAAAAAATATTTTAAAACATGTTTATCCGTTATTTTAAACTTAGACATTAATTGGTTTTTGATTTTCTTTATCAGTTCAAGGTTTGGACCAGCTAATATGATATCATCTACATAAATAAGTAAAAATAGTTCTCCATTTAATGAGTATAAACAAAAATCATTATCTGAACGTTTAAAACCAATATCTACCAAATAATCATTTATTCCATTGTTCCAACATTTGGAGGATTGTTTTAAACCATAAAGTGACTTATTTAGCTTAAGAACATCACTTTCACATATGAAACCTTGTGGAGGGTATATATAAACATCTTCATTTACAGTGCCATTGAGGAATGCTGATTTTACGTCTAGTTAAAAGAAATGGAATTTGAATTGATTTCCTAGAATCAATAACATTCTTATTGTTGTCATTTTTGCAACGGGAGAATATACATCATCAAAATAGGTATTTCCCTTTTGCATAAAACCTCTAACCACCAGCCTGGCTTTATATTTGTCGTCATTATTTTCCATGCTTTTATAAGTAAAAACCCATCTCGTGTCTAAAATTTGAACTTCTTTTGGTCTTATCACTTCCTGCCATTTATCATTTTCTTTTATTGACTTTAGTTCTCTATCTACTGCCGCTAACCATAATTCTTTATCTGCCCTGTTTTCAATTTCACTATAATCTTTTGGAACATCGTCTATAAAATGTAATGCATTAAATGCCATGTATAATTCATAATCTTTTAACCTCTCAGGAATCTTACTTTGCCTTTTCTCTTTTATATTTCCATCATTTTCGGTAATGTTATTCTTTTGTTCTAAAGTTTCATTCTCCCCAATTAAATCACCACTCTCATATTGATCAATTAATTCTACTTCCTCTTTGTCGTTATCATCTTTAATTATCTGTATATCCTGTTTGTACCAAAAAAATGTCTCATTAAATTTTACATCCCGTGATATTATCAACTTATCTTGTTCAATATTCCATAATCTATACCCTGTTGGTGCATATCCTAGCATGAAACATTTATCAACTTTTGATTCAAATTTTCCTTTACTAATTTCCTTTGGAATATGACTGTATGCAATACATCCAAATATTCGCAAATTGCCAACATCAGGCTTTGATCCATACCACGTTTCTGCTGGAGTAACACCTGGTATGTTAGAAGTTATTCCTCTATTTAAAACATAAGTTGTAAAGAGTACTGCCTCTCCCCAAAATTTCTTTGGTACGTTTGAGTCTGCTATTAATGCTCTACTCCTTTCTACAATACTTCTATTCATCCTCTCAGCTTTCCCATTCTGTTCAGGAGTATATCTTACAGTATAATCTAGTATAATTCCCTTATCTTTACAAAAATTTACAAAAGTATTCGAGGTATACTCACCTCCATTATCGCATCTTAATTTTGAGATTCTATTATTGAATTTAGATTCAACCATACTTACATACTCCTTGAATTTTTCTAATACCTCACTTTTTTTTTCAATTAGATATACTACAGTAAAGTTTGAATAATCGTCTATAAATGTCACGAAATATTTGTGACCATCGTGAGACTCCGGTGTAATAGGGCCACATACATCGGAATGTATTATCTCTAATATTCTGTTACTCTTTGTCCTTACACCAAATGGTATTCTGCTCATCTTTCCACTTGTACATGCTGCACAAAATTCGACTTTCTGTATTTTAATATTTTTATCTATGCCTGTAACGATTTCACATTTAATTAATTTTTCTAGACCTGAATATCCTATATGCCCATACCTCTTATGCCATTTTACAAATTCATCATCAATTTCACTGTAAACATTTAGACATTCAGAGTTACATAAAATAAATGAAATTTCATAAAGATTATTTCTTTTTCCAAGTCCTACGATACTATTATTTTTATCAAACAATTTTACCTGACCATTTTCAAATATTACTTTTAATCCATACATTTCCAATCTTTTTATTGACAATAAATTTCTTCTTAATTTAGGAACGTTTAAGACATTTTTTATTGTGCATTTAATTATCTCTTTATTAACCTTACTATAAACTGAAATATTACCTACACCTGTTGCTAACAGAAATTGCTTGTCTTTTGCAACTGCTATTTGAATTGGATTATCTAACATAACTAGTTCTGAAAAATATTCCTTTGTATTTATCATATGGTCCGTACACCCTGAGTTAATAAAGAAATTCAAATTATTATTCTCAAATTCATTTTCAATGTGATCAATTTTATTTATTACTTTGCCTAAAAAACAGACACTTTTATCGGTGTTATCGTCAATTGGTGACCTATTGTTTTCTAAATTTTCACTCTGTACAAAATTGCTTCTACTGAAACTTTCTCTATTATAAAAATTATTTCCATTCCTACCTTGTCTCCAACTGTTACTTGATTGGTTACCTCTATGTCCTCTGTTTCTATTTCCATAACTATTGTTGGTTCTATCTGCCATTGAATTCTCTCGAGTTTGTCCATACTTATTTTGGAGTGACTGGTATCCATTGTTTTGACATGAGCTATTGTTATATTTTCTGCAATCTCTCTTGAAATGACCTGTTTTCCCACATCTATAACATCCTTGTTTGCTAACCTGAAAAGCTGCTTGATTACGAACTACATTGGTAGTTGTTTCTAGTAATTTTCGTTTCTCATATTCAGCTCTTAATTTCGTTTTAACGTCTTCATACTTTATGTCATTTACATTCTCTATAACTGTAACCACTGTTTCATAGGATTTTGGTAATCCAAGTAAAAGGTTACATATAAGATCCAGCAACTCGGGACTTGCTAATGAATGTCGAGAACGACTTGCTAATCTTGCAAGGCACAACGCGGTGCGGCTAGAATGGATTCCAGCCCACTCTGGTTTTGAAGGCAACGAGATGGCGGATGCACTGGCTGCGGAGGGGGCGGCAGCTCCCTTCTGCGGCCCGGGCCCGACCTTGGGCCTAACAAAACAAATAATACGCAAGGAGACGAAGAAGTGGCTGAAGAATCAGCACCTCGCTCATTGGAATGCTCTGCAGGGCCCTAGGCAATCCAAACTTTTACTGAAGGGATGGACTGATGGACACGCTAGAGCAGCTACTGAACTACCAAGAAGTAGGCTAAGGAAGATAGCAGGACTCCTAACGGGGCACTGCTGTATGATGAAACACCTCCACAACTTAGGAGTAGAGGGAAGTTCCCTATGCAGGGGTTGCGGCATGACTGACGAAACGTCAGTCCATGTTCTCCTAGAGTGTCCACACTGGGCTGTACTACGCAGGCGAGTCTTCGGAGTCCCTGTGTTGGCCCCTGGAGACACAAGCAGGCATCCATTGAAAAAGGTTGTGGCCTTTATTGAAGGGCTCGGCTTTATGGATGTCTAGGTAGCAGGAATGGTACAATGGGCCCGCCAGTGGCCTCAGTGCCGGAACCTTGGCTTGAGTTTGTCCAGGACAAGGTTCGTCTGCAACTTAGTAGTAGTAGTAGTAGTAGTACATATAAGATCACTGTCCTTTACATTTGTACCACTACTTCTCAATTGTCTTACTACTTCTTCAAATTCTTGGATATATTGCTCTAAATTTTCTCCTTCTTTAAGCTTCATAGATAGTAGTTTCCTTTTCAAATATAGCTGGCTAGGTAAACCTTTCATTTCATATTTTCTTTCAAGTGTTTTCCACATTTTAAATGCTGTATCTTGGTCCCTTAAACATTCTAATTCATTGTCTGCTACGAACTGAACTATTAAACTCATCGCTTTGCTGTTTCTTTTAATAAAAATGCTTCTCCTTTCTTCTTCCAAACTATCTACATTCATCTCTGTATTGGTTTCCGCCCATACATTATTCTCTGCTAATATTAGCTGCATCCTGAATTTCCAGTTTAAATAATTATTTCCATTTCTCAGCGGTTCTAATACATATGCTTTTTGCCCCTGGGTCGTCATATTATATTATTTCTTACTTTAAACTACCTGTACTTTGTTTAAAGTTAACCTTTGTTTTATTCTCCAAAATTCTCACTGATACGAAAAAATAACTCTTCTATTATGTTCCTGGGCCCATAACCTGATATATTTTTCTGGTTATTGTAAATAAAAATGCCAGGATGCATAAGGAAAAACAACGAACTTTATTTTATACATTATACATGATCATCGTCATGATACCATGTCTCAAGTCTTACAGTTACCCACACTGACATATGTCAAAATAAAAATAAGCTCGTCTTAAAACTAAAATATAGATCTATGATCTTTTTAGTGTAGAATACTAACAATTTTTACCACCGCAACCGTTTTCTACATTAAGTAACAAGGACAAAAAGACTACATCCTACTTGGAAAGAAATGTGCATGGTATTCGATACTCTTCAGGAGATGTAGAATATTCTAAACTAAATGAAATATTGGGAAGCAAGTTATTGCATGCCGCAGACTACATTTACGTTCGAGGACAACAAAAAGCCGAGTTTCTGCAAAAGATATGTCACATTTTCGGTATTTTTCCACATATTATTGACGTTTGCAAATTTGATGGTACACCCTGTGAAACTGGAAACTTTGCCCACGATCCAAACCCCTGCCACGCCACTGGAGTATATTCATGTACCGAAAGAAATGTACAACGCCTCCGCCACTGGTTTTCAAATACTGTATTACCATTATAAATAAAGTTTTTTCAAAAAACATGGGTTTTATTGAAACACTGTATATTCATCAACTTTTATATTACATGAAGATTGGAATTTTCGTTTTAAAATTTTTAAAATAATTTTTAAAATTAAAACAAATACAGCCACTAATATTACACATGACATGGCGTAAACGTTATTAATTTCATTTTCTATATCCTTTTCTGTTCTGTTGAACATGGTGTAGGTTGAATACGTCTTAACGGATAAGTAGTTTGCGGCAGTCTACGGGCTAACTGATGGACCTCTTCAGGCACCCAGTTTATACGAAGACTTCTCCACGTCTGTCTTTCCTTATCAGACAAGCAAAGATTTTCCAGTTGATTTATAACCCTCCTTTTGTCTTCATAAAAAGTAATGTCTTTATTTAATTTACCAATATTCTTAATGAACTCCTCAAAACGATGACTGTACACTTCTGAAGACATTTTACAAAAGAAGTTTGGTGTGTAGTAGGAGTCGCGGCACTTTGGTCATCCCTCTCCACTTTTTCTTCTAGTTAGCACCGGGATGTCCCCTCACCACCCCGTGAGGAGACTCTGTACGTCGCTAGGAGTCGTTTGGCACCTCTCTCCCGTGCCACGTGACGTTTGACATGTATCATTCGACGTGTCACGTGACGCTTAACATTCGACGTGGCGTGTGTCATTTGACCTGACGTTTGTTCCAACCAAATCGGACCAATAGTAACGAAGCTAGGTGCTAGTGCCTTTATGGTAGCATTATTGCGCAAGCTTATACTCTCCATATATAAATTACATCACTTTCCATAAATAATGCCGTTTGTTCCATTCAAATCGGACCAATAGTAACGAAGTTAGGTGTTGGTGCCTTTTTTCGACAGCGCTACTTTCAACCATCCCCAGTATATCTATACTCTCGATTACGTCGATTACCTCCGCGACGTGACAGCGTGATGTTTGACGTGACAACGTGACGTTTGACGTGACATCGTGACGTTTGACGTAACAGCGTGGCGTTTGAAGTGACGGCGTGACGTTTGACGTGATGATGTGGCGTTTGACGTGACAGCGTGACGTTTGATGTGACAGCTTGACGTTTGACGTGACAGCGTGATGTTTGACGTGACAACATGACGTTTGATGTGACCGCGTGACGTTTGACGTGATAGCGTGACGTTTGACGTGGCAACGTGACGTTTGACGTGACAGCGTGACGTTTGACGTGACGATATGACGTTTGATGTGACAGCTTGACGTTTAACGTGACAGCTTGACGTTTAACGTGGCAGCGTGACGTTTAACGTGACGTTCCACGTGACAGCTTGATGTTTGACGTGACAACATGACGTTTGATGTGACCGCGTGACGTTTGACGTGATAGCGTGACGTTTGACGTGATGATGTGGCGTTTGACGTGACAACGTGACGTTTGACGTGACGATGTGGCGTTTGACGTGACAACGTGACGTTTGACGTGATGATGTGGCGTTTGACGTGACAATGTGGCGTTTGACGTGACAACGTGACGTTTGAGGCCATTGTAGACTTCTTCAGATACTCCATGTATATGGAGACGTTTTGACATTTCCGCTACACTCTCATGTTAAACCTAAGATGCGTTTGATCCACCTTGTATATGATTTTCGTAAGGCCCTTCGAAGTGACATGTTACTCACCCTGTATATAATAGATGTTTATGCTTTGCATGCATGTTACTTTTTATCCTTCCTGTATATAATAGACATTTATGCCTTGCATGCATGTTATTTTTTATCCTCCCTGTATATAAAAGACGTTAAGGCCTTTCCAACGAGACGTCGTTTGCTATGATTGGTTAACCTTTAGTAAAAGGGGTGCTGCGTGGGGGATGAACGGGGGTAGTTAAAATGTTTCTATTATTTTTCAAAAACACCAGACGTCAAGGCCTTTCCAACGACACGTCGTTTGCTATGATTGGTTAACTTTTAGTAAAAGGGGTGCTGCGTGGGGGATGAACGGGGATAGTTAGAATTTCTCTATCATTTTTCAAATACACTAGACGTTAAGGCCTTCGAGCAGGCATGTTACTTTTTATCTGCCATGTATATGATAGTTTACCCCCACCACTTTTTGAGTAAATCTCGCTAATTTGGACCTTTGCCTTTTTAGTGATTTTCTTATGGAGATTCCCATGTTAGCGGCTCCACCAATAGGCAGAACACCCATAGCTTATATACTTCAGTGCATATCTAAAAAGCCTGAACCGAGTAAGTATATCAAATAACTCGGGTTGTACGGAGGGCCCTCGTAAACTGATATCGTTAAGAGAAAGACTCGAAGTAGTGGTTGCAGAAAAGTCGAAAACTATTCTAGTTTTTGTGCTAGAACTTTGTTCCCTCACAACGTGGGACAAAGTATTTATTTTCCATAGAAGCGTTGTGCAGAGAAAGGGGTATAACTCGAGCATGACCCAAGAGTAAGTACTCATCAAGTACTGCTTTGTACTCTTGTTTGAGTTGTGGGTTTTTTTGTAGGCATTTTTCTAATGACAGAAATCTGTTCTGCGCTTGAGTGAATGATTCCCCTAAGTTTTTTTGAGCTAGGGGATGAATTATGGGCAGGTCTACCTGGTATTTTCCATTAGGGAGAATTTGGGTAGTGCTTTAAAATATTTGTTCCGCCAGATCATCCTGTTCGGAATTTGTTAAATGGTAAGAACCATTTTCTTGGTTTACAAATTTTTCTAAAATTTCCTCTAGATTCTCTTCTTGAGTGAAGCTAGTTGTGTGGAAAGAGTAGCTGGGGTGAGCAAAGCGGGACAGAGCAGATAGACACTGGGGAGGCACGGCTCCCGAAAGTATCCAGCCCAATCGGGTCTGAATTAGAGTAATAGTTCATAGTAAATATCAGCTCCTAATAGAAGCGATATTTCTCCTGGAGATTCAAATTCTTCGTCTGCTAATTTGGCCCTGATATCATAAGGTATGAGCAGTTTGGAAGAATTTATTGGCACTTGAGGAAGATGAGAGGTGATTTTTGGCACCACGGCACAAGAAACAGTAAACTTCTGAGATGAAAAGCGATGAGAGTATATATCTACATCCATCACTTTCCTAATAACACTGTGTTCATTAAGAATACCTGCCACTTGCAGATGAGATGGTTTTAAGATTCCTTTCACATTTTCAGCTAAAGAGGAAATTATGAATGAAGTTGCTTCCAGGATCCAATAGTGCTCTTGCTACTATTGGCCTTCCGTTTTCGGGATATAAGTGTACTTTAGCGGTAGCTTATAGTATGTGAGAACCAGCAGTGTTCAGAGCAGACAAGACTGTAGCCTGCTGGGGTTGAGCGTTCAAATTTTCTTGGGAAGTTGAAGATGGGCTTTGCGTCGGATGCTGATTAGAGGGTATAGAATTTTGGAGACTATGTCTTGAATTAGTGAGATGAAGAAGAGTGTGATGCTTGTTATTGCAAGTAGCACATGTACCTTTGGAGGTACAATCTTGATTAGAATGCTGCAAACCTAAGCAGTTATAACATCTTTTGTTGGTTTTGACGAAATTTATTCTATCAGGAACAGGGATATTTCGAAAACCATTGCAACTATAAATGCGATGACCACTGGTTTTGCAATAATCACAGTTCTTGTTAACAGAGACACTAGAGCTTTGTTGGGAGTGGGAAATGGAGACTGGCCTAGAGTACGAAAATGTAGAACGATTGTCGGTGGAACTAGAGTGAAGAGCCACCTGAGGAGTGTGGATTTTAGGAGCGTTACTTTTTGAAGTATGGTGAGAGTTTTTGGTAACATTTTTGTTATCTGGATGTAAATCTGGATTTATGTTTTCCAAAATAATACAAAGTTTTTGCAAAAAATCGAAAAATTGTTTAGAGGTTGATAATTTATTTACCTCAGCTTGTTCTTCAAAAACGCGACGAGTGTTGAAATCGAGCTTTTGTTCCAGTAAGTGAACTATCAACGAGTCAAATAGTGTTTCCTTATTAGGTTCAACTGAATCCAAAGCATCTAGTATAGCTTTGGAGTTACCACAAAACTGTCGCATATTTTGAGAATTGCACTTTTGTATAGTGGGAAGAGCCAATAACTGCTGATAATGATTTATGACGATTTTTTTGTTTCTGTACCGATCTTCAAGAAAATTCAAAGCTACCGCGTAATTATCATCAGTTACCTGTATTTTTTCCACTATTTGTAACGCTTCGCCCCGTAGGTACGATTTAAGATTGTAGAATTTCTCAGATCTAGAAGCTAATTTAGAATTATCTCCAATTAATGCATTGAAAAGATCAATGAATGATGGATATTCCACGCAATTACCAGAGAATGTTGGTAAATGTATGTTAGGTAGCTTTATGTTACGATCATGAAAAGTAGAAGGATCGGCTTTAGGAGTCAATACAGTAACGGATTCTATGATTCGTTTAAAGTTACTAATTACATCCACACTGCGATTTTCAAATTCTTCCCTATTTTCATCTTTATCTCTGTAATCTTTGTGATTTTCTATCTGATCTTGGGTATCAATATAAGTTTCTAGAGTTCGAGTGAGCATGTCAACTCGAGCCTGCAATTCGAATTTATCGCGACAATCCTTGTTGGCCGCGTACCAATTTACGCGTTCGAGCTGAGATGCACAATTGCGTCTTCTCTTTTTAAGAGATTCCATATTTTTATTTTTTTTATTTTTACTGATGAATCATCAATTAGTAGCCCCGACAGATAAGGTTATCAGAGCAGTGTGAAAGTTCGGTTGTAAGCTCCCGAACTATAAGAGCAATATATTACAACTAACAAATTATTGCGTGAGCTCCCGAACTATAAGGGCGTCAGAAAACAAATTACAAACTATGAATAACCCCGAGATATAAGGTTATCAGATTACAGTGAAAGTTCGGGTGTAAGCTCCTGAACTATAAGAGCAATAGAGTTGAATGAGCAAACTATTTGTGTTTCTAGCTTCTAGATCCTAGAAACCACCTTCTGTAGTATTATTAAACTTATACGTATACTTAAACAGAATTGCTGTGGCCCATCTAATGCGAATAATAAAATTAACAGTGTAAATCAATAACACATTCAATAAATTTAAATCAGTAAATCAAAGAAAGTAAATCAATAATCACGCATATTAAAACAGACGACAACTTTTGACGTTTTAATATTTGACTTCTTCTAATATCCCAATATCTGAAACATATTAAAGCAGAACACAAACAAAATATACTATTTTGGCCACAGCTGGTTTTCTAAAAAGACTTATCTACTTTCCTTATAATCTAAGCACTGATTGAATTATATTCCTGGGAAATGCAGAATTCAATAGCGGCACTTCACTATGGTTTTGATACTATTTTCATCAGATAGTTTTCGTGAAATTGGACAGAGTTGTATTAAAAGATACTACCTTTCGGTTTCAATATGGTGTGCAGTAGAGAAGGGACTTGACTGGCATCACTTGAAGAATGATCATAACTGGCATCACTCGAAGAATTACCATAACTGGCATCCGGCTCGAAGGACCATAAAATGGAGGATTGTTTTTCATTCACTTTTCTCCTCCATTTGGGAAATGAGCTGAGTGGACTGTATATTTTTCCTGAAGCTGGTTTGGTTGTTCACTTACTTTCTATACCAGCGGCGCCTCGATTACAGACTTAGTAGCGGAGGAAGAGGTTTGAGTTTTTATTGTAGATGGTTCTACGATGAGTTGTAATGGAACATTGATCCATTTTATATTAAAAAATAGTCGGGAACTTAAAATATATTTTATTTGTCAAACTTGACAGACAACCAACTTACTAACTAACTTATCGTTTCTATAGCGACGGCTACGTTATAGTGAGCTTATGAAAATAATTATAACTGCTCACTTACTGGAACACTGGTAGATTTTTTAGTTACTAACTTGCTTCGGACATGAGAAAAGGGGGTAGGGTGAAGGCATGCAAGTTCGAATACAAAATGGTTTGTTTTCGAACACAGTGCTACACTTTTATTGCAGGGTAACAGACCTATTAAGTGCTACCTAATTTGACAGCTGTCAAATAATTTTGATTTTCCAATTTAATTAAACTAAATAATTATTAATTAAATAATTTTTATTCATCGGAGTAGAACAAGTATTGTATGAAACTTTCATGTAATGGCCATTAATACACTCGCATTGGTTTTACTTTCACATGGGGCCTACAATCGTTGGAACACAGTAGTAACAAAAGAAACATACAAGGAGAAACATTTAGCGCTGTTGCCATTGCTTCATATTATTACATTTTTAAAAAAGTCAAGAAAAGAGAAGGATGTGGGTGCACCCTATTGTCCAAAAGCGATTACTCAAAGGTGCGTTCGTTACGATGTATTCGGAGTTACGTGAGTACCTATAAAAATTTTTAATTACTTTCGTATGTCAACAGTAACTTCGCTATTAAGTATTTCAGTATCGATAAACCTATTATCATTTTCTGTTCACAACGTAAATATTGGTTAGAATCGGCAACAAGTGAGTTCCAGGAGGAATTGTCTCTTAAGGAGGGGGAAATGTTACGCGAGTGCCCCAGTGAAATTACCGCATGAGACCACTATGACTCCTCTAGCCACTAGCCGAGAACAATCGAGAAGACTACCTGCGTTCCCCGCCACTAGCCGAGAACAATCCATAGACTACCTACCCCTCGCCCTCCTACTTGTTCTAGTCTATCTAGCGCATTCGACAGAACGAGAGATTTCTAGAAATCTACCCCACGGGCGATATAAAAAGGCAGCATCGCTGCACACATAGACAAAATAAAAAAGAGACGGATTGAAGCATAAGTGGTATACGGCATAACGTTTCTGCGCAACCACCCTCGCATCGAGTCGCTGCTGTCGCGAGAACTACAAGACTTTTTACATAAGGGAAATGGAATAAAATAGTTTAAAATATTATAAATGACATTACACTGCAATATTTATCCTTCAATGTCGATAAATATTATAAAATATCCTAGTATGTCAACTTTTAAGTGATTAAAAATGAAAATATACAAAATCAATCATACATTGGCAGTGGCCGAACGTTAGTGAGGCCGACAATTTCAGACTAGCCACAAAAAGTGCTTTTGCTCCGAATGAAACATGCTATTTTTTCCGCAAACGGCATCCAGACTATAGAACTAATTAATATTTAAATAAAAATTCAAAACGATTGCAACGAAGTTGATAAATTCAGAGAATAATAATTATAAAACTGCGCACTACATTTCCGTGTTTACTGGTTTTGTGATTGCCAAGTCAAAAACAAATTTGACAGTTCACTAATATTTTATAATGTCAGAAATATTGTAAGTGATTTAAAGCAACAATTGGACTGTGTATTTTTGGTAAGTACTTGAGCATCAAAATTTCGTTTGTTGTAGTAAAGTGTACTGAAATTTTCTTTTAGATCATATTATGTCGGATTCAGCGTACAAAAATAGTACATTGTTTACCGGGTAGGAAAAGCTTAACATTCCTGGACGACTGTGAAGATTGCTAAGTCGAGGCGCAAGCCGAGACTTAGCAACACAGAGTCCAGGAATGTGGATTTTCCTACGAGGTAAACATACTATTTTTCCGCAAATCGTTTAAAATTCGACAGATATTGATTGATTTAAAAAAAACGACATAATTTTATTCCCAAATAAATGGTGCTTTGAAATTCCTAATAAAATTACTTGGGTTACTATGGAAACGTATTGAGGTTGAATTGTCAAACTTGACGCTTATAAATTTAATTGCTGGTGTTCTCGAAAGTAAAATGATAAGTGATGATGAAATTTCCATTCCTGGGACTCCTCCAGAGCTGGTTGAGGCAGTGAATACTGCTTCATTAGAATTATTGCCAAAGAAATCAAGAGAAAAGTACGAAAATGCATACAGACGTTTTATGGATTATGTAGAACACTAACAACTGTACGGAAATATCATTTTCCTCCTACCCCTATAGAAAGTACACACTTTCCTCCCTCAAATCAGGGAGGAAACTCATACTTTTTCTCCCAGGGAGGAAAAGTACTTTCCTCCCTAGGGAGGAAAGTATTTTTCCTCCCTCTCATTTGAAGTAAGTTGTAAACGATGAAACTTGCGAATTCATTATATTCATATTGTTTACATAATTTCTATAACATCCTGTATATCCTGTTTATTGGTAAAAATCAAACATTAATGGTACTTCAACGTAGTTCTTCAATACAAATTACAACTTCAGGAATCTTAGATAGGTATACGTTTGAGTTCAGAATAAGAAAAGCATAGTATGCTGTGGCTCACTGACAGTAAACACGGCGATTGACTTTTGAGGTGCAAAGTCGCTACATTCATTACTTAGTTGAATTTTTGGAAAATGGAGAGCGATTCAAGTGATTTTGAATTTCCAAATACACCACCTAATATTAAGGCACATGCTAACATAGCGTCATTAACCTTACTACCACAAAAATCTAAAGATAGGTATGAAAAACAATATACACAATATAAGTCTTTGTTTCTTTGTTTCGTAAATAAATTTTCAAAAAAGTGGGTAGGAAGAAAAATCATATGTATCACATGGGAGTAAAGTGCCTTTTCCTCCCTTGGATGTTTACTGCCCTCCGCTTCGCGTCGGGCAGTAAACTACATCCTGCGGGAGGAAAAGTGGCACTTTCCTCCCTAGTAATACAAATAGCTATTCCTTACAGTAAGGAAATGACATTTCCTTACAGTAAGGAAGTCCTGACTTTTTCTTCAAGAAATTTTGACAGGAATGTCAAAATTTCCTAGCGATTTGCGGAAAAGTACTTTTATGCACGACCGGGCGAAAAAGTCCAGATTATAAATACGTTTAGCGGGCGTAAAGTGTCACTTTACCGCCCGCGGACTACTTTACCGCCCGCTTTACCTTATCGTATATTCTCTAGATTTGTCGAGTAGTAAACTTAATTTTGCATCTTCTGCTGCTTTAAAAATTTCCGGTGAGTAAATGAGCAGCACCGGTTCTGGCTCATGGCGGAGGCGCTAACATGGGAATCTCCATAAGAAAATCGTCGAAAAAGCTAAGGTTTGAAAACGTCAAAATTGGCTTGTAAGGTGGGTTCACACCGGCAACCGGACTGCAACCGGATGGCAACTAATCGCGGCGAGCAACGTCTCGTTGGAAAGGCCTTAACGTCTAGTGTATTTGGAAAATAATAGAAAAATTCTAACTACCCCCGTTCATCCCCCACGCATCATCCCTCTTCCTAAAAGTTAACCAATCATAGCAAACGACGTCTCGTTGGAGAGGCCTTAACGTCTAGTGTATTTGAAAAATAATAGAAAAATTCTAACTACCCCCGTTCATCCCCCACGCATCATCCCTCTTACTAAAAGTTAACCAATCATAGCAAACGACGTCTCGTTGGAAAGGCCTTAACGTCTAGTGTATTTGAAAAATAATAGAAACATTCTAACTACCCTCGTTCATCCCCCACGCAGCACCCCTTTTACTAAAAGTTAACCAATCATAGACGTCTCGTTGGAAAGGCCTTAACTATTATATACAGGGTGGATGAAAGGCCTTAACTATTATATACAGGGTGGATCAAAAGTGACATGACAGCAAGGCCTAAACGTCTATTATATACAGGGCGGATAAAAAGTAACATTCATGCAAGGCATAAACATCTATTATATACAGGGTGGATCAAAAGTAACATGTATGGAAGGCATTAACGTGTATTATATACAGGGTGGATAAAAAGTAACATGCATGCAAGGCATAAATGTCTATTATATACAGGAAGGATAACATGCATGCAAGACATAAACGTCTATTATATACAAGGTAAGAAACATGCCATTTCGAAGGGCCTTACGAAAATCATATACAAGGTGGGTCAAACGTATCTTAGGTTTAACATGAGAGTGTAGCGGGAATGTCAAAACGTGTCCATATACATGGAATATCTGAAGAAGTCTACAATGGCCTCAAACGTCACGTTGTCACGTCAAACGTCACGCTGTCACGTCACGTCGTTACATCAAACTTCACGTCAAACGTCACGCTGTCAAACGTCACGCTGTCACGTCAAACGTCACGATGTCACGTCAAACGTCAGGCTGTCACGCCAAACGTCACTCTGTCACGTCAAACGTCACGCCGTCACGTCAAACGCCACGTTGTCAAACGTCACTATGTCACGTCAAAGGTCACGTCGTCACGTCACATCGTCACGTCAAACGTTACGTTGTCACGTCAAATGGAACTTCATATTTAATGGTGATGAAAAGTTTAGATGGATTTCAGGCGATCGAACTAGTCTATGGTATTAATTCATGAAATTGGACATATACTAGGTATTGTCCACAGTGATGTTGGTACAGCAGTCAAACGTCACGTTATCACCTATCCAATATCCTTGTGAGTGTTGGGGTATATGTTTTTTAAAATAAAAACTAATTCAAAATATATTTTTAATAAATACGTTGAATAAAAAAATGGTTGATGTCCTTCTGAGTTATTTAACACTGCGTTGTGTGAAGTAGAGGAAACAAGCCCGCCCAAAGTTATATATGAAATGAATATATTTTCAATGGGATAGTCTATGTTGGTCCATCTTTGTTTTAATTTTAAAAATTTAAATCTTCATGTTTTATGAATTTCCTTGATTATAAAAATATTATACCTTGAAGACTTGGTAAGATTCGGCGCGTTCTCTTTTTTATGGTAATCTATTAGGGTAGTTGAATAAAATAACAAAAAGTTTTTAATAGTTATTTATGATATAAGTGTTAAAAGTACAATTTTAAGGCACGCATGTGAAGGTTTGCAGAATGAGCGAAGCGAATTCTGCAATTTACATGAGTGCCTTAAAATTGTACTTTTAACACGTATATCATACAATATTTTTTCTACAAACGTTTAAAAATGCAATAATTAAAGTTTAAAAACTTTTATTAATACATCCAAAGGAGATAATTTTAAATTGCATCGTATATTACGTACCTTAGCAACCATTTGATATTGTGGTGTCAACCTCGACTGGAAATTCCATTTTTTCTGCGATCATTCCTCCTTATCCACGGAAAATGGTAAAACAGCAGTGCAGGAAATTAATTTGTCAAATTGCACAAATTGTACTATTAATATTAATGTTAATAAATAAAATCTAAATATTTTGACGTTTGCTTTCAAAATTTGACAATTCACTTTTATCAGCAGTGCCATAAAGATTTTAAGGCACTCAGTGCCATAAAGATTTTATGGCACTCAGTGCCTTAAAGTGACATTTTTAATGCTTCTATGGAGTGCTAAAAATGGCATTTTCAACACGTTTGTAGAAAAAATTTATTAAATTGTTATAATACATTTCCACACCATCTTATATATTATCACAATAATTGATATAAGGAGATAGAACCATGGCGCGTTGTATTTAATATTTAAAGTGGCAAATACATCCCCTATAGGCCTACGGAAAACCACTTTGAGGTATTTCATGGTTCTTTTTTCAAACAGCACGAACACTAGTCTCTAAGCTAATAGAAACGGTTCATAAATTCGTTTGGTTTTACATCATTCACAAGAATGGGACTTTTATTGTTCTAACGTTACATGTTAAGTTTTATTAATAAACATATAATATAAAAAGCTCGCAGCTAATTTAGTGCCCGAGTCCTGATACTACAACACTTGTCCAACGTAAATCGGTTTATTCAACCATACGAGCACCTTGCTAAGCTCTACAGCTTCCAAGTTTTCGCTGAAAATGTTGCGTCCGATCTCATCGGTGGAGGTGTTAGATTCATTGTGAATATGTTATTGGCCCCCAGCTAGCATACTTGGAATAGAAAAACTGTTTATTGAAAATTAATAAATACCCATAAAGTGCTCTCAAATATAATAAATATTTTCATTTTATGAAATATCACAAAATGCATAACAACTGATAACGACCTGCTCATCACACTGGCAACAGGGAAATATAATTAGATATCTAAAACCTCAAGGCCGCAAGTAGTTTCTGTTAATCGCTTATCGCAACAACCTCATTAAAAAATTATCAACGTTATTTCTAGAATGTTCGATTTGGGAGTTCAGAATGGTTCATCATAGTTGACTTGTTCCTAGTTCCCAGCAGTGTACCTGGATTTTCAAATTGTAAGTACTTTTTTATAATTTAATTCTCTTTGTCTAAAATGAAACACTTTAATGTTTCCGTTTAATTTTATATCAATTCACAGGGTCTGTTGATTAATATGTTTCAAAATTAATGGATTTTCTAATAGTAATTTGGTGATTTATCAAAGACTGAATTATATATTTTGTCCACGACCACCTAATAATAAGTCCATATTTTACCTCCTAACAAAAGGTATATGGTACCCATATATCAACTGTCGTGAATTATGGTTCATAATACCCTGTAGTGAATTATGGACTAGAGATGGGGGTACCTACAATATGAAATGAACTATTAAATCTGTGTATTTTGTTCAGGAAATTTGTTTCTGACATATATCGTATCGATAAAATATTGTAATTTTTAGTATTGATACTTTTCATAACGATATTTTCTAATATTAAGTATTTTAAAACAATATATTTATCACCCATCTCTATTATGTCAAATTATATTTTTATGTAGCTGTCAGAACATTTTGAGGTTAGTAATACCAAATCGTTTCAATCTTTTATTTAATAAAAGAAATTAATGGTCGTGGACAATAGTATATTATTAAACGAGCAATTTATGATAGCCATAATTCACTTGGGTGATTTGCGCCCCTCGCCTACGGCTCGTGACGCAAACCTCACCCTTCGTGAATTATGGCTATCATAAATTGCTCGTTTAATAATATACTATTATAATTTTAAAAGCTGTCCAAACGTCTTTTTGAACACAGGCATAGAAGTGAGTTTATTCAATAAAATTATTTACTGTTTTAGGATTTTTATCTATTATATTTATCCTGCCTCATGTAATAATTTTCTCTCTATAGCATTTGAATATTTTTTAAACTGTTTTGGGATTGTGAGAGTTTTATTTGGTTAACGTTCACTACTCATACGTCCTTTTGAAGACATAGAAGTGAGAATATAATTATTATTTAGTATTTTTTCAATTTTAGATGGTTTTTAGGATTTCTTGGGTTCTATTTGATTATTATTCATTTAAAAACTGCGTCCTTTCAAAGAAGTGAGTTTATTGAATATAAATGTCCTTTAAATTTAGTATGGAGTCAACGCCTTAACGATTAAAACGGCATAGAACACATGATTTACATTTTAAATAGACTAAATTACACTAACTATTTATTACAGGTAAACGATAGTCCCTATGATTTTAAATAAAACATATTTTTATTCAATCTCATTTATTAAAAAAAATATTTCTATCACAATTCGCAAATTTCAATAAATTATATTTTCTTTTCTCAATGTATTTATTATGGCAGCTTTTCCTGCTACCATTAGTTTAATATAAAAAGCGGTGATCTACCAAATCGACATTATAATAAATTTTATTTGGCTCCTTTTTATACATTTCTTTTAAGGGTAGTTGCTCCTTAACTACTTGGGGTTTTCTTGAACTTTTGGCATCGTTGATGTCAGTATTTGGTTCCTTATCATTTATTTTTCAATGGTAGTTGCTCCATAGTTGCTTAGGGTTTTATTAAATTTGATTGAACATGTCTGTTGTCTTATGTATTTGTAAATCAATTGGGGTTTTGGGATTTTTATAGAATACCAATTGCTGTAAACGAGGTGTATTTTGAAATATTTTGTTGGTTATATTTAGATGTTTTTCATCTAAAGGTGAATTTCCCAGCATCAAGCTTCAATTTCTTAATTGTGGACCCATCGCATCCTGATTTTTGTCATAAAAAGTAACATGCATGCTAGGCCTTAACTATTATATACGGGGTGGATCAAAAGTAACATGCTCGAAAGGCTTTATTATATACAGGGCGGATAAAAAGTAACATGCTCGAAAAACCTTATTATATACAGGGTAGATCAAAAGTAACATGCTAGAAAGGCCATATACAGGGTGGATCAAAAGTCACATGCTCAAAAGGCCATATACAGGATGGATAGAAAGTAACATGCTTATTATATACAGGGTGGATCAAAAGTAACATGCTCGAAAGGTTATATACAGGGTGGATCAGAGGTAACATGCTCGAAAGGCCTAATTATATACAGTGTAGATCAAAAGTAACATGCTCGAAGGGCATTAACTATTTTATACATGCTCGAAAGGCTATATACAGGGTGAGTAACATGCTCGAAAGGCCTTATTATGTACAGGGCGGATGAAAAGTAACATGTTAGAAAGGTCATATACAGGGTGGATCAAAAGTAACATGCTCGAAAGGCTATATACAGGGTGGATCAGAGGTAACATGCTAGAAAGGCCTTATTATATACAGGGTGGATCAAAAGTAACATACCTGCTCGAAATGTCTTATTATATACAGGGTGGATAAAAAGTAGCATGCATCACTGTAAATTGTGACGTAATCGAGAAAGATCCGTTAGGATGATAAGGCGGCGCGGCCAAAAAGATTTGATAAAATAATAGCAGAAAAATCCATTATCACAATAGGAAAGGATAAATAATAAAATATAATCCGTTAGGATGATAAGGCGATAGCGTGAATTTGCGCCGCGTACGGAAGTTATGTAAAATTGTAGTTCTTAGACCGCAATCGGAAAAATCCATTATCACAACAGGAAATGATAAATATAAAAATAAAACAACTCGCCACAGAAATTTTGTAAAATTGATATGTCTCAAACCACAATCAGAAAAAATAAACATCACAACAGGAAAAAATCTTGGAAATTGCACAAAAATGTTTTCAGACCACAATAACCAAATAGGAAATATGTTATCAACATTACAAAAACAATAGCTTATCATAATTTCACGAAAGTGATATGAAATCCTTGGAAAAGGTATAAATACCTTTTTGGTATTACGACAACGACAGTTCCATTTTGACAATCAACGAGTTTAGTCCGAGTTTTGGTAGAGTTTTTTTAAAACAAAGTAAGTTTTATCTTCATATTTTTTATTTGCTCTTTACATTTTTTTTGAAATTTGTTTCCAAAAATAAAACTATTTATTACAGGTAAACGATAGTCCTTATGATTTTAAATAAAACATATTTCTATTCAATCTCATTTATTCAAAAAAATATCCCTATCACAATTCGCAAATTTCAATAAATTATATTTTCTTTTCTCAATGTATTTATTATGGCAGCTTTTCCTGCAACCATTAGTTTAATATAAAAAGAGGTGATCTACCAAATCAACATCATAATAAGTTTTATTTGGCTCCTTTTTATATATTTCTCCTAAGGGTAGTTGCTCCTTAACTACTTGGGGTTTTCTTGAACTTTTGGCATCGTTGACGTCAGTATTTGGTTCCTTATCATTTATTTTTCAATGGTAGTTGCTCTATAGTTGCTTAGGGTTTTGTTAAATTTGATTAAACATGCCTGTTGTCTCAGATGACCTCTGACATCTCTATAGATAATTCCAATATCTGCCTAGGTATTTGTAAATCAGTTGGTGTTTTGGGATTTTTATAGAATACCAATTGCTGTAAACGAGGTGTATTTTGAAATATTTTGTTGGTTATATTTAGATGTTTTTCATCTAAAGGTGAATTTCCCAGCATCAAGCTTCAATTTCTTAATTGTGGACCCATCGCATTCTTCTGCTACCAGCATTCAATCCCGATTTTTGTCATTAATTTGTGGTGACAAAACCTTTCTCTACTAATGGGGGTAGTGGTTTCCTTGGAATCAATTGCTTCTGAAGGAATTGCTATTAATGTTGTCATTCGGATTTTATTTAGGTCAAACCCAAAGTGGATAGTCAGTAATACTTCTAATCAGCGGAGGGGGTAATCATTTCAATTTTTTCCTGGAAAATGTAGCAGAATTCCTACTTTTGAAGTGCTAGGCAAACTTGTTCTAGTTTGTGTATGTTTTTCACATGTCAGTCCTATCCATAAATTTTCCACAAGTATTGCAAAGTAACTGTCATTTATCATCTTTTAAAACCATCATGACCATGATGAATAAGGAATCCATATGCCAGCATTTTGACCTTCTTTTAACACAGCCTTTCGACCTTTGATACGTTTTGTAACAGCGCAAATATTTTCCATGAGTACCTCATAAATGAAAATGCGTCAAGTGTAGAATGACTAATGAAACTTGAGGTCGATACTTCGTCAGTATGATAGATAAAAAAAATATAAACGGTAAACGTATCCGTGGCGTCCTCTATTTGTACGGGTGTCGCCACACGTCCGTACCTCTCAGATGGTTGTGAACTAACAACCGAAAAAGAAGATTCCTATAATTTTTACAGTTTTTGACGGCATATTCAGAAATTACTGTAAATTTACTGTTATTGCAAATTTATGCTTCATTTTTTGATATCTCATATCAAGTTACTCAACACTAGATTTATATTATAATAACAATCAAATAGCTCAGTTAAATTAAATGTATCATTTAATGCCTGAAGTGGGAAAAAATATAGCAATAATCATCAAGTTCACATATTCACATCCAAAAATTGTATAATGAATTGGACGTTTTTTACATATTTCAATGACAATGAAGAAAAATAAATGTTCAACAACAGTACTGGGAAGTTCAAAGCTGTATAGAAGAATATCAGTTTTCGGTGTGTCTAAAAGTGTACAATTATCATTCTGTTACAGAACGTTCAGTCGTCTTCATATTTGTATAGAAATTTAAAAGTAAGTTTAAGGTCAATCACCAATTTTCTCCAAAATGATATTTAAGGTTATTCGAAGACCGATCAATCATTCAGTTCTCCGTCCGACTAAAATTATATCTCATAGCTATGAATAATCATTTTTTTCATTCTGTTTCAGAACTTTGGAGCATTCAATTGTGTCCTGTTCCTATTTATTCGAAAAGTTTTTCATCAATTTAAAAGTAAGTTTGAGGTTATGCTGTTCTATCAATCACTAGTTATTCTCATTTTTTTTAGTATGAGTCTTTTCACGGATTTGGTTCGATACATTGCAGCGTTGTTGGGAATGATAGAAGCTAAGCACGATGATGTAAAGATCCGAGAAGGGCTGATCGAATGTCAGAAGGGGATAAAGAGGATACGGAATTCGATGAGTTATGCTAAATCGATGGGGGAGAAGCAACATTTAGAGGCATGCATGCGAAACATTAAAAGTCTTAGAGTCAAAGTCAATTCAAAGCGGCTCAGAAGAAGGGGACAGGGCTTCCACCACGCACTGCGCGATTGGTTGAGCGAGTTCGTTGGGAAGATTCAGACTCTGCATTCAAGTCCCGCATCACTACAGGCGTAATATCGAACCTGAAGCATAAAGAACCTAAGTCTTTTTTGATTGATGCTAGGTCGATATTTATACGCCGCATTCGAAATGTCTTGAAGAAAGATGCAGCAGTCAAGGTGAATGTGGCGTTTTGTGGTGAATTTGAAATAGTGAAGGGAGACTCGGTTCAGAATGATTATAAGTACTTCACTACCTCGAACTCTGCAATCTATAGAGAGACCGATGTAAACGACTGGTTCGATTCCAAGGTTACTGCACCAATATTGAGAGAACTTGAGGAGTTTCAGGAACGAGACTCAGGCTGGGCGCTAAAGAAAGTGGTGAATCTTGGTGTCAACATCAACAAATATACACCTCAACTTGGCTCATCCTATACTGAACTACCAGCACAAATTAAGAAGAAGAAAGCATGCATCAACGTTAAAAATGATGATGACGCATGCTTTGCATGGGCTGTCACTTCTGCGCTGTATCCTTGTAGTAAAAATGCAGATCGATTATCATCATACCCCCATTACTCCACCGTTTTGAAGTTGAAGGGAATTCAGTTTCCGATGACGGCTCACCAAATTCCTAACTTCGAGCGACAGAATGATGTCTCCATTAATGTTTATATCCTGCAG
This sequence comes from Galerucella nymphaeae, assembly GCA_963978555.1. Taxonomy (NCBI): domain Eukaryota; kingdom Metazoa; phylum Arthropoda; class Insecta; order Coleoptera; family Chrysomelidae; genus Galerucella; species Galerucella nymphaeae. Next base: position 8,205,028 of record OZ021708.1, read on the forward strand.
AAAAATAAGAAGTCATTTGAGACCCTGCCTACATACCTGACAAAGAATAAGAAAGAACGTCATGTTAACCTCCTTCTAATCCAAGATAGATATGATGATAACAAAGCCCCTGTTAGATACCATTACGTTTGGATCAAAAACCTTTCTCGTCTGCTCTCGAAACAACTTAGTAAAGAGGATCATGCAAAATACTTCTGTGATAGATGCCTCCACTACTGTAGGTCGCAGGAGAAGCTTGATAAACATATCGAGGAATGTGTGAAAATTAACGAGACTGCCATTAAGATGCCTGACCCCGGAAAAAATATATTGAATTTTAAAAATTATATGAATAAAGAAAAAGTACCGTTTATTGTTTATGCAGATCTGGAAAGTGTACTCAAGCCTATTGAAGATCCTAAGAAACCTCAGAGAAAGCAGCATCATGTTCCAGCTGCCGTTGGATATTATGTTAAATGTAGCTATGACGATACTCTTTCCTATTACAAAAGTTATCGTGGGCAGAACTGCATGACATGGTTTGCAGATGAGATGAGCAGTCTTTCTGAAGACATGGCTACAGTGTTTTGGTGCCCGTATGATATTGATATGACATGGTTGCAGGAAGTTCAATTTAAACTTGCCACACACTGCCATATTTGCGAGCAGCCTTTCAAGCCTGAAGATAAGAAGGTTCGAGATCACAACCACTTGATTCCAGTCAACAACTATCGTGGTGCTGCTCATGAATCTTGTAATATTAACTATAAAGATAATCATACTATCCCCGTTATCTTTCACAATCTTAGTGGTTATGATGCACACTTCATCATAACGGATATTGCTACGCGGATGAAGGGGTCCATTGACTTGCTACCAATTACCAAAGAAAAATATATATCATTCACTAAACACATTAATGATTACCCCATACAGTTTCGCTTCATTGATAGCTTTCGATTTATGGCTGGCTCTCTCGATAAATTAGCATCTTATCTGCAAGAGTTTCCAAATTTGAATGCTCAGTTTCAAGACTTAACTGAAGAACAATTTAATTTACTAACCAGAAAAGGTGTTATGCCATATGATTATATTGATTCTTTCAACCGATTTGATGAAACACAGCTGCCTTCGCAAGATAAATTCTTCAATAAATTGGAAAACAAGCCCTGCCCCCGAAGAATGTATCATCAAGCTCAGAATGTATGGAGCAGCTTTAAGTGTCAAAATCTTGGGGAGTATGTGGATTTATATATGAAAAACGGATATTTTGCTTCTGGCTGACGTCTTTGAGCAATTTAGGGTGAGCTGCTTAAGGACATACAACTTAGATCCAGCACATTACTTTACATTACCCGGTTTTACGTGGGATGCCATATTCAAACATACAGGGATTGAGTTGGAGCTTCTGACAGACATGGATATGTTTTTATACGTTGAACGCGGTATTCGTGGCGGACTTAGTCAGGTGTGCTCGAAGAGGAGGGCAAAGGCTAACAATGAATATATTAACTACGACCCCTTCAAACCGAAGACGTTCCTCATGTACTATGACGTAAATAACCAGGTAAGTTATCATGCTATTATCAAATTCAATCGCTAATCATTTTCTTTTCCAGTATGGCTGGGCAATGTCACAATACCTTCCTTATGGGGGTTTCGAGTGGGTGGATACAAATATCGATGTTACCGCTACACCTGACGACGCCGATGAGGGATATATGCTAGAGGTGGATCTCGAATATCCTAGAGAATTGCATGATGGGCATAAAGACATCCCGTTCTGTCCTGAACACATAAATCCAAAGACTATGAAACCCCCAACCAAAACATCTCAACTTACTAAACTGATGGCAACTCTCACTCCAAAGAAGAAATATATAATCCATTACCGAGCATTAAAACAGGCGTTAGCCTATGGTTTAGTGCTGACGAAAATACATCGAATCCTCAAATTTAAGCAGTCACCATGGCTCAAGTCATACATCGACCTTAATACTGAGATGCGCAAGAAGGCAGCAAATGTGTTTGAGAAGAACTTGTTCAAACTAATGAATAACGCAGTATTTGGTAAGTCATCCATCCATATTGTTACAACATATTAATGCTCATTTTTTAATGCAGGTAAAACTATGGAAAATGTCCGTAAGAGGGTGGATATTAAGCTTTTGACAGAGTGGAATGGGCGTTACGGAGCAGAGTCATATATAGCCAAACCCGAATTCAAGAATTGTAGCATCTTCAGCGAAAACTTGGTGGCTGTGGAATTGAAAAAGTTGCAAATATTGTTGAATAAGCCCATATACGTCGGACAATCCATCCTAGATCTGGCCAAGATAACTATTTACGACTTCCACTATGCCTATATGATGAGAACATTTGAAAATTGCAGCGTCATGTACACTGATACTGACTCCTTAATATATGAGCTTCATCAAGACCCCTATGATGTCATGAGACGGGACTGTCATCAACGTTTTGATACTGCAGATTATGCCTCCGACAACCAATATGGAATACCGCTTGTAAACAAGAAGGTGTTGGGGATGATGAAAGATGAGAATAATGGGGTGCCCATGACTGACTATGTTGGATTGAGGTCGAAACTGTATTCCATTAGAGTGCAAAAAACGGAGGAGGATGTCATCAGAAAACGGCGAGAACTTCATGATGAGGGGTATGATGAAGATGAAATAGATGTAGAGATCAAGAACTTTGGTATTGGAAAGAAGGCTAAGGGGGTTAAGTCTTCGGTTGTTAAGAATGATATCGCATTCGAGGATTATGCTGAGTGTTTAGATAGCTGGAAACAGAAAATAGTATCTCAGAATTTAATTCGATCTGAAAACCATGTGGTGCATTCAATAGCTCAACAAAAGATCGCTCTCAGCCCTGATGATGATAAACGATACCTGATTCCTGGATCGGATGAAACTTTACCATGGGGGCATTTTTCCATTCCATCATCTACACCTATGGAGGAGGATGAGTAGGAGCCAGCATATTTTTCCAATCTTTTTATTATTAACGAAGCAATTGAATCTAGATTATCATAGAGTTGGCAAACGTTAAAGGATTGGTTGGGTAACAATTGTAAAAACCGCATAAAAGTCCCATTCTTGTAAATTATGTAAAACCAAACGAATTAATGAACCGTTTCTATTAGCTTAGAGACTAGTGTTCGTGCTGTTTGGAAAAAGAGCCATGAAATATTACCTTAAAGTGGTTTTCCGTAGGCCTATAGGGGAAGTATTTGCCACTTTAAATATTAAATACAATGCGCCATGGTTCTATCTCCTTATATCAATTATTGTGATATATAAGATGGTGTGGAAATGAACCGTATTATAACAATTTAATAAATTTTAAAAACTATATGTTATTTTATTCAACTACCCTAACAGATTACCATAAAAAAGATAACGCGCCGAATCTTACCAAGTCTTCAAGGTATAATCTTTTTATAATCAAGGAAATTCATAAAACATGAAGATTTAAATTTTGAAAATTAAAACAAAGATGGACCAACATAGACTATCCCATTGAAAATATATTCATTTCATATATAACTTTGGGCGGGCTTGTTTCCTCTACTTCACACAACGCAGTGTTAAATAACTCAGAAGGACATCAACCATTTTTTTATTCAACGTATTTATTGAAAATATATTTTGGATTAGTTTTTATTTGAAAAAACATATACCCTAACACTCACAAGGATATTGGATAGGTTATAACGTGACGTTTGACTGCTGTACCAACATCACTGTGGTACAGTGGTACAGTATATGTCCAATTTCATGAATTAATACCATAGACTAGTTCGATCGCCTGAAATCCATCTAAACTTTTCATCACCATCAAATATCAAGTTCCATTTGACGTGACAACGTAACGTTTGACGTGACGATGCGACGTGACGACGTGACCTTTGACGTGACATAGTGACGTTTGACAGCGTGGCGTTTGACGTGACAGCGTGACGTTTGACGTGACAGAGTGACGTTTGACGTGGCAGCGTGACGTTTGACGTGACAGAGTGACGTTTGACGTGGCAGCGTGACGTTTGACGTGACAGCCTGACGTTTGACGTGATAGCGTGACGTTTGACGTGACGTTTGATGTAACGACGTGACGTGACAGCGTGACGTTTGACGTGACAACGTGACGTTTGAGGCCATTGTAGACTTCTTCAGATATTCCATGTATATGGACACGTTTTGACATTCCCGCTACACTCTCATGTTAAACCTAAGATACGTTTGACCCACCTTGTATATGATTTTCGTAAGGCCCTTCGAAATGGCATGTTTCTTACCTTGTATATAATAGACGTTTATGTCTTGCATGCATGTTATCCTTCCTGTATATAATAGACATTTATGCCTTGCATGCATGTTACTTTTTATCCACCCTGTATATAATACACGTTAATGCTTTCCATACATGTTACTTTTGATCCACCCTGTATATAATAGATGTTTATGCCTTGCATGAATGTTACTTTTCATCCGCTCTGTATATAATAGACGTTTAGGCCTTGCTGTCATGTTACTTTTGATCCACCCTGTATATAATAGTTAAGGCCTTTCATCCACCCTGTATATAATAGTTAAGGCCTTTCCAACGAGACGTCTATGATTGGTTAACTTTTAGTAAAAGGGGTGCTGCGTGGGGGATGAACGAGGGTAGTTAGAATGTTTCTATTATTTTTCAAATACACTAGACGTTAAGGCCTTTCCAACGAGACGTCGTTTGCTATGATTGGTTAACTTTTAGTAAGAGGGATGATGCGTGGGGGATGAACGGGGGTAGTTGGAATTTTTCTATTATTTTTCAAATACACTAGACGTTAAGGCCTTTCCAGCGAGACGTCGTTTGCTATGATTGGTTAACTTTTAGTAAGAGGGATGATGCGTGGGGGATGAACGGGGGTAGTTAGAATTTTTTTATTATTTTTCAAATACACTAGACGTTAAGGCCTTTCCAACGAGACGTCGTTTGCTATGATTGGTTAACTTTTAGGAAGAGGGATGATGCGTGGGGGATGAACGGGGGTAGTTAGAATTTTTCTATTATTTTCCAAATACACTAGACGTTAAGGCCTTTCCAACGAGACGTTGCTCGCCGCGATTAGTTGCCATCCGGTTGCAGTCCGGTTGCCGGTGTGAACCCACCTTACAAGCCAATTTTGACGTTTTCAAACCTTAGCTTTTTCGACGATTTTCTTATGGAGATTCCCATGTTAGCGCCTCCGCCATGAGCCAGAACCGGTGCTGCTCATTTACTCCGGTGGTGTTCCAGAAACTATTCCATCGTCACTACTGTCCATTACATAAACAAAATATATAAAACTCCTTACCGAAAATATACTAAGAAACTTGCAATACGTGAAGTCGATTTTAAATAAAAATGGAGTCTACCCCATAGTCTACCCATTCTTGTCCTATTGACTTTGTTGCTATGGTAACGCGTATAGGTATATAGATTATTGTTTTATCATCTCATTAGTTTCAATAAGACTCATTTTTAATCAAATATACAAATGATTCGGTAGATTGTTATCCAGGGTGAGTTATAATAATATCGAGGTATAAAATTTATCCAACTTAAAACATTTATAATAACCTATACTCACAAAAGGTGAAAAATAGAAAATGAAACATATTTATTAATAAACAGGCGTTTATGGACCGCAACGTGTAAGTAAGAGCCCGAGCCGCAAGGCGAGGGCTATTAACCAGAGATAATATTAACACGTTAGGTCCATAAACGCTGTTTACGCCTGAAATACAAACAAAATTTTATGCACGACCGTATTAATAATAGCCTATTAATAAATATGTTTTATATTCTATTTTTCACCTTTTGTGAGTAGGTTATTATAAATGTTTCAAGTTGGATAAATTTTATACCTCGATATTATTATAACTCACCCTGGATAACAATCTACCAAATCATTTGTATAGTTAAATAAAAATAAGTCTTATTGAAACTAATGAGATTATAAAACAATAATCTATATACTTATACGCGTTACCATAGCAATCAAGTCAATAGGACAAGATTAGGTAGACGCCATTTTTATTTATAGTCAGATGCAGTCTTAACGTGCGGGTCATACGATTCAACAAAGACATACTCACAGTTTTTGTTTTCTTTTTTTGCGTTTAATTATAACTTCCAAATGAAATCCGTTAGATAAATAAGACAGACTTATGCAATTTTGACGGGAAAAAGAAGGATATATATTTAGTTTTCAGCGATTCTAAAAAGTCTTTCATCAGCAGAGTTTTTATTTAAATATGTCAGTTTTGTCACTTTGACAATTCAAAGTGACAATATGAATAATAAGTAACAATTTTCAGTTTTTTTGTACTTAGTTCGATGGATTATTTCGAGAATGAAAGAAGAAGTGGAAATTCGTCAATCTGCAGTGTACTCTCACATTTTGGTAACCTCTGTGTTTTCTGATTTGATACATATGGTTAGTGACCTTTGAACCCGCACGTTAAGAGTGCCTTTGACTATACAGTCGCCTTCACGTATTGCAAGTTTCTTAGTATATTTTCGAAAAAGTTTTATATGTTTTGTTTATGTAATGGACAGTAGTGACAATGAAATAGTTTCTGGAACACCACCGGAAATTTTTAAAGCAGCAGAAGATGCAAAATTAGGTTTACTACCCGCCAAATCTAAGAGAATATACGATGAGGTAAAGCGGGCGGTAAAGTAGTCCACGGGCGGTAAAGTGACACTTTACGCCCGCTAAACGTATTTATAATCTGGACTTTTTCGCTCGGTCGTGCATAATAATATATTATTAAACGAGCAATTTATGATAGCCATAATTCACGATGGGTGACGTTTGCTTCACGAGCTGCAGGCGAGGGGCGCAAGTCACCCAAGTGAATTATAGCCATAAATTGCGAGTAGAGAACTATACTTTGTCCACGACCATGGGGTATTACTAACCCCAAAATGTTCTGACAGCTACATAAAAATATAATTTGACATATATAGAGATTGGTTATACTGTGTAAAGTATCAATACAACGTACCGTTATAAATATATTGTTTTAAAATACTTAATATTAGAAAATATCGTTATGAAAAGTATCAATACTAAAAATTACAATATTTTATCGATACGATATATGTCAGACACAAATTTCCTGAACAAAATACGCAGATTTAATGGTTTATTTCATATTGTAGGTACCCCCATCTCTAGTCCATAATTCACTACAGTGTATTATGAACCATAATTCACGACATATATGGGTACCATATACCTTTTGTTAGGAGGTAAAATTTTGACTTATTATTAGGTGGTCGTGGACAAATAACTATTTTGTCCGCTCACGGCCGTACAAAAAAATGGCGTCTGTGAAATCATACTTCAACATCATGAATTGACGTTAATAATGTCTACTTTTTTGACGTTTGCAGAAAAAATAATGTTTTATTTGTAACTTATGGTACTGCATTTTATTTATTTTGTTTCAGACCTGTTCCTGTCTGGAGAATCTACTTTCTAACTCCCTTCTATTGGAATTTTTGTATCTTTTATGAATAATTTTGAAATAATGTGCAATTTGATGTGATATTGTATTAACTTTCCTAAATATACCTAATGTAAGTAGTAAAAGTATGTTCTTTTGAGATTAATATATAAATGTTTCATAAATTGATAATATATGTAGATGTAGATTATTTGTCATGTTATTATGTGCGGTTTAATAAAAATTTTAATTTGTGTTGATTTCTCATTTATCTAAATAAAGTGTCCTGAAATTGTTTATTAATTATAATCATTTCATTAGATAAAAAGGAGATATAATTTTATTTTTCTACATTCATGCAAAAAACAACTCTTTTGTGAACCACATTTAATGGAAAAAGTGGTACTTTATTGCACTAGTGCAATTAAATATTTTATTGCACTCATCTGTCATTCTTGTGTCAGTTTTGTGATGATTAATGACAAACATAAACATTTAAATTAAATAAAAATCCATAGCAATATCTGATCCTGCTTTAATACAACAATAAAATATGTATATCTTACTACTTAGTCTCAACGAGTTACAATTATTGCAAAAATCCTTAATTATTTAAAATTTAAATGGTCAAGGCGAAATGATTGAGTACTGACAAGGTGGAGGCCATAAAGATACAAAAAAAGAAGAACGTGTTGACTTTGATTAGGTTAGGTTAGGCTCTCAACATATTTATATTCTTATTTTCCAGTTTTTGCATGAATTTAGAAAAAATATTGTATGCAACTCTTGCAAAACGTGTTTTTTGCACGCGACGTGAAATTGTCCAACGAGGTCTTTAGGCCGAGTTGGACAACACGTCAAGTTTTTTTGCACTTTTTGCACTTGTTGCATAAATAACTATTTTTGTAATGAAATAATTATAATAAACACTTTTTAGACAAATTGTAAAATATGGCGTGCCGTTTTGGTATTCAATAACATAGTTTTAAAAACAAAAATAAAAATATCTCTCCTTTCAAAAAAGTTTATTCCGTAATTATTCTGTTAATGAATTAAAATTATGTATTTTCATAATTTTAATATACACATTGCCATTATGAAAAACATAATAGAAACTGCCGATTTAAAATTATGAAAAACATAATAGAAATGCAAGAATTAAAATTATGAAATACATAATAAAAATTCGAATTCGAATTCGAATTCATTTTATGTATTGAGACTTTGTCTATTGGTATTTCAATGCAAAATTGTAGGTAATAATCAATTCATAATGGAAATTGAATTTCTATTATGTTTTTCATAATTTTAATTCTTGATGCATTTCTATTATGTTTTTCATAATTTTAAATAGGCAGTTTCTATTATGTTTTACATAATGGGAATACTTGTATTATTATTATGAAAAACATAAAATGGAAATTCAACTATTTAAATTATAGAAAGCATAATAGAAATTCGAGAATTAATATTATGAAAAACATTATACAAATCCAAGAATTAAAATTATTGAATGAATAAAACAAAACGGATTTGTATTATGTTTTTCATAATATTAATTCTCGAATTTCCATTATATGTTTTCAATAATTTAAATAGTTGAATTTCCATTATGTTTTTCATAATAATAATACACGAATTTCCATTATGAAAAACATAATAGTAATGACCGATTTGAAATTATGAAAAACATAATAGAAATTCAAGAATTAAAATTATCAAAAACAATAGAAATTCTATTTCTATTAGGTATTGAGGTTGCCTAACATGCAGTAATGCATGCATCCGAAAGTGCGAAACTTGGTGTTCAGCCGGCAACACTGCTAACTGTTTAAAGTGTTTTGGTATACCTAAGCCTATACTCGATTTGAAATTGGTTGATAGTAATAAATCATTGAAATCCGTCAAACACGTATTCAAAGTGGTCCACCTAAATTGCCAAGTTTTAAATAGTATATACATTGAAAGTATAGACCCTTTTGCATTTATTAAACTTTCCATTCCTATAGATCTGATAAGGGCGTCGAATACAAAGCTTAACCCGAGGCTCGAACAATAAGCGGTAGGATTCTACCTGTGATGTTTTGCACTCATGCACGTGCTTTCGGGTGGGTTTAAGTTTATATTAAACACAATAATTATATAATTTAGTGAACATTCGGATGTGTGGCATAATTTGTTACCCTTGTATTTGAATAAATATAATACTAATAACAATAAAGCAACCAATAAACAAGTAAATTTGGAAAAATGTTTCTATTTGAAATTCTATAAAATTTATAGTAAGTCATTACATTTCTTCGCTTTAAATTAATCATCATCAGAAAATGAAATATCTGAGGGACTGTCTTCTTCCCCTAAATTGATAATAAGTGGTTCGACCGTTTTCTCCAGTAAACTATCCAATTGCCACATTTTTTCCCCCTCCTTTATTACATGCTCTATACATCTTTGCCACTTCCCCGCGTTGACTTCTTGAAGCGCTTCTTCAAAGAGTTTTTGAACATCACTCATTTTATAAGTGGTATTTTTTCTAGCCACATAACCTTTCACATGAGCCCATACCAGTTCGATCGGATTTAATTCGCAATGGTAGGGGGGGAGCCGAAGCACTATTATATTTTGTTTTTTGGCCATTTCGTCAACAAAATATTTTTGAAACCGATGTTTATGGGTGTTTACAATTGATAGCAACTCCTTTTTAACCATATTGTCCTCAAATTGTATTTGTTTCTCCACAAGCCACTCGATAATTTTTGCTTTTCGCCAAGCAGTTGTAGGCATCTTCTCCAATCTTCTGGAGTGATACGGAGCGTTATCTAACACAATGACGGAGCCAGGTGGAATCAGCTCTATCATTTGTTCGAAATACTCCTCAAAAACATCAGCATTCATATCCTCGTGGTAATCGCCTGTACGAACTGATTGGAATGATAATAGTCCACCTTCTAAAAAGCCATTGGAGCTACCGATGTGAGTTATAATTAATCGTTTTCCTTTTCCAGAGGGCGGATTTATTCCTGTTGATAGACCGTCTAAAAATGCTTGCCGGTGAGAAGTCACATTTTTGTCTGTCCATATTTTTCCAACTGTGTAGCCTTCGTTCAGCCATGTTTCGTCCAAATAGAAAATTGTTTTGTTTTCATTGCGAATTTGTCTTATTTTTCTCAAATAATTACGTCTCCAACACACTATTTCATCTTTTTCGAGCAAATGAGACTTCCGACTATGTTTTTCCCATCTAAAATTCATTTCTCTTAGTTTATCTCTCTTGATTGCAGGAAAGTCTTCTTTTACTGCCCCTAAAACTCTATCCAAAGTAGGGATCTCCTTATTGAAATAGAATGAATGCACCTTTCGTCTTATGATGGCCTTTTCGTCCTCATCGATCGGTATTGTTCGCCTTCCTGGAGATGGTTTTGGTGGCGTCACGGTTCCTGTCTTTTCTTCCCGCGTCAGCCTGTAGATGGTTGCTTTTCCAATACCTGTCATCTTTGAACAAAGTTCCACTGTAGAATCGATACTTATTGCACTTTTTTGATATCTAAGTGCATTAAATACATTAAGCACAATAATCTTTTCACTAATGCTTAGCGCTGATTTCGCAGCTCGCTTAACTGGAATAAATCCTGAAAGACTCTCCATTTTCAAAAATTACCCAAATGTGTGTCCTAGAATACTCGCATTAGGTTTGTTCGCTCTCAAAATGACTCACAGTTTTATACCAATAAGTAGAGGTACCTAATTTTTCGTAACAACCTGAAGTAACATTGTGTATTAATTGTTCACGGAATTCTCGGCATAATTATTTTTACCTGTTATGACAATAATGATTACTAAATTATTCGGATAAGTAAATAGGGTTCAAACCGGCACGTCAGGTAGGTGCGCCTATGGAATCGGCTGCTAAAAATGATTTATTACTATCAACCAATTTCAAATTGAGTATAAGTTTGTTTCAACGGATTGAAAGTATCAGAAGGAATTGAATTCTCAATTCTATCGAGATTAGTTAAGCAAGATGATGGAATATCAGAAGCAATATATGATTGCTTGACTGAAAAACTCTACAAGATTCTACAATAATACGCCGAATTCTGAGCAGAATAGTAGCGACTTCTTTTGAACCCATACTTTTATACCGTAACACAGAATTCATGCTCACTTCAATAATGATTTTTTAATTGTTTACAGGGCTGTATCTGTTTACAGTTTATATAGTAAGGTAAACAAACAACCACAGAAAAATGAAGTTTTATTATTCATCTTATTTGTCTCCAGAAGCAGTGTTGCCGGTAAAACATTTAGTATCCGATTTTAGGTACTTGTATCACTGCAGGATAGGCAACCTCAATACATAATGAAAATTGAATTTCTATTATGTTTTTCATAATTTTAATTCATGAATTTCTATTATGTATTTAATAATTTTAAATCGGCAATTTCTATTCTGTTTTTCATAATGGAAATTCCTGTATTATTATTATGAAAAACATAATTTTAATTCTAGAACAAAATAATTACGGAATATAAATTTTTGAAAGAATAGAGATATTTTTATTTTTGTTTTTAATACGATGTTATTGTTCAGACTTTATGGACTTCCTCGAATTTAGTGAGCGCGTGACAACGTATTCTCCGCGAGAGCCCCGAAAAATCACCGCCAGCAGAGAGACGACGATTCAAATTTGTAACCTCAAAAGAGGATCACGTAACAATTTGTATTACAGTCCACTATTAACCATTTATTAACTATTTACTATTTGTTTATCTTAATTTAAGTGAAATAAAGTTATGTAAGTTAAACTAGTGAATCAGTTAATCCACATTCCACGACCACGCAACAGTTATTAAATACCAAAACGGCAAGCCATAGTAAAATTCACCTACTCACAATCCAAACTAATCAATTTAAATATCCCGCCTTTAAAAATTAGTTCCAATACCCCTTCGGGCTGCGCTTGGATCAACGTGATGCCAACTGTTACTGCAGGGTTGACAACTCTCATTATATTATATTTCTCTATGGCTGCACACATAGTCGTCATATACAGACCACACAACATTTTGGTCCAATCGTTCCGGATGAAAAAATCAGAAAATCACGATATACACGAATCACGACACGTATAGGAAGGGTGAGCTCGTTCCATTTTCCTAAATATTCATATTCCTACACATTCATACACGTTAACACATTTCATTTCAAGTAATTGTAGTGAGTAACTCGAAAATTACAAATTTAACAATTAATTACATGTACTCGATCTATTACATGTTCACGAATGTACTGTGAAATATTCGGGAGTAATACCACAAGAGCTCAGATTTAGCCGGATATTTTTTGTGGTTGTTTTCGAATACTTACTTTCATTGGCAATTTAACGAGAGCTGTTCTGACAAAATCACGAGAGCGTAGCTCGAGTGATTTTGTCAGAACAGGGTGCCGATTCTCGGGCCAGGGAACAGCACTCTCCGAGAGAAGAGATCTTTTGTCCTTGTCACTGAAATGACAGAGTAACCAAGCGAAATGGAGACAAAAGATCTCTTCTCTCGGAGAACGCTGTTCCCTGGCCCGAGAATCGGCACCCAGATCGAGTTAAATTACCTACATGAAAGTAAGTATGAGAAAACCATCGGAAAAAATATCCTGCTAGATCTGAGCTCGCGTGGTATTTGGTAAGACAATCCCATGAATAAAAAACTCAATTCAATTAAACTTTATTTAACAAACTAAACGAACAATGAGTAGAAATATAATATATTTCTGCCTCGCAAATATTTCCAAATCTCGACATACTTTTTGGAATTGTTATATGCTGTTTAATTCTTTCTGTTTTTGACATTTACAATTGTCAAACTGATGCGACGCCCAACTCTTGATAAACAAACAGTAAATGCTAGCGTTGCTACGGTAACGTAATTTATCCGATATTTTTATCCACTTGCAAATTCTCTTCCTTCCTATTTAGCCGATAGCAAACTACGATTTTTGTATTCACAAATGGGAATTTTTATACATGAGTGGGATTGTCACATATATATTCAAAATTTATTTCAAATTATTAAGTAGTACTCGATTAACTTAATATATTGTCGATAAATTTATCACGAAAATATTTACTCGTACAAAAAACAAAAAATCGAAACTTGTTAAATAGTTAAGTACTCGACTATAACAAACTTAATTATTGTTTATTTTAACACGAAAACGTAAATAGTTATTCATGATATAAGTGTTAAAAGTACAATTTTAAGGCACGCATGTGAAGGTTTGCAGAATGAGCGAAGCGAATTCTGCAATTCACATGAGTGCCTTAAAAGGTACTTTTAACACGTATATCATACAATATTTTTTCTACAAACGTTTAAAAATGCAATAATTAAAGTTTAAAAACTTTTATTAATACATCCAAAGGAGATAATTTTAAATTGCATCGTATATTACGTACCTTAGCAACCATTTGATATTGTGGTGTCAACCTCGACTGGAAATTCCATTTTTTCTGCGCATCATTCCTCCTTATCCACGGAAAATGGTAAAACAGCAGTGCAGGAAATTAATTTGTCAAATTGCACAAATTGTACTATTAATATTAATGTTAATAAATAAAATCTAAATATTTTGACGTTTGCTTTCAAAATTTGACAATTCACTTTTACCAGCAGTGCCATAAAGATTTTAAGGCACTCAGTGCCATAAAGATTTTATGGCACTCAGTGCCTTAAAGTGACATTTTTAATGCTTCTATGGAGTGCTAAAAATGGCATTTTTAACACGTTTGTAGAAAAACATTTTGAAACACATTTTATTTTAAATAATCAAGTACTCGCTTTTAACAAACTTATTACTTCATTGTTGTTTTATATCAGATATCGAATAATAATGCCAAAATCAAAAAATAAATCGAATAGCGAAAAAGCTATTGATAAAGAATCATCGGAATTACTTCATATTCGCGAGGTAGTTTCTGCACGTTTAGAAAGATTCAGTCAGTATTTGGAGAGAACAGATGTAAACATTATTCAATTAGAAATTCGGTTGGAAAACATTGAAGACGACTTCGCGGAATTTGATCGTTGTCAGACACGATTGGAGTTTTTAGATCACGAGGAAACTCATCATAGAGATCACATAGAAGAAATGTTTTATAATGTAATCGTAAAGGGAAAACCTATATAAAAAACGAGTCCGAAAAACACGAAACGAAACCAACAACCGGTAACAGTGGTCAAAACATAAATCAAAGCGGCGCAGTTGCCAAGTTACCAGATATCGAACTACCGAAATTTTACGGATCTTATGATACTTGGTTAAGTTTTAAAGATATATTCAATTCAGTAGTAGATCGACGAACCGATCTTAATGACATTGACAAGTTTTTATACCTTAAATTATGTTGTGAGGGTGAGGCCCAAAAAATCATAGAATCGTTAGAGTCCACGGGAGATAATTATAAAATCGCAAGGGAATTACTATAGATAAAAGATATGATAACAAGCGCGTAATTATAAAATTTTCAGAATCGAGAGCCTATCAGAAAAATTAATTGTCACGCTACTAATTACAATAATAATTATTTCAACTGTGTTACATGTAAAGAAAAACATTTCATTTATCAATGTCCTAAATTCATGAATTTATCATTGTCAGAAAAATACTCCGAAATTAATAAAAATAAACTATGCAGCAACTGTTTAAGACCCGGTCATGTAAAATCAGATTGCAGGTCAAGAGGTTGTAAAAATTGTAATTTAAAGCACAATACAGCCTTACATACTGACAACTATAGAAATCAAAATCAAAATTCTCAAAATCAACAAAGAGCGGATGTAGTCAGTAATAATAATAACGGCACCACAACATTGCTAACGAAAGAAAAACAATCTAGGCGATCTATGCATTCAAACGAAATTCAAGCAAGCACATCTCATGTTACAAACGATACCGCTTTGTAACTTCAATGAAAATAAGCATACGAACATACAATATAATAATGATGAATCAGAGTTAAACGGAGAAAAAACGTTATCGTACACGTGCTTAGCATCAAATCAAGTTTTACTGTCGACTGCGACAATTTTGATTCAAAATAAAAACAAAAAATGGATAAAATGCACGGCTTTGCTAGACTTGGGAAGTCAACCAAATTTAATTAGTGCATCGTTGAGCGATAAATTAAATTTAAAACGTGAGAAAATAAACATACCGTTAGGAGGTGTAAATCAAATCGAAACAAATATAACTTATAAAACAAATGCTAAAATAAAATCGAGAATTGAAAATTTTGAAAGAGAACTATCGTTTTTAATATTACCTCAAATCACAGATAAATTGCCATCAATAAAATTTGAAAAATCGCAAATTAAATATCCAAAAAATATAATTTTGGCCGACGAAGAGTATAACGTTTCAAAAGAAATAGACTTGTTACTCGGAGCAGGAATTTTCTTTGAACTACTTAAAGGCCAAACAATAAAATTAGGAGTCGATTTACCCGTTTTTCAAGAAACCCATTTCGGATGGATTATAACCGGAAATTTATATTTGAAAAATTACGCGAACAATAAATTGGTATGCAACGTATCGACAAATACAAAAAATCAAAAATTACACGATTCTCTCACAAGGTTTTGGGAGTTAGAGGAAATGCCTCAACAAAAAGTGTTATCGAAAACAGATCAATATTGCGAAAATAATTTCAAAATTACAACTCGTAAAGACAAAACTGGAAAGTTTATCGTTACATATCCTTTTGTACAAAATTTCGAAAATAAGCTAGGCGATTCAAAAACATCTGCATTGAAACGATTTCTCAACTTGGAATCACGGCTACATAAAAATGTAGATATGAAATCACAGTATGTTAACTTTATGCACGAATACGAAACTCTTAATCATATGACTTTTAAATGTAATTTAGACGAAGACGATTCTGTAGATAATGAGTCATTTTTTCTACCGCACTCAGCTGTATTTAGGGATTCATTAACAACTAAATGCAGGGTAGTTTTCGACGCTAGTGCAAAAAGTAGCACAAACATATCTTTAAACGATTTACTCTGCACCGGACCGACAATACAACCAGACCTTTTTTCTCTTTTATTACGACTACGGCTTAAACAATTTGTTTTAATCGCGGATATTAAAATGATGTATAGGTGTATTTTAATTGAGCCGAGTGAAAGAAAATTTCAACAAATTTTGTGTCGAGACACAACGGTCGAACCTATCAAAGTTTATGAGCTTAACACCGTAACTTATTAGTAGGGGAGCCCACGATGCTAAATGGGGATTTACTCGAGCGTCGTTGAGACCTATTGGGAAGCAAAGCTTAGATGATAAAAAGAAAAAAATGTTATATGATGTATACCTTTACATCGGTGGGGGAAGCGGCTATAGATTTTTAAATATGTAAAAAAAAACTGTTGCATGGACATCCTCGAGCGCGTCAGATATTGATAGCATCAATGCCCTACGTATTTTTGATAATGTACGTATATTAATCTGATCGTTTGCATGATGCGGGTGGTTGTATTTAAGGGTTGAAAATGAAAAAAAAAAAAATTAATCGAGCGCGTCAGATTTTCTAAGGGAGTGTTAAGTGCACCAAAAAAAAGGTCTAATTCACTAATCTGACGATTTCGATGGGACGCAAACTCGCGGCCATTTTCATAATGTGCAAAAAAAAATCGCCATTTTGAAATACTCAAGCGCGTCAGATTAAGATATATATGGTTCATCTTTATGTTCTGAACGTACTGTCTCATAATCTGACGATTATCTAGAGGGATTCGCCTGATCTGACAAAAAAAAAATTAGAAAAACGGTTCACATTAAAGGCCATCCCTGCAATTTCCCTCTAATTCTATTCCTGGGCGCTTAAAATTGTACTTATGACATTTTTGAGCTCAAAATATAATTTATGTGATATTTTGAGCTCACTGAGTTCAAAGAAATAATATTTCCATGCATTTGAGCTCTCCCAGCTCGAAAGTCTGATAGAAGTTTCATAGAACACTATTTTTGGAATCAAACCTCAATAACTTTTGAATAGATCAAGCAATTTTCACGCGGTTGGCGGCATTCGACGCAGTTTTATCATCCTCATAAGTAATTTTCCAATTTCAATTGATCGAACCACAAATTTCGGAGTAATCCCGAAAAAACACTTTTTTGGGTTTTTTTCGTTCACGATATCTCTTGAACGAATCAACCAATTTTGACCAGCTAGGTGGCGATCGACGTGGTTTTTCAAGCTCAAAGGCGGATCAGTTTTTGAAGTTAATCAATGAACCTGGTTGAAAGTTATTCCAAGAAAACCACTTAAAAAAAAATATTCTTATTTTTTTTGAGATTTATCAAAAATTTTCAAATCTATCAGTACGAATCGGTTAAAATTCACAGGAAATCTAATTTTTAGGGAAATCTTTAGAACGCCGTTTAGTAGATTGCGTTCGGTTTAGTCGTTCAAAAGTTATAAGCGAGTCACACACACAAACACCCACACATACATACACACACACCCACACATACATACAGACTTAGTGACAACATCACGGGGGTAGTCAGGGAAGCTTCCTATGACCTTAAAACGTCAAGATCTGATGAAAACTCGATTTTCGTAAAACGGGGTAAAACCAATAACTTCCCGAATTGTTTAAAATTTTTAATTTTTCTTAGCGGGAAGTCAAAAAAAATTTTATTTTTTAAATCATTGAACTTAATTAATTGAAAAGTTCAGGAAATAGCATGCAAATAAATAAGTGTATGCTTTTTTAGTAAAATACATGTATTTATAAAAAAATTACTTAAAAAAAGCTTAAACGCGGGGAAGGAAAAGTAGGCATCACGCAGCTGCACATTTAAATGCTTAAATTTATCGACGAATTTCTGTTATTTCGGCTTGCGGAAATCGTCAGATTATATATTTTTCATTATTCTTGAATTATTTCCTTCAAAATAAAAAAAAATTTAGCTACGCTCGAGAATGTCGAGATGGCGTTTTTTTTTTACAACTTTGTTGCCCTCCCCTTTTTTTACGTCACTCTCAAATTGTCAGATTAGTGGAATATACACTTTTTAGGATGTAATTAACTCACCCTACCTTAATCTGACGCGCTCGAGAATTTCTGATGGTCAATTTTTTTTTACTAATCTGATCCTATATCCTTCACGGGCGGCCTTATATATGGGCCTCTTGTTTTGTGGAGGTACTTAACCGGGTACAAGGTATCCCTCTGTATATTAATCTGCCGCGCTTTAGTAAATCCCGAAATCCCCGCTTGGGCTCCCCTACTATATGGTACATCTTCGGCGCCATATCAAGCTACGAGGTGCCTAAAAGAATTAGCTATACAAAATCGTCATAAATATCCTCGGACTTCGGAAATAATTGAAAATAATTTTTATATGGACGACTTATTATTGAGCGTGGATACGATACACGAAGCAAAAAACATTTTTCACGAAATAACGAATATTCTTACTCAAGCGGGTTTCGAATTAAGAAAGTGGTCGTCAAACGACACATCAATTCTCGACTATATATTAAAAAACAGTAACAATAAAGATGACGATAATTTAGTATTATATCACGACAAGGAATTCAAGGCTTTAGGTGTAGCTTGGGACGCGAGTTCAGAACTTTTAAAATATTCTATTAATATAAAATTTAACGAAACCAATATCACAAAACGATCAATATTATCGATGGTAGAACAAATTTTTGATCCTTTAGGCCTGATCGGACCACCAGTTGTCATAAAGGCAAAATTAATTATACAAAAATTATATGGAGTTTAAAACTAAGTTGGGACGAAGAAGTTCCAAATGATGTAAAGGAAACATGTTTTGGAAAAAGATTCTCACGAAGTAGAAATTTATGGTTTCAGTGATAGCTCGGAAAAGGCTTATGGAGCATGCGTTTATTTATGTTCGACTAAACGTAACGGAGAACGAAGGCTAAAATTTTGCGCGAAATCAAAGGTAGCACCACTCAAAAAGGTAACTATTCCTCGCTTGGAATTATTAGCAGCTGTTTTATTAGCTGAACTAGTATATAAAATAAAAAATATTCTTAATATGGTTAGCTACAAAACAACATATTTTACTGATGCCACGATAGTGTTGGCATGGCTTAGAATTGAACTTTCCCAATTAAAACCCTTCGTAAGTAATAGAGTATCAAAAATAATCGACCTTACTGACGTTTCGGAATGGAAACATATACAAAGCAAAGATAATCCCGCCGACATAATCTCACGAGGCTTAAACCCGGAAGAATTGATAAAATGCGAAATGTGGTTTCACGGACCTAGTTTTTTAAAACGCGACTCTAGTATCGAAATAAACAACGATATTGTTGTAAACATAGAAACATTGCCTGAGTTAAAACCACAAACTATAACGCTATACGCCACTAATTCGACTAGTAAAATAAACTGGTTCGAAAAATATTCTGATTTAACGAAATTACAGCGAATCATTTCATACTGTTACGCGAGTGTCCCAGTGAAATTCCCGCGTGAGACGACTATGACTGTAATCGAGAATTTTCGAGATTACCTGCCCTGCGTCCCCTCAGCCCTGCGTCTCTTCAAGCCACTAGCCGAAAACATTCCAGAGATTTCGAGAGTTTAGACTGCCATCCCCTCCATAGACTACCTGCCGGTGGCCGGAGAGCATCTAGAGTATTCCAGAAATCTACCTTTGCCATATAAATGTAAGCATCACTGCACAGGGCTCAGTTAACAGTCAACAGTCATCAGATAGTTGAGACATATTCGCATAGATGGACACTGTAGTGCTTATACTAAAGGAAATCGATCGATAAAGTGTTATTCAGTGACGTTCATATAAATTAGTGTAGTTAGTTAGTTTAGTGTTTAATATAAATTAGTAAATTAAGGACCGTACATATAAATCTGTAAATATAAATTAATTAGTTGTAAATATAAATTAGAATAAACGTTACATTGGTGTCAGAAGTGGGATTAAAAAATAAATATACAGGAAGATGGCGAAGAAACTTGGTGAATGGGCTTGTTCGCAATGAAATATTTTTTCGGTTTTTTTCACGTTTTTTTGTAAAACTGAGTCATCAAAATAACAGGTAAAATTTTAAGCTCTTAAACTTTCTCCATTACTAAGATATTAAATGTTGAAAATGGAGCTCCCTTAAAAAGCGGCAGAGCGGACTGTGACGTCACATTGCACGTCGGGGTATGATATTCGGCATTACACCGCTGCGTTTTACATGAGAAAGTTGGTTCCAGCTGCAATATCTTCAAATTTAAAATAGTTAGTGGTTTTTACTATTGAAGAATGATGTATTCAGTACTTAGATACCGGATTAATGATTGTAGATTTTGGAAATTTACCTGAACCTGATATCTTTATGGTGATGGACTACTTTAATAAAAACAAAGAGTTTACACTTGGTTTTTGAATTAAAATTTCATAACAATCTATAATACATTGTTCATTTTAATATCTCCTCTGTAGGAAATAAGTTCTCAACTCCAGAGAGGAGTATCCAATGCACGAATGGCTAATAACGGTATACTTTTTTGTATAATGCTACATACTCTGGAAAGTGGCATCCCAAAATCGTCTGCTAATATCCATAGGGTGAATTCAGTTTGATATTTTTCAATGTTGAAAAGATATCAAGCTTGCCTAGCTCACATTTGTTAGTTAACAAGTTCACAACAAATAATGAATTATTCGGAACTCCTAGATGAAGGTTTGGATTTTTTTTGTATCAATTAAAATGTTCAATATTGTATTTCTTCTGATCTATAAATGTCTGAATAACATAAGTTATTCGGATCTGGCAAGCTTAAATCTGACGAAGTTAAGGTAAAAGAAGAACCTCTAGTGGATATTGAAAATTCTTCGTTGAAGGGTTTTCGTATTTTTCCAAACGCGATTTCTTCATTTTTTTTTTTTCTGCCATTTTTCGCCTCCGCATTGAATCGTCTTGGAACGTACATAAGCCTTAATGCAAGCCTGAACCCTTATTTTCCAAAATACCTATAGATTACATTCGTGTGATATCCATTGATTTCCTCCTCTACTTGACTTCCTCCAGGGGTTCTATTTTCTGAGCTTAATGACAAATTATTGTGCTTTAGTTTGTAAAAACTGTGACATGACTTTTAACTAAGCGTTTTTGACAGTCAAAAAATCGCGCTATTAATACAGGATTTAATAACTTTTCCACTGTTCATTATTTGTACATATTTTTCTGGTGCATTCTTGGATGTGCTAGGACTGTCGGGAACCAAACAGTACTTATTTACCACTTCTTTCTCACTCATTAGGTATTTAATAAAATAAAGAAACATCTCAATCAATAGTCCAGCATTTTGTTTCATACAAAACAAAATGTATAATGCAATAAACAAACAGTACACTTCCACATACAATAGCTCTCGACTCGCGGCGTTTCAAACGTTAGGTATGGCACATGCATTGTGACGTCACAGGTAACCACGCCCCGTTTTCGTTCAATCCAATTTCTTTAATTAATTTGAGGGCTTAAACGTTCGCGGAAAAATCTAAAATTTTGGGAATCCGTTTAAAATGAGTTCTAGTTTCTATTTTTAAATTAAAATTTTTTTCTTGAACAAGCCCATTGAAAGTTTCAGAACTTCGAAGAGAGTTAGAGGATTACGAATTGGACACAAGCGGGACCAAGTCGGTGTTAGTGGATCGATTGAAAAATGCAATGATTAATAATGGATTGGACCCGGAAACGTTTGAATTCACCGACGAAGCGTCCGCCTCGATAACCTCCTCCATAAAAAAAGAAATGTCGGACATTAAGAACGAAATTTCGAAAGACATGGATAACAAAATGTCTTCAATGGAAAATAAAATGTCGGACATTAAAAACGAAATTTCGATAGATATAAAAAACGAAATGACGGACATGAAAAACGAAATGTCTTCGATGGAAAGTAAACTTTCGGTGGATATGGACAACAAAATGACAGATATAAACCATTCCAGTAGTGAGACCGATGATTTCGAACAACTCAAAAAGCGACTGAATATGAGATATGGCCTGGAACACCTGGAGCATCTGTACCAGTCGCAGCTGAAAAACCGCAAACAAAAACTCGACGAAACTCTGCAAGAATTCGAAGCGGATATTGCGAGGTTGGTGCGGTTTGCCTATCCATCGGCACCGGAGAATGTCATGGAATGTTTAGGGGTACAGGAATTCATCGACGGAGTTCGTGACCACGAAATGCAGAGAACTCTACGCTTGGCTCGGCATAAGACACTGGTCGACGTACTCTCTGCAGCCCTGGAGTACGAAGCTGCTACACAGGCTTCCGGAGTATACAGTAAGGTGAGGGCTGTAGCAGACGAAGAAGTGGAGAACAAGCTCGACCAGCTTGTCAACACGATGAAAAGCATCTCAAATGGAAAGCCGAAAGCTGTGAGATGCTGGAATTGTGGAAAAATGGGACATGTACGCAGTTCGTGCAAACGACCAAGAACTGCTATAAACAAAGACGACCAGCAGGAAAACTAGAAAGGGTCGGCCATCAGAGGGCAGCTTCGACCCGAAGATCTTCCAAAGACCCTCTCATCCTAATAGCCTCTCTGAAATGTCGCGATGATAGTGTATACGTGGATGGTGAAATTAATGGAAGGAAGTATACACTATTGGTGGACACTGGAGCAACGAGGACTATTATTCGTCCCGAGACTGTCAACTCCCGAAAAAGACTGTTACCGACCAGACTGCTACTCAAGACTGCTACAGGTGAAAGTGCCAACGTCCATGGAGAACTACCAGTGCAATTGGGAATTGGCACAGAGAAGTTCACCCACACTGTCGTTGTCGCTGATATCGAAGAGGACATAATACTCGGAATGGACGTTATGAACCTACATGGCTTCCAGCTAGATTTCAAGAACCGAGTGAGTAGAGTAGGTTCTGAAGAAGTATTCCTTCACCCACATGAGGATAATACTGTTCAGGTAGCCGTACAGGAGGATACGGTTGTACCCGCAAGGAGTGAATTTTTCACTGTGGCAAGGCTACAAGGAACCGTCGAAGAAGGAACACCGGTCATGATGGAACCATGGAATCACGATGAAGAGGTTGGTCGAGGAATCCTGGTTGGAAAAGGGTTAATCATGGCTGCCGAAGAAATACCTGTACGCATAATAAATGTTAATGACCATCCTACAACTATAAGGAAAGAAACCAAAATTGGAACTTGCGTACCAGTGGCGTCAGTAATTCATCAAACTACAACCTCTAATGATGCCAATAATAAATTTGAGCAAATGATAGCAGCGGCTGGACAATCCCTTAGCCGACAAGAGAAGAAAAAAATCAGGGAACTCTTGGTACAATATCGTTCTCTTTTTGTACCAAAAGGAGGGAAGACAGGAAGAACATCTGCTGTCAAACACAAAATTGACATCGCTGACGCTAAACCGATAAGACAATCGGCTCGACGGCTACCACAGGCGAAAAGAGAGGAAGCGGAGAGAATTGTTCGCGAGATGGAAGAGGAAAAGGTAATAGAACCTTCTACCAGCCCTTGGGTCTCTCCGGTAGTTTTGGTGAAGAAGAAGGTTGGAACCACGAGGTTCTGCGTGGACTACCGGCAGTTGAACAATGTTACCAAGAAAGATAGCTATCCACTGCCAAGAATCGACGACACTCTGGATACGCTGGTCGGTAGCAAATTGTTCTACTTTGGACTTGAAGTCTGGATATTGGCAGGTAGAAATGGATCCAGCCGATAAAGAAAAGACAGCGTTTACCACCGGATCTGGACTATGGCATTTTACCGTTATGCCATTTGGGCTGTGTAATGCCCCCGCAACGTTCGAAAGACTGATGGAAAACGTATTGCGAGGGTTGTCCTGGAAGACCTGCTTAGTGTACCTCGATGACATCATAGTCTTGGGAAGGACATTCGAAGAACATCGAAAGAATTTGGAAGATGTCTTTAAAAGGTTGCAAGCTGCCCAACTGATGCTCAACCCCAAGAAATGTCAACTATTTCAAAACAAAGTCAATTACTTAGGCCATGTAGTCAGCAAGGATGGTGTAGCTGTAGACGAAGAAAAAGTTGCTGCAGTACGAGTGGCCAAGACCCACCGACAAGCACCAAGTTAGAAGCTTCCTTGGACTCTGTACATACTACAGACGATTTATAAAGAAGTTTGCAGATATCGCTAAGCCTTTGACACGACTTACAGAGGAAGCAAGGGAGTTTTGCTGGGACGAAGATTGCCAAACTTCGTTCGAAACCTTAAAAAAGCATTTGACTACTGCACCCATTCTTTTCTTTTTTTTTTTTTTTTTTTTTTTTTTCCTTCGGAGCCGTCCTTTCGCCGGTACCACGTCAGCCTCCTGGGCTTATTGTGGATACTCCTAGTGTTCTGACTACAACCTATTCAGCCAATCCGTTCCCTGTATTAGCTCATACAGGTTCTTTGCTGGTTGATTGTAGAAGTCTTCTGGAGTCATTTGGGTTCTGCCATACAGTTTCTGCCTTCTGTGGTCCAGCGACTCACAGTTGCATAGTATATGCAGAGCTGTTTCGGTATCCTTTTTGCATCTTCTGCATGTAAGGTCTCCGTTGTACAGCCCTATTTTGTTTAGGTGCTCCTTTGTGGGAAAGTGTCCCGTAAGTAGCCCCGTAATGGTGCGCAGTTTGTTCCTGCTCATTGAGAGCAGTTCTTTCGCTACTTTTTCTGATGGTTCTTTTATGAATTTCTTCCCATGTATTTGCCCAGTCGTATTCTTCCAGTGTTTCTTGTGTTGTTCTTTCAACCACCCTTTTAACCATGACCTCGTTAAGCATCTGGGGATGCCCACAGCATGTTCGGGTCCGTTCATCAGAGTTGACGATCCTACTCTTGCGAGTTCGTCAGCTTTTTCATTGCCTGCGATTCCTTTATGACCTGGTACCCACTCCAGTGTTACACTGTTCCGAGTCGCCAGTCTTCTAAGTTCTTCGCCGCATTCCCATACTAGCCGAGATGTCACCCTATAGCTCTGAAGTGCTTTAAGGGCGGCTTGGCTGTCGCTGTAGATCCTGATCTGCCTGTTGTTGTAGGCTCTCATACTGTTAGCCCTTGCACACGCAAGTATTGCATAAACCTCTGCTTGGAATACAGAGGCGTATTTTCCTAGCGAGACGATTCCTTCATATTTGCTCGTCTTGCTGTATATCCCCGCTCCGGTGCCGAGTTCATTTTTTGATCCGTGTGTACACGATCAGTTCATTCGCCCTACTAAGTGGTGGTGCGTTCTCTTCCTCAAGCTCCTTTCGATCTTTGATGACAATCTCGAAGTTCTTGCGAAAGATATATTTGGTAGTCATTTGGTCTGTTGGCATTTTGAAAATGTAATCACCCACCTGCCTTATCTCTGTGTGTCCTCTCCCATGTGCCACATCATGGTCTAGTGCTTTTTCCAGTCGGGTTAGTGCTGCCCTTGCTTCGCACATTATGACATAATGTAGTGGAGGAAGGTCTAGCATTGTCTCCAGCGCCGCTGTAGGAGTAGTCCTCATTGCCCCTGTAATGCCAGTGCATGCAAGTCTTTGGACCTTGCTTAGTTTTAGCATAGCAGAGGATTGTCTGGTCTTTGGCCACCATACCAAAGATGCATGTGTGATCCTGGGAATGACAACCATTTTGTATAGCCAGTGTACCATGCTGGGTCTTAGTCCCCATTTAATGCCGTAAGTACGTCTGGCAACCATGAAGGTCACCTCCGCTTTCTTGATCACGTGCTGAAGATGTCGGTTCCAAGTTAAGCCTGGGTCTAGGATAACCCCAAGATATTTTACTTCATCCGACAGTCGTATTGGTTCACCTTGAAGCGTCAGAGGGCCAAGTCCTTCCCTTTTCCTTCTTCTGGTGAACGCAATTATCTGTGTTTTCGAAGGGCTAATACGTAGCCCTTCTTTTACAGTCCAGCCTGTTACTACATTTAAAGCCATCTGGAGTCTGTCTCTGGTTGTACTGTTGTATTTACCTTGGGATAGAATTACCAGGTCGTCTGCATATCCTATGGTGTCGAATCCTCCTCTGTGTAGGGTTCTGATGAGCCCGTCCATGACCAGGTTCCACAGCAGCGGGGATAGTACTCCCCCCTGCGGACAGCCCCTGGTTGCACATACGGCCATTGTTTCCCCCATCAGAGTTGATTCTATGAGCCTGCTTCTGTGCATGCAGTCTATCCACCTGCAGCTCGTGGCATCGATCCCTAAATTCCTCGTCGCCTTGGCTATAGATTCATAGGAGGTGTTGTCAAAAGCTCCTTCTATATCAAGAAAGGCTGCCAGCAGCACCTCTTTGTTTTCCAGCACGTATTCAGCCCTTTTTATGAGTTGATGTAATGCTGTTTCGGTTGATTTTCCCTCTCTGTATGCATAATGATCTCGGTGTATTGGTCTTGTAGCCAATATACCATCTCTAATATGTCTGTCGAGAAGTTTCTCAAGAGTCTTTAGCAAAAATGACATTAGACTGATTGGTCTCAGAGCTTTAGCCGTGTCCTGTCCAGATTTTCCAGGTTTTGGTATAAATGTAGCTCTGATGCGTTGCCAGGCTCTTGGAATATGCCCGAGGGCTAGGCTGGCTCTGAGCAGTTCACTTACCCTGTTGTGCAGTGTACTTCCTCCTTTTTGGAGTAGGATAGGATAAATCCCGTCTGGTCCCTGTGATTTATATGGATTGAAGCTGTTAATAGCCCATTCTGTCTTTTCCGCATCTACCACTGCCTTCGCTGTTCGCCAGTCTATCCTGGATGTACTGCACCCATACTCGGCTATCCACTACCAGACGGAGATATCATATTAGATACTGATGCTAGCAATGTTGGAATTGGAGGAGTGCTATCACAGGTTCAAGGAGGACAAGAGAAAGTTCTGTCCTTTCCAAACCAGAACAAAACTACTGCGTCACAAGAAGAGAACTACTAGCAGTAGTGAAGTCCGTGGAGCACTTCTATCAGTATCTGTATGGGAAGAAATTTGTGATTAGAACCGATTATGCAGCACTTAAGTGGCTTATGCAATTTAAGAACCCTGAAGGACAAATCGCCAGATGGATAGAGCGGCTCCAAGAATATAATTTCACTATTGAGCATAGAGCCGGAATAAGCCACAGAAATGCGGACACCCTTTCCAGAAGACCATGTCCTGCAGAATGCTCCCACTGCAGTAAAACAGAAGCTAAGGAAGATGCGATTCGAAGAACCACGGTGACCAGCGACGAATGGACACCAGAAAAGCTGGAAGAGGAACAAGAGAACGATCCCGACTTGAAGAAAATCCGACATTGGAAAGAGGAAAACTGTCGACCTACTTGGCAGGAGATTTCAAGATACTCGCCAACGATGAAATCGTATTGGGCCCAGTGGGACTCGCTGGTTCCGGAAAACGGTTTGCTACAGCGAGTAATCGAGAACGATGATGGTTCCGGAAGTAGAAGACAGTTGGTGATTCCAAGATCAAGGGTAGTAACAGTACTGCAGAAATTACACGACATCTAGGTGTAAAGAAGACCCTCCAGAGGGTGCGAGAAC
This sequence comes from Galerucella nymphaeae, assembly GCA_963978555.1. Taxonomy (NCBI): domain Eukaryota; kingdom Metazoa; phylum Arthropoda; class Insecta; order Coleoptera; family Chrysomelidae; genus Galerucella; species Galerucella nymphaeae. The sequence continues at coordinate 8,233,097 of OZ021708.1, forward strand.
GGTTTTACTGGATGCACAGTTCCGAAGATGTGAAGGACTGGTGTAAGAAAAGCACTACCTGTGCCACGACCAATGGACCTCACGGGAGAAGAAAGGCTCCTATGAAGCAGTACAATGTCGGAAGCCCTTTTGAGCGCATTGCCCTGGATATTGCCGGACCGTTTCCACCGATAGCAGATGGCAGCAGGTACATTTTGGTGGTGATGGACTATTTCACAAAATGGGTGGAAGCGTATGCCATTCCAAACCAAGAAGCCGCAACTGTTGCCGACGTTCTTGTGAAGGAGTTCGTTTGCCTATATGGAGTGCCCCTGGAAATACACAGCGATCAGGGCAGAAACTTCGAAAGCCAGCTGTTCCAGGAAGTTTGTGATAAGCTCGGCATGAAGAAAACGAGAACTACTGGTTTACATCCACAGTCGGACGGAATGGTAGAGCGTATGAACAGAACTCTTGGCAAATACTTGTCCAAAGTATTATCTAACCATCAGCGAGATTGGGACCAGTATCTCTCGCTATTTGCGATGGCCTACAGATCCGCCATCAATGAGTCTACCGGCCAAACACCAGCAAAAGTTCTGTTCGGACGCGAAATGAGATTACCCTGCGATCTTGAATTTGGATGCCGACCCGGAGAAGACATAGCTGGTGAGGATTACGTAACCCAGCTGAGGAAACGAATGGACGACATACACGAGTTGGTTCGATCGAATCTCCAGATCGCTAGCGATAGGATGAAGAAAAGGTACGATACGCAAGCTACAGAAGGAGGTTTCCACGAAGGAGACAAAGTCTGACTGCATAACCCAAGAAGACAAAAGGGTTTTTCTCCAAAGTTGCAGAAAGCTTGGGACGGTCCGTACCTTGTAAATAAAAGAATCAACGACGTCATTTATCGCATCACCAAGATCCCAACCGGAAAGCCAAAGGTGGTACACCGTAATCGATTAGCGCCATTCGAGGGTGACAACAATGAGGAAATAAGACAACTCCAAGAAGTAGCCGATCCTGCTTTTGTAGAGTTCATGGGTGCTTATGGTGGTACCGGAAAAGCAAGATACGGCGTCACCACGGAGAAACGACAAGATCTGCTCACCGTACCGGAGGAATACTCACTGGCAATAAACATCCCTGCCAGCATAACCGATGCGCGTGGATTGCCATCTCTGTTAATAAAGAAGAGTGGCGCACGAAGTTTGAAAAACCAGTTACCAGTACCAGGTAAAGCTTTGAAGGTACAAGATGGCACCTGTTACAATTTCCACCTAGTGACGAGAAACACCTTCGACGAAAGACCAACGTACGAGAATGTCTGGGAAGCTTTACTAAACTTGAGAGAGCATGTGCTTGAACTAAACGTTCATAGGCTAGCCATGCCCAAGATTGAATGTAGGCATTTAGATTGGCGAATAATCCGTAACATGGTAGAAGTAATCTTCCGAGACACCGAAGTGCAGGTACTTGTCTGCGGACATTCCCAGGAGGCACAGTCAACGGAGAAGACGGTCGCATGTTACTTCCATGCAACTGGAAAATGTAACAAGGGAACCAGTTGCCGATACAGTCATCTCGTCTCAGTTTCCTAGTTAGTTCCATGAGGAACTATCTCTTAAGGAGGGGGCAATGTTACGCGAGTGTCCCAGTGAAATTCCCGCGTGAGACGACTATGACTGTAATCGAGAATTTTCGAGATTACCTGCCCTGCGACCCCTCAGCCCTGCGTCTCTTCAAGCCACTAGCCGAAAACATTCCAGAGATTTCGAGAGTTCAGACTGCCATCCCCTCCATAGACTACCTGCCGGTGGCCGGAGAGCATCTAGAGTATTCCAGAAATCTACCTTTGCCATATAAATATAAGCATCGCTGCACAGGGCTCAGTTAACAGTCAACAGTCATCAGATAGTTGAGACATATTCGCATAGATGGACACTGTAGTGCTTATACTAAAGGAAATCGATCGATAAAGTGTTATTCAGTGACGTTCATATAAATTAGTGTAGTTAGTTAGTTTAGTGTTTAATATAAATTAGTGAATTAAGGACCGTACATATAAATCTGTAAATATAAATTAATTAGTTGTAAATATAAATTAGAATAAACGTTACAATACATTTATCGATTTAAAAACAGATTGAAAAATTTAGTATCAATTAAATCTACAAACTTAACAGTACAGGAATTGAATGAATCTCTATTAATATTAATTCGACTAGCACAACGAGAGCAATTTCAACCAGAGATATCGAAACTTGAGAAAAATTTAAAAAATGGCATGTTTAAATGACAGCAAAATTTTATCTCTTTAACCATACTTAGATACAAAGGGTATACTAAGAGTAGGAGGTAGATTGACAAACTCACATGTAGACTTTGATCAAAAACATCCAATAATCTTGCCTTATAGACATAAACTAACAGATTTAATAATACGACAGGCTCATGTCGAGCATTTACACGCCGGTGTTCAAAATTTGTTAGGTATATTAAGATTAAAATTTTGGCCAATCAAATGGTAAAAACGCGGTAAAGAGAATTACAAATTCATGTATAAGATGTTTTCGCGCGAACCATAAACCAATGCAATATTTGATGGGATCGTTACCGGGTGACCGCTTAAAATTTAACAGACCCTTCGCAGTTAGCGGCTTAAATTACGCAGGGCCAATATACGTTAAAGAGGGTACTCAACGAAGAAGTAGGTTAATCAAAACTTACATATGTATTTTTGTCTTCTTTTCAACAAAACCGACCCATATCGAGTTAGCACCCGATTTAACAACGGACAGTTTCTTGAACGCACTCAAAAGGTTTTGCTCCAGACGAGGAAAACCCAGTGATATTTACTCTGACAACGGATCAAATTTCATCGGAGCGAATAATAGGTTTTTAGAACTTCACGAACTCTTAACCGATGAATATCGTAATTCCGTTATTTCTTCATTTCTATCAAAAATGCAAATAAATTTCATTTTATTCCCGCACATGCACCTCACATGGGCGGTCTGTGGGTAGCTGCAGTTAAATCTACCAAATATCATTTGAGGCGCGTATTAGAAAATTCAAATATAAATTATGATGAAATGAACACTCTACTCACTCAAATCGAATCCTGTCTTAATTCCCGTCCTATTACCCCCATCTCCAATGACATCACTGACTTTTTACCCTTAACACCTGCACACTTCCTGATTGGGAGCTCACTCGCAAGCATTCCCCAATCATATCTCAGAGACGTTAAAACTCATCGACTGACCAGATATCAGCGACTTCAGCAATTGTACAGCGCGTGACAACAACGTATTCTCCGCGAGAGCCCCGAAAAATCACCGCCGCCAGCAGAGAGACGACGATTCAAATTTGTAACCTCAAAAGAGGATCACGTAACAATTTGTATTACAGTCCACTATTAACCATTTATTAACTATTTACTATTTGTTTATCTTAATTTAGGTGAAATAAAGTTATGTAAGTTAAACTAGTGAATCAGTTAATCCACATTCCACGACCACGCAACAGTTATTAAATACCAAAACGGCAAGCCATAGTAAAATTCACCTACTCACAATCCAAACTAATCAATTTATATCCCGCCTTTAAAAATTAGTTCCAATACCCCTTCGGGCTGCGCTTGGATCAACGTGATGCCAACTGTTACCGCAGGGTTGACAACTCTCATTATATTATATTTCTCTATGGCTGCACACATAGTCGTCATATACAGATTGCGAAAATCCTTATGGAAGTATGCCGGGTTATATAAGTGCGACAGAAAAACAGCTGAAAAAGAGAGAAAAGAATAATTATGCGCGGTCATTGAGGCGTGTACTTTGTTTCAGCTTAGGGGTGTATACTTATTTCCCGAGACTGGCCGAATGCTCATTGACCCCCTATTTTAACCGCTGTTGCCAGAAGCGCAGATTAATTTGTACAAATGATATATTTGTCTCGTTATAGTTGACATTTTTTCGAAGTCATGAACAATAGGTAAAATAAAACACTTTCATCCGGCAACATTGTCCTTTACAGAGAGAATTCACTAGTTGGTGGGTAGGGAGGCAATGAAAATTCCGCCAGCCTTGGGAAATAAGTATACACCCCTAAGTGATGACCGCGCACAATTATTGTTTCTCTCTCTTTCATATATCCTTGTCGTACTTGTGTAATCCGAGGCGAGATTCCATAAGGATTTTCGCAATCTGTAGATGGACAGTTTATATTGGAAAGCAATACCGCATCGATAAAGTGTTTATTTAGTGACTTTCATATAAATTATAGTTAGTGTGCTTAGTGTATAATATAAATTATTAATTAAGGACAGTAGTACATATAAATCTGTAAATATAAATTAAGTAGTTGTAAATATAAATTAAAATAAACGCTACAATAATAATATAATTGCATAATACTCGTGGGAAAACTCGTACAAAAACAATGCAAAACGTTGCGACAATTACAATTTTTCCACCAGAGGTCTCATTGAATTCTACTCTGCCCATATTGGAAAATATTACGTTCCGTTGACTTAATTCGTATAGAGGATAACGGATAACATTGTGGAATGTGGAAAATGCATAAGAAAAGTTATTAGGCTCCCACACAGGAAGCGATATTTTGCGCGACGTGGTATGTGACAGACAGTGTCTGTTTAATTTGGCATATTGGGAACGCACGTGCTGAACAACGGATCTGGGTGCCGATTCTCGGGCCAGGGAACAGCGCTCTCCGAGAGAAGAGATCTTTTGTCTCCATTTCGCTTGGTTACTCTGTCATTTCAGTGACAAGGACAAAAGATCTCTTCTCTCGGAGAGCGCTGTTCCCTGGCCCGAGAATAGGCACCCTGGTCGATGAAATACGTCAAATTTTGTACTTGCAACAAACGAAAGGAACCAGTCGTTGAGCGCGTCTGTTGGTTTGAATTTTGGGGTGCAATGGAGTGGACAAAAGATATAGTAACAGAGTTTATCGACTTATATAGAGAACGGACATGTTTGTGGAATATTAAAGATCCAGATTATATAAATAAGAAATTAAAGAGACCTTTCTTGTTCAAACAATCTTTTACATTAATTCCAAGAGCTCATCCATATCTCAAATGTGTTTTATGAAATCCAAACAAGAGGTTCAATTAAAACTCAAAGTCCAAACCACAATAATTTAATTATGTCCAACAACGAACAATCAATCAGCTACTAGTTTCGGTACAATCTACCATCATCAGGCTATAATAACTTTTACATTACATTTCAACTTAATGTAACTCATCAAAAACTGGACCTCTCATTCTTAGGTACCTAATTCTTCAAATCAACTTGTTCGGTTTGTCTTAATTCCCGTACTAAAGACATATGACTATATTTTCCTCGTTTCTTGATCCCAGGGACGTATATAAGGGAGGGGTTTTGGGGGTTCAAACCCCCCCCATAGAAAATACAATAATTTAATTCTCCGCAAATCCCTAGGAAATTTTGACATTCCTGTCAAAATTTCTTGAAGAAAAAGTCAGGACTTCCATACTGTAAGGAAATGATATTTCCGTACAGTTGTTAGTGTTCTACATAATCCATAAAACGTCTGCATGCATTTTCGTACTTTTCTCTTGATTTCTTTGGCAATAATTCTAATGAAGCAGTATTCACTGCCTCAACCAGCTCTGGAGGAGTCCCATGAATGGAAATTTTATCATCACTTATCATTTTACTTTCGAGAACACCAGCAATTAAATTTATAAGCGTCAAGTTTGACAATTCAACCTCAATACGTTTCCATAGTAACCCAAGTAATTTTATTAGGAATTTCAAAGCACCAATTATTTGGGAATAAAATTATGGCGTTTTTTTTAAATCAATCAATATCTGTCGAATTTTAAACGATTTGCGGAAAATTAGTATGTTTACCTCGTAGGAAAAGCCACATTCCTGGACTCTGTGTTGCTAAGTCTCGGCTTGCGCCTCGACTTAGCAATCTTCACAGTCGTCCAGGAATTTTAAGCTTTCCCTACCCGGTAAACAATGTACTATTAATTTTGGATGTGGCAATAAAAATAGATTCCTCAACAATTGTGGATAACTTAGCTTAAAGAAGAAAGAGGTTAAATTTAGTTTTGTGAGGTTAGTTTTCTGTTTCAATACAAGCTTCAATTTTCAATCATCTATCATTTTTTTAAATAGGTGCTCCCAAGTTAATATACAGGTAACATCTCGGCTGGTAAAAGGGAATGCGGCGAAGAACTTAGAAGACTGGCGACTCGGAACAGTGTAACAGTGGAGTGGGTACCAGGTCACAAAGGAATCGCTGGCAATGAAAAAGCTGACAAACTTGCATGAGCAGGATCGACAACACTGATGAACGGACCCGTACCATCTGTGGGCATCCTCAGATGCTCCACTAGGTCATGGTTAAAAGGGTGGGTAAAAGAACAACACAAAAAACACTGGAAGAATACACCCAGGCAAACACATGGGAAGAAATTTATGAGAGAACCATCAGAAAAAGTAGCAAAAGAACTGCTCTTTGAGCAGGAACAAACTACACACTATAACGGGGCTCCTTACGGAACACTTTTCCACAAAGGGCACCTGAACAAAATAGGACTGTATAACGGAGACCTCACATACAGGAGATGCAAAAAGGACACCGAAATGGCTCTGCACATATTATGCAACTGTGAGACGCTGGACCACGGACGGCAAAAACTATATGGAAGACCCCAAATGACTCCAGAAGACTTCTACAACCCACCAGTAAAGAACCTGTATGAGCTAATACAAGGAACGGATTGGCTGAATAGGCTGTAGTCAGAACATTAGGAGAATTCGCAATACGCCCAAGAGGCTGAGGTGGTGCCGGCGAAGAGACGGCTCCTTTAAAAATATATATATATATATATACATGGTTATAACCCTTTCAGCAGAAGGGAGCGAAACGAAAAACGATGTTTAAAAATAGTTTTAGATGTAGCCAAGTCAAACAAAGAATTAAAAAAAAAACTAACATTATTTCTTTTTCTTGAAAAATTGCTTTAATGCGTGGCACTCGATTTTTTTTGCCTTTGGCGGCGCCTTCAATAAAGCTTTCTTTTATCAGATGAAAAAAATCCAAAACCCCCCCCATGAAAAAGCTATAGCTACGTGCCTGCTTGATCCATTTTGTTCTTTTCTTCCTTCTATCATCCTTTTGACAGATTTTTGAAATACATTAACCCATGAGAGCAGTTTTTTGTCCATTTTGTACCAACATAGATTACACCGACTGACGAGGTATTTTAGACCAGCTTAAAATACGGAGTCGCACTACACCCAGTATGTCGAACTTTCAAATATCTACCAACTAATTTGAAGACAGCGTATGTGCAGGAACCGATCCTTTGACTACAAATGATATATAAATAACATGGTTGACACCGTCGGCCGACTAGATCATAGATAATACAAGACACGGAGACTAGATCGGAGACAGAAATTATCGAGTAGCGTTGCCAAAATTATCGGATTTTTCATAAAATTATGACACACAGAATATTTAAAAACCTAAAAACAGGGGGATTTTTTAAAATTCATTTTATTAATAATAAAATGTTTTTGGTACAATATAAGAACTTAAAAACATAAATTACCTATGTAATAAAATATACGTAAAAAAGAAACAAAAACATACATTCTACCTACTAAACATTCACCGTAACAATTCATTTACTGTTTTCATAAAAATACTATTTCGAATATCAGTTTTTATTAAGTTTATTTCGAAAAATAGCATTTTATTTAAAAAATTAATATTAGTTTATGGCTCAATAAAATTATGTTACAATTATCGATTATGGTAGAAAGTGAAATTTCAACTTTAGTTTGGGACAAAATTATGTTACAATTCGATAATTATGTTACATCTGGCATGGCAGCACTGGTATTGACTTTGTTAGCTTGTTGGGCTTGGAGGGGAAAGGGAAAAGTCGTGTGGTCTAGAGAACAGTCACGGAACTCCATAGATCACGGACAAGTCACGGATGCCAACTATTTAGAGTTCCATGAAATATGACGTAATTAGCAGTCCTACTAACCTATAAAATATAAAAGTTGTTTACGTTACTAATTTGAAATAGAAAACAGAAAATAGAGAATATCATTTTCGAGTAATGAATTTATCATGGAAGACAAATATATTAATTCGTTACACATACAAAAATTAGGTAAGTAGTTAAAATCACATATGTGAAGTTATTAAAAGATTCATTTAAGGTCATAAAATTCAAGAAATTCGAGAAAGAGCACTTGGAAACATCATATCCAAACTAAACAGTGGTGTTTTATTTGATAACGACTTGGCAAGGAGTAAAGAATTGCTTGATACATTATTTAAATGGTTTTTATTTGAACCTTGTAATGAAGAAGAAATTGTTTTATCTCTTATTAAGCGTATTTTGAAGGTAGATCAATGAAAGTTATATATTTGAATTTGTAATTGAAATTTAATTATTTTAGTCTAAAAGTGGACAAATTTTGATAAACCATATTGGAAAGCAAATAATTCTCAATGAACTGAAGAAGATAGATTCATATCTAGAACCCAAATTTCTACCACTATTAGAAGAAATTCTAAACGAGATTAGTGCATTTGAAAATGATGTACCCCCTTTTGAATGTAATGTGCCGTTAAGTTACAGAACAACTACGAGTTTCGATCAAGAAAATTGTTCTGCAAATGTAGAAACCACTGCCACCATTCAAGAAGGATTTCTACATAAAGAATCCTCAGTAGAGCAGCAGGCAGGGTATGTTTAAATGTGATTTTAAGTTATTAATAGGCCATTAATTATTAATGTACACTTAGACCCCCAAATATATCTGGATCTAGTTTTTCAACACCATTTGAGGAATCCTCCACTTATAGACTAGAAGAAATTGTGATATCTGATGAGACTAACTTGCAAAATTTGTATTTTGAATGGCAACCCCTTATAGAATCAGATAGACATGTCCTAAGTTCTGTGGAAAGTTCTCTCACTAATCCTCCTCAGCCTTCATCACTTTTACACTCTTGTGAGTTTTTTAGAGATGTTTTGTTACATGATTTTCCTGCAGAGATTTTCCTTCAAAGACCAAGAATTGTTTTGGTAAGTACTTTTTGTTGTAGTAGTCTAAACTACAATGGTTTCTTGTCATTACTAATTCACATTTTATTTTAGGAATTGTTTGCTTTGTTGAATTGTGGATCTTCTAGAATTACAAACTCTGTCCTTTCTTGTCTGTATGATTTGACAACCAAGCTGCAGATAAGGATTAATCATTGTAATGATGTTTCCTTGCACAATTTTAAGTTGAAGGTATGTTAATTTACCACTTTCCATAGAATGTTTTGCAGCTTGTTAGTAAATCAATTTGGTAATGTAAACATTGACATTTCAGAATATATTAAAATACAGTTTTCGAGGTACTCCTTGTTCTGAAGCAAACAGAAATTCAGAGAGTGATTTTATGGCACAATTTCATGGACAGTTTGAAAGAGAAGAGGAAGTTACTGAACATAAGAAGAATCAAATTTCAACATTGAAATATTGTCTATTTACTATTGAAACAGTATTCAGATATTTATGTTCCAAAGAAAGAAAAACAAAAACCAATCAGGTGAATATAAATAATATGTTGATAGAAATATAAAGTTATACTTTTAGGTAGCTTCAAATTTCTGCTTGGTTTTACTTGAAAAAATATTAGAATTATTAAGCTTGTGCCTGGAAAAACATCGTTCCATCATAGACCAATCAGAGATGAATTTAAAAGTGCCAGCTGATGTCAATGAAATACTTATTAAATATGGAATCGCTTTGGAACATTTCAGGTATAATTTCACTTTGAAAAGAACAGATAGATACCTCTTGTTTATAATTTTTATAATCATGTTAATATTTTAGGATTGAGTCCATATCTTCTGATAGTAATATCAAGTTTCGAGCTATATATCTGTACTTATTACACAACTGTACAAATTTATTAAAAAAATTAGTTCCATTGTCTAAATGTTTATCAATATTACCAAGAAACTTGAAGACTGCTTTGGCCAATTCACTTTTGGATGTTACTTTTAGTCGTATTTACCCTAGTGTGCATAGCTCAATTTTAAATTACGTAGAGGTGAGTAAAGTAGGATTTTCGATTATTTGTAATAATGCTTTATTTTCAGGATTTCTCAGTCGGAGAAGATAGAGGACACTTGAAAAAATACGAAAACGTAAAGAAAATTTGTCAAGGAATGTCAGCTACTGTAAAAATTCTTAAAGAATACAAAAATTTAAGCACCTCCGAAAGTATTCAACTTGCTGCAGATTCCTTGGCTAGCATTGAGTTTCATAAAGATTTTGATTTTTTAAAAGTTTATGTGGACGTTTGTACTGAACATTATCCACATGTCTCTAACGATTCAACTCAAGCAGTCATTTTTGAAGGTTTGTTTATAATATAATTGTTAATTTATTGTTATAATAGCCTAAACAGCAATAGTATATTATTCAATAAGCATATAATGATAACTATAATTCACGATGTGCGTAATAGCGAATATACAATGTGTTATTTATAAGATGCGACCTAGGGATTCCTGTACAAAACTGTAAAACTCGAGCTACTTTTTTCATCAAATAGCGTTCATAAAACATTCAGACAGATTTGGGAAGGTCGTTGAAAAATAAGTTCAAATGCACTTTTAATTTTCTTAAATTCGTTTTGGTTCAATAAAAAAATGGATATTTATGTGTAAAAAAGTCGAACTCCATTTTCATACCACTTTTGGATGATCATAATGGAGTAAGTGATGGTTGACGGAATTGTTAAAAAAAAACTAAAAACAAAAAGAAAAATATTTCATCTCAGCTGCAAACCGAACCGCCATACTTCAGGTTTAACTGTTAAATTTTCCTGTGTACAAACATGTCAGCCATCACTTAATCGATTATGATCATCCAAAAGTGGTATGAGAATAGAGTTTTTTAAACATGAATATCTATTTTTTTATTGAACCAGTACATTTGAACTTATTTTTCAATGACCTTCCTAAATCTGTTATTATTTTTTATGAACGCTATTTGGTAAGAAAGTCAGCTCACGTTTGGCAAGTTTGTACAGGAATCCCTTTGTCGAATTTTATAAATAACACAGTGTATAATATTTACTGTTAATGGTTGATGAATATTCCACCAAATATGTACATCCTGCAATACCGCTGCCACAAACCTTTCCAACTGATTGTTTTTCTTCTGGTCGCTTTGGACGAGGTTCACCAGCTCCTTTCCAAATCTGTTTGAATTTTTTATGAACGCTATTTGGTAAAAAAGTTCCAGTTTGGCAGTTTTGTACAGGAATCCCTAGGACGCATCTTATAAGTAACATGGTGTATAATATATAATAGTGAATAATAGCCATTATTTTTGAGTAGAGTAAATTGGGTCCACGACTATTAACTACCTATTTTTGTTGATTCTCTTATTTGGTAGGGTAACATTAATTTCAGTGTCTGATTCCCTTTCCATAATAATAGTTATTACTGAAATTCAGTATTTAGTTTTGACATACATCATAAGCTTTATATACAACAGCTTATTAGAAATTATTATGTCTTCATAGCAGAGGGGTATAGATAGCTTCAATATAGAGGTCTAGCTGTCAAAATGAAGAATTGCAGGCGTAAAGTTTGAATTCGAGCGCATTGATAATTTTTATTTCTTATATTGTGGCATTTTACTTGAATAAACTTCAAAATAGGTCCCATGTATCCTTATCATGCGAATTTTTTGTTATGTGTCGGGGCGTGTAGACAAGTAGTATTTTTAGTGGACTGTATTATTTTTGTAGGAAGGTGTTTGATGACATCTGACTATGACTACCTTGTCTCCACTGACCACGAAAGGGTTAACTAACTACGTAGATGTCAATAATAGCCAGTTTATTTTGAACTTGATCTTTAATGAATCTAATTCGTAAAGATCTTAACAATAACAAAAAAAGAGAGCATAGAACATATGTGAAAATGTAGAGCTATGATTGAAGCCACTACTTGGCAACACTGTCTACATACAATTTCGCGCTTAAACTAAAATACGCTAATAATGATACCTAATACGCTACATAAGAATACACGTATAAAGGTACTGCACTTTGCAAGAGTTATATACACAAAAATTAAACACTACGATAATTGTGTAGAAGTTGAGAATTAATAACCAAACCAATAAACAATGTAGGGAGTTTACGGGAGTGAGAGAGATGTACCGGCTTTTTGCGTTAAGACCACGGCACCAAATTGGTTGGAGAGAGAGATAGACGTACCGGCTTTTCGACGAAAGAACACGGCACCAACAACGAGATAGGTAGCAATTAGAGATACATACTTGATATTACTTCACGCACTCACTATAAATGTTGGAGATCACTTAGATTCCACTTGGGGTTGTTTGTCAAAAGAGAATGTGAGCAAACATTTTGCATAGGCACTGCATGTGCCTTTCACTAAGAGGTCTGAATGCTGCGGTTGCTACTGAACAACTGAGCGGGAAACAGGGTTCGCGCGCGCGGAGGTTCGCTGTTGGTAGGGATGCGTCACCGACTGCGCAGGTTTCAGGGTGGCTGTACAGGGTGTCCCTAAATTTGTAATTCACACAGTTGGAATTATACTGCAAATTCCAACAGTTATGTTTGGAATATGCAATGCTTACTCCGAGAAAAGTGGAGACCCTTACAAAATGCTTTTAGCATTGTGCTCTACTCCATTGATTAATGAATACAACCCGTCGCTGTTGAGAAGTACAGAAGACAGAAGAGGTACAAAATAAGAAAAAGTCTGCTTACTGCCTTGGCCATTGGACAAAAAGTATGGGATTTTCACCAGAAAATCACCATAGAAAAGAAACACTCTTCGCCGCGTTCTTAGGTTATTATAGGTCCTCAAGGTAGTTATAGAAGAAACAGAAAATGTCTACACCTCTTACCAATAGAATCTCACATTGAATAATGAACTGAAAGAAGATGTAAATAGGTAATAGAATAAAAGCAGGCGAATTCAATTCAAGTGAGACCAAGTCCAACATCCACAATTCATAAAGTTCTGGTGAATTTACCTACTTTAAGATGTAGCCAGAGAACAATTTGTCCATCCAAAAGACTGGATCTTTAAAGGAGTGAAGATGTTAGAATACCGAATAGTGTTGCCAGATGTCACGTAACTATCAAAGTTGGTAATAAATTTTATCTTGAATACTAAAGAGCATATCCTAATTAATAAAAATATTTTTATAATTCCTCTTGGTATGATAAAATGCTGCATGGTGGCAGTGTAAGGTTTTTCAATTGTTTCTTATCACATGTCAAATCCACCCTCTTCAGTTCCAAATAATGGCAAAATATGCATTTTATGGCACCAGTTTATCAGATAACGGCTCCTGATAAATTTTCTTTTGAGCCCAGTGATTAGGAAAAGTGTCAATTAAGATCCAAGCGATTTCGAAATGCATCTGCAAACTTAAGAAGAACAAGTAAATTCCTTAATTCACCTAATGGGGTCTCTAGTCGAAATAATATACAGTGTGTCCACTTAAGTTCGCACCACATGGAAAACTTTTTTATTATCAAGTTTACGAAAAAAAGTTATTCTTTATAAAAAGTTCTGCATGATCCAAAACCTAAAATGCAACCATCAGGTATTCAATTTTTCCAGTCGCATACGAGGTATATCAGAAAATATGAATTTTGCTCAAGAATAAAGTACCTTATTTTTGATAATATCGAAAATTATTATTGAGAAAAGTTGTTTAGAACTAAAAACTACGTTCAAATATACAATTACATCGAATTATATGGAAAAAATCCTTTATTCTTTTTTAACTACAATAACAATGCAAATGCAAGTTTTCCATGTGATGCGAACTTAAGTGGACACACTGTACATAAATCTTTTAAATCAGAAGTATTTTAGTATTTTCACTCAACATCCTTATCGTATTTTCATAATCACTCTTGGCATGAACAAATGACACAGTTTTCCAGTTATACTTGGAGAAGCAAACGTGAAATGTAAACATTATCAAATAGTCGTTTACAAAAATTGTTCTATCAGTAGCTGTACAAAAAACGTGTATTTATTATAATTTGTGGATTTATATTTTCTATTTTTAGAAGTAACATTGCGTCTACTAAACCATGCTATGATGGATATCCGACAAGAAATGTATAGATTGTGTCATAAAATGGTAGTTACGTATATTGGTCCAAAGTTGAATGATTCGACAGGAGTTGTAGGATCTCAGGTTCTGTTTTTGTTAAGAGCTAAGATTTTAGTTGAAATCGCTTGTTTTGGTTTGGGTAGCGACAACTTAGAGGTAAATTAAAAGCTTATTTTTAAATTTATTGGTGTGTAACTTGTGCTTAAAATGGTCTAAAAAGATATTTAGACTAAAAATATTCCATAAAATACCCGTTTGTGACGTATATCCGGCAGTGCCGTAACTAGGAATTTAGCGCCCGCGGTGTGTTAGGGTGGCGCCCCTATTATACAAATTTTTCACGACATTTTATAACCAGTTGAAAACAGCTTTTTTAAATCATTTCCCTTCTTTTTTGGTCTATATAGGTACGAAAAGATTGAAGTCGACATTAAAATAAAATAATACAAAAAAAAAACAACTCTGATATTGATATTATACCAACTAAAATACGAAATTAGCAAAAAATTGGATAAAATATTAAAAAACAAAAATTAAAGATAAACTTTATGGCATCTGCAGAAAAAATCTTAAGTGATTTACCAGTTAGAAAATAAGAATAATCTGCAACGCTCTGAAGAGCACAAAACCGGGAATTTAGGTGAGCTAGAATGACATCAACAATTTGCAAGCATAAGATTTTAAATTTGTTAACTCAAATTGCTTGCCTCGTCACAGCAAGTCTCACCTAGGAGGAACCATTTTTTTAATATTTCGCTGCCTTCTCATTGTAAAATTTGGTTCCATATCTACGTACTCAGAAGTGTGATTAGCTTTCTGCAGGATATTTTTAAGCAAACCTCCCATAAGTGATTGAATTTCCTCAAAAAGCTCTTTTATTAAATACCGTTACAGATGTTCCCTGCAGAAGTACATTAATTTATAAATTTTACTTAAAATAGCGTTCCAGAAAACAAGAAGACATACAATCTTATACTCAAAAAGCAACATAAAAAATGATTTAGTTAGAATTGGCAGTACCAGAATCTAAACTAGTTTGGCCTAGTAGCGCCCCTAGCGGAACTAACCATGCAATTTGCCTTATTCGACAGACAATATGCAGCATTGCCTCGATTACATTTTTTTTCATAATCTGTAAAAAATATGGATTGATTCATAGTGCAGTAATTTAAAACTACATAAGCCTAATTCTTTCCTTTATTAAAATAATTATTGTAATTATTGTATAAATGAATCTGGCTCTTTTCTTTTTTTTTTTGTTATGAAAAACCTTTTTTGTATCTAAGGATTTGGCGCCCTCCAAAATCTCGCGCCCGCGTCAAGTGCCGCCCTTGCCACGCCCTAGTTACGGCACTGATATCCGGGTTATGGTTGAGTCGTATTTTATTTGCTATTTTGACAATGAAATCATCAGGATCTTATCCAGCGAAAAGGATATGAATTTAATAATTACCAGCTTCTTTTTCTAACTGAAAATATTTGAGAACTTTCAAAATGCTGATGTTTTTCCGTGTAACTAGGCTTATTTTTGTATTCATTAAATGAATAAAACAATAAGATTAATATTCACGCTTGCGCGTAATCTAAACATCAACTAATCAAACTTTTCAAGTTAAAGATTAGGGTTAACGTTTGCAATACATTTGAACGGTTCAATATTGTGATTTTTAATTAGGATTAATCACAGACCTCCCATTTCTTCCCATGTAATGTGTTATTAACAATCGAAGACGCACACCAAGAAAGGTATTATATGAACTCCATTTTATTAGCTTTCTTATAAAACTACAAATTGACAAGAAAAAGTGATTTTAGCTCTGGTAAGATCCAATTCATTGTGAGGCATTAGAACTACCAAGTTCATTCTTATCATTGATGCAATTGAATTATCAACAGATTTAATTTTGTATAGGATATTTCAAAAAATCTGCCCTTGTGTTGAAATAGTAGTTTACCTAACTAGTGCGGAAGGTGATACTTTTCCGCACATGTTTAGGTACACTATTTTTTCTACTAGCACTCGGAAAAAAATCCAAAAGTGAACATAAAGAAACATTTATTATTAAATACATATCAACAACTCAATTATTATTATTTGACATCCATTTAATTAGGCTTATACCAGGACCATTAAAAAATTCTTAAAAAAATGTTTTATAAAAAATTATAGAATTCTAATGAATTTCTTAATTTTCAGTCACTCGGTAAACTACAACCGTACAAATACATGAATTAAATATTCATTTAAAGGAACCCAACTTTGATTCGGCACGCTTTTTTGGAGCACCCTGTATATTCCAAAATATTTTCAAATTATAGTCCTAAGTAATCTACTTAATTCTACGTCTATTTTTTTCTAATTTTATTTGCCGTTGAGACGCCAGAGAATAGTTCGTTCATAGTGCCCCTCACTGTATCATTCTCGTTCAATAAACGACTTTGATCCACCTTCCGTTCAAAAAAAGGTTATAAGCGCGTTGATACAATATACTTTTTGACGTTTCCGGTAATAAATTCAGTGTTGTTACCTTCGCTATCCTATTATGTTTGGAGGTGTCAAATCTAAGTCAATATCACTATCCGTTTCCATTTTAATTAATAGTTTTTATAGAAAACAACTATGAAATTACTCGTTACCTACCATAGAGATAGTAGAAAGGGAGGAGACGATATCACGTGATCTAAAGCGTACTCGGTCAGCCATTTTCGTACCACGCTAATGTCAAAGTTGATTGATGAATGTTTTCAAGTGTTATCGGTGAAGTAAATCACATTTTTGAAAATACTTTTCTTTTAATTGATTGACTAAAAGGGTGTCTTGTGCTGTTAGAAGTTGTACCAGTCAAGACGGCGTGGTTACTAAGAAATCTTCGGGAATAACGTACCACAGGTAAGATAAATAATATGCAGTGGTGTAATTTTTTTTATTCTTAATTTTATTTCTAAATAATTATTCCGCTTGATATTGATTGGTTAAATTATGAAAATTGTTGAAAATTTTGAAATTGAAGTTATGTTACAGTCGAGATCACAGTTTATTATAATGTTTATTTTCTAGATTTTTTAAGTGGGTCGTAGAAAAAATATACTGTTCGACTTGTGTGGATTGTCCATATCGCACTAGAACGATTGAGCACTCCGCCTACGGCGTCGTGCTCAAACTTCGTCCTCGTGCGTTATGGCCGTCATATCCACACTAGTTGCACAAACTACTAATTTTCTACGACTGCTATGGAAAATAGTCCTTTTCCCACAATTTACGAAACTACAAAGTGTCACTTTGCCTAAGCCGTGGGAAAAGTTGCCCACGGTAAGTTAGAGAAAAAATCAACACAATTCTCCATTATAGAATGCTTTGGATTCCTGTCATAAAACGTCAAACGTTGAAAGTACCCAAATGGTAGTGTTTTAAAAGAAGAGAGAAGGTGTTTCTGTAAGCTTAAAGAAATTTCAACTAAATTTTGTGTTACAATATAAAAAAATAATTAAAAATACATTTTTTGTATATTTTGAATAAGTAAATTTGGTATAATTTAAAGAGGTTGAAGTCTCGTATAATTACCTATTTTAATCTAAACTAAACGTTAGCGGGTATGGTTCAGTTGATAACGCGCTTGACATCTGCGGCACTCGCCTCTCAGGCTCGTGCCACAAACGCACACTCGTGAGAAAAATTAAGCTTTTCCCACTAGTTGCACAATATACTATTAACATGAATCTGTTACACAGTAATAGTTGTAGACTATTGTAGTTTAAGTTAATCCGGCTCTGTGCAAAAATACGTTGCGTACTACACTTAGCCACGCCCACTGATTCCACGTGTTTATATGGAACCTAACACTGGATGTCGTCTCCTTTCTTATATTCTATCACTATGTTACCTAATAAAACTTTGACAGAAATGATCTGATGACATTTCATTAATTTGTCGCTAGACGTCATAATCTGACAAGCCGTAGACTTCCTGATTTTAGAGTGAACCTAACTAACACATAATATTCTTTTTCTACGACTGCTATGGAAAATACTCCTTTTCCCACAATTTACGAAACTACAAAGTGTCACTTTACCTAATCCATGGGAAAAGTTGCCCAAGCCGTGGGAAAAAATCTTTCTCACGGCTTGGGCCACGGTACGTTAGGGAATAGTATATTGTGCAACTAGTGGGAAAAGCTTAATTTTTCTCACGAGTGTGCGTTTGTGGCATGAGCCTGAGAGGCGAGTGCCGCAGCACACGAATTGTGTTGGTCTTTTTCTAACGTACCGTGGCCCAAGCCGTGGGAAAGATTTTTTCCCACGGCTTGGGCAACTTTTCCCACGGCTTACGCAAAGTGACACTTTGTAGTTTCGAAAATTGTGGGAAAAAGACTATTTTCCATAGCAGTCGTAGAAAAAAAATCAACACAATTCTCGATTATAGAATGATTTGGACTCCTGTCATAAAACGTCAAACGTTGAAAGTACCCAAATGGTACTGTTTTAAAAGTAGAGAGAAGGTGTTTCTGTAAGCTTAAAGAAATTTCAACTAACTAACAATATAAAAAAATATTTCAAAATACATTATTTGTATATTTTGAATAAGTAAATTTGGTATAATTTAAAGAGGTTGAAGTCTCGTATAATCACCTGCTTTAAATCTACACTAAACGTTAGCGGGTATGGCTCAGTAGCTAACGCGCTTACCATCTACGCAAGCGGCCCGAGTTCGAGACCCGACCCTGGTACCTTTTTTTTATTTTTTATTACTTTGTTTAAAATATACTACTTTAAAATAGTTAAATTATTCATTAATTTGCAGTCGTAGAAAAAGTATAGTGTGCAATACGTGGGAAAAGCAATTTTTCTCACTCGTGTGCTGCTTCTTGAAGTATACATAGATAGTCCCAAATTTAGCAATTTTACATGCATTTTTTCACAGATAGAACTGAATTTTTCAAAATTATATAGCTTAGTGCTACACTTTTATTGCAGGCGAACAGACCTATTAAGTGAAACTTAATTTGACAGCTGTCAAATTATTTATTTATTTGTTGTACAATTTGTAAGATTTATTTGTTCCTTTCATTGTTCTTTTTTTTTATAATAAATGATAATTATTAATTAAATAATTCTCATTAATCGGAGTAGAAAAAATATTGTATGGAACTTTAATGTAATGGACATTAATACACTCGCATATTATATACCAAACTCGTCTGCGGCTCTTTTCGTATCCTACAATATGCTCGTGTCTTAATGACTATCATTACATGATCGTTGCATAAAATACTAATTTTCTACGACAACCTCGATAAATGTTCATTTCATAACCGTAACCTTAATCATAAACCAGCACATTTTGTACAGATTTTCATTTTTGCATCGGCTGCTAAGCAACGAATGCGAGAATAGCTTTTTGTGTATTAAGAGCGGAAAGTGATACTTTGCCACTTGAGGCAGAGAGTTGTTCGGCAATCTGCCGAAAGCGGCAACGCACTTTCTGCTCGAATTGCACACAAGATTTTTTCTACGATCACCTTATTTTTAAACAAATAATTAAAAAAACATGAAAAGTACACTTTATTAGAATGTGATGTTGAAAACATGTAACAATTACTTATTATTTTTATTTATTGCCTACAATATTAAAGTTGAATGTACAGTTTTGGCAATTTTTAATATTTATCCCAGGACCTGAAGAAGTCGAAGGTAGCGTAATATCTTCTGAATCTTTTTCTGCAATATCAGATATACTTAAATATGCAATCACTGTTGCATCTAGGTGTATAATGCATTGCCTACCTTCTGACCGTTATATTTCTACTACGTAAACTTGTCCGTATAAATCAATACTATGAAAATAGGAATCTGCAAAAACGATCAAGAAAATTGTCAATCTTAACAACAGGTGAGCGGAAAAGTACGTTCTAGAGCGTAAATAATGTCAATTATGACAGATCGCGGAAAACATCAACTTTGCGGTTAGATTTGAGTGTGCAAAAGTCTACTTTGGGTAGTGATCGTAGGAAATAGTTATTTGTATACTACGGCCGCAAAATGCTTTTTCGCGTTCCGAGAGAGAGATTATCGCCGAGGCCGCTCCGGCCGAGGCAAGATAATCTCGAGGTCGCGAAAACATTTCGCGGCCATAGTATACACAATATTTTTCGTGCAACCGTGAAAATTACATAATTTCAATAAACATTATGTCTCTTTAGAAAAGACAGCGTTTCAACGCGAATAGAGAAAATTACATTCTGGGTAATTCCGGTTGCACGAAAAGAATATTATGTGTTATTTCTAGGTTCGCTCTAAAATCAGGACGTCTACGGCCTGTCAGATTATGACGTCTAGCGACAAATTAATGAAATGTCATCAGATCGTTTCTGTCAAAGTTTTAGTAGGTAACGAGTAATTTCATAGTTTTTTTTATAAAAACTAATAATTAAAATGAAAACTGATAGTGATATATTGACTTAGATTTGACACCTCCGAACATAATAAGGATAGCGAAGGTAACAACTCTGAATTTATTACCGGAAAGGTCAAAGAGTATGTATCAGCGCGCTTATAACCTTTTTTGGAATGGACGGCAGGTCAAAGGACGAAATTTTGTTTAGAACGTGAAAGTCAGTAGAAAAAAATTATTCATTCACATTTTGCACGATTACATGCTAGATGCATACGTATATAATACTATCAATTTGTTTTAAATCACATAATATATCTTCTGTATGTACCTTGTGGCATTTTTTCTTTTATTTTTTTGGGAGTTAAACCAGTATATTATGCTTATTACGAAGTTTCGGTAGCGGGCTCAACTTTCGTTTAGCTGAAATCAGTTATGGAAAAACTGGTCTCATGGCAACGATTGTAGTGATTAGTACTAAACAAAAACCCCAATCATATGGTGAGGAGATGCGCAGTTGCCAAGTTGACCCCACTTTCTTTTAGCTGAAATCAGTTATAGAAAAACTGTTGCCATGGCAGCCATTACCATGGTAACTTGTACACACGAACCTAAATAATATGGTGAGGAAATGCGCAGTTGCCAAGTTGACCCCACTTTCGTTTAGTTGAAATCAGTTATGGAAAAACTGTTTGCATGGCAACGATTATTGTGATTAGTAGTAAACAGAAACCCAAATCATATGGTGAGGAAATGCATGGTTGCCAAGTTGACCAACCGCGAATTGCGAAACGTCGAATTGTAGAAGAATAGAGTATGAAGATTTTAGGTCAAAATAATATTTTTTTATTGTTGTTGTTTTATTGTTGATATCAAAGAGTTGCTTACATCGAAGCTAGAAATATTTTGAATCATTACACATAATTATCCACATTATTTAATACTATCAGGAATACGTACATACACAATAACCTAATGGAAAATGCTATCAAGAGACTGTGAAAAATGCGCGCCGGGTTGACGTTTCGCAATTCGCGCGAATTGCGAAACGTCAACCCGGCGCGCTCGCTTCGCTCGTGTTATCATTACTCTAGTAAGTTAGAGGTCTTTATTGTCGATGACATGGGGGGGTCTAGATGGTGATAACGTCAGCAGTAGCTATTTTTTCCATGTACCCAATACCATGGCAATTGTTTTACAATAACTGATTTCAGCTAAGCGATAGTATGGTGGATAGTAGTCAACTCGGCAACAGCGCATTTCCTCACCATATGATTTAGGTTCTTGTGTAGCCATTACCATAGCAATGACTACCATGGCAACAGTTTTACAATAACTGATTTCAGCTAAACGAAAGTGGGGTCCACTTGGCAACCGCGCATTTCCTCACCATTGGATTTGAGTTTTTGTTTGCTACCAATCACAACAATCGTTGCCATGACAACAGTTTTTCCATAACTGATTTCAGCTAAACGGAAGCGGGGTCAACTTGGCAACCGCGCATTTCCTCACCAAATGATTTAGGTTTTTGTGTACCCGTTACCATGGTAATGGCTGCCATGGCAACAGTTTTTCCATAACTGATTTCAGCTAAACGAAAGTTGACCCCGGTAGCGTTCGAGCTACCGTTGTCAAGATGTATTAGTTTCTGAACAAGTTTTTGGTCCCTATTTGACAACTAGACCATCAATAATATTTTGAGTTTTAAGATTGCAAAAACATATGCGTCTTAGGTCTGGTGACAAACTTCCCAAGTCCTAAATATGAGGTAGAAATATCTCACAGAAAGGATTGGCAGGACCCAAGCAGGCTGAAATTTCCCCGAGGAGAGACCTGGTACACAGACGGGTCACAGACTGTGGAAGGAACAGGAGCAGTGGTGTATAGTGAAATGAGAAACACAAGATGCTCCTTCTCACTAGGTAAACATACCTCTGTATATCAGGCAGAGATCTATGCCAACCTAGAATGTGTCAGAATTAACAAATATAGGACTGACAATCAGGATAAACATACTAACTGACAGCCAGGCAGTCCTTGCAGCTTTAAATAGCCGCAAGGTAACATCCAGACTAGTAGAAGAATGCCAAAAAGAACTAAATGAACTAGCAGACCACATTAAAGTGAAATTAGTATGTGTGCCGGGACATAACGATATTTCTGGAAATGAACAAGCTGATGAACACGCGAAAAGAGGCTCAGCAACAACATATGTTGGATCAGAATCAGCTCTTGGGACCACAAAGAAGGTAGTCCGAGGGCAAATACAAAAATGGGTACAAAGCCAACATAGACTTCATTGGAGGAACACTCCAAAGCAGGTACACAGTAAAACCTTCATGGGTGACACATGTTTGAAGCGGGCCGAAGAACTACTGAATTTCATTACGAATGAGCTGAGAATTATTACAGGACATCTAACGGGTCATACCCCGGTAAAAGATCACCTTCATTAAATAGGGTTATTGTAACGGGGATCTCAGCTGCAGACTTTGTGGCATGGAGACCGAGACCGTGACCCATATCTTGTCTGAATGGCACTGGGAGGAGACGGGCAATCTTCGGAGAGGCCAATGTGCCACCTGAAGTATATGGCACACATTCAATAGACCTATATCGTCTACTCGAAGGTACGGGGATAACTGGATGGGTGGACTAAATGTGGGAGTAGAGTACAATAAGCCAAAATTTTGTTGTCAAATTTTATCAAGGTCCATTCACAGTACAAATCTCTAGTAAAATGTGAAATAATATATTTTTTCCACGGTCGGGAGTAGAAATCAGTTTCTATGGCATCAAAATTAAAACAGAAGTAGTTGATTATTCCCAAGGGAGTTTAAATTATAGAGAACATTTTTCATGCAAAAAAAGGTAACATTGAAATTATTTATTGACATTTAAATTAAATGCTACATCTGTATTTGGAAAAATAGTATGCACCATTCGGGAGAGATGCTATTTTGTCCTCGGGCTTCAAACTGCACCTCTGCCAAAATAACGCATTCCTTTCCCTTATATTATAATGTACTATTATTTTATGACAATCTAACGATATGATAGTCTACTAGGAATGGGATCCAGTGAAGTGCACGTTATAGGAACAGTTTTTATTGGGATAGCGTTTTTTTAATACAACGCGTTTGTTGTTGAGAAAACAATTAAATCATATATTATGTTCAGTTTGGACCTTCTTGGTATGGACCATGTAACTAGCACTATTTCATCAAAATGTTGCACTTAGCTCCAATATAATCGCGAACAATATGTATAATGTTAATTTAAAAACTCTGCACCTTGAACATGGATGAGGTGACAAATTTTTTTTTACTAACCCTCAGTTTTTTTTTACTGAACCCTCAACTTTTTGATCATTGCAAGAGAGTCACCTTTTTGAAACACCTCTAAAAAGTGCTTTAATTTATATTGATATTGAATCATTGCATATCATTCATTTTTCAATTAATTGCATACTGATGTATAGAAAATAGTAATAATAATTGTCAATTAAGAAAGTAATTAAAATTTTCAGATTAAAAAATATTCCGTGGAAATATTCACCTACATCCTAAAATGTAAAAGGGTAGTTTCTGATTCAGTTTGGAACAAAGTTATACAAGCCCTTATCCCAGCTCTTCCTATAATATCCTGTCAACTATCAAAAAATTCCAGCCTCGGAAAATCTGTCTTATCTCTCGCCGATCCCGATGTGGCCAAAGAATATTCATTACCGACCATCACAATGGTAAAATCTAACATAGAATTTTTATTTTTAAACGATCCTCATTGGAAAGAAGAAGCTTTTTCCAGAATATGTTGGTTGTTATCCAGTCAGGATAACGCTAGGGAACTTTTACCTGGCTTCAATACACTTTACGATACATCTTTGACTGGATTTTGCAATGTTAAGAAAATAGTAGATGTTAATAAAATTAGAAGAACAGACCATTTTTATCAAGTAAGTCTATTAAGTTCAACCATCTATCTGCTTAACATATATATTTTCCAGCCTAGCAGTTTGTATCAAGTACTAGACATGTTGAATTCTTCAGGCGTAGAACCTGTGATAAAGAGATCTGGTCTTAATCAAATTGGTGTGATGCTGGAAGATCCTTTACTTCATCAACTGTTTTTAGATGCTAATGGTATTAATCTTATTGTAAATATTATGAAAACATCGTTGACAGAAAAAGATTATAGAGATTATCCGGATTCTATCATTCCTGTGATGTCTATTTTGAAAAATATCTGCTTTTATCATGCCAGTATAAGGGAAGAATTGAGCACCAATGTGGATATCTTCTTTTATATTATGAGAGGTAAAAATAATTGAAAATTTGAATTATTCCGAATCTTAGTCACTATCCATCGTAATACATTACTCTATGTATTCGTAGGACGACTAATAAAACTACTTGTAGACAAAATTCTTCTTCTAGAGTATTATATCCATTTCTACGTCTTGCAAAAATTCTCTATTTTACACAGAAACACTCACTTACATATAGAAATAATAAACATTCAATGTATACGAGTGGCGTTTGCAACAATTAGTGTTGGAAAATGCTAGTGTTCACTTTAAATCTTTTTTTGTTACTATGTATATTTTATTTTTGAGAATAATAGTCAATATTTGTCATTTTAAGTCAATTTTAAGATAGATTGTCAAAGTTCATTGAAAAATATAAGTTTTTCATAAGATATCATCAACTTTTTGTATATTTTCATCTTCAAAACTAACTCTGAATCTTGAGGCGTATCAATTCACCGGTTAGGTGCTTTGTACGTTACACATTTTGGCGACCGTGACAGGACTATGGTGAAGGTTTTGAAAGCTGTAACCATATACCGAACATCGTTCTAACGATTATTCTGAATTATCTAACTCGAATCATTCATGTTATAGCAAACGTAGAGTGAAATTGCCATTGATAGATCTTAAGAAATTTGATGGTGATATAAAAGATTGGTTATCATTCTGGATCCAATTTAAACGACTGAAGACAAATTTCAATACCTTATTCAAGCAACTTCCATAAAATCACGAGCTCGTCAGCTTGTTGAAAGTTATCCTCCAACCAAAGAAAATTATTAATTTTTTTACTTTCTTATTTGTTGGGGAATTAAACCACAATATTTTTTGAAGTACCTATTTATTTCAACGTTTCTGTAGCGTTCCAGCTACCGTTGTCAAGAAAGACTAAGTAGAAATTAATTTTTTATCCTTATCTGACACAACGAAAAAAATTTGACAACTAGATTTTTGATTGTCTAGTTGTCAAATTTTTTTCTACTTAGTTTATCTTGACTGGAACGCTACCGAAACGTTGAAATAAATACTTCAATAGTTATTTATGCAACAAGTGCAAAAAGTGAGTGTTTTGCAAGAGATGCATACAATATTTTTTCTACATTCATGCAAAAACTGGAAAATTAGAATATAATATGTTGGGAACCTTACCTAATCAAACTCAGACCGTTTTTCTTTTTTTCTATCTTTATGGCCTCCACTCAATCATAGCTGGTTTTCGCCTTGACCTTTTAAATAATTAAAGATTTTTGCAACAATTGTAAATCGTTGAAACTAAGTAGTTAGACATACATACCGGCAGGCTTATTCTGTAACTTGCGACTGCCGATAATTTCGCAATTGTCGCTGTCAAACGCAGGTTTCGTATTCTCGAAGAAGTAAATGCGACCGCGATCGCAATTTATCTGTTAACTGCCTCTAGTGAGCAATTGGTTAACTAAAAAGTGCATTCTTTAGTTGTTCATGTGAAAAATACGTATTCTGTAAGCAATTTTTCAGCAATTTCAACAAGATTGCAACTGTCGAGTAGCAATCACAATAATAGTAGTTGTAGTAGAGTTGTTTAATAATTAAATCAAGTTTTATCAATAGAAATAGAAGGTAAGTAATAAATTATAACATTTTGTTAATAATAATCATGTTTTATTTGTACAAATAGTAATTCAATGGGCTTACTAACTGCCCTCAGAAAAGTGGACACACCTATATGTTGTCTCTGCACCTACCTAATATTTAAACAATTAGTTACCACCATAATAAAAGAAATAATAGTTATTCATTTGTTTTTGCGTATTTAATATGGTGGTAATTATTATTAAATATTAGGACCTACTTAATATTTAATAACAAGAAACAACATGTAGGTGTGTCTACTTTTCTGAAGGCAGTTACTGAGCCCATTGAATTACTATTTGTGCAAATAAAACATGTTTATTATTGACAAAATGTTATAATTTATTACTTACCTTCTATTTCTATTAGGAAAACTTGATTTAAATATCATACAACTCAACTACAACTACTATATATTTTCAACTGGCTATTGGAAACTCTGAAACCATTTTCTGTATGTATACATCAAAAACAATTAATAGTGGCAGTATCCATTCTCTAATTAGCTTATTCACCTAATTAATTAAAGTATAAGTACAACTACAAAAGACACAATAATTCAAAACTGATGTATTCACTAGGTAATACACTATTTATGAATGAGAGAAAATGAAAATTCTTTCTGAAGGCAGATGCCATAGATAGCTAGGTACCCACTAATCTTTATTATGTTAACATAAACAACCCATAATTTTTGTTTAGGCTATGGTGTGATATATAATATGCCATTTAAAAATGAAATATGTATTAAATTTTGCTTCTAAGCTTGAAATCTTTTTTTTAATTCATGGATTTAAACTAAAACTATCCTATGTATTTACCCACATATAACCAATGTTATTTTTCATGTAACGTTGTCACTTTGCACCTATATCACCCAGATCTAAAAAAAATACCAAGAAGTATATTGTTTTCTTTTCTTAACAAATCATCCAAAAGAGTATTTGGAAACTCATTTTCATCTGCTTTCAGTTATGTAATGAGTGGTTTCGTACACTTCCTTGTTTTTTAAGCATATTAAATATTGCTTGAATTTGTTTTTGTTCATCAGCTGATTTTACAGAGAACTTATAGTTACGTTGATAGCTACCCGATTGTAAGTGGCGCTAGTTTTATGACGTTAAAGTGCATCTTGTGACAGCAATCAGCAATTGCGACGCGATTACCTTACAGAATACCAATTTTTGAGACTGATTGTGCGGCCGTTGCGCAATGGCTGCTAGTTGCAATATAATTGTTATTTTTACAGAATAAGCTTGCGGGTGGTGACTCGACCTTAGGACCATAGAATTTTAACATGGGAAATCAGCTTCTTCCCAGCAAAAGAGAACCTAATGAAATTTTGTGTGGACGTAAAGTACATTATTTCTGACAATATTTTTATAAAATAATCACTGTTTAATAGCAAATAAGTTTAAAAATTGGGATAATAAATTCAAAAACACAACCTGTCATTGAATTACTTGAATTTGACAATTGCCACCGGAGTCGGTTATAGCGCATATATAGGAGAGGTTGGTTCCTACGCGGATGGCCCGGCAGGCTTATTCTGTAACTTGCGACTGCCGATAATTGCGCAATTGTCGCTGTCAAACGCAGGTTTCGTATTCTCGAAGAAGTAAATGCGACCGCGATCGCAATTTATCTGTTAACTGCCTCTAGTGAGCAATTGGTTAACTAAAAAGTGCATTCTTCAGTTGTTCATGTGAAAAATACGTATTCTGTAAGCAATTTTTCAGCAATTTCAACAAGATTGCAACTGTCGAGTAGCAATCACAATAATAGTAGTTGTAGTAGAGTTGTTTAATAATTAAATCAAGTTTTATCAATAGAAATAGAAGGTAAGTAATAAATTATAACATTTTGTTAATAATAATCATGTTTTATTTGTACAAATAGTAATTCAATGGGGTTACTAACTGCCCTCAGAAAGGTGGACACACCTATATGTTGTCTCTGCACCTACCTAATATTTAAACAATTAGTTACCACCATAATAAAAGAAATAATAGTTATTCATTTGTTTTTGCGTATTTAATATGGTGGTAATTATTATTAAATATTAGGACCTACTTAATATTTAATAACAAGAAACAACATGTAGGTGTGTCTACTTTTCTGAAGGCAGTTACTGAGCCCATTGAATTACTATTTGTGCAAATAAAACATGTTTATTATTGACAAAATGTTATAATTTAATACTTACCTTCTATTTCCATTAGGAAAACTTGATTTAAATATCATACAACTCAGCTACAACTACTATATGCTTCCAACTGGCTATTGGAAACTCTGAAACCATTTTCTGTATGTATACATCAAAAACAATTAATAGTAGCAGTATCCATTCTCTAATTAGCTTATTCACCTAATTAATTAAAGTATAAGTACAACTACAAAAGACATAATAATTCAAAACTGATGTATTCACTAGGTAATACACTATTTATGAATGAGAGAAAATGAAAATTCTTTCCGAAGGCAGATGCCATAGATAGCTAGGTACCCACTAATCTTTATTATGTTAACATAAACAACCACTAATTTTTGTTTAGGCTATGGTGTGATATATAATATGCCATTTAAGAATGAAATATGTATTAAATTTTGCTTCTAAGCTTGAAATCTTTTTTTTTTATTCATGGATTTAAACTAAAACTATCCTATGTATTTACCCACATATAACCAATGTTATTTTTCATGTAACGTTGTCACTTTGCACCTATATCACCCAGATGTAAAAAAAATACCGAGAAGTATATTGTTTTTTTTTTCTTAACAAATCATCCAAAAGAGTATTTGGAAACTCATTTTCATCTGCTTTCAGTTATGTAATGAGTTGTTTCGTACACTTCCTTGTTTTTTTTAAGCATATTAAATATTGCTTGAATTTGTTTTTGTTCATCAGCTGATTTTACAGACAACTTATAGTTACGTTGATAGCTACCCGATTGTAAGTGGCGCTAGTTTTATGACGTTAAAGTGCATCTTGACAGCCATCAGCAATTGCGACGCGATTACCTTACAGAATACCAATTTTTGAGACTGATTGTGCGACCGTTGCGCAATGGTTGCTAGTTGCAATATAATTGTTGTTTTTACAGAATAAGTTTCCGGGCCATCCGCGTAGAAACCAAATTCCAAATTCCAAAAATTTTATTTACAGAATTAAATAGGTATGTACATTTTTATAAAATACCAAAAGCAAATATAATACTAGTCCACGTACTGTCTTCCTTCATGTCTTCAGCGTATGCCTTCTCTCCTTGAAGAGGTCTCACATGCTTAGGCTGCTGTTAGCCGATTTATTCACTGTTTGTTATTTTATTTTGAGATACTTCTTCATGATAGTTTATCTGCTCCTTGACATCGATTAATGTCATTATCAGATATCTTTGATTGTATGCTTAGAGCGGTAGTTGATTATAGATTTAAATAATTGTTAGGGAGGCATATAATTGCTATAGTAATTTCCCTGAAAAACTTTTATGAAAAAACAGGGTTGTCAACATTGAAATATTAGGGGATAATCTTTATTCGTAGAACAAAGGTAGTCTCTGATGTAGATATCCGTGCTTCAAATTAGGTTTATTTCTGGCTCTTTTTTCCGTTACATTTTGTAGTAATGGCGACCTTAGTTTGTGCCTATAAAATTTGTCGTTTTTAATTATAAAATCATGTATTGTGTCTATGTCTGCTTCCTCGTGTAGGTCAGCAATTCTACTATATCGTCCCTTACCCAACGCGAGTCTTAGACATTTATTTTGGATCCGCTGTATTTTTACAAACGTTGTGTCAGGGGCCGAACAAAACGCTTGCTACTCGTGTGTCAAAATTGGTCTGATTGTTTCTTTATATAGAAGTAATTTGTAGAAACCAACCGCTTCTATCTCTGCGCTATAACAGAATACGACTGCAATTGTCAAATTCAAATACTTCAATACAGGTTGTTTTTTTAAATTTATTTTCTTAATTTTCAAACTTATTTGCTATTAAACATTGATTATTTTATGGCAATATTGTCAGAAATAATGTACTTCACGTCCACACAAAATTTCATTAGGTTTTCTTTTGCTGGGAAGCAAATATTTAGGATTTTCAGATTTCCCATGTTAAAATCCTATGGTCCTAAGGTCGAGTCACCACCCGGTATATTATTGTTGTATTAAAGCAGGATCAGACACTTGCTCTGGATTTTTATTTAATTTAAATGTTTATGTTTGTCATAAATCATCACAAAACTGACACAAGAATTTAATGACAGATGAGTGCAACAAAAATTTTGTTGCACTAGTGCAAAAAAGAACCACTTTTTCCATTAAATGTGTTTCACAAAAGTGTTGTTTTTTGAATGAATGTAGAAAAAAATATTGTTGTTTAACTCCCCAACAAGTAAAAGTGAAAAAATGAATAATATACCACAAGGAACATACAGAAGAAAATTATTAGGTTTTTTATAAGATATCATCAACTTTTTGAATATTTTCAACTTCAAAACTAACTCTGAACCTTGAGGCGTATCAATTCACCGGTTAGGTGCTTTGTACGTTAGACAATTACCAAAGTTATAAGATACTGTAGGACCGATATTAATAATTTTGCTAGAGAGTTGACAATTAACTGAAAAAATTCAGGCACCTACAGGATACATCCATGAATAGTAATACGCCGATTAAATATTTTTTCGCGTTTTTTCAATTAGTTATCCATTAGTTAGGTTAGGTTATCCATTAGTTAATTAATAATTTTTGTAGCACAAATGTCAAAATTGAAAGTGCGACAATTGTTAAACTATAAATCTGGGATATTTTTTCTTTCATTTAGCTATTTTACAAATGCTTAAAAATCGGGAATCCCGTTGTAAAAATTTAAGAAAAAATGTTATTTCTCACTTTGTTACTGAGTTAAAAATGATAACGCTTGAATAAACCCTGGTCTATTTTCTTATGATCATAAGCTTAGGAATGATTTTTGATCATTTTTATCTTCTATTGCTTATAAAATTGTTATAAATTTAGCTCTAAAAACATACAACAAAAACACCCCAGCATCAGTTTATGGAAAATGAATTTTTCAAATTTTCATTTCATTTTAAATATTTTCGTATATTCAAACTTACCTGCTTTCCTTTATTTTTTATTAATATTACTTATAAACTATTGCAGATACAACAAATACATTCAGACTTTTATTTCTTAATTGAATATTTAACAAATTTTGAACCAAAGCGAAGCTGTTACTTAATTATTTATATATTTGCAATTATTTATAAAAATTGTGAGAAAACATTTTTTCTGCTTTCAAAATCGAAATATCTCTTAAACTATAGGTAACAGATACGACAAAAGTTACTTATATCTTTTTCATTCTGCATTAGCTAATAAACAAATTGAGTTCCATTTTTTTAAATTACAAAATTCACAAAAATATAACAGTAGAATGAAGCGTACTGCTTGGCGGTGAACGATACTAAAATGGTGAAGACTTCCGGGATGAAAATAACATTTTTCTACGATCATGCAAAGATCAAATCTTTATTGAACTATTTAGTGTAAAAACTGCAATAAAAACTTTATTATCTCTAATTTTGCTACTGTTATCACATGGCACACATAAACATTCAAATCAGCGCAATTTTTAGTCATTTTTTTATTTTCCCTTGCACGTAGAAAAACTATTGTATGCAATTCGTGCCAAAAGTGCTAATTGTAATCAACGTGTTGTCATCAAATTTTATGTTATCAACAATTTTTTTAAATTATCTATCTTATATCTTAATTTTTTAAATGTTTTAACGGGAATCTATTTTAAAGCCTTTGTAAAATAGCTCCATGATAGAAAAAAATCCTAGATTTATAGTTTAACAATTACCGGACTTTCAATGCTAATTAATGTTTGTACTGCTAAAAATTTTCAACGAATTGAAAAATCGCGAAATAAATTTAATCGGTGGTTTATTGTTTCTTGACCATCCTATGGGGGCCTGAATTTTTTCATTCCTCAATTTTTATATCCAGCGATTAAAATTTTTCCGGATCAAACTAAAGCACAAAGAGAGTATTACTTCAATGTAAAAAGGAAGCTGCAGGAATATTTAGATAATGGTGAAAACAAAACTATCAAATACATTAATAATATTCCAACAATTGTTGATAGCAATGCATCTACCCAAAACAAACAAAAAAACTAGTAAGTAGTCCTAATATATCTTTTAGAAGTGATATAATTTATATGAATGTACAGAGTTTTTTGGCACACCGCGATGAAGTGTTAGTTGAAATATTTTGTTATCAACCATCCATAGTTATATTAAGTGAAGCAAGATGTACAGATGATATCCAAGAGGTTGAAATTGCAGTAGATGGATATGTATGTGTAAGATGTAATTCTTCAAATCGACACACGGGAGGAGTACTTATTTATTTGCGGAACAATATTACTTTTAGTGAGAAAAAGGAAGATGTTTTTGTTCCTAATTATTGGTGTAAAATTGTTAACGTTAATTTTAATGAAACTAAATGGTTAATTGGTGGCTTTTACCATTCACCCAGTTCCAGTGATGCAGTCTTTATAGATAAAATTGAAGAGTGGTGTGAAGATTTCTTATCAGGAAACGTCAAAGCTTTAATTGTGGGTGATGTTAATATTGATTATTTTGTTGATAGTTTTTATAGCAAAAAGATAAGAAATTTAATTCAGTCTTATGGCATTGAACAACATGTAAATGATTATACCAGAATAAGTATGGACAGTTCGACATTAATCGATTATGTTTTATCAAATCAAAATATTTCTGTAAATGTTCATCATTTTCCCAAAATAACAGATCATTCGATTATAAGTATTAATTTGGATAAAAATGTGGATTATGTGAATGAATTAAATTTTTTCTCTAGAAAACTAAATATAGATAAATTTCATCAGATTAATTTAGAATTGATATCGTGTGACTGGTTGTTTGACTCAAATAATGTGAATAAAATTTTTAGTCAATTGGAAAGTAATTGTAGTAGAGTTTTGAACAGTATAGCACCTATTACTGAAATAGGTTTGAAGGAAAATCATGTTCCATGGTATGATAAGGAGGTAAAGGTACAAGCCAGAGAGAGGGATAAAGTATACAAAAAGTTTCAAAGAGCAGTAGGTCCAGATAAAAATGCATTGTGGAATGAATACAAAAATAAAAGAAATTTAGTTGTTAATTCATTGAAGTACAAGAAAAAAGAATTTTATGAACATAAAATAGATGAACACAAAAATGATTCTAGGGAAATGTGGAAAACACTAAAAAATCTAATTAAAGGTAGAAATCGGGAGATTAAATTTGACTCTGTCGGGTTTTCTGTTGAGGGATCTGTATCTTTCGCTAAAACGGAAGAAGAAGCAGTCAACAAATTGAATACATTTTTTGTAAATAGTATATGTGAAATAACAAATTCAATACCTCCAGCTGAGGATTGGTCGCCAAATTTTCTAAGTGATATTCAATCAACATTAACTGATTTTAAATTAATTACATTAGATCAACTAAAAAAATCTGTTTTTTCGTTAAAAAATAAGGGAAGCTATGACGAAATATTGAGTGCTAGATTTTTGAAGGAGACCTTTGATACGACTGGCTTTGCAGTTTTGAATTTTATAAACACATCACTAGAAACAGGAACATTTCCTGATCGATTAAAAACCAGCAAGATAGTTCCAGTACAAAAAATTGCGAACGATACAGACGCATCCAACTTGAGGCCTATCAATACACTTCCTACAATAGAAAAATTATTAGAAACCCTAGTTCGTGACCAAATATTAGAATATTTCAATAACAATGGTTTGTTTATGGGAAATCAGTCAGGATTTAGGGAAGGTCATTCATGTGAAACATCTTTACAATTAACTATATCTAAATGGAAGCAAGTACTTGATGAAAATAAATATATAATAGCAGTTTTTCTTGATTTCAAACGAGCTTTTGAAACAATAGATCGTAAAATTTTGATTAATAAATTAAAATATTATGGTTTTGCAGGACGAGTCCTGACCTGGTTTGAACAGTATATGACTGATAGATTACAATTTGTAAAGCTAGGTAAATCAACATCTGCAGTGCTTGAGAATAAATTAGGAGTACCTCAAGGAAGTATATTAGGACCGCTTCTATTTATCATATATTTAAATGACATTAATTATATTGAGTGTGATTTTATCAATCTTTTTGCAGATGATACACTGTTAGCATGTTATGGGTATGAAATTGATGAAATTTTGAATAAACTGGATAATATATTAAAAATCTTAACCCAGTTTTTGAATAAAAATAAACTTAAACTTAATACTAAAAAAACTAAAGCAATGATTTTGGGAAGTAAATATAAATTAAGTAAAATAAATTATAATAGATGTAACATTACAATTGAAAATGAGAACGTAGAATGGGTTAAGGAATTTAAATACTTGGGATTTATTTTAGATGAAAATTTATTATTAAAGCCTCATTGCGAATATGTATGTAAGAAAATAAGAAAAAAACTATTTTTCTTCTCAAGGATTGCGTCAAGTCTATCTCTCTTCTCTAGATTAACAGTGTATAAAACTATTATACAACCTCATTTTGACTACTGCGGATCACTACTTTATAAATTAGATAATAACTGCTTACAAAGACTACAAACATTGCAAAATAGAGGAATGAGAATAATCCTTCGATGTAACAGATACACACCGATAAATAGTATGCTGACAACTTTGAGTTGGATTTCAGTCAGACAAAGATTTTATTACTTAGCAATGACTTTTGTTTACAAAATTAAAAGTAAAAAACATCCTGAGTACTTTAATGATTTTATTGTCTATAATAATGAAATACATAACTACAATACTAGATCTGTTAATAATTTCTATATACCACAAGCAAGACTAGCCATAGCAAAAAAATCTATTTTCATATATGGATTAAGTGAATTTAATGCATTGCCTACTGAAATTAAAACGAGTACCTCTCTACCTCAGTTTAAAAAATATTTGCTAAAATTTATTTCCAATTCATAAATTAACTTTGTAATTTTGTAATGTATTTATTCAAACTATAGAATTTCTTACTCTTATTATCTACTAATTTTATCATGGTTTTATTTTATTTTATTCATATAGCTTAATTTGTGCGTACTTATACTGACTACAATATGTGATATTTATAACTTATATGTATTAGGACATCCTATATTAAATAAAGATTCTATTCTATTCTATTCTATTTGATAAGTTTGAATAATATTTTTCATTAAAGGTCCAAAGTGCGCAAGCGAAAATCCCCGTTTTCAGTCGTATTTTCTACCCCCTGGTAAAATTACTAAAATTGGTCCTACAGTTCAGGAGGTGGGACTTTATTTAGAAAATTTCTTCCTCTTTTTGAATCTTTTTTTGTAAGTTTCAAAAATTTTGATTACTTTATAAGATATACGCAAAAAATCAAACCTCTTTTTTTACTAAATTGCTTATAACTTTAGTCCTTGTTTCAAGCGCTACTGCAAATTTTTTTCAAAGCTTTTATATGGGGTAAAAAATGTTCACATAAAAGGCACATGTTTAATATAACACTTGATAACACACAAAACCTTTAAAAATAAGCTTCAATTTGCAGCATGCTTCTCTACAGCGAGCATTTTTCAATTAAGTGCGTTACATTCAGTGGCCCCATCTACATGCCATCCTACGAACTTATTGTGTAATGCGTCTGTATTTTGTGTTGCAGGTCTTCTTTTATTTTTTACCGAAGAAAGATTCAAACAAGATGCGATTACTTTACTGTTTTTGCTAATCTTTAAGGACTTTATATCGGGAAGTCCTTCGATGGCGAACTTTAGTCTTCCAGAAATAATAGTTTCTGGAACCACTATTCCTTTCAGCTGTCAATCACATTGGACGATCAGTGAATACACCGAAATGAGTTTAAAAGGTGGAGCTGAAGTAAATTAATCAGGAAAAATACTAAAATTTTCATTTTAGAACACATTTCGTCCGATAGATGGTGTCTTAGTTCGATACAAATTCAATGGAACGCAGAAGTTTTCGGTGGATTCGATCAACTAATTAAATGGGATAATATTACTTACGAAGATCATTCGTTGTACAATTTTGTCGATATGTTGAAGCTTAACAACTACGATTTGCAATGTATAAAAAACTCGTCGATCGATTACTGTGTCAAACGTTATTTGACATCGATACAAAATGCTACATCACACGATGCCGTATTGGAAGCTATAGACAATTTAACTCTGTAAGTTACACAAAAGTTACTTCTATAATATCAGGTATTGGGCGGAACGTAGAATTGTAATTTATCTTTCGGATATCAAGATTTGGAACAGTTGTAATAAATAAACATACTAATTTTTATAAAGCAAATATAATCCTTTCAAAATACATTTAACGCAAGGTCTAGCTCCTGCAGATCAACAAAGGAGATTCGATTTCAATGAGAAAATGTCAATTAAAATCGTAATGGATCCTTTTTTCTTACATAAAATATTGAGGGGCGTCGAAAGCAAATGAAAAACTTTATAGAAATATTTGTCAACAATTGCTATTCTCTCTTAGGATGTTGTCAGAAAATAGTGTCACTAAACATTTCCTTTACTTGCCTTTAAAGTTGTAATTTTATCTAAAAACTTAACCAGCTGGATTTTAGTTCAGACCTCAAAAGTCGTAAAAGATCTATTGTAGAGTTCATTTAATGCCCTTCTTGGTCTACGTCATCGAATGTTAATGTCCTTCCAACACATTACGTTGGAAGAAATGGAAAAAAGGTAGGTCTGTGATTAATCCTAGTAAAATATCACAACAATGAACCGTTTAAATGTATTACAAACGTTAACCCCAATCTTTTACTCGAAAAATTTGATTAGTTGATATTTATATTACATTACTAAAGTGCCACCAAGATTTAGCTAACGCCTCGGCAGATAACAATATTATCCTGAGGTGGGTTAAAGGTCACGACAGGAGTAAAGGAAATCGCATTGCCTATTCTTTAGCCAGGGAAGCCGCTGGACTAAAAATTTTTGGACCCAGTGACACCTACGGCCTGACGACTTCGACAATTGCGGAACTAGCCAAACGTTACACCCATGCTCAATCCCTTGAGAGATGGGAGGGAATCAAAGGATTCAGTTTTGCCAGGATTACCCTGGGCGACCCTGGGAAGATGGCGCCGAAGAAATATTTGGCGATGACCAGGAAAAACCTACGTATAACAGTGGGATTTCTGACTGGCCACTGTCAACTAAGGAAACACCTCCATACTATGGGGCTAGTGGACACACCTCTATGCAGGATGTGTGAACAGGAAGATGAAACTGTCAGGCAAGTCCTATGCGAGTGTCCGGAGTTATCGTCAATAAGAAAGTGTGTGTTCGGTGAGTCTTGGCCTACACCTGCCGATATAAAGAAGATGTCTTCTAGTGACCTGTCCACCTTCCTGGACGCCTATTCTTGAAATAACGAGAAGGGAGAGCTCCCTCATTTCAACTCCCCAATAAAAAAACGTTATATTCTTGAAAAATGAAAAGTACCGGAGAGTAGCGATGAGGGAGCAAGATCGGGGAACAGCGTTGCCAGTTGCCTTGACCAATGAACTTGTAGAAATTTTGACAGACATTTAATTCATCGATAACCTCACTATTTACTATATTTGTTTGGTTGATATGATTGAACAAAATATGGATGTTAAAAGTAAACAGTTAAGTCCTAAACAAAAAGAAACTTTGTTTACGCGGATATGGATAGAGCAGAGGTTCTTGTGGGTTGAACTAGAAAAGGGGTGACAATGTCTATTATGTTATGACAGAGGTCTGTATCGACTCTAAATAACTGCACAAATTTTTTGTCTCAAAACATCCCTACCAATACCCACTTCTTCTAACGCCTCCTCAACATTCTCGTTAATTATTTTATTCCACAGCATTAAATTGAAAATTGAAATCTTCAACATTCATTTTGAACCACAGTCAATCAAAACAAAACAATTATAGAGGTTAGGTCAAATACTCCCTTTTGCAATTCTCTCACTACCTAGTAGGGGAACTTCGAGTTCTCTTGGGAGATGCTCCCTCCCTCAAATTTATTTCAAGAATACACATTTAATATTTTTAAGAGAACCACACCTACTTCTCTCGCAATGTTCTACTCCCTGAAATTCAAAAATAGGCACCCTGAGAACAATGTGGCCTAAGTGCTGTGAGCCTACACTCACCCTCCCTACTCTACAGATACAGATAGACCATTCAAAATAAGATGCAAAGTACCTTTCTGTCCCACTGACAGTTCTCGTCAGGTCTGTACTTTGATGTTTCCGGTCAATTATTATTTATGAAAAGTGAATATCTTAATCTCAGTGTTATATTTATTTAAGTATGTAATACAAAAATATACCTAGATACACGGAAAAACAGCATTTCGAAAGTTCCCAAGTATTTTCAGTTAGAAAAAGAAGCTGGTAATTATTAACTTCATAACCTTTTCGAATTTGGCTAAATACGCTCCTGATGATTTTATTTATCAAATTTAAGGTTTGAAACATGTCAGAAAAGTAAATAAAATAAACGACATACCGAAAACCTGGATATATGTCACAAATGGTGACGCACACCAAGAAGGCTATTGGATACACCCTCTTCTCTTCTTCTACTCAGTTCCCCAAAGAAGTCTTGGAGACTAGAAGTTTATTTAGCTCTAATACTTGAAGTAATATTATATTGATGCTGACACCGCAAAAAGGCTTTTATTCCCAAAAGTCAGTCCCTCTCATAAACAATAGGCTTCTTGTCTATGTACCATTTAATCGTATATCTTGTTACATCTGTTGACACTCCCAGGGTTTCTACTTTTTATAATTGTTCCAGATATATGTATCTGCATCAAATAGCTTGTCAATTAGATAAGACGTACAAGGAAGAAGATTTCTTAAACCACCAGTGGAACCTAACGTTTTTGAGGTTTTTAAAGGTCTTACCATCCAGCGAAGATGATATAATTGTATTGAAAAAAGTTTTGCAGTTTTTAAGCATCCTAGTGACTTACTACGCATTATCAGGTATTTGTTGGTGCATGTTATTGTTATTATGGTATTATAGGTGAACGCGATGTAAGAAGAAAACGGGCAAATTATTTCTTTCTTTTCTTTAGAAATACTAGTTCGACTTGAAATAGGATATGTCCGGTATATCCATCAAAAAATAACTTTTTTCCCCGATTGGCAGCAAATATTAATTTTGCTGACTGATATCAATCAGCAAAGTATTACTTTTCCTGCCTAGGCAGCGAAGTTGTTACTTTACTTTTACCTGTGATTATACATTTCCATAGCAACCAACCAAAATAAAGAGATTGTGGGAATTGTAATATTTTGCAAATACAATATCCTCATTATAAACAATCGGAGAAAAAATTATATGT
Organism: Galerucella nymphaeae; assembly: GCA_963978555.1. Classification (NCBI taxonomy): domain Eukaryota; kingdom Metazoa; phylum Arthropoda; class Insecta; order Coleoptera; family Chrysomelidae; genus Galerucella; species Galerucella nymphaeae. The sequence goes on from OZ021708.1 coordinate 8,273,057, forward strand.
TCAACTCGGCAGTCAATCTACTACTTTGCTGCCTAGTTAAACAAATAACTATTATTGGTCTCCCAGAAGCTCCATTTTAATGTAGAATTTTTGAAATATAAATATTTTTTAGAAAATATTTCTTGGATAACAAATTTTTTGAAAAACTCGAGCCAATGCATATTTGACGTATTAAATATAGAAAATACATCCGAGGAAGGTATTAAAATTGTAGCCCAGGAACTTTTGAAACTAATAACAACATGTGTTAGACAGGAACAACAATATTTGGATTATTATCCCCCCTCCCAGGACGATACAAAATCTTGGATACACATTACCAAACTCATCGCTATTAACTTGAAAAATAGCACTCGGCAACACTTTTACAATTTAGGTGAGTTGAAGACATTTCTTAAGAAAAATTCTCATTTCTTCTCTCTCCCTTTAAATCTTTCTCTCCCTCCAAGTTTTTCCTCCTCCATCGCCCCCCCTCCAACTATTGATATGTTCCAATAAAAATAATTCTGATTTTAATTTTTATATTTTAGCTTATTTGGATTCGTTGCTATCCTGCTTAGTTCATTTGACAGCTTCTTTGGGTTGGAGCGAATGTCGACCTAATACCAATCCGAAAGAACCCATTCCTCAGATGGTTATAAGTCTTTTCGATTTAGTTAGAGCATTCCATTCGGGAAAAGGTCCTACAGCTGCCGTATCTGTGATGGGTTTGAGCATAACGAGGCACGTAGTTTTGGTGCTGAATCATATTTTGGCGGAAATAAAAAATTCTAAAATGAAGGTAAGTAACTTAGAAAAACCATTTTTTTCAGATATTTGGCTTTAATAAGCATGTCGGTAGGGGTCATTTTAAAACAAAAGTACAAGTAATTAGCAATATGGCTGATTTTTTTTATTTATGAGAACCTTAACGTATATAGATTTATTAAAAAAAGTTTACCAGTCTATCGATTTCTCAAATTGAAAAAAAAATCAAAAATAGTTATCTTCCTAACAATTGCGGAAATTGATACTTTCCCGCACGCGATTGCCGTTCAAGACACTTAACGCATGAGTTAGGAACATTATACAAAAAAAGTATACCAACCCATTTTTCAAAATTTATTCCATTTCAACATACATATACAAAACTTTAACTAAAAACTACTGATTATTATAAATATTAATATTAAATCAGAATTTGTTGCATTCTGTAAATTACTTAAAATTGCCGGTACGGTGGAGTTATTTGGTGCTGAGGTTATATAAAAATATCTTCATTATTTATATTTAAAAAAAATGCAACAAAAAGCTAGAAAAGATTTTTTTGACTTCCGAAGTAAAAAACTATCTAAGGTCAAAATTTGCATAATTTTACTTTCCCGCACTAGTGCACTTTCAAAACTAAAATGCGTGCGGGAAAGTGGGTTAAAACGCACGGTCGTAGAAAAACTTTATTTTTATATTCTTTAATATTTCGCGCTGGGAGAGAGGTAGAAGAAAATAAGAAATACCACCTTGTGGAGTGGGGGAAGTGGTTTGCAATAAAAAAGGTCTCTTGTCTTGAAGAAATTTAAACTGAGCATGTGCTTCGCATCGGTATTTTTATTTTTCTCTACCTCCCACCCAGCGCGAAATATTAAAGAATATTGAATAAAAATTATTTTTATTGATTTGAGAAATTGATAGACTGGTAATAGTATATTGTATAATTAGTGGGAAAAGTATCATATTCCCAAACGACTGTGATGATTACCAGACGAGTCTGCTAACACAGGAGTTTGGGAATATGCTTTTCCCACGAATTATACTTATTATTTTTTCTTCGATCGTTAATTGACATTTGAAAAATTAATTGAAAAATATTCCGTTCAAGATGTAATCAAGTATTAGATAGTTTTTTACTTCGGAAATTATAACTATTGTGACTACAGGTAATTAAATATTCACGCACTAGTGCGGGAAAGTAATAAATGATTGCGGGAAAGTAAAATTATGCAAATTTTGTCCTTATTAGATAGTTTTTTACTTCGGAAGTTATAACTATTGTGACTACAGGTAATTAAATATTCACAAAATAGTCCATTAAAAAAAATGCATATAATATTAAAACACAAATTTTGCATTCTGTAAATTACTTAAAATTGCCGGTCCAGTGGAGTTATTTGGTGTGAGGGTTATATAAAAATATCTTCATTATTTTATATTCCCAAATAATGAAAAATGCAACAAAAAGCTGAAAAAGATTTTTTTTATGGACTATTTTTTGAATATTCATTTACCTGTAGTTACAATAGTTATAACTTCTGAAGTAAAAAACTATCTAATGAGGACAAAATTTGCATAATTCTACTTTCCCGCACTTTCAAAACTAAAATGCATGCGGGAAAGTGCGCACGGTCGTAGAAAATAGTAGTTTACCTAACTAGTGCGGAAAGTGATACTTTTCTGCACGCTATTGCAGATAGCCGAACGACGCTAGCGGAGTTCGGCCAGCAATCGCGTGCGGAAAAGTCACTTTACGCACGTGTTAGGTACACTATTTTTTCTACTAGCATCCGGAAAAAAACCCAAAAGTTAACATAAAGAAACGTTTATTATTAAATACATATCAGCAACTTAACTATTATTATTTGGCACCCATTTGATAAGGCTTTTTTACCAGGAACATTTTTTTTTATCAAAAAATTATTGCAGATTTCTAAAACTTTTTTTAACTTTTCAGTCATTTGGTAAACTACAACCATAGAAATACATGTTTTAAATATTCAAATGTTAGTATACTCCCCAAAAATTCTACAAATTTACTTTCCGCACTAGTGCGGAAAAGTGACTCTTTCCGCACGCTTTTTAATGTGGAAAAGATTCACTTTCCGCACGCTAGTAGAAAAAATAACTATTTTATATTAATCTACATACTTTAAGGTACTCATAAAAAAATCATCAGTATTGCTAATTACTTATAGTTGTGGCAATATCGTCTGGCCTATTAATAAAAAAACGTGTTTAGAAAAAAATATACATCAATTCCTATGTTGTTCTAACTTATCGAGGCTGTTTTGTGGAAAGTTCATCCCTGGTACCAATTTGAGCTAAATTTCTTCCACATGTAGCAACCTTCACCTGCAGCTGTACGCTCAGTGTTTAGTAGTGGATCTATGGTTAATCTATTGTCCTATGATCCTAATAATTCTGCTTGAATATCTCCAAACTACAATCTGAATCAGACATTTATAATATTATTGATTAATATTTGTATTATAGGGAGAGGATATTATTTTGCAAATATTTTTCAGGGTTGGGAGCCTTGTTTCTTCGACGACATTGACGACAGTCCTTTATACAGTTTCATAGCTTTATGGGCAAGCAGAGATATAGTTTTAAGAGCGGCATCGCTGCAGTTATTTGCAGGCTTAACATCTTCACCCAGAGCTGCCATAGAAGTAGTTCACGGTAAAAACTAAAATTACTACCAAACTTTATTGTATTTTTAATAAAATTACCCACTTCCAGGACTTAAAGTTGACAATGGATCCATTTGTGATTTAGCTCTTAGAGTACTTACCGATCATACCGAAGCTAGTGCGGCTAGAGAAAACGCGGCAGAACTGCTTGCGAATTTAATATCGCATTCTTTTCCTTTGGGTTCAGAAAAATCCATTGATTCTTCAAATTATGCTTTAAAAAAGGTACATATTGGCTTTGGTTAGTAGACAGTCCTTCCATCACTTGCTCAACATATTAAATTTCAGCAATAGCCTAGTCAAAGTCAAAATAATGAAAGCACAGAAAACACATTTATCTACAAAATTTCTCTAAACATTTTTTTGTATCTGCATTAGTTTTCAAAATAATACGAAATTCCCCTAGTAGTATTTTTGAACATGAATTTTCATGTTTTAAATTTAACGATAGTAAATGAATAATAATAACATTTAGAAAAAAAATGTCCATATAAAATGTGTTCTAAAATGGAGTATCTACAAATACATTGTAAAATAGTATATTAAATCGTAAGTGGATATTAAGGTCTTTATAACACACGCGATTTTTCGAGCACGACGGCGAAGTCGGAGTGCTCGAAATAGAGCAATTTTAAAATGGTTGAATTCGTGATGACATTAGTTTACCTTGCGTTGTCATAGAAATGTTAATAGTATCAAATTAAATACCATTTCCTCCGATTTGAAAAATCGAAATATTAATATCTCAAAAAATATCAACTGTTTCCATTTTCATTTATAAAATTGAAATTGTTAAATATTGCTCAAATAAAGGTTTTGACGTTACAAAGTACTCCTGTCAGATCAATAATACAAAAAAAATTGTCATTTAGACCATTAGACATTACACTTCGTTTCTCGAGATGTTGATGTTGCCAAGGTAACGTTAAAAAAACGCGCGTTTCTTAAAGTTCGATTTAAACACGCTGGGGCGTGCTTTAAATAGGTAAAAGGGTTCACCAATAAAAAAAACATTTTTTTCAATGTATTCTCATCGATTTTCCATGTGAAGCTCTACTGAAAAGTAGTTATTTTTCACCAAGTTTCTCTAATTAACATTAATAAATTGAAAAATAAATTATATAGCATAGCGTACTTCAAAGATTATGGCTTAATCTTCAAACTTTATTTGAATTTTTGTTTGTATCTGCATTTTTCACAAAGATACATACGATTTTCCATTTTCCTACATTGAACTTTAAGCTTTTGATCCCACTTTATTTCATTATTGTTTTAATAACAGCCTATATTTTTGATGTAATTTGTTAAATATTTTTTTGTTAGTATTTTTTTATGATTATTGTTGCTGTTATTAAGCGGCAGCGTATACGCTGTTATAATAGTATTTTATGCAACGAACATGTAATGATAGCCATTAAGACACGAGCATATTGTAGGATACGAAACGAGCCGCAGGCGAGTTTCGTATATAATATGCGAGTGTATTAATGGCCATTACATGAAAGTGGCATACAATATTTTTTCTACTCCGGTTAATAAAAATTATTTAATCAATAATTATTAGTTAAATCAATTTTAAATATAGTTACTTTTGAAAATCAAAATTATTTGACAGCTATCAAATTAAGTGTCACTTAATATGTCTGTTCGCCTGCAATAAAAGTGTAGCACTGAGCTATATAATTTTGAAGAATTCAGGTCTATCTGAAAAAATACGTATAAAATTACTAAATTTGGGAATATCTATGTATATTGCATTTGTGAACTGCAAGAAGCATTCAAACATAATTAAAATAAATAAAATCGTATAGCTCAGTGCTACACTTTTATTGCAGGGAACATACCTAATATGATTAATTTCAGAAATGTCAACCAGGTATCCATGGTTATATACTAAATATTGTGCGAATGTCGCATTCCTATTGGCTCAAAAATCTGTATCATAATGAAAATCTGTATCATAATGAAATTCATTATGATACAGATTTTAGTCTTTTAATAAGTATATTATAAAACAGGAGTAGAAAAAAGTTATAAAAGGTTTTCTGAAAGACGTCTGCTTAGTATTTATTGTAAATAATTGCCTATTATTTAAAAAAATTGATATTTATAGAAAAACTGTATAATAGTTTCGAAAGTAGGAGCTTCAAAGTGTTCAGTGGTTAAGTTTCATTGAATTATATTAATTTCGAAAAAAGATATAAGTAATTGAATAAAATCTAAAAATAAAAAAAAATTAAGCAGATTTTTAAAAAGCATTTACTTCAAATTCTAAAAATTGATGGCTTTGCTTTTATAATAATAATGTTTGATGCTCATTTGCAATGCTAAATCCTAAAGTAATTTCCGCTAGGATAGGTATTTTATATAGGTATTAGGTATAATTGTTTATTGACTTTTCAGCTAAAGCTTTATTACAAATAAACTAATCTTACAGTTAGATAATCCTTTTTTCAAATTTGAAAGTATTTCTATCTAAAAACTTTGAACTTCTCTACATTTAACATGAGTTTATTCATTTTTTCAGAATGATATAAGCCCAATGTTATTAACTCGAGAAGTTAATAAATTTGGCTCACGGTCCATTCGCGCGTAACTACGAATTGACTACCACTGAAATTAATTTTATCTCGTAAACTTTTTATTCACAAAAAAACTTTTTCAGACAAAATTTGTAGATGAATGCATCAGCTACAAATTTTGATCTGGTAGTTTTTCTGTATATTTATTAATTAAACAATTATAGCAAAAAAAGTAAAATTTTCACACAACGATTTTCCAGAAAATCGGATGCCTAACATCGTAAAGTTTTTGTATTTTTTGTGAGGTTTTATGTGTACTTTGACTAGGCTACAACGTGAAACTTGAACTGCAATTAGTTATAAATTGATATTTATATAACCATTGTCTAATTAGACAATGATATAACCAACGAGTTGTATTTTACGGTGCAGTGGGATAAGAAATTGCATCATGCGACACCTCATTTGAGACCTATTAAAACACTGATTTCAAAAGTGTATGACACTTTGGTTCAATAGGGTTTCTGCCAGACCGTTTTTTATTTTCGACTCCACCTATTTCAAAAAATTTACCGACCATTTAAAATAGTGTCGGTCTATTGTGTGGTCAGTAAAGTGCTTATTGAAAATTCTGACCCGTCATGATAATTACGACTAGCTTCGCCATTAATAACAATCATTTTTCTTTTAATAGGGGGGGGGGGGTAAAACTTATCCCACCGCACCATATATGAAATTGAATACACAACTTTTCTCCAAATATACATTTATATTTTTTTATCATTTGCTACCTACAAACACGTTATTCATCTCAAAGTTATTAACGATGGATTTAAGACAAGCAAAAATTTTGCAGATGGCTTTTATATTTTATATCCTATGTTAAAATAAATTTCACATTGTGAATGTATATATTATATTTTAGAGCTTCAGTATGACTCTGCTACAACTAGTCGATGACTACGACTTATATAATAACATAGAAATAATACTCAATGATCTCTTCACTTTGAATGCACCTTATAGAAGATACAAAAATGTAGAAAGTCAGTATAAACAAACACTCTTAACGCTTTAAAATATTTATCATGAATTTTTACAGGAATACAACTGATTAAAAACCATTCCGAATCTGAACAATCATGGTCTAGCTCCAGCGATAATAACGTTATCAATAATGTCATAGTAACTGTCACCACTCCGAGTTTGGTTACGTCAGTATGTCATTTTTTGTATAATAGTATAGTTCTCGATTCTGATACTGTCAGTCAGCGAATCCAAGAGCAAGGTCTTACAAAATTGCTATTCAGGTAAAATATTTTAATTTTTTTTTACTTTAGTTTAACTTCATATGATTTGAATATACTAAAGACATTTGAACTACTACTCAGCATAAGACAAGCGGCGAAGGGGCTAAAGTTTTATATATTTAAATTTCACTATCACTTTCTTGTGTTACTCCCATATTTTATTGAGTTTCGATTTCTCATATTTTGGTAAATCACACTACTATCACTTAATTATAGTTGATTTATACAAGCTAGAAAAAAATCAGGCCAGTCTTAAAAAAATTCACCCTGTACATGGTGAATCACAACCAACGGGACGGAGGTTTATAGCGAAACGGTAAAAGTTTTGAAGTGTTTGTCACTTCAGTAGTTTGTACATTCATATCGGCTACATTTTAAAGTTATTTTGAAATATACAGGATGTTCCAATAAAGTGACGGATCAACGTTATATTTTTTCTTGTGGATCACCCTATATTTTATCGCATTTTCTAATTTTCTCTAAAAATTAAAATACTCCTTCATAATGGTTACCTATACTTAAATACAGGGGGTCCCTTTTTTAAAAATGTGAACATTTCGAAAAAAATTAATAATTCATCGATAACAAATTCTAGCAAGTTTTCCGTCACATCTGAATAGTTGTACATTCATCGACTGTATTCTACGATTGAGTACTAAACATCTCTTTACAGGGTGTTCAGAATTTTTTTACAATATCTATGTCAAGATAATTAGTATAAAATTTAGCGCAGATGTTTTAAAATCAATTTAGCATACCATTTAAGAAAATTGTAATTTGCACACCCTTATACCATTCAAAAGAGAAAATTTTGTTTGAACATGGTGAATGATTAAAATACAGGGTGTTCTATTCAAAATAAGCCCGATATTACACATTGGATGATTTAATAATTAAATATAATGATAAATAAAACTAAATTGACAAAAACTCCCTTTTGCCACTTATTAGTAGATATTGAAAATCTGATTGCCCCAGGTGTGCAGTGCTACATAACATTGCCCGTATCTCTTAAACCGTTAATGTTATCAAGATGTCACAGGAGGATTTGATACCTCTAAAAATGGTCACAAAAGCCAATTGTTGCATTTATAACTGAAAAAACTTCTACGAGTACTTCCAAAAAAAGGGCGAATCCACCATTTAACTTAGTCTGTACCTGAGTTCTCAAAAAGTGTGCAATTATGGAGTTTATTAACGGTTAAAATATTACTAATTTCCAATCAGCCCTCTAATAATTGTAAATAAAAAACCATTTTTCATTCCGAACTTTAGAGACCTATAGTTCGTTAACGAAGGGAGTGAAGAAAAAATTTTATATGAAATACCATCATTATTTTTAGTCATTCTATCACCTCCCAAGTTTTTGGTACGAACTCCTGGGATACCCTGTATATATAACATGTAGTTCGCCATTTAAGGTGACCTTAATTTTAAATGTATTTGTCGTTCGTAACCGAGTAAATATGCTAGTGAACTGAATTAGCAATTTTACTAGTAAATACAAACTAGGATTCCTGAAAACCCCGAATAAACTTTATACAGTGTGACCCATTTTGTTTGGAAGCACCTCTGTAAAATCCGCATTTTTCAACCGATTATGATTTAATTCTTTTTTAGAATAAGTATCAACAGTATTTTGGCACACCGAGTGATGTTTTATACCTCGTTTAAAAACCAGGAGGAGTGATTTGAAAAGCTTTACTCACATCACTAAAAGTTATCAGATTAGTTACTAAATGGCGTGTTCCGAAAAAGTAATCAACAGTCGTGTTCCAAATCTATTAAATATGCCTTGATTGATGAAAAACTCAGCCACGCATAGTCATAAGTCGACTTCTCGTCTGTCTAGTGAATTATTTTATACCCATTAAGCATTAATCAGACGGGTATTCTGTCACATGTAAAACTTTTTCCTGTTTCGTATTCAAACTGAAAGACTAGAACATACACATTACTCTAATATGGCTGTTTGTAGCAAATAACTGAATGCCAGTGAATGAAATAAAAAAGAAGAACCAATTTTCTAACAAAAACTATATTGTTATAGACAGATGCTGTCATGTTCAGTTTAAACGAAACAAAGTAAATTAATAGAATAACAAGAGCGGATGCGATGACAAAATTAAATATATTTATCTGTCAGAGCTATCAAGAATATAAATTATCAGCTGATGTTAATGCTAATAGTATATTATTAAACAAGCAATTTATGATAGTACCCTATATGGGTACCATATACCTTTTGTTAGGAGGTAAAATATCGGCTTATTATTAGGTGGTCGTGGACAAAAAGTGTTGTGTGAAACTGGGTGGAATTTGACCAATCATTGGTCTACAGAATTGCCAACATCAATTCATATCACTCCTCCTGGTTTTTAAATGAAGTAGGTATAGTATAATTAAAAATTCGGAAATGAATAAAACATTTGTATCATGAAAAATATATCACGAGCTACTACTAATTATTAAAAATCTAATTTTTGTATGGAAAATAAAATTTTTGCCAGAAAGGTTATGTTTTTGGAAGTTTATGGATCATGCTACTAAACTTTTGATTTATATTTAAGTTTTATTTTTTTTTTGTAAAAAATTGGGCAACCGTGTGAAGAAAAAAATAAATGCACTCTTTTTGTTGTCTATTTGTGTACTTTGTAAGAAATATAAGAATTTTGCAAACCCATAATATATCAACAGGGTGAAATTTTATTGGAGTTAATTAGGGGATAATAGTGTTACGTTTTACCAAAATATGAGACAAATCAAAAGCTATGATCAAATTAATATCAGTCAATTATCACAACTTATCTGGTGCACGCTGAATATATTACATGCTGCAGAACTACCAAGAAATCATATTAACTTTCATATTAGATTATATTCAATAAACATACAGTAACAAGTGTCGACCTTGTTTTTTCAGATCTTTGTTGTTCACTCAAAAAAAATATGTACTTATTTTATCAAAAAAATAAATTTTTTTATGCCAAAATAGCCTTACCACCTATACATTTTTTCAATGACATGTCTACGGAAATTTACTGTACACATTTTTTTAGGGCCTTATTTTATCCAGATATGATCGTAACGAACACCAGAGAACTGGCTTTGTATTGTGACGTCTTAGATATGGATGCTACAATATGTTCTGTGTTATCGAGGCTGGCGAGTACAAATTACACTTGTCTTGGAACAATACTGCATACTAAGGACTGTTTGAATTTGTTAATGTCTCTTCTCAATCCAAGGCTCTACCGTAAGTACAACTTTGTTGCATAAATTGAAGGAGTTTGTGTTTCAACAATGAAAAACTTTGAAAAAACTATGAAGAAATAATAACTGTACCTACATTTCCCTTTTATTTGGATTATTTTTTGGTGCATCTTTGAAGCGCAGGATCCAATACCAATCATGTCAAAATAATCATTGTTATTGCATGTATACAGGCAATATATTTGACAAGATAACTAATAAAATGGAAAACTGCATTGAATGGCATTAAAGTACCTTCCTTGAAGACTTACAAAAATGTTTTACATTTAACAGCCCTGTAGTTGCTACCCCTTACTTTTTATTTCTAAATGGCACCCCCTGTATATTGTCATTGGAAATTTGGAGTAAAACGATAGCACATACTTGTTAAGTCTGTTAAAAATATTTTTTGGAGGAATTAAAAAAGGACTGGCTATTCTTCGCCCATCCAATATTTTAGTTTATTTTTGTAGCGTTCAAATACAATGTGACCCATATTGTTTGGAAGTACCCCTATAACATCCAAATTTCTCAACCGATTTTGATTTAATTTTTTTTGTTAGATTCAGTATCAAAAACAGTATTTTGACACAAATTTTCATAGCTCAATTACTATTTTCAAGGACCTCTTTGTTAATTTTTTTGCCAAAAAAGACGGAAGTACGTTAAGCATTTTTTTTTCTCAAATATGTATGACTATAGTCTAACAAACAATTGGAGAAGGTGATTCCCAATATAAATTTGCCAATATAAAATGTTTACGCCACTGGAAAAATATATTTCCCAGTGAACATAAGCCAAGGGTATGATACCGATGTTTTGCAACCGAATGGCACGTGATTCCGATACATTTTGCAATAATAAAGCACGTAAACAGCTCTTAGTCACCTTCTCCAATTGTTTGTTAGACTATATACCACTGAATTCAGAATCATCACAAATATAAACCACCAAAATTTTATGAAAGAATTTCTATTAACGACAAAGTTATTAGTGTAGAATGTAGACAAATTTAAAAAAATGACAACATGGTGAACAAAAACAAGGATTCAAACATATTGCATAGTAAAAATTGGAAGCCGATAACAACCCGTTCTGGAGTTATAGCATCTGAAATTGTGATTAATGACAAATGCGGATGTTAAAAGGGTGCTACCGAACAAAATCGGTCACACTGTATAACGTTACAGTGTGTTCATGAACGAATTTTACATTCCAAAAACTTAAATGAAAGTTATTTCAGTTTTTCTCAAATGGGAGACCCTGTGTAAATATTCATCAATGGATACTGAATTTCATCCCCTTCAACTTTGTCATTCACTCTCAGTACCACACACTTTTGGTAAAAATATAAGTAGATGTAAGCGAAAGTAATATTCATTCTTAAATTATTTTTGAAAATTGTACAAATCTAACATTTAATTTGAATGTCAATAAATAATTTCATTGTTTTTTTGCATGAAAAACGTTCTCCATAATGTAAACTCCCTTTGGAGCATTACTACTTGAAAATCTTAATATGATAATTCAGTCAATTTAAACCCTTCCTCGCACAGGATGTTGGAAGCTGGGGCGTTTGCTGTGTGAATTGCTATCCTTTTTTTGGATTAAAATATCGATTAAGCTGGTCACTGTGTTGTCAGTACAGTAGGATATTCATCTATTTTGTTTAATTATCGAAGGTTCAACTCAACTCTTTTCTGGGTGTACCAGCAGTTTGATTCATTCATTGTGCTATTTAAAATTTATTGAAAAAATTGGAAAGAAAAATTCGATAGAAATAATTTTTAAGTTCGCAAAACGTCCGCCAGGGAGCGCAATTGCTTACTTGAAAACACGGATTTTGATACATTTTTTCGTAATCTTCAATTCACTCTAGCTACTAAATAATTATTAAATTATGGTAAAACCTTTGTTTTTAGATATGAATTTTCCACAATTAATATACCTCAGAAACAGACTGTGGACGTCAATATTCAATCTACTGACAACTTTGGTAGAACGTAACGAAGAAACAAGTGAAAAACTAACAAATAGGTCCATCGAAGTTATCAATATTTTCACAGAAACGATTGCGGATTTAGGAAATGAGCCATTTTTCGAAGTAATCTGCGAGTCGATCAGCAATTTGGGATCACATGGTAAAATTTTATATCAATAAAACTTCACAAATAAAAAAAAATTTTTAGATCTTCAAAATTCTGCGCTAAATTGTTTAACTTGTCTATTAAGAGTCGAAGCGTATCGATGTTTCGAATATCCTAACCTTCCCCAGATACGTTCAGAAACATCCATTCAATATTTACTAGATTCCATACAAACCCAAAGAACTGTAATAATGTCAAATAATAGTAAAGCGGAATTTAACAAAAACACAAAAAAATCGATGGAAACATACAAATTGAATCTGTTAGAAGAAATTTATTACGAAAAAGTAATTCCTCAAACCGAAAAGGATGTAAACGATCAAATCGAAGTCAGTATTATAGAAAATCCTAACGAAGGACTCAAAGCGGGTGCTGAAATATGTAAAATTTTATTGTATCTCTACGATATTTGTGATTTGAAAGAAAACGATGTGTTAAGTAAAAAGAAATCCGCTGTAACTAAAGCTTTGTCTACTATTTTATGCATTTCCAAGGAAGCTAAACAATTTTCTTTAGAAAAAGGACTAGTCGTTATGATATTGAAAAATATGCGAGACCATCACATACGATTAGGATTAGAATCGGGTAAGTTCAAACACAGCATAACTTTTTTTAAATTTGAAAAAAATGCACCAATTGTACGAACATATAGTTCACGTTAAATGTAATCAGTTGTCGGAGAACTGTAAGAAGCTGTAGGCTGGTTTGCTATTGAGTTTCATATAGAGCTGAAAAAGAAGTGTTTTAGTTTACAGTCTTCAAAAGCGTGTTTCAGTACATATTTATTCCAATAGTACACTGCAGCTAATTCCGCAAAAGGGTTCAGACCCTCCAAAAGGTAATTTAGTCCCCCTCTTTGTTAGTTTATCTGCTATTTCATTTACTTCCATTCCATTAATTCGTGGACCACATGTTGATGCTGTTCTTGCCTAGTTTATAAGGGTATTCTCGTACCATTTAAGAACTGATTACACAATAACCCAGAGCAATCATTTATTCGGATAGAGACACACTAAATACATTGCAATATCATAATCAAGGTTTTATTTGATTTTGATTGTTTTCTTGCTGTATGTTTGGCTTCAATACCTATGAAATTATAATGAGACCATCTGGATCTAACCAAAAAGACACATTGAAATTGGTTCTGAAAAAAATAATTTATACATAAAAAATATACACTTTGAATCAAGAACCTCCTTTTCCATAAACCTGTTGATAAGATCAATTCTGTAAGCAAATGTTACATTTTAACGCATATCTAAAAATTGAACAATCTGCTTACTCTAGTTTACTATTCTGTGTGCAAAAAAACTTTAAAATATTAACGGATAACTTTCAATTGGACATCAATTTATATTCTACTCTTGATTGCGTCCTTAGATAGGCTCATTGGAATAGCTATCCTTTGTTTTTGCCCTACAATTCGAGCTCTTACACCTACTTCTGTCTTGGAGCTGTCCGTATACCAGTCTGCCAAAGCCTGCATGGGTGTCCCTTTATCCAGTCTTTCCTACCTAGAATGGTTATTTGTTCAGTACTAAAGCTTTATCTCGTGGTCGTTGCAGCAATGGGATGCATCATTAACACATCCGCTTTTTGATCCTCAAAAAGCTTTCGACAGTCAGCACTGAGAGCTTGGCTTATATGTTGTTGACTTTGCAGTAGTCTGGGCGTTCAGTTTGGCTTCCCCTTGTATAAAAATGTGTAGTGGCAGATTCAGCAAGAGTTCCATCGCACTTGTGGGAGTTGTTTTTATGGCTTCCATGATACACTTGGAAGTAAGTCATTGTGTGTTACTCAATATTCTTCCAGCTCCCACTTACAGTGACTTTGTCGACCAAATCCCAAATCCATAGGCTATCATCAGTCTAACAACCCTTTGTGTATAATAAATGGGTCATTTTTGGGATAAGGGTATTACCCTCACTTTCTTCTACATCTGCTGAGGGACATGGTAGCTTTCTGTGTGGTCTTTTTAAAATGAGTTCTTAGGTACCTACTTTGTTTTTTTTGGAAAACGGAATCACTTCTGTTCTAAGCATTTATTGGCTTTAGGTTTTGCAGTGCAGTCTTTCTCGTGAAATAATTCCTCGACTCGGATGTATAATAAAAGTGACAGATACCTTATTAGATACAATTCAGATACCAAATCATAAATTAAATTTGTTTTTTGAAAAAAAAAAATAACTGAATTTTTTAAGAAAAAATCGAATTGGTAAATGTTATCAAAAATGTTTCAAATAAAAGTATCATGCGTAAGTTTTTCTTAAAAAAAAACAGTTGAAATACATGTGAATCCTTCTTTTAAGACTGTCCAAAAAAAGTGGGTTTATAGCATTTATTGTCTGTGAACAATTTTGGAAACATTGAGGCTCTGAAAACATTTCTAATAGTGGAAATTGTACCAGATATAACGGTGTGCCGTTAATTTTTAACCACTTCGTAAAGAATACACTTTTCAGTTGAATGTTTACGAAGAGTAGCAGATAAGAAGAGACTTTGTCCTTTATTAAAAGAACTAGACGATCTACTAAGTTTACTTACGAATTTTATGGTCAACTACGAACCAGTCAAAATTGAAGCGGCTTCTTTGAATTTAGCAGATGTAGTACACAAATTATGGGTTTGGTTCTTGGTCCAGAACGGAATGTTACTTGGAGTATTAAAAATGATTTGTACCTATACATCGAATTGCGACTTGGGTGCGTATTATTTGTCTAGTTTTGAACTTAATTATATATTTTGAATTAAATTAATTTTAGCGTGTCAGTCATTACCTTTGACTAGTCCCGTTGCCGGTAGTGGTCCTAGAAAGTCTCCTGGTGCTGTATCGTTGCTACATGCGATAATGGGGTTGATAAGTCGTGAAATGGATCAAATAAGTAAAACACACGATAGGAGAATTTTAGAATTGTCGTTTAATATTTTACACAATTCTTGTCAGTCATTGGAATGTCGAGTTTTAATATCTAAGGTAATTATGGCTTCTGTAAAATATAATTCAATAGTTTTAAATTGGATTTGGTAAAAGATTTGTCGTTTCACTTTTTTTGGGTGAACAGAACTACTTAAGAATTATTTTACGGTGTCAAAATGTGAATTGATGACATGACAGCTACCTACCATTAAAAACAGAATAATCATCAAGCGAGATCTTAATATTTGAGGCTATCAAATAATTTGTTGTTGGTGTAACTTTTATGATATCCACAAGTTTACATCCAGTAGGAATTCAACATATTAATATGACTATAACTACTTACCTGGTAGTTCTAAAAGTAATAAAATTTTATAGTTCTCCGCAGTTTACTCATTAGTTCTAGAAATTGATCACTCTTACAGCACCAAATTGAGCTTAACAACGATAATAGAATTATCAACATTATTTATAACAATGACAATATCTTTACTCTACAACAACTAATAGAAAAACGGATAGCTCGGAACCTCTCAACACATCTCGTTTTTATAGACCTGGAAAAGGCGTACGATACTGTTCCTCTTAAACTTTTATTTAATGTTTTGACAAAGACGGACCTTAGTAAAACATATATAAGAGCATTGCATAATATGTACAAGAACCCGCAAAGCAGAGTTAAGACAGGAAATACTTTATCAAAACCATTTAATGTCACGAAGGGCTTAAAGCAAGGATGCTGTCTTTCTCCTACCCTATTTAAAATATATATCCAAGAAGCACCTGTGCAAGTGGAGACAAAAATGCTCAGGAATGGGGTTAAAAATTAATAATCATTGTTTGATGACGCTGTTCTTCGCAGATGACCAGGTAATAATGGCTAGCTGCGAAGAAGATGCAGATTACATGCTTAGGAAACTACATGAAGAATACGAAAAATGGGGTATGAGCATGAACATGAAAAAAACGGAATATATGCGAGTAGGAGAGGGGGACGAAGATCAAGATTTAGAATTACGTAAAATAAAAAAGTGCAAAGAATATAAATATCTGGGAAGCATGATTTCCAACAAAGGATCTTCAGAACGTGACATTAAACACAAAGCACAACAGGGTCAGAAAACGATACATATTCTCAATTCATTACTTTGGTCCAACCGAATTAGTTTAAAAACCAAGAAGACAATCTACACAGCAGTTGTAGAGCCTATCTTAACGTATGGGGCAGAATGCTGGCAAATGACAGAAAAGAGAAAGATAGACTGTGTGGAGATGGACTACCTAAGAAGAGCCTGTCGCATATCAAGGAAAGAGCATATTCCAAATAATGAGATTAGACGGAGAACAAATAGAATTCATAAAACCTCAGAAAGAATAGAAACTCGACAGTTATTATGGTATGGCCACGTGCAACGCATGAACGAGAATAGATGGCCCAAACGTGCGTTGGAATACATTCCAGAAAACAAAAGAAAACGTGGAAGACCAGCAACTACATGGATCAGTGGAATTATGCAAGCAATGAGAGATAGAGCAATCCAGGAGGATTTATGGAGAGATAGAAGAGTTTGGCGATCGAAATGCGGGATGCGGGAGAAGCTGTAGGACCCCCGCTTACATATATATATATATATATATAACAAAATAGTATATTATACACTAAGGTGGTGAAAACTATTATTATTGACCGAATAACAAAATTATTTTGGAATTGACTTTGCCCCGAGCGGAATGAGGTGCGAGGCTTTTAAATATCTTCACCACCATGGTCTATATACAATTTTTTCCACTATGGTTTATTTACGATAAAATAACGATGACGTTGCAAAACAAAATATTGTGATGTTGCCAAGCTGTAATTTTTTTTCAACCTAAAGGTATGTCCACATTGGTGCGCTGCGCCGCGCCGCGCGGCACAAAACGTTCGTGAACGTTACCAAACAATTTGTTTGTAGAACGTCCAAACTGCTGCAACATTTAGTGGTTCGTTTATGTTTGTGAAGGTTCCAGTTTTATCATGCGCCTTTAATATATATT
Organism: Galerucella nymphaeae; assembly: GCA_963978555.1. Classification (NCBI taxonomy): domain Eukaryota; kingdom Metazoa; phylum Arthropoda; class Insecta; order Coleoptera; family Chrysomelidae; genus Galerucella; species Galerucella nymphaeae. The sequence goes on from OZ021708.1 coordinate 8,290,688, forward strand.
CGTTGATCATGGACGACGAATCTGTTGCTATTGCTTGTGCTGCATTTATTGTAATTGCTGGTTTATCAAAAAAGTCTTCACCACATCTATATCAGATTCTAATTCGCTTGCAATTTCGACCCATGCATCATGCTTTTTATTTCGCATATGATAATTGGCATTTGTGGGATCCCATAATTCGGGCTTTATTTCATATATACCGATCAGTTTTAATATTTTTGCGTGGTCCCAGTCACCCATTTTTCAACTTTGAATATAATTTGTAACGAGTAAACAATAATGGAATACTGAAAAGGTGTGCGCGCATTAAAGAAATGTTCGTCAAAACAAATAGACGTCCAAACTGAACAATGTTTGTCGAGCAAATTTCTTTGATGTACCGACTCCTGATGGATCGTGCTTGTTCGTGCACGGACTTGCACGTTCGTGCGCAGATTACCGTCCACACCAACAAAAATTCAATGTTCAGCACGGCGCAGCGCACCAATGTGTACATACCTTAACATTAAAAACATTCAATTATTTACATTTAAATATGTAAGAATAATATTAATAATAATGAATACAAATAGCGAACACTATCAAGTACTGACGTCTCTTACAGCAGTAAGTGGGAGAAGCGGGCCCCCATCACATTTACTGTTCAGCTGCTTCAGCATTTTATTAACTACACTATGCAGATTTTCTTAAGTAATTAGTTATGAGAATAATTGCTTTTCAATTTTAAAGAAACAATGAGTTTGAAAACACCGAAAAAACTTGTAAATATTAGACGATGATCAAATGTCAATAAACATCAAAACAAACTGGGGAATTTTACTAGTTGATCTGACAACGTCTTGAAGTTTTGCCAACCAGTTAGCTGTAAATTGCACTGGTTACTGAGGATAAATTGTATTTACGTTTGGTAAATTAATATTTATTCTGATAAGCAGGAAAGTAACTAAAAATCACATCATCGTCTTTTTATCGTAAAAATCCTATACTAGCCAAATTTGAGACGAAAATAAATGAATAGCAAGTTTGATATATTAAGAAAGAATTGACGCGGTGTGTGTGTCAGTTGATGTGATTTGACAGATTAACCAAATTTTAATACACAGGAAGAACAATTGAACAAAATTTGTACAAATGCACATTATTATAAAACTACATCCTTGGTAAAGGAACTAGGAAAGTTCGGCCTATCTATAAAGGCGAATGCGACATGGGAAACTCCATAAGAAAATCGGAAAAAAGGCCTGAAAACGTCAAACGTTATGCTAAAAGTAGTTGGAGTGAATCGCCGCGCCCCCTTTCCAATCAATAGAATTATATGTCACATTCTTTTAATTTATCCAGAGTACCTACCTATAGTAGGTATAGTATAGTAAAAAAAAATCTATTAATGACAAGTGACTTATTTTTGAAGAGATCATAATGAATATATTATAGTATACGAAACATTTTATTAACGTGATATATCGTTGAAAATATCAGAACGTTAAACATGTAATGAAAATTAAACATATACAGTGTAGCAAAAATTGGTGTACACATAAATCATGACTAACATGGTTCTTGGATCAAACACATCCCTCATTGGTCATTGGTGAACAATCTTGTGATCACCACCGAAACTCCTTTGGCATGATGAGCATCAACTTGAATTAAGTTTATTCCCGCCATCCTGTTGGTTGTCCTCTTGGGTATTTCTCTCTTTCATCAGGCGATGTCCCCCTCTGAAAGAGTGCTGTCCCCTTCCTCCGACACAATCTCCATTCCATTCTTGGAAAATGGCGACTTAAGGAGTTTGGTGGTGTGTGGGCTTTCTACTCTACTCTCTTCCTTTCTGATGCCATGTACGGGGATTTCCCCAAACCTGTAATGGATGGTGAACCCGTTGTTCTTGATTTTTTGACGGGATAGATTGTCTATTACTGTCCTCAAGACTAAGCCTCTTCTTTAAGATTGAGGTCCTTCCACTGGTTTGCCTCCAAACCTTCGTTCTGCGCTTTAATCAAGCGAAGAAGCATACCTTGCTTCTTGGGAGGGAGTTTGTGGCGGTAGGCATTCTTAGGAGTCGCCTCCCTGGTACACAGTCAGCTCTACTCCTTTCCACTAAGTCCACGCTATAGAAATAGAAACTCATACAAATCCACTACCATAGGAATTGTTTTAAGACCAAAAAACACCGAACGACTAAAAAAAATTGTCAATATACCTATTATGGGGTTTTAGATGTTAACCTCATCCAGACATAGTTAGGTCATCTATATAATATCTATAATTATTTTCAAGTTGATTATAGCCTGGAATTTCAACGTTTCGTTGTTTATTGTGAAAAAGAACTGGAAACAAAAAGAAAAAATAATTCACCTCAGCGGCGAATGGAACCGCAAAACTTCAGGTATATTATAACTTAATTTACAGTGCACCTTCCCATGTAGCTATTTCCGGATTTCCCACACGGTTAAGAGTATTCCAAATTGGTATGAAAATGGAGATCGACTTTTTTAAACATACTTGTCCATGTTATCATTAAACCAGAGCGAATTTAAGAAAATTAAAATTGCATTTGAACTTATTTCTTAACGACATTTCAAAATCTATTATTTTTTATGAACGCTATTTGGTAAAAAAGTTAGCTCGCGATTGACAGTTTTGTACAGGAATTCCTATGTCGCATCGTATAAATAACACGGTGTATGGAATTTAAAATTCATGTTAGACATTCATGCGCCTTTTCAATGATATGCTACTTGTCGTTATCCATTTGTAGTTGTCCCCTTTTTTTAACCTCTGTACACGACAATTGACATTTGAACAAGTGACAGACAGATGACAGTTGGGGAGTGGCCATGTTAGAGAGAGGCGTGACCTTTAATGTTAAATTAGTTAGAAAGGTGGCGCGGCGATTTACCCCCACCACTCTTAGCCCTTAGGGTAATTTTATTTTTCTGAACTCTTATTTATAGGGGATTGAAGATGTCTGTCACAAAAGTAGTCCTAAAGTTTCTGAGGTTGATTGTTTTTTTTAGAGTAATCTTTTTCAAAGTATTTCTCGTCTACATCCCGCACTTACGAAACGCCAAACACCTTGGGAGCATATTGAATTGGTATGGCTTGATTTCCTGCAAACTTTCACCGCACATCCCGAAGGTCAGGCTTCAATAGCGAAAATTCCAGATGTCTTAGAACTTATTCTTACCTTAACATGCAGTTCAAAAACGAAAAATAAACTAATGGCTATGTTGGTCCTGAGAAATCTGGCGTTTTATCAACCTAATAAAGCTAGACTATTGAGTTCAGGTAAATTTTTTTTGTACCCAGTACCCATTTCTTACTACTTTTTTCATTATCCTCTGTCTTCAAGATATAAATTTTGTTTTTCAGCTGAATTTTTGAGCAATCTACAGATGAAACTTTCAACGGGATCGGAAGAAGAAAAAAATATTGTAGTGATAATAATATGGGCGTTAGCGGCCAACAGTCAAAAAGCTAAAATTGTATTGAAGTCGATACATTTAGATGATAAACTTCAAAATGTCTTGAAACATTATCAATTACTTAAAAGTAAAGATTCTATTTTAAATACTGAAGATATAGATAGGATGTATTATGTGCTAACAATGTTAAGAGATAATAATGATAAAGTAAGGTGATGTATTTATATTTGTAGGTATGAATTAGATTATATTTTTATATTGTATTGAACACAATCATTTAATAAATTTTACTTTTTTATAGATGGCTTTTATTTGTTTTCCAGTTAATATTTACAGACGGTAAGTATTTTCCACTTTTCTTCCTAATCTGGTAACTTCCATACCCTTTTGACGACCATTCTTTGTCTTCTATATTTGTTCAAGATAATATCCTACCTTTTTGAAAAGATTACTAACTACCAAATTATTTTGTGCATTTTTGGATACCTATAGGTTCTAAAACCTCGTTTATTGTTAAAAAATCGTTAATAGGGGTCAATGTATGATTTTATTCATTTTTCAATGCGGTCCATGTCCATATGGATAGAATAAATTCAATTTTAGCGTTATTGTACTATGTGAAAAAAACCTGACAAGAAGTGAATGGTGGTCATTTTATAGATTTAATTCAATTAGTACATCAAGGACATTGAAAAATACATTCTAAATATCATGCGACATTATTATCTTCATTCTACATAGTTTTGTGATAGAATTTTGGATCCTAAAAATTAATTGTCTCAGTTATGATTGCTTATATTGCTGAACAGAGGCCTAAAATCCCTTCCCAATAATAAGGTGCCGCAAGACTACCTTTCTTATTTTCGAGGGAGAGCTTTTAATTCAGAGGGGGATAATATTTTCATACTGTAAATTGTCAATTTTTTCCACGGATTACATAATAACGCTAAAATTGAATTTATTCCATATGGACCGCATATTGTATACAGGGTGGTTCTTATGTAATTGTACATAGAAGTACAGTACAATATTCACTTTAAAGTATTGCGATTTAAATCAACTAGCCTTAATAAAATGGTGATATTAAAAGAGATACAGGGTGTTGAAGATGGAATTTTAATTTTCGTTTTTATCAACATCTTTAACGCAATAATTTGAAGTTGGTGGCTTACGGATATGAGAAATCACATCATAACTTTGTACCTATTTCGATGTATTTTGTAGAGGGCGCCACATAGGCTACGTTTCCACATGTATGTACGCTAATCTTTTTTGCATTTTAGCTCTACTTTTGTGAAAAACAATTAAAGTAACATCATATTCCAACATATCATATACCTATATATCTGGTAGTATCTCCAACTCTTAACGGTTTTAGAGATAATCACATTTTAGTGATCAACTACATAATTATTATTCAATGAAATTACGTTCGAAAAATGTAGTTGTGTATACGATAATTTTTTCTAATATTAAGATGAACAGTATTAGGGTATAGTAGTAGTTAACATAAAAATATGTATGGTACTTTTGATATTTAAAAATAATAATTATCTTACACACAACTACATTTTTCGAACGTAATTTCATTAAATAATAATATTGTAGTAAGTCACTAAAGTTATAACTTTTTTTGTTGTAATGATGTGGTTTTAATTATTTTTTTAAAAGTTTTGCGTAGATTTATGCCGCATGCATGGCCTATGTGGCGCCCTCTACAAAATACATTAAAGTAGGTGCAAAATTTGGATTTGTCATATCCAAAAAAATCCCAAGATATCTGTGCATATACGTCAAAAAGCGTTTAAGTTGTTGTAAAAATGAAAGTTGAAATTTCATCTTTAACACCCTGCATTTCTCTTAATATCATCATTTTATTAGGGCTAGTTTATTTAAATTGCAAAATTTCAAAGTATAGATTGTACTCCTTCTATGTAGGTACAATTACTAATGACCTCTTTTAAATTATCTGAAAACTATAGGGTCGACGAAAAATACAATAAGAGAGCAAATATTATGTTTAATTACTGTAGTGCCAAGTATTTCAATACAACAAAAAATTAATCATTTCAACTCCAAATGTTTTTTAAACCCATTGATTTGTTTGATCATTTCTGTAATTTTTTGTGTGGTTTCTTGAAGATTTTTTTTTATGGTATTACTATGTGTTTCGTTTATTGTAGAGATCTTTTTAATTTCCTGCGACTTCCAGTTTTCCATCTGGATTTGCTGATACTTCATTTTGTTTTTAATTCTATCAATTCTGTCTCCATAAATGCCAATTTTTTCGCCATAATTTTCCAGTTCCTTAACAAATGCTTTTTCTGCTTCTGATGGTGAACTTTTTTTTCTTGATACTAACATTAATAAATTTTCAGATTTCTTTAAAAGCTCATCTTGTTTGTCTTGTATATCCTCATACTTCTCTGCTAAATTGCTTGCCTTTTCTCTTAAAATGTCTCTTTCTTCTCTTATATGTTCGATTTCTTTAAGTTGATTTTTTTTCATCATAGTCAAAGTTTGAATTCTTTTTTCCAATTCTTCTTTTGCTTTTATGTGGTTCTTAAAATACTCATCTCTAAAAACCTGTGCTGTTCTCTGTAGGAGTTCATAACATTCTTCTTGATTAGTTTCATTTATGCTTGGTAATTTCAGAATTGGTTGTGTAGAAGTTTTCTTTAAAATGTTTTCAATATATTGTTCAAAAGGTTCTTGAAGCATCTTTTTTAATGGAGAAGTTACACCAACATCTATTGTTAGATTATCAACAGTAGGTAAAGAACTAGGTAACAACACACCAAGAGTTACTACACTACCATCACCAAGAAGGGTAACAATTGAAGGTGGTTCATAATATAAAGCAAAACCTACCACTGGATTACTTTTTTCTGAAGTAGCTGTCCTAGTACACACTAAGTATTCAGCTTTACTAGTATTAGTGAAGATGTCTTCTGTTGGGATAATATCTTCTGGTGTATTTAAAAATTCATTTAGATCTCTAATACAAGAAAGTGTTACTGAATGTACCCCTGCATTGTGTGTAGCATAATATCTATCAGGTTTTGATTCATCTTTTTTTAGTAGAATGGGGCATTTAAATTTACTCCCAATATCTTCATTTATTGTTAATCCAAGTTCTAATTCAATGCTTTCAAATGCTAACAGCTGCTGGCAACTTTTTTGGTTGATTTTTCTTTGAAACAGATTAGTATCATCCATGAGTATAGAATGACATAATGTACCATCTGACAGAGCAATGCATATTATTTGTGGTAGTGTATTAAGACAAATCAAAGAACAAGCATCAGTTTGTTCATTTTCAAATGATATCAATAGTAGAGGCCCTTGCAAAGTGGGTTTCCATCTTTGTTGTAAGTCAATTTCTAAATAATAAATGCTCATATTACTGTGTAGAATATAAACTGGCCACACTATATTATTTTCTTCTTTTTCACATTTTTTATATTCGATATTTTTTGGATGTATTCTATCTATAGTTTGTGTTTCTGCATTTATATATTTTTCTTCAGTTTTAAAAAAGTTGGATGATTTTTCATTTTGTTTAGGAATTTGAATAACTTTTGGCTGTCCAAAATCAAAATCTACAGCTACCTCTCCATATAGATCCAAAAAAGGAGTTTTGCTTCCTGGAAATAAAGTTGTTGGTTTGTCTCCTACAGTATATACAGCCACTTTCAATGCTTCACCGTTTTTGATTTCATATAACCTCAACACATTATCAGAGGTCAGTGCTAATATATGATTGTGATTAATACTTCCAGGATGAAATTTTACTTGTCTCAATTCAATCAAATCACTACAGGATAATAAACGTTCATCTAAACTATGAGTTGTGCAATAAACCACTTCTTTATTATTATCAAATGCTCCATAAGGAGGACTCCTTGGTGGAAGTTCTAATACTAAAATTCCACTTGCTCCAGCTACAGCTAGCAAAGTACCTGTATCATTGATTATTAAAAATTCTGCAGAGAAAATTGGTGGACGCAAGGGTAATAATTTTTGATGAATAACATTGTCACCTTCCTTACTTCTAATTGCTTTCAAATTCAAACTCAACACACAGTTAATTTGAAAGTCCCAACTGAAAAGTACATTATCATGAACTACAATTGAGTCTAATGTTTTTGTTGTATCTTTTGGCAATGATTCACATATTTCCTTAAATATCTTGAGCTCTTTCAAGCGAAGGTAATCAGTGGAATTCATTTGGGCAGGATATTGTTGGAAATATGCAATAAAATATAATTTCTTGCTCTTAAATACTTGTGTTGCTGTGGTCGAAATGTCCAAAAAAAAACTTGTATTTGAATGTAGATTACTCACTCCAATACTTTACCAATACGTTAATATTGAATTATTATAATTCATAAAATTATGGGAACTGGTTCATATGTTTATTAACGAATTTAAAACTTTTTAAATTATCTGAATTCTAAACTAAATTATGGTTAGGACGGTTAGGTATTGTACATTGTCGGGAAGCTAAATCGAACACAACACGACATCAACCAATGAGAGGCCAGATAGCCATGTGTATAGCTGATTGCATAGTTTAAGTTATTGTTTTGTTTATGTAATGTCCACAGACCACCTACGACCAATGGTAATGTCTATAGATGAGTACGATAATTACGCACTTTTCTAACTTTTCAACCCGAGGCGTCTTTTCATTCAGAAAATCCTACACTTTTCTAAATTAAAAGACGCTTCGGGTTGAAAAGTTAGAAAAGTGCGTAATTATCGTACTCATCTCATGTGTGATGTCCACCAACTGACAGTTGAGTTGGTTGTTTGGTATTCATCTAATGATCCTTTTTATTATAAACAGATATATAGATTTTAACACGTTGAAAGAACGCATCAAAACAATGTATTGAGTGAAGAACGCTTGTCATCAGCAGAGCCATATATCCGCATAACTATGCAACCAATCATACACGATGGTCGATGTCGCATTCGATTTAGCTACTTATCTTGAGGAGGAGCGGGTAAATATCATACGAAATACCGACGCTACAAAATTTCAAGAAAGAGGGATTTAACCAATGTGGAGTATAATCAGAGTGTATAACATTTTTTATTAGTTTTATGTACCAAGCTCCAAGTATAAGTTAATTTCAGGATTTTTTTAAGTAGGTATACCTACCCGAAATTAAAATTTTTCATGAAGTACAGTTTACCATCGACTTAATTAATGTCAAATAGTTAATAAGTTATTTTGTAGACATTTTTATTCACCTCTATGGCGTTCCCCTTCCCATATGTAGCATAATATTCTCATTTGGTTATACCACCTAACAAATGTTATTTAATCTGTAAACATCACTTTTATTCAGTTTTCTCTTCATTTTATATTGAATTAGTTATTAGATAGAACTAAGTATTGTTACTAGCTAGGTTAGGTACTAGCATAGGCGTAGGTACCTACTAGTAGGTATACTGAAACGTAGATTCCAGGTAGGTAGGCTTTTGTTTTTCTCCAACGAAAGCCCATTGATTTTACTACTTTCCGAAGAGAATCTGTTCCTCCTCTATATCCTGTTTCTTTAAATTTTTTCAAAATATTCGGCATTGTAGGCACAATTTTGTCGAAAGTAAAATTATTCACAATTATTCTACGTAGTACACCTTTTATCTGCATCGTCTAAGTCGGTCATAGGATTTTTCCTTTTCAGTTTTTTTTGGAGATGTAAAGGATGCTTTGGAGCCAGCATCTATTTCCTTTTTTTCATTCAGAATTCTTCGAATACTTGATTCAGATCGACACACCCGTTGCAGCAATAACTCCTTCATACAACTTATCGAGAGACATTTTTAGCACTCCTGTAGATTTTTCTTCCTCCATATATTTGAATTAAGGAGGGCTTACAGCCCTCCATAATTTGAATACATTAGCGACCACTTACCGGTGTGAAGTTGGTAACCCAAAGCTGGTAACTCATTCGCCGAACAATACCAAACGATCAGTGGCGTCGTCAATATCATTTTCACAGTGTAGAGAATAATGAAATAGCTGAGAACAACAACACAAGTATCTTGAGGATTCACAAAATATTCAGGCAAAATAAAAATAGCTATGGTCATTTATATTAAATGCAAGTAATTTTCACAGAAGAATCAATTATGACAGAATTTGGAATAGGGTATTTGACAATTTTGTTTTAATACCATTAGAAGATTGTCTGACCTCTGTTAAGTACTCCAAATTTTTTTCAAATTTTTTACTTAGCGGGAAAGTTGCCAAAACCAACTTTAAGAATCAAAACGCGCTGATTTTTTATGACGTCAGTGGTCTTGTCGCTTCGCCTACCGCATCCCGAGCGACTTGCAAAAATAGCTGACTTCGACCACCATCGGCTTCGACCTGCGGCCGCCCGCCTGAGCTGGCCTATAAGAAACAAGCAAGCGACGAGACCTCTGACGTCACAATAAACTCACATATTTTCCCGCGCTGAGTAAATATTTGAAAACTACCATTTTTGTGAAGTTCATAAAAAATCACTGGTTTAATTTATTTGTGTGAAATAATAATTGATTTCTGGCATAATAGTACCACAAAGTATCTGCTCCAACTCTTTTTTAATTTTTTCCGCTCATAGGAAAATACCCTATTTATAGGTTGAATGAAAATTCCTTTTGAAAGTGATGATAATAAAGATACTCCACTGATAGAAAAATGACTCAGCCAAACTTCAAGGGGTAGTTTTTGTTACTTATTTTGGGAATATATTATTTTATCGGTGAAGATAATAACAGAGCAGCTTGAAATACATAAATATGTATAGTTGTAATAAATCAAATACTCTACTGATATTAAAATTTAGCTAATCTCCAAGGAGTAGTTTTTGATATTTATATCAGAAATGTGTCATTTTAACGGTGAAGAAAATAACGGAGCAGCTTGAAATTCATGAATGACTATAGTAATCATGGATTCAATACCCAACCTGGAGGAGAATGACTTAGCTAATCTCCAAGGGGTAGTTTTTGATATAAGTATTAGGAATATGTCATTTTGATGGTGAAAAAAAAGACGGAGCAACTTGAAATTTGCAGTTTGAAAATTTTCCCTTTCCAAAATTCCTATCCCTTTTGGTTCCATTGTTTTTGAACATTTCCATCTTTCAATCATTCCCGTGTTAACTTGGTCCATACGGAAATATTAATAATCTTTTTTTGAATTTCTGTTCACTTGTGTCGTATGAAAATCGCCTGGAAAACAGTTTTTTTTCAATAAAATTTTTCTCTATCTCTCTTGGTTTCATTGTTTTTGAACATTTTCATCTTTCTATCATTCTCGTATTTACTTGGTAAAGTCCATACAGGAATATTGATAATCTTTTATTGAATTTCTGTTCACTTGTGTCGTATGAAAATCGCCTGAGAAACAGTTTCTTCTCTGTAAAATTTTGATCATTTTCATCTTTATTGTGTCAGAATTTGTAGGGTTACGTTTTTTATTGCGCTTATCAACCGCTCCTCAACCCATTTGAATAATATTCCCATTTTTTTTATTTAGTCTCAGTTTTGCAAATTGTTTTTGGTTTTAATTGGTGAAGGCCACTTAGAATTATTCCTTATTTATTATCATTTAGGATTAATTTGTTTTCAATTTGAATAAATTTATTCAATTATTGTAGTAGTGAAGGTTTCTAGTTCTGTTTAAGTCAGAAGCTTTATTATTTGAAATTTTAAGAGTAGTTTTGTACTGCGGTATTGAAATTTTTTTCTCTGAGTTTTGGAATACTTCCATTTCTCATTTCCAATATATAGAACATTCTTATCATGGGTGAAGGACCCTGCACCATTTTATAGGTAATCCTGGTTCTCGTACGATTTCGATTTTTTTTTGGTATGTTAATGATAACTAAGAGATCGTGATGGGTGAAAACTGTGCAGGCCCTCCGGTTTGGCGGTGGTGGCGTCTTGAAGCTGCGTCCTGAACATAACATTTTGCCTCCTAGCACTATGAATCTCGCAATAATAGCAAATGTATTGTATGTCTAGGGCTCGTGAGGAGGTCTGCTACACTTCTGTGCCATCAGAATCACAATTTATCTAGAGGGTGCCTCCGTAATGGTCAATTTGTTAGGCCTATGTTTCAACAGCAAGCGGAAGCAATGAAACCGAACCGAATCATCAACAATCACGTTATGTAGGTTAGTTGAATCCATCAAACTGATAAAATCCTCACGAGTGGACCCCAAAAAACTTTTCAACATCTTCTGGATACCACACACCCATCCACAAACCACATTGCACCCATCTCTAGAGCCATCACCCGTGACAGACGTCAGTCGGAAATTTTCAGACATTTTCTTGTTGTTTTTTATGCGTATTTTTATTTTTTTCCTTTAATATAAGCGGAACGACCTACCTCAGTTGTGTATATCTCAAGTAGGTCTACTTTCGATTGTCTCATCTTCAATTTACCTAATACGTATGGGTATTGTGGGGCTTGTTTTGACGGACGTCTGTCACGGGTGATGGTTCTTTTGACAGATATCTGAACTACCGGATTTTTCATCTACTACTAGAGATGGGTACGTGGGATCAAAAAAACGTTAAGAAGTCTTTTGGGGCCCACTCGTGAAGAATTAGAAGTTAGATGGATTTAACTAACCTACATAACGTGATTGTTGATGATTTTGTTCGGTTTCATTGCTTTCGCTTGCTGTTGAAACATCGGCCTAACAAATTGGCCCTTGCGTAGGCACCCTCTGGAGAAATTGCGATTTTATGGCACAAAAGTGTGGCAGACCTCCTCATGAGCCCCCGACATACAATACATTTGCTATTATTGCGAGATTTATTGTGCTAGGAGGCAAAATGTTATGGTCAGGACGCAACTTCAAGACGCCACCAACGCCAAACCAGAGGGTCTGCACAGTTTTAACCCATCACGGTCTCTTAGTTATCATTAAGACTACAACATATAAAAAAAATCGAAAATCGTACGAGAACCAAGATTACCTATAAAATGGTGCAGGGTCCTTTAAGTATTTAACAAAAAAATGGCTTTTTCCATAATTGCAGAGAACATTAGAAAAACATCTCCAGATTTTAATTTTGACTCTACTTTGGATGAAAAGACTTTGTTAAAAATTGCTTCGGAACTGCATGGTTCCAAATTTGGATATCCAAGCGTTATTTCAAATATTGTTAATGGTAATAAAGGTTTCAAGGAATATTTCAAGAATAATGTGACGAGAAACAACACAAAAACAACTCGGTGCGTACTGACAAAAATGCTCAATACTTTAGGCGACCTAGAATTGAAAAAAATTAAAAAAATTATAGAAAAAAAAAGGAATATATAATGATCTTTGCAAAAAATTTAATCTTCCTCAAACATTAAAAATGAAATTGAAAATATTTAAAACACTAAATGAGATAAATTCGAAGAATCATGATAATGTTACATCATCGAGTGAAGAAGTAGTTCCAAAATTAATGTTGGAAGAAGTTGATTGCAGCAGTCAAGAATTAAAAATCTCATCGTAGTACTCGATAAAAAAACTCCAGATATAAACAATAAGCTGGAATATACTTCTACTCCGAAAAAGGTTCATGAAGAAGAAGTGATCACAAATTTGAAAGAAAGTAACAAAGGAAATGATATAAAATCGAAAAATTTCAGGAATCATGGAGAAATGAATGATTCATCTGTAGCTAGTAAATATTCAGAAATGTCGGAATATATATCAGTGCCAAAGGAAGATAATGGAGTAATAATAAGCACAGATTCACATAAAGATGAAAATGAAGTACTTGAAATAACTCCAGACAATTTTGAAATACCCAAAGAGCTCAATGATTTATCTTCAGACAGCCCCAATCATACATTATCTATATCATCTCAGAGCACAAGCAAACTTATTAATAAAGACAAAGATTGTAATGTTTTTGAAGGAACATTTTCAATAAAAAGTGGTGTGTGGAAATTGATATATAAAAATGGAAAGCTCAATTCCAATTTTTATACTTACTTTCTACGCCAAAGGATTAGAAAATATGTCAACAATCCATGTTTGTTTGTATTTAAGGGAGTAAAATACTTGGAAAAAGATGGAGCAATTAATATTTTAGCTATTTGTAAACACAGTGATTGTAAAAAGTTTCAAATCACAATAAGAGATGTATGTATGTATGTATGTATATTTGGGGTAACATTCACTGAGACCTAAAAGATCTATTGTGCCCCCTTACTTCTACTTAGTTTCTGAGGAGAGTCTCTGAAACAAGTAGCTCCTTTAGTCCTATTTCCCGGAGGAATTTTAGGATATCTGCAGGCTTCAACTTAGGTAAATGTTCCTCTTCTATCCAGTAATCTCCCAGGTACTGTGCTCTAGGATTCTGGAGTGCTGTGCAGTTGGAAAGTATGTGGATGGAGGTCTCTTCTTCCATGCCACAGTATCTGCATTCTTCTTCCTCCACTAATTTGAGCTTTTTCAGGTGACCATTCAGGCGACAATGTCCCGTTAGGATCCCTGTTAAAACTCTTAGCGCAGTCTTGCTTTGACTTATGCATTCATTTGATCTCCGTAGGTTGTAGTGACCCAGGAGAATCTTTGATTGTCTAAGCCCTACTAGATCTTTCCAATGGTCAGATCTTCTCTTTCTTTCGGCTTCACCTATTTCTTCCAGTATTACATTGGAGCTGATTCCGCAAAAAGGTTCAGGCCCCCAGAAGGGTATTTCAGACCTCCTCTTTGCTAGTTCATCTGCTATTTCATTTCCTTCTATTCCAGTGTGTCCTGGAACCCATAGCGAGGTAACTATATTGTTCTCGCCTAGTTCATTTAATTTGTCTAGGCATTCCCAAACCATTTTAGAACTGATGTAGAACAATAAGAGATTATGATTATAATCATAAAACCCATTTGACTCTTCCTGTACGAGGAGTTGAAAGAACCATAATAAAGCAGCAGCTCAAAACGTGTTCAGCTTTCCAATACAAAAAAAACCTTACTGAAATCAAACACCGATAGCATTTTAAAAACTAAAAATTTAAACACTATTAAATCTGATTCCACGATAAGAAAAATAAAATCAGAAGCGACACAGGCGCTAGATCGTTGTAAAGACGACTTACAACTTACAAGACTTCATTTTGATCCAAAAAGCTCATTCTGAGTACATAGGAGAGGTAACTGTTCCCTTCGTAGTTAAAATGTTCAGTGTTGAGCAGCTGAACGTCTTAAAATCTCAAGCAAGTGAAGGGGAATTACCTCTTGTTTATTTTGACGCTACCGGAGGAGTAGTTCGCAATCCTGTACCATCCACTAAAAAAAGAATTTACTTATACTCAGGAGTTATACAAGTGATTACACCAAGAAGAGTTTTCCCAATATTTTCTATGGTATCTTGTGAGCATGATTCCAATACAATTTTCAAATTGTTTCATGATTTCCGGTATTTTTATGAAGAATTCTACTACTGGCCATCATTTTCCGGGATAGTCACTGATTTTTCATTTGCCAATATACATGCAGCTATTAAAGCGTTCAACAGATGCACCCTTTTGGAATATTTACACAAATCTTATACTGTAGTGGAAAGTCATTCTACCCTAAAATCTCATAACTTAGTTGATTTTTTTTTATACTGCGCGCATTTTATGAAAATGAGTGCTAAGGACATAGATCATATTTTTTTTTATTGGTGAACCCTTTTACCCATTTAAAGCACGCCCCAGCGTGTTTAAAACGAACTTTAAAACACGCACGTTTTTTAAAGTTACCATGGCAACATCAACATCTCGAGAAACGAAGTGTGATGTCTAATGGTATAAATGTCTAAATGACAACTTGTTTTATTATTGATCACAGCACACCCCCTCTAGCAGTTTAACTCTCATCTACAATTAGTACCCAAGTTATAGTATCAATCCCTTCCGCTTGACAGCGCATTTGTAGCGTGACGTTGCAGAATCGCCAAATCGGAGGGAACGTCACGCGAACTGTCAATTATTGAATGTTACAAACATTTAAGTTATTTATATTTTTGTAATGTTCCAGTTTCTTCAAAAAGATGTTTATTGAAAGACTTTAAAGTCACACGTCAAAAACAATTAACTCCCAACGAAAGACATGCATAAAAAGGATGCTGGCTTGGAGCAAGAAGACTTTTATATGTATGTATTTATTTATAATATATATTTTATGTATATATATTTAATATAAAATTGATGAACAACATCGAAGTTTTCTTTGAAAACCAAGTTTCCAAAAATATCATTGGAATTTGTAACGTGAAGGCACATTTTTTTCTACTTAGGGGTAAGGAATAAAAATATGCTTGTAAAATGCCGTTTTAAAATCAAGAAATAATATATTAATTTTAGGATGTATCTCTGTATCTGTATCTGTAGAGTAGGGAGGGTGAGTGTAGGCTCACAGCACTTAGGCCACATATGACCCATTGTACATCCTCCCGAGGAGTTGTCCTCCTAGGTCATCGTCCATCCTGTCCTTCTCAGGAAGGTGAACAGGTCACCAGGAGACATCTCCTTTATATCGGCAGGTGTAGGCCAAGACTCACCGAACACACACTCTCTTATCGACGATAACTCCGGACACTCGCATAGGACATGCCTGACAGTCTCATCTTCCTGTTCACACATCCTGCATATAGGTGTGTCCACTAGCCCCATAGTATGGAGGTGTTTCCTTAGTTGACAGTGGCCAGTCAGGAATCCCACTGTTATACGTAGATTTCTTCTGGTCATCGCCAAGTATTTTTTCGGCGCCATCTTCCCAGGGTCGCCCAGGGTGATCCTGGCAAAACTGCATCCTTTGATTGCCTCCCATCTCTCAAGGGATTGAGCATGGGTGTAGCGTTTGGCTAGTTCCGCAATTGTCGAAGTCGTCAGGCCGTAGGTGTCACTGGGTCCAAGAATTTTCAGTCCAGCGGCTTCCCTGGCTAAAGAATCAGCAATGCGATTTCCTTTACTCCTGTCGTGCCCTTTAACCCACCTCAGGATAATATTGTTATCTGCCGAGGCGTTAGCTAAATCTTGGTGGCACTCTAGTACTAGTCTTGATATAACACGTTGTCTGTTCAAGGCTAATAGGGCTTGTCTACTATCAGTGCAGATTATTATGTTTTTGTCAGAAATTCCTTTTCTGGTTAGTTCTTTTGTGGCAATTGAGATACCAGCCAGTTCTGTTTGAACTACGCTGGTATTGTTTCCCATTCCCCACTTGATCCTTAGGCTTAGTGCTCTCGAGTAAACTCCACATCCTGAGCCTTCATTCATTTTTGAACCATCTGTATAAATGCGTATTGCATCTGCCGCATCTGGCTCTGTGTTGTGTTTTATTTGTATTTTGTAGGGTTTATTAAACAAAAACCTGGGTTTAATTGCATCATTGGCTGCCTGCAGCAGAGGTAGCGCAGTAAGCGCTTCCTGCCATAGGCTTAACCGCAATTGGCCCACTCCTACTTCGGGGTTTACACCAGCCGTGCGCAATCGTACCATGGCCATCAACGCAACCTCCTTGACATACAGGTCCAGAGGGGTCAGACCAGTAATAAGCTCCATTGCTGCGGTTGGTGTTGTTCTCATGGCTCCTGTGATGTTTAAACAGGCCATTCGCTGTATTTGATATAGTTTTTGAATGGCCGTTGCTTGTAGAACCTTCGGTCCCCATGCAATTGCTCCATACGTTAACATAGGTCTTATTATTGCAGTGTAGATCCAGGAGACCACTCGGGGTGACAGCCCCCATGTGCGTCCCACTGTTCTCCGACACTGTTCATAAGCCACATATGCTCTTTTTGCTCTGCTGTGTAGATGAGAGTTCCATGTTAGTTTCCTGTCGAGGGTAATACCAAGGTATTTCACCTCTTCAGAAAAGTTTAGTTTGCTTTTGAAGATTTCGGGGGATTTTAAACCCGATAAACTCCTTTTCCTGGTAAAAAGGACCATCTCAGTCTTCCTGGGATTGATCGAAAGTGAGTGTTCCTTACACCATGTTTCAATTAATTTGAGCCCATCCTGCGCTCTATCGCACAGTGTGTTCACAAATTTGCCTGTCTGCAAAATAACTATGTCATCTGCGTATGCAATTGTGTAGATTCCATTGTTGTTGAGGTGATTAATCAGGGTGTCCAGGACTATGTTCCACAGAAGGGGTGATAAGACTCCTCCTTGCGGACATCCCCTCATGACCAGTCCTCTTACTGTGATGTCTTCTACATTGATACTTATTGCTCTACTAGAGAGCATCTTGAGTATCCATTCTCCTACTACCAGAGGTACATTCCTGGAGTTGAGTTGCTGGGTAATTGTTGGAAAGGTTGTTTTATCAAACGCTCCCTCGATTTCTATGAATATACCCAGGGTGGATTCTTTGTTGTCCAATGATCTTTCGATTCTGCCAACCACTTGGTGAAGGGCCGAATCAGTGGACCTTCCCGGAGTATATGCATGCTGATTTGGATGAAGTGGGTGGTGAACTAGCACTTCATCTCTTATGTACCGCTCGCATAACCTCTCCATTGTTTTTAAAAAGAACGATGTGAGACTAATTGGTCGGAATGCTTTTGGTAAGGTGTAATCCATCCTACCTGGTTTTGGTATGAATACCACTCGTACTTCTCTCCACTTACGAGGAATATACCTCAGAGCCAAAGAGGCTCTGAAAATTCCAACCAGGTGCGGCATAAGAATATCCATTCCCCATTGAAGTAGGGCTGGTCTTATTCCGTCAGGTCCTGGTGACTTGAAGGGGGAAAAGCCCGATATGGCCCACCTTATCTTGTCCTCGTCAATTACTGAACTAGCAAATTGCCAGTCGTATTGTGAGGGTGTTGTTGGTACTTCCATCCAGTTTGACGTTCCGGGAGAGACAGAACCTGGGAAGTGAGTTTCCATAAGAATCTCAGCGCTCTCTTGAAGGTTG
This sequence comes from Galerucella nymphaeae, assembly GCA_963978555.1. NCBI lineage: Eukaryota > Metazoa > Arthropoda > Insecta > Coleoptera > Chrysomelidae > Galerucella > Galerucella nymphaeae. The sequence continues at coordinate 8,309,049 of OZ021708.1, forward strand.
ACGGCCTTGTCGCCATTTTCCCTTGTAAGGATGCCGATACTCTTATGTTGGTCGTTTGAGAGCGCCTTCTGTAGCCTAGAAACTTGTGGGAAGTCTTCGACTGCCTCACAATAAGCTCTCCAGGCTTCTCTTTGCTTTTGTCTGCAGACTTTTTTGAACTCTTTGAGGTTGGCTTTGTATATTCCCCAGTCCTCTTTGAGTGTTGTTCGTTTTGCCTTGTTAAAGGTCGTTCTCGCTGTCTTTCTGAGGTGTTCCAGTTCAGGGCACCACCAGCTATTGGTCGTGCCACCTGTCTGAACCGTCCTCATCGGACAGGATTCCTTATAGGCAATGTCCATTTTGTTTTGGATAGATACTGTGTACCTTTCCAGTTCCTCATTATTGCTAGGAGTCAGGACCTCTGTTTCCCGCAGAGCACCTTTTAAGAGTCGATTGTAGAGAGCTACATCCGTCCTCTTCGGGTCGCGAGATTTTACAGTGGTCCTGAGATCCTGGCTTACCGTGTAGGTCAGCCAGCGGTGGTCTGACATAGAGATATGATCTGACACTTGCCAGTCCTTAATTTGGTTTGATATTTTGGCTGTCGCCAGCGTAATATCTATTAATGTTTGGCTACGGGCGTTAATGAATGTCGGCTCCGTGCCTCTGTTTAAGATTGTTAGATCTTTCTTAATTATATATTCATAAAGAGACTTACCTCGGGCGTTGATATCCTTGCTGCCCCAGCTCAGGTGGTGGGAGTTTGAGTCACAACCCAATATCAGCTCCACTCCCTGGTTGTGGCAGTGATCCACTAGTATCTCCGTCTCTTTAGTCGGTGGTAAGGTGGCTGCATCTGAAGGTAGGTACACCGATGCTAGTACCAACGCCGTATATTTGCCTCTTCCATCTGGACATTCCACTTTAACCGCAGTAAGGTCTGAGGTGCAGAATTGTGCCATCGAAGAGGCTCTATATTTCCTTGGGACGTAAACAGCTGTCCTAGGCTGCTGATTGCTTGGTAGGCTGAAAATTTGACCCTTTAGACTACTAAAACCAGTGACTTTGGTCTTTATTATCCAGGGCTCCTGGATCAAAGCTATTGCATCCTCCAGTACATCAAGGTGCCGACATAGTGTTGCCGTTGCTGCCTTTTTGTGTTGGAGGTTGCATTGTAAGATATTTACCTTTTTTCCAGCGTCCTTACCCATAAGTAGGATGGATGGAGTTGGATTTTCTTTAGAGGTCCATCCGCTCCTCCGTTAGGGGAGAGGTGTCCTCGCTATTTTCGGGTACCTCCTCCGTCAGGTCATCGACTGCTTCGACGTCCTTTCCGGAACCCATGGTTGCCTTGGAGTCAGTATCCACTTTAGGTGGCTCGACTGCCAAGGACCTCGGGTCTTCAGAGGTACCCCCTGCTTCTTTCTTCGAAACCCTGATGGTCAATGAGGTGAACGCATAGCTCATCCTCATCGACTTCTTCCTGAGGACAGCCATATCCTTGTCTCCGATCCCGAAGACAAAGAGGTGTCCTCCTGGGTTCACCTTAACCTCATGGTGGAAAGTGCACCATCTTGCAACCGTCAGATCAGGGTTCTGCGCCCTAAGCCGACCAAGCACCCTCTCTTTTTCACCGGATGTCGTCTTGTGGACGTCCTCCGGGATCCAGAGCGAGGCCTTGGTCAGCCTAGGGAGCCCATCCACGCTGACGACCGCCAGTGATGCTTCCTCCCACGGCTTGAGGTTTTTTGTGGCTTTTTTCAGCCACTCTAGCGTCCCGTCGTCATCGCAGACCACTCTGATGATTTCACCAGAGTATGTCCACGACTTAAACGTGGGCGTTTTGCTGTTGGTGCTGGAGGCGGAGAAGATGATCTTGTCCAGTTCCTCTAGCAGTTGGTTTTTGATGATTTTCTCCCGTTCTTCGGTAACCTTACCGTACGGGTTAGTCTCATCTATAATAGCAACCTTGAGGTGTCTCAAGGCGGCATCCGCAAAGGTTTTAGAAGGAGCGGCGACATTTCTGTCGGAGCGCGGCTTCTTCAGCCTTCGCGGAGTCCCCTCCGTGGAGGTGCTCTGGTGGAGGCGCTTTCCTGCAGGGGCAGCCGGTTCCATGCCTTTGTTCAAGGCGGAGCTCTTGGCGCCCGCCGCAGGAAGGGCCTTTGCTGTTGGAGGTGGAGTGATGGAGGAGGGGGGTGCACTTGAAGTTGCTGCCACCCCTGATTCCCTCGCTCTCTTCCTCCTTTTGGCTTCGGCGCCGCAAATGCGCTTCCGCCTTTGTGTTTTATCACGAGGTGATCTTCCGTGTCCAGCCTCGTTCTGTGCAGTATTTTGGGGTGGACATTTCTGTTCATCCCCAGTTACTGCTTTTGATCGAGGTGAGCACTTCTGTCCAGCCTCGGGATTTGTTTTTGTTGTGTTTTTGTTTGTGTTCATTGTGTTCCCACGAGTAGCAAGGGAAGGGTTGGTCACCTCTGGCAGAGCCCCGCATTACCAGAGGAAGGCTAATTACAATGGGGTTCCGCCCGGTTCCCCAAGGGGATCGTTCGTGACCGCATATCACCCTGCGGCCATTCAGCTGTCGGCACGATTCCTTACACCTTAGCTTGGGTAGGCTGGTCCGCGGTGGCATGTTCAGCAAAGGCTTTTGAGGAGGTTTAGCTCCCCTCACCCTACTTATTCTGCCACTGACCAAGGAACCGGCGACAGTCCCTTGGCCGTTCCCCTATCCGCCACCTGGGGACGCGCCCGATAGATAGCCCAGTCCACGGGAATTTTAGGATGTAACTATAAACTATATATTACGTAGAATTATACTTATGGATCTCACTGTGTATTCATCATATTTCATTTTTTGAAAAATAGTTAGCAGCAATAGCCAATTTGTCGAATGTGAGATAAAGACACTCCTGGTGTACATATTGGAATTTTTTGCAGTCGTTTGAGTGTGAAATAATATATTTGCACTTTGAAATTATTCAGGGATATCCATCTTATATTCAATACTTAAATATCCAGCCCTAATTCCCGATTTCACCTACCGTTTCGTGAAGTTAGGTAATACCTAAATCGGATTTGGGAATTTCTAAATGCGCGTGGTGAAACGTGAATTGCGTTTAGAAATTCCTAAATTCGACTTGGATATTACCTAACTTTACGAGACGGTTGGTGAAACCGAGCATTAGTTATTTCATATTTCCCGCTCCTTTAGTTATTCTTCTTCTTGCTCCTTTTTCGGACTATATCATGAGGGATAATTTACCCTTTTCTAGTATGTCACATGTATACTATCGCCGCGCGGCGGACGGGATCAATACTAATATAATGGATCTAAGAATGGGCTTGTTATCAATGAAATATTTTCTCGGTTTCTTTCACGTTTTTTTGTAAAACTGAGTCATCAAAATAACAGGTGAAATTTTCAGCTCTTAAACTTTCTCCATTACTTAGGTATTAAAGGTTGAAAATGGAGCTCCTTTGAAAAGCGGCAGAGCGGACTGTGACGTCACATTGCATGTCGGGATATGATATTCGGCATTACACCGCTGCGTTTTACATGAGAAAGTTGGTTCCAGCTACAATATCTTCAAATTTCAAATAGTTAGTGGTTTTTGCTATTGAAGATGTATTCAGTACTTAGATACCGGATTTATTAAAGCAGATTTTGGAAATTTACCTGAACTCGATATCTTTATGGTTATGGACTACTTTAATGAAAACAAGGAGTTAACACTTGGTTTTTGAATTTGAATTGAATTTCATAACAATCTATAATACATTATACATTTTCATATCTCCCTCTGTAGGAAATATGAAGTTCTCAACTCCAGAGAGGAGCATCCAATGCACGAATGGCTAAGAACGGTATACTTTTTTGTATAATGCTACATACTCTGGAAAGTGGCATCCCAAAATCGTCTGCTGATATCCCATACGGTGAATTTAGTTTGATATTTTTCAATGTTAAAAAGATATCAAGCTTGTCCAGCTCCCATTTTTTAGTTAACAATTTCACAACAAGTAATGAATTATTCGGAACTCTTAGATGAAGCTTTGGATTTTTTTTGTAGTATTTCTTCTGACCTTTAAATGTCTGAATAAAATAAGTTATTCGGATCTGGCAAGCTTAAATCTGACGAAGTTAATGTAAAAGAAGAAACTCTAGTGGATATTGAAAACTCTTCGTTGATGGGTTTTCGTATTTTTCCAAACGTGATTTCTTCATTTTTCTTTTTTAACCATTTTTTGCCTCCGCATCGAATCGCCTTGGAACATACATAAGCTTTAATGCAAGCCTGAACCCTTATTTTCCGAGATACCTATAGATTCCATTCGGTTGATATCCATTGATTTCCTCCACTACTTGACTTCCTCCAGGGGTTCTATTTTCTGATCTCAATTACAAATTACTGTGCTTTGGTTTGTGAAAACTGTGACATGACTGTTAACTAAGCGTTTTTGACAGTCAAAAAATCGGGCTATTACTACAGGATTTAGTAGCTTTTCCACTGTTCATTATTTCAATGTACATATATTTTTCTGGTGCATTCTTGGATGTGCTAGAACTGTCGGGAACCAAACAGTACTTATTAACCACTTCTTTCTCACTCATTAGGTATATAATAAAATAAAGAAACAGCTCAATCAACAGTCCAGCGTTTTATTTCTTATAAAACAATAGTATTTTATGCAACGAACATGTAATGATAGCCATTAAGACACGAGCATATTGTAGGATACGAAACGAGCCGCAGGCGAGTTTCGTATATAATATGCGAGTGTATTAATGGCCATTACATGAAAGTTTCATACAATAATTTTTCTACTCCGATTAATAAAAATTATTAAATCAATAATTATTTAGTTTAATTGTTACTTTTGAAAATTAAAATTATTTGACAGCTATCAAATTAAGTGTCACTTCATAGGTCTGTTCGCCTGCAATAAAAGTGTAGCACTGAGCTATATAATTTTGAAAAATTCAGGTCTATCTGTGAAAAAATACGTGTAAAATTACTAAATATGGGAATATCTATGTATATTGCATTTGTATACTGCAAAAAGCATTAAAACATAATTAAAATGAATAAATTCGTATAGCTCAGTGCTACACTTTTATTGCATGGCCACAGACCTAATATAATTAATTTCAGAAATGTCAACCAGGTATCCATGGCTATATTAAATATTGTGCGAATGTCGCATTCCTATTGGTTTAAAAATCTGTATCATAATGAAAATCTGTATCATAATGAATTTCATTATGATACAGATTTTAGTCTTTTAATAAGTATATTATGAAACGGGAGTAGAAAAAATATATAATGCACACTTCCACATAGCTCTCGACTCGCGGCGTTTCAAACGTCACATGCACTGTGACGTCACAGGTAACCACGCCCCGTTTTCGTTCAATCGGCAATCCAATTTCTTTAATTAATTTGAGGGCTTAAACGTTCGCGGAAAAATCTAAAATTTTGGGAATCCGTTTAAAATGAGTTCTAATTTCTATTTATGAATAAAATTTTTTTTCTTGAACAATCCCATTAGTAAAGGACTTAGCCTGCTAGAGGGGGGTGTGCTGTGTTATTGATCTGACAGGAGTAGGTACTTTGTAACGACAAAACCTTTATTTGAACAATATTTAACAATTTCAATTTCATAAATAAAGTGCAGGTGATATTGTTTGACATATTAATATTTCGATTTTGCAAATCGGAGCGAAAGGTATTTAATTTGATACTATTAACATTTCCATGACAACGCAAGGTAAACTAATGTCATCACGAATTCAACCATTTTACATTGTCAGTTATTTCCATTTCTTTTTCTTGCAATAGTAACAGATACCAGTATTTATGATTTCAAAGTGCACCAATAAAAAAAAATTGCGTAGAGTATTCGTGGATAACTGGTCTTTAAAACACGCGCGAATAGAGTTATTTCCACTTATACTTTGATATACTATTCTTCACTGTCAAAATGACATATATTTCTAATATAAATGTCAAAAACTACCCCTTGGAGATTAGCTAAGTCATTTTCCTTCCAGTTGGGTATTAAATTCATCATAACTATACTCATTCATGAATTTCAAGCTGCTCCGTTATTTTCTTCACCGTCAAAATGACATATTTCTAATATAAATGTCAAAAACTACCTCTTGGAGATTAGCTAAGTTATTTTCCTCCAGGTTAGGTATTGAATTTATTATTACCATACTCATCCATAAATTACAAGTTGCTCCGTCCTTTTCTTCACCGTCAAAATGACATATTCCTAATATTTATATTAAAAACTACTTCTTGGAGATTAGCTAAGTCATTTTCCTGCAGGTTGGGTATTGAATTTATTATTATTATACTCATCCATGAATTTCAAGCTGCTCCGTATTTTTTTTCACCGTCAAAATGACATATACCTAAATTTTATACCTATCAAAAACTACCCCTTAGAGATTAGCTGTAATTTTTCTTCAGGTTAGGTATTGAATCCATTATTCATCCATCAATTTCAAGCTGCTCCGTCTTTTTCTTCACCGTCAAAATGACATATTCCTAATATTTATATTAAAAACTACTTCTTGGAGATTAGCTGTAATTTTTCTTCAGGTTAGGTATTGAATCTATTATTACCATACTTATCCATGAATTTCAAGTTGCTCCGTCTTTTTCTTTACCGTCAAAATGACATATTCCCAATATTTATATCAAAAACTACTTCTTGGAGATTAGCTAAGTCATTTTTCTTCCAGTTGGGTATTAATTTTATTATAACTATGCTCATTCATGAATTTCAAGCTGCTCTGTTATTTTCTTCGCCGCCAAAATGACATATTTCTAATACTTATATCAAAAACTACCCCTTGGAGATTAGCTAAGTCATTCTCCTCCAGGTTGGGTATTGAATCCATGATTACTATAGTCATTCATGAATTTCAAGCTGCTCCGTTATTTTCTTCACCGTTAAAATGACACATTTCTGATATAAATATCAAAAACTACCCCTTGGAGATTAGCTAAATTTCAATATCGGTAGAGTATTTGATTTATTACAACTATACATATTTATGTATTTCAAGCTGTTCTGTTATTTTCTTCACCGATTAAATAATATATTTCCAAAATAAGTAACAAAAACTACCCCTTGAAGTTTGGCTAAGTCATTTTTCTATTAGTGGAGTATCTTTATTATCATCACTTTGAAAAGGAATTTTTATCCAATCTATAAACTCCAAATTCTGTAATAATTGATTCTTCTGTGAAAATTACTTGCATTTAATATAAATGACCATATCTATTTTTATTTTGCCTGAATATTTTGTGAATCCTCAAGATACTTGTGTTGTTGTTCTTAGCTATTTCATTATTCTCTACACTGTGAAAATGATATTGACAACGCCACTGATCGTTCGGTATTGTTCGGCGAATGAGTTACCAGCTTTGGGTTACCAACTTCACACCGGTCGACCACTTCACGAGTTTGACTGTTCAAACTGTGTTTATTTAGTTTACTTTTAAACTCCATCACTCACTTAACTAACTCAATCCGGCACTGTACAAAGATGTTTATCGCTCGAAACAACAAAAGAATGATTTCCTGAGGTCTAGCACGATTGAATTTCGTGCCCATTTCGTGGGCGGTGCTTCTGACCGTTCACGTCTCGATCTGTCCACTGTACCATTGTCTTTATTAGACAATGACTGAACCTATTTGAGTGAATTTTGAATATTGCAATTAATATTCCTGGGATTAATTTTTGAGCAACAAATATTCCTAAATACCTAGGTATTTGAGGTTTGTTTTTTACACCCAAAAATTACGTGTCATGCTAAAAACTTCTGTTTACTTCAACAGGTACCTAATAAGTAATAATGTTAGTCTGCCATACAATGACTATAAGAGGATGTATTATTCGTATTGATATCTAGTTAGCCTGATGGACCAGTTCCATGCATAAACAAAATACTACACGTTTCCATAGCAACGAACAATAACTCATTAGAAGTGTCAGTGTGAAGTTGGACGTCAAAAAAGTAAACCAAAGTTACGCAATAAATTGAAAAAAGAGATGTCAACCGAAATTGTGAAAATCGAAAAACTGGAGTATCTAGCCATCACCAAGTACCTGTATGCTTAATAGCCTTGGTGATCAATGTCCTTCGTATGCGACCGTGAAAAATTGGACTGCAGTCTGCAATTTTCAAAAAAATTAAATTTTTCATTGAAAATTATGACCGATCAGGAAGTTTCTGTGTCAGTTCCCGAAAATATCGATGCAGATCATGACATGATTTTATCAGTCAGTCAAATTGGGCTAAAACGGATATCTGAAGCACTGAATATTTCATACGAACGCGTTCATCGTTTAGTTCACGTCAATTTGGACATGAGAAAAATTACTGCAAAATGGATCCCCAAATGTTTGAATGTTGACCAAAAGCGTGCAAGGGTATAGATCTGTGCTCGATTTGAAAATGATGAAGACTTCTTAAACCGAATTTTTACTATGGATGAGACTTAAGGCCAATTCTCACTTTCGTGCAAGCCACGTGCTCGGCACAGGCAAGGCACCGAATCGGCAAAATATCTTTATCATTGCTCATATGGAATTTGTGTGGTTAATTCACATTATGCCGGCAACGTCTCGGTAAGCGACGGCCTTTGCCCGCGGGGTTCTTCTCAAACAATATTTGCCGAGCATGTTCCGTGCAGGTTCAGACAAGTGTGAATACTTTACCGGCTTGGTGGTAGTATTTGCGTTCCTAGGATTTTAGAAGTTTAGTGGTCAGCATGTCGTCTCGTCAGAAGGACATTTTTTCATTGGAAGTTTTTGAACAGGTGAGATGGATTCACGAAAGGTTGTGTTCTGTTTTTGAAGAGGTTCCCTAATTTGGTCCAATAAATTGTCAAACTCATCCATAGACATTCGATAATATTGAAAAAAATTTCGTCTGGTCATCTAAAAGTTCTGTGTGTAACGTTGCAAATTCTTCTTCATTTCGTTTTTTTAGCATTTTATGTGCCCTATAACGTCTTTTTCTCTTTCTTGAATTGTTCATTTCAAGTTCTTCTTTCTAACATCAGAGCAATTTTTATTAACGTAGAAGTCGGGAACATCACTTTTCACAAAGCTGAAAACTACTAACCCACGGCAAGCCTATTGCAGTGTGAATTGCCTCAAGAAATCTTGCTCGCGCCGAGCATGTGCCTTGCCGTTGCCGATTCGGTTCCTGGCATGTCTAATGAGAGAGAGCCTTTTTAGTCCACTGAAAAACGGAGAAAAAGTCGCTTCCTTCTCGATTTTTTTAAGGTACAACCACATGTGGTCTTCACAAAATGATAGAGTAGGTCCCTGGCCATCTGAAATCGAAAATTACAACATTTTTTAATAGGGACAACACTTTTTATTGCGAAATTTGTCAAAAATCTGTCAAAATTATGTTTTATTACTTTTTCACACATACCTCGCGATATCTCCGGAACTAAACAAGAAATTTTCAAAAAATTTTTTTAATCGACAGAAGAAACATGAGCGAAGATTACTGTGTTAGTTTCATTTGTATAAAAAACCTAGTTTTTTGTAAAATTGGAGAAAACTGTAATCTCTACTTCTTTTGCAGCACTATTTTATATGAACGTACTTTGATGCCTAAAATCAACTCATGCTGCGACCGTTTGACGTATAAGAAAATCATTTAAATCGGTTTTATGTAGTATGCATTTTCAATTACGTAAATAATTGCCAACAATTCTAACAAACAGTTTATTTAGTAAGAAAACATAATTACACTATTCAATGCATATAAAGAACGAAGAACAAAAAAGAACAATAAATGCTGCGTATGCCTACTCTCTTCGTTTATGCATAACTGCAAGCGGAATTTTAAATTTTCAAATGAATTTTCTAACATTTCTTGTGTAATGTTTTCAATAATGTTTCTGATATTATTTTTTAGCTCTGCTAAATTGTTAGGCTTAGCATGAGTTGATTCTAGGCATCAAAATACGTTCATATAAAAATACTAATTTAAAATGTACTACTACATGAAACCTCGAATTCCTTTTTTGTTGAAGAAACAAAATATAGAAAACTATACATTTTTGGAAAGGAAAATGATTGCTGTTCTAATGAGATCAATAATTATAAGGTGTTCCATTTAAAATAATACATATTTTCCACTTTGAATTTGACCAACATTAGTAAAACACCCAGTGTTGATGAGATGAAATGCCAGTCAAGCCTAAAAAAATCTCTTCGATAAACTAGTAAAACAAGTGAAAATCCCATCTCTTTGGAGCAATTAATAAGCTGGACATTTATGTTTAGAATTAGTCACTCTTATTTGGGACACCTCGTATTTTGTGAAGTAATAAATGTTTGTCTGCAAGTTTTATGACATTTTACTTCAACCTTCCCTCCTAGAATGTCTTCCTTTTACTGCAAAATCTCTTGAGCACAAGTTTTTCTTGTTTTCTGCAGCACATATAATTGTATTTAATCCTTTCAATCTCCAAAAAATCTCAATAGACATACACACATCCAAAATAATATCTACCTAATTGCAGTTAAAACAAAGACGTTAGCAACTGAATCAAGTTATCTGCCAAATTTGTCAGGAATAGACCGCATTATGCGTATGCGAGGGATGCCTGCTCGTTAGAAAGCACAATAATTAGGCGCGGCTGCAGAAACTTTCAAGTTTGCGTATTTATTGCTCAAAAACTATGATACTTAGAAAAGTGATTCTTAGTTTAAAAACTTCCTTGAAGCTTTAGCTTCATTTGGTACGCAGAGAGTTTGGTAAAATTTTGAAAAATAAAAAAGTTTCTCGATTACTGAAAATAGTGCTGCAAAAAAAGTAGAGATTACAGTTTTCTCCAATTTTACAAAAAAACTAGGTTTTTTATACAAATGAAACTAACACAGTAATATTCGCTCATGTTTCTTCTGTCGATTAAAAATTTTTTTTGAAAATTTCTTGTTTAGTTCCGGAGATATCGCGAGGTATGTGTGGAAAAGTAATAAAACATAATTTTGACAGATTTTTGACAAATTTCGCAATAAAAAGTGTTGTCCCTATTAAAAAATGTTGTAATTTTTGATTTCCGATAGCCAGGGACCTACTCTATCATTTTGTAAAGACCACATGTGGTTGTACCTTCAAAAAAAAATTGAAACCTTTTTGCTTCTTTTTCAGTCCACTAACTTGAGTATTTGGGTCTTCCTGCGATCCAGAAACAAAGCAACAATCGATGGAATGGCGACACTCTGGATCTCCAAGACCGAAGAAGTTTCGTGTCCAAAAATCTGCTGAAAAAGTTATGCTTCAGTTTTTTTGTATTGCCATGGAGTAATAATGATTGATTTTGGATAAGGGTAGAACAATAACAGGAGATTACTATTCGACATTACTGACCACTCTACGGGGAAAAAATTAAAGAGAAAAGACACGGAAAGCTATCCAAAGGTGTTTTGTTTTTAAAGGACAACGCCCCTGCACACTAATCTCATGTTGACATGCAAAACATTCGTGATTTAGGGTTTGAATTACTAGAACACCCCACTTATTCACCAGATTTGGCTCCGTCCGACTATCATCCCTTTCCTAAACTGAAAAAAAGTTTAACAGATCGTAAATTTTCTTCCAACGAGGAGGTATGGTTCATTCAATAGCCTTTTTGGTGTGAGTTATCGATTGTTAATGTCTTTCTAACACATTACGTCGAAAGAAATAGGAAAAAGGGCAGGTCTGTAATTAATCCTAATCAAAATATCACAAAAATGAGCCGTTTAAAACGTACATTAAGCTGCGGCAGCCTTTTCATAGGGCACGATCCGGACTGGGCACATAATTTGTTGCTATTTTGTTGCTAATTTGTTGCGCAAAAAGTAATTTTGTTGCTAATGCCGTTATCGATAAAACGCGTGACCCCGTAGAGTAATATCAAGCTGCGGCAGTCACTTTGGATATTTTGGCAACCAAAATAGCTATAAATACAGGCTCAATGGCATATTTTGTTGCTTGAAGATGGCCTGATCCAAAAACTTTTAAATGCAGCCCCTACTCGCCAAACTCAACCCTTGCCTTCGCGTTATTGAGCTGCGGCAGCCATTTTCCATATTTCCGCAACTAAAATAGTGTAACGTTTATTTTAATTTATATTTACATTTACAGATTTATATGTACGGTCCTTAATTTACTAATTTATATCATACACTAAACTAACTAACTACACTAATTTATATGAACGTCACTGAATAAACACTTTATCGATCGCTTTCCTTCAATATAAGCATTAGCTGTCCATCTATGTGACTATGTCTCAACTATCTGATGACTGACTTCGTACAGCAATGCTCATATTTATATGGCAAAGTAGATTACTAGAAAACTCTCGGTGTTCTCTCGCCACCGGTAGGTAGTCTATGGAATGTGATCGTAGTTTCTGGAATGTTCTCGGGTGGAGGGGATGGCAGTCTGGATCAATCTCGATTTCACTGAGCTCACACGGTCAATACAGTCATAGTCGTCTCATACGGGAATTTCGCTGGGAGACTCGCGTAACATTGCCCCCTCCTTAAGAGACAGTTCCTCCTGGAACTAACTAGGAAACTGAAACGACATGACTGTATCGGCAACAGGTTCCCTTGTTACATTTTCCAGTTGCATGGAAGTAACATGCGACCGTCTTCTCCGTTGACTGTGCCTCCTGGGAATGACCGCAGACAAGTACCTGCACTTCGGTGTCTCGGAAGATTACTTCTACCATGTTACTGATTATCCGCCAATCTAAATGCCTACACTCAATCTTAGGCATGGCTAGCCAATGCACGTTCAGTTCAAGCACATGCTCTCTTAAGTTTAGTAAAGCTTCCCAGACATTCTCGTACGTTTGTCTTACGTCGAAGGTGTTTCTCGTCACTAGGTGGAAATTATAGCGGGAGCCATCCTGTACCTTCAAAGCTTTATCTGGTACTGGTAACTGGTTTTCCAAACTTCGTGCGCCACTCTTCTTTATTAACAGAGATGGCAGTCCACGCGCATCGGTTATGCTGGCAGGTATGTTGATTGCCAGTGAGTATTCCTCCGGTACAGTGAGCAGATCTTGTCGTTTCTCCATGAACTCTACAAAAGTAGTATCGGCTACTTCTTGGAGCTGTTTTATTTCCTCAACGTGGTCACCCTCGGATGGCGCTAATTGATTACGGTGTACCACCTTTGGCTTTCCGTTTGGGATCTTGGTGATGCGATAAATGACGTCGTTGATTCTTTTATTTACAAGGTACGGACCGTCCCAAGCTTTCTGCAACTTTGGAGAAAATACGCTCTACCATTCCGTCCGACTGTGGATGTAAAGCAGTAGTTCTCGTTTTCTTCATGTCGAGCTTATCACAAACTTCCTGGAACAGCTGGCTTTCGAAGTTTCTGCCCTGGTCGCTGTGTATTTCCAGGGGCACTCCATATCGGCAAATGAACTCCTTCACAAGCACGTCGGCAACAGTTGCGGCTTCTTGGTTTGGAATGGCATACGCTTCCACCCATTTTGTGAAATAGTCCATCGCCACCAAAATGTACCTGCTGCCATCTGCTGTCGGTGGAAACGGTCCGGCAATATCCAGGGCAATTCGTTCAAAAGAGCTTCTGACATTGTACTGCTTCATGGGAGCCTTTTTTCTCCCGTGCGGTCCATTGGTCGTGGCACAGGTAGTGCATTTCTTACACCAGTCCTTCACATCTTCGGAACTGTGCATCCAGTAAAACCGTTCTCGCACCCTCTGGGGGGTCTTCTTTACACCTAGATGTCCTCCTGACGGACTGTCGTGTAATTTCCGCAGTACTGCTTCTACCATTGTTCTTGGAATCACCAACTGTCTTCTACTTTCGGAGCCCTCATCGTTCTCGATTACTCGCTGTAGCAAACCGTTCCCCAGAACCAGCGAGTCCCACTGGGCCCAATACGATTTCATCGTTGGCGAGTATCTTGAAATTTTCTGCCAAGTAGGTCGACAGTTTTCCTTTTCCCAATGTCGGATTTTCTTCAAATCGGGATCGTTCTCTTGTTCCTCTTCCAGCTTTTCTGGTGTCCATTCGTCGCTGGTCACCGTGGTTGTTCGAATCGCAGCTTCCTTAGCTTCTGTTTTACTGCAGTGGGAGCATTCTGCAGGACATGGTCTTCTTGACAGGGTGTCCGCAGTTCTGTGGCTTATTCCGGCTCTATGCTCAATAGTGAAATTATATTCTTGGAGCCGCTTTATCCATCTAGCGATTTGACCTTCAGGGTTCTTAAATTGCATAAGCCACTTAAGTGCTGCATGATCGGTTCTAATTACAAATTTCTTCCCATACAGATACTGATAGAAGTGCTCCACGGACCTCACTAATGCCAGGAGCTCTCTTCTTGTGACGCAGTAGTTTTGTTCTGGTTTGGAAAGGACTTTGCTAAAATATCCCAGAACTTTCTCTTGTCCTCCTTGAACCTGTGATAGCACTCCTCCAATACCAACATTGCTAGCATCAGTAGATGTTTGGCAATCTTCGTCTCAGCAAAACTCCCTTGCTTCTTCTGTAAGTCGTGTCAAAGGCTTGGCAATATCTGCAAACTTCTTTATAAATCGCCTGTAGTATGTACAGAGTCCAAGGAAGCTTCTAACTTGGTGTTTGTCGGTGGGTCTTGGCCACTTTCGTACGGTAGCAGCTTTTTCTTCGTCTACAGCTACACCATCCTTGCTGACTACATGGCATAGGTAATTGACTTTGTTTTGGAATAGTTGGCATTTCTTGGGGTTGAGCATCAGTTGGGCAGCTTGCAACCTTTTGAAGACACCTTCCAAATTCTTTCGATGTTCTTCGAATGTCCTTCCCAAGACTATGATGTCATCAAGGTATACTAAGCAGGTCTTCCAGGACAACCCTCGCAATACGTTTTCCATCAGTCTTTCGAACGTTGCGGGGGCATTACACAGCCCAAATGACATAACGGTGAAATGCCATAGTCCAGATCCGGTGTTAAACCCTGTCTTTTCTTTATCGGCTGGATCCATTTCTACCTGCCAATATCCAGACTTCAAATCCAAGGTGGAAAACAATTTGCTACCGGCCAGCGTATCCAGAGTTTCGTCGATTCTTGGCAGCGGATAGCTATCTTTCTTAGTAACATTGTTCAACTGCCGGTAGTCCACGCAGAACCTCGTGGTTCCATCCTTCCTCTTCACCAGAACTACCGGAGAGACCCAAGGGCTGGTAGAAGGTTCTATTACCTTGTCCTCTTCCATCTCGCGAACAATTCTCTCCGCTTCCTCTCTTTTGGCCTGTGGTAGCCGTCGAGCCGATTGTCTTGTCGGCTTAGCGTCGCCGGTGTCAATTTTGTGTTTGACAGCAGATGTTCTTCCTGTCTTCCCTCCTTTTGGTACAAAAAGAGATCGGTATTGTAGCAAGAGTTCTCTGATTTTTTTTTCTCTTGTCGGCCAAGGGATTGTCCAGCCACTGCTATCATTTGTTCAAATTTATTATTGGCATCGTTAGAGGTTGTAGTTTGATGAATGACTGACGCCACTGGTACGCAAGTTCCAATTTTGGTTTCTTTTTTATAGTTACGGGATGGTCATTAACATTTATAATGCGTACAGGTATTTCTTCGACGAGCCATGATTAACCCTTTTCCAACCAGGATTCCTCGACCAACCTCTTTATCGTGATTCCATGGTTCCATCATGACCGGTGTTCCTTCTTCGACGGTTCCTTGTAGCCTTGCCACAGTGAAAAATTCACTCCTTGCGGGTACAACCGTATCCTCCTGTACGGCTACCTGAACAGTCTCATCCTCATGTGGGTGGAGGAATACTTCCTCAGAACCTACTCTAATCACTCGGTTCTTGAAATCTAGCTGGAAGTCGTGTAGGTTCATAACGTCCATTCCGAGAATTATGTCCTCTTCAATATCAGCGACAACGACAGTGTGGGTGAACTTCTCTGTGCCAATTCCCAATTGCACCGGTAGTTCTCCATGCACGTTGGCGCTTTCACCTGTAGCAGTCTTGAGTCGCAATCTGGTCGGTAACAGTCTTTTTCGGGTGTTGACAGTCTCGGGGCGAATAATAGTCCTCGTTGCTCCAGTGTCCACCAGTAGTGTATACTTCCTTCCATTAATTTCACCATCCACGTATACACTATTACCGCGACATTTCAGAGAGGCTATTAGGATGAGAGGGTCTTTGGAAGATCTTCGGGTCGAAGCTGCCCTCTGATGGCGGACCCTTTCTAGTTTTCCTGCTGGGTGTCTTTGTATGTAGCAGTTCTTGGTCGCTTGCACGAACTGCGTACATGTCCCATTTCTCCACAATTCCAGCATCTCACAGCTTTCGGCTTTCCATTTGAGATGCTTTTCATCATGTTGACAAGCTGGTCGAGCTTGTTCTCCACTTCTTCGTCTGCTACAGAACTCACCTTATCGTATAGTCCGGAAGCCTGTGTAGCTGCTTCGTACTCCAAGGCTGCTGAAAGTACGTCGACTAGTGTCTTATGCCAAGCCAAGCGTAGAGTTCTCTGCATTTCGTTGTCACGAACTCCGTCGATGAATGCCTGTACTCCTAAACATTCCATGACATTCTCCGGTGCCGATAGATAGGCAAACCGCACCAACCTCGCAATGTCCGCTTCTCACTCCAGTTGTTCGCCTCGAATTGCTTAAGATAGTTCGGCCATGAGGTTTTACCATCGAAAGTTGGCAGTTTCACTCGACTGTTGATATCGTTTTCTATTTTTGGCTTCAACTCCACTTTCTCTGGCAGTTCGCCGTTGTTAGGGGCTTGCCTAGTTGTTGTATCCGAGTTATTACTAGTCTTCTTTTCGATTTCTTCGATTTTTTGTTTCATTTCTTGTTCCATTCTCTTAATCTTTCCTTCCATGTCCGACATTTTATTTTCTATGTCCGCCGAAATTGATGAAATTTCGTTCCTCATGTCCGTCATTTTATTTTCTATATCCGCCGAAAGTTTACTTTCCATGGATGAAATTTTTCATGTCCGTCATTTCGTTTTTTATATCCGTCGAAATTTTATTTTCCATGTTCGACATTTTGTTTTTTATGGAGGAGGTTATAGAGGCGGACGCTTCGTCGGTGAATTCAAACGTTTCCGGATCCAATCCATTGTTAATAATTGCATTTTTTAATCGATCCACTAACACCGACTTGGTCCCGTTTGTGTCCAATTCGTAATCCTCCAACTCTCTTCGAAGTTCTGAAACTTTTAATTCACAAAGTTTCTTCGCCATCTTCCTGTATATTTATTTTTTAATCCCACTTCTGACACCAATGTAACGTTTATTTTAATTTATATTTACAACTACTTAATTTATATTTACAGATTTATATGTACGGTCCTTAATTTACTAATTTATATCATTTACTAAACTTAACTAACTACACTAATTTATATAAACGTCACTAAATAAACACTTTATCGATCGCTTTCCTTCAATATAAGCACTAGCTGTCCATCTATGTGACTATGTCTCAACTATCTGATGACTGACTTCGTGCAGCGATGCTCATATTTATATGGCAAAGTAGATTACTAGAAAACTCTCGGTATTCTCTCGCTACCGGTAGGTAGTCTTTGGAATGTGATCGTAGATTCTGGAATGTTCTCGGGTGGAGGGGATGGCAGTCTGGATCAATCTCGATTTCACTGAGCTCACACGGTCAATACAGTCATAGTCGTCTCATACGGGAATTTCGCTGGGACACTCGCGTAACAATAGCTAAAAATATAGGCCTGACAGCATATTTTGTTGCTAATTTATTGCTTTGAGATGGCCTGATCCACAATTTTTCAGAGCAGCCTATACTTGCTAAACTCACCCCTCGCTTTTGGGTTATTAAGCTGCGGCGGCCACTCTGGATATTTCGGCAAACAAAATAGCTAAAAATATAGGCCTGACGGCATATTTTGTTGCTAATTTGTTGCTTGAAATTCTGCAGGCTCGATGAATAATATATAATAAGCATTTCAGTAAATAATCCGCCATTGACACATTCACTGATCGTTTTCCACTTTCTTACCTCCTGCGTGATTTTTTCAAAAGTAAATAATTGAAAACTGCACTGTTCAAATCTCTTTAAACTAAATAAAAAACATTTTCTCAAGGTGTTAAATAGCAACCGAACTTGCAACCACTTTTAGATTGATCATTTGACATTTCATGTAATATGTTTCAAAAATGTTGAGTAGTTTAGTTTAGATATAGACAAAACCTGTTAAGTTTTAGTGTGTTATATTTTGTAAAAAATCAGGATATCATTCTCCTGTAAGTGTCAGTGTCAAAAAATAATATTTGTAGTATTGTTCCTATTATTTTGCCAGAGTCTTAGTTTTTTATTCTGGTACCCAAATATATGTTTTAAAGATTCTCCAATCTTTATTTCATTCTAGACACACATTCTCTCAATCGAGAGTTTCGTGTAAATCACGACAAGTTCGTGAAACTTTAGTGTTTGGATCCTAAAAACCAGAGGATCTGAACATGCACTTTAACTAATTTTTTCTACAAACGTGTTAAAAATGCCATTTTTAGCACTCCACAGAAGCCTTAAAAATGTCACTTTAAGGCACTGAGTGCCATAAAGTCTTTATGGCACTGAGTGCCTTAAAATCTTTATGGCACTGCTGGTAAAAGTGAATTGTCAAATTTTGAAAGCAAACGTCAAAATATTTAGATTTTATTCATTATCATTAATATTAATAGTACAATTTGTGCAATTTGACAAATTAATTTCCTGCACTGCTGTTTTACCATTTTCCGTGGATAAGGAGAAATGATGCGCAAAAAAATGGAATTTCCAGTCGAGGTTGACACCACAATATCAAATGGTTGCTAGGGTACGTAATATACGATGCAATTTAAAATTATCTCCTTTGGATGTATTGATAAAAGTTTTTAAAATTTAATTATTGCATTTTTAAACGTTTGTAGAAAAAATATTGTATGATATACGTGTTAAAAGTACCTTTTAAGGCACTCATGTGAATTGCAGAATTCGCTTCGCTCATTCTGCAAACCTTCACATGCGTGCCTTAAAATTGTACTTTTAACACTTATATCATAAATAACTATTAAATACTTCTCAATGATTAAGTTTATCGGATATCAACATGCGCGGTACCTCGGTATTTTTAAGGAATGGAAATGTTAATATCTGATGAACTTAATCATTCAGAAGTATTTAATAGTTATTTATCTACAACTGTCATATAACGAGTACGATTTGACACTATTTTTAGCTTTATAATGACGTATATTACCGCACTAGTGCGGTAATGAGAATCTAGAAACATATTAATACCAGAATTAAATATTTAAAATAACACTGAAAGCTGCATTTTCAATTTCCGAGAGGAGATTGTCTTCGCTTGAGCTCATTTTTATAGATTTTTGTTCATTCAAATTTGAAAATTTGATGCCATAACTAATTAGGCGGTAAACATCAAAGAGCAGTCGATCGACGTGTGTGTGGACGTGTTTTCGACGTTCGACATTCGACAAACTGAGTACTCAGTGATGTCTTGCATTGTTGACATCATTGCCGTGTGTTGTAGAAATGGAATGGGAACAAGACAAAGTCATAGCCTTTATTGAGGCATACAAATTAAAAACAAATCTGTGGGATTCAAAAACCCAAAACTACAAGAACAGAAACTTGAGGCACGATGCCCTCATGGAAATTGCTAAAGAATTTAGCGTCGAAACGCAAGACGCTCCGTTATTGGAATGGCAGGTCTATAATTGATATCTTCCTTACAAATTTTGGGCCCGATTTTTTGTAATAAATATTCAAATCTTCATCAGACATGTTGATTTCGACTAATCGACAAACATTTCTGTTAACTCGGTGTGGACAGAGGCAGTTTTGTAGCTTGTCGATCAGCAACCGTCGATAGACAGAGTCGATCGACATTGTCGACTCGGTATGGACGCAGTTATATTAATATTTCGATTTTTCAAATCGGAGGAAATTGTATTTAACTTGATACTATTAACATTTCCATGACAACGCAAGGTAAACTAATGTCATCACGAATTCAACCATTTTACATTATAAGTTATTTCCATTATTTCTTGTAGTAGTAATAAATACCAGTATTTATAATTTCAAAGTGCACCAATAAAAAAAATAGCGTAAAGTATTCGTGGATAACTGGTCTTTAAAACACTTGCTTTATTACGAGCACTCCGGCTTCGCCGTCGTGCTCGAAAAATCGCGCGTGTTTTAAAGACCTTTATATCCACTTATACTTTAATATACTATTATTGCACTAGTGCAAAAAAGGACCACTTTTTCTATTAAATGTGTTTCACAAAAGTGTTGTTTTTTGCATGAATGTAGAAAAAATTAGTTAAAGTGCATTTCTCAATTATTTAGTTTTTTGAAAAAATCACGCAGAAGGTACGACGCAAAGGCGAGGGGTGAGTTTAGCGAGTAGGGTTGCTCTGAAAAATTTAGGATCAGGCCATCTCGAAGCAACAAATTAGCAACAAAATATGCCGTCAGGCCTATATTTTTAGCTATTTTAGTTGCGGAAAGATGGAAAATGGCTGCCGCAGCTCGATAACGCAAAGGCGAGGGGTGAGTTTGGCGAGTAGTTGCAATATTTAAAATTTTTTGGATCATTCCATCTTCAAGCAACAAATTAGCAACAAAATATGCCGTTAAGCCTGTATTTCTAGCTGTTTTAGATGCGGAAATATGGAAAATGGTTGCCGCAGCTCGATAACGCAAAGGCGAGGGGTGAGTTTGGCGAGTAGGGGCTGCATTTAAAATTTATGGATCAAGCCATCTTCAAGCAACAAATAAGCAACAAAATATGCCGTTGAGCCTGTATTTCTAGCTATTTTGTTTGCCGAAATATCCAAAGTGGCTGCCGCAGCTCAATATTACGCTACGGGGTCACTTTTATCGATAACGGCATTAAACAAATTAGTGACAAAATAGCAACAAATTATGGGCCCAGTCCGGATCGTGCCCTATGAAAGGGCTGCCGCAGCTTAATATACGTCCGTTTAAGTGTATTACCCACATAGCATTGAAAGAAGATTCATATGCCAAGTATATGCCTTCAACGTCCCGTAAAAGATGTTCGTTTCGGTACATGATTAGCATATGCTGTCCACATACTTTTGAGCACATTTCTGTACATACATCCATAGCAAGTGCTAAGAATTTCAGATTCAAACTTGTTTTTTCCGTAGATCTTTCGCATATGATTCGCACATACCATAAAAGTCAACCTTAAGCTTTTTTTAAATTATATATTTAGCATATGTAATAATGATTTACCATTAACTAACCCATTTTCACTACATTCAGCGCATATGCTAAGTATATACCTTGAAGAATATCAGAAGTATTTTATTTCACAGATATCCTAAGCATGTGATAGGGATTATCAATCAGGTCAGGTAATTTTACATCAGATCTTCAGCACGTTTTACTCGTTTTACATACATGTATGAATAAATATTTACGATTTCCGTTTAATAGATTCTAAGCCATCATTGGTATTGTACCCTTTCATTTTAAATATGCATCTGCCGATATCAGAATTAACCCAAAAGCCCATCCTCAGCATGTGCAATATATAAAACATGGGATATTATTTGGTACATTTAAAGCAAATACTACGCATTATACCTTTTTAGCATGCGATAATGACTTAATATATTCTTTATTAAGCTTACTTCATTCGATATTGAAGCCATTATCATATATATCATTCCATTTATAATATACACTTAGCATGTACCTATATATCTGAATAATCTGATGAATAACCTTAAATCATATTTTTAGCATGTGCAAAGTATAAAACATAGTAGATTATTTGGTACATTCACTGCACATGCTGAATACGTCCTTCGCACAAGCGATCACATCCTGTTTCAGTATATGCTTATCGCATGTGAATGACACATTATTTGGAAGAGTATAGACATCATCTACATTTCTCCAATTAGTTATTGAATTGAATTGAGAAATACAGCGTGTATAAAATTGATTTGATTATTGATTAAACATTCATGAAGTGAGAACAACTCTACAGATAATGTTATTAAGGAGATACATTTGAGAAGAGTTCCTTTTCAACAAAGTATTCGAAATAATACATAAACGCATCGAAAGAGGGCGCTGACTTTTATTTGTAGCTTTACACCGATTCATATGTAACCATGAAAATCAAATACCGGACCAAAGCTAAGGAATTGAACTTACCTGGCGAAGGGTTGCCGTGATCAGCATGGCATGCAGATGACATGGGGGTCCCCCCAGAACAAGGATTTTTCATTGCACTAATTAATAATGTTACATTCGTAAATAGTAATTGAAAATTAAGAGGTTAACAAAGTTAACAAAGTTAACTTCTGTATCATGTACATGGCACCTAAGAAGTGTATGCATTGCAAGCGAGAAGCTTCAGTAGAGCATGTGCAAAGTACATTCTTTTCGTAAAAGGAAGTGTAATGGAAATGCGTAGGTCCTGCGAATAATACGAGATATCTTAAGCATGTGCCTAGCATCTACACTAGCACATGTATAGGAGATTAATAGCACTCGGATAGGTACCTATATAAAATATACGCCAATAGCACATGTACTGTATATCAGAAGGCCTATAGCTGGAAAATGCGTGGCATGTGAAAAGGATGTGCTATCACATGCTTGTTGGCACTTTGAGCTTTTTAGTGCTGGGTACATACTCAGCATCTTATGAGAACATCTTCCATCACATTCTGAAAACCTGACCAGCATGTGACCAGGGCGCAACACAATCTATTTATAGCACTTGTTTTGGTATTATTTGAGAACATGCTTTGCACATCCATGTTCTTCTTGAAAATATTCCACGCACATGCTTAGGATGTCAAATTGCTATGTGGGTATTAACGTCAACCCTAATAAATGACTTACCAAAATTTGATTGGTTGATGTTTATAAGTGCAAGCGCGACCTATCATTCGGGAGAAATTCCTTTTTTTTTAAAAAGGATGCAAACATACCTTCCGCATTGGCAATGTGTCTTACATCTTTTTCTACTGTCCCACTGACAGTTCTTGTCAGTTATGTACTTTGTTATTCACAGTCAATTAATATTTATGAAAAGTGAATATGAATCTTTATATGAATATGAACTGTTATATTTATTTAAATAATACAAAAATATGCCTAGATACACGGAAAAACATCAGCATTTTGGAAGTTCTCAAGTATTTCCTGTTCGAAAAAGAAGCTGGTAATTATTAACTTCATAACCTGTTCGAATTTGGCTGAATGCGATCCTGATGATTTTGTTTATCAAATTTAAGGTTAGATATGTGTCATAATAGCAAATAAAATAAAGGACACACCGAAAACTCGGCTATACGTCACAAACGATAGTAGGTATACGGGGCACCATCCCCCTCCACTTTCCACCGGCCCCTCCCCCTCCCGGCGTATCCCCGCCCAGGTGACCCCCTTCACTTTCCACCGACCCCTCCCCCGGAGCCCCGCCCCCTCCCGGCGTAGTCCCGCCCCTTGACAGTAGTAACCTAACCTAACCTAACTGACCATAGAGCTTAACTATGTGACAAGTGACATATGACAACTGACATATGACAGGCGACAAGTGTCAGGTGACAAGTGACATATGACAGGTGACAAGTGACCATAGAACTGTGACATATGACAAGTAACCAAACAGTGACAGATGACGACCATAGAACTGACAGATAACAAGTGACCATAGAACTGTGACATATGACAAGTGACCATAGAACTGTGAAAAGTGACCAAACTGTGACAGATGACAAGTGACCAACTGTAACAAATGACGACCATAGAACTGCTATTATATACAGAATGGATCAAAAGTAATTTGCTCGAAAGGCCTTATACAGAGTGGATCAAAAGTAACATGCTCGAAAGGCATTAACTATTATATACAGGGCAGATAAAAAGTAAGAGTGATATACGGGGTGGATCAACAGTAACATGCTCGAAAGGCCTTAACGACTATTATATACAGTGTGGATCAAAAGTAACATGCTCGTAAGGTCTTAACGACTATTATATACAGAACGGATAAAAAGTAACATGCTCGAAAGGCCTTAACGTCTAAAATATACAGGATGGATTAAAAGTAACATGCTCAAAAGGCCTTATACAAGATGTATCAAAAGTAACATGCTCGAAAGGCCTTGGTTGGATCAAAAGTAACATGCGCGAAAGACCTTAACTATTATATACGGGGATGGAAAAAAAAAGTAACATGCTCGAGTGGTAACCATGGTACTTAATTCAACTTGATTCACTTGAGAACTTGCTTTGGATGCAGTGTTTTGGAATTTATAGTTAAAATCATGGAGACTGTTAAAATATTGAATTTAATTAAGTCGAATACACGTGTGAAAGACAAGCAACGTCACGCTATCACGTCAAACGTCACGTTTTCACGTCAAATGTCACGTTGTCACGTCACGCTATCACATCAAACGTCACGCTATCACGTCAAACGTCACGTTGTCACGTCAAATGTCACGTTGTCACATCAAACGTCACGCTATCACATCAAACGTCACGCTATCACGTCAAACGTCACGTTGTCATGTCAAACGTCAAAAGGCATTAACTATTCGTTGTCACGTCAAATGTCACGTTGTCACATTAAACGTCACGCTATCTTATCAAACGTCACGCTATCACGTCAAACGTCACGTTGTCATGTCAAACGTCACACGTGAAACGCCAAACGTCACGTTGTCACATCAAACGTCACGCTATCACATCAAACGTCACGCTATCACATTAAACGTCACGCTATCACGTCAAACGTCACGTTGTCATGTCAAATGGCAAACGTCAAAAAGTATTAACTATTCGTTGTCACGTCAAATGTCACGTTGTCACATCAAACGTCACGCTATCTCATCAAACGTCACGCTATCACGTCAAACGTCACGTTGTCATGTCAAAGGTCACGTTGTCATGTCAAACGTCACGTTGTCATGTCAAACGTCACACGTGAAACGCCAAACGTCCCGTTGTCACGTCTAACGTCACGCTATCACATCAAACGTCACGCTATCACGTCAAACGTCACGTTGTCATGTCAAATGTCGAACGTCAAATGTCACGTTGTCACATCAAACGTCACGCTATCACATCAAACGTCACGTTGTCACGTCAAATGTCACGTTGTCACATCAAACGTCACACTATCACAAGATGCGATGTTTAGCAGAGTGCGCGAGCCAAGCATATTGTGATGGTGATTGGAAGAAAAAGATATGAGTCGAACCGAGTAGCCTTGCCTCTTGATAGACTTTTAAGAATTTTTTAAACTTAGGAAAGATATGTGCCGAAGTCGAGACGAACCGAGCCGAGTAGCTTTGCCTGGCCTCTTGATAGACTTTAAAGTTGTGCATTATTTAGTCTTTTCAAGTGCTTCTAAATGTCTTGGTATTATTGTTCGAGTTGCAGATTGTACGAAAATAAGACAAGTTATTGTGATTGTGAAGACAATAGTTATTTCATAACTTGTTTGAGCTGTGAAGACTTCTACCGGAAGTCGACTGTAACTTTGTTATTTTGAATGGAACACCCTGTATATTAATACATTTTTGAAATCTACGTAATATTTTAGTATACTTTTGTTTAAAAACTTTTTTCTAAAAATGCACACTTTTTGAGTTATTGATTTTTTTGTAGAAAATTTGACTGTTGAAGACCCTTATAAATTATTTTTTTACGAAGAGACCCTTGAAGATATGAAAATGGTTTCTGTTCGGTTGCCTTAAGCAAGGTCAAACGTAATCGAATCTATGTTGAAAATTTTTCCATTTTATACAGGGTGTGAATAAAAAGTGTTCAAAGTTCAACTTCATAAATATCAAATTTCTTCATTTTTTTAAATACAACCACCCTATTTTTTCTATTTTAATGCATTCAGGAGAAAAAAATAAGGCAAGTTCATGAATAATTTCCTATACCTACACCTTACCGTTATCCAGATATTGAATGTTTTCTGTAAATTTTTAGAGATGCAGGTGTGGTCTAAATTTTGATACAAGCACTAGGAAATAAAAAAGTCTTTTTCTTCATCTGTCTCTAAAAAAATATCAATCAAATTGTTTTTATTAATCCTATTCCACCTTTTAGTCGTTTCCGAGATATTTGAGGTTTTAAATTGTTATTATATTTTTTAACAAGTTTAAATTTTTCATGTATACTTTTAGTAGGCTTTGTAATAAATGACACTTATTTAACTGACATTAGTTAACATCTAGAGAAGATTGTGAGCTAAGAGTTCGAAATTCCTTCAATTCCCTTTCTGAGATGATGATTAGCCGTGCGACGAATGAAGGTATACTAAGAAGGGTTGAAAAATGCATTGAAGTTCAAGGGAGCAATTTTGAACATTTACTTTAAAACATCAGCTATTTTTCTTTGGCTTTTAATTTTCCATAAAATTTTGTAGCATGTCTTATTATTTTCACAAATGGTTTAACTCGATTAACTTTTGCTTAAAATGAACCGAATAGCTTCAAATTGTTAAGTATTCGTTTAAAAATGTGCGATTTCGATCGCGGTCAATCTGGATATCTTACTGCAAATAAAGCACATGTTCTTGTAAAAACTTTGTCATATTTACCATGTATTAAAAGTAAATTCACATAATAATTTTCATTTCCTAGTGCTTGTACCAAAATTTAGACCACACCTGCATCTCTAAAAATTTACAGAAAACATTTAATATCTGGATAACGGTAAGGTTTAGGTATAGGAAAGTATACATGAACTTGCCTTATTTTTTTCCCCTGAATTCATTAAAATGGAGAAAACATGGTTCTATTTAAAAAAATTAAGAAATTGGATATTTATGAAGTTCAACTTTGAACACTTTTTATACACACCCTGTATAAAATGAAAAATTTTTCAACATAGATTCGAATACGTTTGACCTTGCTCAAGGCAACCGAAGACACCATTTTCATATCTTCAAGGGTCCCCTCGTAAAAAAATAATTTATAAGGGTCTTCAAATGTCAAATTTTCTACAAAAAAATCATAAACTCAAAAAGTGTGCATTTTTCGAAAAAAGTTTTTAGACAAAGGTATACCTAAATATTAAGTAGATTTCAAAAATGTCTTAATATACAGGGTGTTCTATTCAAAATAACAAAGTTACAATCGACTTCCGGTAGAACCGGAAGTCGGCCATCTTTGAAAATATTTTAGTTGAGAAGATTGTATCGGAAAACCCAAACGTAGAAATTTTCATGATTTTACTATAAGTATTTTGCCATATAGAGATAGTTTTCACTCGTCGTGGGACACCCTGTATTTCAGACTGTATTTTAGGCTGCTGAACTCCGCTACGTGCGGCCGGTATGTTTCGGTCACCCTTTGGGGTAGGTATACCGCTCTATCTTTGAGTTGGAGCAGCACTACCTCCCCAAATTTCGTCTTCACTATTCGTCCTGCTGTTATTTGGAACGGTGTATCCTTAGGTAACTCTGTCAGTTTCACAACTGGTTTTTTCTCTATAAGAGACACCGAATTAAGTTTAGTAAGGTCCATCTATAAAGAAATCAAATTTGATGATAATTGAAAACACGGAAACATTTACAGCAAAAACTACTCTCATTGGAGCGGTAAATATATAAATCGAAAATCACTTACCCTTATTAATTTTCCTCCATTTCGAAAGATAGCGGATTGGGCTTCCCAACGTCGATTTGTATTTTAGGCTACTGCCGCTAGCAAAAACTACTCTCTCCCAGCTTGCGTTTGCTTATTTATTTGTGTCTTCCCCACCGTGTGCAAAAAACACGTGACTAAGATAATTAATGGGAATTGCGGAGTGATTTCCTGTTATATCTTTTTGTGTTTAAATTTTAGATTGTAACTTCCTATTTACAACGGGTATTGTAGATAAAAACTTCTTCAAGACTGTAGGTTTTTCCCAAAATGATCACGTGACATTTCTCTTTATAAATGATATACGTTGAATTGAAGAGTTTATTAAAAACGACGTTGATAAAGACATTATGAATCAATTAGAAAATATGTCTGATAAGAGAACAGAAGAGCATAGGTGCAATGCTAGTATCAACTGGAAACCTGAAGAGCTAGATCAAAGACTGTACTCCGTCTTCAGACAATTACCACAAGTAATGTATCCATTGAGACGTATTCAACCCACACCGTCCAGCCGGCGGAAAGAGAATCAATAATGTTTTGCAATGTGTAGCAGTATTTTATTGCAATATAAAAGTCAAAAAATATACAGAGTGTTTTTTAAATCCTCCAACTCAGGTAACATTAGAAAACCGGTGTAGGTACACCTCGTTCACTGGGCGTAGTTTTTTCATTATTTGCATTTTCATTATTTGCATTTTCATTTACCATAGTGATGTATATTTTTCATACCATCAGAAAATCTCACGTCAAAATATCTGCTTTTTTGAAAAATATACATCACTATGGTAAATGTTCTATGAAAATGCAAATAATGAATAATTATGTATAATTTTGAGCAATTTATTAAAATTTACACTTTAATTACTAGAAAAACCTAAGATTATAACATGAAATTTACAACTTATTTATATTGAAAATGCATATTCATTTACATTCGTTGATAAACATCTAATATATAGGATGAGGGAAGCAAGTTACATTCTTTTAACATATACAGGGTGCATCAAAATGATTGGGTGTCCAGTTGTGATATACTCCGGTAGCATGTTGGCCATAATGTACAGAGCAGAGAAAGCTTTGGATGCAAAGTGTTTTGGAATTTATAGTTAAAATATTGAATTTCATTAAGTCAAATAGACGTGTGCAAAAATATGTTACACTGTTACAATGTGAATTATCGAAGTGTTTAATTGTAAAAAATATATCAAAAGTTTTGTCGAAAAAACAAGTATTATTAAATCGTACAAGTAATTGTACAAAAATTGATATGTTTTCAATATTAAAATATTTTTACCTTTGAAATTGAAATAAAATTAATTGATTATTATGGAATTTCATTCCTATCAATTTGAATACATGTATGCAAAAAAAATATGTTACATTGTTGCAAAGGTTATCTCTCTTTACACATTATTTCAAAGAAATATGTTGCGGATATTGAATTTCATTAAGTCGAATACACGTGTGAAAAAAAATGTTACATTACTGCGGGTCAGAGGTAATTTCAATAAATAAGAGTCATTATTTCTCGAGAGCTATTATCGTGTCCTAGCTTACAGCAGTAACAGAGGTGAGATTGAAAATTTTTGATAATTTGATTTTTGGAATTTTCGTTTCGATTTTGACTTTTCAACGAGTCCTTCAAGGTTGCAGGTAAGATTGAAACATTTTTGGAATTTTTTATCGATTTTGACCTTTTGATTTGTTTATATCTTTTTTGAAAAATGTCTACTTTAATTAAATATAACATCACCAAAGACGTCATGAAAAATGTTCGCCGTTTTGGAGTCCAGGGGCGTACCCTAGAGTTCAAAATTAAAGATATCCCTAACGGTACGGAGCCTGTGGCGTGGATAAAAGATGCAATCACCCAGATCGTTCTGAAAGGAACAGAAGGTCTAAACGCATCAGATAAAGTTGGTTTTACCTTTTGTTCCAAAGACTTTGCAAGAGGTCAGGGGTGGATGCGTTTTAAGTCTGCTTCGGAGGTGACGGTTGATGATGTATGACATCGAATTTCTGCCATATATCAATCAAACTCCACCGGCTTGAATACGGAAACTCTCTGTTTAGGTGTTACTTCGGTACGAATGCCCAAGGGACAAGGTCGCGGCAGAAAGTATAATTCTTTCAGCGAAGAATGTACCATGCGACGCGGTATTGTTTCGATAAATAATAAAGATAATTTGTGTTTACCTCGTGCTCTTGTTGTTGCAAAAGCCTACGTAGACAAAGATATTGAATATAAAAAGGTGCGAGAAGATACCGGGAAACTGCAGAGGCAAAGAGCCCAACAAATGATGACAAGTGCCGATGTCTCGATACCCTCTGACGGTTGTGGAATACCAGAGCTGCAGCAATTTCAGCGGCTTCTTGCCAACTACATAATAGTAGTGTATAGTTATGGGAATAAGGGACGTGACATTATTTTCAAAGGTGATGGTATTGGTCCTCGTTTGAATTTACTCTTTCACCAGGGTCACTACAATGTCATTACCTCTTTGACTGCCGCATTTTGTTGCAGTTATTACTGTGAAGATTGTCACGTACCCTATAATAAAAAGAATGATCATCGTTGTGGAGGAACGTGTCCTAGATGCCAACAACAAACAATGCCCGGCTGGTCATCTTTGTTATAATCAACCCGATACTGGTTCATCGCCAGCTAAAGATTTTCTTTTTGTCTTTTACGATCTTGAAACCCGACAGGAAAAAGTTAACGCTGACGGTTCTCTTCTGCACGAACCTAATCTTTGCGTATTTCAACAATGTTGTGATAATTGTATTGAGTCTTCTGCAGATATTTGTAAAAAATGTGGCGTTCCTTTACAAGTACTAAAATGTGATGACCCCGTTTCCCCGTTTATGAATCATCTTCTCACACTACGTAAGAAATTCAAAAATATTACTGTTATCGCCCACAACGGTGGTGGATTCGACCATCAGTTTGTATTTAATTATATTTTAACAAAAACAGACCTAACACTCGATCTTATTATGCGCGGAACAAAATAAATTTTAATGTCTGTTGGTAATGTCAAATTCATTGATTCGCTGTCTTATTTTCCGATGGCTTTGTCAGGTCTTCCGAAATCTTTCGGTTTTTCAGAGCTTTAAAAGGGTTATTTTCTTCATTTATTCAACACCATTCAAAACCAGAAATACGTAGGACCTATGCCCCCTATCGAATTTTATTCTCCGGAAAATTTTAAAGCTGAAAAAGAACAGGCGGAATTTAAAAGGTGGTATAACGATAGGATTTCAGAGAGTTATGTCTTCGATTTTCAAAAGGAAATCATCCAATATTGCATTTCTGATGTAGATATTTTAACTAGGGCATGTCTCAAATTCAGAGAGCTTATGTTATCGGAGACAAATGTATGTCCTTTTATGGAAGCTACTACCATTGCTTCAGCTTGCAATAAAGTATTTCGACGCAATTTCCTAAAACCCAACACCATTGGTATTATTCCAAAGAATGGGTATCGCTTAAGGGATAATCAATCCAAAATTGCTATTCAAGGGCTACTTTGGGAAGAGCATCAAAACAGTTACATATCCAGCACGCTGCGAACGGTTCTGAAGCATTAGTTGCGGGAGTGAAGGTTGATGGTTTCTGTTCCGAAAGTAATCAAGTTTTTGAATTCCAAGGCTGTTTATATTACGGATGCCCCAAATGTTTTACCTTTCAGAGAGATGAACCTTTCAAAGACAGTCCCTCTGAGAATTTAAACATTTGATACGAGGCTACTCAAGCTAAGGTCGAAAGATTAAAGTCTTTAGGATTTGAAGTTATTGAAATGTGGGAGTGTGACTTTAGAAAAATGATGACCCCTGAAATTCAAACATATACAGAGACACATCCACTTCTGTCTAACTATCCTCTTATTCCCCGTGACGCATTTTACGGGGGTCGCACAAGAAATGTCTACTCGTATTATAAAACCAAAAAAGGCGAAAAAATAAATTATTCTGATGTGTGTTCTCTTTATCCGTGGGCTTGTAAAAACGGGAAATTTCCTGTAGGTCATCCTCGAGTTTTTGTAGGTGAAGAGTGTTCTTCAATTAACCTTTCTTCAGTTTGTGGGCTCGTCAAATGCTCGATTCTACCTCCTAGGAATCTTTTTCACCCCGTGCTACCACAAAAGATGAATGGTAAGTTGATGTTTGTTCTTTGTAGCGAATGTGAACGGACTTCAAATTATGGGGAATGTTTACATTCGGATGAAGAGCGAACACTGACCGGAACTTGGGTGGTGGAAGATGTGGTTAAAGCTGTGGAAATGGGATACAAAATTTGCAATATCCAGGAAATTTGGATCAATAAATCTCAGCAAAACGAATACTGGACTTTTCACGGATATGATGAATAAGTTTATTAAAATTAAACAGGAAACATCTGACTGGCCCGAAACTTGTGAAACTCCAGAGGAAAAAGATGAGTATATTGAACGGTTTTTGCAGAGGGAGGCTATTCAATTAGAGTTTTCTAAAATCTCCAATAACCCCGGGCTTCGTTCATTAGCTAAACTTATGCTCAACTCGTTTTGGGGTAAGTTTGGACAGAGAGAAAATCAATCTAAGACTTCCATTGTTAAAAATCCCGCTCAATTCTTTTCAATGATGTCTAACCCTGCAATTCACATCAATAAGCTACTTCCAATTGGTGACGAGGGCCATACCTTGATCGTCAATTGGGAATACAAGGAAGAGGCCTATGAAACTCTACCAACCGTTAATGTGGTGCTTGCTGCATATGTAACGGCTTTAGCTCGTTTGAAACTTTACAGCTATCTCGAAAAAGTTGGTCAGAGGGTCTTGTATTATGATACAGATTCTGTCATATACATCTCAAGGCCTGATGAATATAACATTCTATCGGGAGAGTTCATCGGAAATATGACTGACGAGCTTGAAACAGAGGGCCGAGGATCATACATTACGGAATTTGTAAGCGGTGGGCCAAAGAACTATGCGTATAAATTCTGGTCCACCAAAGAAAAGAAAGAAAAAGTATGCTGTAATGTTAAAGGAATATCTCTGACAATTGAGGCAAAGAAGACCGTTAATTTTGACGCTACTAAAGATATGGTACTAAATCCCGGTTCCCCTGTCTACATAACATCAAACCGAATACATCGAACAGCTGAACACGAGGTGATAACAAAAACTATAACCAAAAAATATCAACCGAATTCCCTGAAAAGAAAGTTTCAGTCGGACCATGGTTCTGTACCGTATGAGTTTTAAGAAAAATAGTAGACTTTTTTCAGTATTTCAAGTATCCTCGTAGACTAGAAAAGTACCTCCCTTCGAATTGGACACCTAAAATCCAACAAGACGAGTGAATGAAGGTTAGAAGAATACCTCCCAATTAATTTTGGAAAACTGTGTATTCACTCCTTTACCTGGGAGACGCATGAAGGTTAGAAGAATACCTCCCAATTAATTTTGGGAAACTGTGTATTCACTCCTTTACCTGGGAGACGCATGAAGGTTAGAAGAATTCCTCCCAATTAATTTTCTGTCATTTCGAATTGACCAAAAACCGAGCAATGAACAATCTCCCCAGGAGTACGGTAGGCCTGTTGGTAATATTATACGGCTCTACTGTATAGTATTTCCAATGGGGCCTTCAGCACCTCCAATAATCTTCAAAAGATTTTTGCCTCCAGGGCTGGCCGTGGAAAGAGGTGTAAAATAATAGAAAAATCTTGTAGAATGTTTTTGTAAGACATTTTTTGGATAGAACACAATGACATAATTTATGATCCCTCCCTAGCTGTTACGCAACATCATATACCTCATAATCTAGATGTGACTCATAGAAAAGATGAGTTTGAGTGCAAGACCGTCGAACACCTAGTCATGATTGGTATTTTTGAAAAAAATTTGGTGGACGAATCTACGGTAGAAACTTTGCCAAAGCACCAAAGCATATAATGAAAGTGCGTGACAGCATTCATGAAACTGTAGCTAAAATATTGAGTCAATAAAAATATCTGATAACTCTGATGTTTTTTTTTAGTTTCGTTTCACCTTTGAAAGTAATATTTTGATAATGTGTCTTTTTGTGTCATTATTTTCTCTAATCTGTATATTATGGCCATCATGCTACCGGAATATATCACAACTGGATACCCAATCATTTTGATGCACTCATGTTAAAAGAATGTAACTTGATTGCATCATTTTAACACATCCTATTAGATGTTTATCAACGAAAGTGAATGAATATGCATTTTTAATATAAATAAGTTGTAGATGTACTGCAGTTAATATTTTTCAATGACAAACCACCACCACCACCATTGATAATAACGAACGTAATATGAAAAAGGTGTAGCAAGGATACAAACCAGTAGCTTTTTATTTTCAAAAAGAAATGGGTAAGTTCTAAAAACATCGCAGTGACTTGTTAAATAATTTTGGTATTTGTTTCTTATAGATTTACAAACCAGAATTACTAATAAAGTGAGGGGATGGTTGAACCAAGATCAACGTGTGAGTATCTTTTAATTTTTAACACTCATGAAACCTTAAATATTTATTTCAATTTAACATTGCTTGTTCTATAATTTCCATTGATAATTATCATTAAAATGGTTTAAAGGTAAAAATATTTTACTATTGAAAACATATTAACTTTTTTACAATTTAATACTTGCACGATTTACAAATACTTGTTTGTTTTTCGACAATTTAAACTTTCAGTATTTGGGAAATACAAAATATTAACTTTTTATTTACAATTTAATGTAATACTTAGATAAGTAACATTAAAACAGTGCAAAGGTAAAAATATTTTACTATTAAAAATATTAACTTTTTTAATTTACAATTTAGGCTGCTTCTATGATGAGGAGCTACAGCAGACATCGAATCCTGACATTTTCTTGGTGGAAAAAGTTCTTAGACGTAAAGGCAAGAAACTGCTCTTAAAATGGTTGGGCTTAGACAAAAAACATAACAGCTGGATTAATGGAGTTGATGTTTTATGACGTAAAAGGCCACACACGCTATAAATTGGAGCCGCTTCAGATCTCAAACTCAGCTAGCAGCATGAGTTATCAAGGTGTCAGTAGTGGTGGTGACGATAGTAGTACTAGTAGTAGTAGTAATAACTATACTGCAGAACTAGATAAAATTTTGGAAAACTATGAGTTTGCTGCAAAGTCTGAAAATGTGTACCTGCTTTCAACACAATATTCAATTTCCGGTTATGAAGTGAAATGTGGAATTAGTCCAGCAAGATCATTCAAGCCTGCCGTTATTTTATCTCATCAGCTCAACGTCAGCAAAATGTCTTTCAGCACTTATGAATGGCAGGAATTTATTTCAATAATGATGCAACAAATGACCGTAGACGAGTTCAAACCTGATCCGATTCCATGTGGAGAGTACTGTACCATTACCCCATTGAATTACGATGATTGTAAGGTTATGTTTATCAGGAAACATGGCGTCGAATATTACATGAATGAAGAAGAAGTATCCCAAATTTTGAAATTGAATAATTTGATTATAGAACGTATTTCAAACTTGGAAAATTTGAATTTTTGTCAATATTATTATGTTTTGGATTTCTGTAAGAATATCATCTCTGAAAATTTGAGTCCTTTACAAATTTTATATGCATTTTGTTCCATAACACCAAACGATATGTTGAACAACGCTCTTAGAGAATTTGTATACTTTTATAAAGTCAAAGTTATCAATGATTTTAATTAAAATTTTATTAACAAAAATAATTTCTTTTTATCAATGATGTATATTTTAAATAAACTCTGTAAATAATTAAAAAATTATTTTTAGCTCAACCTAATTAACATATTATACAGTTGAGGTTCAATAAAAATTCTTAAAAGTCTATATTTGTTTTATTAACAGACCAAAAAGGTTATCTCATGTCATAATCTTAGACGTAATAACATCCGGTACGGCACTGTCAAGACTTCGATTTTATTATCTAATTATGTAATTATCATCTCCACTGACCGCTGCTTGTCTTTCACACGTGTATTCGACTTAATGAAATTCAATATTTTAACTATAAATTCCAAAACACTGCATCCAAAGCAAGTTCTCAAGTGAATCAAGTTGAATTAAGTACCATGATTACCACTCGAGCATGTTACTTTTTTTTTCCATCCCCGTATATAATAGTTAAGGTCTTTCGCGCATGTTACTTTTGATCCACCCAAGGCCTTTCGAGCATGTTACTTTTGATACATCTTATATAAGGCCTTTTGAGCATGTTACTTTTAATCCATCCTGTATATTTTAGACGTTAAGGCCTTTCGAGCATGTTACTTTTTATCCGTTCTGTATATAATAGTCGTTAAGACCTTACGAGCATGTTACTTTTGATCCACACTGTATATAATAGTCGTTAAGGCCTTTCGAGCATGTTACTGTTGATCCACCCCGTATATCACTCTTACTTTTTATCTGCCCTGTATATAATAGTTAATGCCTTTCGAGCATGTTACTTTTGATCCACTCTGTATAAGGCCTTTCGAGCAAATTACTTTTGATACATTCTGTATATAATAGCAGTTCTATGGTCGTCATTTGTTACAGTTGGTCACTTGTCATCTGTCACAGTTTGGTCACTTTTCAGAGTTCTATGGTCACTACTTGTCATATGTCACAGTTCTATGGTCACTTGTTATCTGTCAGTTCTATGGTCGTCATCTGTCACTGTTTGGTTACTTGTCATATGTCACAGTTCTATGGTCACTTGTCACTTGTCACCTGTCATATGTCACTTGTCACCTGTCACATAGTTAAGTTCTATGGTCAGTTAGGTTAGGTTACTACTGTCAAGGGGCAGGACTACGTCGGGAGGGGGAGGGGCCGGTGGAAAGTGGAGGGGGGGTCACCTGGGCGGGGCTACGCTGGGAGGGGGAGGGGCCTACTAACGATGACGCACACCAAAAAGGCTATTGAATAAACTAGTAAAAGCTGTGGAGGTCTGGTTTGCAGAGCAAGAAGAAACATTTTTTAAGGTCTAGAGACGCTGCAGGTTGGCTGTAATAAATGGGATAATATGTTGAGTAATAAAATATTTTGACATTGAAATTTTGTTTGGTTCTATAGTAGGCTGAGAATTTTTCAATATACATATTGTAACGTTTATTTTAATTTATATTTACAGCTACTTAGCCTACTTAATTCATATTTACAGATTTATATGTACTGTCCTTAATTTACTAATTTATATTATACACCAAACTAACTAACTACACTAATTTATATGAACGTCACTCAGTAAACACTTTATCGATCGCTTTCCTTCAATATAAGCACTAGCTGTCCATCTATGTGACTATGTCTCAACTATCTGATGACTGACTGACTCCGTGCAGCGATGCTCAATCTATTTATATCTCGTAGGGTAGATTACTAGAATGTTCTCGTCGCGTTAGATAGACTAGACCTCTAGTGACGAGTCTCTGGAATTTTCTCGTAGTCTGGAATGTTCTCTGCTAGGAGGGGATGGGAGGGGATGGCAGTCTGAGCTCACAGTCATAGTCGTCTCATACGGGAATCTCGCTGGGGCACTCGCGTAACATTGCCCCCTCCTTAAGAGACAGTTCCTCCTGGAACTAACTAGGAAACTGAAACGACATGACTGTATCGGCAACTGGTTCCCTTGCTACATTTTCCAGTTGCATGGAAGTAACATGCGACCGTCTTCTCTATTGACTGTGCCTCCTGTGCATAGCCGCAGACAAGTACCTGCACTTCGGTGTCTCGGAAGATTACTTCTATCATGTTGCGGATTATCCGCCAATCTAAATGCCTACATTCAATCTTGGGCATGGCTAGTCTATGCACGTTCAATTCAAGCAC
Source organism: Galerucella nymphaeae (assembly GCA_963978555.1). Taxonomy (NCBI): domain Eukaryota; kingdom Metazoa; phylum Arthropoda; class Insecta; order Coleoptera; family Chrysomelidae; genus Galerucella; species Galerucella nymphaeae. The sequence continues at coordinate 8,346,626 of OZ021708.1, forward strand.
ATGCTCCCTCAAGCTCAGTAGAGCTTCCCAGACATTCTCGTACGTTGGTCTTTCGTCGAAGGTGCTCCTCGTCACTAGGTGGAAATTGTAGTGGGACCCATCTTGTACCTTCAAAGCTTTAGCTGGTACTGGTAACTGGTTTTCTAAACATCGTGCGCCACTCTTCTTTATAAACAGAGATGGCAGTCCACGCGCATCGGTTATGCTGGCAGGGATGTTTATTGCCAGTGGGTATTCCTCCGGTACGGTGAGCAGATCTTGTCGTTTCTCCGTGGTGACGCCGTATCTTGCTTTTCCGGTACCACCATAAGCACCCATAAACTCTACAAAAGCAGTATCGGCTACTTCTTGGAGCTGTTCTTTTCCTCATCGTGGTCACCCTCGAATGGCGCTAATCGATTACGGTGTACCATCTTTGGCTTTCCGTTTGGAATCTTGGTGATGCGATAAATGACGTCGTTGATTCTTTTATTTACAAGGTACGGACCGTCCCAAGCTTTCTGCAACTTTGGAGAAAAACCCTTTTGTCTTCTTGGGTTATGCAGCCAGACTTTGTCTCCTTCGTGGAAACCTCCTTCTGTAGCTTGCGTATCGTACCTTTTCTTCATCCTATCGCTAGCGATCTGGAGATTCGATCGAACCAGCTCGTGGATGTCGTCCATTCTTTTTCTCAGCTGGGTTACGTAATCTTCACCAGCTATGTCTTCTCCGGGTCGGCATCCAAATTCAAGGTCGCAGGGTAACCTCATTTCGCGTCCGAACAGAACTTTTGCTGGTGTTTGGCCGGTAGACTCATTGACGGCGGATCTGTAGGCCATCGCAAATAGCGAGAGATACTGGTCCCAATCTCGCTGATGGTTAGATACTACTTTGGACAAGTATTTGCCAAGAGTTCTGTTCATACGCTCTACCGTTCCGTCCGACTGTGGATGTAAAGCAGTAGTTCTCGTTTTCTTCATGCCGAGCTTATCACAAACTTCCTGGAACAGCTGGCTTTCGAAGTTTCTGCCCTGGTCGCTGTGTATTTCCAGGGGCACTCCATATCGGCAAATGAACTCCTTCACAAACACGTCGGCAACAGTTGCGGCTTCTTGGTTTGGAATGGCATACGCTTCCACCCATTTTGTCAAATAGTCCATCACCACGAAAATGTACCTACTGCCATGTGCTGTCGGTGGAAACGGTCTGGCAATATCCAGGGCAATGCGTTCAAAAGGGCTTCCGACATTGTACTGCTTCATAGGAGCCTTTCTTCTCCCGTGCGGTCCATTGGTCGTGGCACAGGTAGTGCATTTCTTACACCAGTCCTTCACATCTTCGGAACTGTGCATCCAGTAAAACCGTTTTCGCACCCTCTGGAGGGTCTTCTTCACACCTAGATGTCCTCCTGATGGACTGTCGTGTAATTTCCGCAATACTGCTACTACCCTTGATCTTGGAATCACCAACTGTCTTCTACTTTCGGAACCCTCATCGTTCTCATCGATTACTCGCTGTAGCAAACCGTTTTCCAGAACCAGCGAGTCCCACTGGGCCCAATACGATTTCATCGTTGGCGAGTATCTTGAAATCTCCTGCCAAGTAGGTCGACAGTTTTCCTTTTTCCAATGTCGGATTTTTTTCAAGTCGAGATCGTTCTCTTGTTCCTCTTCCAACTTTTCTGGTGTCCATTCGTCGCTGGTCACCGTGGTTCTTCGAATCGCAGCTTCCTTAGCTTCTGTTTTGCTGCAGTGGGAGCATTCTGCAAGACATGGTCTTCTAGACAGGAAGTCTTTGGAACATTTTCGGGTCGAAGCTGCCTTCCGACGGTCGACCTTTGCTAGTTTTTCCTGCTGGATGTCTTTGTTTGTAGCAGTTGTTGGTCTCTTGCACGAACTGCGTACATGACCCCTTCCTCCACAATTCCGGCATCTCACAGCTTTCGGCTTTTCATTTGAGATGCTTTTCATCATGTTGACAATCTGGTCGAGCTTATTCTCAACTTCTTCGTCTGCTACAGACCTCACCTTATCGTATAGTCCGGAAGCCTGTGTAGCTGCTTCGTACTCCAAGGCTGCTGAGAGTACGTCGACCAGTGTCTTATGCCGAGCCAAGCGTAGAGTTCTCTGCATTTCGTTGTCACGAACTCCGTCGATGAATGCCTGTACTTCTAAACATTCCATGACATTCTCCGGTGCCGATAGATAGGCAAACCGCACCAACCTCGCAATGTCCGCTTCGAATTCTTGCAGTTTCGTGGCGTTTTTGTTTGCGGTTTTTCAGCTGCGACTGGTATAGATGCTCCAGGTGTTCCAGGCCATATCTCATGTTTAGTCGCTTTTTGAGTTGTTCAAAATCTTCGGTCTCTTCCACTGGAATGGTTTGAAGAATATCCATGGCGTCTCCTCTCAGGGTAAGAGTTAAATTTAACGCTTTTTCCTTCTCACTCCAGTTGTTCGCCTTTGATGCCGCCTCGAGTTGCTTAAGATAGTTCGGCCATGAAGTTTTACCATCGAAAGTTGGCAGTTTCACTCGACTGTTGATATCGTTTCCTATTTTTGGCTTCAACTCCACTTTCTCTGGCAGTTCGTCGTTGTTAGGGGCTTGCCTAGTTGTTGTATCCGAGTTATTACTAGTCTTCTTTTCGATTTCTTCGATTTTTTGTTTCATTTCTTGTTCCATTCTCTTAATCTTTCCTTCCATGTCCGACAATTTATTTTCTGTGTCTGCCGAAAGTTTACTTTCCATGTCCAAAATTTTATTTTCTATATCCGCCGAAAGTTTACTTTCCATGGATGAAGTTTCGTTTTTCATGTCCGTCATTTCGTTTTTTATATCTTTCGAAATTCTGAAACTTTTAATTCACAAAGTTTCTTCGCCATCTCCCTGTATATTTTTTTTGTAAACCCACTTCTGACACCAATTTATATTTACAACTACTTAATTTATATTTACCGATTTATATGTACTGTGCTTAATTTACTAATTTATATTATACACCAAACTAACTAACTACACTAATTTATATGAACGTCACTGAGTAAACACTTTATCGATCGCTTTCCTTCAATATAAGCACTAGCTGTCCATCTATGTGACTATGTCTCAACTATCTGATGACTGACTGACTCCGTGCAGCGATGCTCAATCTATTTATATCTCGTAGGGTAGATTACTAGAATGTTCTCGTCGCGCTAGATAGACTAGACCTCTAGTGACGAGTCTCTGGAATTTTCTCGTAGTCTGGAATGTTCTCTGCTAGGAGGGGATGGCAGTCTGAGCTCACAGTCATAGTCGTCTCATACGGGAATCTCGCTGGGGCACTCGCGTAACAATATTGTTACGAACTCAGTGATTCAGAAGCCGGTCCTGTCACGAACTTTGAATTTTGGCGAATGCGCTGGTTTATTCCTGAATGTTCTCGAAGTTCCAAATACGCCGAGGATGGTAAATTCAAGAAGGCTCTAGAGCTGCGAAAGACTATATATACGCGGGTTTCTGAGTGAGTCGAACAGTTTCCAGTATACAATGAATCGGTAAACAGTTTCAGCATACAGTGAGTGAACAGATAGTGAATATAAATAAGTAGTGCTATATTCAAGTGAATGAGCTAGCCAGATTCAACAAGGTCGTTATTACCTGGATACCGGGACACTCAGGTTATAGAGGTAATGAAAGAGCCGATAAACTTGCTAAGCAAGGAGCCAAGTCGGGAGAGCATCCAGAAAGGGAGGTAGGAATACCGTACCGAGAAGGATGCAATACCATAACGAAGGAGATAATTGGAAAGAGATGGGAAACCTGGAAGGAATCCCTGGGTCACAGATGGTGTAAAGAACTGACGGGAGATTTCATCTCCAGTTGGGCAAAATCAATCATCAAAATTGGTAAACGCAAGGCAAGAGATGTTCTGGGTATACTCACCGGACACTGCGAGCTGCGATGTTACACACACAAAACACAGGGACATAGCAACTTGTGTAGATGGTGTGGAGAGGAGGAAGAGACCCCGTGTCATTTCCTATGCAAGTGCCCCAACCTAATGGTACATAGACATAGATGGTTGGGAGCAGCGATCCTGGACTCAGAGTTATTCAAAGAGACTAGCATTGACAACATACTTGCATTTTGCAAGAGTGTTGGCTTTAGTGCACATCTCTCTGAAGTAGCCTAAGCATAGCTTAAGTACGAATCGGGGGGAAAGGGATACAATGGCGAAAGCTAAGTGTCCCTGAGCATTGCACCCCGAATTACTTGTAATGATAATAAATAATAATATTCAAGTGTCAAATATAAATTGGGACATTATACCGGGACATTATACCGAGTGTAGATAAATTAATAGAATTTAAGTAGTGTGTATATAAATTAAGTTTATAATAGTGTTTGGCATTAGTTCAATGTTTTTTCATTTTTTTTATGTAATGTTGGAAATTTTATGTTAGTGGCAACATCGCATTTTGTTTGATCGACCTGCACGTGCGCGCCTCGACTGAGCCCCTCTACTGCGAGGGAGGAAGAGGGATGATTTTAATTTTGGTATCGTTAGCGAGCTGCTGCACTTGTTTTTAGAGAGATTGTGTGATTACTTATACATAACATGTGTATTTAAATTAAATTGAAATAACTTACAACTGTGAACAAGGTGTTGTTTCCAAACCACATTAACTACCCGTCTCGAAGTTCATGTTCGAACAAATTCGACAGAGAAGTTGACGAACAAATGAACATAATTTGGTCCTTCGCATCCGGATAAAACAAACGAAGCATCGCCACATCAGATTATAAATTTCACGGCATCTCGAAGGCAACAAACACGCATCACGCAATATCCCGAAATACTTAGCAGAAAGACACGTGTGCAAGCAAGACCGGTCAAGTAGTCGATATTGGGTTGAGGTCAGGTAAAAATCTATCCTTATCAATTTTCATTTATTTACATGATACCTTTTTGATTCCTTTTCTCATACCACTAGTGTTAATAATATTATCTGCTCCATTGTTTCATAATATTTTTAAGCTAACATCTATTATTTATGAGGTGATTATTTCGTACATTTCACGGCATTTTAAACAAGATATCGGTCTTTATAGACACATAACTAATAAGGCCAATTCACGACTTGTGTTTATTTTATTTCTCGAATAATCTGAATTGTTTATGGGAATGTGTATATTTCAACAACTAACCTAAAAGGAATTTAGATACATCTTAGCTTATTTAAGTTTTAAGCAACCAAATTGTAGTTTTCTCGTATTTCAAATTACTTATCTCGTTATCTCGAAAATATTTTAACGTCAAAATGGAGGAAAGGGCAAACGAAGAAAAACGGTTAATAGCTCGTCGCGGTCAAATTAAAGCTGAACTCACTCGGTTTCAAACCTATTTAGACAAGTATACTACCGGAAAATATTCGCTTACAGAAATCGAAACTCGTTATGAAGCCACGAAAGATATTTTAACTGAATTTAAAATTAAACAGGGTGAGCTCGAGGACGTAATGCTCGAAACGGGTACTTTAAATCAAGAGCAAGCAAGCGCGGAACGAGATTAGTTTAAAAACAAATATTTTAAAGCCATTTCCACCGCGAAACGTCTTTCAACACCGGTTAATTCTCCAACGCCCGTTGTTAACCCCGTCGCGGTAAGTCAGTTGCAGCCGAATACAAAGTTGCAGGCCATAAAAATACCCGACTTCTCAGGACAATATTCGGAATGGCAAAGGTTCAGGGACACGTTTACCGCCTTGGTACATAACAATAGTGCATTGCAAAATATTGAAAAGTTTTATCATCTTCAATCGTGTTTGAAAGGTGAGGCCGCGCAAGTAATCGTAATTCCCGATGATACCCAAAATGTTTCACACTTAAACGAAACTCAAAATTGTACAGTGCTGTCACGTTATACTCCAAAGTATTCCGAACCGTTTGTTTTGTTATCGACGGCTCTCGTTCACGTTTTTGACGAAAATCACATTTCAGTGTCGTGCCGCGTTTTACTTGACAGCGGCTCAGAATCTAACTTTATTACTCGAGACACAGTAACGCGATTAAAGCTAACTACACGAAAGGTAAACATACCGGTTTCTGGAATAAACCAAACTAAGACGACAGTTAACGAACAAGTTAGAGTAACGATATAATCTTTAGTTATTGATAAAATAAATGATTTTACACCACAGGTGTCATTTGATATATCGACTTTAAAATTACCCGACCTTCCTCTCGCTGATCCTGATTTTAACGTCGCATCAAGCATTGATATGCTTATTGGTTCTTCGTTGTTCTACAACTTACTTGGAGAGGGTCAAATCAAGTACTACAGAATAGCGTTTTGGGCTGGGTAGTAGCCGGTAACGTACCCATAAATCAGCGATCATCAAAATGTTTTTTCTTAAATACTCACGGTAACGACAATGATATTGGTTTAAATTCTCAAATAGAACGATTTTGGAAAATCGAGGAAGTTCCTCAGATCCCGGAGAAATCTTGGACTTCTGAAGAACGCGAGTATGAACAACATTTCATTAATACCTTTGCTAGAAACGAACAGGGTAGATTTGTCCTTAAACTACCGTTAAGAAGTAATTTTCTGAAGCTCGGTGATTCAGAAAACCGCGCGTTAAATCGATTGTACTCAATGGAACAAAGGTTGTCCAAAAACGAAAATTTAAAAATAAATTTCAATATAACAATTTTATGCACGAATATGAAAATTTGGACCATATGAGACAAATTCCGCGAAATCAAATTTCATCAACCCCGATTTATTATTTACCCCATCACAGCGTCATAAAAATGGATAGCGTCACAACTAAGTTAAGAGTAGTGTTTGACGCTAGGCTAAACTACTTCAAATTTATCGCTTAACGATGTTTTGATGGATGGTCCAACCTTACAAAACGACCTGTTTTGTATTTTGTTAAGATTTCGTAGACACAAGGTGGTCTTTGTTGGCGATTTAACTAAGATGTACCGTCAGATATTAATACATCCCGAACATCAAGATTTGCAAAGGATACTTTGGCGCGATAACCCGCAAGATGAGGTAAAATATTATAATTTACAAACCTTGACTTATGGCGAAAGACCAGCATCATTTTTAGCAACACGGTGCCTCAAGCAAATCGCAATTGAAAATAGCGAAAAATACCCGACTGAATGCGACGTAATTTATAAAGACATGTATATGGACGATGTTTTAACAGGTGCTCCGGACAGCGCCACTCTAACCAAAATTCGCGAAACTTTATCTCATATTTTGTCACAATATGGATTTGAAATTCGAAAATTTCAATCGAACGATACACATTTTCTAAATAAAATATCAGCGACATCCGAGACACAGTACATGATCACGGATGACTCGGCTACTAAAACGTTAGGCGTCTGTTGGATTCCTTCTTTAGATGTTTTTCAATATAAGGGTCAATATTTTCACTTTAACCACGATAAGGCTACTAAAAGAACAATCCTTTCCTTTATCGCTGAAATATTTGATCCCCTTTCTCTTCTGGGTCCTATTTTAATACGCGCAAAACTTCTTATGCAAAAATTATGGCAACTCCAACTCGAGTGGGACGAGCCAATTACTGCAAATCTTTATGATCAATGGTTTGATTTTCAAGCCGATTTGTCAGGAATTCAATCTTTACAGATACCTAGAGGTATTTTGGTTACCAAGCCCCGTAATATACAAATTCATGCATTCTCGGATGCAAGCGAAATGTCTTATGGGTGCACGATATATATACGGTCTATCGACGACCAAGGTCACATCGAATGTCATTTACTTTGTGCAAAATCTCGTGTAGCGCCGTTGAAGTCAATTTCGCTTCCTCGTTTAGAGCTCTGTGGAGCATTACTAATGTCGCGACTCTTATCGAAATGTTTATCTATTCTAGATCTACCAATTAATGAAATATTTCTCTGGACAGATTCTACCATAGTTCTGTCCTGGATAGCAGGATGAGCCCCGAATGTGGAAAACCTTTGTCAGTAATAGGGTTTCAGAAATCCAATCACTTACAAAGGTGAATAATTGGAATTACATAGCGTCGTCTTCTAATCCCGCAGATATTTCTCGTGGATGCACTCTACACGATTTAAAACATTCGAATCTATGGTGGCACGGACCTGAATTTCTTGAAAAATCTAAGGAATTCTGGCCCGCTGACTGTAATATTGTTAACTTTGCGAGGAACTCAGATAGGACTCCTGAGTTTAAACCCGAAATAGTCACGTTTTTAAATATTAACGATAAAGTGTTTGATATATTTGAAAAATATTCTAATTATAATAAGTTAATTCGAGTGTTTGCTTATTGCTTAGGATTTATTAAAAACGTGAAATTAAATAAAGAGAATCGAGCGTGCTCTATTTCGTTATCTCCTTGCGAGAATAATAATAGTATCGAATCACTTTCTAAAATTGTTCAATCAACCGCATTTCCTACAGATTTAAGATCACTGCAGGAATCTGGCTCTGTGAGTCCTAAAAGCAAATTGAGATCGTTATCTCCTATTCTTGAAAATGGTTTAATTCGGGTCGGTGGTAGGCTCGAAAATGCTCATATTCCTTATAGCTCGAAACATCCAATTATTCTGCCACAATCACACTCCTTTTCACGACTGATTATTGAGCATGAGCACGCACGCAGTTTACATGCTGGTGCGCAAACTACTCTATCCTTTATAAGACAAACGTTTTGGCCTTTAAATGGAAAAATGTCGGTTAAGAACTGCATAAGAAAATGCATCACGTGCTTTAAATCAAAACCAGAAGTTTCAACTGCCAAAATGCGCCAATTACCAGCTCCGCGAGTAATCCCTACTTCCCCATTTCTGATGTCATCAGTTGACCTTGTTGGACCATATGAATTGAAAGACGGAAAATTAAAAAATCGCAAAATCATTAAATCATATTTGCGTGTTTGTTTGTATGTCTACGAAGGCTGTACACCTGAAGCTCATTTCTGACTTGACAAGTGACGGTTTTTTAAGCGTTCTAAAAATGTTTGTTTCTAGGCGAGGACTTTGCACGCATTTATATTGTGATAACGCTACAAATTTTGTAGGGGCAAATAACGAGCTGTTAGCTATTCGGAAACTAACTAATGATAATGTCGTACGAAATTATTTAACTGATAATCAAATCAAATTTCATTTTATCCCTCCTCGATCGCCCAACTTTGGTGGGCTTTGGGAGGCCGCGGTGAAATCTACGAAACATCACCTAAAACGAGTTTTGAATCAAAGGCATTTAACATATGGAGAGTTTCACTCTATATTAACTAAAGTAGAAGCAGTTCTAAATTCACGTCCTATTACCCCGTTATCCAACGACCCTTTCGACTTAGAAGCCCTGACGCCAGGACACTTCCTCATCGGTCGAGCCTTGACTGCTATTCCCCAAAGGAATTTGGTTGATGTGGAATCTAACTATGTCAAAAGGTATCACCTCACTCAACAAATAGTACAACATTTTTGGTCAAGATGGACTAAAGAATACTTGCATTTATTACAACAACGTATAAAATGGCAATCTGGTAACCCATCACTTGATGTTGGAACGATGGTTCTAGTGAAGGAAGAAAACCTACCACCTCTCTGTTGGCAACTCGGCAGGATCGTTGAAGTACATCCTGGTTCGGACTCAATAGTGCGTGTGGTGAGTGTGTTGACCAAGAGTGGCATTTTTAAACGCGCAATTAGCAAAATCTGTGCCCTACCCATAAATGCTGAACTTTAATTGAAAGCTGTATGTTTATATCGATTTGTACTGATAATTTGTTTATTTGTTTATCTATGTTTTACAAATTATTTGTGTATTTGTTTCATTGTTGTTGAAAGCTGAACCTTTCAAGAGCGGCGGAATGTTTGGTATTAGTTCAATGTTTTTTCATTTTTTTTCATGTAATGTTGGAAATGTTATGTTAGTGGCAACATCGCATTTTGTTGATCGACCTGCACGTGCGCGCCTCGACTGAACCCCTCTACTGCGAGGGAGGAAGAGGGATGATTTTAATTTTGGTATCGTTAGCGAGTTGCTGCATTTGTTTTTAGAGAGATTGTATGATTACTTATACATAACATGTGTATTTAAATTAAATTGAAATAACTTACAACTGTGAACAAGGTGTTGTTTCCAAACCACATTAACTCGCCGTCTCGAAGTTCATGTTCGAACAAATTCGACAGAGAAGTTGACGAACAAATGAACAAATAGTGTGTAAGTGTTTCTTCAATAAACCAGTAGTGATTAGCCATAGTGAGCATATAATTTTATCCCACGTTGAAAACAGCTTAAATAAATAATAAAATTAGTACTTTGGTGTCAGAAGTAGAATAATATGAATAAATAATCATGCACAAATGGCTAACTACTGAATGACCTGAAAGTGACGGAACTAAAAACAGAATTAGAAAATCGCGAGTTGGAAACGTCCGGAAAGAAAAGTGAATTGGTTGAAAGAATGAAAACAGCACTAGAAAGTGAAGACTTGGATACAGGAATATTCTCATTTAATGACGAGTCCTCCACCATAATCTCGTCAATATCTGCTACGAAGGACGATATTTCTGCTAAAATGGACTAGAAGATTTCTACCATGAAAAATGATATTTCTTCTAATATGGACGAGCAGGTTTCTACCATGAAGAATGATATTTCTGCTAACATTTCCTCCATAGACGGAAGATTTCTACTATGAATGACGATATTTTGCTAATAAAAATTGACATTGCTGCTGGAGTCGAAAATAAAATTTCGTCCCTGAAATCAAATATTGAGAATCAAATAACAACAATTGTAAAGAAAATCCAGGAGTTCGAGCAGCTAAAGAAGAGGCTGGACAGGCGATATGGTCACGAACATCTAGATCACTTGTACCAATCTCAGATGAAGAATAGAAGGCAGAGTCGACACGTGACGAAACCATAAAAGAGTATGTCCGATTTGCTTATCCATCAGCACCAGAAAACATGATGGAATGTCTAGACAACTCCATTGATGGCTTACGTGACCCTGACATGCAGAGGACGCTTTGTTTAGCCCATCCCAAAATATTGGTTGATGCATTTTATTGACTGCTGCTCTTGTATATGAAGCAGCCACGAAGGCTTCAGGATATAAAAAAGTTAGGACCGTTCAAGAAGAGGGTTACGAAGATAGATTTGACCAGATCGTCAACTTGATGAAAAGCATGGTAGACCGAAAGCCAAATAACATTAGATGCTGGAATTGTGGCGAGCTAGGGCATGTACGCAGCTCGTATAAACGCCCTAGGACTCCAGCAAACCAAGAACCTCAGTCACAGGAAAACTAGAATGGTTTGGCCACGAGGGGGAAGCACCGACCCAGGATCGTTCCAAAGACCCTCTCATACTGATAGCCACTCTCAGATGCCGTAATGACAGTGTATATGTGAATGGCGAAGTGAATGGCAGGAGATATATTATGCTGGTGGACACTGGAGCAACTAGAACCATTATACGGCCAGATATGGTAAAATCTAAGAAGTTTCTGCCAACGAGGCTAGGTGACTCCGGACCCGAGTCCGGACCGCAACAGGGGAGATTGCCAATGTTCATGGAGAGACGCAAATCCATTCAGGAATTGCTGAAAAAATTAACAAATACGTAATTGTATATAGCTGACATCGAAGAAGTCGTGATTCTGAGAATGGACGTAATGAATTTACATGGTTTCCAATTATACTTTGGAACAGAACAGAACCATCAAGGTGGGTTCCGAAGAGGTATTCCTTCATCCTCATACAAGCAGATCAGTGTTGGCTTCTGTACAGGAAGATAGGAAGGAGACCACGTACTGGAATCCAACGTGAAGAAACTAGCGATGCCCAAGAAGTACCCAATGATAACCGTGCCCTGTTATTTCCATACGACCCGAAAGTGTAGGTATGGATCCAGTTGCCGATTTAAACATGTAGTCCCGTCTACACAGAAGTTCCAGGAGGAACTCACTATTAAGGAGGGGGCAATGTTACGAACTCAGTGATTCAGATTCCCGTCGCGAACTTCAAATTTTGGTGAATGCGACCAGGTTCCATAATAGCAATAGCTTACTCGTAACTGTTCTGGAAGAGTAGAAGGTGGGGAATTCGGAAAAGATCCAGAACCGTTCACGTAAACTTCTATTTGAACCACAGATAAGTAGTGACTGACGTATTTACAACAAAAATTTGCAATTAAACTCGGTTCAACGCAGAACCACAGTTGATCTGTGCATTTACAACCATTTTACAACCAGGCCTAGTGGTAAAAATATTATGTGTCAAACAGTAGAGCAGTGAAATGTTTTCAAAATCCATATGAAAATTACCAATATTATTTTCAGAGTAAATTTCGCAATAATTCTCGTACGTGTAAAACGGTTCTCAAACAGTAGAGCAGTGAAATGTTTTCAAAATTGATATGAAAATTACCAATATTATTTTCAGAGGAATTCGCGTACGGGTAAAACGGTTCAAAATAGCTATTTTTTTATTGGTGAACCCTTTTACCTATTGAAAGCACGCCCCAGCGTGTTTGAAACGAACTTTAAAACACGCGCGTTTTTTAAAGTTACCATGGCACCATCTCGAGAAACGAAGTGTAATGTCTAATGGTTATATAAATGTCTAAATGACAACTTTTTTATTATTGGTCTGACAGGAGTAGGTACTTTGGAACGTCAGAACCTTTGAGTATTTGAACAATTCCAATTTTATAAATGAAAATGTAAAGTGCAGGTGATATTGTTTGAGATATTAATATTTCGATTTTGCAAATCGGAGAAAATAGTATTTTTCTACACCCACATGTATATTATCCATTTTTTGCACAGTTTACAGAATGGAAATGTAGGCCATATCGGTTAACTGAACGTATATGATTCATATACATCCTAGAACGTATATGGAATCCACCAATCAGAATTCGCGTTTAGTATTCGTCAACTCCCTTTTTTTGAATTTCAAAGAAACGTCAAAATAACTTATCGAAAAAAAGGCTTCCCTAGAAGCCCTGGATCAAGAATATTTATTTACAATAATAAACATAAATAAAATAATCCGTATAAATTAACAACAAATACTGAAAGCAGAATAAAATGGGTATTTAAGAGGACTTATGACAGACGTCAGCTCTTATAAAATTATGTAATTAATGTGACGTTATAGATATCGGGTTTAAACATTCCTCGGTAGTCGAGTGGTAAGCATACCAGTCTCTCGCGCGCTAGGTCCAGGGTTCGAATCCCAATGAAGAAATTTTTTTTTATTGTTAATTTTATTTCTAAATAATTATTCCGCTTGATATTTATTGGTAAAATTATGAAAATTGTTGAAAATTTTGAAAATTGAAGTTATATTACAGTCGAGATTACAGTTAATTAAAATGTTTATTTTCTAGATTTTTTAAGTGGGTCGTAGAAAAAATATACTGTTCGACTCGTGTAGATTGTCCATATCGCACTCGAACGATTGAGCACTCCCGCCTACGGCATCGTGCTCAAACTTCGTCCTCGTGCGATATGGCCATCATATCCACACTAGTTGCACAAACTACTATTAATTTCATACTATTAACATTTCCATGACAACACAAGGTAAACTAATGTCATCACGAATTCAACCATTTTACATTGTCAGTTATTTCTATTTTTTTTTTTCTTGTAATAGTAATAGATACCAGTATTTATGATTTCAAAGTGCACCAATAAAAAAAATATCGTAAAGTATTCGTGGATAACTGATCTTTAAAACACTTGCTCTATTTCGAGCACGACGGCTTTGCCGTCGTGCGAAATATAGCGTGTGTTTTAAAGACCTTTATATCCACTTATACTTTAATATACTATTTATACCATCAGTTACGAAATGCCTAATTTTGTGTAACGCGTGAGATTTTTGCGGAACGAACGAAGTGAGTTTCGCAAAAACTCACAAGTTACACAATAGTTATTTATGTAACTAGTGTGTAAAGTAGCCTTTTTTTTGACGAATGTGAATGTTGTCGCATGAGCCGCAGGCGAATGCGACAATCACATGAGTCGAAAAAAAGGTCTTTACACACGAATTACATACAAAATTTTTTCTACTATCGAAAACTTTATCAAAATACAGAAGTTTAGGTAATATGCCACTAGAACATTTTCGAAATTTATCATTTTATTTTTTCCACACTATTTGCGAAGTAATCTTCTGATAGATCCATCTTTATAATTATAATAATATAAAATAACATCATAGTTTCCTAAAAATATTCAATACTTACATCAAAATACAATTGATTACCCTAGGTATAGTCGGAAGATCTCAATTCAAACTTTAATTGTCAGATTCAATTCACAATTAAAGAAATGTCAGTCACTCACCGCCAACTTATACCTATTCAGATACACATAACTACATACATAATAATATTGGATTTTTTACTTTACGCACTAGTGCGCAAAGAAAAACTCTTTACGCACTAGTGCGTAAAATCAGATTTTACGCACTCGAAAGTGTGTCTAAAGTACCTACTTTACACACGGTAGTAGAAAAAATTTAATTTCGTAACGTATTGCATACAAGATGTTTTCTAATTTTGAAGAAAGTACCTAATAAAAAAATAAAATTTAATATAATAATTGATAAAAATTAGGAAAACATAAATTTAGTTTGTTGCTGTTACCATAGGCTGTTACTTCATGCTAGTTGTCAGTTTGACATTTTGTAAAAAAGTCTAGACGGAAGGTTTTTAGCGTTAATTTGAATAATTGTGTTATCAATATTTATAATAATTAATTAATTTATTATTTATGTTTTTAACTTGTATTATAACAGTTTAATAATAGTATTTTATGCAACGATCATGTAATGATAGCCATTAAGACACGAGCATGTTGTAGGATACGAAACGAGCCGCAGGCGAGTTTCGTATATAATATGCGAGTGTATTAATGGCCATTACATGAAAGTTTCATACAATAATTTTTCTACTCCGCTTAATAAGAATTATTCAATTAATAATTGTTTAGTTTAATTAATTTTAAATATAGTTACTTTTGAAAATCAAAATTATTTGGCAGCTGTCAAATTAAGTGTCACTTAGGCCTGTTCGCCTGCAATAAAAGTGTAGCACTGAGCTATATAAATTTTGAAAAATTCAGGTCAATCTGTGAAAAAATGCGTGTAAAATTGCTAAATTTGGGACTATCTATGTATAAAATTGCATTTGTATACTGCAACAAGCATTGAAACATAATTAAAATAAATAAAATCGTATAGCTCAGTGCTACACTTTTATTGCAGAGAAGAGACCTAATATACTTAATTTCTGAAATGTCAACCTGGTATCCATGGCTATATACTAAATATTGTGCGAATGTCGCATTCCTATTGGCTTAAAAATCTGTATCATAATGAAAATCTGTATCATAATGAATTTCATTATGATACAGATTTTGGTCTTTTAATAAGTATATTATAAAACAGGAGTAGAAAAATAGAATAATTCTTTTTGTCACTAATTTTGAAATACATTTTTCGTCACCAATTGCATGAAATTTTACTTTATGCAACTAGTTACATAATGTCAATCAGTTTTAAAAAGTGTCACTTTATATGTCAAAACTAGAAAAAAAATTTACGAAAATTTTGGCAATAAATCTGTGACGTGTAAAACGGTTCTCAAACAGTAAAACAGTGAAATATTTTCAGAATTCAGATCAAAATTATCGATATTATTTTCAGAGAAAATTTCGCAGTAGGTTATTCTCGTACGTGTAAAGCGGTTCTAATTTTGATATTAATTTTGAAAACATTTCACAGACTCATATCAAAATTATGTAATATTATTTTCAGAGTAAATATACATTGGCACAAAAATAAGATATAATTCTTGAGATTCAAAAACAACTAAATTAAATAGTCTTTTATTTCATATGACAATAGGGGTCTTGCATGGATTTTGAATCCAAATTATTTTGTGTGGAATAGTAACAATACACACCAACTCCAACGTTTCTGAAATTATTTTTGAAAAAAAAAATTCGTTTTCGAAATATAAGCAATTTAAAAGTGTGCAAATCCCTTTAAAATCCACGTGGTGCGAAAACGCTCTGTGATTGGTCTGACGTC
The DNA here is from genome assembly GCA_963978555.1 of Galerucella nymphaeae. Classification (NCBI taxonomy): domain Eukaryota; kingdom Metazoa; phylum Arthropoda; class Insecta; order Coleoptera; family Chrysomelidae; genus Galerucella; species Galerucella nymphaeae. The sequence continues at coordinate 8,362,731 of OZ021708.1, forward strand.
ATCGGCTTGTACCTGCTTGGGTCTGGTGGCCATCGGTATCGGAATTCGGAATCCTCATTATTTAATTGCATTTGCGTTGTGTCCTTTGTGTTTATTTATTATTTTTTCTCTACCTGGGTGTCTTCTTCGTGTATAAACAGTGTAACAACGCCCTTTTTTATGTATTTTTTTCCACCAACTAGTTTCCATCTTATAAGCTACATATTTTGAATACTGAAAAAGCGAAACCACCGGGGGTTGAACCCGGGACCCCTCAGTTACAATCCCTTTACGCTAAGCCCTGCGTTACGGAGGTTCCTACTTATCAATGTTCTGTTCGGTATTATTTACTATTTATTTAATCGCCTACAATCTAACATATATAATTTTCCATATCATTTTCCAACTGTAATAAAAAAACCACCAGCATTAATAATAATAAATATTATTTATTTACTGATTTATTCATTTAGACTCAAATAATTTAGGTAATAGCAGATAGGTAATAAGTTTTAAAATACAACATAATTAATCTGTTTATTTTTGTATGTAGTAGGTAGACGTACCTTTATAAACATTTTTGTTTCCCTTATTTTTCTTAACAAATTTTAACTAAAATAAGTATTTACATCGAAATGATCTTCACAAACAAAACAATTTGTTTTCGCCGAAATATCTTTGAAATTCCGACGAATTGTTTTCATCCAATCTTTCGTATTTTTGGATCTTTAGGAATGTTTAAGAACACTTTATTTGGATCTCTAATGGATGTACCACTTGTAACCTTGTTCCCGTTCTGCCATAACTTCGAAAGTAAAGAAAACCAAGCAGTAGAACACCTCGAACACAATAGAAATCATAAAGAGCAGACTACAGTAAAATACGCCCAAGGGACAGACATGCAAATTGCAGAAGTGACATGTCTTTGTCACGGAACTTATTGTCACTTCGTCAATGTCATGTCAATATAACCAATAATATCTCTTGCAGCCCTCCTAACTCCTTACTATAAACTAAATTCTAAATTTTCTTTTTAGATTTGATGATCATTTAAAGTATTAATTGTAATATTCTATGCATTTTATCATATTTATCGAATGGTTAGAGATGTGTTCAATTTGTAGGTATATTATATTTTTAATTTGGTTTAAAATTTAATTATACTGTCTATTGTTATTTAAAAATGTTTTAAAATACACCTAACACATTAAAAATACTGTGGAATTAATTTACGTAGCTACATAACTTTTCCGTTCATAAATTAGACTTTGGAACAGTATTCAAATAAATGGTTATTGTTCTAGTTAAGAGGAATCTGTAAGTTTGTTTTTTTGATAGAAGAATAAAGGGATAGATCAAAATATCAATTTTAATATCAAACGAGGTTGGAAAACTTAATTTTAAACATTTGAACTAAAATTAGTTATATTTAAACAATTCCCACAATGCTAATAGGTAGATCATGTCCAATATTACAAAATTTAGAGGAATTGATACATAATATATGAACAGAAACACTTTTAATAACACAAAGGAAGGATACATTCATTTGCAATTTAATAATGTCTACAATATTGAACAAGTTTTGAAATGCATAGGTATATATATGAAATTCAATAAAATATTTATATTGCTTGGTGCTAATCAGCTCATCACTTCATTTCTGTAATAAAAAGGAAATAATTAAAATGGGCTACTCAATTGCCATTGTTAATTTCTATATATTTTGAGTACACAGAGATGGGAATTTGTTATAGGTAGTTATTTAAAAATGGCTAAGTACAAAGTCTAGACTGTTGGATTTGTAGATCCAAACTGAATCCCACCAGACGATATTGTTATTGATAAGATCAAAAGTAATTAACTACATCACCCTCTTCGTTATTCATTATTGGGTTTTTATTAAATCCTGTTACTACTAAAGCGGTAATTTAAATCAGTAATAAAGCCTGTACAGAATACAAATTCATTGAATAATATCTAAAATTAAACAGCAAATGGTATAGTGGCAAACAGACTGGCTTGTACATTTACTAAAAGATGTTACAATATTTTCTATTGAGGTACCTTCTGACGTTTGCTTGAAGGAAAATATTCTTGTTTCTCCATTTTGTGCTTTGTTGTCTCTATTTTTGTAAAGTCATCAGTTTTCTTCATAATTCCTTGAACATTTTTCAAAAAAAAGTCAAATGATCCACTATCTAATGTATTAACCCAATCACAAAAATTAGTCTTCTGAATTAGAAGTTAATTTTTATCCTGAATCTGTTCTATATCTTCTGTTTTATCTTCCAAAAATTTATGATCGATTGCCTTCTACCACTGAAAATAACTTAAAAGAATTAATAAAATATCAAATATTGTAGTATCTTATCTTAATGTTATCGTAAAATTCAGTAAAATCCAAATGATGATCTGTAAAATAGAAATATTATTATCTGTAGCTTGTAGCAAGTAAACAAAAACAAAAGTTTCCCACAATTTTTACGCGTCAACTGTCAAAACATACCTGCTCCATGACAAAGACATGTCACTTCTGCAATTTGCATGTCTGTCCCTTGGGCGTATTTTACTGTAGTCGACTGCCCGACCGGTGACTACCCGACCGGCGCGGCATGGTTAAATTATCAAATGTCAGTAATTGTCATTTTAGCAGATGTGAGTGTTCATGATATTCATGATAAGAATTTCACAAATTTTTCAGTTTGGCAAGTTAAAAATCATATTTATTCCATGAGAAAATAATTCCAATTAATCGATAAATCACATTATTTTGTAATGTCTACATTTTTTTACATGAAGCAATTAAAAAATGCATAATATTCTTATTTCTCCTCAAATCTAAAACAATATCAGACAACTTATCAAATATAGGAAAGTGAAGTGACTTTTTTTATACCTTATCTCTTAGATATGTTTGTTAAATGATATAATCCCAGTTATCTATTCAGTACTTAGGTACCTACATTTAAAAGTAAAAATGTCATCTGGTCGTAAGTGTAAAAATTGTGGTGGCTCAGATATTGAAGTAGATCCAGCCAGAGGGGATGCCGTTTGTACAACATGTGGATCTGTACTTGAAGATAGTATTATCGTTGCCGAAATCCAATTTGAAGAAGGGGCACATGGCTCTAGTAGTGCCATCGGTCAATTCGTTTCTGCCGATTCCAAAGGAGGTGCCACCAAATTTGGAGCTTCATTTCATGTTGGAGATAGTGTGGAATCAAGAGAAATCACTATTAAAAAAGCTAGAACAGGAATATCACACCTATGTAACCAATTGAGATTGAATCAACATTGTATAGATACAGCATGTAGTTTTTTTAAAATGGCTTTATCAAGAAACCTTACTAGGGGCCGAAGATATACTCATGTACATGCGGCATGTGTTTATCTTACTTGTAGGACTGAAGGCACAGCACATTTACTAATAGATATTAGTGATGTATTACAAATATGTTGTTACGAACTAGGGAGAACATATTTACGATTATCTCAAGCATTGTGTATTAACATACCTGCAGTGGATCCTTGTTTATATATTTTAAGGTACAATTTATTTTTTGAATCAATTCTCAAAAAGGTATCCATTTATTTATTTTGTTTCAGATTTGCTGCAAAACTTCAGTTTGGCTCTAAAACTCAACAGGTAGCTAATACAGCTTTACGATTAGTTCAAAGAATGAAAAGGGATTCAATCCACTCTGGTCGAAGACCTTCTGGATTATGTGGAGCAGCCTTATTAATGGCTGGTCGACTCCATGAATTCAACAGATCTCCAGCTGACATAGTAAAAATAGTAAAAGTGCATGAATCAACTCTTAGAAAAAGATTAATGGAGTTTGGAGACACTCCAAGTAGTGCATTAACTTTGGATGAATTTATGACAGTAGACTTAGAGGAAGAGCAGGATCCACCATCTTTTAAAACAGCTCGAAAAAAGGATAAAGAGCGGTTACAAAAGTTTATGGATGAAGAAGGAGAACAATTCACAGATTTACAAAGAGAGATTGAAATGCAGTTAGAAAATAAAAGAAGAAGTATCAAACCTATTAAAGTTACTTCAAAGGTTGATGAGGAGATGGAAACAGATTTATTTATTAAACAGTCTACTTTAGGAACATTAAAAAAATTGATGCATGAGGAAATTAGTGAAGTATCAGATGTAGGTTTAGGTCCAGACATATCAAGTATAGGTGAGTTTTTAAATTGAATTTTTCAAAACATAATCAAGTAGTTTGTATTTATACCAATTTGATGGTTTATCATTTTTTAAATTTTTTGCAGGTTTACCAAATTCGTTAGAAGATACATCAAATGCTTACCACCCACCAGAAGAATTAGATTTAGATATGAATTTGGATGACATTAATGATGATGAATTAGATACATACATCATGTCAGAACATGAATTTGAAAACAAAAAAACTCTATGGTATAAAAGAAATGCAACATATTTAGAAGAACAAAAAATTAAAGCAGAGAAATTGCAAAAAGAAAGAGAGGAAGGCAAGCCAGATAAGAAAAGGAAAAGAGTTTCAAAGAAAAAAACTATAGGGCCAGCAAATTCAGCTAGCGAAGCCATAGAGAAAATTCTTCAAGAGAAAAAAGTTTCTACCAAAATTAATTATGATGTTCTTAAAAGTTTGAATGTGGTTTCTGTTCAAAATGAAACAATAACACTTTATGAGAAAGATGCTGCTGCTACTTCAGAATCTATAAAAAGGAGAAGGCTTTCTTCGGTCTCTAATTATTCTAATTATCTTGAACAAGCTCCTGAGAAAGTAACCAAGAGAAAAACAGGTTTGTTCTTGAATTATTATCCATTATTTTTTTCCAACCTTTCATTCCTGAATATCCCCTACATTTTTATATTCTTGTGATTCTTGTGCTTGGGTATACTATACTCTTTTCACTTTTTTCTAGCATCTTCTGTTGGTCTTCCCATATTTGATGATAATATGAAAAAGAAAATTGAAGATAAAGGGGAGGCAAAAACTGAATCATTACAAAAGAAAGAAGATACTAATATGTCTGAAGAAGATGAGGAATATTATGATGAAGAACAAGGTGAAAGTATTGAAGTCAACAACGAAATTGGAGTACTTCAGATGCTTCGACAACACAGAGAAGATGAAGATGAAGCTGATTATAATTATGGATATTTTGAAGAACCCGATTACTAAAAAAACGTTTATTGACATTTTTCAGCTATTTGGCGAATAGATATTAATATATAAATTTATATTTTCATGCAGAAGAGATAAAAGTAAGCTATTGATTTATTTTATCAATAAGCATTTATGAAAGACTTCTGGTTCATCACATGCATTTTTTTCCTAAATGTGTACCTTTACATTTCATAGACTGAATATACGCAACTAAGATTAAGATTTCCACTTTTATTATCTGTTTATTAATGTAAATGTGATTTGTTTAAGTGACACTGTTTGTTGCATTAGAAAGGACTCTCATTTTTACAGTTTTCCTGGAAGTTTATGACCTGGTACTCATTAAAGAAATTTATTTTTAAATAAGTTTCTTTCAGTATAAAAATTTGTAGTTAACAAGTATGAGGAACCTTTGGTATTCCCAGTATTTATTTAAATTGTTTACAGTCAATTGTGAATGAATTATTTTGTGATACACTGTACTGAGAGATGCCTTTTGTTTGTCTTAGTGGCTCGATGGTAAGTGACCCATTCTCAGTTTTCGAAAATCTCTTCTTACAGTGAGATTGTCATTAATTTATTTTGGGGTGAACACATTCACTACTGTGCTTCCTCTTCTACTATTTCCTAATCAATGCTTCAGAGACCAGCAGCAGCCTTCTGTTCTATTCCTTGAAGAGGGAACTCTGCAAGTTTTAGTTCAAGTAAGCCTCTCTTATCTATTTACTAGTCTCCCAGGTGTGGTTTTTGAATTCCATAGTTTCTTGCTTTCCACAAGTAAGTCTATATTCTATCTACTAGTTTGAGCCTTTTTTTAGCCAGTTATTAAGACTACTGTCAGTATAATCTGGCTTATACTTATTTTTAATATAAAACTTTAGCCAATTTTGTAGAATGGTTGAAATCCATTCAATTATTCACGGTGATGACTTTATCTGGAATAAATCAACAAAACATTTTATACTCTTGCATGAACAGTGTAATAAGACAAAAGTGGAGACAATTTTTCTTTATTGTTTATTGACATTTTTTACTTGTTTTGTTGAAATTATTTTTAAATAATAGATTAATTTATCATATATTAAATTTTGTTTAATCATTATAAGAATTATTTAAAAACAAACTGACAGCAGCGGAGGCAAGGCAGGCTGAGTCCCTCAACCTCAATAACGTTTTTATTTAAGAAAAATGAAGCGCATCAAACCTTTAGGTTATCAGCGCGACAGCGCAATCAAATGAACAATAAATATTAAGTACTACTACAGTATATGTATGAAAAAACAATTTTGATAGTTGATTGAACTTGGTGTAGAAACTGAATAGCACGTAGATAAGCTACCAAGTTTTCCATATTGTACTCTTCTCATAGCAAGTGGTACATAGTAGGTGGAATGTTAAACTCTCGTGACTTCGGTGGCACTGGGGTTTTTGAAATGAAACTACACAAATCGTACCGAAAGTAACTATTTTCAAATAATTATTCCACATGAAATCAGTTTGAATAGTCGACTGAATTTTACCTATAATGTGTGTTTATCTTCCTCGAGAGACTCAAAAATATCACATCTTTCACGTAGAAATTTCAAGAAATCTTCCAATTTCGGACTTGTTCGTTTTACACGTTTAGATTCCCAATCGTTACGAGCCGCGAAATTGAGTTTATTATTGAGTAAATATACTAAGAGGGTGTCCCAATGCTGGACAGGTTCACCTAGAGCATTTAATGATATGAGTATTCTAGTGCTTTGGTCATGTAATTGAGAAAGTGTTATATATGATTCCCAAACAATAGCTGGCAAATTGAAAAGTGATTTTATTTGATCATTGACAAGTTTCTCAATGTTTTCGTATTTCTCAGACTCAATAAGTTGAAATGCCTCTCCCTTTAGTGAAAGACGTAAATAGTTTAGTTTTTGTGCTTTAGGCATGTAAGGATGTTTATCTATAACAGATGAAAAATTTTCTTTAAAGAACAGCCAGTTTTGATATTGTCCATCAAAAGAAGGAAGATTCATATCAGGAAGTTTAATATTGTAGTTTTGTAGTGATGAAAAGTTTGCATTAGTATTACCTGGAGATTTATGTTTCATTAAAATTTGTTGAGCTTCACTGTTAATGCTATAAAATGTATCCTCAAAACTGGTGATCATTGAATTTATCAAGCAAAGTTAATGTTGATTTTAGGCGAGATTCTAGATTTATCGAATCAGGATTATCATTATTATGTATTTTAGTATTTTTTAAAACAAATGTTTTAAAACGAGTAAGGTCAGCTTTAAAAGACTAATATTTTTTAAGGTAGTGATACTTTCTGCTACATCAGACATGATAAATGGAATTAGAGAGCTGTAACATTAGTTGATTCAGAATAAAATAGGATTGGGTAGGTATAATTAAAGATAAGGAATGCTGCACACTTACCTTACGACACATTTTGTGTTTGGCGTGGCAGTTTCCACAAATCACTGTATTATCCGGCTAACGAAGGACCAATTTTTTTGTATATAACGTCTTATATACATTTAATTTAGCATGGGATGCAATAGTATAATTTTTATTTTGAATATTCAACTTATTGATTAGAACAGACAAAACTTTTTTAAATTCAAATGTAAAAGTAAACTTGACGTAACGTCATATAAATATATAAAAAAAGGTGTTCGGAACGGAACAGCGCCTGACTTCTTTTTGAGTCATTTCAAATAATGGCTAAAAAAAATTTGTATCCGATAAACTTGAAGAAAATTCAGGAAAGTCGAATTCTCTAGGAATATACTCCTTCTATGAGAAAATCAACAATACTAATTGAGTAAGCAAGACAGGACAACGTCTAGTTTGATATATTGACGATATTGAACTTTTCGTAAGGTTTGATTTCATCAACTTGTTTGCCGTTAATACATTATCAATTCGCAGTGATACTAGTTTGGAGTAACCTAATGATAAAATGAATTTTATCTTAAGCGATGTGAATTTGAAGTTCGTCAGATTCTCAACAAAAAGAAGTTAGTTCATAGGTATAGTTACGAAAAGTGAATCGAAAATGTCTAGTACTCAAAACAAAACTCGACTCAACGAGCATAAATATTTTATTCAATTAACGATATACATAAATTTAAGCTCTTGAACAAAAATATATACAATTCAGAAAATACTTAAAATACAGGGGACAAAAGAAAACTTATATTATCGTATATAAATATAAAAAGTACATTATTAAAAATAAATAATCTCATATTAGTATATTATATACCGCGGGACTGAAGTAGTACATTTAATCCTGAAGGTAAAGTTTATGGCCCGACCGCAGGGAGGGCCATAATTTACCTGAAGGATTAAATGTACTTCAGTCGCAAGGTATATACGATACTTTTCGTACTTCCGGTATGAATTTATTAATTATTTCAATAATTTCAATCAGTTTTTTCTCTCTTCAACTCATTTAATAAACTGTCTTTAAAATAAGTTACCATAGTAACATTGCGTTGTGACAGTTATAATTTAGAAACATTGTCATTACTAGTGTCATTGTAAAGAAACATTGTTATTGATAATTATTGGTATCATGAGTGAAGAAGGTGTATCTGATATTGATAAAAGAGCAGCCGAAGTAGGTGAAGAATTGTTACCACCGAAATCTAGAAAACTATACGAGCAGCAGTACGATGCTTTTAAAAAGTGATTTAATCGTTCCGGGAGTTTCGTCAATATTTAATCCCGGAGGGATTAAATGTGACACTTTAGTACCTGTCACAAGGGAGTGAAGTTGTCACTTTAGGCCAGGAAGTACGAAAAATATTTTATATCAATTTTAAAAATTTAGCAACATTTTGACACACAAACGTTGTAAGTATTGAAACATTATTTGTAATTTCAACAACAGAATTACGCTAAGCTTATACCAGAAGTGTCAAGTACTTTTGGTACTTTTTTATTTTAAAATAGGCCATGAAAGGGTGAATGCAGATTGTCCGGGTCTTAATGTTCCATCTCTTTCTAAATCCACTATTCCAGTGAATTATTTCCTATTGTCTCATTAACCGCAAAAAGTTCCCCGTATTGTTCTTGCATAAAGTTGAAAGTGTACTTAAGAGAGGGAGCTGGAAAATTTTGCAGCTTGAAGAAAGTTTGACAATTCATAATATTTGTACGATGTCTTTTTTAAATAGTTGATTTATTTAATAATCACATTGTCATTAAGCCGCAAAAAAGTTCCCTGGGGCAGTTAATTTTATGCAACATAATTTTCCACTGTGGTTCAAGCTTAACCCATTCTTCAATTTTAACACTGCTTTTAGAATGAACGCAGTAATAAACAAAAATGTCTATAATATACTGATTAGTGATGTAACGAATGTTGGATGTTTCACATTCGCGAATGCGATTGCGAATATTTTAAAATTTCAAAAAAAGCGCGCGTTATAAATGCTAATTAATGTTAGATTTAATCAGATCTCTAGAGTTCTTTTTTCATAAAGGAGACTTTAATTTAGAATGTGAAAGTATAATTTCATAAAAATATCTAAGTGTTATCTATTGTATTATTATTTCATATGCATGCATATAATAATTTCCTTTTTGATTATTGAAAATATTCGCATAATTTTTGCGAATGCGAATGTTGAAAAAGATGCGGATATTCGCGGATGCGAATTATCCGTTACATCACTAATACTGATCATTGTTCAAACCGAATTACAATAAAAATATCTGATAAATCAAGGATATTTCAACTTTATACCAGAAAAAGTAGTTAACCCAACTCATGCTAGATCTAAGAATTATTAAGTATAACCCTGTTCCTTGTAAATTTTCTTGGATAAATCAATCTAATCACTCTCAAATATTAAATGTGTTGAAATATTTCGAAATCGTATTTGATAATAATCATTTTGTTCTTGTGTAAAGTTAAAAGTGTACTTAAGCGAAAGGGAGCTGGAAAATTTGGCAGCTTGAAGAAAGTTTGGCAATGCATAATATTTGTACAATGTCTTTTTTAAATACTTGATTTATTCAATAATCACATTATCATTAGATATTGAAATTTACACAAAATAGAACATTTTTTTAAATATGAAAATAATAAGAGTTTTTCAAAAATATATTCCATATCACAGTAATTGGTTTAGGCCCAGCTGTTTTCATAAAATATTGGATGGAAAAATTTAGATTTATAATATCCAGAAGTTTATTGAAAATTAATTTACAAATGCCTTTTGAGAAGGCATTTTATTTAATTTTTTATTAGTTTTTAAAACCAATAAAAATCGAATGAATTTTTCTTAAAAAGTTAATCATACACGCTTCTGTGAAATGTAAAACACAAACGTCAGTTTATAATATTTTGCAGGTAGTCGAGATTGCTAAAAATGAGTGATTATAGTGGTTGCACCCTCCTTAAATTAGAGCCAAGGCAGAAGAACTGGAACTATTGCCGAAAAAATCACAAGATTATGTATACATCGTATATAAAAAATGGTGTGATAGGAAAATATTTTTTCATTTTAAATTTCCATCAGTTAACCTCACATTCTGTCAAATGGATTGAGATTAAGTTCTAATCAAGTAGGCGCTGTATTTTTATATCCTTGTTTGATAATGAACAACTTTTCAATTATGTTATGTTTCCGGCTAGTAGTAAAAAAACACTTCACACCTTTTTTAAAAGGGAAAATGATTATTTTTTATATAAAATCAAAATATACTAGGCGTTTCGTTAAAAAAAACAGACGAAAATAATTTGTGAAGTGAAAACATCACCCCTTGTATTACTTCCGATTTCGGAGATATTTGAAGTTAAATAATAGGTCCTAAATTTGTGAAATACTTTTTGGAGGAATCTATGGTTATTTTATTAAAAAATTTAAAATCAGCCTACACCATTTTTATTCAATTTAGTTCAACGAGGTAAGTATATTTATTTGTATAGTGGCACAATTTTTTATTAAAAAAAAAAATGAAACATCTGTTATCAAGCAAGTATTTGTCAATTTGGTTAAAAACACATAAATGGATTTTTAGTAAGTTCCATTGGTGCTTTTTGGAAAAAAATTAGTCAGTTATAACAAATTGGAAATAAATGTTTGAATCCTCAACTTATTAAAAGCTGAAAATGTTTACAAAAATTATAATTATTTAACCTGTTTCGTATCTTTTCGCACAAAATTTACAAAATTAAAAACATTTCTAGAGTTGAATGTTGCAATTTTTTCAATATACCATTCCCCTGAATACAATCCAGGACAGCAAAATTTCTTAGAAACTAGTCTCGATTAAATTGAATATACTGAATGTTCTATGTTGTGTAATTAATATATTATTCGAGTTTATTCTCCTACGAGTCTCAGTATACAAAGTAAACAAAAAGGTATAGAGTATAGATAGATTTTTATAAAAACGTCCCTTCAAATCTACTTAATATGAAAAAAAGTAGATTAGGTCGAGAAATCTCTTGCTGAGAAGCTCAAGGTATTATTTTGGCTGATGCTGATATATTCGGAAGAATAGGTGGTTTGATAAAAAAACATTCAGTAAAATTATCGCAGGTGTTGCGATGTCTGTACAACGAGATTGGCTCACATCCTCCTTAGAGACCGCATCGGATGAGGAAATGTGGTTTATCTTGATATTTCCCAAGCAAAAAATCCCAGTTTTATTTGAATGTTGTTAAGATGGAAAACGTGACTGTCGACTAAAAAAATATCAAAAATGGGAGAAATTCAGTTTATGACGTTCATAGATCGATTCCGGTCTGGATAGTGTGAACCAAGCTTTAATAAAAAAAATAGAATAATCATACTGTACCTATAGATAATGTTTCACGATTATTGTGTTTAGAATAATGGAAGAACTTTTGCTCAAAAAATATTAAATATTAAGACAAAGTAGTTGATTTTGTACCTCATTTTGAGTAAATTATTTTTCCATTAATCTCATTTACCACTTAAATAGTACCGTTGAGTGATAAATATATACATATTTATCACTCAACTGTGATACTGTGATAAAAATAAAAAGAATATATAGAATATCACGGCTCAGTCCATACCGGAACGAGGCCGTTACAGTGACGTAGTGTGAACCAAGCTTAAAAAAATTTCAATTCTTATCCACATATTTTAAAAAATTTCCAGAAAATCATTCATTGGAAGTGACGAATTGGGCCAATTATTTTCCCATCAATATCGAATTAATGATAACAATGTGTGATAACATATACTGGTACAGTTTCTAACTAAAAAACTATACCAAAAATTTCGTACGGCACATCCAACGTAAACTTTTTCTTACATTTCGGTTTTTTGTTTTAAAATGAAGTCCAATCACTTTCTATTGAAGATGAAGGAGACGAGTAGAGACGCTGTTAACAGCATGGAGTTAAGGTAGAATGCACAGCCGGAGCACGGTCGTGCACTGACGTAGTTGAAAAAGTCTTCGTTAAGTTTTTTGTAGGATCCGAATGAGGGACATTGGTATTCTAATGCCTCGGAGAAACATTTCTTCACTACTCCCATGTCACTAAAGAACACCGTAAAAAATTGTTAGATTTCAATAAAAAAGGAGAAATTCTTGTTATAATAATAGTATTTACGAAAAATAGAAAAAAGTGAGAAAAATCGCTTTTTTTAATTAACAGGCAGTAGGTAATGGCGACTTTTGAAAAATTTAACGTACACCTATGGTGAATGGGAGTTTTTATAAATAAATTGACTCAATTTAATCATTTTATCGCGCACACATGGAAAATATATATTTTTAAATTTACTTACTATATATACTTTCAAAAATATCTTAAATTTACATTTAAGTTACCACGTGAACCGTCAATTTTATAACAAAAAGATCAAACAGGAAACAGGGGTTAGGTTAGGTAAATACCATCGTTAAATGGCGTATCGTGTTAAGTGCATATTGCGTGTGCCTGGGGTGGCATTCTCTTCACACACTCGATATACAAATTCCGTTCACCAAATTTGGTTGTTTTGGAGCGAAAAATAGATCTAATTTCTGATACCCATAAGGTGTCGCCTACGTATTCTCTATCTTTCCTTGTCAAAATAACAACGTGAAATGTAAAATCCAGGCGACGTCGCTTAAAAGCGATCGCTAGTGTTTATGAACGGAATGTCACTCCTGAAGAGTTAATCAGAACGGTCTGGTAGGAGCAAATTCACACGAGACGCCATTGTCCTTTGATTCGCCCATAAAAAAGTCATTCGTAAAAACGATTAAATAACCAACAAACAGGGATGATAATTATGGAGCGGCACTCCCGTTTTAATTTCAGTAAAGGTACATAAATTTATCATTCTTTTTTTCGTCAAGGATTCTATATACATATTATATAATATATCAGATTAAATTTACAAGGGTAGCAAATTAAATTGTCTAGTTTAGGATTCAACAAAATTTGGTTAATACTTTAAAACCGCGACTTAAAAAAAGTGAAAATGTTTATCAGCAACATAAAAACTTTGGCTGCTGAATAGAACTAAGTAATTATACATGTCAAATTATTGTTTTTTGATTGGTTAAAATATTTAAAAATATCATAAATACGTACCCGCAAATATCTTTTTTCACTATTATTCCTGATGTTGGTTTGAATATTTTTCCGAAACAGTTTTCCAATTGAGGATAGTTTGTGTTGAATAGTTTGTTACGGCATTCGGTAGCTTTTGAGCTGAAGAACGCTGAAAGTGATTTTCATATTAAATAAAAATCCCACAACAAAAATAGAGAAAATATTAAAAGTCAAATACTTTTTTAAATGAACGTTTAATTTAAATAATCGGTAACATAACCATAATTGTGGGATTGACAACCAGCAACCAACTCATTGAAACCGAATATCAATGAATATGCCTGCTTAATATTCGACGAATCTCGGTAACAATATTATACAGAGTTCGGCGAAAGTACGGGACCGGACAAATATCGAAAAAATATAAATTTTTTGAAAAAAAAAAGATATCTAGTATAAAAAAAAGATCTAGTATTAACATATTATTAACATACTAGACCTTATCTTCTAATAATAATAACTATTTTACTACAGTAAATCCTCTTTACCTTCTGTTCGCGAGGTTCGCGAGATGTGTGACGGAATAAAAGTCGTTAAGTGAAAAAAAAGAAAATGGATTAAAACTATATTACATAAAAACTAAGATTGTACAATGTTCTCCCTTCAACGTCTTACATAATAATGTCTCAAAAACATAAAATGTGTCCTGAAACTAGGTATAGAAAAATAATATTATATAATGACAAGGGTGGTATATCCACTTGACTTGACCATAAAGATTTATGGCTCTGTCTTCGTAGAAGGACTTGGATTTAAGTAGAATGGTAAACATATGCTATTTTGAAGTGTAAGGCGTGAACATGCCCCGAGCCTTGGCAAACATTGCCGAAAGCTAATAACTAATAATAAAAAGGGAACACAGATTTTTGCAAACACAAATAATATCGTTGAATTCCGCAATAGCTTCATGAAGGGACTTCCTTGTAACTTTAAATTCAACATGCTATAAATAAAAGTTCGCACTTAAACTGCCTAATGCTAACTTATATGCTTAAGGGCAGCGTTTTAACAGGTATACAAACCTCAAAACGTAAACAAAACTTGCCACTTATCTGGTAATTTTTAAGTTCAAAATATTTACGATAGATGTCGCCAGTAGTACTAAATCGGATTTTATTTATATGCATATCTTGACGATTCAAACAAACGCCTCTCCGGGTCAGCTGTTTCGAATTTTCGATATTTTGGTTTCTAACACAATTTCTGCCGACTGCCAGCAGTATAGTCTGGGGCCAGCGACGATTTTTATATTTTTTATTTATTTTCAATCTCAATAAGTAAATTATGATTTCATTTATTTACCAGCTAGTATGTTTATTTTACCAAGTATTCTTTTTCCTCCTTTGATCGTTTCTGTACTCATAGGTTAATTTTGAAATTAAAATAATATTTCAATTATTATCGTCGTTTCTCTATATTTTGAACTTATATAAAATTATGAAGAAAAGATATTTAGAACTCAAAATTACATCCAAATATTCAACATTGTTTTAGTTACCTCTACATCAAAAACTTTTCATTCTTTATTTTACATAGAATGTGGAATAAAATATTTTTTGATCTAGTTATATAAACAGTGTTGAATATTTAAAAGTTATTTTCAATTAAAAAATTATTCCTTGGCAAATGAAGGAAAAAACCACAGGCAGCAATTTGGCTAAATAAACAAACCATATATCTTATGTAATATATCAATGACTTTTTTTCCAATGTTGTACCTTTTCCAAAAATAATCGAAGCCACCCAACTAATACTAATAAAACAAGAAAACAATTGATGGTTTTATATGACGCCATTTTGCGGTGGATCGTATTGTAGTGCTATCTAGCGATACTTATCGAATGTAGTCCTGAGGTAGAAAAATAGGTGACTACTAATGGTAATTAATGTGGCGCCATCTACATTTCAATCACCTAAAAATGTCAATGTTGCCATGTTTGAATTATAAACGAACTAGATATTTCAGTGTTCCTGTGGAAACCCGAGACACACCTTATTTGTGATATTAATAAAAGTGGAGAAGTTGTGTATTTTGTTTGTTTTAAGTTGGAAACTTTATTTATTTATTGTTCGCCAATCGCCACACTTCTATTATGGAGAAAGATGAGTTAGTGTCACAATACCATTAGCAATACCATGGTAAAATAAAATAACTTTATTGTTTTGTTTTCCAAAAGGGCCACGCACAAAAAGTGGTGGCTGGATATGTTGTGTTGATGATTGTAACATGTAACATTGTGACACTTATTACTTATCTTTGTCCATAATATAACTGTGGCGAATAATAAATATTATATTTTTAACTTAAAACAAATAAAGTACACAATTATTGTGAGAAACCTTTTTTTCTAATATATATTATGTATAAACTCAATAATTTCAAAATGTAAATGTAAAATATATGTATGCATCTTGGTTTTTTACAGGAACTCTGAAATATCTAGTTAGTTTATAATTGAAATATGGCAACATTGGCATTATTAAGTGAGTTAAAAGTAGATAGCTGTACACTAATTACAGTTTCTGATTACCCAGTTTTCTACCTTATACCTACTTCCAACACATGCCGCTAGATAGCACTACAATCGATCCACCGCAAAATGGCGTCATATAAAACCATCAATTGAAGGGCTCGGATATTTCAACTCAACACCAAAGCGCTTCTATTGAGAAGCGCTATTGCCATTTCTAGAGCAGGTAGGTATACGAAATTAATTCTTTGGTTTTTTTTAATATCAACAATTGGCACTATCACTGTTACATATACTTTAATAAATATTTGAGTTATTATTTTATTAGATTGTTTTAAAATGCTTATAGGTATAATCAATTATTTGCAAGCAAGGTAATTTCGACTATAGGTATTGACAATACAAAGCTATAAACCATTTATATGCTTCTAAAATTTTTAAAATGTAAATTTTATTCAACAATAAACTTATTATTGCCTATAGCAAGAGCCATCCTCATCTTTTTCTACTTTTTTATCGTCAGAATCATATAAATTGTAAGGATTTCTAGGGACAATTATTACATTTGACAACGTAACTTTAGAGTCCAAGAGAACTTAGAACTTGAGGTGAAAATAATACTGCATTTACGACCGATGTTGCCATGTTATCCGAAAATCCTCGAACAGCGTGGGGAAAAACAAACAAAACATTTTTTTGACAAGAAAACTGAAAAACTATGCAAGACATAGATTATTAGGTATATATAAATACTTGCAATATCTATACCATTTTACCTGTATGTTAGGTATTTTATGTTTTCAAAATTCGATATTCGACTACGTAAGTTTGAAGGTATTAGCCACAAGGCAAATTGTGATTATTTTTTAGGTGTCCAAAATAGAAATATATCAGTTAAGTATATTTGCTTATATTTTATTATTGTTTTATTGCAAATAATTGTAGGGTTTTCATTATTATTTTCTCGTTACGATAACTGGGTGAGTAAATTAAAGATTATTTTTCTAATTATGGCAACTATGTAAATTCTTAACATTTTTGCGGAAAAAAGGAACAAGGGTAAGGACACGTAAGGGTAGGGTAGCAGATAAGAACATTGGGAGGCGGACCAGTTATTTCATTTTATCATTTACAATTGATTCAAGTTGCTAATGTTATGCTTAGTTTTTTAGTGCATACCTATAAGGTGAAAAGAATACCATTTTATTATTTTTCTTTTATTGTACCATCTTCGTTGGTGAAAAGGACACCCTCTCTTGGTGAAAGAGACACTTTCTTCAATTTTTTAGAAAAATGACATTTAGAAAAAACATCTACACACAGATCCAATGATCCAAATAATTTTCATATAGAAGTGTTCGCTATAACTATTCAGTAAGTAGAGAAAAATTACAACACCTATTCAGAAGAAACAAAATTCCCACACAGATCCAAATAATTTTCACACAAGAAGTGTTCGCTATAAATATTCAATGAGTAGAAAGAAGAAGTTAGAAGGAACATCTAATTCTTTTATTCCATTTACAGTTCTGATTATGTGACTGAAATGAAGTCTGATGTAACTGCCCACACAGATCCAAATAATTTTCACACAAGAAGTGTTCGCTATAAATTTTCAATGAGTAGAAAGAAGAAGTTAGAAGAAACATCCGAGGAAACATCTATAGAGTTGTAAGAGATTGATATTGTAAACTTTTTCTTTGTGTTCTGAGGAAAAATGGAAGATGAACTTTGATTGCCATGTATTAATAAATATGAAGATGAATATACATTATATTTGTGATGATAATTTCATTTATATTTTTATAGAATATTTTTGAGGCTTCTTTTCAATAAAAACATGAACCCATTTTTGCTGTGATTTTTTTAAATAATTAATAAGGGTCAATGAAAAAGCAGACATGTCTGTTTATTGCATTTTTAAAGTTTACACAATTAGAATTTTTTGCTATAATTCATTTGAATGATTAGGAGGGGTCAGTGGAAAATCAGACATTCTGTATTATAATAAAAATAAAAACTACATACCTACTTACTTTGTACTTCAAATTTGTAATACTACAATCAGATTGCCTAAATGATTTGTTTTCGTATTCAATAAAAGAAAACATTTTTGCTATAATTTACTTGTATAATTAAAATCCAAACGAAAAACATGTAGGTATGTCTGTTTATAACATACTGGAGGAGAACTACGAACAGTATTTTATAATAACATTTGGATACATAACATGGAAAAATTGAAGATATAACATTTATATTCCTGTGTTTCGAAAATAATAGATTACAACAGAATTGAATGAAATATGAAATGTCTATTTTGATCAATTACTAGAATGTGATTAGAATAGAATGTAGTTGTGCTCACTAACTCCGGAGGTCGATGTATATACCTATTTGTATGCTGATTCAATCTATGGCAATGTACAGGTACCCAGGGGAACCAAAGGGCACCGATATGAAGATCAATAAAAATCAAAACAAATTTACTTTTCCAGCATGAACTATAAAACAGTAAACAATTAATTTTTATGTAAACAAAACACATGACAGGACAACAGCATTCGACAGTCGTCATCTGTCATTGAAGTTTCATACAGCGCCATCCATGAAGACGGTAGAACAGCTGAACTAATGTGAAGAAGTGTTTGTTTGCAAGAATTTTCCGTGCAACAAATCTCAAAAAATATAATGATTTGAGATTTCATATTTTCAGAATCAAATTCTCTGGGCTTTCTTTTGGGGATCAGGTCTTGGCGTTCAAATTGGTGACCACAAATTGTCAAAACTGTCAAAATCACACCTTCACTTAATGGCTTATATCTTTTTTATAACAATTTTAAGCTTGACCAAAATACCTGATCCCCAAGACAAAGATTCAAGTTATATTGTGTTAAAATTCCAACTCCTAATTTTACTCCATTCTTTAGATTTGTTGCATACAAAATGACCTAAATTTTCTTGCAAATCAGAGGTGCCAACTGTTTTGAGCTGTCTAAATTATGACCCCCCTCTTAAGAGTTAAAATTAACAAAAAAAAAGGAAAATGTTTTCTGCCTTAATTATTGTCTATATCATCGTTTACAGGTAACGGACATATTTTCGAAAATGAACGAGTTATAATACCACTAGAAGTTTTAATTTTAAAAACACGCGCTACACTGTCGTTACCACATATCACTTCACTGACGCGACCCAGCTTCCACCTCATGGGCGGCAGATTATCTTCTTTGATGAGGACTAGACGATCTTCGGCAACCTTATCACCTCTGGTAGCAGCCCACTTGGTTCTCCTCTGCAACTCAGAGATGTACTCCTTGTTCCACCTTTCCCACATATGTTGTGATAATTTCTGCGTCAGCTGATAGCGTGATAGTCGATTCATCGGGATGTTTGTAAATTGTCGGTCGCCTGACGTGGTTATAGGGCGGCCAATAAGAAAATGGGCGGGCGTTAGAGCGGTATAGTCGTTGGGGTCGGTGGATAAAGGCGTCAACGGTCGCGAATTTATTATTGCCTCAATCTGTGTCAATAACGAGTAGAACTCCTCATAAGTAAGGTGTGCATTTGATAGTACTCTTTTAAGATGATGTTTGATTAATTTAACTCCCGCTTCCCAAAGACCCCCAAAATGGGGTGAATATGGTGGTGAAAATTTCCAATCTATCTCGTCTTTGGACAATGAATCAATAATTAACGATTTGTTTAATTTAAGAAATGTATCAAGCTCTTTAAAATCCGTACTTGCAGATACAAAATTTTTACCATTGTCCGAAAATATTTGTTTGGGTTTTCCCCTACGCGAGATAAACCGTTTTAGTGCTAATAAAAACGTTTCCTTGGTTAGATCCGTAACCAGTTCAATATGAACCGCCTCGGTGCTAAAGCAAACAAATATACAAATGTAACCCTTTGTTAATTTGCAACCGCGCCCCTTTCGGTCTCGTATTAAGTACGGCCCTGCGTAATCAACTCCGCTTACTATAAATGGTGGTCCGGGTAGCGTATTGGCATTGTTTACTATGCTGCAGCACATACATGGTGTTGCAACGCGGTAAAGAATGACTGAAAAAATGCTCTCTCTACCCAGACATATCTTACCACGACTCAGCACAGGCAGGTGTTCAGACGTAGTAACTATTGTATTATGGATACGCTACCATTCTCCAGACATTGTTTACCGCATTCCAACTCAACATTAAGCTTACGCCGCCGCCTACATGGCCTCACACCGACTTTTTGAGGTGTTCTCAGTTACGTTACGCAAGACCGCTAGACAGACGCAGACGTTACGAAGGTTAGAAAAAAAATGTCCGTGGAATACAATATTTTGTTATCACTGAAGAAATTAAGTGGAGAAGGTACTTTGCTGATTGATATCAGTCAGCAAAATTAATATTTGCTGCCCATCGGAGAAAAAAATATTGTTCGAGATTTTCCATGTGCTGATGCATTTTGAGAGATTAAACACTTCAATTAATTCTATTGAATATAAAACACAATGTGACGTTCTGTCAATGATCGCAATATTTTTGTGATGTGACATATTAAAGCCTCATATTGATTATTATTTATTAATAAGATATTTGGATCAGTATTCGAGTTGAAGTTATCCAACTTCTATTTCTGTGCACCGATTTTAAAGTTTAATGTACCGTAATAAAGTAAAAATATGCGTCTTTTGAAAAATTGCCTAATATACATGGTGTCCCATTTAAAAAATTACAGCTACTGTATTCTGAAAATTCGCCACTTTTCTAGCGGGTGAATCGGAAATAGGCCATTTATATAAATGTGTCAGAACAAACTGTGAGACCGTTCCGTTCAAAACAGTCAGAATATAATGAGACACCCTGTATTAAAATCGCGAAAGCAAGCAAATTTCAACGGGGCTGGGACTGCAACGCGGTAAACAATGTCTCGAGAGTAGCAGCGTATCAATAATACAATAGTTACTACGTTTGAACACCTACCTGTGCTGAGTCGTGGTAAGATATGTCTGGGTAGAGAGAGCGTTGTTTTAGTCATTCTTTACCGCGTTGCAACACGATGTATGCGTTGCAGCATAGTAAACAATGCCAATACGCGTCCGGGTAGGAGGCGCTGGGCCGGTAGATTGCCCATGATGGGCTGTATACCTGTTGGTTTAGCGCGAAAGCAAACTGTGCACGTATGAACTATGCGCCTAGCCAAATCCCTGCCCCCTACTGGCCAATAGTTTTCTCTAATGTTAGCTAAAAGTAATTGCGGCCCGGCATGATATAAATTTTGATGATAGTACCTAAAAATTAGCATCGTTAGTTTGTGTTTAGATGAAATGATGATGGGATGCTTTTTATCGTAAGTAAACTCCGAGTTTTGCAAACGACCCCCCACGCGAAGAATACCTTCTTCGTCAATAAATGGAGATAAATTTGTAATGTTGCTGGAATTTTTAAGAGTAGTTTTGTTCTCCAATAGTTGCTGTATCTCATTGTAAAAACTTTCGCTTTGGGCTGCCTTTAAAACATGAATAAATGCTTGATTAATTTCTTCGGCTACAAGTGGCCCGAAATTACGCTGGTCCCTTTTGACCTTACAATTGTTGATAAACCGCACTACATATGCCGCACTTCTTTTTAACCTAAGTAATTTTGAAAAGTTTTTTATTGAAAATAAATCGCCCTTCGTGTGTAGAACGAATGATGATATATGTTTTTTGATATCAGGAATTTCCTTTGGCATTGTCAATTTCAAAAAAGGCCAAATATCGCGAGACTCGGTTATCCATTTAGGACCATACCACCAAAGGCTGAGACGTAAGAGATTTTCAGGCGAGGCCCCCCTGGATAGTAAATCGGCGGGATTATCCGAGGTAGGTACATGCCGCCACTGCGCAAAGGAAATGGATTCTTGAATTTCGTTAACCCGATTACTGACGAATGTTTTAAACTGATTTGCCGGTTTTTTTAACCAACACAGTACTATTGTAGAGTCCGTACACAAATAGCAATTATTAAATTTGATTTTTAAGGAATCAAGTACCTTTTTAGCTAATCTAGCCAGAACTAATGCTCCACAGAGCTTCAAGCGGGGTAATGTTACTGGTTTCAATGGGGCGACTTTACCTTTAGCGCATAATAAATGTGAGTGGGTTTTATTATTTTTATCAGTGGATACAATGTAAATACATCCTCCATACGCCTTTTCGCTAGCGTCCGCAAACCCATGTAACTCAATGTTCGTATAATCATACAATTTTACCATGCGTTCTATCTTAAGATTATTCAAAATTGGAAGCCTTTGTCTTAAATCAATAAATGATGTTTTAATATGAGCAGGCACCGGTTCGTCCCAAGAAAGGTGCTCAAGCCATAAATTTTGAAGCATTATTTTAAATGTGGTTATACACGGCAAGAGGAGCCCTAATGGGTCAAACACTTGTGAAATATCGGACAGTATGCGACGCTTTGTTATTTTTTCGTTTTTTTTAAATGCAGTGAATGGACTGATGCTATAAAGTAATAAATCTTGATGAGGCGACCATGACAACCCCAGTGTTTTGCAGTTTTCGTTGTCACCAAAACTTAATATTGCAGATGTGCATGGACCGTCACTAATATTTTTTAGAATCTCAGGATTATTGGAATAAAACTTTCTTAACGCAAAACCCCCTTTTTTTGTAGCTTCAACTATTTCGTGACATGCCTCCTGAGCCTCTTTGATCGAATCAAACCCTGTTAATAAATCGTCCACGTAAAAATCATTAAGTATGATATTTGAAATATTAAGGTTAATGTATTCGAAACCTAAGGTTTGTAGACATTTAATCGCGAGGTATGATGAACATTTCATACCGTAAGTAACGGTTGTGCATTGATAAGCCTTTAATGGCTCGGCGGGAGAAGAGCGCCAAAGAATGCATTGTAACGTTTGTTGGTTTTCATGAACCAAAATTTGGCGGTACATTTTCTCAATGTCTGCACTTACGGCGTATGTGTGCAATCGAAATCTTAATAACAGAGATAATAAATCGTCTTGCAGGGTGGGACCGGCCATTTGTAGGTCATTAAGAGAGAGTCCTGAGGAAGTTGCGGCGGAGCAATCAAAAACGACTCTTAGACGCGTAGTTAATGAGCTTTCCTTTAAAATACTATGATGAGGCATGAAGTAGAATTGTTTGTGTGGCGCATTAAGAGGATCGAGGTTCTCTATTATTTTCATATGTCCGAGATTAATGTATTCATTTATAAAGTCGGCGTAAAGTTGCCTCGATTCGGGATTTGATTCTAGTTTTTTCTCTAAAGTTAAAAATCGTTTTCTTGCAATGTGATAGGAATCGCCTAATTTTTCGGTGGGTTCCTTAAATGGGAGAGCTACTATGAATTTTCCCGTGGAGTGTCGTCGCATAGTTTTATGAAAATGTTGCTCGCAGGAAATTTCTTCCTTTGATAAAATTCGTTTTTCGATAATTTCCTCTAATTCCCAAAATCGCGCTAATTGATTTTGAATCTGAGCCTCGGCAGAAGCTGCTAAAAAGTTGCAGCTTACTTCGTTGCGCGCTGTAAATGGTGCTAAGTACGGGCCTGCAATAATCCAACCAAGTACCGTTTGGTGCATTATCGGCTTATTTTTACCTAAACTAAATGTATTTTTCCCTAAGAGGCGCCAAAATAGGTCACTTCCAATGAGGATATCGATTTTTTGGGGTTCAGAAAACATATGGTCGGCCAACGACAAGTGTTCTGGGATATTTAGATATTGTACATTTAAAGGCACAGCAGGTATGCAACCCGAGATTTGCGGTACAATAAAGCACTGTAAGTGTGCATTAAAATTGTTTATTTTAGACGATATTTTTACATGGCACGCTTTCTCTAATTTGCATGAAATATTCGTTATGCCTGACACTGTCCAGTTGATCTGTTCTGATGAAATACCTAATTTATTATGCAATTCAGCAGATATAAATGAACTTTGCGAACCACTATCTAAAAGTGCTCTAGCTGTATATATTTTATTGTACTTGTCATGAACGTTTACTAGAGCGGTTGATAAGATTACCTGGCCTTGCACTGCGATGTTAGAAATGGAACAGTTAGCTGATGAAGTAGATGGTTCGGTTGAGGTTGAAGAGACAGGGTTAGAGGTTGTTTCACGCGAGTGATCATTGTTTTGAATGCGATTGATATGCAATAGTGTGTGATGCCGCCCATTACATGTCTTACAAGAATTAATGTGACGACAATTTCTGTTGTCATGGCCAGGTTTTAAGCAATTAATGCATAATTGGGCATTTTTGGCCCTTTCGTATTTGTCACTGGGGGACAAACTCATAAACTCTGTGCAGTTATATATGACATGAGAATTTTTACAAATTGTACAAACCGGGTTTTGATTCGATCTACTAGGAGGTTTGGTTTGGTTGGGCACGTGCTTGTTTGAATAATTTGATGCTTGGTGGGATGAATAATACCCGCGTGTGTGATTGAAAGTACCTCTAGAGTTATTATTAAATGAATTATTATTATTATGAGCCCTTTTATCCGCTTGATTAGTTTCTAATGTTTCCAACAAATCGGCACGCGATTTTAAGAATGTCTTAAGATCAATAAATGAAGGTAGAATACCTCCTTATTAGCGTTCGATTTCGAGTTTTCCCACTCGCGTAATGTGGATGAATCTAATTTGGTTGTTATAATGTGAATTAATAATACATCCCAGTGATCTATTTGTTGTCCCATTTGTTTAAGAGAATGTAAGTGTTTGGAGTATGTGTCGATTAAATTACGTAATTTGTAGGAGGATTCTTTATGGTTTCTACGTTAAAAAGTGATTTTACATGATTAAATACTAGAAGGCGTTTGTTGTCGTATCTTTCGCGGATAAGATTCCAAGCTACGATATAGTTACTACTTGTAAATTCAATTGAACGGATAACTTGGGCCGCACCCGATTCCAATGATGACCGTAAATAATGAAATTTTTGAATGCTATCCAAGGCTTCATTTTTATGCACTAACGATTCGAATAAATCCGCATATTCTAACCAGTTTTGATAAGAGCCGTTAAATTTAGGAATTTCAATGGGTTTCAATTTTATGCCTGCAAGTTTAAAAGTGTTGTTTTCGTAAGCGCTATGTATAGGGTTGGTACTAACTAAATTAGAGCCTGATGTATTGTCCGAATATAAGGTAGAATCTTTTATCATGTTTTTGGCTATCGCTACTTGCATGTGAAAGTTAGATTCAAAGGTAGCGCGCTCTTCATATTCAATTTCTAACAAATCTTCATCTATTGTTTTTTCCTCAATTAAACCCTGTATGTTTTCAAACTCGAAAATAATATTCTTTGAATGATTTAGACGTTCTTGCAGTGCTAAAAGGTCTACGTCCGCCAGAATAGCATTCGTCCCTTTAGCGCCTGATACATATTTCCCAAAAATCGTGACCTTAGCCTTAATCGCGCCTCGCTTTCTTTTTAGCTCTTCCAAAGAAAGTGACGTAATATCTGACATTTTGCGAATTTTTGAATTTTATGAACAAAATGAAATGACTAATGACTTGCGATTATTAATGCGCCAAATGGATTATGTTATGATTATATGAATTTTGGATGCGAATTGATGGCACAACCTTAGCTTCGAAAAACTCTCGTTAGAAACCCAGACCCAAAACAACAACAAATTAGCACATATGATTATATGAGAGGAACGACCTCACCTGATGAATTGCGATGCAGTTGGCTGCTTGTTGGCTTCGTGCTTCTGGGATCCAAGTACAAATTTGATTGAGTGATAATCCTTTACTGATGCGTAATGGTGTGATGTGTGATGTCCGGAAATTCCGGATATGCTGGCGTTGTGCACTCGCGTAAGTCACTACTTTAGTTTTTGCCTTTGGTTACAAGCACGATAAGCTTTCGACGATTGATGATTTTGCCTTTTATTGTTTACGCGAATGATAACTTGTTTTGTTTTTCACTTGTATTCGACAATATCCGGCTCGAAGGACCAATTATGTTCGCGAGGTTCGCGAGATGTGTGACGGAATAAAAGTCGTTAAGTGAAAAAAAGAAAATGGATTAAAACTATATTACATAAAAACTAAGATTGTACAATGTTCTCCCTTCAACGTCTTACATAATAATGTCTCAAAAACATAAAATGTGTCCTGAAACTAGGTATAAAATAATATTATATAATGACAAGGGTGGTATATCCACTTGACTTGACCATAAAGATTTATGGCTCTGTCTTCGTAGAAGGACTTGGATTTAAGTAGAATGGTAAACATATGCTATTTTGAAGTGTAAGGCGTGAACACCTTCTTCTTTCGCGGAGGAGGAGCGTAGCGACGAGTCTGGTAACACAGGAGTTTGGGAATATGCTTTTCCCACGGATTATACGTACATACTATTTTTTCTTCGATCGTTAATTGAGATTTGAAAAATTAATTGAAAAATATTCCGTTCAAGATGTAATCAAGTGAGTTTAGATAGATTTCTCTATGTTTATATTGAAATATAGAAGTGGTGGTAACGAGATAAACCAAACAATCAGCCATGCAGCTTTAACGTACCTATATAAATTCTCGTTGCCCTCCAGTACAATTTACAAATTGTACAAACTGTGCAATAAATGTAAATATTAACAACAATAAATGTGTGTTCAAGAATGTCGTTATAAATTAGATGTTTCTTTTATTTCTTCCATAACAACTCTTTCAATATAAAAATTAAAGCCATACTTTGTTACATTTTATTGTAATAATCCATTTGTAACATTACCGCACGCTACAGCAGTGTGGTAAGAATATTACCCCACTGTTATTTTCTAATTGCTTAGCAACTGCCCACTATTCGGGAATGTTGAGCTTTGCGCATGGAAAACAGGTCAAAATAGTGTAACTTTTCCCACGATCGGAGAAAAATTATATTCCTAGGTATAAGATTATTGATATGATTATATGATTAATTCAAATACAGGGTGTTCCATTTAAAACAAGCCGGATACTGCACATTGAATGATATAATAATGAAACTGAAAATTCTGAACACACTGTAAAAAGATATTTAGTACTCAATCGAGGAAAACATTCAATACATCCAACTATTTAGATGTTGGAGAAAATGGGCTCATTTACATATTTTTTTTTATTTTTCCATTGGAAAGAGCACATCATTTTGAGGCTCTGTGCAAAAAATTAGAAGTCTGTGAGACTTAAAAGTCGCCTAAAATTAATTATAAACATGAAACAGCGCTACTCTCCGTGATCCTGGCGTGACGTCATCATATATGAAGCATTAATCTATGATAGGAAGTCTCATGTTCAGAGAGCGGACACAGCCAAGCGCAGCGCCGATCGTTTTGTTGAATACTTAGCCAGTGTTATGTCTATGTACTTGGCTAGTAACAGTATTTTTCTCCGATTGGCAGCAAATATCAATTTTGCTGACTGATATCGGTCAGCAAAGTAATACTTTTCCTGCCTAGGCAGCAACGTGGTTACTTTCCTGCCTAGGCAGCAAAGTGAGTACTTTGCTGCCTGTGATTATACATTTCCATAGCAACCAACCAAAATAAAGAGATTGTGGGAATTGTAATAATTTGCAAATACAATATTTTCATTATAAAAATCGTAGAAAAAATTATATGTTCAACTTGGCAGCAAAGTAGATTGACTGCCTTAGCTGGATGCCTGGCTGGATGCTCGGCTATGAATTCAGCTTCGGCGGTCAATCTACTACTTTGCTTCCTAGTTAAACAAATAACTATTTCTTTGTCTATTTATTATTATACATTTTCTAATAATATAATCCCTATCACTATTAAAATTATGATAGTTGTTTAAAGAAATTTGGAGAGTATGCTTTAGTTTCATTAGGGAAATATTTTTGTTGACCATTGAATATTTATTCATCAATTTACTTGAAATTTGTGTCACTGGTTAATCTATTATACAGGGAGTATAGGTATATTACAGTTTTAGTAAAGTCTAAACAGTGTTGTCTTTGTTAAATAAAAACTATAAGACTATAATTCCCCTCATTTCAGCACTAATAAATTCGTGATTTTGATTAAAAAAGTCCATAATCATTAGCAAGTCCACTTGTGGCAGATTAGAAGAGTCTGCTTTAGTAAAATTCGGTTCACAAATTTTATTTTATTATCACAAAAACTCTGTAAGAAGTAATACAAAAGAAATAAATCCGATGCGACTGACGATACAGTCTGAAGCGCGCTATGTGCATACATATCTAGTGACGTCACAGTCACAGTCTTCGCCCCGCTCTCGGTATGCTTGTTTAATTGGTTGTATCAGGAGAACGACATATTCTATTGACATGAAATTTTCAGAATCATATTTTTATCCTTAGTACTTTGTTTTACGACAGTTAAAAATGATTTAAATAAAACCCTCTGTATAGGTAACCATTATGAAGGAGTATTATATTTTTTATTATTATATTTTTTATGTAGTTGCAATAAATTGAATAAATTCAAATACGAGAGTTAGAGCTGTTTGACACGGTACTAATTTAAAAACTGAATATTTAGTGCGATAATATTGGAAACAATATTGTTTAAAAGAAGGTTGACTGTATGTACAAGCGCATGCGCATAGTAACTTGGAAATAGGTCAATATTGATCAATACCTATTGGTTTAAAAGGTTCCTACATTTTTTTGCCGATAAGAAATGTATTAAGAAATAGCGATGGAAAAAGAAAAATGTTTATTATTGGGAGGTGCGGTTAGTGTTATTTTAATACCAATAATCTTGAAAAAGAAAAGAAGTGCTAATAAATATCCAAAATCAAAAAAAGTTTGGCAGAGAAAATGGATTGATAGGAGAGCAGAAGGAAAAGGCATTCCAACTTTGTTGAATGAGGAATTGCTACTTGAAAACCCTTCATCGTACAAGAACTTTTTACGAATGAATAATATCACATTTGAAAAACTTTTCTCTTTAGGCGAGCCTCATGGAAAAATATGTTTCATTTATGCGAGATTGACGCACCTAATACTTATTATTCGGTTCTAGGAGCAAATATGTACAAAGCATAGCTTATTAACTTGAATTAAAATTTCTAAAAAGTAAATAATTTCTCCGTAATTAAATTAAGCACTTTTATTTATATTTGAGGCTAGCCGTACATAACCTTAAAAGCCAATTTGGACAAAAGTTGACTGAAAATGCGAGCGCAGCCACTAGTATTTAATTTAGGCTGAAATATTGTACCGTGTCAAACGGTTCTTTAGATTTAGATAGTCGGATCTAAATGTTGTCCATAAAACCATCTAAAACATTCAATTTTTTTTTAAAATTCTTTCAACATTTATTCTAATATGTTGTTTTTTAAGACATGCGTGGAAAGAATTAGAATTAGGACGACGACCTACTTCTCAATAAGAGCAAGGTCGTTGATAATAGTTTCATTTCTAAATTTCACTCAAAAGCACAGTGACAATTGATAAATTTTTTTAACCTCGAAAGTTCCTAAAAATAATGTTTAGTGAGACTAAAGAATGTTTCTTGCTTAAAAGTAAAGAATACAATTAACAATTATATCATGACGGATAGCCAAGCCATAGATAATACAAGACACGGATAGATAGGACACTGCAATGTTAAGGTCTGAACCTGAGTTTCAGCGCCACCTATTCGTTTGGAAGGCACTAATTTGAAAAAGTGGCGGCAAATTTGAATTTATAGTCCATTATCTGCTTCATATTTAATATTCCACTGGCCGCTGTATCAAACACCTGAACTCGGTTTAATAATAATTATTGATTATTATTAAACAGAGTTCGGGTGTTTGATATAATTGTGTTAATAAAATTTAAAATACAAAATTAATTCAATTAATTTATTGGTCTAATTACATATAAATATATAATTTTAATGAATATATAATATATATATACACGTACATAAATATAGTATTTGTTTGTATAATAAATAATAAATAAAAGTAAAATAGTCAAATTAAATCATATTATGTACAATTTCATAGAATATAAAGTATTATTTGGGAAATGATAAGTATTTAAGTAAAGGTAAGTTTACAATATATTTTAAATAATATAGTAGACACAAAATTTGAAATAAAATATAATATAAAAGGTGGATAACTTTTATGAAATAAGAATTAGAAGTAATATAGAATCAAAACCATAATGTTTCGCTGGAGCACATCAAAACTAAATTAAATAACAAATATATACACATTTAAAAATAATAAGAAACTATAAAACTTAAAGATGAAATAAACAATTTAATTTGTTTAAATCTTCATTGTATCTGAACAATTTAAACTTGTTACACCTTTCGCTAACAAAGTTGCTTTATCAAACAAATGAAAGTATAATGAAATATTTTTAATGTATACAGTGCATAAATATAGAATTTTAGGAATATTAACAAAAGTGTTACATGGAAATAAAGTACAAATAGTGACTAAATACGGAAATCTACAAATATTTCTTAAATAAGTGTATCTGGAAATTAATTCACTACAATCATTGTTGAATTATCTTCTAATTAAATAAGTTTAATAGAATTGTCGATAACTATTTAGTCGTTAAGAAGATTACCTGAATATTTGTGATTTCATTTAATCTTTTTTAGGGTTAAGCTGTAGAGCCTGGTAGTTTTCACTTCAGCTAACAAACCTGAAATATCAATAGAAAACATATTTTTACAAGAACTCATTTTTACATACATATAGTTATCTACTGATTAAAAAACAATTTATACCTTGTCCAGTAGGCGCAGGAGTGTTCGGAGGCGTCACATTATGAGATTTTCCTAACTTAGGTATTTCAACATCAACTCCTACTACTCTTGATGGACCAGGCTGATCATATACTACTTCCATAGTTCCATACAACCTAGCTCTGCTTTGGACAATATTGATGGTTGTTCTACTGAAAGAAATAAAACAAATATTATGAAGAAGTAATAGGTTTAAAATACATTATTATCTGAGTGATGTAAAAATAACCCACCTGGGATTTTTGCTGGAACGTTTATATGTGGAACAGCAGTGTTTTTAAGTTTGTTCCCAATGATATCATCCTCAGTAAAATGGCAGTGACAAACCCTAAAATTTGAATAAATTTTTTGGTTTGTCACACCATCTTCAGACAATCTTTTTTTGGCATATATCCACCCACTGTTGGAACAAAGTCAAATTCTTCCTAGGATTTGGAAAACAATGTTTGATACACTCTCCTTCAACAACAAAATAACAAAACACACTACAATTAATATGAAGAATCACCCTTCCAATAATGCAAATGCAATCAGAAATAAAGGTTATGTATGAAGGTTGTTCATTTGTATTGCAGGTAGCTACGAGATCCTGCTATTCGCGCCATCTCTTCGTTTGGAAGGCACTAAAAACGTGGTTTGACCTTGGCCATATAAGTGTCTACCCCCTGAGCCAAGCACTGAAGCTAAGGGCAAAGTCTATATATTCAAGAAGTCAGCCCACTCTCTCGACGACCCGAGAATCCCCCTCCTGCCGACACTCACCCTCTCAGCGGCGAAAGGCACAGCCGCTGTGTATTTATTTATTGATTTTTTCAGTTCTGTTTGACTTACACGGTGGTGTAGCTGAGCGTTGTATCGGGTGCGCCCAAGAAAGTGATTTTGAATTTTAATTTGTGCGAACGTTATCTGCTGTGTTTTTGATTGTGTGCGATGCCTTCTTGTGGAAATTATTGTTGCGTTGATTTCTGTAGAAACAATACTGCAATTCATAAACAATTATCATGTTTTGTTAAATACAAATGCAAAATTTGTCTAAACTTTTGTAATAAGGAAGATTCTGACCAATCCACATCATTCTGCGAAAAAAAAGTCTATGAAGGTAGAAGGCAGGGACGGTTTGGAGGCTTGACAGTTCCTCCAAAAATTTTCAGTGAATATATGATTTCTTTAGAAAATATATTCACTGAAAATTTCAATGATTTATGTGTGCAGGATGATGTAGGAATGAAGTTAAAGACCAAGTTGTCCACTGTAGCATTTTCGCATCCTTGCCCAAACTTCTCATGGGAATACCTGCTGTCCTTATATACAAGGGTGCGAATCTATTACACACTTAAATTCGCATATTCCTCACTAAGGACATTTAGAAAGAATAAGGAACATCCTAAATTGAAAATCTTAAAAAATTTATAAATATTCAAGTATTTATTAATTTTTAAGAATGTTCATGTTATTTTTATTTATTTATTCAATACAACGCTACAGAGTACACTTCAAATGGACTTGACCTAAATAATTGTTCATTTGTATCCGTTTTGTCCCAAGTAGATGCTAAACTGTGTTATTTATGTTCATTCTGTATTAGTTATTAAGTATTATCAGATATACGCTCGGAAGTCTATGTTGATGATTTTTTTCAAATCATTCCTCGGTTAAAAAAAATTTCTAAAAAGCTACTTACCAATAATAGTAGCTATTTTATATTTATATATATATATATATATATATATATATATATATACATATATAAATATAATTTATATAAGTTTCCAATATTTCTCAAAACAAGAATAAAGTCAACATATTTTCTAATTGCACTCGGTAAATTCCTTCACAAATGAATTCACCATCCGTCCCCTCGTATACTACCAAAATCAGGTGTCGCACATGATTTACGACTCCCAGCAAAAAATGCCGGCGTTTTCCGACGATCAAAAGAGTGAGCTGACTTCTTTAATAATATATAGATTTTGCTAAGGGTGTGAATCTTAATAGCTTCTCCGAGAACCGATTGTGTATGATATACACTTGTAATAAATTGTATATGCTAATCAAGTTCGTTCATTTTTTTATTCAAAATCAAATCAATTTAAAATATTGAGAAGTAATCGTATATACGGGTTTGGCATAAAGTATGGAACCTTAGACTAAACACTTAATAGTCTAAGTATGGAACCAAGTATATATCTTTTAAACGAAAAAAACGATATTTATGAAAATTTGCAGGTTAGTGCAATAGAACAAAATGCATCCGATGTGATTTTTTTTGTCAATGATATACTTCTGGTTTAACCGGAAATGCCATCAACTTCTTCAATTTAAATGGGACACCCTATATATTTTTACAGATTTTGAAAAAGCTTGTTATTTTGGATTCATACATACTGAGTTTAGTGTCAAAAAAATTGTAAAAACGAGGAATAACTAACTCACTGTCAGTTGTACAATTGGCATAAAATTGGTGCGCGTTAAATTGTCGTTCCAGTAATATTGTTCCATGCCATATTCATTTAATTCACTAGACAAACAACAAAATACAACGACAACTACGTCCACACTGAGCAATCTGAGCATGTTATGCGTACAAAAACCTTTTGATCTTCTCGAAAGACCAACAGCCGCCGGATGGTGTTTGTGCACGCAAAATGTGCGTGGCGTCCTCATCTGATAATTTTTATGCGTAAGTCGTTCGTGCGAGTGAAACTAGTCAGTACCCGCCTTTAGAATAATGAGAAACAAAATTACATCAAATGTTCAAAACGCTCGCCGTTTATTTGCTGACAATATGCCATCTTATCATCAAAAAATTCTTGAGTCACTCTTTCCAAGACTTCTCCACGTATTAGTTCACATTCATCAATAATTGTTTGTCTAAATTGCTTTTTGCTGGTCGTTATATTCATTTGCATAATTACAAAAATATGCCTAGATACACGGAAAAACATCAGCATTTTGAAAGTTCCCAAGTATTTTCAGTAAGAAAAAAAAGCGGGTAATTATTATAATTTCATAGCCTTTTCGAATTTTGCTGAATGCGATCCTGATTATTTTATTTATCAAATTTAAGGTTAGATATCTGTCAAAATAGCAAATAAAATAAACGACATAATTATCAAAAACCCGGTTTTACGTCACAAACGATGACGCACACCAAAAAGGCAATTGAATGAACCATAATTACCGATACTGTTGGAGTGCAGGAATAATTTCGTTATTTAGTAGATCGAAATTTTCGA
Source organism: Galerucella nymphaeae (assembly GCA_963978555.1). Taxonomy (NCBI): domain Eukaryota; kingdom Metazoa; phylum Arthropoda; class Insecta; order Coleoptera; family Chrysomelidae; genus Galerucella; species Galerucella nymphaeae. The sequence goes on from OZ021708.1 coordinate 8,396,930, forward strand.
CAATTCTCATCCAAACTGTGGGTATGTGCTTCATGAATCCAATGAGGATTCTCATTTGACCAATACCTTGAGTTAAGGCGATTAACTGTTCCATTCAAACAAAAAGTTGCCTCTTCGGAAAAAACTATGTTAGAAGCAAAATTTTCGTCGACATTACAGATTCTTGAACCAACTTACTGTCCTTATACAAATAATACGAGTACTTATCACTTTTTAATATCTTTTCTACAGAACGTCGACTGATATCATGGTTTAGTGCCAAATTTGTGGTTGGAAGTTTGAGGTGATTCTTCTAAATTGATAGCAATATTTTGTTCAACAGTTTCGTTCGTTGCAGTCCGCGGTCTTCCATGTTTTAGCAAATTGTTTACCATCCCAGTTGTATTAAAACATTGTAATGTTTTAGTTGAGCTGTAATATAGGATTTCTCTCCGGGTGCAAATTATTAAAAATATGACACACTTCTTCATGAGTTCTAACACGATTACCATAACCGATCATCATTAAAATTTCAATACGCTCTTTTTCACTTAATTGAACCATTCTAAATTGGAATAGTTATTTATGCAACAAGTGCAAAAAACACGTTTTGCAAGAGTTGCATACAATATTTTTTCTAGATTCTTGCAAAAACTGGAAAATTAGAATATAATATGTTAGGAACTCAATCTCAAACCGTTCTTCTTTTTTTTGTATCTTTATGGCCTCCACCTTGTCAATACTCAATCATAGCTGGTTTTAGCCTTGACCATTTAAATTTAAAATAAATGATAATTAAATAATTTTGCAATAATTGTAAACACTTTGAGACTAAGTAGTAAGATATACATATATTATTATTGTATTAGAGCAGGATCAGACACTTGCTCTGGATTTTTATTTATTTAAATGTTTATGTTTGACATAAATCATCACAAAACTGGCATAAAAATGACAAATGAGTGCAACAAAAATTTTGTTGCACTAGTGCAAAAAAGAACCACTTTTTCCATTAAATGTGTTTCACAAAAGTGTTGATTTTGGAATAAATGTAGAAAAAATTTATTTCCGTTAAATAGGATTTGACACTTGGAGAACAAAAGACGTTTATTTAATACTGTGCATACAAAAAACATCAATTATCTAAATAGTTTTTTGCTCTAGTGCAAAAAACTCTAAAGATATTGAAAATGATATTCCTCGGTTTTACAATTTTTTTTTTACACTTAACTCAGTATGTATGAATCCAAAATAACTAGGTCATTGAAAATCTGTAAAAATATATAGAGTGTCCCATTTAAATTAAATAACAAAAAAATGTACATCAGATGCATTTTGTTCCATTGCACTTACCTGCAAATTTTTATAAATATCGGTCTTTATGTTTAAAAGATATTTACTAGTTTCATACTTAATCCCAGACCTGCATGAAGTCAGAGATATTTTCAAATATCATAACAACCTGTATTTGAAAAAAATGCATGAAATAGTAGACAGAACTTTCGTAAATGTCTACTCATTTTTCTAAGCGATCAATTATAAAATTGCGTTAAAATATAATTTATTTGGACATCCTGTTAATATTTCTAGATATTTTTTTGGTATAACTGTAGTAAATAGAAATATTAAATATTCAAAAGCTATAAATAAACTCAGATATGTATCTGGATCCGATTACACATACATGAACAGTAATAATTACACAAGTGGCACAGATTATAAAAGAGAACAGATACGAATCCCGGCAAAACATCGAAGGATTTTCAACTCCGATTTCAATGACCTTGGACCTTTAACTCGGTATGGCCGCGATGTCGCCAGTTGATTTTTGAGCCAAGCCGTCACGGTAATTGTGCATGGTTGTCAAAGATGGTTTGTAAAAATAGTATATATTTATGGTATGATTTTTATACATTATAATCTTTCAAATTGTAGAATTCTTTGAATGTTAATGAAATTGATTTGAAACAAGTAATTGTCGAATATTTGTATGTGTATAACTATCACACTAAAAATAATGCTTATAACATATTCGACCTATGATCGTGAATTAAGGGAAATATTATGCAAATTGATAACCCTGTTGAAGAAAAGTCTCGCGAAGCAGCCCAAACGGAGTCGCATCTGTTCTCTTTTATAATCTGTGCAAGTGGTAGTAATTTTTTGATAATTTTAACTAAATGCATGGATTTTTGTTGCTATAGAAATCTCACAAGTAGACTCGAAGCGGGAGGATTATTCTGTCAAACACGACACGATTTGTAATTATGCAGGGAGTTTGAGGTGTATAACTGTATTTATGTTGAAGTACATTATTGTATTTGATACAATTATTTATTGAGTAAATATAAATAATTCATTAATTTAAAGGCAAATAGGTACAATGGAAATTACAATCCCAATCGACTCATTTTCGATAAACGTCAGAATTTGACGGTAATCTTAGTTTGTGGTTACTATGGAGGGCATTGTAAAATTTTCGATTAGTTGAGCTACTCTATATATAATCACTTGTGAAATTTTTGATTGGTAGAGCTACCCTATATGTATAATTAGGTTTCATCGAAATGAACCGAGGTAACTTAACTAAATTAATCGTTCTGATTGGTTGAAAATGATACGAAAATAATAAACAGGTATTATAGAAATCTTCTGTATGTTCCTTGTGGTATATTATTCATTCTTTTTTTAATTTCTTGGGAAATTAAACCACAATATTTTTGAATTCTTTAGGTATTATAGAAATTATACAAGGTAACTTAACTAAATTGATCGTTCTGATTGGTTGACGATTATACGTAAAAAATAATCAGTAGTAGAGTTGAGTCTTTGATAATGCCGAGATAATTTTGTCATAGAGAATGCTGAAAACGTTTTGTTTGATAATATTATTATCCTTGAGTAACAATCTTGAAGGATTCTCTATGAAAAAATAATGAGTATTTTTCAAGGCCCGAGGAGTATTCGATAATTTTTTTACTTTGTAGATATCAAAAAATTGATTGTCAATCTGACGTTTAATAACTTTCAATATTAGTATATTAAAGTATAAGCTGTGGTATAAGCACAGATTATAAAATAGAACAGATGCGAAAGCTTGACAGAGAACAGTAAAAAAGAGAGAGATGGGTGGACATACCCATTTAAAGGTCCATCGTCGTATGTCGACTCCGTTCGGACTGCTTCGCGAGACTTTTCAACAGGGTTATCAATTTGCATAATATTTCCCTTAAGTATAAGTGGATATTAAGGTCTTTAAAACACGCGCGATTTTTCGAGCACGTGTTTCAAAGACCAGTTATCCACGAATACTTTACGCTATTTTTTTTTATTGGTGCACTTTGAAATCATAAATACTGGTATCTATTACTACTACAAGGAAAAGAAATGGAAATAGGAACTGACAATGTAAAATGGTTGAATTCGTGATGACATTAGTTTACCTTGCGTTGTCATGGAAATGTTAATAGTATCAGATTAAATACCATTTCCTCCGATTTGAAAAATCGAAATATTAATATTTCAAACAATATCAACTGCACTTTCCATTTTCATTTATGAAATTTAAATTGCTAAATATTGTTCAAATATAGTATATTACGTAACGTGTGCGGAAAGTGACATTTTTCACACGAGTGGGAAGTATTGTCTCACGAGCGCAGCCGAGTGAGACAATCCCACGAGTGTGAAAAATCACTTTCGCACAAGTTATGTACACTATTTTTCCTACGACCACACGATATACTTTTACCGAATTAGGCATGTATAATCTTGCGTTTTTATGTAGATGTGAGAGGTTTTACATATGTGTATTTGTAAATACTTTATATGGTTTTGATTACTTACCTTTGAAAGTGGCCCAGAAAATTGTGATTTTTATGCAATGGAAAAAAGTACCTTTATAAAAAAGTTAGAATTAATATTGGTACACAAAATATAAAATATTACGAACATTTATTTCAACAACTTACAACAAACAGAACATCGGAAATAGTTTTACATAAATATTGCGATTCAAAATTAGTTATTTATTTGCTGTGAAAATTAAAAGTAGAATTATTATTAGCACCACACTTAACTTGTTGCCTACCTGTAGGAGATTGAAAGTATTAACTAGCTATTTTAAGGATTCATTGTTCAAATAATTGAAAACGGATATTTATTGTTTCAATAACATGAAAGTCCAATAAATTGTGATATAAACACTTTTTATTTTGTGTGTGTATATTTCCTCAGCGCTTATTGGTATCTTAGACAAGAACCATGAGCTATAACAGTGGGATGGACGAGCGGTCTAGGCATCCGTAGACTCGATTTTTGACAAACAGTAGGGTGGTTCGAGTCCGGGCTCGGTATTTTTATTTTATTTTTTTTTTAATTTTAAATGAAATAAATAAATTATATTATATTATTATATGGACAAATCAACTTAGGAAATAAGCATTTCACATATACATATTAATTTGCGGAGTAAAAAGACTAGCATTTCAACATTCAATTTGACAGCTTTTTTATCCGCACACGTACGGATAAGATTTTTTTCCGTACGCGTATGAATAAAGGTCACTTTCCATAGAACTAGTCAGTGCGATATATGTCACTTTTCGTATGTGGTCGTAGGAAAAAGGTTTTGACGTTACAAAGTACCTACTCCTGTCAGATCAATAATAAAAAAGTTGTCATTTAGACATTTATACCATTAGACATTACACTTCGTTGCTCGAGATGTTGATGTTGCCATGGTAACTTTAAAAAACGCTGGGGCGTGCTTTAAATAGGTGAAAGGGTTCACCAATAAAAAAATGGCATATTAAAGTATAAGTGGATATAAAGGTCTTTAAAACACGCGTAATTTTCAAGCGAGTGTTTTAAAGACCAGTTATCCACGAATACTTTACGCTATTTTTTTTTATTGGTGCACTTTGAAATCATAAATACTGGTATCTATTACTATTACAAGAAAAAGAAATAACTGATAATGGAAAATGGTTTCATTCGTGATGACATTAGTTTACCTTGCGTTGTCATGGAAATGTTAATAGTATTAAATTAAATACCATTTCCTCCGATTTGCAAAATCGAAATATTAATATCTCAAACAATATCACCTGCACTTTCCATTTTCATTTATAAAATTGAAATTGTTAAATATTGTTAGAGGTTTTGACGTTACAAAGTACCTACTCCTGTCAGATTAATAATAATAAAAGTTGTCATTTAGACATTTATACCATATACCATTAGACATTACACTTCGTTTCTCGAGATGTTGATGTTGCCATGGTAACTTTAAAAAACGCGCGTGTTTTAAAGTTCGTTTTAAACACGCTGGGGGCGTGCTTTAAATAGGTAAAAGAGCTCACCAATGAAAAAAAAATTTATTAGTTGTGGAACCAGTTGTTAGTTTGACGTTTAATTAATTTTAATAAAAAAAAACCAAACTGAAAACACCACATGTAGGGTAGTATCGCTGTAATCCAGAGGTGATTGGATGAAATTTGACACATGACTTTAAATTGAGTAATTTGATTGGTTACTATAGTATATTTAGTGAAAAAATATACTAAGTAAAATTTTGAAGTTTCAATGTAAACATAGGTATTATCGACGAGTAAATCGGTGTGAAAATAGCAGCCAATTTTAGCTGCAGAAATGTTGAGGACTGCTCAATTCGCAGTTTCAGTGGCGTGCAAAATATTTAGTAAGATCGGATTTATATCTCGAATAGCCACCATGATATTCATTCGGTATGGGTGCATTGGTGTAGAGGACACACTGCTTGGTAAAAATTTGCTTACGATGGGAAATAAGGGTTGGAATGTCACCCCTGAGACTGGAATAAATTGTAACTTCCAGAGGGAACGAGAAGCCAAGTTGATGGAAACACACTGTTTAAAGGAAATTTGCTTACGAAGGGGAACAGGGGTTGAAATGTAACCCCTAAAACCGGAATAAATTGTAACTTCCAAAGGAAACGAGAAGCCAAGTTGATATTTGGAGGATAGATGCATTATAGCGATAAAAACACACTGTTCAAAGGAAATTTGCTTACGATGGGGAACAGGGGTTGAAATGTCACCCTTAAAACTAAAATAAATTGTAACTTCCAAAGGAAACGAGAAGCCAAGTTGATATTTGGAGGGTAGATGCATTATAACGATAAAAACACACTACTCGAAGGAATTTTGCTTACGATGGGGAACAAGGGTTTAAATGTCACCCCTAAAACTAAAATAAATTGTAACTTCCAAAGGAAACGAGAAGCCAAGTTGATATTTTGAGGGTAGATGCATTATAACGATAAAAACACACTGTTCAAAGGAAATTTGCTTACGATGGGGAACAGGGATTGAAATGTCACCCCTAATACTGAAATAAATTGTAACTTCCAAAGGAAACGAGAGGCCAAGTTGATATTTGGAGGGTAGATGCATTATAACGATAAAAACACAGTGTTCAAAGGAAATTTGCTTACGATGGGGAACATGGGTTGAAATGTCACCCCTAAAACTGAAATAAATTGTAACTTCCAAAGGAAACGAGAAGCCAAGTTGATATTTGGAGGGTAGATGCATTATAACGATAAAAACACACTGTTCGATCGAAGGAATTTTGGTTACGATGGGGAACAGGGGTTGAAATGTCACCCCTAAATCTGAAATAAATTGTAAATTCTAAAGGAAACGAGGAGGCAAGTTGAAATTTGGAGGGTAGATGCATTATAACGATAAAAACACACTGTTCAAAGTAAATTTGCTTACGATGGGGAACAGGGGTTGAAATGTCACCCCTAATACTGAAATAAATTGTAACTTCCAAAGGAAACGAGAAGCCAAGTCGATATTCGGAGGGTAGATGCATTATAACGGGGTGACATTTCAACCCCTGTTCCCCATCGTAAGCAAAATTCCTTTAAACAGTGTGTTTTTTTTCCGTTATAATGCATCTACCCTCCAAATATCAACTTGGCTTCTCGTTTCCTTTGGAAGTTACAATTTATTTCAGTTTTAGGTATGACATTTCAACCCCTGTTCCCCATCGTAAGCAAATTTCTTTCGAACAGTGTGTTTTTATCGTTATAATGCATCTACCCTCCAAATATCAACTTGGCTTCTCGTTTCCTTTGGAAGTTACAATTTATTTCAGTTTTAGGGGTGACATTTCAACCCCTGTTCCCCATCGTTAGCAAATTTCCGTTGAACAGTGTGTTTTTATCGTTATAATGCATCTATCCTTCAAATATCAACTCGGCTTCTCGTTTCCTTTGGAAGTTACAATTTATTTTAGTTTTAGGGGTGACATTTCAACCCCTGTTCCCCATCGTAAGCAAATTTCCTTTGAACAGTGTGTTTTTATCGTTATAATGCATCTACCCTCCAGATGTCAACTTGGCTTCTCGTTTCCTTTGGAAGTTACAATTAATTTTAGTTTTAGGGGTGACATTTCAACCCCTGTTCCCCATCGTAAGCAAAATTCCTTCGAACAGTGTGTTTTTATCGTTATAATGCATCTACCCTACAAATATCAACTTGGCTTCTCGTTTCCTTTGGAAGTTACAATTAATTTTAGTTTTAGGGGTGACATTTCAACCCTTGTTCCCCATCGTAAGCGAAATTCCTTCGAACAGTGTGTTTTTATCGTTATAATGCATCTACCCTCCAAATATCGACTTCGCTTCTCGTTTCCTTTGGAAGTAACAATTTATTTCAGTATTAGGGGTGACATTTCAACCCCTGTTCCCCATCGTAAGCGAAATTCCTTCGAACAGTGTGTTTTTATCGTTATAATGCATCTACCCTCCAAATATCGACTTCGCTTCTCGTTTCCTTTGGAAGTTACAATTTATTTCAGTATTAGGGGTGACATTCCAACCCCTGTTCCCCATCGTAAGCGAAATTCCTTCGAACAGTGTGTTTTTATCGTTATAATGCATCTACCCTCCAAATATCGACTTGGCTTCTCGTTTCCTTTGGAAGTTACAATTTATTTCAGTATTAGGGGTGACATTTCAACCCCTGTTCCCCATCGTAAGCAAATTTACTTTGAACAGTGTGTTTTTATCGTTATAATGCATCTACCCTCCGAATATCGACTTGGCTTCTCATTTCCTTTGGAAGTTACAATTTATTTCAGTTTTAGGGGTGACATTTCAACCCCTGTTCCCCATCGTAAGCAAATTTCCGTTGAACAGTGTGTTTTTATCGTTATAATGCATCTACTCTCCAAATTTCAACTTGCCTCCTCGTTTCCTTTAGAATTTACAATTTATTTCAGTTTTAGGGGTGACATTTCAACCCCTGTTCCCCATCGTAACCAAAATTCCTTCGATCGAACAGTGTGTTTTTATCGTTATAATGCATCTACCCTCCAAATATCAACTTGGCTTCTCGTTTCCTTTGGAAGTTACAATTTATTATAGTTTTAGGGGTGACATTTCAACCCCAGTTCCCCATCGTAAGCAAATTTCCTTTAAACAGTGTGTTTTTATCGTTATAATGCATCTACCCTCCAAATATTAACTTGGCTTCTCGTTTCCTTTGGAAGTTACAATTTATTATAGTTTTAGAGGTGACATTTCAACCCCTGTTCCCCATCGTAAGAAAATTTACTTTAAACAGTGTGTTTTCATCGTTATAATGCATCTACCCTCCAAATATCAACTTGGCTTCTCGTTTCCTTTGGAAGTTACAATTTATTCCAGTCTCAGGGGTGACATTCCAACCCGTATTTCCCATCGTAAGCAAATTTCAACCAAACAGTGTGTCCTCTACACCAATGCACCCATACCGATTGAATAATATCATGGTGGCTATTCGAGATATGAATCCGATCTTACTAAATATTTTGCACGCCACTGAAACTGCGAATTGAGCAGTCCTCAACATTTCTGCAGCTAAAATTGGCTGCTATCTTCACACCGGTGACGAGTAAGCTGTTTTATCATATTGTAACGTTTATTTTAATTTATATTTACAACTAATTAATTTATATTTACAAATTTATATGTACGGTCCTTAATTTACTAATTTATATCAAACACTTAACTAACTAACTACACTAATTTATATGAACGTCACTGATTAACACAATATCGATCGGTTTGCTAAGCACTAGATGTCCATCTATGTTACTATGTCTCAACTATCTGATTATTGTTGACTGTTCACTGTTAACTGTTCGGCGATGCTATTTATATCCGAAATGTAGGTCTCTGGAATGTTCTAGTCTTTCTGGTGGAGGCGCTAAATAGACTAGATTTCTCTAGGCGAATGGGAGGGGTAAGAGATAGGCGGTCTCTCGAAGTCTCTGGAATGTTTTCGTCGGCTAGTAGCGTGGAGGGGCATGAGAAGGGACGTAGGGCAGGTAATCTTGAAATGCTCGATTACGTCATAAGCGTCTCATACAGGAATTTCGCTGGGGCACTCGCGTAACATTGCCCCCTCCTTAAGAGACAGTTCCTCCTGGAACTAACTAAGAAACTGAGACGAGATGACTGTATCGGCAACTGGTTCCCTTGTTACATTTTCCAGTTGCATGGAAGTAACATGCGACCGTCTTCTCCGTTGACTGTGCCTCCTGAGAATGTCCGCAGACAAGTACCTGCACTTCGGTGTCTCGGAAGATTACTTCTACCATGTTACGGATTATTTGCCAATCTAAATGCCTACATACAATCTTGGGCATGGCTAGCCTATGAACGTTTAGTTCAAGCACATGCTCTCTCAAGTTTAGTAAAGCTTCCCAGACATTCTCGTACGTTGGTCTTTCGTCGAAGGTGTTTCTCGTCACTAGGTGGAAATTGTAACGGGTGCCATCTTGTACCTTCAAAGCTTTACCTGGTACTGGTAACTGGTTTTCCAAACTTCGTGCGCCACTCTTCTTTATTAACAGAGATGGCAATCCACGCGCATCGGTTATGCTGGCCGGGATGTTTATTGCCAGTGAGTATTCCTCCGGCACGGTGAGCAGATCTTGTCGTTTCTCCGTGGTGACGCCGTATCTTGCTTTTCCGGTACCACCATAAGCACCCATGAACTCTACAAAAGCAGGATCGGCTACTTCTTGGAGTTGTCTTATTTCCTCATCGTGGTCACCCTCGAATGGCGCTAATCGATTACGGTGTACCACCTTTGGCTTTCCGTTTGGGATCTTGGTGATGCGATAAATGACGTCGTTGATTCTTTTATTTACAAGGTACGGACCGTCCCAAGCTTTCTGCAACTTTGGAGAAAAACCCTTTTGTCTTCTTGGGTTATGCAGCCAGACTTTGTCTCCTTCGTGGAAACCTCCTTCTGTAGCTTGCGTATCGTACCTTTTCTTCATCCTATCGCTAGCGATCTGGAGATTCGATCGAACCAACTCGTGTATGTCGTCCATTCGTTTTCTCAACTGGGTTACGTCATCTTCACCAGCTATGTCTTCTCCGGGTCGGCATCCAAATTCAAGGTCGCAGGGTAATCTCATTTCGCGTCCGAACAGAACTTTTGCTGGTGTTTGGCCGGTAGACTCATTGATGGCGGATCTGTAGGCCATCGCAAATAGCGAGAGATACTGGTCCCAATCTCGCTGATGGTTAGATACTACTTTGGACAAATATTTGCCAAGAGTTCTGTTCATTCGCTCAACCATTCCGTCCGACTGTGGATGTAGAGCAGTAGTTCTCGTTTTCTTCATGCCGAGCTTATCACAAACTTCCTGAAACAGCTGGCTTTCGAAGTTTCTGCCCTGGTCGCTGTGTATTTCCAGAGGCACTCCATATCGGCAAATGAACTCCTTAACAAGCACGTCGGCAACAGTTGCGGCTTATTGGTTTGGAATGGCATACGCTTCCACCCATTTTGTGAAATAGTCCATCACCACCAAAATGTACCTGCTGCCATCTGCTGTCGGTGGAAACGGTCCGGCAATATCCAGGGCAATGCGTTCAAAAGGTCTTCCAACATTGTACTGCTTCATAGGAGCCTTTCTTCTCCCGTGCGGTCCATTGGCCGTGGCACAGGTAGTGCATTTCTTACACCAACATCTTCGGAACTGTGCATCCAGTAAAACCGTTCTCGCACCCTCTGGAGGGTCTTCTTCACACCTAGATGTCCTCCTGATGGACTGTCGTGTAATTTCTGCAATACTGTTACTACCCTTGATCTTGGAATCACCAACTGCCTTCTACTTCCGGAACCATCATCGTTCTCGACTACTCGCTGTAGCAAACCGTTTTCCAGAACCAGCGAGTCCCACTGGGCCCAATACGATTTCATCGTTGGCGAGTATCTTGAAATCTCCTGCCAAGTAGGTCGACAGTTTTCCTCTTTCCAATGTCGGATTTTCTTCAAGTCGGGATCGTTCTCTTGTGCCTCTTCCAGCTTTTCTGGTGTCCATTCGTCGCTGGTCACCGTGGTTCTTCGAATCGCAGCTTCCTTAGCTTCTGTTTTACTGCAATGGGAGCATTCTGCAGGACATGGTCTTCTTGATAGGGTGTCTGCATTTCGGTGGCTTATTCCGGCTCTATGCTCAATAGTGAAATTATATTCTTGGAGCCGCTCTATCCATCTGGCGATTTGTCCTTCAGAGTTCTTAAATTGCATAAGCCACTTAAGTGCTGCATGATCGGTTCTAATCACAAATTTCTTCCCATACAGATACTGATAGAAGTGCTCCACGGACTTCACTACTGCCAGGAGCTCTCTTCTTGTGACGCAGTAGTTTTGTTCTGGTTTGGAAAGGACTTTGCTAAAATATCCCTGAACTTTCTCTTGTCCTCCTTGAACTTGTGATAGCACTCCTCCAATTCCAACATTGCTAGCATCAGTATCTAATATGAATTCTCCATCTGGTAGTGGATAGCCGAGTATGGGTGCAGTAGTCAAATGTTTCTTTAAGGTTTCGAACGAAGTTTGGCAATCTTCGTCCCAGCGAAACTCCCTTGCTTCCTCTGTAAGTCGTGTCAAAGGCTTAGCGATATCTGCAAACTTCTTTATAAATCGCCTGTAGTATGTACAGAGTCCAAGGAAGCTTCTAACTTGGTGCTTGTCGGTAGGTCTTGGCCATTTTCGTACAGCAGCAACTTTTTCTTCGTCTACAGCTACACCATCCTTGCTGACTACATGGCCTAGGTAATTGACTTTGCTTTGAAATAGTTGACATTTCTTGGGGTTGAGCATCAGTTGGGCAGCTTGCAGCCTTTTGAAGACATCTTCCAAATTCTTCCGATGTTCTTCGAATGTCCTTCCCAAGACTATGATGTCATCAAGGTATACTAAGCAGGTCTTCCAGGACAACCCTCGCAATACGTTTTCCATCAATCTTTCGAACGTTGCGGGGGCATTGCACAGCCCAAATGGCATAACGGTGAAATGCCATAGCCCAGATCCAGTAGTAAACGCTGTCTTTTCTTTATCGGCTGGATCCATTTCTACCTGCCAATATCCAGACTTCAAGTCCAAGGTAGAAAACAATTTGCTATCGACCAGCGTATCCAGAGTGTCGTCGATTCTTGGCAGCGGATAACTATCTTTTTTGGTAACATTGTTCAACTGCCGGTAGTCCACGCAGAACCTCGTGGTTCCATCCTTCTTCTTTACCAGAACTACCGGAGAGACCCAAGGACTGGTAGAAGGTTCTATTACCTTTTCCTCTTCCATCTCACGAACAATTCTCTCCGCTTCCTCTCTTTTCGCCTGTGGTAGCCGTCGTGCCGATTGTCTTATCGGTTTAGCGTCGCCGGTGTCAATTTTATGTTTGACAGCAGATGTTCTTCCTGTCTTCCCTCCTTTTGGTACAAAAAGAGAACGATATTGCAGCAAGAGTTCCCTGATTTTTTTCTTCTCTTGTCGGCTAAGGGATTGTCCAGCCACTGCTATCATTTGTTCAAATTTATTATTGACGTCGTTAGAGCTTGTAGTTTGATGAATTACTGACGCCACTGGTACGCAAGTTCCAATTTTGGTCTCTTTTTTTATAGTTACGGGATGGTCATTAACATTTATAATGCGTACAGGTATCTCTTCGGCAGCCATGATTAACCCTTTTCCAACCAGGATTCCTCGACCAACCTCTTTATCGTGATTCCATGGTTCCATCATGACCGGTGTTCCTTCTTCGACGGCTCCTTGTAGCCTTGCCACAGTGAAAAATTCACTCCTTGCGGGTACAACCGTATCCTCCTGTACGGCTACCTGAACAGTCTTATCCTCATGTGGGTGAAGGAATACTTCCTCAGAACCTACTCTAATCACTCGGTTCTTGAAATCCAGCTGGAAGCCATGTAGGTTCATAACGTCCATTCCGAGTATTATGTCCTCTTCGATATCAGCGACAACGACAGTGTGGGTGAACTTCTCTGTGCCAATTCCCAATTGAACTGGTAGTTCTCCATGGACGTTGGTGCTTTCACCTGTAGCAGTCTTGAGTCGCAGTCTGGTCGGTAACAGTCGTTTTCGGGAGTTGACAGTCTCGGGACGAATAATAGTCCTCGTTGCTCCAGTGTCCACTAATAGTGTATACTTCCTTCCATTAATTTCACCATCCACGTATACACTATCATCGCGACATTCCAGAGAGGCTATAAGGATGAGAGGGTCTTTGGAAGGTCTTCGGGTCGAAGCTGCCCTCTGATGGCCGACCCTTTCTAGTTTTCCTGCTGGTCGTCATTGTTTGTAGCAGTTCTTGGTCGCTTGCACGAACTGCGTACGTGTCCCATTTCTCCACAATTCCAGCATCTCACAGCTTTCGGCTTTCCATTTGAGATGCTTTTCATCATGTTGACAATCTGGTCGAGCTTATTCTCAACTTCTTCGTCTGCTACAGCCCTCACCTTACCGTATACTCCGGAAGCCTGTGTAGCTGCTTCGTACTCCAGGGCTGCAGAGAGTACGTCGACCAGTGTCTTATGCCGAGCCAAGCGTAGAGTTCTCTGCATTTCGTTGTCACGAACTCCGTCGATGAATGCCTGTACCCCTAAACATTCCATGACATTCTCCGGTGCCGATGGATAGGCAAACCGCACCAACCTAGCAATATCCGCTTCGAACTCTTGCAGAGTTTCGTCGCGTTTTTGTTTGCGGTTTTTCAACTGCGACTGGTACAGATGCTCCAGGTGTTCCAGGCCATATCTCATGTTTAGTCGCTTTTTGAGTTGCTCAAAATCATCGGTCTCTTCCACTGGAATGGTCTGAAGGATATCCATAGCGTCTCCTCTCAGGGCAAGAGTTAAATTTAATGCTTTTTCCTTCTCACTCCAGTTGTTCGCCTTTGATGCCGCCTCGAATTGTTTAAGATAGTTCGGCCATGACGTTCTTCCATCGAAAGTTGGCAGTTTCACTCGACTGTTGATATCGTTTTCTATTTTCGGTTTCAACTCCACTTTCTCTGGCAGTTCGCCGTTGTTATGGTCTTGCCTAGTTGTGATATCCGAACTATTAGTAGTCTTCTTTTCGATTTCTTTGATTTTTTGTCCCATTTCTTGCTCCATTCTTTCGATCTTTTCTTCCACAGCAGAAATATCAGTCTTCATGGATGACATTTCATTTTTCATGCCCGTCATTTTGTTTTCTAGGTCGGCCGAAAGTTTACTTTCCATGGATGAAATTTCTTTTTTTATATCCATCGAAATTTTATTTTCCATATTCGACATTTTGTTTTCCATCGAAGACATTTTGTTTTCCATGTCCGCCGAAAGTTTACTTTCCATCGAAGACATTTCGATTTTTATATCTTTCGAAATTTCGTTTTTCATGTCCGACATTTTGTTTTCCATTGAAGACAATTCTTTTTTAATGGAGGATGTTATAGAGGCGGACGCTTCGTCGGTGAATTCAAACGTTTCCGGGTCCAATCCATTATTAATCATAGCATTTTTCAGTCTATCCACTAACACCGACTTGGTTCCACTTGTGTCCAATTCGTAATCCTCCAATTCTCTTCGAAGTTCTGAAACTTTTAATTCACAAAGTTTCTTCGCCATCTTCCTGTATATTTATTTTTTAATCCCACTTCTGACACCAATGTAACGTTTATTTTAATTTATATTTACAACTAATTAATTTATATTTACAAATTTATATGTACGGTCCTTAATTTACTAATTTATATTAAACACTTAACTAACTAACTACACTAATTTATATGAACGTCACTGATTAACACAATATCGATCGGTTTGCTAAGCACTAGATGTCCATCTATGTTACTATGTCTCAACTATCTGATTATTGTTGACTGTTCACTGTTAACTGTTCGGCGATGCTATTTATATCCGAAATGTAGGTCTCTGGAATGTTCTAGTCTTTCTGGTGGAGGCGCTAAATAGACTAGATTTCTCTAGGCGAATGGGAGGGGTAAGAGATAGGCGGTCTCTCGAAGTCTCTGGAATGTTTTCGTCGGCTAGTAGCGTGGAGGGGCATGAGAAGGGACGTAGGGCAGGTAATCTTGAAATGCTCGATTACGTCATAAGCGTCTCATACAGGAATTTCGCTGGGGCACTCGCGTAACAATATATAATACCGAATGATTGGCTAGAATAATGTATTGGGCCGGATTTAAACTTATTGCCGCCCCTGGGCACTGAAGAAAATGCTGCCCTATCTAATCACAGAAATTTCACTCGAATTTATAATTTTGATATCTTAATTATTTTTAAAAATTGGAAACTCAGTGTAAAGCTCGTTTACATGCAAAAGTTTCAAAAGACCGGAAGGTGAATTTTGCTCTACCTTTTTATTTTCCCAGGGGGGTGAATACTTACCCGCCAAATCAAGTGGTATATAGGTCTTATGAAGTAATGAAGTACATAACAAAGCATATATCTGTGAAAAATAATTCATCTGTGTGTTTTTCACGAAGTTGTGATTTATTTTATAGAAAAATTAGAAGGGATTGTTGAGGATTGAAACTCACCCGAAAAATCGGGTGGTATGAAGCTCTTATAAAGTACATTACAAAGCACATATCTGCAGAAATAAAATTAATTTATATTTATTTCTATGCAGTTATGATTTATTTTCTTAACAAATTGGAAGGGGTTGTAAAGATTATCCGACAAAATCGGGTGGTGTATAGATTTAAATGTACAGAACTGAAAATTTGTTCACCAGTATTTCAACAATAAAAAAAAATTAACATGGAGCTTTGGATAATTACTTACTTTTTTCAAAGTTGTGGAGGATGAATTATAACTAGTAATACCACTAGAGGTCAAAATATTATTTCCGGAAATTTTCTAGAGCTCATGCTTTCACACTCGTCAAAATTAATAGGAAGGAAATAATCGAAATTATACAAGGTGACTTAACTAAATTTATCGTTTTAATTGGTTGAGAATTGTACGAAAAAATCAGTTCTACTGCTACTCACTGTTAACATTTTCTCCATCGTTGTGACACAAGAAGTGCAAAAGTTCCTTAAAACTCTGATAAAGGAAATTTTCGAAAAATTTTTCTTCTTGCCTCAGGCATGGTCTCATATCTCTCGCCAACTCTTTCATTTTATTATCTAAGATGGTTCTTTCTCTCTCACAGAAGATTTTCTGTTCTCTCGGAAGGAATTGGAAGGCGTATTTAAGGTACCTCTTGAATTCCACTCCATCGGAATACAATTTATCAAAAATTTGAGTTTGTTTACTTTGATTATAGCATCTGTTGATCCAGTGGTCACTTAGTTGGGTATATGGATCACTTTGGGCGCATACGATGCCTAAAACAAATAAAAAATTTATATTTTGAACGTCCAAATTGTTGCATAAAAGTCGTTAACATCAATCAATTATAAGGAAATAGTATTTTATGCAACGAACATGTAATGATAGCCATTAAGACACGAGCATATTGTAGGATACGAAACGAGCCGCAGGCGAGTTTCGTATATAATATGCGAGTGTATTAATGGCCATTACATGAAAGTGGCATACAATATTTTTTCTAATCCGATTAATAAATCAATAATTATTAGTTAAATCAATTTTAAATATAGTTACTTTTGAAAATAAAAATTATTTGACAGCTATCAAATTAAGTGTCACTTTATAGGTCTGTTCGCCTGCAATAAAAGTGTAGCACTGAGCTATATAATTTTGAAGAATTCAGGTCTATCTGTGAAAAAATACGTGTAAAATTACTAAATTTGGGAATATCTATGTATATTGCATTTGTGAACTGCAAGAAGCATTAAAACATAATTAAAATAAATAAAATCGTATAGCTCAGTGCTACACTTTTATTGCAGGGAACAGAACTAATATGATTAATTTCAGAAATGTCAACCAGGTATCCATGGCTATATTAAATATTGTGCGAATGTCGCATTCCTATTGGCTTAAAAATCTGTATCATAATGAAAATCTGTATCATAATGAATTTCATTATGATACAGATTTTAGTCTTTTAATAAGTATATTATAAAACAGGAGTAGAAAAAAATGTTTATTGCGTTTAGTTTCCGATTTATGTTTTAGGGCGTATTTAATTACGTTGTACAACTTCAACAAATCCAATTGAAACTTGTTAATAAATCAAAATATTGTTTTTAAATATTATTTTTTCAGAGCCCGGGACTCGGACAAGTATTGAAAAAGATATTATAGAATTTTTGAAAAATCTTTTTATACCAGAAATTTCACTCCAACTTATTAAAATTAATTCTAGATGTCTGTTTATTTAGTTTTTCAATGTTTAGAAGATACTTTTTGTTATTCCATAAAATGTCTCTAATTGGATAGTGGCTATATCTTTTTAGGCACTCGGTATAGGATAGCAAAACCCTATATTTTCTGAAGACTTAAAACGTGATCTATTCAGTTTCTTACCCCTGATTTATAGATTCCGTAACGTAACGTAAGGTAACAGTTTACGTTCTGCAAGCATTACCGTAAAACAAGAAGAATATAAGTTGTGTTTATAGATTTCTTAGTTCCAACTTAGTTTACTTGCCCAAAAAAGGAAGGAAAAAAAAAGAAGAATTTAGTTTACTTGTTTTTTAGGTTATTTTTTCTTAAAAATGGATGATTATGATTATTTAGCAATTGCTGCAATTCTTTTATGCACAGCATCAATAAGAAAATTACCTTACCTTTGTCATCGTACCACAACACTTCAAAAAGATGAAGATGGGTATCTCTCGCGTTACAGCCGCGATCAGCTTCATGCGTAAAGGCAATCCTATGAATGGTAGTGAAGTCGTCCTATGATTTATCTTTTATCGTCTTACGGAAACCCTTGTGTTATGCTACGTTACGGAATCTATAAATCAGGGGTTATAACAACTACGCCAAAATCATTAGTTCAAAATTTAGAGAGAATGCCGATGTTTTTAAATCGATTAAGCAAACAATTTTAAGAAAACTACATTATTATATTGTATTGTTATTTTTGACATTGTTTATAATTCTTGTATAGTCAACATTGTTATAAAATATCTACTAAAGAATGACAATGACAAAATTATTTATGGTAAATTATTTTCGAAAAAATTCATATCTACGGTTTTCATAAAACTGACTATGAAATGAGACGAGTTTTGAAAAACTAGAAGCAAAAAATTTTTTTCTATATAATTTTTTCACTTATAATTGCACAAGAGGTTTGTATTTTATCGGGTAAATTTGGATTGTTTAATGAGAAACTGTCAACCTAAAAACGCTCCACCTTCGGTGTCGCGTTTTTAATAGTTGACAGTTGTTCTCGTCTAATTGCTAAAGGAAACAGTTTAGAAGTTGAACAACACAAATTTACCCGATATCAATACAAACATCGAGTGTAATTCGGCAGGACAATTCAATGAATCGGCTCATTGTTAGTGCTTAGAAATTCAATAAGTTGTTGACAAACATGTCAAATTATTTATTATGGTAACAAATGCATAAGTGTAAAAACCACAAGTGCATTTATCAAAGGTAATACCACGAGTGCTTCAAATTTTATCGATAATTTTTTCTTTTCCACGAAAACTTGTTTATTTGGCAAAAATATGAAAACAAACCGATTTGATAAAATCACGACTCCGTTAGGAGGAGTGATTTTATCTAAATTCGGTTTGTTTGAATGTTTTTGCCTCAAATAAACAAGTTTGAGTGATGAAAATAAAAAATTATGTGATAAAATTTGAAGAGCGAGTTGTATTTGGGAAGATTATTTTTTTCAACAATTTAAAAGGATTTTTGAAAGCGCTTTTAGTTGTCAATAATGACAAATTCAAAGTAAAATTTTGACGTTTCGATGTAAACAAGGTTTTATCGATGAGGAAGCATAATTATCAGTATAATACCGAATGATTGGCTAGAATAATGTATTGCTATTGGTTAAAACCACCAAAATGTCAGATTTTGACAAGTGAAAAAAATAATCGCTGAAAAAGTTAAAGCTAACTTTTGCCGGTGTCAAAGTGACAATAACACTGAGGCATATGCGATTTTTTATACATGAGTTGAATTGTCAAATATAATTTTTTCACTAAAACTAATATTTGAAAATTTTTCACCTCTAGGGTACCACATTACCACATCCGTGGACTCGCTGTATATCTTACGTTGGGGAATTTGTGTAGATAAGTTAATTTTTTATGAGAGTATTCCGTATCAAATTAGTTTGATTTTTTTATTCAATAACAAATACGAGTACAAAACTGAATTTTTTTAAATAAATCGGTAGGTAATTCATATCAAAATTAATTAGATATTTTGTTATTATCAATTATTCACCAAGAGATTAAATTCCTACATATTATGATGGCAATAAAAATGTAAAATAATATTTTAAAATGATTAGTATTCCAGTTCAGATTTACTCAACACCGTTATAAATAACAATACATTGTTTTTTCAAATAGCCGAGCAACACTACTTACTTGGGTCTATACCTTATTTAAAAACAAGGGGGAGTAATTTGAATTAGTGATGCCGCCGAGACGAGAGATTCTCGCCTCTTGTCTCGTCTCGCCCTCTCTCGTCAAGAAATTTTCGTTTCTCTCGAGCAGCAAACGTTAAATTTTTTGAGATATTTGAAATCTGCTCAAATTCCTATTTGCAAAAATATATTAATGTCTATATTTGGATCAACGGTTTTCGAGTTATTCGACTGCAAACCTATTATTATTATGGCGTTTTATCGCTGGATAAATTTATTTGTAGTCAAATAACTCGTAACAGGCATACATTTTTGAAATTATCACAATAAAACTGTTTATATATTCACTAACCGTGTTGTAAATTTGTTTTCACTTCTTGAGATACGAAATTAATTCCTCTCAACTCGAAAGGTTTAAATTTTAGGACAACCTTCTTGAAATAAAATCATTGTATATTTTCAATTTTTGTAAACTATCGTTACCTTTTTTCTCGCCTTTTTTATATCACTTGGGTTTTTAGGAACAAATATAATGCGATGCCAAACTTCTCAGATCTTTTATTACATCATCATGATATTTTCTATAAAATAAATCTTATTTTTTGCTACAATCTGAATTTACCTTTTTCATATTTGATATACCATTAAAGATATAAGCGGATATAATCTGAAAATTAAAAAAAAATGCTGGTTGTTCTGTTTAAAAAATAGATATTTCTTTCTTTTTGGGAGCACCGTTTATAGAGATAAATCATTTTATAACAGGCACCTCTTAACCCTCAATAAGCTTCGTCAAACGTTTCCCTGCTATCTTTATTGGTGCAGGAGATAACGAGTGTGAAGGCAGCCACGAGTTCCAGCCACGAGTTCGCCAGAACTGCAAGGCGCGCGCCAAATCGCCAGTGGTACTTTAACAATACTCGTAGCTGGCTGCGGATTCATACAGAGATGATACTTGACAGTTATAGTTGGACGTGGATACATTTGTAGTGCCAAATTAATTATTATTATTATTTTTATTATTATGATAATTAATCCTCTGTCACTTTGAAAAAATATTAAAAACTATACTCCACCCGATTAAGTCGAATGAAACAACCCCTTTCAATTATTTAATAAAATGAACCATAACTAAAAAACACATAATTTACATTGATTTTCTGAAGATATCTCTCTCAATCATATAATGAAATAAATCATAACTTCGTAAAAAATACATTAATGAAATTCATTTTCTACAGATATGTGCTTTGTAATATACTTCATAAGACCTATATATCACCCGATTTTGTCGGGTAAGTTTCAGCCCCCCACAACCCCTTTCAATTTTTTAATAAAATAAATCATAACTTCGTAAAAAATACATTAATTAAATTCATTTTCTACAGATATGTGCTTTGTAATATACTTCATAAGACCTATATATCACCCGATTTTGTCGGGTAAGTTTAAACCCCCCACAACCCCTTTCAATTTTTTTATAAAATAAATCATAACTTCGTAAAAAATACATTAATGAAATTCATTTTCTACAGATATGTGCTTTGTAATATACTTCATAAGACCTATATATCACCCGATTTTGTCGGGTAAGTTTCAGCCCCCCACAACCCCTTTCAATTTTTTAATAAAATAAATCATAACTTCGTAAAAAATACATTAATTAAATTCATTTTCTACAGATATGTGCTTTGTAATATACTTCATAAGACCTATATATCACCCGATTTTGTCGGGTAAGTTTCAGCCCCCCACAACCCCTTTCAATTTTTTAATAAAATAAATCATAACTTCGTAAAAAATACATTAATGAAATCCATTTTCTACAGATATGTGCTTTGTAATATACTTCATAAGACCTATATATCACCCGATTTTGTCGGGTAAGTTTCAGCCCCCCACAACCCCTTTCAATTTTTTAATAAAATAAATCATAACTTCGTAAAAAATACATTAATGAAATTCATTTTCTACAGATATGTGCTTTGTAATATACTTCATAAGACCTATATATCACCCGATTTTGTCGGGTAAGTTTCAGCCCCCCACAGCCCCTTTCAATTTTATAATAAAATAAATCATAACTTCGTAAAAAATACATTAATGAAATTCATTTTCTACAGATATGTGCTTTGTAATATACTTCATAAGACCTATATATCACCCGATTTTGTCGGGTAAGTTTCAGCCCCCCACAACCCCTTTCAATTTTTTAATAAAATAAATCATAACTTCGTAAAAAATACATTAATTAAATTCATTTTCTACAGATATGTGCTTTGTAATATACTTCATAAGACCTATATATCACCCGATTTTGTCGGGTAAGTTTCAGCCCCCCACAACCCCTTTCAATTTTTTAATAAAATAAATCATAACTTCGTAAAAAATACATTAATGAAATTCATTTTCTACAGATATGTGCTTTGTAATATACTTCATAAGACCTATATATCACCCGATTTTGTCGGGTAAGTTTGAACCCCCCACAACCCCTTTCAATTTTTTAATAAAATAAATCATAACTTCGTAAAAAATACATTAATTAAATTCATTTTCTACAGATATGTGCTTTGTAATATACTTCATAAGACCTATATATCACCCGATTTTGTCGGGTAAGTTTAAACCCCCCACAACCCCTTTCAATTTTTTTATAAAATAAATCATAACTTCGTAAAAAATACATTAATGAAATTCATTTTCTACAGATATGTGCTTTGTAATATACTTCATAAGACCTATATATCACCCGATTTTGTCGGGTAAGTTTCAGCCCCCCACAACCCCTTTCAATTTTTTAATAAAATAAATCATAACTTCGTAAAAAATACATTAATGGAATTCATTTTCTACAGATATGTGCTTTGTAATATACTTCATAAGACCTATATATCACCCGATTTTGTCGGGTAAGTTTCAGCCCCCCACAACCCCTTTCAATTTTTTAATAAAATAAATCATAACTTCGTAAAAAATACATTAATGGAATTCATTTTCTACAGATATGTGCTTTGTAATATACTTCATAAGACCTATATATCACCCGATTTTGTCGGGTAAGTTTCAGCCCCCCACAACCCCTTTCAATTTTTTAATAAAATAAATCATAACTTCGTAAAAAATACATCAATGAAATTCATTTTCTACAGATATGTGCTTTGTAATATACTTCATAAGACCTATATATCACCCGATTTTGTCGGGTAAGTTTCAACCCCCCACAACCCCTGTCAATTTTCTACTTACCCGACAAAATCGGGTGATATATAGGTCTTATGAAGTATATTACAAAGCACATATCTGGTAGAAAAAAAAATTCATTAATGTATTTCTTACGAAGTTATGATTTATTTTATTAAAAAATTGAAAGGGGTTGTGGGGGGTTGAAACACCCGACAAAATCGGGTGATATATAGGTCTTATGAAGTATATTACAAAGCACATATCTGTAGAAAAAAAAATTCATTAATGTATTTCTTACGAAGTTAGGATTTATTTTATTAAAAAATTGAAAAGGGTTGTGGGGGTTGAAACACCCGACAAAATCGGGTGAAATATAGGTCTTATGAAGTATATTACAAAGCACATATCTGTAGAAAAAGAAATTCATTAATGTATTTCTTACGAAGTTATGATTTATTTTATTAAAAAATTGAAAGGGGTTGTGGGGGGTTGAAACACCCGACAAAATCGGGTGATATATAGGTCTTATGAAGTATATTACAAAGCACATATCTGTAGAAAAAAAAAATTCATTAATGTATTTCTTACGAAGTTAGGATTTATTTTATTAAAAAATTGAAAGGGGTTGTGGGGGTTGAAACACCCGACAAAATCGGGTGAAATATAGGTCTTATGAAGTATATTACAAAGCACATATCTGTAGAAAATGAATTTAATTAATGTATTTTTTACGAAGTTATGATTTATTTTATTAAAAAATTGAAAGGGGTTGTGGGGGGTTCAAACTTACCCGACAAAATCGGGTGATATATAGGTCTTATGAAGTATATTACAAAGCACATATCTGTAGAAAAAAAAATTCATTAATGTATTTCTCACGAAGTTAGGATTTATTTTATTAAAAAATTGAAAAGGGTTGTGGGGGTTGAAACACCCGACAAAATCGGGTGAAATATAGGTCTTATGAAGTATATTACAAAGCACATATCTGTAGAAAAAGAAATTCATTAATGTATTTCTTACGAAGTTATGATTTATTTTATTAAAAAATTGAAAGGGGTTGTGGGGGGTTGAAACACCCGACAAAATCGGGTGATATATAGGTCTTATGAAGTATATTACAAAGCACATATCTGTAGAAAAAAAAATTCATTAATGTATTTCTTACGAAGTTAGGATTTATTTTATTAAAAAATTGAAAGGGGTTGTGGGGGTTGAAACACCCGACAAAATCGGGTGAAATATAGGTCTTATGAAGTATATTACAAAGCACATATCTGTAGAAAATGAATTCAATTAATGTATTTTTTACGAAGTTATGATTTATTTTATTAAAAAATTGAAAGGGGTTGTGGGGGGTTCAAACTTACCCGACAAAATCGGGTGATATATAGGTCTTATGAAGTATATTACAAAACGTATGTAAAGCTAGCATGACCAAGTGAGCAGAATCAGTCGCACTTTCGCTATAAATTCAGTGCTTATTTAGTGTAAATTAAGTGCCGTATTCATAAATTAAGTGCTCTACGGAATATACAAAAAATACAAACATTGCTAGCTTTATATAAAGCTAGCAGTGTAATCCGTCAAAATCGAAAATAAGCATTATAAAGCAAAAATTCCAAATGCATACCATTAAGTGCTCAATAAGTGCTGTCCATATCAGCGATAATAAATACTAAAAAATTATTTTTTATTGTTTATCTAGTGCGAGATCAAGTGTTCAATGCTAGCGTAACAATCCTAGCAGTGTATAGAGTTGAGTACTAACTCTTGCACTTGCTTGAATTCATTTAACAGCGCAGTGCAATAAAGTGCTCAATGAGTGCTCTCTATATCGACCAAGATGATCATTGAGCACTTAATTGCACTGCGCTGTTAAATGAATTGAAGCAAGTGCAAGAGTTAGTACTCAACTCTATACACTGTTAGGATTCTTAGGCTAGCATTGAACACCTGATTAAAAAAAAATATTATTTTCAATAATCATCTTGGTCGATATAGAGAGCACTCATTGAGCACTTAATTGCACTGCGCTGTTAAATGAATTCAAGCAAGTGCAAGAGTTAGTACTCAACTCTATACACTGCTAGGATTCTTAGGCTAGCATTGAACACCTGATTAAAAAAAAAATATTATTTTCAATAATCATCTTGGTCAATATAGAGAGCACTCATTGAGCACTTAATTGCACTGCGCTGTTAAATGAATTCAAGCAAGTGCAAGAGTTAGTACTCAACTCTATACACTGTTAGGATTCTTAGGCTAGCATTGAACACCTGATTAAAAAAAAATATTATTTTCAATAATCATCTTGGTCGATATAGAGAGCACTCATTGAGCACTTAATTGCACTGCGCTGTTAAATGAATTCAAGCAAGTGCAAGAGTTAGTACTCAACTCTATACACTGCTAGGATTCTTAGGCTAGCATTGAACACCTGATTAAAAAAAAAATATTATTTTCAATAATCATCTTGGTCGATATAGAGAGCACTCATTGAGCACTTAATTGCACTGCGCTGTTAAATGAATTCAATCAAGTGGAAGAGTTAGTACTCAACTCTATACACTGCTAGGATTCTTAGGCTAGCATTGAACACCTGATTAAAAAAAAATATTATTTTCAATAATCATCTTGGTCGATATAGAGAGCACTCATTGAGCACTTAATTGCACTGCGCTGTTAAATGAATTCAAGCAAGTGGAAGAGTTAGTACTCAACTCTATACACTGCTAGGATTCTTAGGCTAGCATTGAACACCTGATTAAAAAAATATATAATTTTCAATAATCATCTTGGTCGATATAGAGAGCACTCATTGAGCACTTAATTGCACTGCGCTGTTAAATGAATTCAAGCAAGTGCAAGAGTTAGTACTCAACTCTATACACTGCTAGGATTGTTAGGCTAGCATTGAACACCTGATTAAAAAAAAAATATTATTTTCAATAATCATCTTGAACGATATAGAGAGCACTCATTGAGCACTTAATTGCACTGCGCTGTTAAATGAATTCAAGCAAGTGGAAGAGTTAGTACTCAACTCTATACACTGCTAGGATTCTTAGGCTAGCATTGAACACCTCATTAAAAAAATATATAATTTTCAATAATCATCTTGGTCGATATAGAGAGCACTCATTGAGCTCTTAATTGCACTGCGCTGTTAAATGAATTCAAGCAAGTGCAAGAGTTAGTACTCAACTCTATACACTGCTAGGATTGTTAGGCTAGCATTGAACACCTGATTAAAAAAAAATATTATTTTC
Source organism: Galerucella nymphaeae (assembly GCA_963978555.1). Lineage (NCBI taxonomy): Eukaryota > Metazoa > Arthropoda > Insecta > Coleoptera > Chrysomelidae > Galerucella > Galerucella nymphaeae. Next base: position 8,423,196 of record OZ021708.1, read on the forward strand.
AATAATCATCTTGAACGATATAGAGAGCACTCATTGAGCACTTAATTGCACTGCGCTGTTAAATGAATTCAAGCAAGTGCAAGAGTTAGTACTCAACTCTATACACTGCTAGGATTCTTAGGCTAGCATTGAACACCTGATTAAAAAAAAAATATTATTTTCAATAATCATCTTGGTCGATATAGAGAGCACTCATTGAGCACTTAATTGCACTGCGCTGTTAAATGAATTCAATCAAGTGGAAGAGTTAGTACTCAACTCTATACACTGCTAGGATTCTTAGGCTAGCATTGAACACCTCATTAAAAAAAAATATTATTTTCAATAATCATCTTGGTCGATATAGAGAGCACTCATTGAGCACCTAATTGCACTGCGCTGTTAAATGAATTCAAGCAAGTGCAAGAGTTAGTACTCAACTCTATACACTGCTAGGATTCTTAGGCTAGCATTGAACACCTGATTAAAAAAAATTATTATTTTCAATAATCATCTTGGTCGATATAGAGAGCACTCATTGAGCACTTGATTGCACTGCGATGTTAAATGAATTCAAGCAAGTGCAAGAGTTAGTACTCAACTCTATACACTGCTAGGATTGTTAGGCTAGCATTGAACACTTGATAAACAATAAAAAATAATTTTTTAGTATTTATTATTGCTGATATCGACAGCACTTATTGAGCACTTAATGGTATGCATTTGGAATTTTTGCTTTATAATGCTTATTTTCGATTTTGACGGATTACACTGCTAGCTTTATATAAAGCTAGCAATGTTTGTATTTTTTGTATATTCCGTAGAGCACTTAATTTATGAATACGGCACTTAATTTACACTAAATAAGCACTAAATTTATAGCGAAAGTGCGACTGATTCTGCTCACTTGGTCATGCTAGCTTTACATACGTTATTACAAAGCACATATCTGTAGAAAATGAATTTAATTAATGTATTTTTTACGAAGTTATGATTTATTTTATTAAAAAATTGAAAGGGGTTGTGGGGGGCTGAAACTTACCCGACAAAATCGGGTGATATATAGGTCTTATGAAGTATATTACAAAGCACATATCTGTAGAAAATGAATTCCATTAATGTATTTTTTACGAAGTTATGATTTATTTTATTAAAAAATTGAAAGGGGTTGTGGGGGGCTGAAACTTACCCGACAAAATCGGGTGATATATAGGTCTTATGAAGTATATTACAAAGCACATATCTGTAGAAAATGAATTTCATTAATGTATTTTTTACGAAGTTATGATTTATTTTATAAAAAAATTGAAAGGGGTTGTGGGGGGTTTAAACTTACCCGACAAAATCGGGTGATATATAGGTCTTATGAAGTATATTACAAAGCACATATCTGTAGAAAATGAATTTAATTAATGTATTTTTTACGAAGTTATGATTTATTTTATTAAAAAATTGAAAGGGGTTGTGGGGGGTTCAAACTTACCCGACAAAATCGGGTGATATATAGGTCTTATGAAGTATATTACAAAGCACATATCTGTAGAAAATGAATTTCATTAATGTATTTTTTACGAAGTTATGATTTATTTTATTAAAAAATTGAAAGGGGTTGTGGGGGGCTGAAACTCACCCGACAAAATCGGGTGATATATAGGTCTAATGAAGTATATTACAAAGCACATATCTGTAGAAAATGAATTTAATTAATGTATTTTTTACGAAGTTATGATTTATTTTATTAAAAAATTGAAAGGGGTTGTGGGGGGTTCAAACTTACCCGACAAAATCGGGTGATATATAGGTCTTATGAAGTATATTACAAAGCACATATCTGTAGAAAAAAAAATTCATTTATGTATTTTTTACGAAGTTATGATTTATTTTATTAAAAAATTGAAAGGGGTTGTGGGGGGTTGAAACTTACCCGACAAAATCGGGTGATTTATAGGTCTTATGAAGTATATTACAAAGCACATATGTGTAGAAAAAGAAATTCATTAATGTATTTCTTACGAAGTTATGATTTATTTTATTAAAAAATTGAAAGGGGTTGTGGGGGGTTGAAACACCCGACAAAATCGGGTGATATATAGGTCTTATGAAGTATATTACAAAGCACATATCTGTAGAAAAAAAAATTCATTAATGTATTTCTTACGAAGTTAGGATTTATTTTATTAAAAAATTGAAAAGGGTTGTGGGGGTTGAAACACCCGACAAAATCGGGTGAAATATAGGTCTTATGAAGTATATTACAAAGCACATATCTGTAGAAAAAGAAATTCATTAATGTATTTCTTACGAAGTTATGATTTATTTTATTAAAAAATTGAAAGGGGTTGTGGGGGGTTGAAACACCCGACAAAATCGGGTGATATATAGGTCTTATGAAGTATATTACAAAGCACATATCTGTAGAAAAAAAAATTCATTAATGTATTTCTTACGAAGTTAGGATTTATTTTATTAAAAAATTGAAAGGGGTTGTGGGGGTTGAAACACCCGACAAAATCGGGTGAAATATAGGTCTTATGAAGTATATTACAAAGCACATATCTGTAGAAAATGAATTTAATTAATGTATTTTTTACGAAGTTATGATTTATTTTATTAAAAAATTGAAAGGGGTTGTGGGGGGTTCAAACTTACCCGACAAAATCGGGTGATATATAGGTCTTATGAAGTATATTACAAAGCACATATCTGTAGAAAAAAAATTCATTTATGTATTTTTTACGAAGTTATGATTTATTTTATTAAAAAATTGAAAGGGGTTGTGGGGGGCTGAAACTTACCCGACAAAATCGGGTGATATATAGGTCTTATGAAGTATATTACAAAGAACATATCTGTAGAAAATGAATTTCATTAATGTATTTTTTACGAAGTTATGATTTATTTCATTATATGACTGAGAGAGATATCTTCAGAAAATCAATGTAAATTATGTGTTTTTTAGTTATGGTTCATTTTATTAAATAATTGAAAGGGGTTGTTTCATTCGACTTAATCGGGTGGAGTATAGTTTTTAATATTTTTTCAAAGTTACAGAGGATTAATTATAATAATAATAATAATAATTAATTTGGCACTAAAAATGTATCCACGTCCAACTATAAATGTCAAGTATCATCTCTGTATGAATCCGCAGCCAGCTACGAGTATTGTTAAAGTACCACTGGCGATTTGGCGCGCGCCTTGCAGTTCTGGCGAACTCGTGGCTGCTTTCACGCTGATCAGGAGATATTGACCTTTGTCGCACTAATGAGCTACCTTGTAGTAAATACCAAGCAAAGTTTTAACGCATTTAGGTGAGGTTCTGTTATATTTGCGATATATTGCACACAAATTATGTCAAATATGGTAGAACCTAACCTCAACGCGTTAAAATTTAGCTTAGTTTTTACTATATTTAGGGCGAGTTGTACCAAACACCTAAACTCGGTTTAATGATAACTGATGTTTAGACTGTGTCTGATTGATGTATTTATAATCAACAATTACATCAGTCTAAACATCAGTCGACATTAAACCGAGTTTAGGCGTTTGGTACTTTATTCAACAATGAACTTATTATTGCCTATAGCAAGAGCCATCCTCATCTTTTTCTACTCTTTTATCGTCACAATCATATAAATTATTACATTTGACAATTATTACATTTGACAATACATTACGACCGATGTTGCCATGTTATCCGAAAATCCTCGAACAGCGTGGGGAAAAACAAACAAAACATTTTTTTGACAAGAAAACTGAAAAACTATGCAAGACATAGATTATTTGGTATATACAGTATGATGCAAAAGTATGGAATAAATTCATTATTTCAGAAACAGACGACTTTTAAAAAAAATCTTAAAACACGTCAATTTTAATTTTTGAATGGCCATCAACTGCTATAGATGTGTTGGACATTACGTCATTAGTGATGGCGTAATGACGTCATCGACGATTTTTTTAAATACAAACCGAGGTCACGTGACAGCTCATTTGAAAGGTCTCCTTATCGCCTTTGCAACAATGTAATCATTTAAATATTTATTTCTACAGTGTTAACCAAAATTATGAACTTTGTTAAGTAACATGGAATTACAATAAATATTCATTCACTGAACTATAATACACTAAGGACCGCCACTGGGAATAAAACAAAATAGTGTTTATTGTTGGTTCCGAAAAAAAATACATTGATAAAAACAATGCTACATTATAATTTGAAATTAATTATTGTAGTAAGTGCTCGGAATTATTTTTACAAAAATATTTAAATCAATATTGTCATTGACTCGTCTTTATTCGTCAATGATCTGTGAATCTGTCAAATAATAGACGTCAAATTTTTACTCTTCGAATTTTTTGCGACATTAATAACAGCATTTACAAAAATGAAACTAACAGAAACAGAACGAATCGAGATTTTAACCATGATTGGTTATGGAGATAGAGTGAGGACTCAAGCAGAAGTTCGTAATTTATTTAATGCTAAATACCCCAATCGCGATCCAATTACTCAATCAGCAGTAAGTAAAATTGAAAAAAAATTTAGGGAAACGGGCCATGTTAAAGATCTTCCCAGAAGCGGTAGAACTTCAATATCCGAAGCCAAAAAACTGGACGTTGTACTGGCGTTTCAAGAAAATCCTCATACAAGTTCTAGGCAGGTCGCACTAGATAATAATGTCCACCAATCAACTGTTGTAAGAGTGCTAAAAAAGGAGAAGTGGCATCCATACAAAGTACATCTGGTCCAGGAGCTATTAGAAGATGACTTTGATAGAAGAATCGAATTCTGCGAAATCGTTATGGAACAATGTAACAGAGATCCGGGTTTCATACAAAAGGTACTTTTTTCAGATGAAGCGTCTTTTATGCTGAACGGTCACGTAAATCGCCAGACATGTCGATATTGGGCAAGTGAAAATCCACATTGGATGGAAGAGTATAGGACACAATATCCCGAGAAGGTGAATGTTTGGGCCGGCATTATAAACAATCAAATTGTAGGGCCATATTTTTTTGAGGAAAACCTAACTGCTGCTAGTTATCTGGAATTTCTTCAAAATTATCTGTTGCCACAGCTGAATCAGCTATTTCCAAATAAAAATGATTTATGGTACCAACAGGATGGGGCTCCCCCACACTATGGCGTTGAGGTACGAAATTACGTTAATAACGTTTTCCCAGGAAGGTGGATAGGAAGAAGGGGGCCTATCGAATGGCCACCAAGGTCTCCAGATTTGACTCCGTTAGACTTTTTTTTGTGGGGATATTTAAAGAGCAGAGTATATCAAAGTCGACCGAATAATGTAGAAAAGTTGAGGGAGCGAATCCGAACGGAAATTGCACAAATAACACCTGAAGTCCTCGAAAACGTTACGAAAGAATTTACTGCTCGCCTTTCTCATTGTATCATTGCTGAAGGTCGGCAATTTGAACATTTGTTGTAATTTAATTGTATGTAAGTAAACATTTATTCCAAGTTAATTGTATTAATAAACCAACAGTTTTGGTTAACCCTGTAGAAATAAATATTTAAATGATTACATTGTTGCAAAGGCGATAAGGAGACCTTTCAAATGAGCTGTCACGTGACCTCGGTTTGTATTTAAAAAAATCGTCGATGACGTCATTACGCCATCACTAATGACGTAATGTCCAACACATCTATAGCAGTTGATGGCCATTCAAAAATTAAAATTGACGTGTTTTAAGATTTTTTTTAAAAGTCGTCTGTTTCTGAAATAATGAATTTATTCCATACTTTTGCATCATACTGTATAAATACTTGCAATATCTATACCATTTTACCTGTATGTTAGGTATTTTATGTTTTCAAAATTCGATATTTTACTACGTAAGTGTGAAGGTATTAGCCGAGGTATTAGCCATAAGGCAAATTGTGATTATTTTTTAGGTGTCCAAAATAGAAATATATCAGTTAAGTATATTTGCTTATATTTTATTTTTGTTTTATTGCAAATAATTGTAGGATTTTCATTATTATTTTCTCGTTACGATAACTGGGTGAGTAAATTAAAGATTATTTTTCTAATTATGGCAACTATGTAAATTCTTAACATTTTTGCGAAAAAAACGAACAAGGGTAAGGACACGTAAGGGTAGCAGATAAGAACATTGGGAGGCGGACCAATTATTTCATTTTATCATTTATAATTGATTCAAGTTGCTAATGTTATGCTTAGTTTTTTATTGCATATAAAGTGAAAAGAATACCATTTTATTATTTTTCTTTTATTGTGCCATCTTCATTGGTGAAAAGGACACCCTCTCTTGGTGAAAGAGACACTCTCTTTAATTTTTTAGAAAAATGACACCTATTTAGAAAAAACATCTACACACAGATCCAATAATCCAAATAATTTTCATATAGAAGTGTTTGCTATAACTATTCAGTAAGTAGAAAAATTGCAACACCTATTTAGAAGAAACATCTAATTCTTTTATTCCATTTACAGTTCTGATTATGTAACTGAAATGAAGTCTGATGTAACTGCCCACACAGATCCAAATAATTTTCACACAAGAAGTGTTCGCTATAAATTTTCAATGAGTAGAAAGAAGAAGTTTGAAGAAGCATCCGAGGAAACATCTATAGAGTTGTAAGAGATTGATATTGTAAACTTTTTCTTTGTGTTCTGAGGAAAAATGGAAGATGAACTTTGATTGCCATGTATTAATAAATATACATTACATTTGTGAATATTTTTGATGTTTCTTTTCAATAAAAACATAAACCCATTTTTGCTGTGATTTTTTTAAATTTATTAATAAGGGTCAATGAAAAAGCAGACATGTCTGTTTATTGCATTTTTAAAGCTTACACAATTAGAATTTTTTTGCTATAATTCATTTGAATGATTAGGAGGGGTCAGTGGAAAATCAGACATTCTGTTTTATGATAAAAATAAAAACTACATACCTACTTACTTTGTACTTCAAATTTGTAATACTACAATCAGATTGCCTAAATGATTTGTTTTCGTATTCAATAAAAGAAAACATTTTTGCTATAATTTACTCGAGTTTACTTGAATTATTAAGATACAAAGGAAAAACAGGTAGGTATGTCTGTTTATTACATACTGGAGGAGAACTGCGAACAGTATTTTATAATAACATTTGGAAAAATGGAAAAATTTAAGATCAAACATTTATAACATTTATATTCCTGTGTTTCGAAAATAATAGATTACAAAAGAATTGAATGAAATATTAGTAGAATGCGATTAGAATAGAATGTAGTTGTTCTCACTAACTCTGGAGGTCGATTCAATCTATGGCAATGTACAGGTACCCAGGGGAACCAAAGGGCACCGATATGAAGATCAATAAAAATCAGGCACTCATTGGAATTACTACCAATATTTGTGGTGTATTTCACTCCTAGTCCTCTACACTAAAGATAGGTATGTATAATACTTGTGGTGGAGCACATGTGGAACCAAAATAAACAGCATTTAATAAGCACAAATTTACTTTTCCAGCATGGAAATTATTTTATTATAATCGCCTACAAATACTAACTATAAACAGTAAATAATTAATTTTTATGTAAACAAAACACATGACAGGACAACAGCATTCGACAGTCGTCATCTGTCATTGAAGTTTCATACAGCGCCATACATCAAGACGGTAGAACAGCTGAACTAATGTGAAGAAGTGTTCGTTTGCAAGAATTTTCCGTGCAACAAATCTCAAAAAATATAGTGATTTGAGATTTCATATTTTCAGAATCAAATTCTCTGGGCTTTCTTTTGGGGATCAGGTCTTGGCGTTCAATTTGGTGACCACAAATTGTCAAAACTATCAAAATCACACCTTCACTTAATGGCTTATATCTTTTTTATAACAATTTCAAACTTGACCAAAATACCTGATCCCCAAGACAAAGATTCAAGTTATATTGTGTTAAAATTCCAACTCCTAATTTTACTCCATTCTTTAGATTTGTTGCATACAAAATGACCTAAATTTTCTTGCAAATCAGAGGTGCCAACTGTTTTGAGCTGTCTAAATTATGACCCCCCTCCCTACCTAATTATCAAATATAATTATTTTAAATTAATTATATAATTTTTTTCCCTATTTTCATATATTTATATATATATTTCACTCGCTTGGAGCTAGCTTCTCGACGACCTCAACCAGCACATTTTATATGGCTGTGCCTACATGATGCCTACTTTGGTCTACTTTTCTTATCTAATCTGGAAATAGGCTAGTTCACAGAGCCCTACTCCAACAGATCTCAGTAGTACTATACCTACACCATGTGACTGTCTACTGCTACCTACTGTTTACATAATTGCACCGAATATTATTCGTTATAATAGATAAAATGTATGACGTAGGTATCTATAATACACCTATTTCTTATCTTATCAGATTAAAACAATACAATACAAAATGAAATTAGTAAACTAAAACTTACCACAAGATACTGTAAACAAAATTAACATCCACACATTGTTGGTTTTGGTAAACATATTTATTTTCAGATACCCAAACTACTTTCGTGAGACTATAAACACAAATTTAACCACTAACCAGTCTATACACTCCAACCTTATTACCCAATTCTCTCCAACACTACTTCACCACACCACGAAGACTGAGAATGGACTAAATTCGATTCGAATTCCTAATAAAAAATGATTGGGAAGTGGGAACTGTTGTCTGTTGTTCGCAGATTTTGCGCATTTCTAAATTCATAGAAAGCATCTGAACTTGCTGGAACAAATGAAATTATCAACTATAATTTGTTCTAGTTGAACTATGATAACTTTTACTGGCGAACTGTGACTGGACATCATTCGGAAATTCGGAATGTGAAAAGTCCATTAGCGTTGATGATATGTTGCCAAGCTTATTCATTGAAAATAGGTACTTAATAATTAATTTAGTTTGATTTTAATTTCAATTTAATCATCAAACCTTCGTCTGTTACTATGTTTGTGATATTATGAAATATCGACCTGCTGTAACCTGCTAATCTCTTAGGTATTTTTTCCAATATTGCATATTGCATAAGAAAATCAAATAAAAATTACTTCAAAAATAATATTCCAAAGCACCAGGAGAATTTTTAGTTGCTGGCAACGCAGCGTTAGTTTTTATGTGAACAATACTTGAGATGGGAGATGAAGAATATAATAATAGGTTTGTTCCTTTGAATATAAAACAGACAGGAAGGAGCATTGCGCTGTCTGTATGAAACCGAATGTGCGACGGAAGCGGCCATCTTGATCAACCAAGTATGACTCATTGTTTTGGTTGTTCTTTGCGGGTGTAGTATTTTGACGTGGATGTTTCTCTGTTTTGGCAGTTTTGAATGCAACTAAATCGTTCAAGTAAATATTAATATGGACAATACCGACTAAGTTTCTGTGTAAAATTTAAAAGACTAAAGAAAATGGTTAGTTGTGTAAACAATAACAAACACATCGTGTCCATTGACGTAGAGTAGGGAATAGGATCGCATTAGGACTTGTTATTTTAGATTTTATATGATACATATTAATCAAATGTATAATGTAACTGTTACCTTACCTACTACTAGAATAAATTATACCTATTTGTAAAAATTTCATAAAAGAAGAAAACATTAGAAATATATATACAAAATTAATTTTATTTAAATGGCAATAAATAAATGTCTTTCTATGTTTTTGTTTACTATTTACCTTATTCCCATCCGTTCACCTATTTTAATATGTAATTAATAAAAAATATGCGAATGTTTAAAATTTAGCAATTATATATTGTACATATTTAAATGGTTATATTTTTTTGAAAATTATGAAATTAAAATAGTATCCATATTAAAATAGACTATTTTCTGTTCCCTCAAACCCTACGCCATTGTAAAACCGGAAACATTGGTCCGCCATATGCAACAACCATTCTGGTCCCTTATTATTTATTGAAATGCTCCTTCCTGTCTGTTTTATATTCAAAGGTTTGTTCCAACCGCAGTCAGAAACCGTCAGAAACGATCAGAGAATAACTGGTCATAGCAAACAACGAGTTATTTCCGCGTAATTCCTATCACTGATTGCAATGGTCGACTATGTTCTCTGATCGCTTCTGACGGTTTCTGACAATCTGACTGCGGTTGGAACAAACCTAATATAGAAAATAGTTATTTGTTTAACTAGGCAGTCAATCTACTTTGCTGCCAAGTTGAACATATAATTTTTTCTCCGATTATTCATGAGGATATTGTATTTGCAAATTATTACAATTCCCACAATCTCTTTATTTTGGTTGGTTGCTATGGAAATGTATAATCACAGGCAGCAAAGTAATCACTTTGCTGCCTAGGCAGGAAAGTAACCACTTTGCTGCCTAGGCAGGAAAAGTAATACTTTGCTGATTGATATCAGTCAGCAAAATTAATATTTGCTGCCAATCGGAGAAAAACATATTTTTCAATAAATTAGTTTGAAGTTCAATTTAAATGACTTGAATTTTAATTTTTTTTAATGGAACTGCTTCTAAATGATTCCAATTTTATGAAAAATATTGATGAGAATTCAAAATTATTTGATAAATATTTCGATATACCTACCTAAGTATGAAATATCATCGTCAGAATGAAAGTATAAATAGTGATGCCTACTTATTGATATTTAATATTTATGCTAGGCCAAATAGCGATCTATTTTGTGATTGACTCAAATATATTAAGAAAAAAAAGAAGATTAAACATACAAGACATTAGTTCTTTTTCTTTGAATCAATTTTCAAAATATGTTATAAGTTTGACACGTTCGCCGGATATCATGTTCACATTCTTTTTGAGTGTTTTTCGACTGCTTTTAACGATTTCTTGCAATTTGGTCAATATCTGACTGAAATAGAATAGGAAATGAACTAATTCCAAGATAACTTCTGTTCTACAGTATATTGGGGACAATTTGTGCATTAATCAGTCTTTTTTAGTGCTTTTTAACTGATTTTAACGATCCCCTGCGATGTGGTCAGTATTTGACTGGAACAGAATAGAAAATGAACTAATATCGAGCTAACTTTTGTTCTACAGTATATTGAAGTCTATTTGTGCATTATTCAGTCAATTTTAGTGCTCCCCAATTGTTTACAACGATGTCCTGCGATTTGTTCAGTATTTGACTGGAATAGAATATGAAATAACTAATTCCAAGCTAACTTTCGTTCTACAATATATTGAAGACTATTTGTGCATTATTCAGTCAATTTGAGTGCTTTCTAACTGTTTTCAACGATGTATGCGATTTGGTCCATATTTGCCTGGAATAGAATAGAAAATGAACTAATTTCGAGCTTACTTTTGTTCTACAGTATATTAAAGTCTATTACGGCATTATTAAGTCTTTTTGAGTGCCTTCTAATTTTTTTCAACGATCTCCTGCGATTTGGTCAGTATTTGACTGAAATAGAATGGAAAATGTGCTGATTTCAAGCTAACTTCCGTTCTACAGTATATTGAAGACTATTTGTCCATCATTGAGTCTTTTTGAGCGCTTTCTAACTGTTTTCAACGATCTCCTGCGATTTGGTCAGTTTTTGACTGAAATAGAATGGAAAATGAGCTGATTTCAAGCTAACTTCCGTTCTACAGTATATTGAAGACTATTTGTGCACTATTTCGTCAATTTGAGTGCTTTCCAACTGTTTTTTAAGATGTCCTGCGATTTGGTCAGTATTTAACTGGAATAGAATAGAAAATGAACTAATTTCAAGCTAACTCCGTTCTACAGTATATTGGAGACTATTTGTGCATCATTGAGTCAATTTGAGTGCTTTCCAACTGTTTTCAAAGATGTCCTGCGATTTGGTCAGTATTTGACTGGAATAAAATAGAAAATGAACTAATTTCAAGCTAACTTTTGTTCTACAGCATATTGAGGTCTATTCGCTCATTATTAATTATTTTCAAGTGCTTCCCACCTGTTTTTAACGATCTCCTGCGATTTGGTCAGTATTTGACTGGAATAGAAGAGAAAATGAACTAATTTCAAGCTAACTTCCGTTCTACAGTATAATGAAGACTATTGGGGCATTATTAAGTCTTTTTAAGTGCTTTCTAACTGTTTTCAACGATCTCCTGCGATTTGGTCAGTATTTGACTGAAATAGAATGGAAAATGAGCTGATTTCAAGCTAACTTCCGTTCTACAGTATATTGAAGACTATTTGTGCACTATTTCGTCAATTTGAGTGCTTTCCAACGGTTTTTTAAGATGTCCTATTTGGTCAATATTTGACTGGAATAAAATAGAAAATGAACTAATTGCAAGCTAACTTTTGTTCTACAGCATATTGAGGTATTTTTGCTCATTATCAATTCTTTTCAAGTGCTTTTCACCTGTTTTTAGCGATCTCCTGCGATTTGGTCAGTATTTGACTGGAATAGCATAGAAAATGAACTAATTTCAAGCTAACTTCCGTTTTACTGTATATTGAAGAAGACTATTTGTGCATTATTGAGTCTTTTTGAGTGCTTTCTAACTGCTTACAACGATCTCCTGCGATTTGGTCAGTATTTGACTGAAATAGAATGGAAAATGAGCTGATTTCAAGCTAACTTCCGTTCTACAGTATATTGAAGACCATTTGTGCACTATTCAGTCAATTTGAGTGCTTTCCAACTGTTTTCAAAGATGTCCTGCGATTTGGTCAGTATTTGACTGGGATAAAATAGAAAATGGACTAATTTCAAGCTAACTTTTGTTCTACAGCATATTGAGGTCTATTTGCTCATTATTAATTCTTTCCAAGTGCTTTCCACCTGTTTTTAACGATCTCCTGCGATTTGGTCAGTATTTGACTGGAATATAATAGAAAATGAACCAATTCCAAGCTAACTCCCGTTCTACAGTATATTTGAAATAAAATTAGGAAACCTCAAGATAGGTTTTAATGAACAAAATTGAACATGACTACTAAAATAAACAAAGCAAAAATATCCTAGTAACAATCTAAGACTAAGTAAAAATATATACTACATTCTTCCCGCCTGAGTTAACGAATGTAATCCTCCAGAAAAGCAGGAGGTCTTCTTACTCTAGTAGGTCTACCGTTATCGTAATCTTGCACGGAATGTATAGTATCCGTTTCGGGTATTTGATGGTCAACTGAATGATTAGAAGGTGTTACAGCATCGTCAACACTAGTCCGTGGATCTTGAATAATAGTGGACCTTTTTGGGATTTGGTCAGTATTTGACTGAAATAGAATAGAAAATGAACTAATTCCAAGCTAACTCCCGTTCTACAGTATATTGAAGACTATTCGTGCATTATTCAGTTAATTTGAGTGCTTCCTAACTGTTCTCAATGATGTCCTGCGATTTGGTCAATATTGGAAGGTGTTACGTCAACACTAGTCCGGGGATCTTGAATAATAGTGGACCTTTTTGGGAGTGGTTCATTTTCAGCAAATTTCTGCTCATCTTGAGCGGCCGAATGAGAATCTTCTTCTGAAACTTGTAGGGCGTCATACTCTTGAAGAGGGGCTAGATGTCTCAAAGATACGGTGGTTTCTCTTCCATCAGATAAACGTACTTGAGCATATTGAGGATTCACATGAACAAGTTCTACTTTTTCAACTAAGGGATCATTCTTGCTAGTTCGATTAAAATTTCTCATTAAAACGGGACCAGTATTCAGCCAAGTCGGGAGAGAAGTTCCGTTCATTGAGCGTCTCGGATGGGTAAACATTCTTTCGTGAGGTGTAGAGTTAGTGGTTGTGCATAGTAATGATCGGATAGAGTGAAGAGCCTCAGGCAGTACTTGTTCCCATTGATTGATTTGAAGATTACGGGACTGAAGAGCCAATCTAATCGTTTTCCATATAACACCATTGTAGCGTTCGCACTGGCCATTTCCGCGGGGATTGTATGGAGTAGTTCTGCTCGTAGCTACTCCCAGAAGTTGAAAAAAGGACTTAATTTCAGGGGACATGAAGGATGAACCTTGATAAGTATGTATATAAGAAGGTGTACCGAATAGAAAGAAGAGTTGTTTGAGATGCTTTATAACTTCAGAAGAAGTAGTACTAGAACATGGGAATGCAAACGGGAATCTGGAGAATTCGTCTACAACCGTTAGCATATAAGGTTTTCCAGAAGAAGTTGGAAGGGGGCCTTTAAAATCTATATTAAGTCTCTCGAAAGTATTGTAGATTTGATGAGTGTACTCTGTGCTTTATAAAATTTGGGTTTAATTTCATTGCAAATGCGGCAAGAACTAGTGGATTTGAAGCGAGTTTGTGTGGAACTTAGTTGAGGGTCCTCAATTTCTTGCTTATTTTCTGACGGATAGTTAGATGTAGAAGCATTTAACGAAGGTGGACAAAATATTTCTTCGTAGGCATTTGAGTGAAGCTGAGCCGCTTCCAAAGATTTCGCTTGATTAATAGTTTGATGTTTGAGTCTTTGTCTTATATGTGGAGATATTAAGCCACGAATGAAAGAATCTCGAATATACTCGTTGCGATATTCGTCGGCAGTAACAGCTTTGAATGAACAGTCTTTACTAAGGGAATTTAAAACTTGAGCGTATACATCTACAGTTTCACCATGCTGCTGCTTACGAGTTGCAAGTACGTGTCTAGAGTATATTTGATTCACTTCTTTGATATAAATGTTTCCTAGAATGTTCAGTGCCTCCTCATAAGGAGAACACTCAGATATGTGTTCATACACATTAGTACCAATGTAATTGATAAGGATATTTAATTTTATGGTACTTGCCTCGTTTTCAGAGGATTCTTCCGTCAAAGTGACAGCAGATGCCAAAAAGTTTTGAAAAGTATGGATCCAATGTTTCCATTCTTTGGAAGCTGTGGGAGAGTTTGGATCACTGGTAAATTTTTCAGGACGAAGCAAACGATCCATCTTCACTCTTCACAAAATTTTGTTCATTAAATTGAAATAAAATTAGGAAACCTCAAGATAGGTTTTAATGAACAAAATTGAACATGACTACTAAAATAAACAAAGCAAAAATATCCTAGTAACAATCTAAGACTAAGTAAAAGTATATACTACAATATTGTAGACTATTTGTGCATTATTCAGTTAATTTGAGTGCTATCTAATTGTTTCCAACGATGTCCTGCGATTTGGTCAATATTTGACTGAAATAGGATAGAAAATGAACTAATTTCGAGCTAACTTCTGTTCTACAGTATATTGGAGACTGTTTGTGCATTATTTAGTCAATTTGAGTGCTTTCTAACTGTTTTCAACGATCTCCCGCGATTTGGTCAGTATCTGACTGAAATAAAATAGGAAATGAAATAATTCCAAGCTAACTTCTGTTCTACAGTATATTGGGGACAATTTGTGCAATAATCAGTCTTTTTTAGTGCTTTTCAACTGTTTTTAACGATCCCCTGCGATGTGGTCAGTATTTGACTGGAACAGAATAGAAAATGCGAGCTAACTTTTGTTCTACAGTATATTGAAGTCTATTTGTGCATTATTCAGTCAATTTTAGTGCTTCCCAATTGTTTACAACGATGTCCTGCGATTTGTTCAGTATTTGACTGGAATAGAATATAAAATAACTAATTCCAAGCTAACTTTCGTTCTACAATATATTGAAGACTATTTGTGCATTATTCAGTCAATTTGAGTGCTTTCTAACTGTTTTCAACGATCTCCTGCCATTTGGTCAGTATTAACCTGGAATAGAATAGAAAATGAACTAATTTCAAGCTAATTCCCGTTCTACAGTATAATGAAGACTATTGGATCATTATTAAGTCTTTTCAAGTGCTTTCTAACTGTTTTCAACGATCTCCTGCGATTTGGTCAGTATTTGACTGAAATAGAATGGAAAATGAGCTGATTTCAAGTTAACTTCCGTTCTACAGTATATTGAAGACTATTTGTGCATTATTGAGTCTTTTTGAGTACTTCCCAACTGTTTTCAACGATCTCCTGCGATTTGGTCAGTTTTTGACTGAAATAGAATGGAAAATGAGCTGATTTCAAGCTAACTTCCGTTCTACAGTATATTGAAGACTATTTGTGCACTATCTAGTCAATTTGAGTGCTTTCCAACTGTTTTCAGAAATGTTTTGCGATTTGGTCAGTATTTGACTGGAATAAAATAAAAAATGAACTAATTTCAAGCTAACTTTTGTTCTACAGCATATTGAGGTCTATTTGCTCATTATTGATTTTTTTCAAGTGCTTTTCACCTGTTTTTAACGATCTCCTGCGATTTGGTCAGTATTTGACTGAAATAGAATAGAAAATGAACTAATTCCAAGCTAACTCCCGTTCTACAGTATATTGAAGACTATTCGTGCATTATTCAGTTAATTTGAGTGCTTCCTAACTGTTCTCAATGATGTCCTGCGATTTGGTCAATATTTGACTGAAATAGAATAGAAAATGAACTACTTACGAGCTAACTTTTGTTCTACAGTATATTGAAGACTATTTGTGCATTATTAAGTCAATTTAAGTGCTTTTCAACTGTTTCCAACGATCTCCTGCGATTTGGTCAGTATCTGACTGAAATAGAATGGGAAATGAACTAATTCCAAGCTAACTTCTGTTCTACAGTATATTGGGGACAATTTGTGCATCAATCAGTCTTTTTCAGTGCTTTTTAACTGTTTTTAACGATCCCCTGCGATGTGGTCAGTATTTGACTGGAATAGAATAAAAAATAAACTAATTTCGAGCTAACTTTTGTTCTACAATATATTGAAGACTATTTGTGCATTATTCAGTCAATTTTAGTGCTTTTCAACTGTTTTCAACTATGTCCTGCGATTTTGTCAATATTTGCCTGAAATAGAATAGAAAATAAACTAATTTCGAGCCTACTTTCGTTCTATAGTATATTGGATTCTATTTGCTTATTATTTAGTCTTTTTGAGTGCTTTTCAACTGTGTTCAACGATCTCCTGCGATCTGGTCAGTATTTGACTGGAATCAAATAGAAAATGGATTAATGTCAAGCTAACTTTTGTTCTACAGTATATTAAAGTCTATTTGTGCATTATTAAGTCTTTTTGAGTGATTTCAACTGTTTTCAACGATCTCCTGCCATTTGGTCAGTATTTAACTGGAATAGAATAGAAAATGAACTAATTTCAAGCTAACTTTTGTTCTACAGTATAATGGAGACTATTGGGGCATTATTGAGTCTTTTTGAGTGCTTTCTAACTGTTTTCAACGATCTCCTGCGATTTGGTCAGTATTTGGCTGGAATAGAATAGAAAATGAACTAATTCCAAGCTAACTCCCGTTCTACAGTATATTGAATACTATTTGTGCATTATCCAGTCAATTCGAGTGCTTTCTAACTGTTTTCAACGGTGTCCTCCGATTTGATCAGTATCTGACTGGAATAAAATAAAAAATGAACTCATTTCAAGCTAACTTCTGTTCTACAGTATATTGGAGACTGTTTGTGCATTATTTAGTCAATTTGAGTGCTTTCTAACTGTTTTCAACGATCTCCCGCGATTTGGTCAGTATATGACTGAAATAGAATAGGAAATGAACTAATTCCAAGCTAACTTCTGTTCTACAGTATATTGGGGACAATGTGTGCCTTAATCAGTCTTTTTTAGTGCTTTCCAACTGTTCTTAACGATCCCCTGCGATGTGGTCAGTATTTGACTGGAACAGAATAGAAAATGCGAGCTTACTTTTGTTCTACAGTATATTGAAGTCTATTTGTGCATTATTCAGTCAATTTTAGTGCTCCCCAATTGTTTACAACGATGTCCTGCGATTTGTTCAGTATTTGACTGGAATAGAATATAAAATAACCAATTCCAAGCTAACTAGAAAACTAGAAAATGAACTAATTTCGAGCTTACTTTTGTTCTATAGTATATTGGATTCTATTTGCTGATTATTAAGTCTTTTTGAGTGCTTTTCAACTGTTTTCAACGATCTCCTGCCATTTGGTAAGTATTAACCTGGAATAAAATAGGAAATGAACTAATTTCAAGCTAACTTCCGTTCTACAGTATAATTAAGACTATTGGTGCATTATTCAGTCTTTTCAAGTGCTTTCTAACTGTTTTCAACGATCTCCTGCGATTTGGTCAGTATTTGACTGAAATAGAATGGAAAATGAGCTGATTTCAAGTTAACTTCCGTTCTACAGCATATTGGGGACAATTTGTGCATCAATCAGTCTTTTTCAGTGCTTTTTAACTGTTTTTAACGATCCCCTGCGATGTGGTCAGTATTTGACTGGAATAGAATAAAAAATAAACTAATTTCGAGCTAACTTTTGTTCTACAATATATTGAAGACTATTTGTGCATTATTCAGTCAATTTTAGTGCTTTTCAACTGTTTTCAACTATGTCCTGCGATTTTGTCAATATTTGCCTGAAATAGAATAGAAAATAAACTAATTTCGAGCCTACTTTCGTTCTATAGTATATTGGATTCTATTTGCTTATTATTTAGTCTTTTTGAGTGCTTTTCAACTGTGTTCAACGATCTCCTGCGATCTGGTCAGTATTTGACTGGAATCAAATAGAAAATGGATTAATGTCAAGCTAACTTTTGTTCTACAGTATATTAAAGTCTATTTGTGCATTATTAAGTCTTTTTGAGTGATTTCAACTGTTTTCAACGATCTCCTGCCATTTGGTCAGTATTTAACTGGAATAGAATAGAAAATGAACTAATTTCAAGCTAACTTTTGTTCTACAGTATAATGGAGACTATTGGGGCATTATTGAGTCTTTTTGAGTGCTTTCTAACTGTTTTCAACGATCTCCTGCGATTTGGTCAGTATTTGGCTGGAATAGAATAGAAAATGAACTAATTCCAAGCTAACTCCCGTTCTACAGTATATTGAATACTATTTGTGCATTATCCAGTCAATTCGAGTGCTTTCTAACTGTTTTCAACGGTGTCCTCCGATTTGATCAGTATCTGACTGGAATAAAATAAAAAATGAACTCATTTCAAGCTAACTTCTGTTCTACAGTATATTGGAGACTGTTTGTGCATTATTTAGTCAATTTGAGTGCTTTCTAACTGTTTTCAACGATCTCCCGCGATTTGGTCAGTATATGACTGAAATAGAATAGGAAATGAACTAATTCCAAGCTAACTTCTGTTCTACAGTATATTGGGGACAATGTGTGCCTTAATCAGTCTTTTTTAGTGCTTTCCAACTGTTCTTAACGATCCCCTGCGATGTGGTCAGTATTTGACTGGAACAGAATAGAAAATGCGAGCTTACTTTTGTTCTACAGTATATTGAAGTCTATTTGTGCATTATTCAGTCAATTTTAGTGCTCCCCAATTGTTTACAACGATGTCCTGCGATTTGTTCAGTATTTGACTGGAATAGAATATAAAATAACTAATTCCAAGCTAACTAGAAAACTAGAAAATGAACTAATTTCGAGCTTACTTTTGTTCTATAGTATATTGGATTCTATTTGCTGATTATTAAGTCTTTTTGAGTGCTTTTCAACTGTTTGCAACGATCTCCTGCCATTTGGTAAGTATTAACCTGGAATAAAATAGGAAATGAACTAATTTCAAGCTAACTTCCGTTCTACAGTATAATTAAGACTATTGGTGCATTATTCAGTCTTTTCAAGTGCTTTCTAACTGTTTTCAACGATCTCCTGCGATTTGGTCAGTATTTGACTGAAATAGAATGGAAAATGAGCTGATTTCAAGTTAACTTCCGTTCTACAGCATATTGAGGTCTATTTGCTCACTATTGATTCTTTTCAAGTGCTTTCCACCTGTTTTTAACGATCTCCTGCGATTTGGTCAGTATTTGACTGAAATAGAATAGAAAATGAACTAATTCCAAGCTAACTCCCGTTCTACAGTATATTGAAGACTATTCGTGCATTATTCAGTCAATTTGAGTGGTTTCTAACTGTTTTCAATGATGTCCTGCGATTTGGTCAATATTTGACTGAAATAGAATAGAAAATGAATTAATCACGAGCTCACTTATGTTCTTCAGTATATTGGAGACTATTCGTGCATTATTCAGTTAATTTGAGTGCTTTCTAACTGTTTCCAACGATCTCCCGTGATTTGGTCAGTATCTGACTGAAATGGAATGGGAAATGAACTAATTCCAAGCTAACTTCTGTTCTACAATATATTGGGGACAATTTGTGCATCAATCAGTCTTTTTTCAGTGCTTTTCAACTGTTTTTAACGATCCCCTGTGATGTGGTCAGTATTTGACTGGAATAGAATAGAAAATAAACTAATTTCGAGCTAACTTTTGTTCTACAATATATTGAAGACTATTTGTGCATTATTCAGTCAACTTGAGTGCTTTATAACTGTTTTCAACGATGTCCTGCGATTTTGTCAATATTTGCCTGAAATAGAATAGAAAATGAACTAATTTCGAGCTTACTTTCGTTCTATAGTATATTGAATCCTATTTGCTTATTATTAAGTCTTTTTGAGTGCTTGTCAACTGTTTTCAACGATCTCCTGCCATTTGGTCAGTATTTAACTGGAATAGAAAAGAAAATGAACTAATTTCAAGCTAACTTTTGTTCTACAGTATAATGGAGACTATTGGGGCATCATTGAGTCTTTTTGAGTGCTTTCTAACTGTTTTCAACGATCTCCTGCGATTTGGTCAGTATTTGACTGAAATAGAATGGAAAATGAGCTGATTTCAAGCTAACTTCCGTTCTACAGTATATTGAAGACTATTTGTGAATTATTGAGTCTTTTTGAGTGCTTTCTGAATACTTTCAACGATCTCCTGCGATTTGGTCAGTTTTTGACTGGAATAGAATGGAAAATGAGCTGATTTCAAGCTAACTTAGGTTCTACAGTATATTGAAGACTATTTGTGCACTATTTAGTCAATTTGAGTGCTTTCCAACTGTTTTTGAAGATGTCCTGCGATTTGGTCAGTATTTGACTGGAATAAAATAGAAAATGAACTAATTTCAAGCTAACTTTTGTTCTACAGTATATTGGAGTCTATTTGCTCATTGTTATGTCTTTTCGAGTGTTTTTCAACTGTTTTTACCGATCTCCTGCGCTTTGGTCAGTATTTGGCTGGAATAGAATAGAAAATGTACTAATTCCAAGCTAACTCCCGTTCTACAGTATATTGGAGACTATCCGTGCATTATTCAGTTAATTTGAGTGCTTTCTAACTGTTTACAATGATGTCCTGCGATTTGGTCAATATTTGACTGAAATAGAATAAAAAATGAACTGATTTCTAGCTAACTTTTGTTCTACAGTATATTGAAGTCTATTTGTGCATTATTAAGTCTTTTTGAGTGCTTTTCAACTGTTTCCAACGATCACCTGCCATTTGGTCAATATTTGCCTGAAATAGTACAGAAAATGAACTAATTTCGAGCTGACTCCAGTTCTGAAATATATTGAAGTATATTTGTGAATTATTCAGTCAATTTTAGTGCTTCCCAACTGTTAACAACGATGTCCTGCGATTTGGTCAATATTTGCCTGGAATAAAATAGAAAATGAACTAACTTCAAGCTAACTTTTGTTCTACATTATATTGGAGTCTATTTGCTTATTATTAATTATTTTTGAGAGCTTTTCAACTGTTTTCAACGATCTCCTGCGATTTAATCAGTATCTGACTGAAATAGAATAGAAAATGTACGAATTCCAAGCTTACTTCTGTTCAACAGTATATTGGGGACAATTTGTGCATTAATCAGTCATTTTCAGTGCTTTCTAACTGTTTGTAACGATCCCCTGCGATGTGGTCAGTATTTGACTGGAATAGAATAGAAAATGAACTAATCTCGAGCTAACTTTTGTTCTACAGTATATTGAAGTCTATTTTGTGCATTATTCAGTCAATTTTAGTGCTTCCCAATTGTTAACAACGATGTCCTGCGATTTGTTCAGTATTTGACCGGAATAGAATATAAAATAACGAATTCCAAGCTAACTTTCGTTCTACAATATATTGAAGACTGTTTGTGCATTATTCAGTCAATTTGATCGCTTTCTAACTGTTTTCAACGATGTCCTGCCATTCGGTCAGTATTTAACTGGAATAGAATTGAAAATGAACTAATTTCAAGCTAACTTCCGTTCTACAGTATAATGAAGACTATTTGTGCATTATTCAGTCTTTTTGAGTGCTTCCCAACTGCTTTCAACGATCTCCTGCCATTTGGTCAGTATTTAACTGGAATAGAATGGAAAATAAACTAATTTCAAGCTAACTTCCGTTCTACAGTATAATGAAGACTATTTGTGCATTATTGAGTTTGTGCATTATTCAGTCAATTTGATCGCTTTCTAACTGTTTTCAACGATGTCCTGCCATTCGGTCAGTATTTAACTGGAATAGAATTGAAAATGAACTAATTTCAAGCTAACTTCCGTTCTACAGTATAATGAAGACTATTTGTGCATTATTCAGTCTTTTTGAGTGCTTCCCAACTGCTTACAACGATCTCCTGCGATTTGGTCCGTATTTGACTGAAATAGAATGGAAAATGAGCTGATTTCAAGCTAACTTCCGTTCTACAGTATATTGAAGACCATTTGTGCACTATGCAGTCAATTTGAGTGCTTTCCAACTGTTTTCAAAGATGTCCTGCGATTTGGTTAGTATTTGACTGGGATAAAATAGAAAATGGACTAATTTCAAGCTAACTTTTGTTCTACAGCATATTGAGGTCTATTTCCTCATTATTAATTCTTTCCAAGTGCTTTCCACCTGTTTTTAACGATCTCCTGCGATTTGGTCAGTATTTGACTGGAATAGAATAGAAAATGAACCAATTCCAAGCTAACTCCCGTTCTACAGTATATTTGAAATAAAATTAGGAAACCTCAAGATAGGTTTTAATGAACAAAATTGAACATGACTCTTGAAATAAACAAAGCAAAAATATCCTAGTAACAATCTAAGACTAAGTACAGTCTGTTCGCTGAATCTTTTCCCATGTATGAAATGATTCACATACTACTTTTTGTATTACGTCTCTTTCCTACTCACAGAATCTTAACCCCCGAAATGAAACCGTTTGTTCCATTACAGCGTAATATAACAAACAGAGATAGCCATATGAAGAATGTCGGCGATAGGTTAAACGCGAATCTGTACGTTGACGTCGTTGAGAGACCAAAGACTTTGTTTACAACTACGACCTACGTGTTATTTAATGTATTGATGTATTGCGTTTGTATATTAATGATGACGCATGGGAAAAGATCCAACGAACCAACTGTAAAAATATATACTACATTCTTCCCGCCTGAGTTAACGAATGTAATCCTCCAGGAAAGCAGGAGGTCTTCTTACTCTACTAGGTCTACCGTTATCGTAATCTTGCACGGAAGGCATAGTATCCGTTTCGGGTATTTGATGGTCAACTGAATGATTGGAAGGTGTTACGTCAACACTAGTCCGGGGATCTTGAATAATAGTGGACCTTTTTGGGAGTGGTTCATTTTCAGCAAATTTCTGCTCATCTTGAGCGGCCGAATGAGAATCTTCTTCTGAAACTTGTAGGGCGTCATACTCTTGAAGAGGGGCTAGATGTCTCAAAGATACGGTGGTTTCTCTTCCATCAGATAAACGTACTTGAGCATATTGAGGATTCACATGAACAAGTTCTACTTTTTCAACTAAGGGATCATTCTTGCTAGTTCGATTAAAATTTCTCATTAAAACGGGACCAGTATTCAGCCAAGTCGGGAGAGAAGTTCCGTTCATTGAGCGTCTCGGATGGGTAAACATTCTTTCGTGAGGTGTAGAGTTAGTGGTTGTGCATAGTAATGATCGGATAGAGTGAAGAGCCTCAGGCAGTACTTGTTCCCATTGATTGATTTGAAGATTACGGGACTGAAGAGCCAATCTAATCGTTTTCCATATAACACCATTGTAGCGTTCGCACTGGCCATTTCCGCGGGGATTGTATGGAGTAGTTCTGCTCGTAGCTACTCCCAGAAGTTGAAAAAAGGACTTAATTTCAGGGGACATGAAGGATGAACCTTGATAAGTATGTATATAAGAAGGTGTACCGAATAGAAAGAAGAGTTGTTTGAGATGCTTTATAACTTCAGAAGAAGTAGTACTAGAACATGGGAATGCAAACGGGAATCTGGAGAATTCGTCTACAACCGTTAGCATATAAGGTTTTCCAGAAGAAGTTGGAAGGGGGCCTTTAAAATCTATATTAAGTCTCTCGAAAGGTATTGTAGATTTGATGAGTGTACTCTGTGCTTTATAAAATTTGGGTTTAATTTCATTGCAAATGCGGCAAGAACTAATTGTTTTGCGAACTTCTTCAAGTGAAAAATGCAAATTCTTTGACCTGAGCCAGTGGTTCATACGGGTTATACCAGGATGACTTAGAGATACATGCATTCCAGAGAGCTTTATTAGATTACTCGTGGAAGAACTAACACGACTTAAGGCGTCAGCAGCTCGATTTAAAATACCAGGACGAAAGATAATATCATATTTGAAGGGAGCCAATTCTAGACGCCAGCGTAGGATTTTATCATTTTTAACCTTTCCATGCGCCCTGTTATCGAACATGAAAGATACGCTCCTTTAATCAGTGATCAATTGAAAATAGTCAGGCAATAATAGATGTCTCCATTTGCGGATAGATTCGACGATTGCATAAGCTTCCTTTTCGAGTCCTTGAAAAGAAAGCCACTGGCTTACCAGATTGGGAAAGAGTAGCAGCTATCGGAAGCGTCAGTCTCCACAGTTAACATTTTATTTTCATTTATGGACGTTATCATTGCTGAAGCTGAATCTTGCTTGAGAAGATTGAACGATTTTCTTGCTGTTTCGGACAAGGGCACTTCTGAGTGTGTTAAAGGATGCACTTTCTCTGAGAAACATGGTATCCACTGAGAATAGTGTGAAAACAATCCTAGTACCCTACGTAAAGATGGAAGATCATTGGGTTCTGAAAGCTCCATAAGAGGCTTAATACGATCTGGGTCAGGCTTAATGGTGCCATTTTCAATAATGTGACCTAAAAGTTTAATTGTTTTTGTAGAAAATTTCGATTTAGAGTCATTGATGGTAAGCCTGTACTTTTGTGCCATTTTGATAAATTTGTCCAAGTTAAAATCATGCTCCTCCTGAGTTTTGCCGCAAATGTATCTTTAAGATCCTCTAACTGTATAATGCTATTGATCACTCGTTGAAATCCAGCAACTCCATTTGTTACTACAAATGGTATTCTAGTATACTGGTAAAGCTGACCACAAACCACAAGCTTCAAAGGCAGTGAATTGTTTATCAGAAGACTTGATGGGAATTTGATGATATGCGCTCTGAAGATCAACAGCGCTGAAAAATGTATATTGAGATATGCTTTGAATCATTTGATCTACTCTAGGAAGTGGAAATGCATCTAGGAACGTGTATTTATTTGAGGTTTGAGAGTAATCAACTACCATTCTTTTTTTATGATTGCTGTTGGAAGTAATCAAGACTTGCGCTCTCCAAGGAGAACAACTTTTTTCAATAATACCCTCCTGTAAAAGATTTTTGATTTCAGATTCAATAAATTTTTCATCAGCCTGTGAATATCTTCTAGATTTGGTAGCAATTGGACGGCATGAAACGTGAAGTTTCACAGTCGCCTTTGATATTCTTCCGGTTGCTTTGCCGTATCGTGTAACCAGGGACTTGATGTTAATTACTGTCACATATATTGTCCTAAGTGGAGGTGAACTGTGATCGCAAACAGCAAGCTCTCTTTCCTATCTAAGTTGTCTACTAAGAAAGACGTTAACAGTTCAACCGCTGTGGGATATATCTTCAAATATCAATCATAATTTTTAAGAATCGAATTATTTCATTAATTATTATATTCCTACAGGTAAGATTCCATATTTTCCTTCTAATAGTTTTAATGTTTATTAACGGATTTTGTATAAAATCTCTGGAATTTATTTAACATTTTAGGACACGTGACCTCGTGTTACCTTCACATTCCCTAAATTATTTCCTTCCCTTCCTTGAATAATTCTTCATAATTATTTCCCTTTCTTCAACAATTCTCTGGTGAAGTTATTTTATTTTAATATTTCTTTAGCTAATTTCATGAGCTCTAAAAAAAAAACAACAAAAATGTACTTGTTCTTAAAGATAGAAAAATTAACTTCACAGAGAGTTGATGATGTGATCATTGTAATCATTGTAAGTAATTTATTGTGAATTATTTTAGCGGTTGGCTTCATAGCTTTTGTTGCACAAAACAACTGAAAATGGAATAAGTATCAAAATTCCTATCTACCTTTAAACCAATTTTATGGTGTGATAAGAACTTATGGACTTCGAGGCATACCTCCACTGCTGAGGGAACATTAATTTGGTCTGATACCCAAGAAGGCAGGGAGGCTTCCAGACTAGTACTTCCATTAAGATAAGTACCTAAAGTATATAAAGAAGTTTTCACCAAAGTCAACCTTTCAAGCTGATAATTCGTATCTCGCATCATTTGTAAATTTAAGGGCTTCACCCATTGTAATTTTCTAAATTGTAAATTTAAGGGCTTCACCCATTGTAATTTTTTAAATTGTAAACTTAAGGGCTTCACCCACTAACATAGTTGATATATTTATTTTTAGGATAGATTTGACATAAATTTTATATTTTTACATTTTACACTCATTAAATCCATATTTATTGTTATTGCTTAACTTGTGGAATTTTTATTTCAACTTCCTTCCTACTAAATTTATAGACACACAATTCAAAATATCAAATAGTGGATTATTTAGTGAATGCTTAACTAACTGGACAGAACTATATATTCATAGTTTCGTGGTTAACCTATTCTTTTTATAAAAAAAGAAAGAAAACCACGTGGCGCTCAACTTTATTAACTACGTTATTTCAATCTATAGTTCTGTTATTGTTTAAGTTCGGAGGAAACCACCCCTGAGAATCATTTTAGAATACAATTATTTTTTCTTTCCCAAGTACTTTTCATTTAACATCTAACATTAGTAAAATAAGAGGTTTAAATAAAAAAAGAAGGTTTCATTTGGCAGCCCAACGTGTTATTCACTATAGTTTTCTTGTAATATTTATTTCTTTCAGTAATCACTTAGCTTGCCTTTAAATATCTTTTTTTTTTTCTTTGCCTATTATGGGGAAAATACTATAATATATGAAGTGTGTATAAATTTGGTCAGGAGGATTGAATATATTTATATTTCTGTAAAGGGCTTATGAAAGATTGATATCTAACATACAGAAAACCAGAGGTGAAAACTTAGTTTACAAATAGTGTTTGAAAGTGTATTGTTTCTTTTTCAAGTTATCTTACAAAATACCTTGTGTTCCTATAAATATTTTTACACTTTCAAGAACTCTTTTGTGAACTTATTATCTTGATACCTTACATATATTTTGATTATTTTTTACCTAAATATTTGCATTTCGAGTGGTACCAAATTTAGAGGTTTAGTGTCGAAGTTGTCTTACCTGTTATCTTTTTTTATTGTTGTGTTTCTACCTTAATTACATTTTAAAAATAAAATAAATCATGTCTCAAAATTTCAAATTGAACGTAGATTATCTATTCAATCATGAACTCGAACATGAATTAGCATACCGGGGTCAATCAGTGTTAGCTACTTCAGCTGAACGTAGGAAAATACTACGTGGTGTTTTAGCACAGGAATATTCTGGTAGAAGTTCTCTTTATTATGTTGATAATTTAGAAATTGATCAAGAAATCACTGGTATTGAAACCACATTAGCGGATCTTGACAAAAAAATTAAAGATTTTGTAGGAACTGTCAGAGATACAGAATATCTAAGATTAACTTGTCGGTTAGGTCATGTAAATGCAAGAGCTACTCGATTAAATCATAATTTAAATGAGTTCACGACTGAACAAGAAAATTTCAAAAAAAGACTCACACAACGAATACTCTTGTTGGAAGGAGAGTTAGATTCACGATTATCGGGTACAAGCCAAGCTCATTCGACACCTGTCAATGACAATCAATCTTTTTCTTTTTCTAAACCAGTACCAGTTCATAAATGGGGGTTACATTTCTCTGGGGTTTCTCCTAAAGAGTCTCTTACAAGTTTTTTAGAAAAAGTAGAATGTTTAAAAATATCTAGGGGAGTTAGCGATACTGAACTTTTCTCTAGTGCCGCTGACTTGTTTACCGATCAAGCTTTTTATTGGTATTTGAATAATAGGACACAATTTCAAGATTGGGGTCAACTTGTAACTAAATTAAAATCAGATTTTCTTCCTTATAACTACCATGAAGATTTATTAGAGGAAATTAAAAATCGTAAACAACATCCTAATGAGAAAGTTACCCTTTTCATAAATTCTATGTGTAGTTTATTTAATAGGTTAGACATCAAACCAGATGAGTCAACTAAAATTAGAATCATTCAACGCAATTTGTTACCAAATTTTGTTCAACCATTAGCTTTACTAGATATTTTAACAATTTCGGATTTAACTACTAAATGTAAAAAACTTGAGGAAACATTCATGTACTCACAACACTCAAATACCTCTAACTTTGGTTCTCGAAAACAAAATTTACTTGAACCTGACTTAAGCTTACCTCATACTTCCTCTTACCGTCCGCACAATACTTTTTCCCGTCAAGTATCTGCATTGAATACGAATATTGTATGTTGGAATTGTAACAATCAGAATCATACCTATAGTCAGTGCCTTATGCCTCGAAAATTGTTTTGCTATGGATGTGGTACACCTGGAGTGGTTAAAACTAAATGTACTAATTGTCAAAAAAACTGCGAAGGCGGTCGAGTATCGTCCCTATCTCTCCCAACCGCAGAAAAAAATCAACCAGGGACTTCTTCATCCAAGAAAAACAAAAACAAAGACAAAAGCAAAATAAAATCCAATTCCAACACACAAAATTCAAACAATTCAAAAAGTCAATAAATCAACTTCCTAATTGTTCTTCTCTGCATGACAATGTTTTAACCCAGTTCCATAAACCACCTATTTCTCGTACAGTATCTAAATTTGATAGAAAAGACTGGAATTCTTGGCTTAACTTTGTTAGAAAATTTTATAAGAATTCTGATAGCTCAAGGTTTGAAATTGAGTACAATTCACCTTTTGGTTGTGTGGAATCATTGTTGTATAGGAAGGAACATGACAATCGACCTTATGTTGATGTACAGATTTTCGGGAAAACATTTTCTTGTTTAATTGATACCGGTAGTAACTTAAGTTTGATAGGTTCGTTAGGACTTGATTTTCTTCAGGATTTATCTTTACCCATTCTAAAGGGACAATATAACAAGGTGTCCACCGCTGATGGAAAACTTCATGATGTGGTTGGTTCAGTGGAAACTTATGTCACATTAGATAAGATATCTCGGGCAATTACATTATTTATCTTACCTTCAGTACAACATACAGTCATACTTGGTATAGATTTTCTTAAAATTTTTAATATTAAAATTGATTTTTCTAAATTCACTATGAACTTAAATTCTTTATCTGTGAATGTAATTAATACCGTACAGGATGTCTCAAATTTAACTTCAACGGAAACTGATAAACTTAATCAGGTTATTGAAAAATTTAAATCTCTTAGTCCTAAGGATAGGTTAGGTAAAACACATCTCTTAGAACATTTTATTGATACTGGAGATTCTCCACCTTTTAAGCAAAGTCAATATCCATTACCTCAAGCTTTACAAGGATACTTAAACCAAGAAATTGATAAGTTACTCGAATTAGGAGTTATTGAAGAAAGCAGATCTTCATATTGTTCACCTATTTGTTTAACTCAAAAATCTGATGGTTCATATAGAGTTTGTTTTGATGGTCGAAAGCTTAATAGTGTTACCGTAAATAAAGATTCATATGCTTTACCTAATATTGAAGTTATTCTTAGTCAACTTAGGGATACTCGATATATTTCTAGTATCGATTTGAAACATGCTTTCTATCAAATACCTTTAGAGAAATCCTCTCGTCCTAAGACAGCTTTTGCAGTTCGATCTAAAGGACTTTTTCAATTCACATGTACTCCGTTTGGTTTAGTTTCTGCTCCTGCTTCCATGTGTAGACTAATGGACTTAGTCATAGGACCTTCCTTAGAACCTTACTGTTTTTATTACTTAGATGACATTATAATTTGTACCCCTACCTTTGAAAAACATCTTGAGATATTGAATAAAGTTCATGATAAGTTGAAAGATGCCAATTTAACTATTAATATTAATAAATGTCACTTTTGTCGCCCTTCTCTTCGATATTTAGGATACACTTTGGATAAAAATGGTTTAGGTATAGACAGTGAGAAAACTAGTGTCATTTGTAACTATCCTGTCCCAAAAACTACTACTCAAGTACGCAGATTTCTAGGTATCGTTTCTTATTATCGTCGCTTCCTAAAAAGTTACTCAACTCTTTCTTCACCTATCTCTGATCTTTTGACTAACCGAAAGAAACATGCTCCCATTATTTGGACTCCAGAAGCCCAGAAAGCTTTTGAAGATATCAAGGTTGCTTTAACTTCTGCACCAGTACTTTGTAGTCCTAATTTTGATCGTCCATTCTTTTTAATGTGTGATGCTAGTGATGTAGGAGTCGGTAGTGTTCTTTTTCAACTTGAAGATGGATTAGAGCATCCAGTAGCTTACATGAGTAAAAAACTTACGAAAGGTCAAAAGAAATTTTCTACTACGGAGAAAGAAGCCTTAGCTGTTCTTTTAGGGATAGAACATTTTCGATATTATCTTTTAGGTAGACACTTTACTGTCATAACAGATCATTCTTCTCTTGTCTGGTTAAATAATATGAAAAAACCATCCCCTCGTCTCGCTCGCTGGATTCTTCAATTGTCTCAATATAATTTCTCTATCGTTCATAGAAAATCTACAGGAACAGTACCTGCAGATTTCCTTTCTCGTATACCTGATGTAAATGTCTTAGATTTATCTTTCCTAAAGCCTGATAATTGGTACAAGGAGATGATTAAAAAGGTTACCAGTGATCCTGATAGTTATCCCAGTTTCAAGGTAGAAAGTAATGTCTTGTATAAACATGTATTTACCAAATATGCCGATATGAGTAACGTTACTGATTGGAAAATTGTGGTTCCAACTCCAAATAGGTCTGAACTTTTAACTAAATTTCATGATGACTCAACTTCAGCTCACTTTGGTGTATTCAAAACTTTAGAGCGAATTTCTGAGTTGTATTATTGGCCGAATATGAGACAGTCTGTACGCAGATATGTAAGGCGTTGTCAGGTTTGTGCCACATGTAAGCCTACAAATTTGCCACAAGCTGGACTAATGGGACAATATCGCAACATAGAATTTCCATTTCAACTCATCTCTTGTGATTTGATAGGACCTTATCCTAGATCCCGTCAAGGTAATCAATATGCCTTAGTAGTTGTTGACTGGTTCACTAAGTTTACCTTAATTCATACTATGCCTAAAGCTACCGCTCCAGCCATTTGTAAATTTTTAGAAAATAATGTCTTTTTAATTTTTGGAGTACCTCAAATTATAGCCACTGATAATGGTAAACAATTCACCAGTCAGTTATTTAAAAACTTAATGACTAAATTTGAAGTTCAAAATATTTGGTATACGTCAAATTTTACACCACAAGCTAATCATACAGAACGTGTGAATAAATCTATCGTTACTGCTTTACGCTCATATTGTTATGAAGATCATAGATCTTGGGATTTAGAAATACATAAAATAGCTCAGGCAATTCGTCTTTCTAAGCACGAAGTTACTGATTTTACACCATCATTTTTAGTATTTGCTCGTAACGTACCTGTTGTAGGTTCTTTCTATGGAAAAATTGTAGATAATCCCATTAATAAACCTCAAATATCTGATAAGATTCATAGATTACAGGATACACAAACCATGCCTTCTATATTTGAATCTGTTAGGAAGCGCCTTCACAAAGCATATGTGAAAACAAGTGCACGTTACAATTTCCGTAAGAGGAACATTCAATTCCATCCAGGAGATCATGTTTGGAAAAAAACATATCCTAAATCTGATAAAGCTCAATATATTTCTGCTAAATTCATGCCTAAATACATACATTGTGTAGTAAATAAAGTTATCTCTCCCTTGATTTATGAACTGAAAGATTTAAATGGTAAAAATATTGGTCGTTGGCATATCAAAGACCTGAAGGAAAATATCTTATCTTCTGCTGACTCAAGTGACCACCAGGTGGAAAATTCAGAATCTGACTCTGAAATATCTTCTGATTAATTATCTGCTAATTCGGTTTATCTATTACCTATAAGTTTGGAATTCTTTCCTATTAATATCTTACATGTGTTCCTTCTCTGTTTTGATTTGCTATATATATTCAATGAGGGATTAATTAGAGGTAACTATAGGTTATCTGAGATCCTGCTGCAATTAGAAATTTGGGAAAGTCTGACTAATTCATACTTTCTATATGATTATTTAAATTTGAAAACTATGCATAAAGGGAATATCGTGAACCTATGAATGTTGGTGTTCCTAATTATAGTTTTATGTGATGAATTCTTTGGGATATTTTTTCCTGAGAATATATTTTACTTTTAGCTTTGTCCTATATGACAAAGACTAAATTATCTTTATCTTATCTTTTTACGTTTCACTTATCTATCGTGTTGAGTTCCAGAGAAGACCTCGACATAGTGACGTAAAGTTTCTCTTATCGTATCTTATCTTTGTCTCAATTGACAATATCTATCTCAAAAGTTGAGAGTACCGTTTTTTTTTTGGTTATCTGAATAGAATGAGATTTATTGAAAATTATTTCAATCGTTATAGCATTACAAGACAGAGGAGCATACATAATTTTTACTTGTGTTACTTAATTTTCCTTTCCAAACTTATCTATCTCTCAATTTCTTTGTACCTTCTCGTTTATTAGTGGTTACGAATATATTTAGTAAGTTCAGTTGCCTTGTAAAGTAGACTGTTCCTTTGAATTAGTACTAAATGTGTTCAAATCTTTAATTATCTTATTACCTTTAAGTTGTTGATTTTATTTAAATAACAATTTTTATTTAGCAGATGATGATCATTGGATATTGTACTTTATCTCGATAAGGTCTGGTAGTTAACTTTATCTTATCAATAGTATCTTTATATCGGAGCCTTTTCTATTAGTAGGTTCAAGACTTGTCTAGGTTTTCCTTATAACTTCAGATAGGCTACAGATAAGTTCAGGAATTATTACCACACCTTTGAGTATGACATGCTTTTGTAACATGTTAGTGTCGGAATAATGGCCTGTTCCCTTTAGTACCGTATTTGTAGTATTTCTTTGTCGTTGTTTTTATTCTTTCTGATGTTGTAGGAAATCCTCTTACCGATTACGACGGTTTTTTTAAAAAAAAAAAAAAACAAATACCTTATTGTGACGATTATTCTCTTTGAGAATATTACCTTTTCTTCTTTCTTATCTCTGATATTTTTTCCTTAGTTATTTGTTACTGATAGTAGACGCAAATCTATCGATCTATCTGCAAAGATATACTTTGTTATCCTTTCCTCTCTTTTTTAGTTAATTTTTGCGTTTTTATTATTTAAAGAAATTGAATGGGGTGTGATTTTTCGAAATCACTTTCCTGTGTTGTTTTCAGTTCGGCCTGAGGGTAACGAGGGACAGCACTGAAATTACACTTCTGTTCAATATTCTTTCCCACATCCCTTTACCTCACAACAAATGTATACTGCGCAGATAAGATTCGTGATGAGTGCCTATTCCCGGTGCAAATAATGGATGGCTAATGTTGGACCATCTTTATACCTTCCAACTTTTACGCTTTTTCTTTTTCTTTTCTTTCTTCTCCCTATTATGACATTTTTTTTTAACACCAGTAGGTGTTAATAATATCTCAGAAATAACCCTTCAGGTTATTCTTTTCAGCGTTAATGATATGCTATAATATCATTGAGTAAGCAGTACTCTGAACTGGACGTTTCCTATGGCTGAGGTTTCGTTATTGTCATTAGGTGAAGTGATTTGATTATTCTTGTTCTGGTGTCATTATAGATGAGTTGGAAGACGAGACCTATTTTGCTGCTACATAGGTGCAATTTCAACTTTTGGGTAGTCTCTTTCATCTTGACTCCTCTCTATCTTGATATCAGGCTGGATTTATTTGGATCATGTAGTTTGGTGGTAGTGATGGATCTCAATCATATTAAACAGCGGGGTGTAGTTTATTATTTTTTTTTAGTATTCTAGTAATTTTTTCCGGATTTCTTTTTTCTGTAGTTTTTTTTCTTTATGGCTTAAGTCATATATGTACCTTTTGATTTTTTTTGGTTGTCCAGTACCTTGTTTAGAAATCTGGTCATGTACTTTTGTGACTTTTTTGGTTGTCCAGTACCTTGTTTAGAAATCTGGTCATGTACCTTTGTGACTTTTTTGGTTGTCCAGTACCTTGTTTAGAAATCTGGTCATGTACCTTTGTGATTTTTTTGGTTGTCCAGTACCTTGTCTAGAAATCTGGTCATGTACCTTTGTGATTTTTTTTTTTGGTTGTCCAGTACCTTGTTTAGAAATCTGGTCATGTACCTTTGTGATTTTTTTTTGGTTGTCCAGTACCTTGTTTAGAAATCTGGTCAAGTACCTATGTTTTTTTTTGGGTTGTCCAGTACCTTGTATAAAAATCTGGTCATTTTTTTTTTGAGGTTTTAACCCTGTTTTTTTTATTTAAAAAAAAATTATTTCAATTTTTTTTTCTTCGGCTATTAAGGGAATGAAACGTGAAGTTTCACAGTCGCCTTTGATATTCTTCCGGTTGCTTTGCCGTATCGTGTAACCAGGGACTTGATGTTAATTACTGTCACATATATTGTCCTAAGTGGAGGTGAACTGTGATCGCAAACAGCAAGCTCTCTTTCCTATCTAAGTTGTCTACTAAGAAAGACGTTAACAGTTCAACCGCTGTGGGATATATCTTCAAATATCAATCATAATTTTTAAGAATCGAATTATTTCATTAATTATTATATTCCTACAGGTAAGATTCCATATTTTCCTTCTAATAGTTTTAATGTTTATTAACGGATTTTGTATAAAATCTCTGGAATTTATTTAACATTTTAGGACACGTGACCTCGTGTTACCTTCACATTCCCTAAATTATTTCCTTCCCTTCCTTGAATAATTCTTCATAATTATTTCCCTTTCTTCAACAATTCTCTGGTGAAGTTATTTTATTTTAATATTTCTTTAGCTAATTTCATGAGCTCTAAAAAAAAAACAACAAAAATGTACTTGTTCTTAAAGATAGAAAAATTAACTTCACAGAGAGTTGATGATGTGATCATTGTAATCATTGTAAGTAATTTATTGTGAATTATTTTAGCGGTTGGCTTCATAGCTTTTGTTGCACAAAACAACTGAAAATGGAATAAGTATCAAAATTCCTATCTACCTTTAAACCAATTTTATGGTGTGATAAGAACTTATGGACTTCGAGGCATACCTCCACTGCTGAGGGAACATTAATTTGGTCTGATACCCAAGAAGGCAGGGAGGCTTCCAGACTAGTACTTCCATTAAGATAAGTACCTAAAGTATATAAAGAAGTTTTCACCAAAGTCAACCTTTCAAGCTGATAATTCGTATCTCGCATCATTTGTAAATTTAAGGGCTTCACCCATTGTAATTTTCTAAATTGTAAATTTAAGGGCTTCACCCATTGTAATTTTTTAAATTGTAAACTTAAGGGCTTCACCCACTAACATAGTTGATATATTTATTTTTAGGATAGATTTGACATAAATTTTATATTTTTACATTTTACACTCATTAAATCCATATTTATTGTTATTGCTTAACTTGTGGAATTTTTATTTCAACTTCCTTCCTACTAAATTTATAGACACACAATTCAAAATATCAAATAGTGGATTATTTAGTGAATGCTTAACTAACTGGACAGAACTATATATTCATAGTTTCGTGGTTAACCTATTCTTTTTATAAAAAAAGAAAGAAAACCACGTGGCGCTCAACTTTATTAACTACGTTATTTCAATCTATAGTTCTGTTATTGTTTAAGTTCGGAGGAAACCACCCCTGAGAATCATTTTAGAATACAATTATTTTTTCTTTCCCAAGTACTTTTCATTTAACATCTAACATTAGTAAAATAAGAGGTTTAAATAAAAAAAGAAGGTTTCAGGCAATCACGAGACATATTTTCGAGAATACTGGTTCCATGAACTTTAGAAGTCACTAAACTAGAAATACGAATAGGAGATCTATTCCCACCTAACTTCAACTCCAAAGACGAGTGTTGGTTTGAAATATCATGACCTAATATAACATCCGAACAAAGATTGTCAAGAATTGATAGCTTAACTGACTATTTGTGCATTATTGAGTCTTTTTGAGTGCTTCGCAACTGTTTTCAACGATCTCCTGCGATTTGGTCAGTTTTTGACTGAAATAGAATGGAAAATGAGCTGATTTCAAGCTAATTTCCGTTCTACAGTATATTGACTATTTGTGCATTATTTAGTAAATTTGAGTGCTTTCTGAGTGTTTTCGACGATGTCCTTCGATTTGGTCAGTATCTGACTGGAATAGACTGGAAAATGAACCAATTCCAAGCTATCTTTTGTTCTACAGTATATTGGAATCTATTTGCTCATTATTAATTTTTTTTGAAAGCTTTTCAATTGTTTTCAACGTTTCTCCTGCGATTTGGTCAGTATTTGACTGGAATAGGATGAAAAACGAACTAATTTCAAGCTAACTTCTGTTTCACAGTATATTGAAGTCTATTTGCTGATTATAAAGTCGTCTCGAGTGCTTTCCAACTGTTTTCAACGATCTCCTGCGATTCAATCAGTATCTGACTGAAATAGAATAGAAACTGTACTAATTCCAAGCCAACTTCTGTTCTTCAGTATATTGGAGACAATTTGTGCATAATTCAGTTTTTTTTGAGTGCTTTTCAACTTTTTCCAACGATCTCCCGCGATTTGGTCAGTATCTGACTGAAAAAGAATAGGAAATGAACTAATTCCAAGCTAACTTCTGTTCTACAGTATATTGGGGACAATTTGTGCATTAATCAGTCTTTTTCAGTGCTTGTCAACTGTTTTCAACGATCTCCTGCAATGTGCTGAGTATTTGACTGGAATAGAATGGAAAATGAACTAATTTCGAGCTAACTTATTTGTTCTACAGCATATTGAAGTCTATTCGTGCATTATTCAGTCAATTTTAGTGCTTCCCAACTATTTACAATGATGTCCTGCGATTTTTCCAGTATTTGACTGGACTAGGATATAAAATAACTAATTCCAAGCTAACTTGCGTTCTACAATATATTGGAGACTATTTGTGCATTATTCAGTCAATTTGAGTGCTTCCTATTTGTTTTCAACTATGTCCTGCGATTTAGTCGATATTTGCCTGGAAGAGAATAGAAAATGAACTAATTTCAAGCTAACTTCTGTTTTACAGTATATTGGAGTCTATTTGCCCATTATTGATTTTTTGAAAGCTTTTCAACGTTTTCAACGATCTCCTGCGATTTGGTCAGTATTTGACTGGAATAGGATAAAAAATGTACTAATTCCAAGGTAACTTTTGTTCTACAATATATTGACGTCCATTCGTGCATTGAAAAGTCTTTTTGAGTGCTTTTCAACTGTATTCAACGATCTTCTGGAATTTAGTCAGTATCTGACTGGAATAGACTGGAAAATGAACTAATTCCAAGGTAACTTTTGTTCTACAGTATATTGGAATCTATTTGCTCATTATTAATTTTTTTGAAAGCTTTTCAATTGTTTTCAACGATCTTCTCCGGTTTGGTCAATATTTGCCTGAAAGAGAATAGAAAATGAACTAATTTCAAGCTAACTTCTGTTTTACAGTATATTGGAGTCTATTTGCCCATTATTAATTTTTTTGAAAGCTTTTCAACTGTTTTCAACGATCTCCTGCGATTTGGTCAGTATTTGACTGGAATAGGATAAAAAATGTACTAATTCCAAGGTAACTTTTGTTCTACAATATATTGACGTCCATTCGTGCATTGATGAGTCTTTTTTCAACGATCTCCTGCGATCTGGTCAGTATTTGACTGGAATAGAATGGAAAATGAACTAATTTCAAGGTAACTTTTGTTCTACAATATATTGACGTCCATTTGTGCATTGATGAGTCTTTTTGAGTGCTTTCCAACTGTTTTCATCGATCTTCTGCAATTTGGTCAGTATTTGACTGAAATAGAATGGAAAATGAGCTGATTTCGAGCTAACTTCCGTCCTACAGTATATTGAAGACTATTTGTGCATTATTTAGTAAATTTGAGTGCTTTCTGAGTGTTTTTAACGATGTCCTGCGGTTTGGTCAATATTTGCCTGAAAGAGAATAGAAAATGAACTAATTTCAAGCTAACTTCTGTTTTACAGTATATTGGAGTCTATTTGCCCATTATTAATTTTTTTGGAAGCTTTCCAACTGTTTTCAACGATCTCCTGCGATTTGGTCAGTATTTGACTGGAATAGGATGAAAAATGAACTAATTTCAAGCAAACTTTTGTTCTACAGTATATTGGAGTCTATTTGCTAATTATTAAGTCTTTTTGAGTGCTTTTCAACTGTTTGCAACGATCTCCTGCGATCTGGTCAGTATTTGACTGGAATAGAATAGAAAATGAACTAATCTCGAGCCAACTTTTGATCTACAGTATATTGAAGTCCATTTGTGAATTATTTTGTCAATTTTAGTGCTTCTCAACTGTTTACAACGATGTCCTTCGATTTGGTCAATATTTGCCTGGAATAGAATAGAAAATGAACTAATTTCGAGCTAACCTTTGTTCCACAGTATATTGGAGTCTATTTGCTAATTATTTAGTGAATGAACTAATTCCAAGCTAACTTTTGTTCTACAGTATATTGGAGTCTATTTGCCAATTATTAATTTTTTGAAAGCTTTCCAACTGTTTTCAACGATCTCCCGCGATTTGGTCAGTATTTGACTGGAATAGGATAAAAAATGAACTACTTTCAAGCAAACTTTTGTTCTACAGTATATTGGAGTCTATTCGCTAATCATTAAGTCTTTTTGAGTGCTTTTCAACTGTTTTCAACGATCTCCTGCGATTTAATCAGTATTTGACTGGAATAGAATAGAAAATGAACTAATTTCGAGTTAATTTCTGTTCTACAGTATATTGAAGTCTATTTGTGCATTATTCAGTCAATTTTAGTGCTTCCCAACTATTTAAAACGATGTCCTGCGATTTGTTTAGTATTTGACTGGAATAGGATATAAAATAACTAATTCCAAGCTAACTTTCGTTCTACAATATATTGAAGACTTTTTGTGCATTATTCAGTCAATTTGATTGCTTCCTAACTGTTTTTAACGATGTCCTGCGGTTTGGTCAATATTTGCCTGGAAGAGAATAGAAAATGAGCTAATTTCGAGCTAACTTCTGTTTTACAGTTGTTCTACAGTATATTGGAATCTATTTGCTCATTATTAATTTTTTTTGAAAGCTTTCCAATTGTTTTCAACGTTTCTCCTGCGATTTGGTCAGTATTTGACTGGAATAGGATGAGAAACGAACTAATTTCAAGCTAACTTCTGTTTCACAGTATATTGAAGTCTATTTGCTGATTATAAAGTCGTCTTGAGTGCTTCTCAACTGTTTTCAACGATCTCCTGCGATGTACTGGGTATTTGACTGGAATAGAATGGAAAATGAACTAATTTCGAGCTAACTTTTGTTCTACAGCATATTGAAAACTATTCGTACATTATTCAGTCAATTTTAGTGCTTCCCAACTATTTACAATGATGTCCTGCGATTTTTCCAGTATTTGACTGGACTAGGATATAAAATAACTAATTCCAAGCTAACTTGCGTTCTACAATATATTGGAGACTATTTGTGCATTATTCAGTCAATTTGAGTGCTTCCTAACTGTTTTCAACGATGTCCTGCGATTTAGTCGATATTTGCCTGAAAAAGAATAGAAAATGAACTAATTTCAAGCTAACTTTTGAATTACAGTATATTGGACTCTATTTGCCCATTATTAAATTTTGTGAAAGCTTTTCAACTACTGTTTTCAACGATCTCCTGCGATTTGGTCAGTATTTGACTGGAATAGGATAAAAAATGTACTAATTCCAAGGTAACTTTTGTTCTACAATATATTGACGTCCATTCGTGCATTGATAAGTCTTTTTGAGTGCTTTTCAACTGTATTCAACGATCTTCTGCAATTTGGTCAGTATTTGACTGAAATAGAATGGAAAATGAGCTGATTTCGAGCTAACTTCCATTCTACAGTATATTGAAGACTATTTGTGCCTTATTTAGTAAATTTGAGTGCTTTCTGAGTGTTTTTAACGATGTCCTGCGGTTTGGTCAATATTTGCCTGAAAGAGAATAGAAAATGAACTAATTTCAAGCTAACT
The DNA here is from genome assembly GCA_963978555.1 of Galerucella nymphaeae. Taxonomy (NCBI): domain Eukaryota; kingdom Metazoa; phylum Arthropoda; class Insecta; order Coleoptera; family Chrysomelidae; genus Galerucella; species Galerucella nymphaeae. The sequence continues at coordinate 8,463,641 of OZ021708.1, forward strand.
TCTGTTTTACAGTATATTGGAGTCTATTTGCCCATTATTAATTTTTTTGGAAGCCTTTCAACTGTTTTCAATGATCCTCTGCGATTTGGTCAGTATTTGACTGGAATAGGATAAAAAATGAACTAATTTCAAACAAAATTTTGTTCTACAGTATATTTGAGTCTATATGCTAATTATTAAGTCTTTTTGACTGCTTTCCAACTCTTTTCAACGATCTCCTGCGATTTGGTCAGTATTTGACTGGAATAGGATAAAAAATGTACTAATTCCAAGGTAACTTTTGTTCTACAATATATTGACGTCCATTCGTGCATTGATAAGTCTTTTTGAGTGCTCTCTAACTGTGTTCAACGATCTCCTCCGATTTGGTCTGTATCTGACTGGAATAGACTGGGAAATGGACTAATTCCAAGCTAAATTTTGTTCTTCAGTATATTGGAATCTATTTGCGCATTATTCAGTATTCTTGAGCGCTTTTCAACCGTTTTAAACGATGCCCTGCGATTTGGTAGATATTTGCCTGAAATAGAATAGAAAATGAACTAATTTCGAGCTTTCTTTGGTTCTACAGTATATTGGAGTCTATTCGCTCATTATTAAGTCTTTTGAGTGCTTTTCAACTGTGTTCAACGATCTCCTGCGATCTGGTCAGTATTTGACTGGAATAGAATAGAAAATGAACTAATTTCAAGCTAACTTTTGTTCTACAGTATACTGAAGACTATTTGTGAATTATTCAGTCAATTCGAGTGCTTTTCAACTGTTTTCAACGATGTCCTTCGATTTGGTCAATATTTGCCTGGAATAGAATAGAAAATGAACTAATTTCGAGCTAACTTTTGTTCCACAGTATATTGGAGTCTATTTGCTAATTATTTAGTGAATGAACTAATTCCAAGCTAACTTTTGTTCTACAGTATATTGGAGTCTATTTGCCAATTATTAATTTTTTTGGAAGCTTTTCAACTGTTTTCAACGATCTCCTGCGATTTAATCAGTATTTGACTGTATAGAATAGAAAATGAACTAATTTCGAGCTAATTTTTGTTCTACAGTATATTGAAGTCTATTTGTGCATTATTTAGTCAATTTTAGTGCTTCCCAACTATTTACAACGATGTCCTGCGATTTGTTCAGTATTTGACTGGAATAGGATATAAAATAACTAATTCCAAGCTAACTTTCGTTCTACAATATATTGAAGACTTTTTGTGCATTATTCAGTCAATTTGAGTGCTTCCTAACTGTTTTTAACGATGTCCTGCGGTTTGGTCAATATTTGCCTGAAAGAGAATAGAAAATGAACTAATTTCGAGCTTTCTTTGGTTCTACAGTATATTGGAGTCTATTCGCTCATTATTGAGTCTTTTGAGTGCTTTTCAACTGTGTTCAACGATCTCCTGCGATCTGGTCAGTATTTGACTGGAATAGAATAGAAAATGAACTAATTTCAAGCTAACTTTTGTTCTACAGTATACTGAAGACTATTTGTGAATTATTCAGTCAATTCGAGTGCTTTTCAACTGTTTTCAACGATGTCCTTCGATTTGGTCAATATTTGCCTGGAATAGAATAGAAAATGAACTAATTTCGAGCTAACTTTTGTTCCACAGTATATTGGAGTCTATTTGCTAATTATTTAGTGAATGAACTAATTCCAAGCTAACTTTTGTTCTACAGTATATTGGAGTCTATTTGCCAATTATTAATTTTTTTGAAAGCTTTTCAACTGTTTTCAACGATCTCCTGCGATTTAATCAGTATTTGACTGTATAGAATAGAAAATGAACTAATTTCGAGCTAATTTTTGTTCTACAGTATATTGAAGTCTATTTGTGCATTATTCAGTCAATTTTAGTGCTTCCCAACTATTTACAACGATGTCCTGCGATTTGTTCAGTATTTGACTGGAATAGGATATAAAATAACTAATTCCAAGCTAACTTTCGTTCTACAATATATTGAAGACTTTTTGTGCATTATTCAGTCAATTTGAGTGCTTCCTAACTGCTTTTAACGATGTCCTGCGGTTTGGTCAATATTTGCCTGAAAGAGAATAGAAAATGAACTAATTTCGAGCTTTCTTTGGTTCTACAGTATATTGGAGTCTATTCGCTCATTATTAAGTCTTTTGAGTGCTTTTCAACTGTGTTCAACGATCTCCTGCGATCTGGTCAGTATTTGACTGGAATAGAATAGAAAATGAACTAATTTCAAGCTAACTTTTGTTCTACAGTATACTGAAGACTATTTGTGAATTATTCAGTCAATTCGAGTGCTTTTCAACTGTTTTCAACGATGTCCTTCGATTTGGTCAATATTTGCCTGGAATAGAATAGAAAATGAACTAATTTCGAGCTAACTTTTGTTCCACAGTATATTGGAGTCTATTTGCTAATTATTTAGTGAATGAACTAATTCCAAGCTAACTTTTGTTCTACAGTATATTGGAGTCTATTTGCCAATTATTAATTTTTTTGAAAGCTTTTCAACTGTTTTCAACGATCTCCTGCGATTTAATCAGTATTTGACTGTATAGAATAGAAAATGAACTAATTTCGAGCTAATTTTTGTTCTACAGTATATTGAAGTCTATTTGTGCATTATTTAGTCAATTTTAGTGCTTCCCAACTATTTACAACGATGTCCTGCGATTTGTTCAGTATTTGACTGGAATGGGATATAAAATAACTAATTCCAAGCTAACTTTCGTTCTACAATATATTGAAGACTTTTTGTGCATTATTCAGTCAATTTGAGTGCTTCCTAACTGTTTTTAACGATGTCCTGCGGTTTGGTCAATATTTGCCTGAAAGAGAATAGAAAATGAACTAATTTCAAGCTAACTTCTGTTTTACAGTATATTGGAGTCTATTTGCCCATTATTGATTTTTTGAAAGCTTCTCAACTGTTTTCAACGATCTCCTGCGATTTGGTCAGTATTTGACTGGAATAGGATAAAAAATGTACTAATTCCAAGGTAAATTTTGTTCTACAATATATTGACGTCCATTCGTGCATTGATTAGTCTTTTTGATCGCTTTTCAACTGTATTCAACGATCTTTTGCAATTTGGTCAGTATTTGACTGAAATAGAATGGAAAATGAGCTGATTTCGAGTTAACTTCCGTTCTACAGTATATTGAAGACTATTTGTGCATTATTTAGTAAATTTGAGTGCTTTCTGAGTGTTTTTAACGATGTCCTGCGGTTTGGTCAATATTTGCCTGAAAGAGAATAGAAAATGAACTAATTTCAAGCTAACTTCTGTTTTACAGTATATTGGAGTCTATTTGCCCATTATTAATTTTTTTGGAAGCTTTTCAACTGTTTTCAACGATCTCCCGCGATTTGGTCAGTATTTGACTGGAATAGGTTAAAAAATGAACTAATTTCAGGCTAACTTTTGTTCTACAGTATACTGGAGACTATTTGTACATTATTCAGTCAATTCGAGTGCTTTCTAACCGTTTTCAACGATGTCGTTCGATTTGGTTAATATTTGCCTGGAATAAAATAGAAAATGAACTAATTTCGAGCTAACTTTTGTTCCACAGTATATTGGAGTCTATTTGCTAATTATTTTGTGAATGAATTAATTCCAAGCTAACTTTTGTTCTACAGTATATTGGAGTCTATTTGCCAATTATTAATTCTTTTGAAAGCTTTTCAACTGTTTTCAACGATCTCCTGCGATTTAATCAGTATTTGACTGGAATAGAATAGAAAATGAACTAATTTCGAGCTAATTTTTGTTCTACAGTATATTGAAGTCTATTTGTGCATTATTCAGTCAATTCTAGTGCTTCACAACTATTTACAACGATGTCCTGCGATTTGTTCAGTATTTGACTGGAATAGGATATAAAATAACTAATTCCAAGCTAACTTTCGTTCTACAATATATTGAAGACTTTTTGTGCATTATTCAGTCAATTTGAGTGCTTCCTAACTGTTTTTAACGATGTCCTGCGGTTTGGTCAATATTTGCCTGAGAGAAAATAAAAAATGAACTAATTTCAAGCTAACTTCTGTTTTACAGTATATTGGAGTCTATTTGCCCATCATTAATTTTTTTGAAAGCTTTTCAACTGTTTCCAACGATCTTCTGCGATTTGGTCAGTATTTGACTGGAATAGTATGAAAAATGAACTACTTTCAAGCGAACTTTTGTTATACAGTATATTGGAGTCTATTCGCTAATTATTAAGTCTTTTTGAGTGCTTTTCAACTGTTTTCAACGATCTCCTGCGATTTAATCAGTATTTGACTGGAAAAGAATAGAAAATGAACTAATTTCGAGCTAATTTTTGTTCTACAGTATATTGAAGTCTATTTGTGCATTATTCAGTCAATTCTAGTGCTTCACAACTATTTACAACGATGTCCTGCGATTTGTTCAGTATTTGACTGTAATAGGATATAAAATAACTAATTCCAAGCTAACTTTCGTTCTACAATATATTGAAGACTATTTGTGCATTATTCAGTCAATTTGAGTGCTTCCTAACTGTTTTCAACGATGTCCTGCGGTTTGGTCAATATTTGACTGAAATAGAATGGAAAATAAGCTGATTTCAAGCTAACTTCCGTTCTACAGTATATTGAAGACTATTTGTGCATTATTTAGTCAATTTCAGTGCTTTCTGAGTGTTTTCAACGATGTCCTCCGATTTGGTCAGTATCTGACTGGAATAGACTGGAAAATGAACTAATTATAAGCTAAATTTTGCTCTACAGCATATTGGAGTCTATTTGCTAATTATTAAGTCTTTTTGAGTGCTCTCCAACTGTTTTCTACGATATCCTGCGATTTAATCAGTATTTGACTGGAATAGAATAGAAAGAAACTAATTTCAAGCAAACTTTTGTTCTACAGTATATTGGAGTCTATTTGCTAATTATTAGGTCTTTTTGAGTGCTTTCCAACTGTTTTCAACGATCTCCTGCGATTTAATCAGTATTTGACTGGAATAGAATGGAAAATGAACTGATTTCGAGCTAATTTCTGTTCTACAGTATATTGAAGTCTATTTGTGCATTATTCAGTCAATTTGAGTGCTTCCCAACTA